>BSBN01001369.1:0-1360429 GCA_027924645.1 Cunninghamia lanceolata
CACCAACAATGAATTATAGATTAACAACCCTTGGTTCAATAGGTCTTAAGAGACCAAGAAAGGAGACTAGAATGACAAAGACTTCTCAATGAACAAAACAAACTTCGCGCTAGACTAGAGATACATAGGACTCATGACCCTTCGAGTCATATAGTCATCACAACTACAACAACAATCAAACGTCTCAATAGAAACAACCATCACAACATACACGTAGTATGAAACCCAACCACCATTTGCAACATCCTACTCCTTGAAGAAAGAGAGCAGGACAACCCCTCGATCCCACCTCTGCTCCACTGACTCTTGCCACATGAGTGGGAGTGACTAGAAGGTTGCCTTTAGCAAGGAGGATGGTTCATGTGTCATGCTGGGCTATGACTCATCCACAATAATCTCTCTTTTCTCCTATGATGTAACTCCACAATGTTTATTTGTAAAGATACATGTTATAGTTTTCTGTTGGCAATTTTACACTCATTTATAGTTCATGATTTCATTATATAATTTGAGATATACAACTCCAAGAAACTGTAGACTGCATTTTGCTACAATAATCTCTCCTTTCTCCTATAAGGTAACTCTTCAAGGCTATCCAATCATATACAACTAAGGCTTTTATTTCTATTTAGTAGTTTATGTTGATAGTTTTTTATATATTTGAGGTCTTTTACACCAGCACACCATTAGAAATGAATGAATGTGTGGATTCAATTATGCATATGTCTTTATACAACTTGAAATATACATCTATTTTACTATTATTAAATGCATATTTTTTATATTTATGCCAAGAGGCGTTCCTACATTCATAGCACGAATGGGAGCTAAAAGATTCTAGAATTTCTATGTAAACTTATAAGATTCCAATCTAGAATCTTTATTAAAAAACCAAATTGTCACTCCAAAATTAAAAAACCAAGAAAAAAGAAGGTGAAAGGAATAAAAAAAGAAAAAAAGAATCAATTTCTTTTTTGGTTTTTATTTTTTATTTTTTCCAATTTCTTTTTTAGTTTTTATCTTTTATTTATTTTTATTTCTTTTTTGGGTTTTTTTATTTTTATTTTTTCCAATTTCTTTTTTGGTTCCATAGTTTTTGTGATTTTCTTATTTTCAATTTCTTTTTTGGTTTTTATTTCTTATTTTTCCAATTTCCTTTTTAGTTTTTAGTTTTTATTTTTTCCAATTTCTATTTCAAATAAACTATGGAAAAGAGATATCCCTCGGCGTACTTTAGATATATTTTTTTAAATATAAATATACTAGTTATATATTGTTGTATATACGTAGTTTGTGTATAACATTGTAAATTTTATGAGCTTTTCAACTTCTATTATTTTGTAATATGGAAAACAACAAGGATGTAAAAATATATTTACAGTTACATGCTTATATATACACAATTATGATGGAAATTTACATACTTATATTCTTTTACATATATTATTATGATGGGAATTTATGTCCAAAGCCTCTCTAGTATCCCTGTGTGTCTTCACATATATCAACTATATATAGTTGCATATACACACATATCTATATATCTATATATAGTTGTGAATAGCTATATATATAGGTGTGCATAGTGCGAAAGACCATATATATATTAACTCCGACATATCATAGATGATTTTTTGTTACAATAATCTTTCGTCTGTCCTACTATGTACCTCCAAAGGGTTTATTTATAATAATATATGTTATAGTTTTCTATGACAATTTCAAACTCCTATATGGTTCATGGTTTCATTATATATAACTCCAACAAATTGAAGGCAGATGTATAATTTCAAATTGATCTATTTTGTTGTATTTCTTAACACAAGTCCATCATACAGACCATTGAACATGGAATTGTACTATGAATTTGTGTTTGTTAACACACTACCGCTATTGGGATATTTTGCTCTACATTGGCTACTACTTGGATTATTTATAGTCTTCATATGCAATTGTATGTGTGTTTTTATCACTATGTATATGTGTTTTAATAGCAAATTTTTAGCTCTACATTAAATATAGAAATTTGTTGGCACCTAAAGTTACATTAGTGGGATATTTTGATGTTTGTTTGTTACTACCTAGATTATATATTTTGTGTTTGTAAGCATGCGAGAATGGTGAGAGGTTTGTAGAGCATCTCGCACATAGAGCAGTCAATGTATGTAAAGTCTGAGAGGACTTTACTTTGGCAATGATCTACTAGGCTGTAAATTGTATTTTGTTTTGTTGTGTATCATTATTTCCTTTCATAAAATATTTAATTTCAAAATTGCTCATTATTGTATATAAGATGACATATTATGATATATCCAATTACAACTAACCTATTTAGTTCTTTTATAAATTCCATTTACTCAACTAGTTTCTTAATGAATTGGTGATTATAGTACTAATCAATCTCCATTGCATTTTTGTTAGGAAAAGGTGCGTTGTACACCTTGCATAAAAATGAATTATTTAAATTATGTCAAATAAATATTTATTTGTGGTGCAACTCAAGTGATGCATTTAGCCACATTAAATATTTATTTAGGTCCACTTGTAAAGTTGTATGTAACATTGGGTTAGTTATTTTATGTGTGGGAGGCATAGAATAATTAATTAATTAATTAATTGGAGCACAAAGTGAAAGTTTATTTGCAATAATTAAATGAGGGGCCAATGGTTTGTGTACTCATGGTTTTGAGACACATGGTTTTCCAATACCACAAGTTGTATTTATGTGAGCTTGAGTCTATAAATCAAGCACATGGTTAGTGATTTGGGTTGGCTGGTTGAGTGGGATGTCATTGTAATGAGTCTCTCTTGTGACTGCATATGTGAAGCATGGCATGGGATGTGTGGTTACACGCTTGGACACATGGAGGATGCATTGGAGGAGCTTGATGTTTCAGAAGTATTCAGGGAAACTCTATAAGGGTATTGTAATATTTTATTGCTGAATGATACATTGAGTGTGGATGCTTTTGGAGGCTGGGTTTTTACCTCTTGAGAGTTTTCCCATAATATATCTTATGTTATCTTGTGGCTTGTCTATTTGATCTTTGCATTATGGTAATTCTGTAAGCTTGTATGCATCATATTCTCTCATAGGGTTATGTAGTCCAAATAGTTTGATCAACCTGGTAATTTCCTAACATTTTTATTTTGTTGTTTCTCGTTATTTCCATTCAAAAAATATTTAATGTAAAATTTCTCATTGTTATATATAAGGTGACATATTATGATATATCAAATTACAACTAACTTATTTAGTTCTTTTATAAATTCCATTTACTCAACTAGTTTGCTAACGAATTGGTGATTATAGTACTAATCAAACTCCATTGCATTTTATTTTATTGTTTCTCGTATTTCCATTCATAAAATCTTTAATGCAAAATTGCTCATTGTTGTATATAAGATGACATATTATGATAGATCCAATTACAACTAACTTAGTTAGTTCCTTTATAAATTCCATTTATTCAACTAGTTTGTTATTGAATTAATCATTATGGTACTAATCAAAGTCCAATTTCACAATAAAACATGACTAGTGATTTTTTATTCACATGAATAGACTCCTCCATTATTGGATTCATAGATAACCTAACTTCCTTTACCCTCAACAGAGTTGTAGATTTAAAATAGACAAAGTTCAAGTATTCCCTAGGATTTTGAGGCATTGAATTTTCTAATGGCCTCTAGCAATTAATCTAAGGCTTAAATAAAGACCTAATAGATTCTAAATTTCAAACTTTGGTTAATCATAGGTTAAACCTTAATAGATTCTAATGCAAAATTAGGATTCCAAATTCAACATGGGAGATAACTGCACATGATCAATAACCAAATGTGGTGTTATTTACAAGGTGTAGGATATTAGATAAAATCACATCAAGGTCATTCAAATTGTAAGGATAGTTAGAGAACCTAAAATCAAATTTTGATCTTTTTTTTTATTGGTGAATTATTGGTCTAGAGGGAGCCACATCCCATTAAAATAGCAAATTAAAAAAAAAAAGTTTGCAATATATTCCTGTAAGATTATATACTTAACCAGCTTATTTAGCTAGGCTAGAGATGGTTGTAAATGTTGGATAACCATACTATACTATATTAAATACATTTAGAGATCAAACAACAAACTTCAAAACCCACCACCACCATCTAGCTCCTCACTTGAGATCTCAGAAGCCACCTCCAACAACCAGTTAGTGCCACCTGAATATGCCAGCCCTGCTACAATCTTTAAAAACCTAGACCCCACCGAGTTTCATTCCTCCGTGCCTCCTCTCTCTCTCCCACCATAGGACTAACAAATGGAGCCCATGGACCACTATAGGAAGGTAAAACTGTCAACCATATCTCATTTGTTGTAGGAAATCCAAGGCCTAGAATTGCCATCTGCAGGATTTTATCTAACCCTACTCTCCATTCTGCCCTAATCAAAGACCTGGTCATATCTCTCACGTAATCCTTGGATTCCCCTCAGTCTAACATGATTGCTAAAAACATAGAAGAAATTTTGGAATTGACACGATATTTCTTATGCAAATTCATAAAGGAATTTCTAAGAACCATACCCACTACATGTAGTGCCATCGGGGAAGGCACTTTAAAGATTCTCCTTAGTCTCTTATATGTAATGTCACCACAAAATGCCATTTGCCTCTTCTGTACTTGCAACCACACCATGGGATCCATCACAACATAAATGTGTCAAAAACTCCTGGCCATGCCATTTATCAAGACATGCCTTGTTAATCAATGCCGAAGAAGCCCACACAAAACCATAATGCCACATACCAGATATCACACAAGACATCATACTCCTCTGTTGCCACTGTCTCTTCCCTTCACAAACAATGAATCAAGAAATAATTAAAGCTTGTGGGAGTCTTCCTCCTAATCATTTACTCATACCATCTGAATCTCATCACCTACCACCTAGTCTAACTCGTTTTAGAATTCAAGCCACTTGCCACCTCACCGAAGTCTATGCCAATTCTATTACTATCCTCCCCTGAGTCTTGACTTAGCAATGATGCTAAATTAGGGATATGATCTTGCCATTCCAAAATAGAATATCTAACAAAAAGGTCCCTTTCTAATTCAAAATCAAATGTCATGTTGACTATCTTGTCTCCTAAGTGATTTGCTTCTCTAAAAATATGATTAACTTTATATTCTCTAAGTTTGTCCATTAGATCCAACCCTCTTCTCAATAGATTGTTCAATATCTAGTTAGACATTCATCTACTACATATGGCATTTATTGTTAGAAGTGAATCACCTTCTATATGGAGTCTTCTTATCCCATAAGCTAATCATAACCGCAATCCCAAGATAAGAGCACAAAGCTGTGCTTCATTGTTCGAAATAGTCCCCAACCTTTTCGACACTGCTCCAATGAACTTGCCATTGTGATATCTCAAAATGCACCCTACGCTTCCCCTATTTGGGTTTCCTCTCGAGGCAACATCAAAATTTACCTTTACCCAACTTGTGTCTGGGGGAATGCATTTGGCCTCTCTCCTCTTTTCTTTACTCAGATGATCCCGATCCACCCCATTAACGGGGGGCATTATCAACCCCAACTAGTTGTTTCTCATCACTTCATCCCACCTAGTAAATGATTTGCCCGTCATATTCTAATGTCTAACTACATTGTTGGCCACCTCCACCATAGCCAGTTCTATTTTTTTTCCAAAGGATAGCAACTTCCATTGATTTGTCCTGAAAAACCCATATGTTCCTTTCTTTCCAAAGCTCCCAAATAAGGATGGAGGGGCTAATAACCTAAAAATTGGAAAAATAGGCCTTTTTTATGCAAGATCAACCAAGAGTTAAATATTGAAATCAAGTCTCAAGGCAAGGCACTACTCCACTTCAGCTTCTCCATCAATTTTTTCCAACACTAATCAGCATAACTATAGGTTAGATTAGAAGGTGCTCAACAGATTACTCTTCTTCCTTACATAGAACATATCTCAAAGGTCCTAAAAAGCCAAATTTTCTCAACCTATCCCCTGTCAAAATTTTGTTTTGTAATGTTGCCCATGTGAAAGCCCCTACTTTTGGCAAACAATGCTTGTTCCAAATAAGATGTGTGGGCCAATCTATTCTAACTGAAACATTCTCCTCCACCACATAACCAACCTTCACACTATAATTCCCTAACTTAGATCCACACCAAATAACCTTATCTTCCGCCTCCGAAAGGAAAATTTTTCTACTCCCAAGCACCTGCTCCAACTTGGCCTTTTGCTCTTTCAGAAAATCAAGATCATTGAAAATCTTCCATCTCCATTCTGGAACGCCATTTTCTTCTATTAGGAAAACATAGTCCTTCACTTTATCCCCCATCTCTGAGATAAGCGAATCAGTGCTTCCTAAAAATCTTCAACCTCCTTCACTGCTGGGAGTCCATTCCAAGAATCCTCCCAAAACTTAGCATTTTGACCATTTCTCACTTCCCAAGAAACATGCTTTGTGATGAGATCTCTGCTATTCACTAAAAAATTCCATACAGTTGAACTTGAAGGAATTTTTTTTGAAGTAATGATTCTTAAAGGGTCTTCAAGATCTAAATACTTATCCCTCAAGATTTTAACCCACTTGAGACTAGCGTTTGAATACATGTTCCAAACCATCATTGCCCCAAGAGCCTTATTAAAAGAGGACCAAATATGGAGGCCACCCCCTCCATCCTTTTTTGGTCGGCATATCTTCTCCCAAGCAATCAAAGGAAACTTTTTACTCTCCTCTGCTCCATTCCATAAAAAAATCTTCATGATCTGATTCAACTTCTCAAAAATTTTGTTTGGGACCTTTATGCAAGACATAGAGAAGATAGGGATACCTGGTATGACCGTTTTAAGTAGAGTAATCCTCCAACTTTAAAGACAACCATTTACCCTTCTAGGAGGTAATCTTTAAGATACAATTTGAGGTTAGTGTGACCACAAGTTTGATCTACTTGCACCAACAAACATTGGGGTCCCTAGGTTTTTCCTCAGGAGTAGTTTTATCCTCAGGCCCAACCTTGCCACAATTTCTCTTTGCATTCTAAGCTTAGTGTTAAAGAAGAAAATCTTTGATTTATGCAAATTGATCAATTGCCCAGAAGCTTTACAATATCTATCTAGGGTTCCCTTGATCACCCTAGTTTTCCTTAAACTTGTCATACCAAATAACAAGGTGTCATCAACAAATTGAAGATGAGTGTTTACCTCTATGTTTGGGGTTACCTTAATCCCTTTCCAGTTACCCTAACTAGCTTCTCTCTAAATGCTTCTACCCAAAGCCTCTGTCATGATTATGAATAAAGAGGGAGATACGGGTACCCCTGTCTAAGACTACAAGAGGACTTGAAGAAACCACATGGGTTGCCATCGACTAAGATGAAGAATCTTGGAGTGGAGATAAAGTTGTCAACCCACCTAATCCACTCCTTACAAAAACCAAATCTCTCTAAAACTTCTAACAAAAAACCTCTGTGAACCTAGTCATATGCTTTCTTGATATCTAATTTAATGATCATTCTTTCCACTTTGTTTTTTTAACTTCGTGTATTGCCTCATGAGCACTGATGATTCCATCTGCAATGGATCTGCCTGGGGTAAAGCCACTTTGCTCTTCTGAGATGAAGCATGGAAGAAGAATCTTCAACCTATTGCTACTGCCTTTGAGATGATTTTATAAACTGTATTACATAAGGAGATCGACCTAAAATCATCCATTGATTCCACTTGATTTTTCTTTGGAATTAGGGCCACAAAGGTATTATTAAGATCCTTCAACAGTGTAGCTTTCCTTCTTGACTCTTTTGTAGCTGCCACCACATCCGACCCCACAATGTTCCAAAATTTCTGAAAAAAGAGAGTTGGGAAGCCATTTGGTCCCGGAGCTTTATCCGGGGCCAATTGAAAAGTGGCCTTCCTAATTTCTTCTCTGAAAACTCACCATTTTGAAGTTGTTGGCGTTTCAATTTGCACCTCTAGAATGCGATTTGGAAATAGACAACTATGCACAGATAAACTGCTCTCCTATTGGAAGGGGGAGTTCCCTTTCTGCTGATGTTCGCTGAAAAGATAAATAAAACCAAATTTTGCCTATCTTCTTTTTGATTCTCAGTTGCGAGCACAAGGTTATAAAACTCTAAATGCTGCAGAAGAGGTTTTTTCCTTTTTTTAAACTTCTATTACAACTAAGCATAGACTAACGACGCTTTTAACCTCCTGAGTAAATTCAGAGCAAACGAAATTAAAAGTGAACGAGGAATGATTGTTTTAACAAAAACTTAAGCAATTTTCTCCCAGATTTACACCACAAGACTTATAGTACTTTAATGATGAAAACTGAAATGAAAGCCACCAAAGGCACACATCTGATGACGAAAACTTGATGAATCAAGATAGAATATCAGAGAAAAATAGGCATGAGACTTCTATTCAATATCATAAAGTTGGCACAACTCCAGGACATCAATGCTACAGCAAAAGGCAGGCATACAACAAGCGATCAAACATCGAAGAACAGATTACACAAAGTGAACATACACTTGGAATATCAAGATTTGCAGGATAGAATAGGCACAACAAATTTGCTATCACAATTATCATTACATACAATGGGCAAGGATGCCCTTATTTATACTAAAATCAAAGGAGTAGGGAACCCTAAAATCTCCTTGATTAACCCTAACTTGCCAACTCACAAGCTTTATTACTATTCTAAGACAGAGATACAATAAACAAATGCTTTAAAGTGATTTGCTTTAAAGAAAAGAAAACTCCAACTATTACAAAGTGATTTCTTTCTAAATATAGAATGGATGAGCTTAGGATGAAAGCAAATGCTTTAAAACAAAAAGCATATGTTTTAAAGATGCTTTCTTTTGAAATGCATCTTCATCAACATTCTTGCTTTTTGGTGATGTCATCCACTGGTATCTTCTAAAAAGCAGATTCTGACTAAAAAAGTTGGCACATGGGTTTTGTAGATAATTCTGTTTTGAAGCAACCCAGATTGTCAGATTTTGAAAAAGCAGAGATTATCCTGAAAAAGCAAGAAAAAAGCAGATTCTTGAAAAAAAAGCAAGACTCCAATCTTCAAGAGGATGATATTCTGGATGGACCCATCTCGACGAAAACTGAAAAAGCTTTGGTTGAATTTCTAAAAAATGATCCCCTTGAAACAAGGACCTTGAAAAAGCGAGCCTCCCTGCTTCCTCAACCTGAAACTATGAAGAACGCTGAAAAAGCACTTCATTTGGGTCTTCAAATCTTCATTGAAAGAAAAATAAAAATCTTCCTCTGGATGCAACTTGCAAAAAATAATGAAGTAAAGAAGCCAAATGCTTGTCTTTATAGATCTTTAGGGCGAAAAAGTAGCTTTATTTGTGTGAGAATAAAACTTCACTCTCATCTCTGAAGAAAGCAACTTTTAAAGCATAAATCCAAGTGGATGTCTTCGAATAGGAAGAATCCCTATTTTGTAGCTGCCTACAGCTTCATGTGCAAGATGACGAAAAAATATCTTCTTTTGATGATGTCATCGAACACGCGAGTTGAAAGAAGTGCTAGCCAACTTTTCTTCGTTTTTGACACTTCAACACTTGTTTTGACTTAAATATGGCTTGTCTCCAACTTCAATAAGGCAGAAAAATGTCACTGTTGACTAAAAAGCTGACTGATCCTAACATTTTGGAGACCTATCAACTAAGATTCCATTTCCGGGCTCCGACTGACGATCTGGCATTGTTCGACCAAGTTTGACCTCCCGAAAACTGCCAACGGGTGAAGATTGGGCACAAAACTATCAGAAAATGCTGTGGACATGGAAAATATTCTAAAACTACTCAAGTTGGGTGCCCCAAGTCACTTGGGGCGCCTAGTTTTCCAACACTTAGCCATTTTTTCAATTTTTGCAACTTCTCCAATTTCTCGACTTACGTGCGCGTTCCGGTGGCAGAGGACCCCTGTTTGGCTGTCATTTTCTGTCAATTGGGATCAAATTGAGTCTGATGATCTAGAAAATAGGTAGGCCTAATGAAAACTGAGCTGATTGTACTCTCTGTCTGCCTCAAAAAATGTGCCAAACTGATCAACTCTGAACAAGACCGGGCTGACGGAAGGAGATTCATGTTTTTCAAGAAAAACTTCAAAAATATTCTAACTCTGGTGATTTTGGGTGCCCCAAGTCACCTGGGGTGCCTATCCTTCCATGCCTTAGAAAATTTTCTAAAAAACTCACTTCTTGTACCTTTTCTCGATTTCTGTGCCCACAGCTCCTGTTCGATCTTCGATTTCGGTTGTTCTGATGACTATCGAGGTGAGATGGAGGGTTATCTGAGCAGTTTGAACATATCTATGATAAAATCTTGGCTTTGACTGACTTTTGATTGAGTTTGACCAAGTTTGACCAACCGGGAAAGAGCTGACGGAAGCATTTTCGACGTTTCTCGAAAAATGTGAAAAAAAATTGAACATTGGAGAGGTTGGGCACCCCAAGTCACCTAGGGCACCTGGTTTCACTTGACTTAGTCAAATTTATGATTTTCCAACCTCTCATTCCACCTTGGATCCATCTTGCATCGTTTTGCGTGCATCATCGAGTCGACGATTGTTCATCAATTCTTCGTCATTGGAACAATGTTGAAAACTTGTCGATGAGCTCTGACAGATGAACTTTCTCTGTTGATGAATTTCAAGCTCATGCTTTGCCTTCTGAAAAAGTAGAAATGACCGAGTAGAGAAAACTTGGTCGTTTTAAGATTTCGTCTGAACCGTGCCAATCGTGAAGCAAAATTGACCAATGAGAATTGAGCGCGACACATGAGTTGAAGATTCTATTTTTAGAAAGTTTTTCCAGCATCCATATCTCAAGAAACCTAGAAAACCTAATCTGACGTCTATTTTTAGAAATTTTGCTTTTTTGACTTTTTGACGAAAAAATTTTCTAGACTTGTTTCAAAATGCCTTAATGAAGCAAAAATTTTGGTTGGGTACAACAGAAGTCCATTTTGCTCTTGTGTAATACTTCTTGGGATGCTTTCTAAAACCGCTTCCTTCAACTAGTCATCAATTGGAACTTCCCTATTCAAAAGATCCATGAAGAAGTTGACAGCCACTTCCCCAATATCCTCTGCCTTGTTAACTTCTCCACCAATGATGTTCTTTATAGAAGTGATCCTGTTCAGGCTTCTTTTGACTTTAGTGGTATTATGGAAAAACTTCGTGTTTTTGTCTCCTTCCTTTAGCCAACATTGGACCTGGACTTTTGCCTCCAAAAAATCTCCTCTCTTACTAAGACCTCTTCATAGGCCTTTTTAAAATCCCTCTCTTTTCCAAAGTTGTCTTGATCCATACCCTATGCAACCACCACCTCATTTAACTTCTCCAATTCTCCTTCTAATCCTACCTTTTCCTCAAAAATGTTTTTGAAGTGATTTTTATTCCATTATTTCAACTGGACTTTTAAGAAGCTTAATTTCTTAAAGAGAGAAAACTACTTTAGCCCTTCTAGACCAGGGTGTGAGTCCACCAGTGTATGATTTTCTCCTTCATATCTTGATCTCTCAACCACATCTTCTCAAACTTAAAGGAATTACCCTTAGGCATCTCATCTGGGATGATATTTAGTGAAATTGGAAAGTGATCAGAGCTTAGGTATGGCAAAATGCTTGAATCAAACAACACTGCTGAGTCTGCCCATTCACCACCCAAAAGGAAATGATCCAGCCTTTCTGCTATATTAGTAAACCCTTGTCGCCTATTCATCCATGTGTAGATCCTGGTCTTAGGAACAATGTCTTGTAGATGATTACCATTGATAAAAGTATAAAAGTCAATTTGCACATGGGTAATTCTGGCCAAACCTCCTGTCTTTTCCTCCAAGCCTAGAGTGGCATTGAAATAACCCCCTGAGATTATACTCTCTTCTCTTAACACTTGGAGGGTAGATGTTATTTGCTCCCAAACTGCCTTTTTCTAAACTGTTCTAATCGAACCATAAATGTTGAATAAGAAAAATATCTTATTATCTACTAACGATTTGATACTACACAATTGCCAAGCCTCATTACTTTGAATTTCTTCTACTTTTACCATGAAGGGGTTCCAAATGATTCCCATCCCCCTGGGTCATCCCACAATAATGGGTTACACTTTTTGGCCAAACTTGACATTGAAATCAATATTTTGAACTAAATCTTCATGTTCTGACACCTATAGCCGCTAAACCATTAGGAATTTGAAGATGATGCGAACTAGTGATTTGTGAGATTTTGTTTGTAGATTCTAAATATATTTTTTTTAAAAAAATTGGAGTTAAATTGTAAATTTTTTTGCATCTCCTTTGATAACTGGTTTTTAATAGAAAACAACATTTTTTAAAGTGATGTGTAATCCATAGCACATAACTTTTTTTCTACAAAGGATAAAATTTTGATTCTTTTTAATTTAGATTGGTAACACCGATATATAGTGTATGCATTTGGTTTCATAATGTTTTGTTGAATATATATTTTTTAATTAATTTTTGAAGTCATTAGAATTTAGACATAGGCGTATTCCGTAAAACATGACTTTTTCTGTATGTATCGAAATTCAATTTTTTTTCTTTTGTTGAAACAAGGACATAAATACCTAGTGCATATATATTTTTTAGAATTTTTTTTCAGTAATTTACTAATTTTCCATGTGTGTAGAATAGAGAACTTGATGTTTATTGAAAAACATACATTCACAAGAAATAAAAAATAAATATAATAATCAAATTAAATATATATAAAATTATTTTTTTTTGGAAGCTTATAATAAGGACTACATACTAACAAAGCATAAATTTTAAATGAATTCATTTGATCCCTCAAAAGATAAATCAAAATTGGTTTTTTATCAGGATTTTGATAGGTGTTGAGGAGACTTCATTATAGGTATGGTTTAAAACTAGTGGGGTTCTATCCAAGGGGGTTTGAATCTAAGGGGGTTTGATCAAACCCTCTTCAATTAAAATCCTTTAAATGGAACCTTTCAAGGTTTAAATCATTATATTTTCTAAAAATATGTGATTTTAGCAAAAATCAAGATGTCTCAGAAAGTGTAACCCATTATTCCGGCAGCACCCCCCCATAGGCTTCCAAAGCAGGGACAAACACCCCAGACCATTGCCTCCAAAACTTCATCATCTTCTTTGCTTGTTCTTTAGATAATTTGGTTTCCTGTAACAAAGCAACATCCGGTTTGCTCAAATCAATTTGGCGTTTGAGCACACACCTTTTGTCAGGGGCATTAATGCCCCTGACATTCCAAGAAATGAGTCTCATGGCTCCTCGGGAAGGGTAATGCTCTTCTCGCATCTTAGTTTCACCTAACCCTTCACTTGACCAACAATTTCCAACCTAACTCTATTAGTTTTCCTTCCCCTTCCTAACTTCTCTCCCAATTTTGGTTTCTTCAGTTTAGACTTTGTTTGGGAAATTGATCTCTCCTCCAATACTCCTATTTCTTCATCTGTGAAGTAATTTTCTTCTTCATAGTAGGGTTCCTCTAGGAAATCCTCCTGATCACCATTCTCCATGTCACTATTCAGACTTCCCAAAGCTAACTTAGCAAAATCTCTATCAACCCCTACCCCACAATTACCCTGTTATAATGAAACATCCTGATCAATACCCTTCTTCTCCTCCCCTGCCTCCTTCAAGGGACTTGACACATTCCCTTCCTACCTAGACTCTTCCTTAGGCATGGCAGGTTGAACTGTTGGCTTCCTATCCTCTATAATGGGCTCTTCCTTGTTATCAACATCCTCAATAATCAAGCCTTTGTTCTTAACCCCTGTATCTTCCACATTCTCAATGGAGGTTACAGTATTATCTTCCTTATCTGTCAGGGGGGCTACATCCTCCATGGCCACAACTGGAAGTTCCTCCATTTCTTGCTCCTTAATCCTTTTTTTGGTACATTACTCCACCGAGTGCCCTAGCCCTTTACATTCTTTGTATTTTATAGGGGAATTATCCACTTCAATATTTTGTAGCCAAACACCCGCTTCCGACCTAATTTCAACTTCAGCCAATAGATGGGTCTTCAAATCAATAGACAAGCACATTCTTGCATACATCCTGAATTCTCCTTCTGAAATTTTATCATCTATTTTAATAAAGGATCCCAACTTTTCTCTGATTTGCTTCAAAATCCTAGGGTCCCAATACTCCATTGACAAATTATATAGTCTAATCCACATTGGGGTGATTGTTATGTCATGCTTAACTGGATCAAAGTTTGGCTCCCAATCCTTGATTTAGATCCCAACCCCATCCATAAAAAATGACCCTTGTTCCATGATTTCTTTCTTTCTTTCTGCCATAGGGCATTCCACAATGAAGAAGCCACTATGAAGAGATCTAATTTTGATCTTCTCATCCCAAAATTGTTTACACCATCTTAACATTTTAGCCCTAGCCGGCCATTCCCCCGCCCATTTTATGAAGAAGGCTTGACCTTTCAAATGAGTTATCGCCTCTAACAATTTGGAACAATTTAATTCAAAGGAAATACTATTAATTGGGATCTTGGGACTTACTGTAATGGTATTTTCTCCTGTTGCTAGGTTCTTTGGTGTCCATGATAGCTGAAAGTCTCCTTCTTTCTCCTTTATGAACCTGTCAAAACTGCTAGGGCTCCTGTCTCTGGACTTCCATCCAAGCTCTCTTTCCTACCCTCCCTTCTACCCAGAAATTGCTTCTCTCTCCATGCCTTCAGCCACACCTTGAGTAACTCTCGCTCTTTTGCCAATTACGGCTTGCGAAATCTCGCTTATTGAAAAATTAGTGCAGAGCCATTCTTGGGCAAACAAATTGTATTGAATCATAAGAAATATTCATTTTAAAGAATTGTCTTATTTATTACAACATGGGTCTATAACACAATTTGACATGATCTCAAAAAATTTTGTAAATCACTTCCAAATCTAAATTTTGATCTAATTTATATATATGGTTTAAATTGTTATAATCACATGACTCAAAGTTATCCTAATAGTAGTGATTAAACTTGGTTTTAGACATGTTAATCAATAGAGTTGACCCTATTAGCATGAAAAAATTAGCTCCAATTCAAATTAGATTGTGATGGGCATCTATGACTTAACTTCCAATCCAAATCTAGTTGATTAGTGGCTTAGGATTACAATGACTATCATTTTCAAAATCTATGTTAACTTAACACTACTAATAAACCATGGTTACAAAATGGTTTATTGTTAGGGATATCCACATCAACAATAATTATGTCTCATATTTGAGAGTAGTTGTGATGAGTATCACATATGCATTGAGAAAGTTCACCCTATTTAATTCTTGTTGACATTTCTTACATCACATACAATTTGGAATCCACACCACATTATTGTTTACATGTGAATAGATAAGGCATGACTCTATATGTGTAAATCAATTTTGGACTACAAAGATATAGCATAGAGTTATAATATTGAATCATGTATATAGATAAGGCCTAAGCTACGCCTAAACTACAAAGACCAATTGGTATAATCACTGAAACTAAACATAGAGATTGTAAGTAAGCAACAATTCAACTCTAATTTTCTGCCGACAATTTTTCCCCATTGTGCTATATAGCTCATTGGAGCAAAATAAAAGTACATTGGATAGAATCTTTGAAAGAGCAACTTTATTCTTTGGTGGGACCAAATATATCAAATCTTGGTTTTCTATGATTAATCTTAGGTAGGGATATGGTTTGCCTTGAACATGGCATGGGTTTAGCTTGGACCACATTCACAATCTAACCAACTAAAATTAGGTCATTCTTGAACAAAGCACTAATTAGTTAACAAGTCCAGTACAAAATAGTATGACAAAATGATGTATTCTATTATGTAGAACAATATCACAAAATTTAAAACATGTGTTCAATCCTTTAAACCACTACAAAACCTCCTTAAATATAGTCAACAATTATAGAGTAGTACTATTGCTATCTACAACTATGAACAAAGTTCCTATCATATATCATCACATATCTTCTTCAATTTTGCATAAACCTAGGAAATGGAATTGGCTCTTCATCTTGTGCAGCAAGCGAACACTGTGTAGCAACAGAATTATTTCCAATTTAACTTAAATGGACTAGTTGTGCAACCTTTCCTAGGATTGTAGCTATATTGGCAAGCAAAGTCTAATTTTCTCTTGCATTTAATTGCAACTCTTTTGAGTAGCTAGGGCCAGACCCAACTTGTAGATTGCTTAGAGTTGCAAACATAGGGATCAATATGTTGAACATCTCCATTAGAATGGGATGTTGCGGTAGTAGAGGAGACATTGTTGAACTCAAACATCTCTCTTTCTATGCTTGATCTTCCATTGTTTTAGTCATCTTCAATTGTTGATCAATCTTCTTATGCTCCTATCGAACCTCCTCCTCTCGTCGTAGCCTACACTTTTCCTCTGCTAATTTTTTTAATCTATTTCTCAATTCTTAATTTCTTCCTTTCTTCTTTGTTTGCTTCCTATTATACTTTCCTCTCTCTTTCTCTCATTTGCCCCCTTTTCCTCTCTTGCAATTCTTCCATTTGTAATTTTTGTCTCTCTTGCTCGTTTAGCATTTCAGTGTATGCATCTGATGTTAAAATTTGGGACTGTCTACTTGGACAAAGTACCCCATTCTAACCTTTCAGTGGCTTTGAGTGTACCCTTTGCATTGGAAGCTTGAGAAATTGACTAACTAGCTCATTTGTTTGCAACTCATGTTCTTGAGTGCACGAGACAAATTCAACATCTTGTTCACTTGTACCAACCTCATCTTGAAAGTTGGCCCCATTTTCTATATCCCAATTTGTTGCATTCATAAAATAGTGTACGACCTCCATTGGATTATGTTGTAGTACTGATGGCATGGAAAGACTATCATTCTCTTCATTGAAATTATTCTACACCCTTAAGTTTCTAGCAACTTTGTTGAACCAATTTGGTTCGGTAGTTTGTGTGGGAAAACTGAGACCTTCTCCATCATCTTCAACAACAATTGATTGGCTAACTTGATCTGTAGGTAGTTGACTATCCACAACTTCATTGTAGCTAATTTGAGCTACAAGCATTTGATTTTCCTGCATTCCAATACTTGAAAATTCTACGCATTCCTCTTGTACCTCATTGCCTGCATTTATGTACTAATTTTAACTACATGTTTCAAGGATTGTTGTACTCCATCCCCTTCATATCCAACCATGCATAATTTTTTTTTTTCTGCAATAATCTCTCCTTCATTTTCAACTGTGAAGGCCTCACTAGCCCTCATGTCATTTTAAATCACAATGCGTTCTAATGGACAAGTCGCCATCCTTCAAAGGTTGCTAATAATATTGCAGGGTGTTAATGCTTGATTGAAGGCCTTGCTGGCAAAAGTTCCCAAGTCTTCCCTTCCTACTTCAATTTGGGGATGGCTTGCCATCCATGTTGTCCTTTATTAATTGAAGTAAATTTTGAATGGAGAGAAGACACTCATGTTTAAGGGTCGTAGCTTGTGGCTATTATGTGTGGGGAGAGTGAGTAGGTCAGTGCCTATACACCTTGCTTCGTTGATTGTTTTGAAAGCAACGTGACTATTGTGGCCATAAAAAATGAGAAGGGCTATATTTTTTATGACACCCCTCTTGGGATAGATGCAACAAAATGTTCTAGCCAATCAAGAAATATCTCCTTAGTCATTCAGATATGTTCCTAGGCTGCCATGCATGCTCCCAGTTCACAATTATGAATGTAGTTCTTTATGTGCCTTTTCAATATATAAAGATAGTGTTGTACCCAATCACAATTTTTTGCTTCATTAAGGCATTTTGAGCAAGTTTAGAAAAATTTTCGTCAAAAAGTAAAAAAAGCAAAATTTCTAAAAATAGAAATTTCTATTTTTAGAAAGTTTCTAAAAATAGACGTCAAATTAGGTTTTCTGGGTTTCTTGAGATATGGATGCTGGCAAAACTTTCTAAAAATAAAAACTTTCTAAAAATAAAAAGTTTCTAAAAATAGAATCTCTGATTCAGGTGACGCGCTTGATTCTCATTGGTCGATTTTGCTTCATGATCAGCATGGTCCAGACAGAATCTGCAAAAGGTCAAGTTTTCTCTACTGGGTCATTTTTGCTTTTTTAGAAGACGAAGAATGAACTTTGAAGTCGTCAATGGAGGAAGTTCATCTGCTAGAGCTCGTCTTCATGTTTTCAACGTTGTTCCAACGACGTAGAATCGACAAACAGTTGTCGACTCGACGAAGCACGCAAAATGGAGCAAGATGGATACAAGGTGAGGGGAAAAATCTAGAAATCATGAAATTTGGCTAAGTCTAAAGATTTCAGGCGCCCCGGGAGGCTTGGGGTGCCCAGTCCCACCAGTGTTAGAAATTTTTTGCATTTTTCGAGAAAATGAGAGAAGTGTGTCCATCAGTCAGTTTCGGTGGGCGTAAAAGCAATCATTTTGATCATCATGCTTTGAAAAGTTGGAAAACTTGTTAAATGTACCCAGACTATCCAGTTCATCCATCTTCCAGTGGCAATTGACTAACGAAATCATTGAAATCGCCATCAGGAAGCAGCTGTTGGCACGCAAAATAGAGCAAGTTGCAAACGAGAGTTGAAAATCAAGAATTTGACTAAGGCATTAGATTTCAGGCGCCCCTGGAGGCTAGGGGCACCCAACTTCTCAAGTGTTAGTTTTTTTTCACGTTTTTTGAGAAACGTCAAAAATGCCTCCGTTAGCTTGTTCCCGGTTGGTCAAACTTAGTCAAACGTCAGTAAAAGCTGGGATTTCATCACAGATATGTTTAGGCTACTCAGATCATCCTCTGTCCTACCTCAACAGTCATCCAGATGACCGAAAACGAAGATCAAATAGAGGCTATCAGCATGAAAAATGAGAAATGACATGAAAATTTGAAATTTTTAGAAAATTTTCTAAGGCATTGAAAGTCAGGCGCCCCTGGAGGCTAGGGGCGCCCAAACCCACCAGAGTTGGTTTATTTTCTGATTTTTTCTGAAACACGTAAATCTCCCTCCGTCAGCCCGGTCTGGTTCACAAAAGATTAGTTTGGCACGTTTCCCGAGGCAGACAGAGAGTATAGTCAGGTCAGTTTTCATCAGGCCTGCCTATCTACCAGATCATCAGACTCATTTTTGTCCCAACAGACAAAAATCAACAGCTAAACAGGGGTCCACAGCCACTGGAATGCGCACACAGTTCGAAAAGTTGAAAAAGTTGAAATTTTTAGAAAAATGACTAAGGCATGAGAAGTCAGGCGCCCCTGGAGGCTAGGGGTGCCCAGATTCATCAGAGTTAGAAAATTTTATGGTTTGCGGTGATTTCTGGCATTCATTTCCTGATCTTCATCCGGTGGTCGTTTCTAGAAGTTAGATTCATAGTTGAACGATGTCTGATCGTATGTCTGAGGCTGGGGATGGAATCTCAGTTGATAGGTCTCCAAAATGACAGGATCAGTCAGCTTTTTCAGTCAACGATGACATTTTGCCATCTTGTTGAAGTCGAAGATAGGCCATAGTTGAGTCAAAATGAGTGCAAAAGTGTTGAAAATGAAGAAAAATTATCTAACACTTCTGTCAACTCGCGTGTTTGATGACATCATCAATGAAGATATTTTTAGTCATCTTACATATGAAGCCATAGGTAGCTACAAAATAGGGATTCTTCCTATTCGAAGACATCCACTTGGATTTGTGCTTTAAAAGTTGCTTTCTTCATGAATGAGATCCAAGTTTTATTCTTTCACAAAGAAAGCTGCTTTTTCGCCCTAAAGATCTATAACGACAAGCATTTGGCTTCTTTTATTCATTATCTTTTGCAGGTTGCATCTAGAGGAAGGATTTTTATTTTTCTTTCAACGAAGATTCAAAGGCTCAAACAAAGTGCTTTTTCAGCGTTCTTCATAGTTTCAGGATGAGGAAGCAGGGAAGCACGCTTTTTTCAGGGTCCTTTTTTCTAGGGGATCATTTTTTAGAAACAGGGCCGAAGCTTTTTCAAATTTCATCGAGATGGGTCCATCCAGAATTTCATCCTCTTGAAGATTGGGAGATTTGCTTTTTTTAGGAATCTGCTTTTTTGCTACTTTTCTGAGAAATCCTCCGCTTTTCCAGAATCTGACAAACTGGGTTGCTTCAGAACGGAATTGTCTACAAAAGCCATGTGCCAGCTTTTTCAGTTAGAATCTACTTTTTAGAAGATATTAATTCGTAAAATATCAATAGATGACATAACCAACAAGACAACAATGAAGATGACGATGAGACACAAAAAGCAACTTTAACTAAATGCTTTTTTCTTTAAAGCATTTGTTTTCATCCTAAGCTCATCCATTCTTTATTTAGAAAGAAATCACTTTGTAATAGTTGGAGTTTTCTTTGCTTTAAAGCATTTGTTAATTGTACCTTTGTCTTAGAATAGAAATAAAGATTGCGAGTTGGCAAGTTAGGGTTAATCAAGGAGATTGTAGGGTTCCCTACTCCTTTGATTTTAGTATAAATAAGGGCAGCCTTGCCCATTGTAATAGAGCTACTTTTGTGATAGCAAATTTGTTCTGCCTATTCTAGCCTGCAGATTTTGTTATTCCAAGTGTTTATTCACTATGTGTAATCTATTCTCCAGTGTTTGATCGCTTGCTGTATGCCTACCTTTTGCTACAGTATTGTTGTCCTGGAGTTGTGTTAATTTTATGATATTGAATAGAAGTCTCATGCCTATTTTTGCTCTAATATTCTATCTCAGATCATCAAGTTTTGTCGTCAGATGTGTGGCTTCTATAACTTTTATTTCAGCTTTCATCATTAAAGTACTATGAGTCTTGTGATGTAAATCTGGGAGAAATTTAGTTAAGTTTTTGTGTTAAAACAATCATTCCTTGTCCACTTTTAATTCTATTTGCTTTGAATTTACTTAGGAGATTAAAAGCGTCATTAGTTTAAGCAAGTTGTAGTAGAAGTTTTAAAAAAGAAAAAAACCTCTTCTGCAACGTTTAGAGTTTTATAACCTTGTGCTCGCAGTTGAGAATCAAAAAGAAGATAGGCGAAGTTTAATTTATTTATCTTTTTAGCGAACATCAGCAAAAAGGGAACTCCCCCTTCCAATAGGAGAGCAGTTTATCTGTGCATAGCTTTCCATTTCCAACTCGCATTCCATAGGTGCAAATTGAAACGCCAACTATTTTCTGGCACCCACTGTGGGGCACGAGGTATAAAACTTCAAGCAAGCTTAAGCTTATGTCATGGGAATGACTCTCTGGCATCCTACTGCTCCAGTTCAAGAACCAAATCTTACACCACCTGCTATTCAACCAAATCTTGTATGAGTGGAAGGAAAGCAAACGAACATCATTAGTAGCCTGATGAGTTTCATATTTGCGCAAAAGGAAAGTCCTGTTCGGTGGAGAAACGCGGTTACTATTCTTGACGGAGAAGAAAACAAAACAGATCTTGCGTTCGGAAGACCAGTATTACCACCTCCTGCGTGGCAATAGATAATCCCGGCTTGCAAGGTTTATTCAAGAAGGGGAAAAGGCTGTGCTACGGATCCTTTCTTCCAAGATCTTGATCCTACAGAAGTTGGAGAGGCATCCAACATAGTTCTTGAAGTTCAGATAGTTCTTGAAGTCAAGCAGGAATAACCACAAGAAAAACTAGTAATCCAGCCTAGAGCAATGGGTGATGCTAATAATAATGCTCGCAATAACCAAAATCAGAGGCATCCACCCCCATTACCTTGGGGTAACAACATTGGACCTTTGGCACTAGCAGAATATCACGAGCTTCCTGAAGGATCAAGAAAAAGTTTTTTGAAGTTTCATGGTGATGGCAAGCAGCATCCTGATGAGCACATTTCTTCCTTCACCATCGCCTGTGGAATTCTTGGCGTTGCACATGAAAATGTTGTAGTGCGTTTGTTTGTGGAATCATTGCAAAGCTCAGTAGCTGAATGGTTTAAGCACCTAGCTGCCAGCTCTATCACAAATTGGGAGTCGATGAGGGAGAAATTTCTTGCCCGTTTCAAGCCCACAGAAGACAGTCATGTCTTGTTTACACAACTCTCAAACATCAAGAAAGACAAAAGTGAGCCGATGCGAGAGTTCATGGCCAGATTCAACCATTTGGTTAGAAAAGTTGCAAACACCCTGAATCCTTCATAAAAAATTCTACTAAGTTGTTTCACGAATGCACAATCTTCAGAAATTTCTTTCTACCTCAAGCAAAGACATGCTACAGAACTGCAAAAAGCTCAGGAGTATTCTATTGAATTAGAAGATCACATGATCACCTCAGGAAAGATCTAGAGAGATTCAATCAAACCACTGGTGCCCTTGAATGTTGTACCACTTCGGCAAATTTCATGTCCTTCAAGTATACTAGATTCTTTCATTAACTATGTCAGTGATCAACCTGCTTCACTTGTGCGTCAAGAGGCAGATGTGTCTTCTGCAATACAAATCTACTGCTTGTTCCACACAACAAACCAACATGATGGAGAAAATTGCCATGAGATGAGAAGACTCATGCAAATATTAAAAGCATCAAATGAAAATCAAGGATTTTCGGATAATCCTGAATGTCTCTTTGACGAATCCAATGGTGGCTCTATGAAGGGATTTTACCAGTGTAAATCAAATATTAAAAGGGATCATTTTCCTAACTCTGTTTCAAGCAACATCATGTGTTTGCATATGGAACATGAATGTTCATCGGAAGCTAAAAATTTGCGTAATTTCTTCGAACATGAAGAAGGATTGTTGATGGAAGAACTTGAAGAAATGCACAACTTGCATACTTTCCCTGAAGAAGAAGAAGTGCAACAATCTTCACAAGAGCAAAATTACGAGGAAGAGATCTAATATGTTGCAGAGAGCAATGAAGAATCCAATTTGTTCTTCTCATCTTTTGAAGGTTGGTTTGAAGAACATGTGTTAGATACATTCAAAGGAGAAGAGACCAAAGAAGCATTGTAATTGGAGCAAGAACAAGATCTTCATTTTGAAGACGATTCATCATTGGAGGAATTTCTCTAAATCAGAGATCATATGGAAGATTCATCATTGGATCTCGACAGTTTTCTACATCACTTGGAGAGTGATTCTTCAGTAGAGGATACTCTAAATTTTCTTTTGCAATTTAGCTCATCTTCAACTTTGTCTGAAGAAGTTTTCATAGACACTAGTGAAGAAGATGATGCTAAACTTTCAGAGGATATCCATGAACCTGTGCAAGAAAGAGACTTCACTGATACTATACAACCAATCCTAAATGCAACATATGAAAAGGTTGATGGAGAAGAAGAGTTCATGGAATACTCAGTTTTGGTCACTAAAGAGGATGATATTGAAAAGTCAGAAATTCTCAACAAATATTTTGTGAGATACGCTGTATGTGAGATCGATCAAGAAGATGAAGAAACATATAGCACAGATGAATGTTTCTTTGATTCCACTTACTTACCAGAAGAAGAAAGATACATGAATGCTGAAGATGAGACGATGCCAGATATCCGCATTGAAGAAGATTGCTCTATGAAGGTTGATGAGACTCAAAATAATGAATGACAAAGTGAACTACTAGGTGAAGATGTTATCCATCAAGTGTACTTTAATAATAATTAGGTGCTCAAAGATTCAGATCTTGATGATTTATCATATACGGATTCTGAGGAATGGATAGACGAAGACATGACCAATAAGAATGATGAAGTACCTGAATTACTAGATAAATTGATGATAACAATTGTGGACCCGGTAAGCCAAGAACCAGTGACAGAGATTCTGTATCAGCAGCTTCGACCTTTTTCAGAGGATAATACATTGACTGAGTTCAAGGTTGCATATGTTCAAGATATAAATGAAAGTCAAGTTCTATATGTGGTGATAACCATTCCCATAGATATACTTTGGCCACAATACATTCCTATATATCTTCATAAGGAGGTTATGTACCTTCCCCTGTTGCAGAGGTTGCTTGCTTTAGAAGAAGATGCTCCACTTGATCTCTGGCGTATCAACTAGTTCCTCATGAACTTCTCATGGCCTGAACGTGAATACCCTCCTAAACTGTGGCTCTTTGAGGAGATGTTGCAGAGAAAGAAAAGTTTTGTGCTACCAAGACAATCTTCACAGCTAAGGAGAGATGGTTCTTACTTTTCTAAGTCGGTTGATGGTTTTATGTGATAGTCTTGTTCTTCACATCCTCACTTAGGAAAAAGAGCATGTGTGAACACATTTTGTTTTTGTGATGTGTTTCCCCTTTTTGTAATGTGATCGTTATGTAGTAATGTTTTTCCCCTTTCCGTAATGTGATAGTTGTGTTCTTTGTGTTCTGGAAAGTCTGCTTTTAGGTGATTTTAGGAAGTCTAGTTTTAGGTGATGTAGGGAAAAGTCTTGTTCTACGTGATTAGGAAAGTGACCTGACTCTATTGCCCAACTGATAAAGCACTGGTCTAAGCTAAAAAGTCCATAGATTCTCGGTTCTCCTATGCCGTAAGTATCCGACATGGTCCCCAAACAAAGCCAATTGTTGTACCCAATAATTTTTTTTTGCTTCATTAAGGCATTTTGAATAAGTCTAGAAAATTTTTTGTCAAAAAGTCAAAAAACAAAATTTCTAAAAATAGAAATTTCTATTTTTAGAAAGTTTCTAAAAATAGACGTCAAATTAGGTTTTCTGGGTTTCTTGAGATATGGATGCTGGCAAAAATTTCTAAAAATAGAAAGTTTCTAAAAATAGAATCTCTGATTCAAGTGACGTGCTTGATTCTCATTAGTCGATTTTGCTTCATGATCAGCATGGTCCAGACAGAATCTGCAAAAGGTCAAGTTTTCTCTATTGGGTCATTTCTACTTTTTTGGAAGATGAAGCATGAGCTCTAAAGTCATCAATGGAGGAAGCTCATCTGCCAGAGCTCATCTTCATGTTTTCAACGCTATTCCAACGACGTAGAACCAACAAACAGTCGTCGACTCGACGAAGCACGCAAAACAGAGCAGGATGGATACAAGGTGAGGGGAAAAATCTAGAAATCATGAAATTTGGCTAAGTCTGAAGATTTCAAGCGCCCCAGGAGGCTTGGGGCGCCCAGTCCCACCAGTGTTAGAAATTTTTTTTTCGAGAAAATGAGAGAAGTGTGTCCGTCAATCAGTTTCGGTGGGCGTAAAAGTAGTCATTTTGATCATCAGGCTCTGAAAAGATGGAAAAATTGTTAGATGTACCCAAGCTATCCAGTTCATTCATCTTTTAGTGGCAGTTGACTGATGAAATCGTTGAAATCGCCATCAGGAAGTAGTTGTTAGCACGCAAAACAAAGCAAGTTGCAAACGAGAGTTGAAAATTAGGAATTTGACTAAGGCATTGGATTTCAGGTGCCCCTGGAGGTTAGGGGCGCCCAACTTCTCAGGTGTTAGTTTTTTTTCATGTTTTTCAAGAAACATAAAAATGCCTCTATCAACTTGTTCTTGGTTGGTCAAACTTGGTCAAACTTAGTCAAACATCAGTAAAAAGCTGGGATTTCATCACAGATATGTTCAGGCTACTCAGATCATCCTCTGTCCTGCCTCAGTAGTCATCCAGACGATCGAAAATGAAGATCAAACAAAGGCTGTAAGCACAGAAAATGAGAAATGGCATGAAAATTTAAAAATTTTCTAAGGCATTGAAAGTCAGGCGCCCCTAGAGGCTAGGGGCACCCAAACCCACCAGAGTTAGTTTATTTTTTGAGTTTTTTTCTAGAAAATGTAAATCTCCCTCCGTTAGCCCGGTCCGGTTCACAGAAGATCAGTTTGGCACGTTTCCCAAGGTAGACAAAGAGTACAGTCAGCTCAATTTTCATCAAGCCTGCCTATCTACCAGATCATCAGACTCACTTTTGTCCCAACAGATAGAAATCAACAACCAAACAGGGGTCCACAACCAACAGAATGCGCACGCAGATCGAAAAGTTGAAATTTTTAGAAAAATGACTAAGGCATGAGAAGTCAGGCGCCCCTGGAGGCTAGGGGCGTCCAAATTCATCAGAGTTAGAAAATTTTATGGTCTGCAGTGATTTCCAACATTCATTTCTTGATCTTCATCCGGTGGCCATTTCCAGAAGTCAGATTCGTAGTTGAACGATGTCTGATCGTCTATCTGAGGCTAGGGACGGAATCTTAGTTGATAGGTCTCCAAAATGGTAGGATCAATCAGCTTTTTTAGTCAACGATGACATTTTTCCATCTTGTTGAAGTCAGAGACATGCCATATTTGAGTCAAAACGAGTGCAAAAGTGTCAAAAATGAAGAAAAATTGGCTAACACTTCTGTCAACTCGTGTGTTCGATGACATCATCAAAGAAGATATTTTTAGTCATCTTACACATGAAGCCATAGGCAGCTACAAAATAGGGATTCTTCCTATTCAAAGACATCCACTTGGATTTGTGCTTTAAAAGTTGCTTTCTTCATGGATGAGATCCAAGTTTTATTCTTTCACAAAGAAAGTTGCTTTTTCGCCCTAAAGATCTATAAAGACAAGCATTTGGCTTCTTTTATTCATTATCTTTTGCAGGTTGCATCTAGAGGAAGGATTTTTATTTTTCTTTCAATGAAGATTCAAAGGCTCGAACGAAGTGCTTTTTCAGCGTTCTTCATAGTTTCGGGATGAGGAAGCAGGGGAGCACGCTTTTTCAGGGTCCTTTTTTCTAGGGGATCATTTTTTAGAAACAGGGCCGAAGCTTTTTCAAATTTCATCGAGATGGGTCCATCCAGAATTTCATCCTCTTGAAGATTGGGAAATTTGCTTTTTTCAGGAATCTATTTTTTTGCTACTTTTTCGAGAAATCCTCCACTTTTTCAGAATTCGACAAACTGGGTTGCTTCATAACGAAATTGTCTACAAAACCCATGTGCCAGCTTTTTCGGTCAGAATCTGCTTTTTAGAAGATATTATTTCCTAAAATATCAATAGATGACATCACCAACGGGACAATAATGAAGATGAGGATGAGACACAAAAAGTAGCTTTAACTAAATGCTTTTTGTTTTAAAGCATTTGCTTTCATCCTAAGCTCATCCATTCTTTATTTAGAAAGAAATCACTTTGTAATAGTTGGAGTTTTCTTTGCTTTAAAGCAAATTGCTTTAAAGCGTTTGTTAATTGTACCTTTGTCTTAGAATAGAAATAAAGCTTGCAAGTTGGCAAGTTAGGGTTAATCAAGGGGATTTTAGGGTTCCCTACTCCTTTGATTTTAGTATAAATAAGGGCAACCTTGCCCATTGTAATAGAGCTACTTTTGTGATAGCAAATTTGTTGTGCCTATTCTAGCCTGCAAATTTTGTTATTCCAAGTGTTTGTTCACTCTATGTAATATGTTCTCCAGTGTTTGATTGCTTGTTGTATGCCTACCTTTTGCTACAGTATTGTTGTCCTGGAGTTGTGTTAACTTTATGATATTGAATAGAAGTCTCATGCCTATTTTTGCTCTGATATTCTATCTCGGATCATCAAGTTTTGTCATCAGATGTGTGGCTTTTGTAACTTTTATTTTAGCTTTCATCATTAAAGTACTATGAGTCTTGTGATGTAAATTTGGGAGAAATTTAGTTAAGTTTTTGTGTTAAAACAATCATTCTTTGTCCACTTTTAATTCCCTTTGCTTTGAATTTACTTAGGAGATTAAAAGCATCATTAATTTAAGCCTAGTTGTAGTAGAATTTTTAAAAAAGAAAAAAACCTCTTCTGCAGCGTTTAGAGTTTTATAACTTTGTGCTCGCAGCTGAGAATAAAAAAGAAGATAGGCAAAGTTTAATTTATTTATCTTTTCAGTGAACATCAGCAAAAAGGGAACTCCCCCTTCCAATAGGAGAGCAGTTTATCTGTGCATAACTATCTGTTTCCAACTCGCATTCCAGAGGTGCGAATTGAAACGCCAACATATAGAAATTAAGGATATTATGACCCATTACACTTACACTTGTTAGTATTGGGATCCAATCCCTGCTTTTATAGATTATATGGGGGACATATCTAGAACCCAATCTTACAATTACATACATGCCATAGTTTCTCCTAGTTTGTACACTAGTCTTGTTCCAGTTCCAAATTTTGCTTGAGCCATATTAATGCTCACTATGTAGCTTTTGCAAGTTGTCATAGAAGGATGCTACTATGCATAGCCTTAGCATTATTGTTTTGTTGCTATCCACCCCCTCTATAGTTTAAATAGTCAAATTTGGATGCCTCTTTCGAAACCCTACCCACCATGACCTCCCGAGCATCCCATCTGCAGAGGGGTTTGGTCTAGATTGAACCATTTGAGCCACATAAGATTTCAGTTGAACAACTTCAAGGCCATGTCCAATATCAACCATGTCCTTGCACCACTGGACAATTTCGGTCTCCTCCTCATTTGTTAAAATGGTTTATGACTGCTTCCTTTGGTGCTTGTAAGGCCAAGCAACCACAACCTCAAGTTACTTGGAGGCATTCCCCACTTCTTTGTTTTACCCTTGATGGACATGTTTGTCCTCCACGTTTTCCATTGCAGATTAGATGTTTTCATTTGACCAGTAACTTGTGTAGACCTTTAAAGATCCCAACTACATTTGTTTTAGGAATGTCAACAATAGGTTCAATAGCCTGATGATGTGTTGAGGGGACTACACATTCCACGACAACATCTTGTTGTTTTCTATTAGGTCTATCTTCGTTTGTAGATTCTATTGAATTGAACTTCACTTCCTGTGATATTTTAACTCTTCGCCTTCCATAGGTTCTCTTTCCCTTTTGACCTCTTGCCATAATTTTGACTGAACTTGCACCATAAGCAAACAATACCAATAGTTGTAGCAAAGGCAATATATAATTTGTAATATAAACAATGGAAGTAAACATATTATGTGACATAATTAGATGATTGAACTGTAGTATAAGCAAATGATGACATCTAATTTGTAATCATGGTGGTGTCAAATAGATGGACTTGAAATACTTTTAAACTGCAACATATGATAGTGTGTAATGTGGCAACACAAATGTATAATGTGACACTAGGAACTTCTATTATGGCATTTAAAATATATTTGGTCAACTCATTATCAGTTCTGCATATGCACGTGTATACAATTGTATATTTTTATATTTATACAATTGTATCCATATGCGCATAGAACTATATCTTACACACAGACACAGACACAGACACATATTTCTATAAACATATATGCATAGTTGTATAGACATTGTAAGTCATTTGTAATGGCTTAGTGGTACAAAGTAGACCATGGACCTCAAATACACATAATACATGAGGAGTTACATTGGCACAAGTGAGCCCTTCACAGTTGAGGAGAAAGAAATAGATTATTGCAACAAAAAATAGTATGGCTTTGCTTGGCTAGAGTTATATATGTGTCTTATATATGTGTGTGTGTGTGTGTGTATGTGTGTGTACAACTATGAATATGTGTGTATATAGCTGTGAATATGTGTATACAACTGTGAATATGTGTGTTTATATAGCTACGAGTATGTATGTGTATAGAGTTGCATATATATGCATATACAATTGTAGAGATGTATATTTCAAGTTGTATAAAGATATATGCATAGTTGAATACATACATTGATTCATTTCTAATGACGCACTCATGTAAAAGACCTCAAATACATTTAAAGCATGACACGGGTGTGAAACCGGCAACAAAAAATTGTAACATATATCTTTACAAATAAACGTTATGGAGTTACATTATAAGAGAAAAGAGAGATTATTGCAACAATATGCTTTAGGGTTTCATTATATATATATAATTCATGAACTGTATATGAGTGTGAAACTGCCAACAAAAAATTGTAACATATATTCTAACAAATAAACACTATGGAATTATATTATAGGAGAAAAGAGAGATTATTGCAGCAATATGCTTTAGGGTTTCATTATATATATAATGAAACCCATGTATATATAAAATGAAACATTGAATATATACAATTTCATTATATATTACCATGTATATATAAGTATGTAAATTCTCATCATAACAAAATATGTAAAAGAATATATGTAAATTCCCATCATAACTGTGCATATATAAGCATGTAACTGTAATTTTTTTTTACATCTTTGTTGTTTTTCACATTACAAAATAACAAAAGCTGAGAAGCCGATAATATTCACAATGTTGTACATAAACTACCTATGTACAACAATATATAAATATGATAAATATGCATTTGATAATGCTGAAATAAAAACTACCTACCTGATGAGTTCTGGAAAGGTTAGGAAGTTGCAGAGGATATAATTTGCTGTGCACTTGGAGGAAATTGATAGTAGATTGCCTTGCGAATATAATGCCTACACAATTTCCCTCTTATAATTGAATCAATTTAAAAAAAGGAATGCATTCAATTTGGTTGTTGAGTTTGAATTTGAATTAATAGAACTTCATGAATAAGAGCATTTGAATTTGAAATGGTAATTTTTGTATTAAATTTAGGATGACATGTGAAATATGAAATATATTTGTTTTAAAGTCTAGTAGGGGAGCCTTACACTATTTATTGTTTGTGTAGGTACCTATAGTATTTAGAAGATGTCATGTAGATGTGAGAGCAAGTATGAGAATATGTGCCCTTGAGAGCCCATCTAGTTGAGAGGGGCATGAATTTATGGTAGCTTAGGCACCAATGAGTGAGCACTAGGATATGTAAATGTAACTTGTTTGACTTTTGAACTTGCTATAAAATGGTGGTTATTGTAAACATTATATTTTTTAATTAATTTAAAAATTTTGTATTTTAATTTGAAGGAGTCCCCATTTGGACCAACTTGTCTTATATTGCGAGTGCACATGTATTTTGTCCACCTTGAATGGTAAATTACACATGCACAAGTGAACATGTATTCATGCTTTAGGAATATTTTATTAGGCTTTTAATTTTCATGTATTGATTCTTATAACATATTTAGTTGGGGGGTTATGTGCGCCGCACCATAGCGACTATTGGGACATGGTTATCTATTGGATCCTCTCTCCTAGAAGGGACCAAGTTATCTATAAATGCTCAATTAGAATTGATTTTGAACAATCCAAAAAAAGGAAGAATCTTACCAAACTCCTATCAATATACAAAAATGTTCCCTAAAAACCCCTCTAACAAGAGGTCCTCTACTATAATTTATTACACAGGCTATGAATATTGGACACCAACAACCATATTAAAAAAAAAAAATAGTCTACAAAAAATATTTACAGCTTATCAAAATTAGTCCTTATAAAATATGGATTCAATTTTCAAAATTTATTATCTAGAGACATATTGGTGATTTTGGAAGAGAGGCCACAAGTTCGAATCTAGGGTAGGGTATGTATGCCTCATATTAGAAGCATAGTTAGGTGCCTCCTCTATACTAGGAGTACGAAGGTAGTCTCATATGTTATAACCTATAGACCCAAAATCAGGTCGCCGACTATAAAAAGATTCCATTCCATTCCACATCTCCGATCGGCCAAACTAAGTAAAAACAAGCAGCAGACCGTCAATTTCCAGGCTTGTTCCCAAATAAGGCGAAGTAGTTGCAAAAACTTGACAGTGGTGCTTTGGCGCTAAAATACTAAAAATGGAGGGAAGATATAGTGTAGGGTGGGATTGAAAGGAAAAGTTGAGATGCAATGGCAGGAGGAGCGGAAGGGCTGTTGAATGTACAACCCAATTCATCGATTGATGTAGAGTATGGAAAATCCTTCGGTGCCCACCAAGATATCACTTTGCTTGAGGTCGATGATGCCATCTTCCATCAAATATTGGATAACAGGTGCCATTATTTTGTTTACCAAGCTTTTTCTCTATAATTCATATGTTTTCTGTTAGCCGATAGCAGTATGAGTAGCTGTTTTGAATTGTTGTTTCCTGGCAGGGTGACTATTCGAGGAAACCCTAATGATGAAGCTCTTCTCTGCACTTCCTCAAAAACTTATGCCATCAAATTTGTTTCCACTACAAACTCTGTTTTCTTGCTTCCCCCTCACAACTTTCTTCCTCAAGAGGGTAACCCATGTAATGAGCCTGAGAAGGCCATTGCCACTGCCATTAAACTAGCTCCTGGTCACATGGAACTTAGCCATGTTGCACCCAAGCTTGAGAATCTCAAATCCCTTCTCAGACAGAGGCCTTATAAAGAAGAAACTGAATCGGAAATGGGGAATTTTGAGGGCCTATATAGGTGGGAGGATCTCCTAGAAAATGTTCAAGCAAGCGAAGAGGAATTGAGGGAGGGTTTGAAATCTCTGGCAGCGGTTGAAATTGATGGTTACTGGAGAATAGTGGATGAGGTATTCATGGGCTGTCTTCTGGATGTACTTATTCTCAATTCTGTGCAACATGATTGGCCTCTCAATGCGCTGAGAGCTGAGGTTGTTCTTCCTGTGCTTGAGCAAGATGGGTATTCCAATATACTTGCCCTGCATTGCTTGGAGACTTTTGGGAACAGAATAGATTCCAATGATGGGTCTGCAGAAAATGGAGAAGGGATTAAGGTTTGGGCTCTGAATGAGAGGCTTGTCTGTTTGCACTATGCCAAACAGCTTCTGAATGCTGGGAGATGGAAGTTAGATGACTTTATGGAAGCTTGGATGCAGAATTTGCCTTCTGGAATGCAGGCCCAGATGGAGATGCTCAAGGGTGAAGCTCTGGTGGAGAGATTTGGTCCTGAGATGTGGGTTCATCCATTTAGTGTTTCATCTCTACCCACAGTTCCTTCAGAGCGATTTGCTGCTCTTTTTAGAGAAAGGCCAAGGTGGGAATGGCAAGATTTAGAGCCCTACATCCGGTATGCCTCCTCCCAATCTAATTCATTGCAAATTTCAAAAGTTTTTGAGGATAAACCAGGAATTTTTATATTTGTTTTTCTCTAGTTAGTTTGCAGCCTATTGCTTTGCTAAGAGCTTCTGGATCTACCTGCCTGCTATATTTCATTTTTATATTGTTTCTGTTTTAGGGCTTTGTAAATGAAAACAAAATGTTTGCAATTTTAGTACATTGTATTGTCCTTGAATACATGCTTTCGAATTTGAAAACTTATATTGTATACAAAAATCTGTAGCTACAAATCAAAACAGGTTGTCCATCTTTACTTAAAATCTGCAATTGATATGATAGGGATTTGCGGGTGCCTGGTCTTTCTGCTGAAGCTTTACTTATAAAGTATACAAGAACAACTCAACCAACTGCAGATGCGACTCCTGTATTCAGTGCTAGATAAACTGTTTAAAGATGTCTAAGACACTTTGCAGTCACTCCCTACATTTACATTTACTAGGCAAATGTAATTACATTTGTAGCTAGTAATCAATAACTAGTTGGAGGCATTGAATTTCATTCTTGTGATTGGTGGTCAAAGTGGAATAAGCAAGGTGATGCCCTATTTTTGAAAGTTGGGTTTGTAGATTGACTCTAATTATAATATCACCACCAAAATCTAATTAGTGTTAAAAAAATATTATATATAGTTTGTGATTGTATATTACTGTTTTGGGTAGTTTTTGGTGATTGATGAGTATTTGAGAATTATTTAGTATTTGAAAAGAAATGACTATAAGCTTATTGTAAAATCTAGTGTGTTGATTTATATCACTTGTAAATGTAATTTTTATTATTTTATGTGTATTTAATTTTGGTTTGTACAGTGGTAGAGTGATTGTATGATAGAAGATATCACTTGATATCACTGCTTGGTGGTAAATTAATTGTTGGTAAATTAATTGTTGATAAACAAAAAGTTTTGTTATTGATGTATGGCTAGACGATTTTCACCTTATCTATCATAATGTGTAGGAATTTTTTGTTAAGGCATTATCCGAACCAATCAAATTTCATCTCTGGTTGGCAATTATATCTCTGAGCATAAGCATTCAAAGTATAAGGTGAAGATTCATTTTAAGGAGTGTCTAAATGCGTAAAGGTCGAGCAGCGATAGAAATAACAAAAAATGACATCTCACTTATGTTGGTGACATAAAGATGCAACAATGAAGTGATAAATATTGGTCTCATTTTTTACTTCTGGTTTTTTAATAAAAGTTTTCTTTGGTTTCAGTTTTATCACTTGCATATAAAACTTTCTTTTTTAGATATTATACAAGTTTTCAAACATGTTGAAATTGTTGGAAAACAATGCAAAAATGATGATGTAGGAGAGTTGGTTAAATCATTATCTTGAAATGGGTGGGTATTAATTCAATTCCATTCTTTCTCATTTTTTAGTAGTGTTTTATATATGGGATAATTGCAAATTAGATGGAGAAGCAAAGAGACTTTGATACATTGTGTTGAGGTATAAGTAGAGATTTTTTTAATTTTTCACTTGGGATATACAAGTTTATTGGAATTTATTGTAAAAGTGCATTTTCGATGGAAACAAACATCTTGAAAATGAAAATTTTCATCATATCAATTCATGCTTGTACTATTGAAGTTATTGACGTTTTCAGAGATTCTCTTGATATATTTGGTTCTTAACATCTAATGGATTATAGAGGAGGTTGGAGGACAAAGAAGGTTGGAGGAGTTACCTTATCTTGAGCTAACTTCTCACTCATAGATGATCAACTACATGAGAAGTTCTAGATCTTCAAATTATTTCCCCTTTAGATCAAAGGGGGTTATGTTGGCAGTTGTGATCCAAAGTTTTGGTAACTAATATAGCGAGAGGTTTTGGTAGCTAGAACAGTGAATGTGATCCAAAGTTTGGTAATCGAGATATGAGAAGTTTTGGTAACTAGGACATTGTAGGAGGAACAATTTTAATAACCAAGACATGAAAAATTCTAGTAGCTAGGATATTGAAGAAGCAATAGTTTTGGTAACCAAGATAGTGAAATTTTGGTAGCCAGGACAATAAAATTTTGGTAGCCAAGACAGTGAAGGTGAAAAAAGAACGATGTTGATAACCAAGTCAATGAAGTTTTGGTAGCCATGATAGTGAACTATTAAGTCATAATTCAATAGGTGATTGCATGGATTGTTGTGATTGCCCCTACTCAGTTTTCAATATCCTACCTCAATAAAACATATGATGTATTTAAGTGGGGGGAGGAGCAAGGAGGTGGGGTGTGGTGCATGTGGGGCAAATGTTAGAAATATTACATGATATAGTTAGTTTGTAATTAAGTTTAATAGTTTGTGGTTAATATTATGTAGTTTAGGTAGCTTTTAATTATCAATGGGTATTTGATAGTTACTTGAATGGTTGAAAAGAATTAGCTTTATAAGTCTATATTTGACATTGCAAAATCAACCTTAATATGGTACATATTTTTGTGTGTTCATTTGTATCACTTACAAATGTAATTTCTATTATTATTTTCTATACATTTAATCATAGTTTCTACAATGGGTTTGGGTTTACAAACTTTGCCTTATCTTTAAATCTTTATACTTTTCTATGTTCCTACAATGGGAAATTTTCTTAAGATTTTGTGCATAGAAATGATACTATCTGCAAGTTTTTTCAATTGTTTCTAGGCTAGTTCATTAGAAGCTTTTGGTTTGCATTCTTAAATTTTCCATTTGTAAAATTGGCATTGCGTTGCATTTTATTATAATAGTAAGGAACATATTGCCCTTAGATTTTCTTCCATTTGTGGGGTCTATGGGTAGCTTTGGTTCTAAATTGAGCTTTTCTCCATCTTAAAAATGAGTTGGAATGAGTTAGTGAGAAACTAAGAACCCACTTTTCAAATATATTGTTAGACCATATTGGCCTTAGATTCTTTTTCATTTGTGGGGTCTTGATATAGAAGCATCCGAGTCCACAGACAATCCTACATCACCAAAAATATTTGTTGGTTTTGTTTTCAGCTTCCCACATCTTTTTGGTGTGTTTTGCTTATTTTCCTTGCCTAACACTTAATTCTTCATCATGGTGATTGATCATGTGCTCACATGAGGCATTTTCCAGTTACACATGGTCATTTCATTGACCATTGATCTTCCTTGTTATTCTTTTGACATGATGGCTTTGCTTCAATTTTTCATGGTCATTTATTTTTCTTGCTATTTAGTTTAGAGCTACATTGACATGTTGGTGCATACCTTGGACAATATAACTTCTTTTTTCATTGCCATGATCAATTTCTTGATTTGAGTTGTGGTTGCAACTCTAGAAATGCATGGTTGTTCTCCTTCTTGTTCACAACAGGAGTTGGAAAGTTCCTTGGCTAGTGATATTATTTATTATATTATTTTTCTATTAAAGAGACTCTCTCCTTGGGTAGATTTTGGGAAAATCTTCTCTATTTAGTAGAAAATGAAGAGAGGAAGTTGAGAGATAGCACGACCTCTATAAGGGACCGAGCTCCCTTCTCAAGGGCGCGACCCACTAAAGGGGTCTGCAGTCCCTTGTTTGGGGCTCGCTGCGAGCATGGCCACAGGCCCCCGCTCCCCTTCCTTTCTACAGGCCTTTAGCCTTTTCTAAAAAAATTCTACCATTTTAATATCTCTAAACAGCCTTCGGCTTGCATGCCACTATTATTGGCATTCGCGCCAACCTTTCTGTCTTTCACTGTATTTCACAGATCAAGCTATATTTGGTAGTTTACTACTATTTTTAGTCAAGGATTTGGCAGATGGCTAAAGACACCTGGAAGGACTCCAAACTTGGCAGACCTCTAAATTTGGAGGCGAATTTGGCGGAGGTTATTTTTTGCTCTTTACCCTCTCACGGATGGAGTTTTTACTTTTGAAGGCAAACTTTTGAGGCCTTGTTCTGGGTCATTTTGGCTTTGATTTCTGAGCTTGTTTTTTGATTTTGGCTATTTTTTGTGCTTTTCGCGGTGGTGCAAACGATTCTTGATTTCAGTGCTTGGATTTTTCAGAAATTGTAGATTCTCATAGGTGATGTTGCTCAGTTCCCATTTTTGGAACTTCAGAAGGTCATAACTTTCACATACGACCTCGTATAGAGGTGATTCCTATTTTGAAATTACATGATTTTTCAAGTAGATCGCAGTGGTGTTGTTAGTTTCACTTGGCTTAGTTCCAATATTGTACTTTTAGCATACACCCAATTTGTGAGGGTTTTGTAATGCATTGAGATCAAGACCACTAAGTATTTCTTGCTAGTGGCAGTTGTAAAAGCACTAATTATAAAGTGCCAAATCATTTTTGTTTGGGGGTTCTTTGGTTGAGTGAAAAGGGGGGGGTTGTTTTGTGTGTGTTCTCTTCTTTTTAACATTTATTTTTTGTATTTTTTTATCATGGATCAAACAACAATACCCACAGAGTGGAAATCACGCATGACAATCTACTTAAGGAAAGCTGGATTACATAGGATAACAATGGGACTTGAAACTGATCCTGCTAAAGATGAAGATAAGCCTAAGTAGTTTAACAAATGTGATGAGGCCTATGGAACATTGTGTTTGTCTGTTTCTTCTGATTTGCTCTTTCACATTGAGTCTTTGAATACACCAAATGACATCTAGACAAAGCTAGAAACACTATTTGGCACACAAGATTCAATGAGGGGTAGCACGTTGCAAAATGAACTAATTAGTTTATGTCCAGGCAATTTCAACACAATTCAGGATTTTCTCACAAAATTGAAATCACTAAGACTGCAGTTAAAACAATGTGGAATTCAAAAGAAAGATGAACAACTGATTCTAAGTATACTCTCTAAGCTAAGTTCAGAATGTTTTGTGTTTGTTTCTACCTTCTATGCTACCAAGGGTGCACTTAGTACTCAATTCACCATGCCTTTTTTAAATGATTTTGCTATCTCTCTCACTCGAGAATAGGATAAGCTAATCCATATGGGCACTCTTAAGTCATCTAAGTCACAAGCCCTGGCTTCCAACCAAGGCACAAAAGAATAGAAAGGATAAAGTAATAACAACAAGAATAATGATAAGAAACAAAAGAATAGTTTTGGCGTTTCAATTCGCACCTCTAGTATGCGATTTGGAAATGGACAACTATGCATAGATAAATTGCTCTCCTATTGGAAGGGGGAGTTCCTTTTCTTGCTAATGTTCGCTGAAAAGATAACTTGAATGAAACTTCGCTTATCTTCTTTTTGATTATCAGCTGTGAGCACAAGGTTATAAAACTCTAAACGCTGCAGAAGAGGTTTTTTCTTTTTTTATAAAACTTCTACTACAGCTAGCATAGACTAATGACGCTTTCAACCTCCTGAGTAAATTCAAAGCAAAGGAAGTTGAAAGTGAACAAGGAATGATTGTTAACACAAAAACTCAAGCAGTTTTCCTCTAGATTTACACCACAAGACTAAAAGTACTTTAATGATGAGAGTTGAAAATGAAAGCTACAAAAGCTACACATCTGACGACGATAACTTAATGAATCGATATAGAATATCAGAGCAAAGTAAGCATGAGACTTCTATTCAATATCACAAAGTTTAATACAACTCCAGGATAGCAATACTGCAACAAAAGGTAGGCATACAGTAAGCGATCAAACACTGGAGAACAATGAACACAAAGTGAACAAGCACCTAGAATAACAATGTTTGCAGGCTAGAATAGGCACAACAAATTTGCTATCACAAAAGTCATTACAAACAATGGGCAAGGATGCCCTTATTTATACTAAAACCAAAGGAGTAGGGAACCCTAAAATCTCCTTGATTAACCTTAACTTGCCAACTCACAAGCTTTATTACTATTCTAAGACAGATACAATAAACAAATGCTTTAAAGCAATCTGCTTTAAAGCAAAGAAGATTCCAACTATCATAAGGTGATTTCTTTCTAAATATAGAATGGATGAGATTAGGATGAAAGCACATGCTTTAAAACAAAAAGCATCTGATTTAAAGCTGCTTTATTTTGGAATGCATCCTCATCAACATTCTAGCTTTTGGGTGATTTCATCCGTTGATATTTTGGGAAACAATATCTTCTAAAAAGCGAGTGACAGCATCTTTGCCAGGAACACTGATACTCTCTAGAACAATATTCTGATTCTCTAACATTTCTTCACCATTGGCAACCATCTGAAGAAATTTGTGAACTTCACCCGCAGCCTTGTCAAATTTCACTGTCATTGTGGCAAGACGACTCATCTTGCTGACATTGATATCATCATTAAAGTTGTTGCGGACGAGAGTCTGGTACTCTGCTTGCACTTCCCCAAGATTATACAGGGTACCATCTTCTTTCTCATATGAACACGGGATTTGAGAGACAAAGGATCTGACGAACTTGAGGATGCCGACTACCTTTTCTTTCCATTCTGTCAACTCTGAACTCATACTGTCATAAGTTTTTACTGTGAAAAGATATTGCGCTTTCCAAGTAGAAACTGTCTTCTTATCTTCAGCTGAATCAACAGTATCAATTGCAATTTTCAAGTCGGAGATAATGATCTCAAACACCGGCCTATTTTCTACCATGATCTGCTACGACCCCTGTATGTCTTGGCATAAGTCATGAGCGTTGTACTTCAACTGATAAAGCTCTGCAAGTACAACTCTCCCTTTGGTCACAAATTCTTCTACCCAACTGTCCATGTGCCTCCCATAGAGGACCAACTTACTGAAATGCCGCTGATTCGCTGGTGATCCAAGATTTGGTGGAAGAAGCAAATCAGCCTGTGAAGTGCCATGGAAAAGGTTGGAAATGTATTGCCGCAGTTGTTGAACTTCAGCTTTGAGAGCTGCCTTGTCTTCTCCATCTCTCAACACCCTTTCCTTCAAGCTATCCGCTGCAACCTCGAAGAGATTGACGTCTGTATGGCAAGTACTTTTGCCAAGGTTAGCTTTGATAACTGTGAAGTCATCAACCTCGACATCATTAGCACTTCTATTTTCTGGAGGTGTTGCAGTCTCAAGAATTATTTCTCCATCCGCATTCTTCTCAATGAGAATCTGCTTCTTCAGCTGCTTGTCTGGTGTGTCTTGATAGATGCTTTTTAGCTCTGTTAAATCCAGCTGATATGAGGGCTTTCTTCTCTTCCTTCCCAAAATGTTTTCAAGCCAGGATGAGCCATCCTCTCTTGGAAACTTGGTTCTCGCCTCATCAGCTCCTGATGAATCAATGCTTGCATCAAAGTTGCGAACCAGTGAATCTGGCTCTGAATCTATGTGAATAGAAGGGAGCGGTGAAGAAGGTGGAGATACATGATCTGAAGGTAACACTTCAACATGCGGTGTTGTTTCAGCAGGAGCTTCTAGTTCAACTGGTGGATGTTCCTGTTGGACATGAGCTGGAGACTCGTCTTTTTGCCTCCTTAACTTTGCCATTTTTGTTCCCTCTGGGAGAACACTCATAACTTTTACTCTTTGTTTTGGCTTGGAAGTGGAAGGCTCTGATGGTTGCACAACTGGTGGCTCTGCTAATGGAATATCATCCTTCCGCTTAGTCTTCAAGAATATCAAACTGTTTTTAACCACTCGACTTGTTCGCTCCTCAATGGAAGTGCTCTCTTTTACTGACCAATTAACTGGCAGTAACGGTTGTTGCTCAATTTGGTCTCTGAAATACGTGGGAAGTAGAACTTCACCACTTTCTGTCAAACCCTCTATGTCTTTTGATAGGATATCAGACATTTGCTGAAGAGTGAACATGCTGTAACTGTGTCCTTGCACTTCATACTCATCAGCACAATTAGCCCAGAAGTCTTCAACTGCAAACTTGTGCGTACAATTCTGACCAAGGTGTGATGCATAAACACCACGGGGATCATATGAAGATCTCCTGTCGAAAAACTTAAGACCATATCTGGATGATTCATTACCGATTGCCTTGGCATCTGCTCCAGATCTACATCGGTAAATACTCATCCCAAGAGGAAAATTGAAGGCAGTCTTGCGTCTGCTACGCAAAAATGTATGCACTTCATAAGCTTGCCTCAAAAATTCCATAAATGTTATTTCGTCTGTAGGATATCGCGGCAACATGGCTGGCTCTCCTGAGAAGCCATATACTCTGATGTAGGAAAAAGTAGGAAATTGGATAAACCAATCGGCCCATTCTGCCATTGCTATTCTAGCCTCTACAGAAAACTGTATATGCAACTCCTTGTCCATGTCTCGCACTGCATGCATCAAGAATGCATCATTCACCCACCTGTAATGTCATTCAACTTGAGAGATCTCTAACTGTGGGAAGTGATGATACACATGCTGAGTACCCAAAGTTCCAACAACATTCAAACCTCTGAATTGACCCTGAAAAGCCATCAAATACACAAGGTATGATATCATGTGAAATTCGTGAGCCCTTTGAAAATCAATTATTTGTTGGTGGAGACTATCACTGATTAGTGCCGACCAATCATAGAATTCGGTTCCGTCAACAATCTGGGACATGATGTAAAACATCCAAGGCTGAAATTTGTTTGCATCTGCTTGACCCGTGATACGACTTAGTAGAGTAATCATTATTGCATGCTCCTCCTTGAATTCTCCACGTCCAACATTCCTTGGCATAATATTCTGCTTTTCTTTCAACCACCTCTGACCAATCTTTTTCCTATATTTTTCCTTATCATTGTTCCAAACCCTCTTGCATTCTTCAAGTGAAACAGTTAAGTTCTCTCTCCAAATAAGTATTGTAAAACACTTTTCAATGCCGTTTGGCCTCAAGCTGTAGAGCACACGTCCATCACCTGACTGAATTTCTCTTGTGACCGAGTTGTAATGCGTCACGCAAGCAATCAGAAACTCAATACTTTGCACGGTGATAGGAAAGGATGCCACTGCAAGCAAACCGGAGTGTCCAAGATTCCTGATAGCATTATTTCCTGCATCCTCCAAGGAGTGTAAATTGATTACTGGTAGTACTTTATGCAAGTCTGTTTCACAAGTTTTCAGGTAATCATGAACCACTGCTGTTTTGTGCTTGATTTGTGTTGGAGAGTACTGCATATTGGAAGATTTGAAAATCGACTGTGAACACGCCTATGTTGGAAAAAGTATTGGATAGATGGCTAAAAATTATTTGCTGATTTTTAGAAAAAGTAGAGTGTGAGCTAAAAAAGCTGGCACATGGGTTTTGTAGATAATTATGTTTCTAAGCAACCTAGATTGTCGGATTTTGAAAAAGGGGAGATTTTCTCAAAAAAGCAGGAAAAAAATAGTTTCCCAAAAAAAAGCACAACTCCCAATCTTCAAGAGGATGATAATCTGGATGGACCCATCTCGACGAAAACTGAAAAAGCTCTAGTCGGATTTCTGAAAAATGATCTCCTTGAAACAAGGACCCTGAAAAAGCAAGCCTTTCTTCTTCCTCAACCCGAATCTATGAAGAACATTGAAAAAGCACCTGGTTTGGGTCTTCGAATCTTCGTTGAAAGAAAAATAAAATCTTTTCTTTGGATGCAACCTGCAAAAGATAATGAAATAAAGAAGCCCAAAGCTTGTCTTTATAAATCTTTTGGTCGAGAAAGCAGCTTTATTTGTGTGAGAAGAAAACTTCACCCTCATCCATGAAGAAAGCATCTTTTAAAGCATAAATCCAAGTGGATGTTTTCGAATAGGAAGAATCCCTATTTTGTAGGAGCCTATGGCTTCATGTGCAAGATGACAAAAAATATGTTCTTAGATGATGTCATCGAATGCGCGAGTTCGAAGAAGTGCTAACAAAATTTTCTTCATTTTCGACACTTCAACACTCGTTTTGACTCAAATATGGCTTGTCTCTGACTTTAACAAGGCTGACAAATGTCATCATTAATTGAAAAAGCTAACTGATCCTGACATTTTGGAGATTGATCAACTGAGATTCCATCCCTTGCCTCCGTTCGACGATCTGACATCGTTTGACCAAGTTTGACCTTTCGAAAACTGCAACGGGCGAAGATTGGTAACAAAGCATGTCGGAAAACACTAAAAACATGAAAATATTCTAACACTGCTCAAGTTGGGCGCCCCAAGCCTCCTGGAGCGCCCAGTTTCCCAACACTTAGCCATTTTTTCAAAATTTTCAACTTTTTTCAATTTCTTGGTTTGCGTGCACGTTCCGGAGGCACACGACCCCTGTTTGGCTGTCAATTTCTATCAACTGGGATGAAAATGAGTCTGATGATCTGGCAAATATGCAAGCTTGATGAAAACTGAGCTGATTGTACCTTCCGTTTGCCTGGAAAAATGTGCCAAACTGATCAATACTAAACCAGACCGGGCTGACAGAAGGAGATTCACATTTTTTGAGAAAAACATCAAAAATAATCTAATTCTGGAGAGTTTGGGTGCCCCAAGCCTCCTGGGGCACCTAGTTTGTCAACACTTAGAAAAATTTTCAATTTTTTTAATTTTGTACCTTTTCTCAATTTTCGTGCCCCCGGCTCCTGTTCGATCTTCGATTTCTGTCGTTTTGACGACTGTCGAGGTTGGACGGAGGGTGATCTAAGTAGTCTGAACATATCTGTGATGAAATCCTGGTTTTGACTAACTTTTGACCAAGTTTGACCAACCAGAAAAGCAATGACGGAAGCATTTTTGACGTTTCTCAAAAAATGTGAAAAAAAACTAACACAGGAGAAGATGGGCACCCCAAGCCTCCTGGGGCGCCCAGTTTCACCAGACTTAGCCATTTTTATGATTTTCCAACTTTTCAATTCACCTTGGATCCATCTTGCATCATTTTGCGTGCATCGTCGAGTCGACGGCCATTTGTCAATTTTGCGTCGTTGAAACAATGCTGGAAACTCATCGAAGGGTTCTGGTAGGTGAACTTTTTTGTGTTGATGACTTTCGAGCTCATGCTTTACCTTGTGAAAAAGCAAAAATGACCCAGTAGAGAAAACTTGGTCGTTTGAAGATTCCGTCTGAACTGCGCCGATCGTGAAGCAAAATCGACCAATGAGAATCAAGCGCGACACCTGATTTGGAGATTCTATTTTTAAAAAGTTTTTCCAACATCCATATCTCAAGAAACCCAGAAACCCTATCTCGACGTCTATTTTTAGAAATTTCTAAAAATAGAAATTTTGCTTTTTTGATGAAAAATTTTCTAGACTTGTTTCAAAATGCCTTAATGAAGCAAAAAATTTGGTTGGGTACAACAAATAGCAAGGAGAAGAAGGATTAGATACCAGTTGCTTTAAAAGCAACTAATGAGACCCAATCTTCTAAGGGCGACAAGCCCAAGAAAAAAAATGTCCAATGTGCCTATTGTAAAAGACCTAGTAATGATGAACAAAAGTGTTTGAAAAAACAAATTGATCACTTGACACACATTTTTGAGAAGAATAACATCAGTGTTCCCTAGTCTATCAAACAGAGTTCTAATGAGGGGTCTAACAAGGAAAAAGAAAACACAGGGAAAGGAAAAGTGCAAGGCTCTTGTAGTAGTTGCTTCTTCACCATCCACTTGAGTTCTTGATTTGGGTGCTTCGCACCACATGGCTTCATTTAAGGAAGAACTTGCATCCTTGGAGCCATGTACTATGCCTTCTATTTTGATGGGTGATGACACTCTTGTTGAGGTGTGTGGGAGAGGGTCTATTGATGTAGGGGATGGCACATTCCATGATGTTCTTTGTGTGCCCTCATTATCAACTAATCACCTATCAGTATATCAGATCAATCACACAGTTCAAGCAAGCGGGTTGAGTTCACTCCTGATTCAATGGAGATTCGTGAGTTGCACAGTGGTTCTATAGTTGCAGTTGGGAGAGCAGATCATCAGTCACGGCTCTATCTGTTTTCTCACTTTGTTCTTGATCCTCCTTTGACCGTTTTGCTCACTCATTCTAATGATGTGAGTAGATTATGGTATGAGTGGTTTGGCTATCTTAACTACTGCTACTTGCAGCAGCTCAGCCGACAGAGCATTGTCATAGGGTTGCCTTCAATTCAGTTTTTAGGTGGTGTTTGCCAAGGATGCATTCTTGGTAAGCATCTGAAGGAAAAGTTTGACAAAGGTAAGGAATGGAGAGATTTGCAGACACTAGAGTTAGATCATAGTGATTTGGTTGGTCCATTTCAGCATCCTTCTTTCAGTAGGGCTAGATATGTCCTAACATTCATTTATGACTTTTCTCTCTATACTTGGTGTACTTTCTCAAATAGAAGTCTAAGGTATTTTATCATTTTGAGGACTTCAAAACTTTTGTAGAGAAGCAATTTGGAAAAGCTGTCAAAGTTTTGCGCACTAACAATGGTGGTGAGTATGTCAACCATTGTTTTGAGTAGTTTTGCACTTCAAAGGGGATTGATTTGCATCATTCAGTTCCATACAATCCTCAGTAGAACGATGTTGCAAAATGAAAGAATGGGTCCTTGAAGGAAATGGTGAACTGCATAATTCACTCGAGATATCTTGCATCATAGTATTGGGTAGAGGCCATTAACTGTGCTTGTTATATCTAGAACTATGTTCCTCACTGAGCCTTGAAGGGAGTCACTTCTTTTGAAGCTTGGAGCGGTTGGAAACCATTAGTTAAGCACCTTCAATTTTTTGGTTCTCCTACACGGGCCCACATTCCTACAGAGAAATGCAAGGCCTTGGATCCGCAAAGTAGACCTTGCATATTTGTAGGCTATCTTGATGGTGTGAAGGGTTATCAATTGCTCTACCCTACTACACACGAGCTATTCATTGAGAGGAGTGTTTAGTTTGAGGAGGGCTCTTCAAGCTCAACTTCTATCACTTCACCTTCTAAATTGACATTGGAGTCACTTGGGCTACATGATAGATCATCTGATGAGTCAGATTCACCTGAGTAGTCTTCCACCTCCACTTTTGATGCTAAGAGCGATTCAAAGGATTCACCTCCTTCCTCTCCTAGTTAGCATTTAGAGGGTGATGATTCTCCTCCACATTCTTCGACTTCTGGTCCACTTTGGGCTAGACAGACCTTGCAATCTGTAGGTGATTGGGTTGGGAATCCATCAGACACTAGGCAGACTCATTCACAATTCCAGGATGCTCCAAAATAAACTTACGGATCCTGAACCTTTTGTCAAGCTGATACTATGGAACATACTTCAACAGGTGAGAGAATCTCTCCCAATACCTAGTCACTGTCAAACCTCCCTGAGTTAGGTTTTGGAATTCTGTCATTTTCTTATCAAAATAGAGCCATGGCAACCACATCTTCCTGAAGAGCTCGAGGAAGCGGTCCCATGTTAACTTCTCTTGGTAACAGTTTTCTTTCAGCCTTTTCATTATCCCACCAAGACACATCTGCCCGAGTAAGCTAGTAAGAACCCCATTTAGCTTTAGTTTCATTAGACAAGTTTCAGAGATCAAAATATTTTTCCATATCAATTATCCATACTTCTGCTCCGTCACCAATAGTCTTACTGTCAAACGTAGGAGGCGTAACCTTTTTGAGATCCTTTCCTAACTCCTCAGCAATTTTGTTTCGGTTATTCCCATTCACTTCACCTTCATGACCTTTGGCTTTTTCTCTCCGTTCCTCATTTTGATTTCCTCTTATTTCTCGGACTTCCTGTTCCAGATTGTTCATTCGAGTTTCTTGCTGAGTCAAGAGAGCAAGGATTTGGTCCAGGCGATTATTCTGTCCTGCATTCTTATTATTGTTTGCTTCATTTTTGTTTCCTTCATTATTCTCGACATTATTTCCTGCATTAGCTCTTCCTTCATTAGTGCCAACATTGTTCCCTACATTAGCTTCTTCATTATTTCCTGTATTTAGGTCACTATCAGATCCTAGGATTGCTCCCCTACGTCTAGAGTTTCTAGTATTAATGATGAATTATCTGCAAGGAGTTTACAACTTTAGCGTAACAGTCTAAAAGGCCTAGAGTAGAACCTAGTGCTCTGATACCAAAATGTAAGGTCCTAAAAGTTCCATTAACTTAACCATAGTCAAAGATTAACTCTAGTTCATAATTCTCAAAATAAAACAATAAATATATACATCTTTCATTCATAATATCAGTTTTCACATGAATACAACTATAAACCACTTAGAAATTCATATTATTACAAATTTTGAATATCTATACATCCTAGGCTTATATAGCCCATCCAATTGTCCTAACATCAATGAAGGAATCTCAATATAATACAAGTATGAAATAACAATAATGTCAATCATATCCAAAAGTCTCTCTAGGTGCTGATGAGTCAGTCCACCATCCACAAGCCAAGGACGAGAACATGGATTGGGTGCTTTTCCACCCAACCACGAAGCATACGCTTCCTCGGAATCCTTCAACAAGAAGGATACCCAACCCTGGATGAAAAGCCTAGCAATCTGTAACAATAAGCAGGATGAAATCTGGTGCGTGCTTATTAACCTACATGCATTCCTAATCATGAATGCAGCATCTCAATAACAGGATGAGGCAGAGAAATAAAACAACTAGGCATAATTCCATCTATTTCAATGGTCCAAAAGTTAACTTTGATCAAGGTATGAAACCGATTATAATGGTAGTGTAGGTTTTGAAAAAGAAAGCCTATGTCTCTGTTATTCCTCATTCGGCACCTACCTCGGAAGGTATCTTTCCCCAAAACACACAAAGCATATCAAGCAATGCATTTAGTTCTATTTTTAGATTAAATATTCATTTTCATGCAAGTATGACTTAAGAAATAAATAAATCATTATGTTTGATTTCAGCATACCTAAAACCATGTTTCCAATTATTATATCAATCACAAGGCAAACAGTTTCTTTCAAAGACATTCAATCACTTCTCTTTGATTCAAAAGGAAAATTAAGACAATTCTTTCTATCAATTTAATGCATGAGATGAATCAATCATTATTTTCAGCCTTTAACATCCATGCAATGATTTATTGTAAGTTAAATGCCATGTTTCAGTCATGTTTTCAAAAGGATGTTTCCTCATGTATGATCTTGTAATAATTATAAGTTTCAATGATAAGCCAAAAGAAAGTTAAAGATCTCTGTTTGTGCACAATTCTCAGTTAAACTCTCGCTGTCCCAATTGTTTTGGTATTGTTTTCCACTCTAAAACGGTCTCAAAATTTTATAACAACAGTTACATGTTTGGATAGGCATTGTATATGTTTGAAACAACATTGTAAGAGGTAAAACGACAGTGTAATAGGTTGGAACAACAGTGTAATAGGCTGAAAAAACATTGTTAGAGGTAGAACAACAGTGTAATAGGCTGGAACAACATTGTTAAAGGTAGAACAACAGTGTAATAGGCTGGAACAACAATGTAATAGGCTGGAACAACATTGTTAGAGGTAGAACAATAGTGTAATAGGTTGGAACAACAGTGTAATAGGCTGGAACAACGTTGTTAGAGGTAGAATAGCAGCATAAATATGTGCTACAATAGTATTGAAGAATGTTTCAACAATGTATGTGTTTAAAATACAATAACAATAATTTTTGGTCTCAAATGTTTTGAATTAGCATGACAACACTAATTTTGTCTTAATCATTGGTTTGAACAACCATGTGAATGGCATAAATATGCACATATATGCATGTATTGGAAAATATATGCATATGTATGCATATTTATTCACAAATTTTGAATGATATCTATAGAAATCCTTTAATAACAACACAAGAATTCATGGAATTGATGATGTAAGCGGTTATTATACACATTCGAACTCAGATCTACAAATCATTCACATAATTTCTCAGAATTAACAAGCTATTTAATGGCACAACCATGGAAAACAAAAATATGCATGAAATCTATAGAAAATCCTTTAAATAAAACATAAAAATTCATGGGGTTTGCATTTTATACTATTTTTATGCACATGAATAGCTCAGAACAACAATGGCTTCACATTTTCCCTTTCTTTAACATTCAATTTGTGGTGCAAATGGAAAATAAAACAAGAGGAACCTGGAATAATGAAGATCTTTGTCCTTTTCCTCGGTACTTTTCACCAAACTTTCTCAATTCCTTGCCTCCCAATCTGCTGTCTATCTCTATGCTTGATGTGTGTATGGTTGTGTTTTCCTTTAATTTCCTCTGCTCTCTTTATTTTGTGTATTTTCTTCCAAAAGCATTTACAAATCCTATCTTTGGCATCCAAAAACAGAGCCCTAAATTCTTTTATTTTTAGCTTTCCAAAACAACGTCCATCTTCCTATTTTGCATGATATATCTCACGCATGATACTCCAATCTTTAGTTTTATAATATGGAAGTCCAGTGGCTTCCGTTTCTGTTGCTTTAATCTGCTTTTTACAGTAGATTTAGGGGCGCCTATCTCCCATTCTCACGCATGCCCTCTCTTATAACTTTATCATATATATATATATATAAATGAAGATAATTAATTGATGTATATATATATATATATATGAAGATAATTAATTGATGTATATATATATATATATATATATTCATCCAAATCCGACAATTAATTATCTTTTTCAAAATGCATTTACACAATGAAGTAACATTGATTGATGACAGAGAATAGCCAAAGATTACCATGCACAAGAGATAGACATCGAATTACTTACGAAAAATAAACACGTACATGCACTTGAACAATAATGGAATACATCAAGACGAAACAACCATGAACACTATGATGGAAATTAACCAATGAATTGAGATGATAAGAGCAAACACAAGTATGCAAGATAGTCAAACAATGCAACTTTTAGGCAGTCATGAACTACGTGAGTGTGTGTGATACATCGATTAAATCCACCTTATTTTTACCGATGGCTAGGAATCCTCTTCCCAACCCATGTTCTCGCCTTTGACAACTTGCATCATGCGCACTCATTCCACCATTAACAGGTTAGTTTCTAAGAAATCATAGCCAAAGCACAAGTATTCAATCTTTCCGTAATAAATAAGCATTATTAATCAATTAATCAAATGTAGTTAACACATTCACTTGCAATTTTCACCTTAATTTAACTAATCATCACAGATTTTATCTAATTGAGTCTCAAAATTATGGAAATTAAATGAAAGTCAAATTTGAGACGTGACATTCACTCAGTGCCATTTTGATCCCAATGCCTATATTTTGTAGCAGGATGATTCACTCCTATTCTTGGTTCTGTATGTTGATGACTTGCTGATCACAGGGAATTATTCATCCACCATTAGGGCTATCAAAACTGTCCTTCATGACAAGTTTTTGATGACTGACTTGGGCTTGTTGCATTACTTTCTAGGGATTGAGATCTACCAGTCTACTTCCGGGATCACCATCACACAATCCAAGTATGCTCTAGATTTTCTCTGGCCATTTCATATGGCTGATTGTAAGCCTGCTCTGACTCCCTTCCTTTCTGGAGTCAAACTTGAGGCTCAATGTTCTTCACATTTATTGATGGCACTTTGTACCGACAACTTGTTAGGAGTCTCATTTATCTGAATCACATGAGACCTGACATTTCATATGTTGTAGGCATAATCTCTCGATTCATGCAGGAGCCCCATAAGCTACACTGGAAAGCATCCAAGCAGACCCTTCATTACATTTAGGGTACTCATAGTCTTGGGATTCACTACGCAATGGACATTAATCTTGACTTGGTGGGCTACACAGATTTAGATTGGGTAGGTGATTCTTAGGATTGCTAGTCTACTTCAAATTACAACTTTTCACTTGGTTCAGGTCCTATTTGTTGGTCGAGTAAGAAGCAGTCTGCTATTGCTCTATCTTCTACTGAGGTCGAGTATCAGGGGGTTGTGAATGCCACCGCTAAGGCCATCTGGCTTCAGAATCTTCTCACTGAGTTTGGTATCCAAATCATACGGCCATCAGTCATATTTTGTGACAACTAGAGTGCCCTTAAGATCTCAAAGAATTCAATCCATCATTAGCAGACCAAACACATTAAGTTCCACATGTACTACATCCGGGAGCTCATCCATGGGCACATCATTGACCTTCACTATTGTCTGACTTCTAAGTAGGTTGCTGATAACTTCACCAAACCCTTCACTGAGAGCAAGTTCCTTCATTTGCGAGCTTTGCTGGGGGTGCGGGAAGCTTCATCTTCTAGGGGGCTTCATCCTCTCACTCTGAGTCTTGACTCTCTCTACTTTGTGGGGTTTTCTTCTCTCTCTATTTGGGGGGAGGGCTTTTCTCTCTTTTGGGGAGGCTTCTTCTCTTTCGGGGGGAATTTTATGTACATGGGCACCTCATCAAGATTGATTTGTTGGGACCCATCGCTACATCCACCTAAGCTATGCTTAAGGGGGGGTGTTAAAGTAGGTTTTTATTTCCTAGTTGGGTCATTTATTTTCCCTTTATTCGTAGGTTTTTCCTACACTTTTATTAATTTTGCATAGGTTAATAAAGAATGTTTAATTAGGTGAGTGGATTATTAGGTGTCACCTTCCTACATGTGAGCAACCATTAGCTATGTCAAAGGAAGATACTTTGCTATCTTTAGTTCGATAGATGGTTACTCCTCATTGGTTGGTGTTGCCACCTACTCCCTCTCCCTGATCTATATAAACATGCTACCTGGCTTGTATTTTGTATCCTTTGATTTTGCATCCTCTTAATGCTATTTTGCTTCTAGCATTTGCATTACTCTCTTGGACACTAACTCTGTGTTGCTATTTTGATTTCATATCATTTGCATTCATAGTTTAATATCTATTTGTTTGTACTAGTTTTCTGGGATATTAATATTTTCAGATTCTAAAAATATGGTGTTGTACCCAATCAAAATTTTTGCTTCATTAAGGCATTTTGAACAAGTTTGGAAAATTTTTCATCAAAAAGTCAAAAAAACAAAATTTCTAAAAATAGAAATTTCTATTTTTAGAAATTTCTAAAAATAGACGTCATATTAGGTTTTCTGGGTTTCTTAAAATATGGATGTTGGCAAAACTTTCTAAAAATAGAAAGTTTCTAAAAATAGAATCTCCAACTCAGGTGTTGCGCTCGATTCTCATTGGTCGATTTTGCTTCACAATCGTCGCGGTCCAGATGAAATCTTCAAACGATCAAGTTTTCTCTACTGGGTCATTTCTGCTTTTTCAGAAGGTGAAGCATGAGCTCTGAAGTCATCAATAGAGAAAGTTCATCTGTCAGAGCTCATCGACAAGTTTTCAACGTTGTTCTAACAATGCAAAACCGACGAACAGTCGTCGACTCGACGATGCACGCAAAAAGATGCAAGATGGATTGAAAAGTTAGAAAATCATAAATTTGACTAATTCTGGTGAAACTAGGTGCCCCAGGTGACTTGGGGCACCCAACCTCTCCAGTGTTATATTTTTTTCACGTTTTTCAAGAAACATCGAAAATGCTTCTATCAACTATTTCCCAGTTGGTCAAACTTGGTCAAAAGTCAGTCAAAGCTGGGATTTCATCACAGATATGTTCAGATTGCTTAGATCACCCTCCATCCTACCTCGACAGTAGAATGACCGAAATCAAAGATCGAACATGACCTGTGGGCACGAAAATCGAGAAAAAGGTACAAAAAGTGATTTTTTCAAAAAAATTTCTAAGGCATGGAAGAATAGGTACCCCAGGTGACTTGGGGCACCCAAACTCACCAGAGTTAGAATATTTTTGAATATTTTCTTGAAAAACATGAATCTCCTTCTGTCAGCTCGGTCCGGTTCAGAGTTGATCAGTTTGACACGATTTTTGAGGTGATTGGAAGGTACAATCAACTCAATTTTCATTAGGCCTGCCTATTTTCTAGATCATCAGACTCAGTTTCATCCTAGTTGACAGAAATTGATAGCCAAATAGGGGTCCTTTGCCTCTAGAATGCGTACGCAAATCGAGAAATTGAAGAAGTTGCAAAAATTGCAAAAATGGCTAAGTGTTGGAAAACCAGGTGCCCTAGGTGACTTGGGGAACCCAACTTGAGTAGTGTTAGAATATTTTTCATGTCCATAGTGTTTTTCGATAGTTTTGTGCCCAATCTTTGCCTGTTGATAGTTTTTAGGAGGTCAAACTTGGTCAAACGATATCATATCATCAGTCAGAGGCAGGGGATGGAATCTCAGTTGATAGGTCTCCAAAATGTCAGGATCAGTTAGCTTTATCAATCAATGATGACATTTTTCTGCCTTGTTCAAATCGGAGACATGCCATATTTAAGTCAAAACGAGTGTTGAAGTGTCGAAAACGAAGAAAAATTGGTTAGCACTTCTTTCAACTCGCGTGTTTGATGACATCATCAAAAGAAGATATTTTTCGTCATCTTGCACATAAAGCCATAGGAAGCTACAAAATAGGGATTCTTCCTATTCGAAGACATCCACTTGGATTTATGCTTTAAAAGTTGCTTTCTTCATGATTGAGAGTGAAGTTTTATTCTCACACAAATAAAGCTACTTTTTCGCCCTAAAGATTTATAAAGACAAGCATTTGGCTTTTGTATTTCATTATCTTTTGCAGGTTGCATCCAGAGGAAAGATTTTATTTTTCTTTCAACGAAGATTCAAAGACCCAAACCAAGTGCTTTTTCAGCGTTCTTCATAGTTTCGGGTTGAGGAAGAAGAGAGGCTTGCTTTTTCAGGGTCCTCATTTCAAGGGGATTGTTTTTCAGAAATCCGACCAGAGCTTTTTCAGTTTTCATCGAGATGGGTCCATCCAGATTATTATCCTCTTGAAGATTGGAGTTTTGCTTTTTTTTGGGAAACTACTTTTTTTCCTACTTTTTTGAGAAAATCTCAGCTTTTTCAAAATCCGACAATCTGGGTTGCTTTGAAACAAAATTGTCTACAAAAACCATGTGCCAGCTTTTTTAGCCCACACTCTGCTTTTTCTAAAAATCAATAAATAATTTTCAGCCATTTGTCCAAGATTTTTTCGACATAGGCGTGTTCACAGTTGATTTTCAAATCTTCCAATATGCAGTACTCTCCAACACAAATCAGACACAAAACGACGTTAGTTCACGATTACCTGAGAACTTGTGAAACAGACTTGCATAAAGTTCTTCCAGTAATCAATTTACACTCTTTGGAGGATGCGGGGAATAATGCTATTAGGAACCTTGGACACTCTGGTTTGCTTGCATCAACATCCTTTCCTATCACAGTGCAAAGTATCGAGTTTGTAATTGCTTGCATGACACATTACAATTCGGTCACAAGAGAAATCCAGTCAAGAGATGGATGCGTGCTCTGCAGCCTGAGGCCAAATGACATAGAGAAGTGTTTTACAATACCTATTTGGAGAGAAAACTTAACTGTTTCACTTGAAGAATGCAAGAGGGTTTGGAACAATGATAAAGAAAAATACCGGAAAAAGATTGGTCAGAGGTGGTTAAAAGACAAGTAGAATGTCATGCCAAAGAACAATGGACGTGGAGAATTCAAGGAAGAACATGTAATAATGATTACTCTGCTAAGTCGGATCACAGGTCAAGCAGATGCTAACAAGTTCCAGCCTTGGATGTTTTACATCATGTCCTAGATTGTTGATGGAACCGAATTCTATGACTGGTCGGCACTCATCAGTGATAGTCTCCACCAACAAATAATTGATTTTCAAAGGGCTCATGAATTCCACATGATATCATACCTTGTGTATTTGATGGCTTTTTAGGGTCAATTTAGAGATTTGAATGTTGTTGGAACTCTGGGTACTCAACATGTGTATCATCATTTCCCGCAGTTAGAGATCTCTCAAGCTGAACGATATTACAAACAGGTGAATGATGCATTCTTGATGCATGTAGTGCGAGATATGGACAACGAGTTGGATATACAGTTTTCAGCAGAGGCTAGAATAGCAATGGCAGAATGGGCTGATTGGTTTATCTAATTTCCCACTTTTTCCTACATCAGCGTATATGGCTTCTCAGGAGAGCCAGCCATGTTGCCGAGATATCCTACAGACAAAATAACATTTATGGAATTTTTGAGGCAAGCCTATGAAGTTCATACATTTTTGCGTAGTAGACGCAAGACGACTTTCAATTTTCCACTTGGGATGAGTATTTACAGATGTAGATCTAGAGAAGATGCCAAGGCAATCGGTAATGAATCATTCAGATATGGTCTTAAGTTTTTCGACAGGAGATCTTCATATGATCCCCGTGGTGTTTATGCATCACATCTTAGACATAATTGTACACACGAGCATGTGGTTGAAGACTTCTGGGCTAATTGCGCTGATGAGTTTGAAGTGTGAGAACGCAATTATAGTAGATTCACTCTTCAGTAGATGTCTGATATCCTATTAGAAGATATAGAGGGTTTGACAGAGAGTGGTGAAGTTCTACTTCCCACGTATTTCAGAGACCAAATTGAGCAACAACCGTTGACACCCGTTAATTGGTCAGTAAAAGAGAGCACCATTGAAGAAAGAACAAGTCGAGTGGTTAAAAATAGGTTGATATTCTTGAAGACTAAGTGGAAGGATGATATTCCGTTAGCAGAGCCACCAGTTGTGCAACCATTAGAGCCTTCCACTTCCAAGCCAAAATGAAGGACAAAAGCTATGAGTGTTCTTCCAGACGGAACAAAAATGGCTAAGTTAAAGAGGAAAAAATACGAGTCTCCAACTCATGTCCAACAGGAACAACCGCCAGTTGAACCAGAAGTTCCTATTGAAAGAACGTCACATGTTGAAGTGTTACCTTCAGATCATGTATCTCCACCTTCTTCATCGATCACTTCTCCTATCCACATAGATTCAGAGCCAGATTCGCCGGTTCGTAACTTTGATGCAAACATTGATTCATCAGGAGTTGACGAGGTTAGAACTGAGTTTCCAAGAGAGGATGGCTCATCCTGGCTTGAAAACATTCTGGGAAGGAAGAGGAGAAAGCCCTCATATCGACTGGATTTAACAGAGCTTAAAAGCGTCTACCAAGACACACCAGACAAGAACCTGAAGAAGCAAGTTCGCATTGAGAAGAATGCAGAGGGAGAAATAATCCTTGAAACTGCAACACCGCCAGAGAATAGAAGTGCTAATGATGTCGAGGTTGATGACTTCACAGTTGTCAAAGCTAACCTTGGAAAAAGTACCTGCCATACAGACGTCAATCTCTTCGAGGTTGCATCGGATAATTTGAAGGAAAGGGTGATAAAAGATGGAGAAGACAAGACAACTCTCAAAGATGAAGTTCGACAGCTACGGCAGTACATTGCCAACCTTTTCCATGGCACTTCACAAGCTGATTTACTTCTTCCACCAAATCTTGAATCACCCGCCGATCAGCGGTATTTCAGTCAGTTGGTTCTTTATGGGAGACACATGAACAGTTGGGTGGAAGAATTTGTGACCAAAGGGAGAGTTGTGCTTTTAGAGCTTTATCAATTGAAATACAACGCTCATGATTTACGCCAAGGCATACAGGGATTGTAGCAGACCATGGCAGAAAATAGACCGGTGTTTGAGATCATTATCTCTGACTTGAAGATTGCATTTGATTCTGTTGATTCAACTGAGGATAAGAAGACAGTTTCTACTTGGAAAGCGCAATATCTTTTTACAGTAAAAACTTATGACAGTATAATTTCAGTGTTGACAGAATGGAAAGAAAAGGTAGTCAACATCCTCAAGTTCGTCAAATCTTTTGTCTCTCAGATCCCGTGTTCATATGAAAGAGAAGATGCTACCCTGTATGATCTTAGGGAAGTCCAAGTAGAGTTCCAGACTCTTGTCCGCAGTAATTTTAATGATGATATCAATGCCGACAAGATGAGTCGTTTTGCCCCAATGACAATGAAATTCCACAAAGCTGCGGGTGAAGTTCACGAATTTCTTCAGATGGTTGCCAATGGTGAAGAAATGTTAGAGAATCAGAATATCATTCTAAAGAGCATCAGTGTTCCTGGCAGAGATGCAGTCACTCACTTTTTAGAAGATATTGTTTCCCAGAATATCAACGGATGACATCACCAAAAAGCTAGAATGTTGATAAGGATGTATTTCAAAATAAAGCAGCTTTAAAACATATGCTTTTTGTTTTAAAAGCATTTTCTTTCATCCTAAGCTCATCCATTCTATATTTAGAAAAGAAATCACCTTGTGATAGTTGGAATCTTCTTTGCTTTAAGCAAATCGCTTTAAAGCATTTGTTTATTGTATCTTTGTCTTAGAATAGTAATAAAGCTTGCGAGTTGGCAAGTTAGGGTTAATCAAGGAGATTTTAGGGTTCCCTACTCCTTTGATTTTAGTATAAATAAGGGCATCCTTGCCCATTGTATGTAATGGTAATTGTGATAGCAAATTTGTTGTGCCTATTCTATCCTACAAATCTTGATATTCCAAGTGTCTGTTCACTTTGTGTAATTTATTCTCCGGTGTTTGATCACTTGCTGTATGCCTGCCTTTTGCTGCAACATTGTTGTCCTAGAGTTGTGCAAACTTTATGATATTGAATATAAGTCTCATGCCTATTTTGCTCTGATATTCTATCTCGATTCATCAAGTTTTCGTCGTCAGATGTGTAGCTTTTGTAGCTTTCATTTCAGTTTTCATCATTAAAGTACTTTTAGTCTTGTGGTGTAAATCTAGAGGAAAACTATTTAAGTTTTTGTGTTAACAATCATTCCTTGTTCACTTTCAATTTCCTTTGCTCTGAATTTACTTAGGAGATTGAAAACGTTGTTAGTCTTTGCTTAGTTGTAGTAGAAGTTTTATAAAAGGAAAAAAAACCTCTTATGCAGTGTTTAGAGTTTTATAACCTTGTGCTCGCAGCTGAGGATCAAAAAGAAGATAGATGAAGTTTCATTTAAGTATTTTTTCAGCGAATATCAGCAAGAAAGGGAACTCCCCCTTTCAATAGGACAACAGTTTATCTATGCATAGTTGTCCGTTTCCAAATTGCATTCCAGAGTTGCGAATTGAAATGCCAATAGTTTTCTGGCGCCCACTATGGGGCATGAGGCATAAAACTTCAAGCAAGCTTAGGCTTATGTCACGGGAATGACTTTGGCGTCCTTCTGCTCCAGTTCAACAACCAAATCTTACACCACCTATTATTCAACCAAATCTTGTATGAGTGGAAGGAGAGCAAACAAACATCATTATCAGCCTAAGGAGTTTCATATTTGTGCAAAAGAAAAGTTTCGATCAGTGGAGAAACGCGACTGCTATCCTTGATGAAGAAGAACACAAAGCGGATCTTGCAGCAAGAAGACCAGTGTTACCACCTCTCACGTGGCAATAGATAATCCTGGCTCACAGGGTTTATTCAAGAAAGGGAAAAGGCGGTGCTACGGATCCTTTCTTTCAAGATTTTGATTCTACAAAAGTTGGAGAAGCATCCAACATAGTTCAAGAAATTCAGATAGTTCCTGATGTCAAGCAGGAAGAATTACAAGAAGAACCAATAACCCAGCCTAGAGCAATGGGTGATGCAAATAACAACAATCACAATGATCCAAATCAAAGGTGACCACCACCATTGCCTTGGGGTAATAACATTGGACCTTTGGCCCTACAAGCACATCATGAGTTACCAAAGGGGTCAAGGAAGCACTTTCCCTGGTTCCATGGTGATGGAACTCAACATCCTGATGAACACATCTCTGCATTCACAATGGCTTGCACTGTTTTGCATGTATCACATGAAGATGTTGCTGTGCGTCTCTTCGTTAAGACTCTTGTGGGAAATGCTGCTGATTGGTTCAATCATTTGGAGCCAGGCATCATTACAAGTTGGACAACTATGAGCAAGAAATTGTTAGCAAGCTTCAAAACTGCCGAAGACGGACATAGATTGTTTGCCCAACTCTCAAATTCAAAGATGGAAAACAATGAACCAATGAGGGAGTTTGTGGCAAGGTTTAATCGCCTGGTTACACGTCTTTCTCATACTCTCAATCCATCTCCGCAAATTCTGTTGAGCAGTTTCATTAACACTCTTCCTTCTGAGATAGCCTTCTTTTTAAGATCAGCTAATGAAACATAATTATCCAATGGACAAGAAAATGCCATCAAATTAGAGGATGACATGATTACCTCTGGCAAGATGAAAACAGATTCAATTAGGCCTCTTGTTCAAAGTTTTGTGGATCGACTGCTACATAAGGTAGCAAATGAAGTGACTATCATGAAGAGACAGTTGCCTACTCAGGGGCAACCTGTGCAACAACCATGTCAGTCACTGCAGCAACAATACCAACCGCAGCAACAGTACCAACCACAACAACCATATCAGCGTAAGAGGAACAATTTTCAGCCTTTCAATAATTACAGGCCTAGGTTGCCAGCACCACCACCAAGACAAGCAGTTGATGCTGCTCAAAATGTAGTATTTTGTTCTTTTCATGAGACTGATGCACATACTGGAGGCACATGTCTTGAAAATTTAAGAATGAATCAAATCATGGGATATGCCGATGCTGCACCTACTTCAAACATTGTTCCTTCCCCAAGTGCGAATGTTGTCTTACCATAGACAGACAACTTTGATGACAACTCTACTACGGGATACTTCCAGAACAAACCCGTTATAATGAAGGAAGAACAAGAGGATTTTCGTCAATATTCTCTTGCAGTGAACCATGAAAATCTCTCGACTCCTGTGTTTACACGTACTCAACATTTTAAAGCACAGAAGGAAGGAGAGGATAGACAAAGACCAAAAGAAAAGGAGAAGGAAGTGGCTTCCACTTCTAATGCCAAGCCATCACATGAAAATGTCCAGGTTGCTCAAAATTTGTCTTCAACGAATTTTGATATAGTGGATTCCATGATGAAGACAAAGGTGTAGATTTCTCAGCTGGAGTATCTTCTGGACCATCCAGATCAGCTAGATAGAATTGTTAAATATGTCAACAAAGAGACTATCGTACAACCAACGTTTCTTGAATCTTCCATTCCAGTAGGAGAGAAGCCAAAGCCCTTCTATATCTCTCTGTATATAGGAGGCTATAAATTGAGCAATTGTATCATTGATTCAGGAGCCTCGGACAAGGTCATGCCTTTGCAGGTGATGAACGCTTTGCGACTCTCATGCACCAAAATGCATGACAAGTGTTATTCGCTTGAGTCTAAATCAGTGCCATTGGTTGGATAGTTGAAGGATGCTCAAGTATGATTGGCAGCTTGCCCAGAGAAGAAAATAATGATGACTATCTTGGTAGTTGACATTCCAGCTAGTTATGGGATGCTATTAAGTAGAAGCTTATGCAAAGATCTTGGAGGAGAAATACAATTGGATTGGTCATCTGTGACCATTCCTTTAAAGAAAGGTAGTTTCAAATTGGAACCAGAAACCAAGTCACGGTTCACGGTGGTGAAATCTCAGGATCCTCAAGCACAAGTTCTATATCAAGAGACGGGTCCTGGTACATATTTTATGCTGTCTGAGATAACCGAAGAAAATCAAGAAGCGGTTTGTGCAATTGACAAACCAAAAGAAGATCCAAAGATATGGACTTTACAATTTGACGGAAGTTGTTCAACCGCCGGTTTAGGAGCAGGGGTCGTGATAATTTCTCCTGATGGTCGTTTGTATCCATTTGCATACCGCTTACAGTTTGAATGCACAAATAATATAGCGAAGGACGAGGCACTTTTGTTAGGTCTCAAGAATGCAAAGGATATGGGTATTAAATTACTCAAAGTTGAAGGTGATGCAGAACTGATCATGAAACAGGTTAGGGGACAGTTTCAAGTAAAGAACGATCGCCTATGACATTTATAGATATAGGGTGTGGAATGCAATTGATTGGTTCGAGGCATTTGACATCCGATACATTCCACACTCAGAAAATAGCAAAGCAGATGCCTTGGCAGTATCTGCTTCACTTTTCATGCCTCATTCTAATTTTTGTTAGAATGCATTTGCTATTGAGCTAATATACAGGCCAGCTGTCCCTGACAATTGTGACAACTGGCAAATCTTTGACAATGTTGACCACATCAAAGAATTTCTCGTCATGGAATATAATTTCAAGGGGCTTTTCTTTGAGGGAAGTTCGGCTCCTTTTGAAGAATCAACAATTGAGATCAAAAATACTGAAGACAACAAAGATGCATCCGATTCATTCCTCATCTTTTGAAGGTTGGTTTGAAGAAACTTCTATGGAAACTCCAAGGGATGTGAAAGCAGTGGAAGAGGTGGATTTAGGTATTATCCAGTTGAAAGGTAATAAAATTCCTAAGGGTCTTGTATCCTTGGAGGATATATTCGATAGACATGATAGATATATCCAAAATAAAAGAAGAATGGCTGATAAGACCTCTGCAGAACATTATCAGGTAAACATTGGTTCAGATGACAAGCCTAGGCTTGTTAATATAGGCAAGTGTTGTACATAGGAAGAAAGCGAGAAGTTTATCTCTCTTTTTAGACAATACTGAGATGTTTTTCCTATTCATACGGAGACTTGAAAATCTTCACACCCGTTGAATTGTCTCATACAATTCCATTGAAACTTGATACAAAGCCCTTCAAGCAGAAACAAAGATATTACAACCTGCAGATTCAAGATACAATTTATGCAGACATCTAGAAGATGGTGGATGCAAAGATAATATTTCCAATACAACATTCAACATGGGTGTCGAATATAGTTCCTATACGCAAGAAAAATGGTGAAATCAAAATTTGAGTGGATTTCAGGAAATTGAACCAATCATCTCTCAAGGATAATTATCCTCTGCCAATCATGGAGCACACATTGCAAACAGTCACCGGCTCAGAGATGCTATAATTACTTGATGGTTTTTCTGGATATAATCAAATCGCTGTGGCTTAGGAAGATCAGTTCAAGACAACTTTCACTACCCCATGGGGTACGTTTGCTTATGAAAGGATGCCTTTCGGCCTCATCGATGCCGGCGCTATATTTCAGAGAGCTATGGATTTGGCATTCAGAGATTTGAAGAACAAGTTGATTGTTGTTTACCTTGATGATCTCACTGTTTTCTCAAAAACACGAGGAGACCATTTTGACCATTTGGTGAAAGTGTTCGAAAGATGCAAATATCACAGGATTTCTTTGAATCCTAAGAAGTCCATCTTTGCAGTAATGGAAGGTAAATTGCTTGGCCATATTGTTTCCAAGGAGGGAACATGAATTGATCCTAGTCGGGTTGATTCTATAAAAAAATTGTCTCTACCAACAAGCAAAACTGGTGTGCACTCCTTCGATAAAATAAATTTCATACAAAGGTTTATACCAGACTTCTCAGAGCTTACAAAGGATATATCAGCTATGATGAAGAAAACATCTGCTTTCAAGTGGATAGATGAAGGCAAGAAGATGTTTGTCACAATCAAGGAAGCCATCAGCCAAACGCTGGTGTTAGTTTGTCCTGATTTTACTAAAGACTTCATTCTTTACTGTTATGCGTCCGAACACACCATGTCTGCCATATTGATGCAAAAGCGGAATGAAGATGTCGAGTCTCCAATTTCTTTCATGAGTAGTAGTTTCAAAGATAGAGAAATACGGTATTCTCAAATAGAGAAGAACGCATATGCAGTAGTGAGAGCAGTAAAGAATTTTAGATTCTATATTTTGTCAGCTCACACAACGGTATATGTTACCGATCCAGCATTTAAGAGCATGCTAACTCAGTAGGAGATGGGCACTAGGAGAGGTAACTGGGTCGCAAGGGTTCAAGAATATGATTTGGAGATTAAGCCAACAAAACTTGTCCGCAGCAGAGGTCTATGTCAATTGATGGCAGAAGACAGTGATCTCAAGCACCAGACTGATGTGAATCTGAAACTAAAACTAAAGAAGATCTTCCTATGGTCCTATTTGTTGATTCTGCCAATGAATGGTATGCATAAATTGTATACTATTTAACTTATGGAGAATGTCCAATTCATATGGACAAATAGCAGAAGAGAACATTAAAATTCAAAGCGCAAAAGTTTGTGCTTTGGAATGACATTCTATACAAGCAAGGGCTTGATGGAACACTTTTGTTATGCGTCAACAAAGATCAACAACAACATATGCTGGATGCATTTCATAGTCAAGCATGCGGTGGTCACTTTTCATCAAGAGTTACTGCATTTAAGATCCTGCAAGCACAGTTTAATTGGCCAACTATGTTTTGCGACGCATATGAATGGGTGTCAAAATGTCAGATCTGTCAATAGTTTGTTGGCAAACTCAAGCTAGCGGCCATTCCCCTCAAACCAGTAATTATTGACGGTCCTTTTCAGCAATGGGGATTGGATTTCGTTGGTCCTATCAACCCACATTCCAGTAAGGGCATATTTATGTCCTCACAGGTACAGATTCCTTCACAAAGTCGGTTGAAGCTATTCCAACCAAGCGGGCTACCTCGAAAGTTGTTTGTGACTTTCTGAAAGAGAACTTTATTTCAAGATTCGGGGTACCATGCAAGATAGTGACTGATAATGCAACATGTTTTTCATTCGAGGAGGTACTAGAGTTTTGTTATGATCACGGCACCATGTTATCACATTCATCAGATTATTACCCTCAGGGTAATGGACAGGCCGAATCATTAAACAAGAACATCGTCACTATCATACACAAACTAGTTGATTCTAATCAAAAGGCTTGGCATAAGAAGCTTTATGATGCTCTCTAGGCAGATAAAATTACCCCCAAGAGAGCTATTGGTACTTCACCTTTCTTCATTCTGTACGGTATAGAAGCAATGCTACCTATCACACTGGAGTTGTCCGCTTTGAAGCTGGCGTCCGCAATTGAAGATGATGAGTTCAAAGATCCTATTGAGAAGTGCATCTTGTATTTGATGAAGCTAGAAGAAGAAAGCGAGGAGGTCGTAGACAGAATCAATCAACATCAGGAACGAGTGAAGAAAATATTTGATAAGAAGGCTCGCCAGCGAGACTTTGAGATCAGTGATCAAGTCCTACTCTAGGACAAAAGACATGAGCCCAAGGGAATGCACGGAAAATTTGATTCCTTGTGGTAGGGGCCATACAAGATCCACGAGTTTGCAGGGGAGAATACTTATATTCTCACACACATGGATGGCAGGCTCCTTCCACTACCTTCCAATGGATTCTATTTAAAACACTTCATCCCTTCGGGGATGGAGTAAATCCAAACACTTTCTATTCTCTTAATGTGTTTCCCCTTTCTTTAATGTGATCGTTATGTCGTAATATTTTTCCCCTTTCTGTAATGTGACAGTTGTGTTCTGAAGTTCCAACTTCTTAGGTGATTTTAGGAAGTCCGGTTTTAGGTGATGTAGGGAAAAGTCTTGTTCTAGGTGATTAGGAAAGTGACCTGACTCTATTGCCCAATGGATAAGGCACTGGTCCAAGCTGCAAAATCCAAAGATTCTAGGTTCTCCTATGCTGTAAGTATCCGCCATGGTCCCCAAACAGAGCCAATTGTTGTACCCAATCAAAATTTTTGCTTCATTAAGGCATTTTGAACAAGTCTGGAAAATTTTTCATCAAAAACTCAAAAAAGCAAAATTTCTAAAAATAGAAATTTCTAAAAATAGACGTCAGATTAGGTTTTTTGGGTTTCTTAAGATATGGATGCTGGCAAAACTTTCTAAAAATAGAAAGTTTCTAAAAATAGAATCTCTAACTCAGGTGTCGCGCTTGATTCTCATTGGTTGATTTTGCTTCACGATCGACGCGGTCCAGATGGAATCTTCAAACGATCAAGTTTTCTTTACTGGGTCATTTCTGCTTTTTCAGAAGGCAAAGCATGAGGGTTTGGAAAATCTCTGCCACTGGAACGCGCATGCAAATCGAGAAATTGAAGAAGTTACAAAAATTGAAAAAATAGCTAAGTGTTGGAAAACCAGGCGCCCCAGGTGACTTGGGGCGCCCAACTTGAGTAGTGTTAGAATATTTTTCATGTCCATAGTGTTTTCCGATAGTTTTGTGCCCAATCTTCGCCCGTTGACAGTTTTCAGGAGGTCAAACTTGGTCAAACGATGTCAGATTGTCAGTCGGAGGCAGGGGATGGAATCTCAGTTCATAGGTCTCCAAAATGTCAGGATCAGTCAACTTTTTCAGTCAATGGTGACATTTTTCCGCCTTGTTCAAATCGAAGACAGGCCATATTTAAGTCAAAATGAGTGTTGAAGTGTCGAAAATGAACAAAAATTGGTTAGCACTTCTTTCAACTCGCGTGTTTGATGACATCATCAAAAGAAGATATTTTTCGTCATCTTGCACATGAAGCCATAGACAGCTACAAGATAGTGATTCTTCCTATTTGAATACATCCACTTGGATTTATGCTTTAAAAGTTGTTTTCTTCATGATTGAGAGTGAAGTTTTATTCTCACACAAATAACGCTGTTTTTCGCCCTAAAGATTTATAAAGACAAGCATTTGGCTTCTTTATTTCATTATCTTTTGCAAGTTGCATCCAGAGGAAAGATTTTATTTTTCTTTCAATAAAGATTCGAAGACCCAAACCAAGTGCTTTTTCAGCGTTCTTCATAGTTTCAGGTTGAGGAAGAAGAGAGGCTTGTTTTTTCAGGGTCCTCGTTTCAAGGGGATCGTTTTTTAGAAATCTGACCAGAGCTTTTTCAGTTTTTGTCGAGATGGGTCCATCCAGATTATTATCCTCTTGAAGATTGGAGTTTTAGTTTTTTTTTTCTGGAAACTACTTTTTTTCCTACTTTTTTGAGAAAATCTCTGCTTTTTCAAAATCTGACAATCTGGGTTGCTTTGAAACAGAATTGCCTACAAAACCCGTGTGCCAGCGTTTTTAGCTCACACTTTGCTTTTTCTAAAAATTAGCAAATAATTTTCAGCCATTTGTCCAAGATTTTTCTGACATAGGCGTGTTCACAGTTGATTTTCAAATCTTCCAATATGTAGTACTCTCCAACACAAATCAGACACAAAACAACGTTGGTTCATGATTACCTGAGAACTTCTGAAACAGACTTGCATAAAGTTCTTTCAGTAATCAATTTACACTCTTTGGAGGATGCAGGGAATAATGCTATCAAGAATCTTGGACACTCCGGTTTGCTTGCAGCAGCATCCTTTCCTATCACAGTGTAAAGTATCAAGTTTGTAATTGCTTGCATGACACATTACAATTCGGTCACAAGAGAAATCTATTAAAGAGATGGACGCGTGCTCTGCAGCCTGAGGCCAAATGACATAGAGAAGTGTTTTACAATACCTATTTGGAAAGAAAACTTATTTGTTTCACTTGAAGAATGCAAGAGGGTTTGGAACAATGATAAAGAAAAATACTGAAAAAAGATTGGTCAGAGGTGGTTAAAAGAGAAGTAGAATGTCATGCCAAAGAATGTTGGACGTGGAGAATTCAAGGAAGAACATGCAATAATGATTACTCTACTAAGTCGGATCACGGGTTAAGCAGATGCTAACAAGTTCCAGCCTTGGATGTTTCACATCATGTCCTAGATTGTTGATGGAATCGAATTCTATGACTAGTCAGCACTCATCAGTGATAGTCTCCACCAACAAATAATTGATTTTCAAAGGGCTCATGAATTCCACATGATATCATACCTTGTGTATTTGATGGCTTTATAGGGTCAATTTAGAGGTTTGAATGTTGTTGGAACTCTGGGTACTTAGCATGTGTATCATCATTTCCGTAGTTAGAGATCTCTCAAGCTAAACGACATTACAGACGGGTGAATGATGCATTCTTGATGCATGTAGTGCGAGATATGGACAACGAGTTGCATATACCATTTTTAGCAGAGGCTAGAATAGCAATGGTAGAATGGGCTGATTGGTTTATCTAATTTCCCACTTTTTCCTACATCAGAGTATATGGCTTCTCAAGAGAGCAAGCCATGTTGCCGAGACATCCTACAAACGAAATAACATTTATGGAATTTTTGAGGCAAGCCTATGAAGTTCATACATTTTTGCGTAGTAGATGCAAGATGACTTTCAATTTTCCACTTGGGATGAGTATTTACAGATGTGGAATTGGAGTAGATGCCAAGGCAATCGGTAATGAATCATTCAGATATCGTCTTAAGTTTTTCAACAGGAGATCTTCATATGATCCCCGTGGTGTTTATGCATCACATCTTGGACAGAATTGTCTGCACAAGCATGCAGTTGAAGACTTTTGGGCTAATTGCACTGATGAGTTTGAAATGCAAGAATGCAGTTACAACATATTCACTCTTCAGCAGATGTCTGATACCCTATCAGAAGATATAGAGGGTTTGACAGAGAGTGGTGAAGTTCTACTTCCCACTTATTTTAGAGACAAAATTGAGCAACAACCGTTGACACTAGTTAATTGGTCAGTAAAAGAGAGCACTTCCATTGAAGAAAGAACAAGTCGAGTGGTTAAAAATAGTTTGATATTCTTGAAGACTAAGCGGAAGGATGATATTCCGTTAGTAGAGCCGCTAGTTGTGCGACCATTAGAGCCTTCCACTTCCAAGCCAAAACAAAGGATAAAATTTATAAGTGTTCTTCCAGAGGGAACAAAAATGGCTAAGTTAAAGAGGAAAAAAAATGAGTCTCCAACTCAATGTCCAGCAGGAACAACCGCCAGTTGAACCAGAAGTTCCTGTTGAAACAACATCGCATGTTGAAGTGTTACCTTTAGATCATGTATCTCCACCTTCTTCACTAATCACTTCTCCTATCCACATAGATTCATAGCTAGATTCGTCGGTTCATAACTTTGATGCAAACATTGATTCATTAGGAGCCGACGAGGTTAGAATTGAGTTTCCAAGAGAGGATGGCTCATCCTGGCTTGAAAACATTCTGGGAAGGAAGAGGAGAAAGCCCTCATATCAGCTAGATTTAACAAAGCTTAAAAGTGTCTACCAAGACACACCAGACAAGAAGCTGAAGAAGTAGGTTCACATTGAGAAGAATGCGCAGGGAGAAATAATCCTTGAAACTGCAACACCGCCAGAAAATAGAAGTGATAATGATGTCAAGGTTGATGACTTCACGGTTGTCAAAGCTAACCTTGTCAGAAGTACCACCATACAGACATTAATCTCTTTGAGGTTGCAGTGGATAATTTGAAGGAAAGGGTGATAAAAGATGGAGAAGACAAGGCAACTTTTAAAGCTGAAGTTCGACAGCTGCAGTAGTACATTTCCAACCTTTTCCATGGCACTTCACAGACTGATTTACTTTTTCCACCAAATCTTGAATCACCCGCCGATCAATGACATTTCAGTTAGTTAGTTCTTTATGGGAGACACATGAACAGTTGGGTTGAAGAATTTGTGACCAAAGGGAGAGTTATGCTTTCAGAGCTTTATCAATTGAAGTACAATGTTCATGATTTACGCCAAGGCATACAGGGATTGCAACAGACCATGGCAGAAAATAGACCAGTGTTTGAGATCATTATCTCTGACTTGAAGATTGCATTTGATTCTGTTGATTCGGCTGAGAATAAGAAGATGATTTCTACTTGGAAAGCGCAATATCGTTTCACAGTAAAAACTTATGACAGTATGATTTCAGAGTTGACAGAATGGAAAGAAAAGGTAGTCAACGTCCTCAAGTTCGTGAAATCTTTTGTCTCTCAGATCCCGTGTTCATATGAAAGAGAAGATGGTACCCTGTATGATCTCAGGGAAGTGTAAGTAGAGTTCCAGACTCTCGTCCACAGTAATTTTAATGATGATATCAATGCTGGTAAGATGAGTCGTTTTGCCGCAATGACAGTGAAATTCGACAAAACTACAGGTGAAGTTGACGAATTTCTTCAAATGGTTGCCAATGGTGAAGAAATGTTAGAGAATCAAAATATCATTCTAGAGGGTATCAGTGTTCCTAGCAGAGATGCAATCACCTACTTTTTAGAAGATATTGTTTCCCAGAATATCAACGGATGACATCACCAAAAAGCTAGAATGTTGATGAGGATGCATTTCAAAATAAAGCAGCTTTAAAACATATGCTTTTTGTTTTAAAAGCATTTTCTTTCATCCTAGGCTCATCCATTCTATATTTAGAAAAGAAATCAACTTGTGATAGTTGGAATCTTCTTTGCTTTAAAGCAAATCGCTTTAAAGTATTTGTTTATTGTATCTTTGTCTTAGAATAGTAATAAAGCTTGTGAGTTGGCAAGTTAGGGTTAATCAAGGAGATTTTAGGGTTCCCTACTCCTTTGATTTTAGTATAAATAAGGGCATTCTTGCCCATTGTATGTAATGGTAATTGTGATAGCAAATTTGCTATGCGTATTCTAGCCTGCAAATCTTGATATTCCAAGTGTCTATTCACTTTGTGTAATCTATTCGGGTGTTTGATCGCTTGCTGTATGCCTACCTTTTGCTACAACATTGTTGTCCTGGAGTTGTACAAAATTATGATATTGAATAGCAATCTCATGCCTATTTTGATCTAATATTCTATCTCGATTCATCAAGTTTTCGTCATCAGATGTGTAGCTTTTGTAGCTTTCATTTCAAATTTCATCATTAAAGTACTTTTAGTCTTGTGGTGTAAATCTGGAGGAAAACTATTTAAATTTTTGTGTTAACAATCATTCTTTGTTCACTTTCAATTTCCTTTGCTCTGAATTTACTCAGGAGATTGAAAGTGTCATTAGTCTTTGCTTAGTTGTAGTAGAAGTTTTATAAAAGGAAAAAAAAACCTCTTTTGCAGTGTTTAGAGTTTTATAACCTTGTGCTCGCAGCTGAGAATCAAAAAGAAGATATGCGAAGTTTCATTTAATTATCTTTTTAGTGAATGTCAACAAGAAACGGAACTCCCCCTTCCAATAGGAGAGCAGTTTATCTTTGCATAGCTGTCCGTTTCCAAATCGCATTTCAAAGGTGCAAATTGAAATGCCAACATAAGGTCAAAGCCTCATCTTCATACATCAATCTTGATCCCCTTGCATCCACCTCATCATCTCCCCAAAAATCTAAAAACCACTAAGATCAAGATCATCAATAAGGGTTGTGGAGAATATGATCTACACAATACCTTTCATGTAGGCCAATTGCCTCTTTTTCCATGATCCTATAGTTTTCCTCAAAAGTGACCTCATCCAGAGACACCTAAAACTAAAAAATTTGGGTCCACCACCTTTGCATCCACTAGCACATTGGAAGAACAATATCCTAACCTCATTAATTGGGGCCAAAAAAATCTAGTGCCTCTCAACACCTTCCAAAATGATGAAGCTATCACATAATTCCTAGGGCTCCATGATGGTATCCCTTTAGGTGATCATAAATTAGGATTCAACTTCAACCTTAACATTGCTACCTACTTTAGGGAGTAGGAAGAGTTCCTTAGTCGTAAAAATAAAAAATAAAAAAAATCAAAAAAGAAAAAAAGAATCATCCCCTAGTGAAAATCTCTCTAAGGTGCTATCAGACACAAATGAGAAAAGTAAAGATGTGTCTATTGGTGGAAACCTCCTTGAGGCACCAATAAACAAGGAACACAACCTCTCTCTATAAATTTTTCATTGGTAGGAGCAATCCACAATCATGGTTGAGGAAACACAAGAAATAAACTTGGGAATAGAAGAGGATCTAAAGATCACCTACATGGTCACTTCCCTCTCATCTGTAGAGACATAAAATACATTAGATATCCTATCTAGAAGGCATCCCATATGTTTTCTTGGTCTTATGTCGACATATTGGGATTAGATCCATCCCTCACGGTTTATACTAATGCCAAGCAGGTAAAGAATAACTAAGAAAAATGCATCCATAGATCACCCTCCTTGTGAAAGAGGAATTGTAGAAACTCCTTCAAGTAGGCTTCATATGCCCTATCGACTACCCTGAGTGGATCTCCAACATTGTTCTAGTTAGCAAGAAACCTAGTGACATCCAAGTTTGCACTAACTCTAGAGACCTAAACAAAGACTATCCCAAGGATAACTTTCCACTTCCTAACATTGACATCATCATCGATCTCACACTAGTTCATGTGATGCACTCTTTCATGGATGGATTCTCAAGGTATAATAAGATTTAGATCACCTGTAAAGATCAACACAAAATAGCATTCACAACTCCTTGGGGCATTTTCTTCTATGAGGTAATGTCATTCACGTTGAAAAATGTAGGGGCTACATATTAGAGGGCAATGATAGTTGACGAGTCAAATACATGACTCATTTATTTCTATATATTTCTTGCTTTAAGACTTTGACTTTACTCTATGACATATATATAAATGTTATTGTGATTATATATGTCTTTTGGATGGATTATATGCATGTTTAGTCCTTATTTTTTTTAGATGAAATCTTTTGGCTAATTACTATGAATTGTATTTTCAAATGCATATCTTATGGAATTTTTGTACAAGTTGTGTGTGATTGCATGAGGAATACAACAAGGAACTTCCAAGAGGCCTCTAGACCCCTTCGGAGCCCCTTTCTTCATGAAGAACCTAAACCTCGAAGAGCTCCAGATGCCTGTAGCACTTCAAGAGAGTCATCCTCCCCTTGAGTTGATGATTACTAAGGCCAATCCTAGGGTAATTTAAGAATCCAGTGATGCAAACTCAACAACATGACCAACTATTAACTTCAATAAAAGAAACTTATTGACAACTCTAAAGTCCAAGTCCACATGTCACTTTGTTTTATGATAACTGAAGTAGCTGCCAGTTAGCACCGCACCACTCCAAGGATTTACTTAATCGTTGACAATTAGATTGATATGAATTCTTGATCTGAAGTTGAATGGTAAAAGGAACTGCTAATGTATTAAATAAAGCAACTAGTTCAACCCTAGTTTGTTATAGTTAGGATCCAGTGTAGTTATTTCTTTCAATAAAGGTTCAGATGTATAAGTAGGAGCTCAGTAGTCTCTCTCAGTTAGTTCCAATTTTTAGTCAAATATTACTGCTTTCTATCCAGAGGAAAACTTCTTGTTTTCACTCGTGTATCCATGCCCATTTGGGATTATTTTGAATGCAAATGAAAGGGAATTTCTTTTGAAGATTGATTGAGTTCAAGAGGATCATCTCCAGCTGGGAAAGTAGGGCCCGCTTCCCCAACTAGGAGGAGATATCTCAGTATTTATTCTTGTGTTTTTGTTTTATGTTTTCCATTTACTATCATTGTGTTGTGCGTTAATATTAAGCTATTGCATTTTTCCTCTGTGCAAATGTTTTAGATGTTAGCACCTGCAGGTTTGTCCTTTAAATTCTAAATATACCAAAAAGAGATATTTGTTATTCTGTAAAGCAACATTGTTTTCTTCAGAGTATTTCATTGCTGTGGTTTGATAATTGATGCAGTTACTTTTGAGTTTCATTTCAAGCAAATAGAGTAGTTTTCCCTTCAAAGCATGTGTGTTTACTTTTCAAGCAAATAGAATAGTTTCCTTTAAAGCATGTGTGTTTACTTTTCAAGAAAATAGAATAGTTTCTTTTAAAGCATGTGTGTTTACTTTCCAAGAAAATAGAATAGTTTCCTTTATAGCATGTGTGTTTCTTTCCAAGCATTTAGTGTATTTTCTATTTCAGCATGTGTGTTTCTTTCAACAAGTAGGATAAAGTGAATTCCAGTAAACTTCCTTTAGCAAATGACACAAACCATCCATCCACAAGATTCAGACTTCACTCCACCCCCACACTAAGAGTCTTACCGTAGATAGCTCCAGACACCTCCAGATTGATAAATTAAATGATGATGAATTAAAGACAACTATAACGACCTCATCATTTTTTGTGCCATTGCCAGGGACATAATCTACAAATCATTGTAGGTTAAGGTGTTGGTAAGATTTTTGAACAAGCACATTCTAGATCCATTAGTTTATGAGTAGGCCTAGGGACACCTTAGGTCGATTCATAAAGCAAACCACAGTTAGTACACCATTGGAACCTAATTTGGAAGGACCTGCAAGTCTTATAATCAACCAAGAACCTCCCATACCACCAAAATCTCCCATTTTCCTGGAACACTTTTTACAATGGGTGATAATCTCTTTGATGGAGGTGAACAAGATGAGCCAGTTAACAATAAAACATTCTCCTATCCAATTTCCATAACTCCTAAAAGGAATGAACCTCCCATGAAAAATATATCTCCTGCATTCCTTCCAACTTTAAGAGGGAAAACCTCAGAGGACCCTAATCAGTTCTTGTTCGAATTTAAGGTTCTTTGTCAGACTTATGATTATGGAACATATAATCAAAAGTTGAATCTTTTTCCTTATACTCTCAAGGAATCAACTTTATGATGGTTCATGGGATTGACAGTAAACTCCATAACTACATGGGATCAAATGGAGACTATCTTCATTAATAAGTATCAAGATTATTGCAGAGCCAAGGACCAGAAGGATGAACTCTTCCGAATGAAACAAATGGAAGATGAAAATTTGGAAGATTATGTGGATAGATTCTTATTTGTCCATAGGAGATGTGGCAATAATCTAGATGAAGAGCTTAGTAAAACCATTTTTCTGAGACGAATTGGCGATGAGATTAGAGAAGCCTTAAACCTTATGGGGAAGGTAGATATTACAAACAGAGTTTCACAAAAATTGTGGAAGTTAGCATAAATTACTCCCGAACTCAGGCAGGTAACAGAGTGTAGAAGAAAGGAAAATGTGGTAGCAATGATGTCACTCAAGTTATGGAAGAACTTGCCAATCTAAAAACTAATATATTACTTCATTTAAACACCACTCTTGATGGTATGCAGGTAAGTAAAAAGAGCACTGAGCCCTTGGCAATCTATTGTCCTCATTGCATAGAGAAGCATCCACTAAGGGAGTGTCCTTTAAATAACATTGAGATGTGTGGAATTTGTGAAAAAAGTCACCTCACCAATTAGTGCAATTTACTACCTAAGATCAAAAATAGGTTGAAAAAGGCATCACTAGTAGAAGTGGAATTAAATTTTATTGGCCAGAAACAATCAAACTATGGATTTAACTGGTTTTTGGGTCAATATGCTCCAAGAGGACCACCGAGTTGGGGAACAAACCAGTGGAATGGACCATGGGAGGCCCACTTCCACCAATGAAAATGCCACCTCAATGGGGCCCAACATCGCCCCAGTTAGAGTGGATGAACTCATCTTGGGTCACCCCTCATTGGCTAAACCAAACTCAGTATCAACAAGAATGGGCACCCCAATATAACCAAGGACCAAGACAGTTTGGAAACCAGCCTCAAGCCTTACTTTCTGAACCTTCACAATCTACAAATCAAAATTAGAATGACTAGGTAAATCAACCTTAGATTCCTGCTCAACCTGTATCAAACCCCAAGAATAACAGGCCTCAACAACAGGTGTATAACATTAATCCCAATACAACCACCCTGAATGTTGTAGAAATCAATGGTATCCAACTTCGTTCCCAAAACATTCTTGTAAGAATTCCTTCTGAGGAAATCTCTGAGGAAGAGGAAGTGACATCTAACACTGAAGAACAACAACATGATAAGGTACAAATGAGACAAAGAACCCATAATAAATCCCTAAAACATCTCCTGTTCCATTTCTAGAATGATTAAGATGGACTCCTCCAGAGAAATCTAGAGAAATCGAGATTACTCAAGATGACTCTTAGCTAATTAGGGAACTTAGGAAGGTACATATAGAAGTTGCTCTATTACAGGTGATAAAAGACATCCATGAGATAAATTAGACCATCAAAAGCCTATGCCTAAAGCTTCCTGGGAGGAAATGAAAATTACCAAACACCATTCAGGTAGAAGGGAAACTTGCTGATGTCGTGGTAGGAAAATTAATTCCTCAGAAGTATGGAGATCTTAGAAGCCCTGTTATCTCAGTTATGATAAACGGGAGATCAATTTCAAATGTAGTGATCGATTTAGGAGTTGCCATCAACCTAATGACTGTAGACACTATAGAAGCACTAGCATTAACCAACTTGTAACCAACCTCAACTATTTTACAGCTTGCAGATCTGTCCATCACTAAACGAAAAGGGATTTTGAAAGATGTCATAGTCACTGTGGATACTTGGGATTATTTAGTGCATTTTATCATCCTATAGACAAGGAAGAAACGATTAGGATATCCGATAATATTGGGTAGACCATGGTTGTCTACAATAGAAGCCCTTATTGACTATTAGTTTAGAAATATGACTATTTCTAGTGGGAAAAGACTAAAAGAACTCTCAATCCAGCCTCTTGCTAAGCCATTTTTATAGTATGAAAATAAACCTTGGGTGGATGGCCTAATGGATTCGAATGAGGAAGATGCTTCCTCATTGGCAATGGTGACGATTGTGGAGCATTTCAAAGAGTACAATGAAGAATATAATGAGATAGAAGAAAACAATGAAACATGCCTTAATAGTGTTGCACAACAGGAGGTCTCTGAATGGCTTCAGAGAGATCCTTAAGGGCATTTAACTATCCTTATTCTAAAGAAATTGCCTCTAACCTGAATTATCGACAAGCGAAAACTTCGCATCGGATTGTGCCTTACTCCTATCCTTTAAAAACATCGATCAGTCCTTAGAAAGACATTCATTCTATTCATTGTGGAACCAAGAAAATAACTATCCATCTTGATAAACAACTTTTAATAAGCAATTGGTTGATAGAGTTAGAAGAAGTAAGACTGACAAAACTACTACAAAACCATACACAAGCATTTGCATGGGAATATAAGGACATGAAGGGAATTCATCCTAGTGTGTGTACACATCATATTTACACTAAAGATGTCCATCCTGTGAGACAACCACAAAGAAGGATCAATCCTGCTCTAAGAGAAATAGTGAAAGAAGAAATAGAAAAATTGTTGCAGGTAGGGTTCATCTATCCTATTTCTGATAATTAGTGGGTGTTGCCATTGGTGATCATACCAAAGAAAAATGACAAATGGGGAGTCTTTATTGATTACAGAGAACTAAATAAGGCCATCAAGAAAGACTATTTTCGCTTCCTTTTATTGACTAAGTGTTGGACAATTTGGCCGGTAGTCACTACTTCTCCTTTCTGGATGAATTCAGTGGCTACAAGTAGATCCATGTAGCTCTAGAGGATTAAGACAAAACTACATTTACATGTCCATGGGGAATGTTTGCCTATAAGGTTTTACCTTTTGGATTATGTAATGCACCAACTACATTTCAAAGAGTTGTTTTGGATATCTTTGCTGATCTGGCCAACACATGTGTTGAAGTCTATATGGATGATTTCACAGTGCATGGAAAGGCTTTTGATGAAGCCTTGGATAGTCTAAACAAAGTACTTACAAGATGTGAAAAGCATTAGTTGTCTTTGAATCATGAGAAATGCCTTCTCATGATGACTGAAGGAATAGTCCTTGCTCACCACATTTCCCAAGAAGGTCTGAAAGTAGATCCTAAAAAGGTTGAGATCATAGTGCAAATACCTATACCTCAGATTCAAACTATGTTGTTATATGGAGCTGAATCAGACTTGGAGGTTAAATTTTCCTCACTTTTGTCAGTGCAATTTCCCCCCAAAGTATTTAACAGGGGAGTGCAGGGGGGGTAGAGCCCCTCCTGCGGGGCCTGGGGGGATTATCCCCCCAACAGGGCCCTACGGGTGGAGCCGACGGTGGGGGTCTGGGGGCAAAGCCCCTAACGGGGGTTGTTGGGGGCAGTGCCCCTGAAGTAAAAATTGCCTATTATTTTATAAAGGCGTCGGCAACTATTTTTTCTATTGGCTGACATATAAAACCCTATTTTTTGTAATCGACATAAGTCTTGATAAAAAGTCTAAGGGTTAGGGTTTTCGTGGATTTTGTGTTGTAGCATATTGTAGTGGTATTGAGTTGCATGAGATTGTTGGTTGTAATCGATCCTATTTGCTAGATAATAATATTGGACTCTCTGTTGGTGGATGTAGCTCGAGTTTGGGTGAACCATGTTAAAAATTGTCTCTTGCTGTTTTATTTCTATGTATTTTTCATTCCTCTATTTAATCTTTACATTTAATTGATATCTTCTGCATGCTATTCCTAACAAACTGAAGTAAGAAGCTTCCTTGGACATGCTAGTTATTATAAAAGGTTTATTGAAAATTTTAGCTGAAAGGCTAATCCATTATTTACCCTTCTAAAAAAGTCTTTGAGTTCAACTGGACCCCACAATGTCATGAATCATTCGAGGCTATAAAGAATGCCCTCATTACTACATTGATCATTAAAGGACCAAACTAGAGTGAGGCTTTTCATATCCACATAGATGCTTCCAACCAAGCCATTAAAGCAGTTCTAGGGCGAGTAGGTGAATCTGGAGGTATGCATACTATATATTATGTTAGCAAAAATTTAAATCCTACAGAGAAAAATTATACGACCACATAGAAAGAGTTCATGGCAGTAGTTTATGCAATCAACAAGTTTTGCCACTATATTACAGGGTACAAAGTTTTTATCCACACAGATCATGCTGCTATTAGATATCTTATGAATAAAGATATAGTAGGGTGCATAATTATTAGATGGTTGCTACTGTTACAAGAATTTGACATAACTATTGTTGATGAGATCGTGAAAGATAATGTGGTTTCTGATTTCTTATCTAGATTGACTATGGAGGGAAGCAATGAACCAGTGGATGATTTGTTTCCAGATGAGCACCTTTTTGCCATTTCCATACAATCTCCTTGGTTTGTAGATTTAGCTAACTATTTGGTTATAGGAAAATGTTCACCACCCTTTAACCAGAAGGAGGCAAGACGACTTATCAAGGATAGTTCCAAGTATAAGTGGGTAAATGGTATCTTGTTTAAAAATTGCCCTGATCATGTGCTGAGAAGATGTGTGTAAGAAACATAAGTCTATGATATCATCCAAGCTTGCCACAATGAACCCTCAAGAGGCCACTTTTCAGCCCTCTAAACTGGACACAAGATTCTGGGAGATGGGTACTTCTGGCCAACGATGACAAAGGATATCCATTAGTATGTCAAGCAATGTGATCAATGCCAACAGAGGGGATGACCAATTCCTACTGTAGAAATGCCACTCCATCCTTAGGTGGTCTTAGAACCATTTGAGAAATGGGGTATAGATTTTGTGGGACCAATTGATCCACCATCTAGAGGAAACCATTACATCCTAGTTTGTACTTACTACACCACCAAATGGGTTGAAGCCAAAGCTCTACCAGTAGAAAAAGAAGAAAGGTTGCAGATTTTCTGTACAAGCACATTCTATAGAGATTTGGAGCCCCATGGGTCCTTGTTTTGATCAGGTGCCACAATTCATGTTTGCTATGATCAAAGCATTCCTGGAAAGATATCAGATCAGTCACAAGAAATCTTCTCCATATCATCCCTAGAGTAATGGTCAAGTGGAAGTAACGAATAGAGAAATAGAGAATATCCTCACAAAGACAGTTTCAGGCAAAAGGATTGATTGGGTAGAAAGAATGACAGAAGCTATTTGGGCCTATAACACCACCTGGAGGACCACTACTAACTTCACACCATATGATTTAGTTTATGGGAAGCATCTAGTGCTCCCTATTGAATATAAAGTGGAAACTTTGAGAACAACACTAGAATTTGGTATTGATTTAATAGAGGCACAACAACATAGAATAATGCATTTGAACAGATTGGAGAAAATATGAATGGAGGCTCTACATCACACAGAGTTGGTTTAGTAACAAAGAAAAGAATGGCACAAAAGACATATCATCACCAAGCAATTCAAGAAGGGAGATTGGGCCCTATTATATGACTCAAAATATTAGGATCTCAAAGGAAAATTGCACACTAGGTGGTTAGGACCCTATGAAATCAAGGAAACTTTAAGCAATGGTGTTGTTCAGCTATTACCTATTGATGGAGACCGACAAGTTCTTCTAGTAAACGGGCACAGATTGAAGTTGTATCCCAAGCCAGCCTCCAAAGAAGAATTCTTAGTAGAAATACAATCTCGGATAGAACATTTCACCATGGAGGACCTTTCTTCCATAGGTCCTCGATTATGCTCTAAAAGAAGGTTATAGAATGAATTAAATAGAAGGGTTGAAAACTAGCAATGGCAGCCTTTTCTGTCAAAAAAATCAGGCAAAGTTGAAAGCTAGAAATGGTATCTTTGCTTAGAGGAAGGATTGAAAACCATAAATGGTGATATTTCCTTTGAAATTCCCTTTTTTCAAAATAAAGCTCCTTTTTGCAGTTTCTGCAGGTTTTGTATTATGAAATACCAGGTAGCTCCAGATGGCTACAGACAGCTCCAAATGGATCTCGATGAAGACTGATGATACTATCAGAATATTGCTAGGTGCCAAGTCATGTTGCATTGAAAAATGAATTTGGTAAAAAATTAAATTGAAATTATCTCAAGGAGTAAGTACTTTACATAAATATATTTCTTTCCTTAAAAAACTTGTATAATCACTTTAATATGTATATATATGCCACACATCCCTCACATGCTCCATATGCATTTTCCCTTTTCCATGCGTGCACCCATGTAGCTACAGAAATTGACACATTTATTTGAAGGACAGACACATGGCAGAAGAGGGTTTGTTCTAAGATCTTGTGCACTTTTTGACAAGTACGAGTATCGGTTCATGATGATAATGACATTTTCAATAAATGCCATAAAAGGAAATAAATGATTAATTGGAGTGGTAATAATGATTATGAATTGTAATCATAAATGGTAATCAATATTAGAAGGGGTGGAGCAATGATCGCTATCGTCAGCTCTGGATTTGAAAATAAGTTACATTAAAGGTGGTAGCTGGAAATGTCCATTCCACACACTGTAACTCAGAGTTTCGGTTCCAAGGTACACACCATCATTACTGAAATGATAGACAGGATGATTGCCAATCTGTCTGCACTCCATAATCTAAGTTCATCATTGAACCATGAACAAAACAAAACAAGCTCATTTCTCTCTTTGCAATCACATACCTCCATTTCTCGGTGCTGCTTTGCATTCTCCAGACTAGTAAATAAGAGATTTCAACCATGGGAAACAAGAGAAAGGCTGAACCAAAAAATGCAGTATTTGATCAGGCAAGTGCAAATATTTTTGGACAAGTTGGATGGTTAGGTTTCTTGCAGAAGTTCAAAGGATTTGAAGCTGAATTGGTCGAAGAGTTCGTTGTCAATTTTCATCGCACCTTCTCTACAGTAAAAGGGGTAAAGCTTCCTGTTAGCCTTACTCTAATTAGTCAGATTTTTGAAATTCCAGAAGTAGGTGCCAATTTGTTTTAGATAAAACCTTTGTATGAGGAATTAGTTCAGAATTTCCATGTTGCTCCAGAGCCCTTGCCTCGATATATCGTAAGCAAAGGAGCGACAAAGGGCATTAAAAGGGACAGTCTTCCCAACCCATGGAAGACTGTGGTCCTATGGGTAATGAAACTTTTCACATATGATGGATAGTATGGGGCAGTGTTAGGGCATGGTATGAGGTTAATAACTCATTTGAGATATGGGTCCAATAGGCCAGAAGATCTGATAAATCTTCCCACATTTTTGCACACCTATCTAGTGAACATGATGACAAAAATGAAATGTAGTGAGGGCCAGATTAGCCATCATGGCCTGATACATTTGATAATGAAATGCCATTTCATTCAGCAAGAAGATGGGCATAAGAAATGAGAGGATTTTTTGGAATTCAAAACCAAGAAGAAAAGAAGAAGCATTAGGCTTCCACTGTGCCAAACTCAGCTGAGCCTCTAGTGCATAAATTTAGATGGCTCCAGAGAGGTAGAGGAATAGAGCTAGAGAGAACTGGGAGAGGAAACAGTGGCCTCTACCCCTGCTATAGCACGCCATCCACGTATGTTTGTGATTTTATCTGATGAAGAAGAAAGGGGAACAACAGAGCCAGACCTAGCAACCATCTCAGGGAGTCATTCTTCCCCTGAAGAACAAAAATGAGAAGAGGTTGCTACATAACAAACCCTTGAGGAAAGAGAAATGGAGGAGGTTGGAGGTGTTGGTGCCTGAATTGGCTGTCAGTTAATTTAGCAATTTTTCATGCAGGCACCTTCCCAAAAGATCCAAAAAAGTTCTAAGTTTTGGCACTTCCTCAGTGTTTTTCAGTGTCTACATCTTAGTTCTTGAGGAGGTGGTCTTCATGTTTTCTCCATTGGCATGAGTTTGTATTTGTCTTGGTGATCATGATGGTAGCAGTCATATCTTCTTCCATCGCCAAGACTTTGTATTATCGGCAAAGGAAATTTTTGTTCCACCGAAGGAGTTGGTCAGGCCGATAAGGATTTGGAGTATTGTTTTGATGTTTGAACCTCGCCATTGAACCATCGGGTTGAACCGGTTCATCGGTTCAATGGGTTAATGGGGTTACATTTGTGTTGCTGACGGAGTAGGTTTCGGCATTGAACTTCTCGGTTGAACCTCTCTTTTGAACCATCCGCTTGAACTCTTTTCTCAAGGTTCAATGGTTCAAGGCTTCGTGCTAGGTCTAGCCGAAGGAGGTGCTTTCGATGTGACATGGGCTATTGAGCTAGCAGTTGGAGGGTTCGCTGATGGAGAGCGTTGGGCCGATGAGGAGTCATCGGCGCGGGTCACACCGACAGGGGAGTATGGAGTGGACCGTCGGCGAGACAACTGAGGTCGGCAGGAGATCTGTGGGGTAGGCCGATGGGCTTTTGGCGAAGGGTCATGTGTCGAGCGCGACAAAATGCTCGACACCTATTAAGCTTACGGCCATACTTTTAAAGTGCTGAGGGAGTCTCTGTGGCATGCATGTGGGATTAATCTCCCTGTGTTATTTTGAACCTGCGGTGAAACGCATTTTGGTGGGAAGCTCCATTTTGAATGCTGCGACGGTTTCCAAGAGAAACGCGGGTGGTTGAGCCATCAATGGCGATTGTGCTGAGGCGTGGGTGAGTTGTTGAATAGTCAACTACCTGATTTTTGGCATGAGGACTTCCAGATGGCGGCGCAAGGCTCAAGGCCTCCCTTGTCTACTGCATTGATGACTTCTGAACGCCATTCTTTCTGATGGATGTATCTGGCAGATTTTTGACTTCTGTCTATGTAATTAATGCTAAGTATGCTTCCCTCTAGCTATTTTTAAGTGGGAAGTGTTACTCATTTTAGAGGTGGGATGTTTTTTGGGCTTTCTGCTCTGACTCTGAACATAAGGTGTTCACATTTTGAAAGACATTTTTTGCTACAGACTCGGTCCTTAGTCTGGTGTACTAGTCTATTTTGGCTTGTAAATGATGATTTTCTCTATGATGACTTTCTATGCAGATTGATTTTAAATGAAAAACACCTGTGTGTGTATTGTTTTTGATTGTCTCCTGTATGTCATTTGTTTTCCTTTGAAACAAGGTTGTCAAGGGCTTCCAAGTTTTTCAGTATATGCATACTGTGTGTCTGATTTATTGCGTCTGCTCAAGGAGTGGTTAAATAGGCTTTTGATCAGATACAAAGGAAAATAGATTGCATCATAGGATCTGTTAAGTATGATCATAAGTAATACTCTTTCTTGGACATGTTGCTGTTAGGCAGTAGCATTCTTCTCAGGTCCTCTGGATATGAATTAGTGTTGTCATGGGGAGACATTTACATTCTTAGATATGACTCTGCTGCCCAAATAAGGCACTGGTTTGGGAATCTATCTGTTCAATGGGTCTAGGAAAGTCCCATAACTCCAAACATCAATTCAAACCATTTCATCCTTCCACCTGTTAGTTGTAGGATTAGGAGTAGGAAACCCCTGCATGCTCTCATACCTAACCAGACATTATGTCCAAGAATGTTGCCAACCTTGTGATTTGTTACACAAATCTTGGTCCATACATGAGAGTATTCTGCCTGTTGCTGTCAAGTTAAACCCTTCTGTCATTGAGCTAGTCAAGGTCATACTTTTATCAAATAGGGACACCCCCCTTAGTGCGGTAGAACCAGAAGTGAAGGGGAGGAGCTCACGCAACCTCCTGTATTTAGTTGGCTGAATCTGCCTGTGCATTAGAACTGGCAAACCCTAATGCTGATTCAGAAGAAAAACCAACAGGAGGGAAGGAAACCCCTGAAGAAATAGAAGAAGAAACCCTTGAAATTGGACACTGGAAAGGGAAGGAACCCCTGGTGGATGATTCTGTTGACACTACAGAGAAAGCAACCCATCATGCTTTGGATCTGTCAAAAGAAGACTATGAATTGAAACAATCCAGATAACAGTTGGAAGCCATGGCTCTGCAATTGAAATCTAGAAGTGAGGAATTGGAGTAGTAGAAGCAGCAGGGTGGCCAAGGGAAGAAGGAGAAATGTAAAACAATTTCTAAATTTCAAAAAGAAATAGACAAGCATAAAGCCACCATAGCGTAGGAAGATACTCAAATTGTATAATTTCAGTATTGAATTACATAACCAACCCCTGCACTAGTAGCGCTGAGCATCTATGAACTCAATCTTCAACTATCTCAAGAGAACAATGAGTTCAGGAGGGAAATCGGGCAGCTCTGGAGAGATCTTGAGGATTTGATCAGGAAGAGGGTGGTAGTAGAATAAAGATTGGCCTCAGCCTGTGAAATAGGGGAGACCCTATTAGCACAAAGGCCACCTTCAGGTGTGTATGCTCTTTTTCTTAGAGAACCATTTCTATGCTGGAAATTGTTGAGAATTAGTTGCATTTGCCTATTTATTTTGAAAATGATAAAGAGTTTATGGAATGTTATATGCAAAACCCCAAGGACCAACATAATCTTTTATTTGAATTCTTTCAACACGGTCACATAATGGGCCATGTAAATACTTCCATGTTGAATTTATATGTGGGCAAACTTCAAATCCAGAGCTATCTGTCCTTACTAAGGAATAACAGGTTATGGGTAGAGCACATGGAAGAATATAATGAAGCTGCAACAACCATAGGCTTAATGATGAGGCATGAATGCCCAAAATCTACTTGGTTGACAAAAGCTTTCAAAGTTCAAGTTTACAGGTAGGGCATTACATGCATATATGTGCAAAACTTGAATTCTTGTATTGCAGATTTTCAAGAAATTGTAGGATACCTCCCTAGTGTAGCTATTACAAGTTGTCTTTTTAGGTATGAGGAACTATTTGAGTGCTTTAAGAGAAGAGAACCCATTTCTCCAGCCAATCTCAAATGGATGTTTGCAAGGGCACAAAAGTTAGTGGCTCTGATTTAGGAAAAGAAACAAGATTGGATAGGAATGTGGTTTCGGCCACCTTTATTAGTAATGCTAGCTCCTCACCTCAGTCATCCTCTAGGGCATCCTATGAGGAAAAGCAAATTCGATAAGTGGTACAAGCTGTTGGAAAATGATGGATTTGCACCAAAGGGCAAACTGATATTTAGGTATAAGACAAAGGACTACAACTACAATGTGATCTTGGAGGAGAAGAACGTGACTAATGATGAGGATGTTGTACATATTTCTCTATGAGGACATGACATCGACTAAGATTTGGGGAGTGATGAGTCAAATACATGACTCATTTATTTCTATATATTTCCTGCTTTAAGACTTTGACTTTACTTTATGGCATATATATATATATATTTGTGATTATATTTGTCTTTTGGATCGATTATATGCATGTTTAGTCCTTATTTCCTTTAGATGAAATCTTTTGGCTAATTACTATGAATTATATTTTCAAATGCATATCTTATGGAATTTTTGTACAAGTTGTGTGTGATTGCATGAGGAATACAACAAGGAACTTCCCAGAGGCCTCCAAACCCCTCCAGAGCCCCTTTCTTCGTGAAGAATCTAAACCCTAGAGAGCTCCAAATGCCTGTAGTGTTTCAAGAGAGTCATCCTCCCCTTGATTTGATGATTTCTAAGGCCAATCCTAGGGTCATTTAAGAATCTAGTGATGCAAACTCAACAGCATAACCAACTGTTTACTTTAATAAAAGAAACTTATTGACAAATTTGAAGTCCAAGTCCACATGTCACTTTTTTTATGATAATTGAATTAGCCGTCAGTTAGCGTCGTGCCACTCCAAATATTTACTTAACTACTGATAATTAGATTGATACGAATTCTTGATCTGAAGTTGAATCGCAAAAGGAACTGCTAATGTATTAAATAAAGCAACTGGTTCAATCCTAGTTTGTTGTAGTTAGGATCCAGTGTAGTTATTTCTTTCAATAAAGGCTCAGATGTATAAGTAGGAGCCCAGTAGTCTCTCTCAGTTAGTTCTAATTTTTACTCAAATATTACCACTTTCTGTCTAGAGAAAAATTTCTTATTTTCGCTCGTGTATCCAATTCCCATTTGGGATTATTTTGAATGCAAATGAAAGGGAATTTCTTTTGAAGATTGATTGAGTTCAATAGGATCATCTCCAACTAGGAAAGTAGGGCCCACTTCCCCAACTAGAAGGAGATCTCTCGGTATTTATTCATGTGTTTCTCTTTTATGTTTTTTGTTTACTATCATTGTGCTGTGCATTAATATTAAGCTATTGCATTTCTCCTTCGTGTAAATGTTTTAGATGTTAGCACCTGCAGGTTTGTCCTTTAAATTCTAAAAATACTAAAAAGAGATATTTGTTATTCTGTAAAGCAACATTATTTTATTCAGAGTATTTCATTGCTATGGTTTGATAATTGATGCCGTTACTTTTGAGTTTCATTTCAAGCAAATAGAGTAGTTTTCCCTTCAAAGCATATGTGTTTACTTTTCAAGAAAATATAATAGTTTCCTTTAAAGCATGTGTGTTTACTTATCAAGAAAATAGAATAGTTTCCTTTAAAGCATGTGTGTTTACTTTCCAAGAAAATATAATAGTTTCCTTTAAAGCATGTGCGTTTCTTTCCAAGAAATTAGCGTAATTTCTATTTCAACATGTGTGTTTCTTTCAACAAGTAGGATAAAGTGAATTCTAGTAAGATTCCTTTAGCAACCAACACAAACCATCCATCCACAAGATTTGGACTTCACTCCACCCCCATACTAAGAGTCTTATCATAGATATCTCCAAACACCTCTAGATTGATAAATTAAATGATGATGAATTAAAGACAACTATAATGACCTCATCAATATTTATCTTCCACAACAGGTTGTATGACATCATGGATGATTACAAAGATGATCTCCTCAAAAATATAAAACAAGAGAAGGGAATCCACACATACTTGAGTGAATCTTTGACCCTTGAGAGAATATAAGGTGCACCTTAATCCCAAGAAGTGTGTCTTTGATGTCACATTGGGAAAACTTGTTGGTTTCATTGTTTCTTATCAAGGCATTAAAGTGGATCCTACCAAAGTTGCAGATATCATAGAAATGTCACCTCTGAGGATTTTAAAACAACTTCAAAGTCTTCAAGGTAAGCTTTAGGATAGTATAACGTTCATCGCACAACTAGCAAATAAATGTTAATCATTCTCCCACCTTCTCAAAAAGAATGCCAAAAATCCAATGATAGAATCAAATAATATCTTGCATCGCTGCTAGTTCTCATGGCCCCCATTCTAGACAAATCCCTTTTTCTATATATTTTATCTACTTTAGTTTCACTGGTGGCACTATTGGCATAACATGACAAGATAGGCGTGAAAGGGTAATCAATTATATCAATTGCACCTTGGTTGGTTATGAGATTAACTAAATGCCAATGGAACAAGAGATCCTAGCTATCATTTTTAGCTCCCAAAAGCTCTAACACTACAAGCTGAGTCATCAAACAAAGCTCATATAAAAGATCGATCCACTTAAATACCTCATATCCATGGCTTCCCTCATAGGATGAATGGATAAATGGATTATGTTTCTAATTGAGTTTGACATTGAATATGTAGACAAAAAATAAAGGTTAGGCCATCATAGATCATCATCCACTAGTCATCAACTTTCTTAATGAATCCATCTTCATAATAGTAGAACCTACATCCTAGAAACTATACTTTGGTGGATCCTACACAAATCATGGATTAGGTGTTAATATCCTATTCGTCACTCCATAATGAGACTTCATACAGAAGGCTTTCAAATTGGGTTTTCCTTGTACAAACAACATGGTAGAATATGAGGCCTTAATCACAAGTCTTAGATTAGCTATACAATGCAACACATGATAGCTCTAGGTCTATGGGGACTCACATCTTGTAATCAAGCAATTAAAGAATGAATATCAAACAAAGGACAACAAACTCATCCTTTACAAATGGATGGTAGACGATTTCAAGAAATATTTCACACACATCTAGTTTGAAAAAGTTCCCTGCCCTAACAACAAAGCAGTACATGTCATGGCGACCATTGGGTCTTTTTTGGATATGCCACATGATAGTTAGTGTTGTGAGTTCTTGGTTGAGTAGCTTCTCATACCCACATATGACACCCCAGAATCTAAGCTTATCTATGATATTGTAGGTCTTGAATCCCCATGGTATCACAACATCTATACCTTTCTCCACAATCACACCCTTCCACCTAACCTATCATGAAACCAATGTAAAACCTTCCTTTAACACACCTCTCATTTCACTATTCTTAGCAACACACTTTATCAAAGAGACTATGATGGTTCTTTACTATGGTGCCTAAACATGCAAGAGGCTAATCTTGCACTTAAAGAAGTACATGATGATATCTGCAGTGTTGTAACATACCATCTCATATTACTTGGAATTACACACACAATTTACTAGAAAAGTAAAAGAACTTGGCAAACTTGAAAGATAATTTTTTTTAATCATTTGCATAATTGCAAGAAAATAAAAGCATATCTTTTCTGAATATTTTTCAACCTTGAAATACAATATATATTCAAAGATAAATCATAGTGAAATCATTTCACTTTATATTTACAAATATTTTGCACTTAGCAATATGAACAAGTTTACATAAGTTTGACAATCATATGTCGATCATGAAGTACACTGCATCTGGAATCTTGATATCTATTGTGCAAGTCTTAGCGAGTCTTCTTCTATAGAGGGAGAGCATCATCCGAGTGCATTACCTCCAACCACATATCGACAGTCCCCTGCACACCTTCCTTCCTAGAAGTGACCCTACCCTTCATGAAGAGTATAGAAATAAGGAACCAATAGGTTTGCCATCTGAGTCCTAGTGTTGTGTCCTACATAACACAATTGACCATACAACTCTAAATAGACAAATGTAGAGTATAGAAATAAGGAACCAATAGGTTTTCCATCTAAACCGACTAATGGATGCAGAGACAAATGCATCACTTTGGCCAAAGTTTCAATATAAATAGACGTTTGCAATAAATGTAGTTGTGTGTTTACACACCTCTAACTTGACTTGGAGACTATCTCATCTTATAGTTTTGACTTGTTAAACTAGATACTCTAGACATGAACCATCTTGGTTAAGCTTAGTTCCTAGTCAACTGACTTAACATTTAATCTCGTATCTAGGATATACTTGTATATGTTTAGAAAATTCAATATTTCTAAGAGTCCTTAGCTGCATTCTTGCACACATCAGAGTCTATGACTTCCTATCATTCTACTCATCGAATCGAGATTAAGCACTCTTGGGCTATAAGTCATGTTTCGACTTAAACAAGAAATCATTAAATTTTATCAAAAAGCTTCTAAGACTCTTTCTATAATATCTTATTCTATGTTTTCTTGACCATTTACTATCCACCATTATGTTCAAAAAATAATGTCATAATCGACTTGAGAATTTAAGTTTTATAAAACTTATCTAGCTTGATTCTAGGGTTTAACTTCTTTATCCCATTCTCATTGTATAACAAATACTCTCATTTTTCCCATAAGAATAAATTTAATATAACATGATAAAAAAAACCTTTAGTCTTCTCTCAACTACTAGGGCTTTAATTTACTTTTCATTCCTCATAATGTATAAAAACATGATACACAAAGTATAACTTATTTACATAGAAAACTATCATTTCCACAAAAGAACTCTCAACTAAGTCAATTATTCAAGCTAGATAAGTTTGAGTCTCTAATAGTAATAAAATTATCAACCTTTAATCCTTAAGTCCATCGACTGACTAAAAAGGATAGATGTTGAACTCACGTAAACAAAATAATAATAATGATAATACTTTACCATTGCTATAAATGTTTTTTGAGAAATTATATCTCTTTCCTTCAGTTTTGCTAAAGATGACAATATCATTTATAAATCTCTAATCAAGTGAGTTTCTATCACGAATTCTCATGATTAAAGACAATATATCAAAACATATAGATAATGTTGAGATGTACATATGTCTCAGTCAAAACTTGATCATCATGATTGGATTGCAATTATAGCCTCTACATTGATCTATGCTATCACCTCTATGTTGATATATGCTATCGACTTTCAACTGAATAAAATTTACTAACTCTCAGCTGAAATATAACACAGTGTAGAACATAAGATCAAATAAGATCATGAATACTCCACTAATAAACTCATTAGAGTTACTCAGTCGGTCTATATGAATAAATCCATACCCTTCGTAGTTGATAGGAAACAAAACTTATATTACTTCTAAGACTGCACTCTACATAGCTCTCATGTAATGCTTTCTAATAGAATACTCTAAGGCTGATCTCTTTTATGGTTTTACTTGACCTTACAGCTCCTATAAAGAACAGAGATATGAACTGCATTGAAAAACAACCAAAAAGGCTCTTATGCCACACAAATTAAGCAAACTATATGCTTCTCCTAAACTTAAACATGAATACTTACTGTTACATGTTCAGTTATACAGATTCAAGTAATCTGAAAGTTGTCTCAAACCTAAGACACAAAGATTCTTCATTTCTATGATAAACTCTCACTATTTTCTATAGTGTCTCAGTTAAAACCCAACTAACAATCAAAAACCTTTATTCTACTGTGCTATATTCTCATAACAACGAACTACAAACATTTAAATAGATGATAGTTTACACACTACTGTGCAAGCTCACATATAGGAAACAATACTGATGAGTAATGCGAGATTTAATTTATGGTAGATATCCTCCCTGTTTGACGTCGATAGGTTTCCTAAGGATTGAAAATCTCACATGGTCTGCTATGCTTGAACTTTCCTTCCTATCCTCTGCAATCTGATTGAACTTAGAGCCTTCCAAGCGTGTCATCTCCACACCCTATCCTTGGATAGTATAGCCTTTTTAACGCTTTACTCTCCACTACAACCATGGAGATCCTTCCTTCTATTTTGCCTAAAAATTCTTTGTAGTGGCAAGCAAAATGAAGGTGATGTCCCTGGTCATTATGACCACTCCGAGGTTGTTTAGAAAGATCCTCCTTATTCTGAAAACTATCATGGACTTTAAGGGAGTCGAGCACCACAATTTGAGGGAAGTGGTTTGCATTCAATTTAAGCATACCACGATAATTAATAATATATATATAGCAAAATGAAGGATGTCCCTAGTCGTTATGACCACTCTGAGGTTGTTTAGAAAGATCCTCCTTATTCTTAAAGTTATCGTGGAGTTTAAGGGAGTCAAGCACCACAATTTGAGGGAAGTGATTTACATTCAATTTAACCATACCACACACACACACACACACACACACACACACATATATATATATATATATATATATATATATATATATATATATATATATATATATATATATATATATATATATATATATATATGACAAATTAAGATTGGTGCATACAACATATATTTACATTGTTTCAAACACTCAACCAAAAATGAGAATGGGGTCGAGGTATTCTCCCCCTTATATATCTTATGTAAATGCCAAATAGATAGGTTAACAAAAGGGAAAGCTTATAGGAAATCACCGATAATGAAATAGTTTAACCACTAACAAATATTTAATCTTTTTCTCAAATATAAACTATATTAATATCATGCAAGAACTAATGACCGTCGACCATATCTTGTCAATGGTCATACTATCTAGACTCAGTTTTTTGACAAAACCTACACTTTAAGGATCTTGATGACAAATTGACGATTGTCGAGTTGAAACCCAAACTCAGACCAAAAAGGGTTAAAGACAACTTACCAAACTTGACGAGGGTTCACTAAATTGTGCAAACACAAGACTTAGATGGAAACAACCTGTTCTTTCCATACTTCTATTCACTTCTCTTCGATGATGCTCTCCCTCTCTTTCTTAGAGGGTGAAAACCTGTTTCCAGAATTACAACTTACAATCACCAAACTGGGACTAGTCACTTCATATATCTTATGAATAAATAATCATGACATTATATAATCATGTGTCTAAATTCTACACATATAAACATAAACTCATAAAATCATTGATTTATCCTGACATTCCTACCTAATATAAATCATTAATCCATACAAAATTATCTACTAATTACATACAAGTAAAAAGTAAAACATAGTCAAAATTAGGGATGTGACAGGTGCCCATACCAACAGGCATGGTCCTATCCAAAAATCTTCTCAAAATAGGTTACTACTGGCCTACGATGGAACATGATGCATGTCAGTATGTCAAATGGTGCCTAGCCTATCAAAGACATGGAGACCTTATTCACACACTATCACAGGTGTTGCGACCCATTACAACTCCTTGGCCCTTCTCTCAATGGGGTCTAGATCTCATCAACAAGATCCATCCCTCCTCATCAAATGGTCATAAATTCATCATCACCACCACCACTGAGTATTTAATGAAGTGGGTCAAATCCATCCCCCTCACCTTCACTATAGGTACCTAAATATCCAAATTCATCCTCCATATCATCTACCACTATGACATCCCATCTTCTATTGTTAGCAACAATGGTAAATCCTTAAGTCTACACTCTTTATGAATGATTCCATATCCAACACCACTGATCCACTCCATACTATCCTCAAAGTAACGATCAAGCAAAGGCAATGAACAATACCCTACTCAAAATCCTAAAGAAAAATTATCAATGACACTGGTCGTGATTGGCATCTCCATCTCAATCCCACCCTTTAGGCTTACCACACTAGCACTTGCACTCCTATTGGTGCCACACCATAGTTCCTAGTTTTTGGTTCCAAAGCTATTGTTGATCTATTTTCCCTTGCCCATAGCCAAATAGTTCACCTTGCATTTTCCTTGAAATTCCTTTAGAAATGTCCATACAAAGCTTAAATCTTCCAAATACTCATGCTCTGCCATGCTAAATTTCTCAAAATCTCACCTGGAGAGTCTTTGCAAAAAACCCAAAAACAAAACCCAGAAATCTTTTAACTTCAAGTATTTTCTATCGCGAAGATTTCTCAGTTTCATGCTTGTATTTCAATATGCATTTTTGGAATGTATATTTGCATATACATTCGCCAATGTATGTTTGGGACATACATTCGCAATATGCAAAGGGTAGATGCAATAGGTTGACATATAAGAGCTGTTGTACATTGGCGGATCAAATGAGTTAAGTCAGCTTTCAAAAATAGTAAAAAATTGTTTGTATGCTCTTCTCAATGCATATCGAGTTTGTATATACATTAAGGGAATCTATCATAGATTCTGAGAATATTCCCCGCTTGTATGGAGGGTTTGCATGTATATTTGTGTTGTATGTTTAGACATGCAATGGCTACATACAAGCGAAATATGCAAGGGTCAATGTGTAAAAGGAGCATGTATATCGGGTTGTATGTTCGCACATACAAGGCCGATATACAAGTCGACATACAAGAAAGAGATGCAAAGTTTATTTTGCATATCAACCACATACAAAGGAGAATGTATGTCCGACATACATAGGGAATGTACAAGGTGCATATACAAAGAGGTCGACATGCATTTGCTACAGTGAAAGGGGTTTGTATGTGCGAAGTGCAAGTGAATATACATTGGCGACATACAAAAGCCAATGTATATTAGAACAATGCCTTGTATATTGGCGATTGTATGTTCGCACATACAAAGGGGAACATGCATGTTTGCAACAATTGAATGTACACCGGCAGCGATGTACAAAGGAAGTATGCAAAGGAAACAATGGCTTGTATATTTGCTTGTATGTTTCAACATACAAGGCAAGATACAAAGTCAACATACAATAGGTGGGGGCCGCATATACAAAGGTACTTGTATCTCATATACAAGTCATAGATCCTAAAGGAGATGCATATGGTGGGGCCCACACAATATACAATAGTGATATACATGCAATCAAAGATGCAAGAGTCTTATACATTGCCGATATGCAAAGAAGGTCACAGGCAGGGTTGACATACAAAGGGCAATGTACATTTTGCAATGTAAATCGGTAGAACATACAAGGGAACTTTCGCCAAACATACAAAAAAGAGATTCAAAGCTAGGGCCCACCACTTGTATATTTGTGATTGTATGTTTGCACATACAATCAAATATGCATTTCTAATATACAAGCCGGATCTGAAGGGAGCATAATTCCAGTTGATAGTCCCCTAAAGTCTGCGGCTTGTATGCATAAGGTGATTGTATGTTGCATATACAATTCGATATACTAAGGCAAATGATACAAGTGCATATCGGCCATACTTCCCATATCGGCGACTTAGTTCATGGTCATCCCGACTACCGATAGGAGGATGCCGCTTTTCAGCGATGGGTCCCAGTTTCAATGACGGTGAATTAGGCGGTGCCACGTGGTAGGGGCGACAGATTCAAATGCATATACAAAGGGCATATACCTTTGTATATGCAAAGTAGTTTGAAGATTCGAAGAAGAAAGCCCGCGCTTGCATATTGGCACATACAGAGTGATAAGCACATACAAAGGCATTTTAAGAGGAAGTTTCAGAGGCTGATATATACACAGATGTAAAGCGATATATATAGACAGTTGACTGCAACTTTGACTGCCTGTATCTCCTCCATTTTAGCAAATTTTGACATGCTATAAAAGGCAAAAATGCATGTTTTTGACTCCTTCCATTTGACGGGCTTTTCAGGGGGATATTTTCACTTTTCAATTTCAGATCTAGATTTGCATGTTTTGGGTGAGTGGACATCTCAGCGACGTTTTTGGGGTAGGATGCAGATATTTCTTGCATTCATTTCTACAGGTAATGGAAGCTGCTCACATTCAATGCCTAGAATATCTTCCACCATTCTTTATTGAAGATTGATGATGCAACAACTGCATTAAAGACTCAAAAATATCTTCTATCTGCCCAGTTCTAGATATTTGGCGCCATAACTCCTTGCAGCTGGGATGTTCCTTCAGAGATATTTTCTGATGCAACTCTTTGAGTGAATTGTTGTAGCCGACTTAGGGCATATTTTTGGAATGCTATATATATGCATTCGTGTGATGTAAATAAGGTTGGAAATTTTTTTGAGCACTGAATCTTTTTTTGTTTTCAAACAGAGCTTTTCTGATACTCTAACCTTGCCTTCTTCTCAAATATATGCAAGTTATTTTTACCTCTTTGCTGATTTTTCTATTTCTGTGTGAATCTGCATATGGTTGTCTGTGAATGTCCTTGTTCCTCTCAATCATATTGCTTCTTGCCTCTGCTAGAATCATTTAATTTGTGTATACCTACTTGCTATATCTGGTTGTGTTGTGCATTTTTTCAGTTCGGTGGAAGTTTTCCTTAAATCTGTCTAGTGCATCACCCTTTGTTTTCAAGTTTTTCTATTTTATTTTTCACTTTGAAGCCTTCCTTCTTCCCTTTTCCCTCCAAAAATTCATTAGTTTTTAGGTGATAATTAGGCAAGGAAGCCGACCTTCTTCAGAGGTCTGATCTCTTTGAGCAAGGTCCCACACTTCGAGATCATTCCCATTGTGTCATTGGAATTCTTGGAATCCTTCCAAGCAGGGTGTAATTTCATGTGACAACAGTTTCTGGCACACTCGGTGGGACCGAGAGTTAGAAAATAACCAAAATACTATCTCTTATTTGCTGGTTTTGATGTGTAGCTAGTGATTTTCAGACCTGTAAAAGGTTAAAACTTGCATATCTGGTGACTCAGACTGAGGAAAGACAAGTAGATCAGTTTTGCTGTGACATTTTATGAGAAAGATTCAAACTAGGAGTTCAAGTACATTTGATTACTTGTAGCTATCTCCACCTACAAGATAGAGCAGAGCTGTAGTAAGGACTTCGGTTGCAAAAAGAATACAGTCAACTCCACCAAATTTCAGGCCAAGTACACTTGTAGTTTTTGCACCAGTTCAAGCAAATCTACCTCCAACTGTTCAGATGGCAAGAAATCAGCCATTTGTGGCTTTTGATGGGGGAAGCCCTTTAAACCTAACAGTGCATGATGTCATACCTATGTCAGCTTTGAAGAGTTTTCCCTATTTCACAGGGGAGAATCAAACTACCCCGATTAAGCACATTAGAGACGTAGCATCTCTATGTAGAGTGCACCATGTCACCCAAGAAAATGTTGCCATCAGGCTGTTGGCTGCCTCTTTCAAGGGAAAAGCATTGCAATGGTTCAAGAGTCTACCAGTGCAGACCATTACAACTTGGGATGATCTGGGTGACAAATTAAACACGCAATTTCAGGATAAATTAGATAACTTGTCATTGGTTGAACAAATGACTACCATAAAGAGAGCTCCTTAGGAGCAAATGATGGATTTCAACTTCAGATTTCAGAAGACATGGGATAGAATCCCTGCCATGGTAAAGCCTCCAGCTGAATATGCATTCTTGTATTTTTTGAAAGCCCTAAATAATGATATTTCAGTGATGATACAATCATTAGGAGGTACTAGTTTACCTGATGCGTATGAAATAGCTATTAGGGCAGAGAATAATCTGATTCAGGCTGGAAAAATAGCACCCAGACCGCCAGTACCCATCTTTCCTGAGATTCAGGCTTCAATGCCTTTGCCAATCCCATATTTTGCCCCTTTACCTACTATAGCAGCATTGCCAAATACTACCAACTTGGAGCCTGCTGCCTCTAGTTCATCTCAAGAGCTGGAAGAGATCAAAAATAGCCAACAAAAAATAGAGAATATCCCGCAGACTTTTGGGAATGCGTTGGTAAACATCAAAAAGTAGTAATCCCAGCATAGACAGCCTTATCAGCCACAACCTCAAGGGCAAAATCAACCTTACCAAGCTAACAGACCACCTTATCAGAGCAACTACCAAGGTGCCAGGCAAAATGTGAATCAAAAGCCTTTTCAGCCTTATAATCTGGCACCTATTAATGTGGTAAGAGACCTTGTCCCTGTTCAGAACAACCTTGCAGTTGAGTATGAATGGTGTTTTCCATGTAATCAGCCACACAGTCAGGCAGCCTGCTTGAATGGAGTGATGAATCAGGCTTTAATGGTGCAAAATGTGGTAGTCTCACAACCAAACACACCAAATGATGGAGCTGCACAACAACAAGAGTAACCTCAGAACGATTCTGCCTTCATAAATTGGCAGGAAGGTGAATCCTATGGCATAAACAGCGATAACACCTCAGTTGCAGCAAATACAAGAGCCAAGAAGAGGGTTTATGAGATAGACCAAGCAACAAATAAAGCGAAAGGACATGCTAGTGCTTCTACATCACATATTCCCCATATTCTACAAATAAATACTTTAGCAACAGTAAGGGAAATGCCTCATTTGTAGGCAGATGTTGCTACTACAAAGTCACTACAAAAGGTAGGTGTCACTCCTCCTTTCAATATTATTGAAAATATGAAGAAGATGAATGTGACAATGTCCATGTGGAATTCCCTAGCCATCCCTGGCCAAAAGAAGATGTTGCAGTCTGCCTTATCTGATTTGAAAGTGTCCAACGATACAATTGCTAACCCAAATAGGGCTGTCCTTACCAATTCATCCCAAGATAACAACAAATAGCCAAACAAAAGTGCTAAACCACTCCCATTTTATGCGTCATTGATAATTGGAGACAAGTTAGTACATAACTGTATGGTGGATAGTGGTGCAAGTAGTTATGTGATGCCAAAACAAATTACAGATCAATTAGTGTTGAAATACCAACCCCTTGAGAAGGGTGTACTTCAGTTCGATGGCACGACTGTTAATACCGTGGGTGTGATAAAAGACCTAGGCCTCACTCTACACACTTGCCCAAATGTTTCCATTTCCCAGGAGGTGTTTATTATAGACTTGCCTCCCTATTTTGCCATGTGCTTGTCAAGAGAATTCACAGCTAAGATAGGAGGATATTTATCCTCAGACTGGTCCCACATGTTTTTCAGGACCAGATATGGCACAAAAGTAACCCTAAAATCTGAATTGATTTCAAATCATCACATAGAGCCCTATGTTCCAAGTGCTGTTAATGCAAATTGCATTATTTTTGATGATCTTTGACTTGTGGTTGCTCAAGAGCTACAAGCTGAAAGTATACTAGAGGTGCTTCTAAAGGAGTGGGCCTTGGAAAATGTTGTTGATGACCTTGAGGGACACATCCAAGAAACTAGTATGGGAATTTACATACTGCATGAGCCTGAACCAATAATACCAAGCCTTCTAAAGGATGTTGAACAACAGATAGAGCAACAAAATGAAGTGTGGAAAATGTACTTTGATGGTTCAAGGAACAGGAATGGATTTGGTGGTGGTGCAATGCTCGTGTCCCCGCAAGGTGAAAAATATTATGCTGCTTTTCGTTTTGCTTTTTCATGCACAAATAACACTTCTGAATATGAAGGATTAATCCAAGGTTTGCAGTGGGCAAGAAAGAAGAAAATTAGCTCTTTACAGGTCTATGGTGACAATGAACTCATTGTAAATCAGGTGAGAGGGTTGCACGTTACAAAAAATGATGTTTTGAAATGCTACAAACACAGGGTATGGGACATGATAGAAGAGTTTGATGCTTTCAATCTGATCTCTATCCCAAGAAATTAGAACTCCCATGCTGATAGGTTAGCTGCAATTGGGGCCCAATTTGACATCCCCAACGATATTCAAAGAGAGAAGGTGTAGCCCCATGTAAAAATAGTGGACAAGCCCTCTATCCCTAACAATAATATTCATTGGCAGGTTTTTGAAAGTGATGAGCAGATCTTGCGTTTCCTTTTAGAGGAGGATGAGTTTTCCATGATGAATCGGGATAAACTCAAGCATCAATACGAAGATGGTCAAGTTATCCAGTTAAGGACAAACAAGCTGCCTAAGGGATTGGTAACCTTGGAATCTATTTTTAGTACATATGATCAACTAAAGAAAGGCAAGACTAGCATGCAGGTTAAAGAAGAGCTTTATGAGGAGCTAGAAATTTTTAAAGGTAAGCTTCTTAAAATTGGTAAAATCTACTCACCTGAGGATAGAAGAGCTTTTATTGCTCTTTGTCAAGAATTTGAAGATGTGTTTGCCTAGGATTACTCAGACCTAAAAGGGTTTGAACCTCACATTGCACAGCACACCATAGAGTTAGAACCAGGTACTAAACCTGTGAGGCAGAAGCAAAGACCTTTAAATCCAAAGCTTGAGCCTCTAATGATTAAAGAATTGACCAAACTAATTGAGGGGAAGATCATTTTTCTAATAAAAATACTTCTTGGGTCTCCAACCTTGTTCCTGTTAGAAAAAATAATGGAGAGATTAGGTTGTGTGTCGACTTTAGAGACCTCAATAGAGCCTCCCTAAAAGACCACTACCCATTGCCCTCAATGGAGCAAATTCTGTAGGTAGTAGCTGGCTTAGAAGGATTTTCCTTGCTTGATGGATTTTCTGGTTACAATCAGGTGTTAGTCAAGGAGGGGGATCAATTCAAGATGACTTTCACCACCAAATGGGGTACCATGGCCTACAAAAGGATACCTTTTGGCTTCTCAAACATTGGCTCTACCTTTCAGAGAGCTATGGATATGGATTTCAAGGGTTTGCTGTATAAATTGGTGTTAGTGTACCTTTATGATATCATAGTTTTTTCTAAGAACGCAGTTGAGCATTTATCACATCTGAGGCTAGTATTCGAAAGATGCAAAGAGTTCAGGATATCTTTCAATCCCAGGAAATGCATATTTGATGTGCATGAAGGTAAACTGGTAGGGCATGTGGTGTTAAAGGAGGGCATTACCATTAACCCTGAAAGAGTAAAGGCTATTTTGGAGTTGCCTTTACCTAGCCATAAGAAGGGACTACAAAGTTTTATTGGCAGAATTAATTTCCTGTGAAGATTTATTCCCAATATTGCAAATCTTTTGAAGCCTTTGACGTCTATGTTGAAGAAGAGCACAGTTTTCAGTTGGACAAAGGAGGCCAAACTCAGCTTCGAGTCCATAAAAGAGGCATTAGCAGCTACGCCAACCTTTGTAAATCTGGAGTTCTCCAAAGATTTCATATTGTATGCTTATGGCGGCCTAGATACAATTTTTGCGATTCTAGTATAGCAGCAGAGTGACGGCTTTGAACAGCCAATCGCATTATTTAGTCAAGGGCTGGAGGAGTATGAGCAGAGATATAGCTTCATTGAGAAACATGTCCTTGTAGTGGTAAGGAGTCTAAAAAAGTTTAGGCATCTTGTTTCTAATAACAAGATACATTTGATGGTTGCTCACCCTAGTGTGAAAGAGTTCTTGTTAAGTAAAGATGTTAACGAGAAAAGGGTTGATTAGATCACCAAATTCATGGAATATGACGTGGATATCAAGGTAACCAAGCTAGTCAGGGGCAGAGGACTTAGTGAACAACTCACTACCAGTTCTGAGAATGAGGTAGAAAAAGAAGAGGAGGCGCTTCTGACCATTAAAGAGGAGCATCATAATAATACAACAGTAGTAGGCACAAGTTGGGTTAATGACATGACCCAATTTTTACAAACTGGTAAATGTCCAACAGGTCTAGATGGAACTAAGAGAAGACATTTCAGACTGCAGTCCATTTCATATGTTTTAACAAATGGCGCCCTTTTCAGAAAATATTTTAATGGTGTATTGTTAAGATGAATTGATAATTATCAGACTGATAAAGTGCTTCATGAGTTTCATGATGGAACAACAGGGGGTCATTTTGCCCCAAAGACCACTGCTTGGAAAATAATGAGAGCTGGATATTACTGGCCTAGCTTATTCAAGGATGCCCATGCATGGGCTAGAAAATGTATAAAGTGTGCCATTTTTTCCGACAAAGAAAGGATGCCAGCTTTACCTCTGCAGCCAATTCAAGTAGACCAACCCTTCATGAGATGGGGCATTGATTTTGTAGGTCCCATTAACCCATTGTCAAGTGCAGGCCACAGGTGGATACTTACAGCTATAGATTATTTCACAAGATGGACTGAAGCAGTGGCTATGAAGGAATCAAATGAAAATACTATTTTAAATTTTTACCAAGATTTGATATCTAGATTTGGGGTGCTTGAATCAATCATCTCCGACAATGCTTTAGCCTTTGTTGGCCTAAAGACAACTAACTGGGTTGTTAAGAATGGGATCTATCTGAATACTCCATCAAATTATTACCCACAGGGTAATGGTTTGGCTGAATCTATAATAAGAATCTCATAAGGATCATTAAAAGATCAATGGAGGATAACCAGAGGACCTGACACACTAATCTGAAATATGCCTTAGTTTGGCTGAATCTACTAATAAGAATCTCATAAGGATCATTAAAAGATCAATGGAGGATAACTAGAGGACCTGACACACTAATATGAAATATGCCTTATGGGAAGATAAAATAACTCCCAAGAGGTCTATTGGGAACTCTCCATATATGTTAGTCTATGGGAAAGAGGCAAGATTGCCTATATCTATGGAGCTGCTAGCACTGGATATCATGAATCAACTAGAGATGTTTGAAGAAGAGGATCCCATGGATGTCAGATATGCTCAGCTTATAGAGCTCGAAGAAATCAGAGATAAGGCTATGAAAACCATGGAGTATCATTAGCTTCAGACCAAAAGAAATTTTGATCAGAAGGCCACTCCCAGAGTCGTTAGGGAGGGTGATATGGTGCTTAAATGGGATGAGTTGTGTTGGCGTTTCAATTCGCACCTCTGGTATGCGATTTGGAAACGGACAGCTATGCACAGATAAACTGCTCTCCTATTGGAAGGGGGAGTTCCCTTTCTTGCTGATGTTCGCTAAAAAGATAACTTGAATGAAACTTCACCTATCTTCTTTTTGATTTTCAGCTGTGAGCACAAGGTTATAAAACTCTAAACGCTGCAGAAGAGGTTTTTTCCTTTTTTATCAAACTTCTACTACAACTAGCATAGACTAATGACGCTTTCAACCTCCTAAGTAAATTCAGAGCAAATGAAGTTGAAAGTGAACGAGGAATGATTGTTAACACAAAAACTTAAGCAATTTTCTTCCAAATTAACATCACAAGACTAAAAGTACTTTAATGATGAAAGCTGAAAATGAAAGCTATAGAAGATACACATCCGACGATAATAATTTAATGAATCAATATAGAATATCAGAGCAAAGTAGGCATGATACTTCTATTCAATATCACAAAGTTTAATGCAACTCCAGGACAACAATATTGTAGCAAAAGGTAGGCATACAGTAAGCGATCAAACACCGGAGAACAATGAACACAAAGTTAACAAACACCTGGAATAACAATGTTTGCAGGCTAGAATAGGCATAGCAAATTTGCTATCACAAAAGTCATTTCTAACAATGGGCAAGGATGCCCTTATTTATACTAAAATCAAAGGAGTAGGGAACCCTAAAATCTCCTTGATTAACCCTAACTTGCCAACTCACAAGCTTTATTACTATTCTAAAACAAAGATACAATAAACAAATGCTTTAAAGCTATCTGCTTTAAAGCAAAGAAGATTCCAACTATCACAAGGTGATTTCTTTCTAAATATAAAATGGATGAGCTTAGGATGAAAGCACATGCTTTGAAACAAAAAGCATCTGATTTAAAGCTGCTTTCTTTTGAAATGCATCCTCATCAACATTCCTGCTTTATTGGTGATGTCATCCACTGGTATCTTCTAAAAAGAAGATTCTGGGTGAAAAAGCTGGCACATGGGTTTTGTAGGCAACTTTGTTTCGAAGCAACCCAGATTGTCAGATTTTGAAAAAGCGGAGATTTTCTCAAAAAAGCAGGAAAAAAGTAGTTTCTCGAAAAAAGCACAACTCCCAATCTTCAAGAGGATAATAATTTGGATGGACCCATCTCGACGAAAACTAAAAAAACTTTGGTCAGATTTCTGAAAAATGATCCCCTTGAAACAAGGACCCTGAAAAAGCGAGCCTTTCCTCTTCCTCAACCCAAATCTATGAAGAACGCTGAAAAAGCACCTGGTTTGGGTCTTTGAATCTTCGTTGAAAGAAAAATAAAAATCTTCCCTCTGGATGCAACCTGCAAAAGATAATGAAATAAAGAAGCCTTAAAAGCTTGTCTTTATAAAATCTTTTGGTCGAAAAAGTAGCTTTATTTGTGTGAGAAGAAAACTTCACCCTCATCCATGAAGAAAGCATCTTTTAAAGCATAAATCCAAGTGGATGTCTTCGAATAGGAAGAATCCCTATTTTGTAGGAGCCTATGGCTTCATGTGCAAGATGACGAAAAATATCTTCTTTGATGATGTCATCGAACACGCGAGTTGAAAGAAGTGCTAACAAATTTTTCTTTATTTTCGACACTTCAACACTCGTTTTGACTAAAAAATGGCCTGTCTCCAACTTTAACAAGGCGGAAAAATGTCACCATGAACTGAAAAAGCTGATTGATCCTAACATTTTGGAGACTGATCAACTGAGATTCCATCCCATGCCTCCGTTTGACGATCTGACATCGTTTGACCAAGTTTGACCTCCCAGAAACTGCCAATGGGCGAAGATTGGTAACAAAGCATGTCGAAAAATATTGAAAACGTAAAAATATTCTAACACTACTCAAGTTGGCGCCCCGAGCCTCCTGGGGCGCCTGGTTTCCCAATACTTAGCCATTTTTTCAATTTTTTCAATTTTTCCAATTTCTTGGTTTGCGTGCGCATTCCGGAGGCATAGGACCCCTATTTGGCTATCAATTTATATCACCTGGGATGAAAATAAGTCTGATGATCTAGTAAAATATGCAAGCCTGCTGAAAACTGAGCTGATTGTACCTTCTGTTTGCCTCAAAAAATGTGCCAAACTGATCAACTCTGAACATGACCGGGCTGACAGAAGGAGATTCATGTTTTTTTTAGAAAATCATCAAAAATAAACTAACTCTAGAGAGTTTGGGCGCCCCAAGCCACTTGGGGCGCCTGGGTTTCCATGCCTTAGAAATTTTTTGGAATTTTTCAATTTCTGCCACAAATCTTGAATTTCACCAAAATTCGAAGGCCCTGTCTGACGTATATTTCAAAATATATTTAAGTATATATTTAGATATTGAATTTCCTATACTTTAAATATTTTGAAATATACTTTCAGGATGTTTGAGATAGGTCTCAGATCCATGGGATTTGACATGCAGATTCTAGATTTTTGAGGATCCACCAGATTTCAGACTTAGTCAAATTTTCAGGGCTTCATGATATCAGACTTAGTCAATTTCAGGATTCCAGGGACAGGCATCAGGATGAGGGTAGACTGGATAGCTTGAACATATCTAAGATGAATCTCTTGCTTTTATGGGCCTTTTGACTAAGTTTGACCAAGTTTGACCAACCGGGAAAGCACTGTCGGAAGCATTTTTGACGTTTCTCGAAAAACGTGAAAAAAACTAACACATGAGAGTTTGGGTGGCCCAAGCCACCTGGGGCGCCTGGTTTCACCAGACTCAGTCAAATTTATGATTTTTCAACATTTCATTTCACCTTGGATCCATCTTGCATCTTTTTGCGTGCATCGTCAAGTCGACGACTGTTTGTCAGTTTTGCGTTGTTGGAACAGCGTTGGAAACTTGTTGACGAGTTCCGGCAGGTGAACTTTTCTCTGTTGATGACTTTCAAGTTCGTGCTTCGCCTTCTGAAAAAGCAAAAATGACCTAGTAGAGAAAACTTGGTCGTTTGAAGATTCCGTCTGAACCGTGCCGATCGTGAAGCAAAATCGACCAATGAGAATCGAGCGCGATACCTGATTTGGAGATTCTATTTTTAGAAAATTTCTATTTTTAGAAAGTTTTGCCAACATCCATATCTCAAGAAACCCAGAAAACCTAACTCAACACCTATTTTTAGAAATTTCTAAAAATAGAAATTTCTATTTTTAGAAATTTTGCTTTTTTGACGAAAAATTTTCTAGACTTGTTTCAAAATGCCTTAATGAAGCAAAAAATTTGGTTGGGTACAACAAGTTGAAAAGCAGACCAGGAAAACACTCCAAGTTTGATAGCATGTGGAGTGGCCCATTTCTCATTACTGAATGCAAGGAGCACAATGCATTTTAGTTATCAAGTATGGATGGACAAAATCTGCCTATCCCAGTTAATGGGATACACCTAAAGAGGTATTTTGAGGTATGAGTGCCTTGTAAATCAATAGATTAGGTTTCTTACTTTCAATAAGTGTTGCTGCACAATAGTTTAGATCTTTTCGTTTTCCCGAAGTGCTGTCTAACACAGTTGGAGGGGTTGCCTTCAACATTTTTGTCTTGGTATGATCTTCCAATGTTCTTCACTACCAATATGCTGAATTGCTAAAGTCAAAATTATTTGTCAAGATGTATTCCTAGTCTCTATATGACTCCATGCCCAATGGATGCTTAAGGCCACTAGTCTAATCATTTAGCAGGGAAACATCCCATAGAGGTTGCCAAATTGTTGACCTATTTTCCCCTGCCTAGAGCCAAATAGTTCACCTTGCATTTTCCTTGAAAATCCTTTAGAAATGTCCATACAAAGCTTAAATCTTCCAAATACTCATGCTCTGCCATGCTAAATTTCCCAAAATCTTGCCTGGAGAGTCTTTGCAAAAAGCCCAAAAAAAAACCTAGAAATCTTTTAAGTATTTTCTATCGCGGGGATTTCTTAGTTTCATGCTTGTATTTCAATATGCATTTTTTGAATGTATATTTGCATATACCTTCGCCAATGTATGTTTGGGACATACATTCGCAATATGCAAAGGGGTAGATGTAATAGGTTGACATACAAGTGCTGTTGTACATTGGTGGATCAAATGAGTTAAGTCAGCTTTCAAAAATAGTAAAAAATTGTTTGTATGCTCTTCTCAATGCATATCGAGTTTGTATATACATTAAGGGAATCTATCGCAGATTCTAAGAATATTCCCTGCTTGTATGGAGGGTTTGCATGTATATTTGTGTTGTATGTTTAGACATGCAACGGCTACATACAAGCGAAATATGCAAGGGTCAATGTGTAAAAGGAGCAGGTATATCGGGTTGTATGTTCGCACATACAAGGCCGATATACAAGTCGACATACAAGGAAGAGAAGCAAAGTTTTTTTGCATATCGGCCACATACAAAGGAGAATGTATGTCTGACATACATAGGGAATGTACAAGGCGCATATACAAAGAGGTCGACATGCATTCGCTACAGTGAAAGGGGTTTGTATGTGCAAAGTGCAAGTGAATATACATTGGCGACATACAAAAGCCAATGTATATCGGAACAATGCCTTGTATATTGGCGATTGTATGTTCGCACATACAAAGGGGAACATGCATGTTTGCAACAGTTGAATGTACACCGGCAGTGATGTACAAAGGAAGTATGCGAAGGAAACAGTGGCTTGTATATTTGCTTGTATGTTTCGACATACAAGGCAAGATACAAAGTCAACATACAATAGGTGGGGGCCGCATATACAAAGGTACTTGTATCTCATATGCAAGTCGTAGATCCTAAAGGAGATGCATATGGTGGGGCCCACGCAATATACAATAGTGATATACATACAATCAAAGATGCAAGAGTCTTATACATTGTCGATATGCAAAGAAGGTCGTAGGCAGGGTTGACATACAAAGGGCGATGTACATTTTGCAATGTACATCGACAGAACATACAAGGGGATTTTTGCCAAACATACAAGAAAGAGATTCAAAGCTAGGGCCCACCACTTGTATATTTGCGATTGTATGTTTCAACATACAATCAAATATGTATTTCTAATATACAAGCCGGATCTAAAGGGAGCATACATTCCAGTTGATAGTCTCTTGAAGTCCGCGGCTTGTATGCATAAGGTAATTGTATGTTGCATATACAATCTGATATACTAAGGCAAATGATACAAGTGCATATTGGCTAGACTTCCCATATCGATGACTCAGTTCATGGTCATCCCGATCGCCGATAGGAGGATGCGGCTTTTTGGTGATGGGTCCCAGTTTCAACGGCGGTGAATCAGGCGGTGCCATGTGGCAGGGGCGGCAGATTCAAATGCATATACAAAGGGCATATACCTTTGTATATGCAAAGTAGTTCAAAGATTCAAAGAAGAAAGCCCACGCTTGCATACTGGCACATACAGAGCGATATGCACATACAAAGGCATTTTAAGAGGAAGTTTCAAAGGCCGATATATACATAGATGTAAAGCGATATATACAGGCAATTGACTGAAACTTTGACCACCTGTATCTCCTCCATTTTAGCAAATTTTGACATGCTGTAAAAGGCAAAAATGCATGTTTTTGCCTCCTCTTCCATTTGGTGGGCTTTTCAAGGGGATATTCTCACTTTTCAATTTCAGATCTAGATTTGCATGTTTTGGGCGAGTGGACGTCTCAGCGATTTTTTTGGGGTAGTATGCAGATATTTGTTGCATTCATTTCTACAGGTAATGGAAGTTGCTCACATTCAATGCCTAGAATATCTTCCACCGTTCTTTATTGAAGATCGATGATGCAGCAGCTGCATTAAAGACTCAAAAATATCTTCTATCTACCCAGTTCTAGATATTTGGTGCCATAACTCCTTCCAGCCGGGACGTCCCTTTAGAGATATTTTCTGATGCAACTCTTTGAGCGAATTGTTGTAGCTGACTTAGGGCATATTTTTGGAATGCTATATATATGCATTTGTGTGATGTAGGGTTGGAAATTTTTTTGAGCACTGAAGCTTTTTCTATTTTCAAACAGAGCTTTTCTGATACTCTAACCTTGCCTTCTTATCAAATATATGCAAGTTATTTTTACCTCTTTGCTGATTTTTATAGTTCTGTGTGAATCTGCATATGGTTGTCTGTGAATGTCCTTGTTCCTCTCAATCATATTGCTTCTTGCCTCTGCTAGAATCATTTAATCTGTGTATACCTACTTGCTATATCTGGTTGTGTTGTGCATTTTTTCAGTTCGGTGGAAGTTTTCCTTAAATCTGTCTGGTGCATCACCCTTTGTTTTCAAGTTTTTCTGTTTCATTTTTCACTTTGAAGCATTCCTTCTTCCCTTTCCCCCAAAAAAATTTAGTAGTTTTTAGGTGATAATCAGGCAAGGAAGTCGGCCTTCTCCGGAGGTCTGATCTCTTTGAGCAAGGTCCCACACTTTGAGATCATTCCCATTGTGTCATTGGAACGCTTGGAATCCTTCCAAGCAGGGTGTAATTTCACGTGACAACAACTATCTTTTTAATAGAGATCGAACCCCCATAATTGTGCATCTATTTATGTGACCTCATTAATGATGAGGAATATCAGGTTGCATGCCTCCATGAGCTAGAACTATTTGACGAATTTGAGATCAATGACCTTGTTCTAAAAACTATCTCTGAAGAATTATAAAAACTATCTCTAAAGAAGTTACAACAAGAAAATCAAGGCTTATGAATTTGAGATCAACGACCTTGTGCTAAAAGAAAATTAGAAGAATCTTTAGGACCAAGAAAAGTAAGGTAAATTTGAGCTTTGTTGGCTAGGTCCTTATGTCATCATTGCCAAGTATGGTTTAGGGGTTTATCAGCTGGCTACTCCAAATGGTTAGGAACTTGACGAACCTCTCAACATCATCCATCTCAAACAAATCCATGCTTATTTTGTGGAATATCCCCATTAGAAAAATTCAAAAAAAAGAAAAATCATCAAAAAAACAAAAAGAAAGAAAAAGTAAAGAGAAATAATGTTTCCCATGGTGAAAACCACTTCTCATGATGCCTTGGACAAGTACCATGGTGAAAACCTTCTCGTAGGTTCTATGCATATAAGCTAGACTCTATTATCCTTCAAGTCCTCTACCATACCATCACCTAATCCCCGTTCACCTAATAGGTCTATCTACCCTTCACATCCTCCATTCAGCACCCCTCCCTCTTCTTGTTCTCATTAGGAGTGATCTTAATATAGTTCACTTATCCATGGGTATGATCTAAGCTAAGAGAACGTCCCCTTCCTATTCCACTAGTTCATTCCATCAACCTTTCCATACACTAGGGGCACAAGATTGTGCCTTTCTTTAGAAAAGGCTTCTGACATTATCCCTATTGCTTATTCAATATCCTAGATGGGTTGCCTTCCTAGTTTTGAGCTTCATGCACTTGCAAGCCATATGGCCTTATATCCCTAGGCTCTACACTCAAAACATCAAACCAAAAGTGCTACAAGGAAGATCCCATTGCAACCTAGATAACATCCATTAGTCGAATCATTTTCCATAAAATGAACCATGACCTCACTCTTTACCTTCATGGGATATATTATTCCCCAAATCAAGCATCATCAATCTTCTCATCATCATCATTGACAATTTGGTAAAAGGTAACATTGTTGTATGTCAGTTGAATTTTTTCTTTTTGATCTTTGTTTATCTTTCTTTTCATCCCATAGTGTACCTCCTCAAGGTCCCTGCAATCCCTTCTATCATGGTGTATGTTGAATGGTGTATATTGAGGCATGGTCTTATCATTTCGTGTGTTGTGTTTGTTTGGTTGTTCCAACATAGTACCCACCAAGGTCATCAAACACCTTGTGATGTGTTGGGGCATCCTTCTACCTATTGGTTGTCTCATCATAGTACCCACCAAGGTCATCGAACACCTTGTGTTGTGTTGATGCATCCTTTGTATATTGTTTACAAGTCAATCCTATGTAGGAGATAGATCATCACCTTGGTCTTTATACCCTAGTGCATAATATCTCACGCCATATCAAAATAAGTGCTCATTACACTTCAACATAATGCTTGCATTCAAGAACAGGCCAATCATTGGCCTATCCATTACCCATTATCATCCATTATCCATTATCCATTATGAAATTTTTCTCTATTTTACCTTGATTAATCCTAGTTTAAAATGTACAAATGATTTAGTTGGCTAATTATCTGATTAGTTAGCTATATGATTAACACCATCATCTCATCTCATCATTATTTTCTTCTATCTAATATCATCTTCTATCTATTGTCTATCATTTTTTTCTAAACAGAATTATACCATGAACAAAAATATTCATTAACCATTTGCATTTATCACATATAATCATATACCCATCATGTGCATCATCACTATCATCTAATCATCACTACCATAATCACATCAATACATCATATATAATCATGTCATACATCCACTTAATCCATCTAATCTATAATATACACCATCATAACCACATCACGATCAAATACATATCCATACATCATATCAAAATCAAATAAATACATCCCATAATCATCACATAACATCATATAACATCCCATAAGCATCATATAACATCCATCATACCACACATCCATAAATAACACATCATCACATAATAAAATAACATCATCGCATAATATCATATACATCCATCACATGTGCATAATCAAATCACATCATAACATATACATCATAAAAAGGCCAACATAAAATCTAGTATAACTATCCTCATATATCTCATCAAAAATATGAGATGCATCAAGCTCTACAAAGCATATACCAAATGTCATAAAAAAATGTGCATCTCAAAATAATACATCATGATCAAAATGTGTACATCAAAATTTGTCCAGGCTTGGCTAGCACTATCTTTGTGTGACCTTGAGGGTACTCTTCCCCCACTAGGAGGTAGAGGAGGTGGTGGTTGCATCACTGACCTCGACATAGCTTCCCTACTCATTGTCCTACTCTGTGTGCACTCTACATAAGAAGAGGCTCTCTAATCTGCAAGCATTACCACCTCATATAAGGAGTGATAATACATCACCTCCCTATTGGCCCACAACACATCCACCATCACCCTCTACGCATTGGCCACTATCTAGCCCATCCTTGCTCTACTCAATGCAACCTATGTGTAGTCTCTCTCCTTCCTAAGCTTGTACACATCAACTTGAGCCTATTGTAACTAAACTTGTAGGCCATCTCTCTCCCCCACCGCTATGTATCTCTCCCTTATAGCCCATCTCTCTCTGCAGTCACCCCATCTAATCTAGCCTTGCCTATAAAGTATCCCTATCAACTTTGAGTTGATCTCGCTCTACCACAGCCACATCATGCTTTGATAGTGCCACTCCAAATCTCACCTCCATATCCTCCTATTGATCTTGGCCTCCGACTCATTGTGGGCTTTGCACATCTATATCCATCACCTCCTAATCTCCCCTTGATCACCACCCCTTGTGGTGGTACTTGTGGTGGCACCTACTACAGTTGTTGTGGTCCCTATACCTGTACGCGTGCCTACTACGGCACCCCCTTTCCATCTCCTCCTCCAAATTCCTACTGTGACACTCCATGCCCATCCCCTCTTGCTCCTACTGGCACTTCCCTCTATCCTTGCCTAGCCCTCTATCACGACCCTAGTTTGATAACTAGTCAATATTTAAATAATTTTATTTTAATTAGTTGCATTAATTTATTTATTAAATTGATTGAATTGTATAGGTAAAAAATTGCATCTTAATTCCAATATGTAAACTAAAAACTCTTGAAAATAGATTTATTAAGTGATAATAAAGTTAAATGATAAACAAATAAATAAACAATAAACATATGGATAATTAAAAATATTAGATTCATATTAAATAAAAAGAATTAAGTTAAATCAATTAAGTTAATAATTAAAAGTTGGTAAAAAGAATTAAAAATTAGATTCAAAATCAATGAACTAAGTTAAATTAAATTAGATAGCTAAAATTAAGGATGCATGAATTTAGGAAAAGCTTTAGTTATATTTTGTTTTATTTATTAACGGATGTATTCATTTTATTTAGCCTCCATTAATTGCTTTGATTAAGGGGGGTTTTGGCTTGTGTGATGAAACTAAATCAATGGATTTTGATGGAAAAGGGTTATAAATGAATGAGAAGGAGAGGAAAAGGGGGTTATGGGGAATTTCATTTTTTTAAGGTTTTGGTTCTCAATATGTATACACACACATAAACCTATTTTGATAAAGAGAAGAAATTATATATATTATATATAGTTACGACTGCCACGTAGGCTACACATAATTTTAAGTTAATTTAATTTGTTTTATTAAAATTAATATTACTCATTTAATTAAAGGTTAAATATAGACAAGTTTTTTTAATGATATAAAATATATATCAAGGTTAATTTAATAGTTTATAAATGTTAAAATTATTTATTAGTTAGTTGATTTAAAATGGGTTTAAATTAATTGTGTTTAATTTATGTAAGTATGAATAGATGGTTAGTTTAAATTGAATATATATGTGTGTGTGTGGGGGGGGGTCATGGTTGCCATGCGGGCCGCCCTTGGGCCCATACGTAGGCACCTAGGGTTTGGTCCCAAAGAGTTTTTTAATTTATTATTTAAAAAAATTAAATTTCTTTAAGTTTTTTTCAAAATGTTAATTTTAAGTTAATTTAATTTGTTTTATTAAAATTCATATTACTCATTTATTTAAATGTTAAATATAAACAAATTTTTTTAATGATATAAAATATATATCAAGGTTAATTTAATAGATTATAAATGTTAAAATTATTTATTGGTTAGTTGATTTAAAATGGTTTAATTAGATTTATGTTTTTATTAGTTAGTTAATTCTTTGATTGTAATGTAAATAATTAATTAAATTAACTATGTTTAATTTATTTAAATATGAATAGATGGTTAGTTTAAATTGAATTAATAGATGATTAATTTCATAATTTTGTAATGTTAGTTAATTTGATCTAATTTGTGATGTTAATAATTTGTTAGTTGTTTATTTAGTTAAGTTTATAAATGTTTAAATAATTAGGTAGCTAAATGATAGATAGAATTATTGTACAAGTGTTTAGGATTTCCATAAACATTATCAAGTAGTCATTTTTTATTTGCATTAATAATTTGTGGGAACAATTAAATATTCATATTATACACAAGTTTTATCAAATTTTTTTTAAGGATCTAATGGGAATTGAGTAATTAAATATTAGAGGATGAAATTAGTTAAAGCCGGATTCAATTCAAATCCAATCAAACAATTAAGTTAGATAGATCCACTTGAACAAAATTATGTTGAATGACTATTAGGCATGCTGCTAATATATTTTTAAAATATAATAAGGTATCTTATAAAATGAACTTCTTTGGATAATCATTAAATTCAATCTACAAAATACTAAGCCTCAATTACTTAAGTTAGATAGATCCACTTGAACAAAATTATGTTGAATGACTATTAGGCATGCTGCTAATATATTTTTAAAATATAATAAGGTATCTTATAAAATGAACTTCTTTGGATAATCATTAAATTCAATCTACAAAATACTAAGCCTCAATTACTAAAATTAATCGCAAATTTTCTTTAATTTGGAATTATTAAATTTCATTAACAAATTATTGAGATGGGAACTCTTACTTTTACAAATTAATTAGATGAGAATAACTTTGTTAAATTTTTTCAATTTGCAAATGGTTTTCAAATGTTTAGTAGTAATTAGATGTGAACAATATAGTTAATTTTTCTTCAATATTTGCAAAATGGGCTACAAACAATTGTTTAGTAGCAATTGATGGAATGGATTAAACTTAATAATTATTTGGTCTCAATGGTTTAGTTAAGTTTCTCAATGGGATTCTAGTGTTTTTAAATTCCCTTCTTGTTTAGATAAGCAACTTAACACAGAGAAAACTAAAAACCAAATCATAGTGTTTGGTTTTGACGGTGCCTCTGGTTCACGTTTATAGGTAATGCCATCGCGTTTGAACTACTGCACTTATTGCCTAACATAGCTACTAGAACAACGTTTGTGGCATCATCCCTATAAATCATCAGGGAGTAATAAGGGACATTGTGATTTTTAAGTCCAAGGGATGGGTAATCTCCCTTGGACACCAAACTAACAAGAATAATTGAATTAATCTGACTTAGAAATATCTCCCATCACTTGGTTTTAAAAGGAATTTAGGATCACTTTGTAGTTTTATCGCATTTAGAAACATTTTTCTTGTAAGGGAACATATTTTTGAAAAGGGGAAAAGGGGAATAATGGATGATTATTTATTAGGTAACATTGCATGATTAGGATTATACATCTAGTACATTAATGGGAGTAAATATAGATGGTGATTTAATTAAAGTATCGTCATCGATAGTTTTCTTAGAGGCTTGAATAGATAGACTTGTGGGTTATAGAGATTGGATGAATAGATATTATAGTGGTATTGGCATAAATGGTTGAAAAATATAGATACATCTCCAACAACAAATTTATTAGTGGATTCCATCATTCATAGATGCTTAATCCTATTTTCCAATGCTTCTTGATAGTTGGTCAATTCAGGGGTGCATATGTAATAGATTTATTTGTGAATTAATCCTATGTTGATCTTGGGACTAATGATGAGAAATGGTTGTAATAGTGCTTGTGAAAATGATATCTAATATTTTAGTTCTATTCTTTCATAGTTAAATTTTATTATATAGGGAAATACTGACATATCATTATTCTGGGTAGTATTTATAATCTTGGTGTTTGAAGAAGCATCTATTAACCTTGGTAACTATATATTGAGGATCAAAAATGTTCTGGAACAATACAATCAAGAATACTTCCTGACGTATACTTCGCCGCACCTTCGAGGATCTTGGCGATTAGAAAACAGTATGAGTTCTTCCAAACCAAATCATTAAGTCCAAGTGAACAAGAAATCTTTCTTGGACATGCAAACTTTAGGTAAACCTTACCATTTCATATAAACAAAAGTTAAATGTCAAACACCCACTTTTAGGTGTTTTCTTTTCTTTTTATTAATTTCATCCCTGTTTCATCTGAGTGGGTTGCAATCGATGAAGAACTGTCTAGGGAAACTGGATCCTAGAAAGGGTTACGTACCCACTCGAACAGTTACATAAACATAGAACAACTAGAACTACATATCACTCATGACGAATCCTTGTGTACCTTGATCCCATGGATACAGGGTGTGTAGACAGTATGGGAAATGAAGAATGTTTCCAGTACTCAGGTATCGAGATTATGTGAGGATTAAAAACTATCATGATAATATAAAATTGTTATTTATAAAATTATATCACCTAAGTTACTTTGATAATAAAAAGAATTTTTCCTTCTGCATCAATTACTATTTTTGGTTTAAGTTTTTAGGAGGGCATATTACACCCTCTCTACATGTCTCCACTACTGATAAACCCCAATGTAACCCTAATAACTATTGCCTATGCATCCACCTGGTGAGGCATGGTCAACTTGAGTGGCCACCTCTAATCCCATCATCGCTTGTAATCTAAGGTGACCCTCACATTTATCATGTCTAGACTTCTTTTCCAAGGTGTAGGCATCACATGAATTCAGTCCAATTGAGCCACTAGAGAATCAATTCGATGTTCCCATCCTACAGTCTCCTCGTGGGCTACCCACACTAACACATGCACATCCTCCTCTAGGATCTACTAGCGAATCCTGAATTGCCATAAAACCTTGTCCAGATTGTACCTCTCTATGATGTATGACTATCACCTAATAATGTAGTGAGGCCTCTACATGAATGGTAGTGCCCTACCATCATTTCCAATCCTCACACTCTAAACATGACCTCCAAATCACCATCTGCAACTCATCTATGAAAGGAAGCAAGGTACATAGAACACACTTCCTATGCTAATCTAATGAGGGAAGTAGAGTACAAATTCTTTCAAATCCTTACAATTACAATGTTATCAACCCAATAACAAAGATATTGTAGCAAACAACATACACATAGAATGACACAGAAGAAGAGAGAGACAAGATTTAACATGGGGAAAAACCTTTCGGGAGAAAAACCCCACACTCTAAAACCTGCACAATATATTAACAAATCTAAATGTTGTTTACAGTACACTTGCAATGCAAGCTCTCAGGAGTCTTTGACACTCATATCTAGAGGTATTCTGGAAGCATAACAGTACCTATCAATCACATAATACAACTCCTCAAAGCACCTGTTTATATAGAAAATATAAGGCAAAATTGCCTCTATCTTGGAATGGGCGTCCAACCTAGCCTCATGGCCCAAAACGCACCCCTATGAACACTTGGTCAACATTGTAAGATGCTTCTGACACTTGTCCACACACCCCATCCCAAAGAGGTTGCCTATTTCTAAAATGGGCTATGACAGATGCTATTACGACTCTTACAATTGTCATAGAATCTGTCATAGCTGTCATAACTTACAACTGTAAGAGAATCTGTCATACACAGGCTATAAATAGCATATTCTCTTACATGTCATAGTCCACCTTGGGGCGCCCAAAGATGCCTTTTTCAAAGATGCTCTTCGACACATGTCTTCACCTGTCATAGAATCTCCTATTTCTGACTCTTACATGTCATAACTTCGTCATAGGAATCTGTCATGACCGTTTCAGTCAATATTCCCTTACACAACATCCAAGATGCCAACACATGGCAAAATATTCCTACCACAAAGTGGGATGCCTATCTCCTCATGTGAGGATAAAATTACAAGTTGTCATCTTCCATGTAGTATGACACATCACCGTGCCACATCCCACAATATGACAATATGAATTTACAATTTAATTTACAACATAGGCAATAAATAAATAAATACAATGAAAATAATACAAGGAATTACCAAGGTTGAGACACCTTAATTCCCAACATTCTCCCACTTGTCAAACACCTTGTAAGAGCCAATAGAATTAACATGATTTAACTGCTATAGGCCGAGAGGCCCATAGACTCTGAACACCATCTGAACTTCTCTGTGCCCACTGGCTTCGTCAATGCATCTATAACATTCTTCAAAGTATCTACCTTCTCCAAATTTACCTTCCCATCCTCTACCATGTCTCGCTCAAAGTGAAATTGTACATCAATATGCTTTGTTCTGGCATGGAAAGATGGATTCTTCGCAAGGGAAATCACACTCTGACTGTCACAACAAATCTTAATCTATCTTGCATCAACACCAATATCTAAACACAATCTCTTAAGCCAAATGGCTTCCTTACAAGCATGAGTTACTGCCATGTACTCAGCTTCTGTTGTGGACAAAGCAACCACAGGCTATCACTTACTCATCCAACTAATAGCACCACCAAACGTAGTGAACACATAAACACTGGTGGATCTCCTGCTATCAATGCCACTCGCCCAATCAGAATCCACAAATTCATGAAGACAAACTGAATGTGGAGGTCCTATAACATTACCATGATAGCATATGGAATACTAAGAATTACCCCTCAAATATTTGAACACTCTCTTAACTGCATCCAAATGTACCTGTCTAGGATTAGCCATAAATCAACTAAGGACTCCCACTGCTTGGGCAATGTCTGGTCTTGTGCAGACCGTAGCATACATCAAACTGCCAACAACACTAGCATAAGCTACTCTGCTCATGTCCTCCACCTCACTAGGAGATTTTGGAGAATCATTAACAGACAACTTTGTCCCCAAAGAAACAGGAACACACAATGGTCTACAATCTACCATGCTAAACCTATCCAACACGGTCTTCACATACTTACTCTGGCTTAATTGAAGTTTTCTATTAGTTCTATCTCTTTTGATTTCCATTCCTAGAATGTGCTTGGCTGCCCCTAAATCTTTCATTTCAAACTGTGCTACCAACTGAGACTTAAAATTAGAGATCATATTCTTACCCTTCCCAATCAGCAACATATCATCAACATATAATGCAACAATGAGAATACGATCATTGTCTAACTTGTAGTACACACAATGATCTGATTTCGATCTTAGAAAGCCAATTGACAATACAAAGGCATCAAACTTCAAGTACCACATCCTAGGAGACTGCTTCAAACCATACAAAGATTTTTTCAACTTGTAAACCAAATTTTCTTTACCTTTCACTATGTAATGCTCTGGCTGTGACATGTAAATCTCTTCCTCCAAATCACCATGAAGGAAAGTTGTCTTCACATCCATTTGTTCTACCTCTAAGTCATAAGCAGCTGCAAGAGATAACAGAAAATGAATGGATCTCAGCTTTGCAACAGGAGAGAAAATTTCACCATAATCAATTCCCTCCACTTGTGAGTACCTCTTCGCAATTAATCTGGTCTTGTACTTTTCAACACTACCATCTGCACCAAATTTCTTCTTGAACACCCATTTGCATCCAATAGGTTTCCGTCCTTCAGGAAAAGGCACCAAGTCCCATGTTTTATTCTTTTCCAAAGAAGCCATCTCATCTTCCATGGACTCCTTCTAGGAATCTACATCTTTCATACCCATAGCCTCTGACACAGTTCTAGGTTCATCAATGTTAGCAAGTAAAGCAAAAGCGCAACTAGAATCAAGCAATGAATAACCAAACCTATCAGGTTGCTTTCTTGTTCGTGTAGACCTCCTCAATGGCTGAGGTTGAGGTTTTGCTTCTTCTTCTGAGCTTTCATAGCTGCTAGAGATCTCCTCATCACCAAGTCTCATAGGGTTTGTCTGTTCAATCTTCTTAGGGTTAGAAGGAAACTGAACCGCATCCTCTTTCTTTTCTGTCTGTTTTGGCTGTAGAACAACAGAAGATGGTGTTAGCTCTCTGAAGATAACACTTCTTCTATACAACATCTTTTCAGCCACAGGATCCCAAAGCTTGTATCCTTTCACACCGACACCATAGCCAATGAAGATACACTTAACAACCTTGTTCTCCAATTTAGACCTTTTCTCCCTAGGCACATTTGCATATGCGTCACAATAAAAAACACAAAGATGTCTAACTGAAGGCTTCTTACCAGACCACACCTCCATAGGTGTCTTACCAACAAGAGCTGATGTAGATCTGTTTACCAAATAGCAAGCAATGGCTACAACTTCAGCCCAAAACTTTTGTTCGAGGCTTGCTCCACTAAGCATACTCCTAGCCTTCTCCATCAGTGTCCTATTCATCCTCTATGCAACTCCATTTTGTTACGGGGTATAAGGACTTGTCTTATGTCTTTCAATCCCGTGCTCTTTATAGAACTTCTCAAACTCTACTGAACAAAACTCACCATCGTTATCAGTTCTCAAACACTTAATCTTTTTACTAGTTTGATTCTCAACAAAAGCTTTAAACTCTTTGAACCGACTAAAGACTTCAGATTTGCTTTAGAGAAAATAAACTATAGTCATCTATGAAAGATAAAAAATATATAGATTTGGAAATTGAAAGAACATTAATAGACCAAACACATCAGAATGAATAAGATCCAATAAACTAGAAGACTTGTGAGAACTAGAGTAAAATTGAACATGGTTTTGCTTTCCATAAATGCAATGTTCGCAAAAGTCAAACTCGAGATTGAAATCATTTAACCCCTCAATGATATTTTTATTTTTGAGGGTACGCAAACCCTTCTCACCAATGTGGCCATATCTCAAATGCCATAACATAGTCTTTTCAGCAGGAAGCTTAACTTCCAAAGCATGTGCACTACCATCAAAACTAGTTACAACAGATTTCTTCACTGCTCGTTCAGATGGTGGGGATGAAGTGACTGCAACTCTTTTCTTTGAATCAGAAGAACTATTGCACTATGAAGTGCATGCCTCTAGCTAAGACAAAGTACCTCTCCAAGTGCCCTTAGTAAGCACCATAGACCCTGTAGTCATCTTGCATCCACCCTTTGAAAAGACAACTTGCACACCTGCATCATTCAACATACTTCTAGAAAGTAGGTTCTATGCTAGGCCTGGGATACACATAACCCCAGTGATCCCCTTCACTCGTCCATTAGGGAATCGGATTGAGACTCTTCCACGACCAACAATCTTCAGATGAGAATCGTCACCCAGGTACACCCTTCCACCATCGAACTCTTCATACTTTGTAAACCAGCTTCGATGTGAGGTCATGTGGAATGATGCACTAGAATCTATTAACCACACATCATCAGATGCATGAGTGGCCAGGGCTGCGATGAAGGCATCACCATCATCTTGTGACTTGTCAGAATCTGAATCAGGAGCATTCTTATTTTTCTTTTTCTTCTCCTCTTTGCATTCCTTTCAGAAATGCCTAGTTTTCCCATAGTTCCAACAGAGAGCCTTGGACTTTCCAGGAGATTTGGATCCACCATTTTCTTCTTTCTTGTCCTTCTTTTTCTTCCCTTTCTCCTTGGGTCTTCCATGAACCACAAGAGCCTCTTTGTTTGCCTCAGAAGACTTTCTCTGCATCTCTTCAGATAACAACGAAGATACCACATCTTCCATTTTGAAGGTGGAAGTGGTGCTTCCAATAGCCATGACAAGACGGTCCCATGAGTCCAACAAAGAACACAGTAGGGTCATACAACTATCCTCCTCCATATTCACACCAATGGATGTCAATTGTGCAACTATCATGTTGAAGGCATTCAGTGTTGCAAGGTGTGACCCTTGGTCTTCTTGTTCAGTGCTGCGCTACGGTGGTTTGTGACAAGGGCTTAACCACCTCCTGTGCTTGTTAAGTCAAGTGGTTGTATCGGGCATTAACAGGTCAATCTTTTGGTGCAACGGCAACTAACAATTGGTATTAGGGCCGAGGTCACAGGTTCAAACCCTGCGCTTGCGCTGGGGGGGGGTTGTTGCAAGGTGTGACCCTTGGTCTTCTTGTTCAGCGCTGCGCTGCGGTGGTTTGTGACAAGGGCTTAACTGCCTCCCGTGCTTGTTAAGTCAAGTGGTTGTATCGGGCATTAACATGTCGATCTTTTAGTGCAACGACAACTAACATTCAGGTGGTCTGCAACTGATCCTCCATTTTCTATTCTCAGAGAATACAACTTTTTTCTCAGAAAAAGTTTGTTCACCAGGGATTTGGCTTGATAAACATCACCCAACTTCTTCCAAAGGTCTTTTGTGGTCTTCTCCTCATGGACATTTAACAGGACAAAATCAGCTAGACTGAGTCTTATGAGACCCTTGGCCTTTTGATCTTTGAGATCCCAATCAGTTTGTGACATTGTGGTTGGTTTTACACCAAATACAGTTTCCCATAGGTCTCGATCAACAAGCATGTCTTCCATCTTAAGTTTCCACAACTCAAAATTTGCGCCATTAAACTTCTCCACCTCGATGCTTCCTAATGTGCCTGCCATCTCTTTTCTTGCAACAATATTACAGAATACTCTACATAGGACTCCCACTCAAACTAAGATCAGCTCAAAAAACCCCTACCCAACAACTAGGACCAAAGGTGATAAAGCTTTGATACTAACTGAAAGGAAGCAAGGTATGCAAAACACACTTCCTACACTAATCTAATGAGGGAAGCAGAGTGCAAATTCTTTCAAATCCTTACAATTACAGTGTTATCAACCCAATAATAGAGATATTGCAGCAAACAACATACACATAGAATGACACAAAAGAAGAGAGAGACAAGATTTAACGTGGGAAAAACCCTTTTGGGAGAAAAACCCCACACTCCAAAACCCGCACAATGTATTAACAAATCTAAATGTTGTTTACAATACACTTGAAATACAAGCTCTCAGGAGTCTTTGACACTCGTATTTGGAGGTATTCTGGCAGCATAACAGTACTTGTCAATCACATAATACAACTCCTCCTCAAAGCACCTGTTTATATAGAAAATACAAGGCAAAATTGCCTCTATCTTGGAATGGGCGTCCAACTTGGCCTCATGGCCCAAAACCCATGCCTATGAACACTTGGTCAACATTTTAAGATACTTCTGACACTTGTCCACACACCCCATCCCAAAGAGGTCACCTATTTCCAAAATGGGCTATGCCAGATGCTCTTATGACTCTTACAACTATCATAGAATCTGTCATAGCTGTCATAACTTACAGATGTAAGGGAATCTGTCATACACAGTCTATAAATAGCATATTCTCTTACAACATGTCATAGTCCACCTTGGGGTACCCAAAGATGCCTTTTTCAAAGATGCTCTTTGACACATGTCTTCACCTATCATATAATCTCCTATTTCTGACTCTTACATGTCATAACTTCGTCATAGGAATCTGTCATGACCGTTTCAGTCAATATTCCCTTACACAACATCCAAGATGCCAACACATGGCAAAATATTCCTACCACAAAGTGGGACACGTATCTCCTCATGTGAGGACAAAATTACAAGTTGTCATCTTCCATGTAGGATGACACATCACCGTGCCACATCCCACAAGATGACAATATGAATTTACAATTTAATTTACAACATAGGCAATAAATAAATAAATACAATGAAAATAATATAAGGAATTACCAAGGTTGAGACACCTTAATTCCCAACAATCTAGTACCTGCTACCAATGCTCCAAATCACCCACATGGGTGTATCACCTCTTCTCTCCCTATTAAAATGCAAAGGGCTCACCTACCCTTCTCTCATCCTACCAATCAGCTTGAGCACTATAATGTGTTCCCAAGCCTAGACTTGTAGTAATGTAACTTGCACTATATTGTGCCCCCTCCCGTATGTAATCAAATGAAAATCTCTATTCAAATGCACCAACACAAAGGAACCCCAACTAGATACCTACTCATTGACATGCATGCCATTGACACATTGGGCCAACCCAATAAAAAAGCATCGACCGGTCTTGTTGCCATTGACAATGGCTTCCATGATGAGGGGTAGCTCATCCACCATGCCTATACATGCATCTAGATCCAATGACATCCCCTACCTAGGTAGACCGATTCTTCTAAACAATTTTTACAATGCCAAGTCTACTGATGTCTCCTTGTAATACACTTTGTGCCCCCTAATTGGTAGTCATAGTATCCTCCACACATCCTCAAGCATCATAGTGATGTCTCTTGTGGGGAGGTGGAATGTGATAGTCTTAGAGTGTCATCACTTTTCTAACAACATAAGCATCACCCAGTGAGCCCTAATAACTGACATCTAGGCCATGTACCATATCCCTTCCATGTCCAAACACCCCTAGTTGTGCTCCTCCTAGTTCTCTATGAGCTAGAGCACTCTCAATCATCACTCCTATGTCACCAACAACTGCAATCATTCTTGCATCCAATCAAAAACCATGTCAAATCTTGTTAAAATCTCCTAATCTTCCCCTTCCCATGTCTGTGCTTTGTTTTTAATGAATACCCATGATGCATACACTAAAACATGCATACAACTATTAAAAAAATGTGTTCCTTTACAAGTGTGCTCTATTTTTATGTATGTGCTTTTTTAACACATGCATGCACTGATCTATTCTACACTTGCACTTCTACCCACATGCACATTGATCCATGACCTTTCATGGATCAATGCATACGTTCCTACAATTTTTAATCCCTCTAGCTAGCAATAAAATACACCAAAACTAACCAAAAGAAGGGAGAGACAATACATACTAGAATCCCCATGCCCGCCAACCACTGTACCTCCTTACGCACTCCACCTGATGCATATGAAATAGCACATTCTCCATCCTCTTTGCACTCTTTTCTTTGCTCAGCTTTGGAATCTCTAGGGTTGGAGGGTGAAAATGAATATTTTTACCCTACTAATGGTTATTTATACACCCCAAACCCCTCAATAAAAAATTTCACTCCCTTCACTATTTTTCATCCCATTTCTTCATTTTTGGGCCTTTTTCACCCATTCTTTCGCTTCTCATTTTTTCTCCTCTATCAAATTTTTAATCTATTTCTTCTTTCGAGAGCTCACTTGTGCTCTTTTTCACCTAAATGACCTCTCGAGGGGGCATCATCCCTCCATCACATTTAATCATTTTCTTCAACTGATTGAGGCATCATGTCACCCCTTCCTCATAAAAAAGCACTATATTTTATTTTTCTTTGAAATGACATTATTTTCATGCCATTTCAAAGAGGGGAAAAATGTAGACACCTACAATCATCTCATCACTGTTGCAACTATCATTAGGACATCACTCAATATTTCCTCCATAATTAATTGAATAAATCATATTTATTTGATTAATTATCAAATTTCCTCTCTAACATTAATTACATATTTTTTTATTATTTAAATAATAAAATCACTATTCATTCACTATTCACCCACACATTAATTGAATAAATCAAGAATATTTATTCAATCAATTAACCTTCCTCTATAGTCCAACCTTAGGTAAATAAATTCAAATATTTATTTATCTACGCTCATTTCATCCTATCCCAAAAATTAAATAAATTCAAATATTTATTTAATTCCCTATTTTGTTCACTTTTGATTAGTTGTCAAAATCACATCATTAACCTTCCATAATCATTTGCACATTCAAAAACATGATTAATCAAGGTAAATCTTGTACAAGTCCCAAATGTATATATGGGGTCAAAGGTATGTTCTTGATTTGTACATCCTTGGTACTTTGGGAATGGGCAAGATCTTCACATCCCTCCAAAAATCTACTTTTCAATCTTCCACCATCTACTTTATCGAAGGAAAATCTCCACCTTTTATTCCCCTTGAATCTTGGAGCTCCCTTTGACCACCATTCATATGGTGCCACTTGGAGGCTTCACATTCTTTCCATCCTCTCAAGAAATCTAAGCCCTTGATCTCTCAAGGCAATCCTATCCCTCCATCCACTCCAAATATCTATAAATAGCACCCTCCGCAAGCCATTTTCATACTCACTTGAATGCAATGTTACTATGTTGTTGTGAGCACTTGGCATCCATCCTCTTTCATCATAATCAATCTTGGAGTACAACCACCCTAACTAGGTGCAACAAGGGGACTTGTGGGTGAGATTTCTTATTTGTTTCATCCATTTTTAGTTAAGTTTCCTTATGGTTTAACTAGATGTTGCTTGTAGTTGTGAATAGAGTAGGTTAAATTAGTTTAGCTTGTTCTAATATGTTCATTTCTACTTGTCGACACATAGTACCTACCTTCCCTAGAAACACTAGTTACTACCTCAAGTTCATTAAGAATTAAGCACACATCTCTTTGCATCTAGAGGACTTGCTAAAGAAGGAAAAGCCATTTATCTAGATAGAACTACATTAATAAGAGTTTGATGTATTGAAGGAGAAAATTGCAACTGTGCCAACTGTATAGTTTCTAGACTAGAGTGCACCATTCCACATACACATAGATGCCATAGGCAAATTTCTAGTGCAACTATGTGAATAGAACTTGGACCATCCAATCTATTTTGTAAGTAGGATGATGATTGTATATTAGAGTGCAACTACAAGAAAATTGAGCATGAAGACTTGGTGATGGTCCATTCCTTGTAAAAATTTCACAAATACCTATTGGCCAAACCATTTATACATTTCACCCACCATTAGGCATCGAAGTACATAGTTAGTAATCTATTCTTACATGGGAGAGTATATCATTGTTGATTCTCTTTCAATAATTTAACTTCACCATTGTTGTGCACCCCAATAAGCACCATGTTGGTCTAGATCATTTGTCAAGAATTGAGATAGGTGAAAAGAGCACTACATTGCTAAAAGACAAGCTCCTTGGTGTGTAAGTTTTTTGCATTTATGCCATTCTATATGGTATGGAATAGATTTTCACTTTCCTCACTTGTGAACATCTTGCAACTTACAAAATTATGCAATGAAAGTATCTTGTCATGCATGTAGTGCCATATCAACTTATCAATGCATAGCTCTATAAAATAGACATTAATGAAGTGTTATATCGATATGTTCCCAAACACAAACACATGACTATACTCAAGGAATGCCATGAAGGTCAAGCTAATGGATACTATCACGGGCACACCACTACAAAAAATATTCTCCAAGTAGGAATTTGGTGGCCAAAAGTATGAAAGAGTGCTCATGACTATGTGCATAGTTACAATAGTTGCAAGTGCATTGGTAAGCCACATAAATGAGATGAACTTCCACTAAATCCAATACTTGTGCAAGAACCATTTGAGAAATCGACAATTGATTTTTTGGGACCTACCCAACATGTTGTGTTGTTCTAGTCTGTTCTATATTATCATGACAATGGATTATTTAACTCAATGGGTAGAAGCCATGCTAATAAGTGATTGCACAACTAGAACTATGATACACTTTTTTTTTGAAAAAATGTGGTTTGGGTGTATATTGAGCCTCACAAGCAACTAAGGGACCCACTTCATTACTTCTATAGTAAATTCAAACTTCACAAAAGTCCCCATACCATCCACATATGAATGGAACATCTGAGGCCTTCAATAATATTTGAGGATAAATTCAATAATATTTTAGATAATATCCTCTCTTTCTACATTGGCTACACACCTTTCCATTTGGTCTATGATAATATGAAGTGGTATTGGTCAAATTTCTTTTGTGTAACTTGCACATTACACAGGTAGCTTGGATGGATGAAGAGGATTCAATGTGCATGCACATCTCTAAGATAGAACACTTGATGAAAAGCAATTTTGGGAGCTCTAGATATAGTATGTGGAGAAACAACACCAAAGTCAATGGCATGGTTGGAACATTAAACTATGAGAATTTCATGCTAGTAGCATGGTGCTATTCCTTGATAGTTGATTTCAGTGACACCTTGGGAAGTTGAAAGTGCATTGGCTTAGCTTGAAGTTAGTTTGTGATATCATGTGGAATGGTGCAATTTATTTGGAGATGCTTGATGACACCTATTTAAGGGTAATATTTAATGGAAGTTTCCTCATACCATATGTGGAGTAGTTGTGTATCACTAATTATTGATAAATGTTTACTCTAAAATTAGTTTCTAATAAGGTTTCTCAGGCTAATTTCATGATGAAACTTTTATTTATCTATTTTCTTTGTGCCTTAAAATAATTTTAGGTCCCTAATGGATAGTGTAACTAAATTGACTTAGTTTACTTATCTTTCTTTGTATTAGTTCTCATTGGTAGTTTTCTATTTGGACATCTTTTGTTATAGGCTTATTTTGGTTATCCACATGTTTTGATCTTCTAATGATGGAGGGCCTATTTTTTACCAATAAAGTTAATAATTCTACTTGCCACCTTTAAGATGTCAAGGCATACAACATGAATCCAAAACATTTTGTCTATGCATTTGGAAGAAATTAATGTCAATTTGGTTTTCATCACATTCAATTGATGTAGGTTTTTTAACACTTCAAGAATGGTGCTCAATATGGTAAAAGTGCATATTTATCCTACTTTATGCCATGATTTGAGGATTGGTGGCTTGTTTATTTGTAGCAACAACTTCCCTCATATTTACCCAAGGACCACATTAATTGGAACTATAAATTCAAGAATGCTATCGAGGAAATGTGATGTGTGAGATAATATTTTTTACTATGTGCTAGGTCATTTTGATGACATCGATATGACATTGATGCCATGTTAGGTTGAGAATCTAGCTATATGATTGTGTGGGGATACCCACTTTTAGTCTTAAATAACACAAGACATTAGCAATATTGAATGTTCTTAATTATTTTATAATCATTCTCTCCCAACATGACAAAATCCTAGTCATGTGAATTTATGGATCCAAGAAGAAATAGTTCAACACTTTTTGAAACATACTAATTGGCAAGGCTACAAAGTAATAGATGTGCATGGAATTATTGGTATCCATTACATGAGGTTGAACATAATTGGGTGATATGATTGGTAATATTACTTAAGCATGTGATGTGGATAGAATATAAAAAAGGGAAATGACAAATGTACCATCATCGATGGATTTGTTACATCTATTACTATTCAATTGGATCTCCAATTGGTTGTAAGAATTTTCAACCAAAATTTGTGTTTATTATGTGCATCTTCTCAAGCTTTCATTTATGAGTATTTAATATCTCAATTGCTATAACACATCTATATAAGACCACCATTTTATAATGAAAACCATAAAGTCTTCAAGACCTTTGCATAAGTGAAGCTTTGCTAAACTTTTGGCACCCCTAAACGTAGTGAATTAAATCAACATTACTACTCTACATATTTTTCCATCACTCCATGAGGTTGAAGCATCATCCTTGGTGAAGGGGTTCAAAATACAAAAGAATATATTGGGAAACACAGAGTGGAGCTCAATCAACAACCAATGTTGATATCTCACGTAGGTTGCACCAAGTTGTAAATAAAAAGACAACCTTTGGGGTATGCTCAAATATTACAAAATCAAAAGTACTAATCACTTCTACAAGAAGGTGGATGTGACACTAATCAAGACATAGGGTAGATATATCATTGATCAAATGATGGGGACAAAATAATGGAAGTGGAATAAGGATGGTTAGTCGCTTCTCAACATTGTCGTCATGCACCTATGCCGATTATCTTTCTTAAGAACCCATGAGACTTTGGTTTGATTCTTTCTTAGATTCTTCCATAATGGGGTTCTATACCTCAGGGGTAAGTCTATTTCATTCACACTACTCTTGGTGTTTGAGCTCTCAGGTTTGCAAGCATGGGAGGACACCAACACTACATGCACCAACCTTGAGAAAGTGCTCAAGAAAAAGTTTGACAAGGATGAAGTCTATGTCATTCCATTGTAGTAGCTTAGGTGTCAAAGTCTTGAATATTTATGATGTCATTGTTTGAATTGGTTGCCAACTTATTGGCATGAAGATGTTGCACAAGGAACACAATGGAGAGATCCTAATTATTGTTTCTTATATATTAGATACTAGCACAAAAATGAAGTACTAGTTTATGAATACTTGAAACTTACTAATGATATGATTTTAAATGCATAAGAATCTTGGAGCAAAGGTACAAAGTTCAACTATGATTCCCTTCTAATTCTTCATGGGTGTGATTATTATGGACCACCTTTAGGAGAGGTCATAGTGTGCAAAGAAGGTGCTCACCCCAACTAGTACCTCTTTGATCATGTCATTTCATTTTTGGGTCCATGTACAACAACTAAGAATGTGTAACTTATAGATAAATGGGTGTAAACCATAATTCTATAGTGAACCAAGGACTTTCACATCCTCCCTTCACTTCCATAAGGATTTTTAGATGTTTAGTTTGAAGTGTACCACCTTAATTGCCACACAATCTATCCAAATAGAGGTGCACAACAACAACTTACCCAACTACCCTATGTTTTTGATAAGCAATATCTTGATGTTGAAAATCTCTAGAAAATGAATAATTCCCTGTTGGATATCACTTTACCTCTAATCATCAATTCCCTAATACGCCAGTAGTGAGACAACACCACATCTTCTCAGACTATGTGGAAATGTGTTAAAGACAAAGAGAAAGCCACTTTTCCTCCCAAGTGCCAGTGCACTAATGTGAGTATCTCTATTTAAGGTGAGGAAGAATACAAGAAGAAAGAATAACAATAGAAAGAACAATGAGCACAACAACAAGAAGCACCACAACAGACAACCCATCGATAGTTTCCTTGCCACTTCATCAAGTTGTATCTTAGCCAACATGGGGTTCCCCTATCTATTCTCTACCCATTGTGCCTTTTCCCCCTCTTATGGACTAGTTGATATTACCTCATTTTACCACTCTAAGTATACCCCAAGTCCAACCCTAGTGTCCCCACAACTTCCCATCTAGTCATCCCCATCAAGCTAAAAGGAATTGAAACTTCTCCCTCTCATCCTCTTGACCACTCAACACAAAAACCTCAATATTCTTCTAGCTTCCCAACTAACAAGCTACACCATGCCCCCACATGCCTATATCTAGACCAAGAGTCCAAATTCCTATTTGAAGATAACTTGGCTCTTAATACATCTTTGTCAATATTTTTTGATGCCTTGTTCTATCACACAAAAGTACTTTGTAGCCTTCCGCTCTTAATACATCTTTATCAACATTTTTTGATGCCTTGTTCTATCACACAAAAGTATTTTTCCTTCCTTCCACTGCCACACACATCACAATCAAGCAATAAGTAGATTGAGGTTCTTGAATTATGTTAGTCCCAAGTCCACTCATTGATGGTAGCTTGGCTACCTTATATATTGCCTCTACCTAAGCAATGCTCTATTGCATCACATGGAGTTGACACAATGAGGATGCCACACATCATGCTTGAATTCACAAAATGAACAAGTTGAAAATTGTTTTCCTCATAGTGTAAACCATCACCATGAAAGTCATTGAGGATATGAATGCAATCAAGGAGCAAGAAAATGCACTTTAGCCCATCATCACAACTAAGGACACACATGTTTTGGCATAGGGTATTTTCCTAGAGAATAGAAAAAGTATCTACATGACACTCTTAGGCCAGTGTGTCCATGCATCTAGAAACCTCCATGTTCTTCAAACTGGTATCCTTATGATGCACCTAGACATTCTTACTACTAGCACAAAACTACCAATTCCTTTAGTCTTTGGAAAAACATGTTGATTATCTCAACAATTTGGTTCATGCCCTTTTAATTTCTACTCTGGCTTCAATTTCTTGTGATGCAAGCATTGAGTTATCATAGTCTTTAACACTTTCTACACAGGAAATTCTATTTTCCATGACCATGTATCTGGATAAAAAATTAGACTTGGTAGCCATGAGGAGTAAGCTTGTGAATATTTTGGTAACCATCAAGGTCAACTATGATGATTTTGATAGAGATTTGGCCCATATACACTTGGTCCTTCCAATGGCTATTAAATGGTAGTCTCTGATTGAAACACTCCTGACACTAGAGACATCCATCCTAGATAAGCTCCAAAAATATTTTGATTGAGAAGATTTGAGCCAAGAAGAGGTGGACACCATTAGTGATCAAATGAAAGACTAGAAGGACTTGATAAAATTCAAGTGCACATATTTCATGGAATCCCTAAGAAAACTCAAAAAACTAGTGCACATTGAGTTACAATACATGCTTGTAACATCACAAACTCTCTGCACCTAGTTCAAAGTTTATAGGACTATATGGCAACTTAAATGATGATGATGAGGTCACACCAAAGGCTCTCTCTATAGTGTTAATTCTTTTATTCCACAATGCATTGCCACAAGCATAAGATGGTGGAATATTTTGAAGACAAAAATTTTGACTGTAGCACTTAAGTTTGCTTCTATTATTTTGCTCGCATAAATGTGCACTTTAAGATCTTTTGCTTGCTTGTTCTTATTCTTTATGTTTGGATAACCAAATACAATTTTACACCAGGAGGATGTTTACACTCGAAATTCCTATTATCCATGTTGTGCTATTTTAATAGTTAACTAGGGTCGAAGGTGGTCATCTATTAGTTAACTAAGTGTACACATTTCACTCTTGTAAAATTTCAAGTCATAAAAACATGCACATATAGACTAGAGTTAATCATGCTAGGGAGAAGCACCTATAAAAACCCGTGATTATAATAATTGTAACAAAGAAGAAATAAAATGAATATGCATCAAAGTTCTACTATTTTTTCCATTGTGCATATGTTATTATTAGTTTAGCTTTGCATTGTTATAACCTAACCTATAGATAACAAGTGTTCTAAGATCTGAAAGTGTGCTTTGGGCGAGATAATAGTATTTACACCAACATGAAAAGTACAAAGGTGTTAACCATTGTCTAATGGATGCAACAACAAATGGTTAATACTTTATGTAGTTGCTTTAGAATAGCTGCCACATAGTGACATAAGCCCATTAGAGCTTAGGCAAAATGTAGTAAAAAATTGCTTACTATGTAATTTCTACTATATGTATTGTAGTGATTTGGTGTCCATTATTGTAGGTTTCATTTAGTTGAATTCCAAGCCTTTTCATGCTCACCAAATGCCAAAATAAATTTTTTCCATGACCTACAAAATTTCTAGACTTCAATTCTAGTTTTCTCTTAATTAAATGCTAATGCAATTGCATTGGAGTCCTAGAATCCACTATAATTGCAACAAAATCCCTAACATTTAGATCTACTAGACAATGGCCAAAATACAATGTTTGCACCTTCTGTCTGACAAAATCCAACTTTCATGGATTTTTTGTATTTTCCAACAACCTATTCAATTTCTTTATAATGATATATCTCCCTTAGGTTTTGAATATTTTGTCAATATTATATTTTTCTTCGTTCAACTTATTATTATGAATATCCTCTATGTTATCTTCTTCCATTATTCTTTTCAAGATCTATAATCCTTTTGTACAGCCTTTTGTAGATCCTTTTTATAGTCTTGAAACCTCTATTACTTCCCTTATCCATTTTCATATATTGGTGGGTTCCATTTCACAAAATCCTCTACACACAACACAAAACACACACACTTTTGTAGCCTCTATTGCATAAATCACCCTCATCTAAGCTCACATACTTCCAAAATTTCATTGATTGCAGTAGGGTTAAAAATACCAAATAGGGGCTTGACTAAAGAAGGATCTCAAGTAGTCCAAACTATTTTTATGTCCAAAATATATTGGTTCAAGTAGATTTTCTTAGCACACAAATATTAGATTACAAATTTGTAAGTATAGTAAGAACCTACAAACAATTGCATAGATTCTCCCAAAATCTAATAATTATATGAGTAAAGGACACTCCCATAATTTTACAATCACCACTACAATTTGGATGCCACCACAACTATTCTAAAATTTTGCCACTTTGCATTTCTCTACAATCCCAACACTTCCCACTTTATATTTTGAAAATATTGCAACTCTAACACGATGTACTCAAAACCTATATGTGCACTTTCAATGAGCATCTTCTTCATCAGATTTAAAATAAAGAACATTTCTTATAATCTATATGTGTACTTTCAATGAGCATCTTCTTCATCAGCTTTCAAATCAAGAGCATTTCTTATACCTTTTTCTTTTATTTTTGGTAGTTTTGTTTTAGTAAAGCAAAGCTATGATACTAGCTAGATTGATTTAGTTTACTTTCCATACTTCATTTCTTAAGGTGAGTAATATAATTGTTAGTATAATCAATATACACATAGGGTAGTTTAAACTCCATCCTACATTATCACTTGCTTCATTGTTCTCCCATTTTCCATCATGAGTTTCAAAAAAATCAAATATGAGGTACACACATCTTTGTATACATTTTTCTCAACCAAAAGAACATATAATCTTTTTTTAAATAACCAGTGTAATTATCAGACCCAATGAGATGTTAACCACAGTGATATACCTCAAATGCAAGAAGTCATAGACTCACCTAAAATAACACTATACAAAATATAATAAGTGTAATTGGTCATAACTCATGTAAAGATAGTACTCTTAAAACAATCTTGCTCTCTTATTTATTCTTAGGTGTGTAATGTGATGTGAAAAAAAATGGTAATTTGAATAGAATGATAGTACTATGATTTGACTTCATTCTATGGCTACAACATGTAGTTTCCCACAAAGTCACCTACAAAAACAATCATTTCAATAGGGAACAAATCCTTACACCTCTTAAACTATGAAAGGAAACTATTCCTAGATCGACATTAACCTTAGAGAGAAACAATACAAGTAATAATAGATCTAAAGAAAATTTAGGAAAGTAATAGTAAGAGACACAAGATATACCCTAGGAAAACCCTCAAAGGAAAAAATCTAGCCTCCAAAACACACCCAATGCATTAATATTGAAACAAAGTTATAGCACACTCTTTGAGAGTTTGCAATGCTTCAATGGAGATCAACACTTAATATCTAGATAAATTCCAATTGCATAACCACAAATAAAACTAGACATTCAATCTCCATCTGAAGCCCTCAATTTATAGGCCAAGGAGACTTAGAAAACCACCAATGGATTCCCAAAATTATTGGTTCAAACCATGAGCCAAGTTACATTCAAAATGGTCCAACATGGATCTATGCACCCCCATCCAAGAGTAACTCCTCCAAAGATATAATATAACTCCTAATGAGAACCAATGACCCCTATCACCTATGGAGTCAAATGTAAATCCAAAGAACTCCATGTGGGTGTAATAATATCTCTTACACACTTCTTACATATGACTAAAAATAGTCAATCAAAGATGCCTTGATTAGTTTGATTTGTAATCCCCTATTCAGTGACTTCTTACAACCATCATAAGATCAATGACACTGTAAGTGCCAAAAATTGCATAGGCACACATGATGATGATCTAGTGATTCATCTCATGATCCACATGGCATGAATATAACTCTTTGTCAACCTTTTCAACTTTAATGAAAGCATTTGTCTTAGCCTCCCCACCCTTCTACCTTACACACATACCCTTATACCTTACACACATACCCTTATGCTTGCTCCAAACTACTTTTTTACCCTTTAGGTGGTGGGGTTGCCTGAGCATTCTTAGGGTTACCTAAGCATCTTAGGGGTTTCCTGGGTTACTTGACATGGAAAAGGGGATGACCCTCTAGAAAAAAGAGATGACCCTACCTGGTAAAAGAAGCGACCTTGGCATTCCAAATTGATGCATGAGAACTCTTGATTTCAACTATTACTCCAATATTTTGGCCTCTAATTTCAATCTGAGTTGAGTCCTCACTCCACCTACTCTTGCTAGATCTTGATTTTTCCCCCTAATTATGAATCTAATTGATATTTTTATCCTATTTAAATACCCCCATTTGGATTCCAAATGGTCTTTGGTTCTTCATTGGAAGCTTCCTGTGGGAGTTGTGATTTTGCTGCCCCTCCTTCCATAGTTGTTTGAGTAATGCTAGTTAGTCAATTCTGAGGCATCCATGCCAAATTCCCAAGTTTCCTTGTAGTGTCCATGCTCCCTACAATCCTCAAGGATTTTTCTTAGTTTTAAGCTTCAAAGCTTCCATTATTGTGGCACAAAACTACCATTGTCTTTGCTTAGTTTCCTATCTTCCTATCCCTCTTCCATAATTTGGAGCACCCCATGCTAGAGAGGAGAGAAGATAATATAAAAGCTAAGCCACCTAAAGACTTATATGCCACATACATCTTCACCAAGTATCTTGGCTACCAATCTCCAAGTGTGAGATACTAGGTTACTCATTTTTAAATTGTTAGATTAATTTTCTTTGAAAAAGGTTAAATTAGAATTGCAAATAGATTAATTATCTCTAGTCTTGCTTGGGTCAGTGACATTCTATCATTGTATTATAGATTAGAAGAATCTAGATAGAATTTATTTGTGTTATTACATTAGTTTAGTTTAGTTTAGATAATAGATTTAGTTTCAATTCAACATAATCATTCCAAACCATTTCAAAAATCCCTTTCTAACAAGACAAGGCAACAGGCGATAAGGTCCTTACTAAGAAGTCTAAGGAAATGAATGAATCAAATCAAATAAATCAAAACAAAACCTAAACATTTGCTCAAATTACATTTATAATCATTTAGAATAATTTTATTGTATTAGTCAATTAATTCATATTTCAATTTGGGGAAAAATACATAAACATAGAGTATTTATTTATTTCCTGCATGTAGATTAAAGCATTTAGTTAGTTCATTTTCACTATTGAAAACATCAAAGAAATCAAAGTCCTTGCTAACAAGTCCATCACAATCAACATAATGTTCAAATAAGGCAATTAACAATCAATCATCAACAAGAAAACAATCAACTTGCTAACAAGACAAGTGGATCACAAACAAAACAAATGCAAGCACAAACAAGCATCTAAAAAAAGGCATATATCTCTTCCTTCTCTCTCCCACCACCAAGCTCATATGTCCTAGGGTGAGAGGATTGGGTAAGGTCTATTTTTAATGAGCTTGAAATCGCTTAATTAAACCAAGAATATTTCAACCTAGAATAAATTCAAGAGAAAGCTATTATCTTGTAATAGATCCAAGAAGAAAAAATAGGAGACGAGAAAGAGAGCTAGTCCTCCTTCAAGAATCAATTAAGATATAAAACCATCATCTTAACACCTTTATCGCTAATTCTTAGCATAAGCTAGACTTAATCCATGCTAAAAACACACCTAAACACACAAGAATTATCATAACAACCACTCTTTAGAGGTTTTCCAGGTAGTACCCAAACATTCCAACCACAAATTCGTACCAAAACATAATCACCCACCATTAAGCACTCCTTCCTCATGAAGTGAGAAATCAAGTTGGCACGACCACTTTGCATGCAAATATCATTGACACTCATAGGACTCTCCTTCCTTGTGAAGAAGGTAGTCCTTTAGAAACTCCCTCACTCCACTAGCTTTTGCCATGTGAGAAGGAGTGATTTGACCACACACAATCCTAATGAGTGCAACATGTGTACTATCTCAAGTCCAATTCATACACAACCATGGTGAGTAGATTTAGAGCAACAATATTTTGTTGAACCCAACATGAAGGGAAATCCTTCTAGTACATGCTCTCTCACTTTTCTCATTCCTTTCCATCTCACCTCTCTTTCTTTTTTGTCATCTCATTTATTCTATTGTACCTAAGGTACCCTTGAATATGTCAGGATCGATGAGACCTTAGGGACAAAGTCCCTCTAATGAACCCATCACTTACTCATTCAATTGGTATATTCTTCCCAATCTCATGGCGCCTATTTCAAATAGGTATGACTATGAGGATACCAATTCAAATGGAAAGTGCATAGAGCATGATAGTAATGCCTGTTTAGGCTGGGAATTAAAAACCATTGATAACCACACATGTGGCCACTATCAAGGATTCATTTTGCATCCAAATATGGGCCAAACAAGATCCCACCAAGTTCTATTTCGGTTGGAAATATGAAGACAATATCCCAGCTTGACCACCTATAGGGATACAACCATGCAAATTGACAATGAGGTAGATCACTTTGAAAGATATTTAGCAAATGCTTGAGTGGCACAAGGATCCCTCAAAATAGTCTTTTGAAATGATAAAGTATCCATAGAAAGAGTGATACTTGAGAATAAAATAGAAGCAACAACAAATGGGGCCACTCAACCCCTGCATTACGAAGAATGAAACCCACCTCATTATGATGAAACATAACACATAGAAGGAGAAACCCTATAGGTTCTCATAGCTACCTTGGTACAACAAATTAGGATGATTAAGGTTGGGGGAATTGAGTGACTGCTCCAAAATCTGGCCCAAATGAATGATTGACCAAGGTCTTTGAGGTACCAACCTCATACTAATCCCTTTTCCATTAGTAAAAATGAACCAAGCCAAGGGGTAACTTAACTACTTCCATATGTTAACTTCTACTTGAGTAATGTGAGCAACGTGACTTTCATGCCTCCCTTGTGTCTATCATACAAAATAGTGAGCCTATACCAACCAAGTGGATGTGTACAACTCAAAATTTGAATCAAATGATCCCACCAGGTTTTCAAGTTTTGAGTGCACCTCATCAAAACTATCTGACATTCCCCATTTATCAACAACCAAATATGATTTTCTAGGTGTAGTCTACCCAACAAGCTCCACCCACAAGGCTCATGTTTGGAGGGATCCCTCCTTCCACACATGGCCCCCTTTTTAGGACATACCTCAAGTATCTAAAGAAGCCCTTAGATCATATGATTGACAATGTGATGTTGTCATGATCTCTCCCTAAACTGCCTAAGTTCAAAGGGGTGGGAGATCCCAACTCCCACATTAAATCTTACCCTTCCTTGAGATGGAGTTGTTACAAAATTATTCCCAAAAACCTTGGAGGGCATAGCCCTAGACTAGTATTACAGACTCCCAGAGGCATCATTTCATTCTTTTTAACAACTCATCAATGAGTTTGTCACTAATTTTGACATGAACAAGTTAGTAAAAAAAGGAATCTAAGAGTTCTTAAGTGTCAAATAGGACCCTAATGAATTAGTTACACATTTTATAATATGATGGAGATAATTTATCTATTCATCTACAAGTGCGCTAAACATGGATCATAGGGAACTTTGTGGTCTCTTCTTGAATGTCCTGAATAGGGATACACAAGAGGAAGTCCAAAAATCTTACATATCATACAAAATGTGCTCGAGAGTGCTCTTAGGATTGACCAAGTTGCAATCAATCGTAGGAGGAAATAATATGGTGCCAATGGAAGATTATCACTCAAAATAACAACAACAATAATAACCCCTCAGCACCCAAAATTTTAAAGAACAATCGATATGCTACAAATGATAGAGTTATAGATGCCCCACCACCAAAGAATGACAATACTGGCCACATCTACAATGAAAATAGCTATGGTGGAGGCTGCAACTACTCAAACATTAGGAACCAAAATCTCAACATCATTGACTATCCCCTAGAAATGATTATGATCAATGAAACAAGTAGCAGAAAGAGCATACATATGACAACAATCGATATGATCGATATTGGAGGCTCAAGATTTCTATCTTGACAAATTATGCTCATTTCATAAAAGTAAGGGGCATGACACCAAAACATGCTAGGAGTACAATTCGTTTATACCAAAACTCCTAGAGGAACAACAACACTTATTTATTGATATGTTCCTCCTCCCTCCAAGCAATCCAAACTATAACTACTAGGGGTTGGTTTCCCCTCAAAATTCAAACTTAAGGATCTACCAAGATCATTTTTGTCACATCAATATAGAAACAAATCCAACCATTCTAATTCTTCCAACCAAGTCACATTAGGATTAATTGTTGCTACCTCGTCAAAGGAATAAAATAACCCCAATCAATTAGACATAAAAGGAGAAACAAAATTGCTTGGGTTAATTAAACTTGTTTAGAATAGGGATGTCCAAGAGAGCTGCATAATCCTAGAAAGGGAATACCATAGATATATGGTCTTAGAAATAGACCGCACACCAAGTCCCATTGGTCCATGTATGACCTGATTGAGGACCTTAAGAAGACATTCAAAAAGATCTCTTTCATTGCTCTTCTGAGGAACTCTCCATCGCATCACAAACCTTCTTGGAGAAATTTGGGCTAAAATATTTAAATCACATAACTCCACCTCCAAAGGAGAAAATTAATCAAATAGACCTTGACTTAAGTCCCCCAAATGTACAATTGCATGATCTAGGATTTTTCGTAAATCTCAAGTAGATGTCGACTAAGGTTGACGTGTCCAAGAGAGGAGGTCCTACTCTGTACTTATAGGTATGGATCTATGATAGTTGTATTAAAAATACACTCGTTGATGATGGTGCTATAGTTAACATAGTCTCTTTTCTTCTTTTAGAGAGAATGGGTATAGTCATATGAACATCATAAACTACAAAGATGCTCTGTGAGGCTATGACAATCTTAAGACAATGACTATTGGGAAGATCATGCTTCTAGTGTTCCTAGGACCTAAAATGACCCCGATGATGTTCCATGGAATAGACAATGACATGAGCTATAACCTATTACTAGGAAGACCTTAGATCCATAATGTGAAGGTAGTCTCTTCCACCCTGTTTCAAGAGATTTGATTTCTTTACATTGTAAGGGAAACCTAAAACTATTTGATATGCTTAAGGTAGATGTGACTAAAAAATGAATTGAAATACTGATAAATTACAAGCTTTCTACTAACAAGGTTTTAGTGCCTAAACCCACTCCCAATACCATATGAATTAAGAAAAGAGGGGACTTCTTAAAACCCATCAAATAACAAGGGATTAGCATGTACAAGAAAGGGGAAAGTTCCAACCAAGTCTCAACCATTGCCACCAAGCCAATTATAAAAACAACTAAAGGTCAAATCATTGATGAATTCCCATTCAATGCCCATACGACGTGACCCTATGCTCCTTTTAACTTGGTAGCAATCCCATTTGAGAAAGACACCAACACTTATATTGTTGAAATGGCTAACAAATTTGAGGAAGAAGACATCTAAGTTCATATGGTTGAGCTCACCCCTAAGAAGGAAAATGAAGAATCTCAATCCATTCCAAAACTAGAGAAACCATCACAAATTATTCCAAAGATGAATAATCTCTAGACCCTCCATTTTGATGGAGCAAGATGTAGAATAGGAGCTAGATTTGGGCGGTCTTAACCTCACCCAAAGGAATAATTCTTCCATTTGCCTTTCATCTAGATTTATTTTGCACAAATAATTTTTTTGAGTATGAAGTGTTTTCCTTGCGAGTTATGCTAGCCTTAAAATTAAGGGCTTGTAACATCTCTATCTTTGGAGATCCTAGTTGGTAATGAACCAGGTTTTTAAAAATTATGAGATAAAGTCTAGAAGATTGTGTCCAAACAAAGATGTTGTCTAAGAATTGATCCAATAGTTTGAATATTTCTCTATGCAAGCCATCCCTAGGAAGGAAATCCAACTAGCAAACTCCATGACCACTTCTTTCTCCATGTTCATGCATCATACACAATTACAAAACTTAGAATTTGTCATTGCAATTCAAGGTGGACCATTAGTAGAAAATGGTGACCTACCAGACATACTTATCTATGCTGACAATAGAGTAGAGCCATTCACACAAGATTATGTGGAAAATAATGAATCCTTTTTAGAATTCATGTACACATATGATGGTCTCCCTTGAGCTTAACATAAAAGAGGATATACGCTCCTACCTTATCCTAATGACTATTTTAGAGGAGAATTGGATGTTTTACAAATTAAGCAAACCTTGGATATGCAACCTTCCCCTTCAAATATTAAGGAAGGTCATCCATCTTCGGCAAGGGTTACCATAGACCTCAACATAGGCACCTAGAAGAAACGTAAAATGCTAAAACTAGGGGCTGCATTAACAAATGAGGAAGTGGAAGAATACATTGAATTTCTCATTTATTTTATAGACATGTTTGCATGAACATATTGAAACATGCACAACCTATACCCTAACATGGTTGTGCACAAAATGGCCATCAAACCTGAAGTGAAGCTAGTTAAACAAAAGCTAAGACCAATCGAGCCCAAGGTGGTCATGATGGTAAAATAAGAGTTAATGAAACTCCTAGATGTGGGTTTCATTGAGCCAATGGACTACATGGAACAAATATCAAACATAGTCCCCATGCTAAAAATCAAACATAGTCCCCATGATAAAAAATAATTATAAAGTCAGGATATGTATTGACTTTAGGGACATCAATAAAGCATGTCCAAAAGATGAATTTCTGCTTACATTCATAGATCAAATCATAAATTCTATTGTTGGGTATAATATGTTGTCCCTCATGGATGGGTTCTCAAGTCATAACTTTATAAGAAAATCTACATTGCAAAAACAAACCAAAGTAAAAGAACATTTACCACCCCTTAGGGGACCTTTTTTTACATTGTAATGCCCTTTGGGTTGAAAATGTAGGGGCCATGTACCAAAGGGATATGACCCATATCTTTCACAACCTTAAATTCACTAGACATTAGAATTTTATATGGACAAATTACTTGAAAAATATAAGAAGAGATCGAAATATGTGGAAGGCCATGTAATTTTCATTAGTCTGTGTGAGTATAAGGTCAAGGTAAACCCTAAAAAATATGTATTTAGATTTAGTTGGAAAACTACTTGGCTTCATCATTTCTTGGTATAAAATAGATGTCAATTTGGCTAAGATAAAAGCTATTCTAAATGCAGCTGCTCCAACCATTGATTTCACGGTTAGAACATTCATAGGCCAACTAGGGTTAGGATGTTTCATATTGGACCTCACATTTAAGATACACTGAATCAATCATTTACTAAAGAAGGATACTCAAATAACTTGGACAATGGATTTCCATATTACCTTTGATCAAGTGAAAAAGTTTCTTCTCACCACTCCCACACTCATGCCACCTAAGAAAATGATGATTGAAAGGAAAGGGCCATATACTTTATTAGCCACACCTTTCTAGACCATGAAAGAATTACACTCAAGCTAAAAAAGAATGTCTAGCCATAATCTCTGCTTCACTACATCGCCACCATTATATGTTGAATCAAGAGATGTGAGTGATTATTGGGTCAAAACCCTTGTGAACCCTCTACACACAACTAATGGTATCAAGGAGAGTGGTTTCTTGACCCTTCTTAGTGATTCAAACTAATATATGTCAATCAAAAGTCTATTAAAGGGTGGTGGGAAATATTATTTCCCAAGAAGAGTTGATTGACAAAGATTTCCCTCATGAAAAGGTGTGCACTACAGAACTTACCAAATATGCATCCTTACCTTGGTACAAAGAGATAGTCAAATACCTAACAACTAGTACCTATTCTAAGGACCAAACCCCCCTCAAAAAGAGGTGAATGTGTATCTTGGTGTCGAAATATATCATGATTGATAGTACATTATATTAAGGGGACTTGGTGGGGTCTAGCTAAGATGCATAAATAAATATGAGATGAGTCAAATCTTAGAAGAATGTCATAGTGGAATATAAAGAGGCCACTTTGGTGGACATGCCACAACAAGGGAAATCCACATATTGGGTTACTTTTGTCCAATCTTGAAGGAGACATAATCAAGTTTGTCAAGAGGTGTTTGAAATGTCAAATGTGTGTCCATGTTCAACATACCCCAACTAGGCACCTTCAATCTATGATCACACCATGACCATTCTCCATGTGGGGATTTGAACTTATAGGAAAGGTCTCACCACTACCAATAAATGATCATACTTTCATAATCACTACCATAGATTATTTTACAACATGGGTGGAGGAAATGCCTCTAAGTAACATCTTAGGGTTGGTAATTGCAAAAAAAATTAAACCAAATCATCTACAGGTTCAAAATCTTGCAAGTTATAATAATAGACAACACTTGTGAATGTTTCCACATTAATCACAACTTTGCATCTATGTATTATCCTCAAGAGAATGGATAGGCAGAAGCCACTAGTAAAACATTAAAAGCTATATTAGTCAAAATTGTCAAAGAATCAAAAAGGGATTGACATTTGCAACTATATCTAGCTCTTTGGGCCTATAGGACAAGCATCCTAGATACCCCATATGCACTCACCTTTGGATCAAAAGTTGTCCTCTCCCTTGAGGTAGAATTACCTAGCTTACAAGTTCCCCTCCAAGGACTCCTTAACCACAAAGAGTATTGAGCCATCAAATTAGCAGATCTTAACATTCTTGATGAGAAACAACTAAGAGTTGTACAAAAACATGAAACATACCTAGCCTATATCAGTAAGTAGTACAATAAGAATGTCATTCCTAGACTATTCAAAGTTAGAGATCTTGTTCTCAAAATAGATAACATTATAAACAAAAGCGTTGGTAAAAGATGAAAGTTTAGACCAAATTGGGTTGATCTGTATCTAGTGAAGGAAGATGTTGGCAATGGATCCTACCTTTTGTGCACCATGGAAGGTGAAGAGTTTAGTGAAACTATCAATCATTTTCATCTTAAAAAATAATACATATAAAATAAATAAATATATATATACATAGCATAACCATACATTGATTCAAAAAGACAAAGCAAAACATATATTTCATTTTATTTACTTCATCCTAGCACTCATCAATGGCTTGGTCTTTTATGACTTTCATCTTAGTAGGAGTCTCAAGTTGCTAGTATAGGTCACTTTACTAAGTCACAAATTCCTAAAAACCATCTAGACCGTTCACCCCTTACACCCCAAGTAATTTAAAATGAGATTACTCGAAGCTTTAAAGTGATCCAAGTCTTAACTATCATCAAGTTTATCTCAAAAAAAAGTCAAGTACTCCAAGTTTATAGTACCTTATAGAAGCTAATAGACAAGTCCTCCTAATTCTCCTTTGCAAGGGGAAGGTCTTAGAAGCTACTTGTACCCATTTGGTTGCATCTAACCCATTACTTGCCTTATCTAACCTTTGGTGACCATCCCTCGCTTCTTCTAAGTAGCATGGGGTTAGGTCAAGGGAGTCCAAAACTCTAATTACTTAAAGCAAAATAAATAAATAAATAAATAAACATTATATAATGTCCATACTCTGATGTGGGGAACCCAATCAAATCTATGAGGGTGGCATTCATAATAAAAATGAGTCAATAAGCAATGCATACACATACCGAAACTAGATGATCTAACAAAAAGTCTAGCTTTCCTTCAAAAGGCCATCCTTGGTGAGGATGTTTTCTTTTACCATAGGCTCAACCTGTTGGCCATCATTGATCTAAGTCTGGAAGGTACTCATGAAACTTATTGCTTGTTATTGTCTAACACTAGTCTAAGTGGTTGGTGCAGGAGCACCAATGGCTCAATGCAGCCTGTACATAGCATTTTTGATTTGTTGTGTCAATTTTGGGTTTGCAGCATGTGGTTTTGTTTTAGGATTTTTTTTTATTTTCTTAAAGGAGAAGCCTTTACTTTTTGATCGGCCTATCGGCCCAATTGGAAAACAAGTCAATAATGTATGTTTTGAAGACATCGGCATAAGTTTCACTGGTGTCATCGATGGAGGAAGCATCGGCGTGAGATTCAGCTTCGGTGTGTCGGAGTTGTGTTCAACCGACGGTGAAAGTCTCACCAATGTTTGCCTTGACCTAAGGCATCGGGGTGAGAGGGAGCATCGGTGGAAGAGTCTTAGGTTAGGCCGAAGACGCATGTCTGATCAATGGTGAAGTTAGCACTAAACCTTCGGTGTGACAATCGGCATCGGCGGAGAAAAGCGAAGTCCTACTGAAGGCAATAGTCTGGCCGATGAAGGTTGTTCGAAGAGTCATCGGGGTGACAAAGAATTGGTGTGACAATCTTGAAGGTGGCCGATAGAATAATGTCTGGCCGATGGAGAGTTTGGCCGACAGAGAGTTGCTATAAGCATATCGGTATGAGATATGATATCGGAGGGAGAGTGGAAGGTTTCAGCGAAAGCAAGTGTCCTGCTGATGGTGACTATGGTGTTAAACATATCAATGAGAGATGTGTATCGGCCGAAGGAGTTTCTAGTTTGCCGACGGTGTATTGTCTCACCAACAAGGAAGAAGTCAAAGTTGCATAGAGGCATTGGCCTATCGGCCAATGAAGATTTAGACTTGCCGACAGGATATGGTCTTGCCAATAGGAAAGAATATGTATGTTTCGGTGAGACACTTAAGTTATCTTGCTGATATACACTATAATAGCTATCGCCCAAACTGAAGATAGAGTTCACACGATGGAACGATAGCATAGAGTTGAATTGGGGCAGTTAGAATACGAACCAGTTTGAGAACTAAAATGTCCTATAACGGACATGAGATAACTATAAGATGTAGAATTTTCTCTGTAAGGGGCCCAGGAGGAAGATTTTGATTTGAGAAGCATTTTGATGTAAGAACAATTTTGACTAAAAATCCAATTCAGTAGTTCGACCAATTTTTGTATTTTTGTTCTATTTTCAGTTTACTATTATGAAGTAGACTAGTCATTTCCTTTTTCTGCAATTTTGTTTCTCTTTTTCCAACCATGGCTCTGTATTGATGTTCCTCAAGTTCCTCTGTACAGTATGGAGGTCATCAAGTAGAGCCATGCCTTTTGTTTGTTTTTCTTTTGTGGGGTGGTCGGATTGTCGACTAGAGGCAATGCATGCTTGTTCTAGGCGAGCTCAGTAAGGAGTCCGGCTAGATAGACAAGTAGGAGAATAGACTTGCAAGGGTGGAAAACAGAGAGGAAGAAAGTGAGCACCAAGTAGTCAAGACCCTTGAACAAAGAGAGAAGGGTGGACAACGGGCTCAGAAAAGTTATGTGCCCTTGAGGCAGCATCTTGGAAGCAGTGAGGACAAGGAATGTGTCCCACACCAAGTAGAGTGATAGAATTTTCCATCTCTGCAAAGAGTTGAGGAGTTTAGCAGACATTTTTGTGTAGAAAGATGTCATGAGCACTTGAATTGGTAGAGAGGCTAGAGTTGTCCAGAGTCTTGAATTGATTCAAGATAGGTAGAATTGACATTCTAGAGTCCCTCCCTATCAAATTGGTATCAGAGCAGGTTGATTTGGGTTATTCCTAGATTGGAATAGAAGAGTTGTATGTCATCAACCAGTGAATCTGTGAATTCAGTAAAATGACAAATGCAGAATTGGCCAAGAAGGTTGACGAACAGGAAGAAGAAAATAGATTTCTGAAGGAAAGACTAGCAGAAATGGAGAGTAAGCTAGGTGCAATGTTGCAAAAGACTGAAGAAGTCAGCCAGAGAGTTAAAGACTCTGAGGATAAGGAGAAAGGTGTGTATGTTGAAGATGAACAACCCACACCAGATCCTGTAATGTAGGAAGAACCATTCTTGAAAGCTTTGAAAGCAATGAGTGATAAAACATTAGAAGGAGTACCACTTTTCAGTGGGAAAATGGACCCAGATTTGGTCATGGAATGGATAGAAAGACTTGAAAATCACTTTGAATGTGATGGTGTAAGCGAGGCACAGAAAGTAAAGGTGGCCAAATCCAAACTCAGGGGAGTTGCCTTAACCTGGTGGAAATTTGTGCAGACTGAAAGAGCAAAAGAAGATAAGAAGCCCATACCTACTTGGAAGGGGATGGTAGCTAAAATCAAAGAAGCATATATGCCAGAAGATTATGAAATACAGCTGCACAGGAAGAGACAGAATCTGAGACAGAAGGAATTAGATGTCAGTGCATACACTGAAGAATTCCAAAAGCTATGTTTAAGGTCCAAAGTGATGGAGGATGAAAGCATAAAGGTAGCAAGGTACCTTAACGGTCTGAAGTGGAATATACAAGAAGAGATCAGTTTGTTGTGTCCTACAACAATGCACAAATGCTATTAGCTAGCACTGAAAGTGGAGGAAAAGAGCAAGAGGAAACAAGACTCAAATAGCAGAGGAAGAGGAAGAGGCAGAGATAACAGAGGACACAGAGGAAGTTTTGGTGGAATGAATGCTAACAATAGATCCCATGTAGAATCCAAACTCACAGAGAAGAGTGGGGAGTTGAGTGGTAGAGGAAACCATAGAGGAAGAGGATCTAACAGAGGAAGGTCAGGAGGATCAGGCAGAGGATCCTATTTCACCACCATGAAGTGTTACAACTGTCGTAATCTAGGTCATCCAGCATATAGGTGTCCAGAAAAGGCCACATCCTCTTCTTTAGGAGGTGATAAGAGAAATCACTATGTCCAAGATAATGCATCCAGCAGCCAGTCACCTGAGGTCAATCTGAACTCAGAAGAAGGAGAGAACCTGATGATAAGGAGAACCTTGATGAAGGAACCAGTAAAGTCTAAACCAAGCCAGAGGAGAGCACTATTCAAAATCAAGTGCAAGATTTTGAATAAGGTATGTAAAATTATCATAGACTCAGGATCCATTGATAATATTATTTCTGATGAAGCAGTTAAGAAACTGAATTTGAAAAGAATAACTCATGCAAACCCATATAGAGTCACATGGTTGAACAAGGGTCAACATGTGGTAGTAAATGAACAAAGTTGGGTAGAGTTTAGTATAGGTGACTATAAGGATAAGGTATTATGTGATATACTACCCATGGATGCATGCCATCTCTTATTGGGCAGACCATGGCAGTATGATCGAAAGGCAATACATGATGGTGAGAAGAATGCCTATTCTTTTCAGAAGGATGGTGTCACCTATAAGATTAAGTCATTGGAGGATGAGGATGCAGTTCAGACAAAGAGTCCCAATATCTTGGTTGTGAGTGGAAAAGAGTTTTTGAATACTCTTAAGGAGGATGCTATTGGTTATGCCATCATAGTAAAATGAAAAGAAGAGCAGCAGGATAAGAAGACAGTGATTCCCAAGGAGATGCAGCCTATACTGGAGAAGTATAAGAGCATAATCAGTGATGGTACACCAGCCACATTGCCTCCACAGAGAGCAATAAGCCATCAGATAGACCTGATTCCAGGAGCATCTTTGCCAAACAAGGCTCGTTATAAGATGACTCCAGACCAACACAAAGAAATTGCCAGACAAGTGCAAGAGTTGCTCGATCAGGGATTGATCAGGAAGAGTATTAGTCCTTGTGTAGTGCCCACAGTGTTAGCACCGAAGAAAGGAGGATCATGGAGATTATGCACAGATGCCAGAGCCATAAACAAGATAACTATAAGGTATAGATTTCTAATTCCCAGAATTGAAGATCTCATGGACTGTATTGGAAAAGAAAAGTACTTTACTAAGATAGACCTGAAGAGTGGTTACCACCAAATAAGAATCAAGGAAGGTGATGAGTGGAAGACAGCCTTCAAGACCACAGAAGGACTGTATGAATGGCTTGTTATGCCATTTGGTCTATCAAATGCGCCCAGCACCTTTATGAGACTCATGAATGAAGTCCTAAAGGATTATATTGGTAAATTCGTAGTTGTTTTTCTAGATGATATTCTAATTTTTAGTCAGACTAAGGAAGAACATCTAGAACATGTAAATACTATTTTGCAAAAATTACATGATGAACAACTAACCATCAATCTGGAGAAGTGTGAATTCATGAAGCAAGAATTGGTATACCTTGGTTTTGTGGTGTCCCAGGGAGAATTGAAGATGGACAAGTCAAAGGTAGAGGCAATCTTGAGCTGGCCTACTCCCAGAGTAGCCACAGAGGTGAGAAGTTTCCATGGCTTAGCCCAGTTTTATAGAAAGTTTATCAAAAATTTCAGTGGGATATGTGCACCCATGTTGAATACAATTAAGGGTGGAATGAAAGCAAAATTCAGATGGACACCAGCTGCAGATAGAAGTTTTGAACGGTTAAGAAAGAGGTAGCAACACAACCTATACTATTGCTGCCTAGTTTTGATAAGCTATTTACTATTGAATGTGATGTAAGTAACATAGCTGTAGGAGCGTGTTAAATCAGGAGAACAGACCTGTAGCCTTTTTCAGTGAGAGGATGAATAAAGCAAAGAGTAAGTACTCTTTGTATGACTTAGAATTGTATGCTCTAGTCCAAGCACTTAGGAAGTCGAGACATTATCTCCTACCTAAGGAATTTGTTGTCTACACAGATAACCAAGCCCTGAGTTTTCTAAACTCACAAGATAAGTTGAGCAGCAAACATATCAAGTGGATGGAGTACCTGCAATCCTACACTTTTATAATTAAGCATAAGAAGGGACAGCTCAACAAAGTTGCAGACGCTTTGAGCAGGAGGTTGCTCATAGTGTAGGAAGTGCAGTTGAAGAGCATTGGAGTTGAAGACTTCAAGGATCTCTATAGAGATGATGAAGACTTTGCTGAGGCATACAAGGTATGTCAAGATTTTGAGAATCACTTTCACAGTGAGTTTGCAGATTTCACCTTGCAGTAGGGATTGCTATTCAAAGGTGGACAATTATGTGTGCCAAGGGGATCTATGAGAGAAAATCTCATACAAGAGAAGCACAATGGCAGTCTGAGTGGCCATTTTGGTCTGAACAAGACACTGGAGCTAGTCCAAAGGTTCTATTATTGGCCGAGGATGCACAGAGACATTAGAAGGTATGTAGAGCAGTGTATCGTATGTCAGAAGGCCAAGGGAACCACTTTAAATGCAGGACTGTACCAACCTTTGCCCATTCCTTCCAGGCCATGGGAATGTGTAAGTATGGACTTTGTGGTTGGTTTGCCTAAGACTAAGACTGGTTATGATAGCATATATGTAGTTGTGGATAGGTTTAGCAAGATGAGTCATTTCATTCCCTGTAAAGTGACTCATGATGCTAGTCATATCGCACACTTGTTTTTCAGAGAAGTGATAAGGATTCATGGACTTCCAGCAAGCATTGTGTCTGACAGAGATGCTAAGTTCATGGGGCATTTCTGGAAAAATTTGTGGCAGAGATTAGGGACAAATTTATCTTTCAGCTCAGCATACCATCCACAAATAGATGGTTAGACAGAGGTGGTAAATAGGACACTGGGTAACCTGTTAAGATGTATAGCCAAGGAATATGGGCAGAGCTGGGATCAAGTCATTCATCAGGCAGAATTTGCCTATAATGACAGTGTGAATAGGACTACTGGTAAGAGTCTATTCGAAATAGTCTATGGAATGCACCCCAGAGGTGTATGTGAGCTCAGGAATATGGGAAACATGGAGAACAGAAGTGTTCATGCAGAGGATTTTGCACAATCCATGAAAGAAGTACATGAACAGGTGAAGAAAACCTTGACAGAAAACACACAGAAGATCAAGGACAGAGTAGATGCCCACAAGAAGGACATCTAATTTAAAGTTGGTGATCTGGTTATGGTGCACCTGAACAAAGCCAGACTGCAGAAAGGAATGCCAACCAAATTGCAAATGCGAAGAATTGGTCCTTGCAAAATCCTGAACAAGTATGGTAACAATACATACATGATTGAATTGCTAGAAGACCTGGCAATCTCACCAGTGTTTAATGTTCAAGACCTAGTGCAATACAAGGGTCCTCAGTCAGCAGCAAATGGATCCATTTCAAAGAAGGAACAGATAGTCAAAAATGTGACTTTGCCACCAAAACCCAAACTACAGGCAGAGAGAATACTGGATTCTAGGGTACAGAAGTAGACCAGACATGGCGTCTACATGGAGCATTTGGTCAAATGGAAGCAATTGCCTAAGGCAGAAGCTACCTGGGTTGCAGAGTCAGAATTCAAAAAGAGGGGCATTGATTTTGCCTCATTGTCACCGGAGGTGACCTAGCTTCTTTTCGCATAGGGGGAGTATGGTGCAAGAGCACCAAGGGCTCAATGCAGCCTGTACATAGCATTTTTGATTTGTTGTGTCAATTTTGGGTTTGTAGCATGTGGTTTTGTTTTAGGAGTTTTTTTTTATTTTCTTAAAGGAGAAGCCTTTACTTTTTTATCAGCCTATCGGCCCAAGTGGAAAACAAGTCAATAATGTATGTTTTGAAGACATCGGCATAAGTTTCACTGGTGTCGCTGACGGAGGAAGCATCAGCGTGAGATTCAACTTTGGTGTGTCGGAGTTGTGTTCAACCGACGATGAAAGTCTCACCAATGTTTGCCTTGACCTAAGGCATCGAGGTGAGAGGGAGCATCGGTGGAAGAGTCTCAGGTTAGGCTGAAGACGTATGTCTGACCGATGGTGAAGTTAACACTAAACCTTCGGTGTGACAATCGGCATCGGCGGAGAAAAGCAAAGTCCTACCGAAGGCAATAGTCTGGCCGATGAAGGCTGTTCGAAGAGTCATCAGGGTGACAAAGAATCAGTGTGAGAATCTTGAAGGTGGCCGATAGAATAATGTCTGGCCGACGGAGAGTTTGGCGGATGGAGATTTGCTATAAGCATATCGGCATGAGATATGATATCAGAGGGAGAGTGGAAGGTTTCACCGAAAGCAAGTGTCTTGCCGATGGTGACTATGGTGTTAAACATATCGGTGAGAGATGTGTATCGGCCGAAGGAGATTCTAGTTTGCCGACGGTGTATTGTCTCATCGACAAGATAGAGTTCACATGATGGAACGATAGCATAGAGTTGAACCGGGGCAGTTAGAATACGAACCGGTCTGAGAACTAAAACGTCTTGTACCAGACATGAGATAACTATAAGATGTAGAATTTTCTTTGTAAGGGGCCCAGGGGGAAGATTTTGATTTGAGAAGCATTTTGATGTAAGAACAATTTTGAATAAAATCCAATTCAGCAGTTTGACCAATTTTTGTAGTTCTGTTCTGTTTTCAGTTTATTATTTTGAAGTAGACTAGTCGTTTCCTTGTTCTGCAATTTTGTTTCTCTTTTGCCAACCATGGCTTTGTATTGATGTTCCTCAAGTTCCTCTATACAGTATGGAGGTCATCAAGTAGAGCCATGCCTTTTGTTTGTTTTTCTTTTGTGGGGTGGTCAAATTGTCGACTAGAGGCAATACATGCTTGTTCTAGGCAAGCTCAATAAGGAGTTCGGCTAGATAGACAAGTAGGAGAATAGACTTGCAGGGGTGGAAAACAGAGAGGAAGAAAGTGAGCACCAAGCAGTCAAGACCCTTGAACAAAGAGAGAAGGGTGGACAACGGGCTCAGAAAAGTTATGTGCCCTTGAGGCAGCATCTTGGAAGCAGTGAGGACAAGGAATGTGTCCCACACCAAGTAGAGTGATAGAATTTTCCATCTCTGCAAAGAGTTGAGGAATTTAGCAGACATTTTTGTGTAGAAAGATGTCATGAGCACTTGAATTGGTAGAGAGGCTAGAGTTGTCCAGAGTCCTGAATTGATTCAAGATAGGTAGAATTGACATTCTAGAGTCCCTCCCTATCACTGGTAAGTCTAGACTAGGATTAGTCTTCAACCTTTTGTAAATTTCATAACAAACTTGTTCCCATCATCTTTCTTGTTCCCACTTGATCCCCTAATCCTTACATCTTGCAAGCTTAGTAAGTTGTCTTATGCTAGTCAACCTATAATCCCCTAAGTAAAAAATCTTGATTATAAGCTCCTATAGTAGAATTAATTCATATAATTCAAACTTGAATCAACCATTATTCTATTCATTTGTTGTGTGATTTCATTCTAATGTGTAAATATTATGAGTATTTTGTGTTAAGGTCACATGGTTGGATAGTTCTTAATTCAACCTTTTGTCCATGACTGTATCAATAAATAGTTAGACTATTTCTTCTTATTGAATTTAATTATTAAATTTCTAAAGTATTTTCCTAATATATTAATCTCTAACCTTATCCCGAATTTAAATTGAAAACAAAATGAATGCTCATTCTCATGATTATTTATGTTTTGTTACCCAATTCTCGTTGTAGCAACCAAGGCCATCTCAATGAACAACACATAGATGAAGACTTTGGTTGGTATCCCCCAAGGTGCCTCTTCTTGTCATAAGGCCCCAATCAGTCCTAACATTGGTTAGTGAATCCTAGGCATCTACAATCCTTTCTAAAGAGCCTAGACATGGTTATCCAACTTAACCAACAATCTTCCAAGGTTGTTGGAAATTTTTGAAGATGAAGCATTCAACCCATGAATGTTACCTAGGTTTCATCACCTTGGCTATGAGCTTCATCACATTGGAAATGGGCATCAACATCCCTTGGCCAAGAGAAAATGAGGAATCTAGTAGAAACCTAATGTCTAGGGGAAAATTATTTTTATCAAGACATCATTGGTTGCTTATTTGGTTTGGGCTCCACATAAAATTCCCTTTTGTTCTTCCCCCTCATCCTTTGTTGTGTGGTGTTTGTCTTCATTTACAAGCATCCACAACACTATGAAAAATGATCTTGTAGCTTTTAGTGCCTCTCCAAACATAGCTCTAGATCAAAGCCTACTCCTTCCCAAAAGGATAATTTAGTGTCAAATTTATTAAAGAGCAAAGTGATGGACAGGGGTTGTGCATGCAAATTTTTCTCACATCTGTATCTATCCATGAATAAATGAATGAGAAGAAAGAAAGAAAGAGCATGTGTGATTTATTTTCTTAGGGTGTAACTTTGAGCCTAATGGAATAGTTTTTTGGTCTCTCTATCTTTCAAGCAAGATGCCCCTATGAGTCATAAAAAATGTAGTGTGCTTTTTGCACACACCCCCTTTGAGAAATCCATGATACCATAGATTGATTACTTTGGTCCCCTTCAATTGATCCATTTTTTGAGCCCCCGATCTTCCCTATGGTTCATAGGGCCCCATTTTCATCAAGTCTCAAATTATGACAACAATCCACATGACTCAATGTTTGAGCCATAGGTGTCATGGTGTCTATGAAGCCTTTCTTTTGGCTCCTAGTGCCTTAGTGTCACTCATGCCCCCCATTTTTTATTTGGTTAAGTCCCTAGCCTCCTCTTTGGAAAGTTTTTAGTGTTACATCTAGCAAGTCTAGAAGTTTCTTTGTTTGTGAGTTTTCTAATTGCATGGACTCCACCTCTCTCTTTTGATTGGTCTCACGATCTCTTGCATCCTTTTGGTGACAGCAATAAAATGTTTTCATGAACCATCTAATGGTGCAAACAATTTTCTTCAAAGCACTATAGTCATGGTGGGCCCTACCCATCTTTTGTCTCTAAAATTTTTCTCAACCTTCACCATGTTGGCATCCCTTGGGATGCACTAGTTGTTGATCTATGGCAACATCCAACAATGTGGTTTTCTTTGCATTGCCCTCTTTTTGTGTTACCGGGCTTGTCCTCATGGTAGGCTTCACTCTCTCCAGCCTCTCCTTTTTCAGGATCATTTGGAGTTCCCTCCACATTGGCATCCTTCCATTTGCACTAGTTGTTAATGTTAAAGAAATCTAACATTCCAAAGCCTCTCAAGCTCACATTTGTAGAATGAAGCCAAACCTCTTTTAAAGATCTTTGCATGAGAAGCTACCTCTCCCACCAAGCTTGTTTGACCCCATGGTCAAACAATATTAGCATCATGTGTGGCTCTTTCTACCCCATGATTAGCATGCAGCTCCATCACTCTAACAACCATTGATCATATCCACCATCAAATATTTTAGTGGATGATTGAGATTCTTCTCCACTGGATTTCACAAGCTATCTTCACCTAAGTGTTACATATGGTGCATGCATCTAATAAAGGCCATCATGGCTCCAAATGATTGTGGCCAAATTCCTAACTAGCCACACATACCTCCTCTCAACCACTGATTTGGTATCATTTGAAGATCATCTAGTAGATGGTGAGTCTTTTGACATCTATCCCTTCTTTTCTTCGCCTTTTCTATTCTTTGTAAATTCTCGACTCCTTTGGTTGCAATTGCATAAGGATCTTTATGGTTGTGTAAATAGGGGCTCATATCTAATGTCAATATTTTTTGGCTTTTTAATATAACATCCTTTGGCCTTCTAGTAGATAGCTAGCTGATCACTGATGTTTTAGCTTTTGATTAATAGAAGTGCATGCTTCAGCTTTTATTTTTCATGACTTATCTTGGAGAGTGCTCCTTGGTTTGATTTCATTAATGTTTCTATGTTTATCTAATTATGCCCTCATGTTGGAAGCTAATTACATTTGTGTATTTGAATGTCCACTAGCCACAAATACCAATTAATGGTTTTATGTGCACAAGTAGGTTTGCATAAGGTAAGTGGAGGTAGCTCTGTCACAAGAGTTTACATATTCATGAATGGAAGTTGATTGAGTGCATAAGATAAAGTTGATTGATCACCCACATTTGACACACTTTTGCCCCTCATTTTACTTTATTTCTCCAACCCTAAATTTTTCTAACCCTATCTCCTTCTATCTATTTTCCTTTGCCCTTTGTTAGCATAGGTTAGAATATCTATTATGCATCCTTAGAGTAGCTTTAGTTTAGTTGTAGCTTATTAGTAGAGTAGAAAAGGAAGTTGACCTTCTTTAGAAGCTCCCATGCAAATTTGTGTAAAATTGTCAATGCATGGGTTCCTATAATATTGGAGCTTCCCATGTACCAACAAAAAATCTGCATATGCATCTTTTAGTTGGATCTAGTAAGTGGTGGTCGTGGAATACAAGGTTTACACACCCAAGGGAATCAAGGACCCATGCTTATCTATAAGCACTTGGGTCCCTAGTCTATCTCCTTGTGAGAGATTTCCCCTCAATGTTTCAGTTGAAAACCTACTACACAAACATAGATATCCCCACCCAAAGTTAAGAATAAATGATAAAAGGGAAAAAAACATTTCTAATATCATATAAGTGGTGCTTTAAGGATTGTTAGCATGCTACTTGAACTTATACTCTTGCAATCATACAAAAGAAATAAAATGTTTTTTAAAAAAAACATTATGTGATGGTATATAATGTCACTTGAGTTAAACTATTGGATATAAAAAGTTAAAATTTAAAAACCCTGGGTAAACTCTAGCAATCTGTTGATTATGGGAATAAAATTTAAAAGTTCTAAATGAAAAAATATATATTAAAATGTATGGAAAAGCATTGGAAAATTATCCATAAGAGTAAAAAAACCAAACCCTCTACAAAGATGATAAAAATAATAGACTCAAAATGGACGCTGCCACATATGATAATGTGTAGTTTATTTTAAGAACTAAACTTCTTATGGGCAATATCTTTTTTTGCTTTCTCTATTTCTATAACTTATGGAGAAATGAGTATAAATATAATTTATTTATTTATTACCCTTAATATTATATAATTATACAAAACAAAATATAAATAAATAAAATAGGTATATTTAGGAAAACAAATGCATTGTCTTATTTATTCCTTAATAGAAGGGGAAGTGCATATTGCTAGGGCGATAGTGGTAACTTTATTATACACTATGTTTATGGTGCATAGCTAAGTTGAGTTAATTTTTAAATCTGTTGTGAGCACTAGGAGTGATTTATTTAAAGTTAATTATCCTCCATAAACTTAGCTCTCTCAAATAGTACACTATAACTTTGGGCACTATAAAATTAAATTAAATTATATAGTTTTAAGCTAAACTATTGATTAAATATTGGCAAATTCAAATTAATAGTTAATATTGACTAAACTTTTGAGTGGAATTGGTTAATTCAAATTAATAAGTTAAATGTTGTGTAATATGATTCTATCCACCTTGTACTTAATATAAATCTAGATTAGATAATTTTAATGACCTTCAAATTGACCTTCATCAACAACCACTGGAGCCTTACTAAGAAATATTGCTTAGTTAGCTTAAAAATTATGATTTACACAAATCAATTCTTCTAGCTCATCATGGGACATGTCTAGTTTTATAGGGTAGAGAACCTCTTACAATTAACCCATTTTCTACTATTCAAATCAAAATCAAACATAGTGTAAAAGAAGATCATAAATAAGTTTTGATTTTTTTTTTGGTTTGTGGCTAAACTTTTAAGCCCAAAGGATAAATGTCAAAATTCATTACACAGTTATGAAAAGGATTGAATAAATAACATTATTATTAGTATTATTAAAAATGTTATTTGTGGAGAATTTTAAATACGGTAGGGTTCCAATATGATGTAGTAACTTTGGACAGTATTAGTACAATACAAAGGAGAGATCATTATTATCTAAAATTTAAGGTTACCCAATTATCCTCTAAAGGAATCAAAATAGTCACTAATAGATAAATACAAATTTGATCTTATCAATGGGGACTTCTAGGAAGATCAACTGTGAATTAAGAATCATTTTATCTAAATGAAAATCATCTTGTATATAAGAATTTACCTAAAGTAAATAAAATATAAAAACTAGGAAATTATGTAATAGAAAGATTGACTCAAAGTTAAAATCATGTCAATGGTGCACATGGAAAAGAAAGTTGAGTATATAAACATTATTGATTATGATTGATGATGCAAATACACATCATACCAGCAATTTGCATGGGGACAAATGTTATATGTTTTTTAACCCAAAAGTGAAGGAATTAATACTCCTATTTTGTAATGGGAAAATAAAATATTAAATAAAACACCATTTGTACTAAAAAATGTGCAACTAATGTTGGTTGACCAACTTAGAAGACTATTTATTCACTTATAAACCCATACATTGGCATGGAAGAATCCCTTGGGTGATCACGAGTTAGGGAGTGGGCATTAGAGAAGGGGCATGTCAAACCAAGAATACAAAGTATACACTAGATTGTCCTAGTCAAGGTGATTGTGTGTAAGGATTTGATATTGGTTTCCTCCTAGAGCATGGCCATAGCCTTAAGTCCTTACATATGATCACCAAGAAAAGAGGAGTCAAATCCATAGAATTAAATAGATGTGATTGATCCTTTGTAATAAATTCCAATTTATAATTTGAATGTTTCATTCATAATTTAAAACTGCAATATAATTATTCCCATGTTTGTCTAATTACATTTTACTATGTTGTAATAAATTATTAAATACATATTTTGCAATTGGGAATTTAGTATATGACAATGATGATTACATTTAAATACAATGGACTAATGCCTAAGTGGTCTAATCATCCTCCCCAAACTTCGTGGCAAACATCACTAGAACTGTTGGACCTAGATCCATCTAATTGAAGCCCCTCCAAACAAACACCGACCAACCCTACTTGTGTCTTATCCTCATCAATCTATGTCAACTCCTCTAGGTCTATATCCAACAATGTTGTTGGACTCTCCTTACATGTAAGTGTGTTGTGGTCCATGAGATGCATGGCACTATGTACAACTACAAGTTTCTTTGCACTACTAGAGGTAAACATGTTCCTTTTAATAGAGTGGGTGAAGCTACATGTAAACCAATTCCACTTAGTAGCATAGTGACTAGAAATTTGAGACAAAAGATGAATGGCTAGTGTGGTTGTCAATGAATGAGGCCCATTCATAGTCCACTATAGTATCAACTCATCTTGCATTATAGTCTCTTTGTCCAAATGTGCCTCTTCTAGATAGATCTTGAGTGTGGCAAATTTGATCCTCTCATGATGAATGGTGGCAACCTTTGCCTTTTATATCTTCAAAATTGCCTTCATAAATCCTTTCTTCACCTCAATATCTACCATAGGGACTACTATGTCAAGCCTTTACACGTAACACCTTAGGTTTAATGCATATGCAACCATGTGTAAAGGAGTATTGAGCTTCTCTCACCAGCATTGAATGATAGGTTGAATGTGTTTATTATAGAACAACAGGGTGAGGCCTTTTTTGTACTATGGCTATCATTTGGCCAAGCATGTTGTTAATACACGTATACACCTCCCCAAGACTTGGAGCACTAGAGTCACTATATCTAATCACTATGAAATCTAGAGATATGATGGAGATGATGTATCTAGGCATCAACCCAAAGTATTGCTCTTCAACACTTCCTTCATCCTCTTCCTTTGCTTTGACTTGGACTCAACCCATTAATTTCTCTCGTGTCATGACCATTAGTTGCAAGGGCTCTTGCAACTCAATCATCACCCCTTGGAACTCTATCATCATCTCCAAGAGAATAAAGCATGAGATGTACTTGATCTCAACAAGTTTGAGAAATTCTTCTTTGAGTTGGTCTGGAATAGTGCATGTGGTGTGTGATGATTACAAATAAACATTTGCACAACTCTCACATCAAATACATGTTTGATCTAGTCAAAATTTTCTATCTTTGAGTGCATTGCTCATGACATAAACACAATAAAGGGCCCAAAATATATGTCTATAGGCATCTTCAACAACTTCTTTGCTACCCAACACATTGATGGCATCTGTCACATACACCACATTCTTAGGGCCAACCTTCTCAATAACATCTCAAAGGATGTGAAACCGTAACTTTACATTCTTGCAATGCCCTGAACAATCAATAACCCTAAGGAAGTAATGGCTAGTTGTACATGTCACCATGATATTGATAAGTGGGGAATGTTTTATGTCTATCCACTCATCCATAATAATGTTGCATCCACTTGTGACTCATGTTGCCTTCTTTTCTCCATAAGAATGTTTATCTTGGAATAGTTCTTGTCTAAAAGATAATAGTCCCTAATTTCATCTCTCTTAGTAACGCATATAAAGCCCTACTCTTATATTCTTAGCCATAACCTCCTCATCATAAAGAGAACAAGCAACATAGAATGGAATGTCATTAGTAAAGAGGAATTTTCCAATGGCATCATCTATCACATCGCTCATTTGTACATTAAATATCTTTGTCACCAAGATGGGAAATGAACGTGTCACACTACATTTCCTGTTAGGATATAATGCACTGCTAAAAGAAAGAAAGAAACTTGTGGCTATCAAAAATGTCAACAATGCTCATTGTCATGGTAGCAAGTGATATGTTATGTTCATCATCACCACCATACAATCTTTGTATTTCTATCATTTGTTTTAAGTGACAAGCCACCTCATATCCCACCGCCTTTGCCAAGGATATAAGAGATGCACTTTCACTCTAATAACATTGCCATAGAATTAAAGGGACAAAAATAACATTTCTATGGTTAAGTCCCCCTTGAACTACTAAATTTGTTAACTACAGCGTGATAGCAAATTGTTTTAGGGAGCCTTTTTATCGGAGGGGCTTTTGGAAAATTCTTCCAACTTGGAAGGGAAACTAAAATGGGAAGCACTCTCAATTGAACTATCTTCCGTATGCATGTGTACCCTCCCCTCATCTATGTCCTCAATTTATATTTTAAGAGCCTCCTCATAGTCACTTTGAAAACTCTTAGTGACACTACAAAAAACGAAACTTACAGTTTAACTTTACTACATAAACTTAATAGCAAATGTTGGGTTTCAAGACACAAGGATTCTCTTTCTGTTTTTCTTTAGATCGTATGAAACACATAAGCAGAGAATACACAAAAATTGTCATCTCCATTCCTTCATGCTAGAGTTATTTTGTTTACTAATTGATTAGCTCAATGTTGAAAGTAAAATATTATTAAATATAATTCTTCCTGAACTTGTTCTTCAAACAAAGCTTTCCCTTTTGTTTTTCTTACTTCGAGTCTCATGAAACACAAAAGCAAAGGATATATAAAATATGCAATCCTTATTTGGCTATTTAAGTAACAAAAGTAAAGTCTAAAACTAAAAATTAAAACATTTATAAATTAAAAATAGAAAATTTAAATATTTAAAGCTGAAAGACAATTTTACTTATTAGTTAAATCAGCTTTCTATATCATTATGCAAGTAGTTTTTTTAAAACACAAAAGTAGCATTTTAAAACCCTATACATATGTTCTATTAACCCTAAAACGGCATTTATGAACCTTCCAACAGCATTTATAATTTTAGAAACCCTAAGAACAGCAAATATAAATTAAAATTTTTAAGTCGAATTGTAAATTTAAAACTTCAAAACAAAAAAAATACCATTTAAAAACCTTTAAATTTGAAAAATAAAATTGCTATACAATTCATTCATTAACATTTACATTTTGTTTGATTGACTAAACACATTAAATTTGAGCTGTTGCTTCGATGAATGACAAATACAAAATTAAAAAGATGAATGAAATGGATGGAAATTGGAGCCTCTTACTCTGTCAAGCTCAAAGCAAAATTGTGAATGTCGAATTGTTGAATGTTTATTGTGATTTCAATTGAAGGTAGGCTATCACATTTATAAGTTTTTTGGGGGTGTTGGATGGGCCCACTTGCAGATTAGGGTAAAGGCAGAAGCTTCTTTTTTTTTTTAATATATATTTTAAAAAAAATTGTTTGTGTTTATTTTGGCCAGAGGTCTGAGGACCACTATTACAAACTCCCAACAATAATTGGATCTCTTTTGGATTTTGGATTTTAGCTCTTCAAATAGCCCGTCTATATTATTGGGTTTTGAGATGCTGAATTGTAGTCATGGGGAAATCTAGCTATAGGTTCTGATCAATAGGTTGTGCATATCTCTATTTCTATTAGTCCATTTTGCTATTAAAATGATAACTTATCAAATTAATACAATAACTGAAGGTTTCAGTAGAAAATATTGTGGACATCTTACATATCATTTTCTGAGGAGGATATTATTCAATCACGATGCTCTGAGAACATGTTGCTCCAAAGCATTACAAAGTAATAAGATGAAAAATTAATGGATGCTTTCAACTGAAAATAAAAAAATTCACAGCTCCTTTGCCACGAACTTAAAATCGAAACACTTTGTATATACTGAACAATTATTCAGCATGTTGTTAAACATTAGGTAGTCAAAGGTTCTCCAGAATCCAAGTGCATGCCATAGGTCAAAACCTAGTTGTGGAATCCAGTGTTCTAAAATCCTGAAAGCCGATCAGTCATTGTTCTTCCATTATTAAATGACATGCTATAGATGTGTATTAACAATTGATCATTAGGTCAAGAATTGTACATCTATCAAAGTACTATTACATATGGAGCTTCAAAGCTAGCTTCTGTAACTATACTATTGGATTCTCTAAAAAATTGGGTAAACTCTTCAAAGAGACCCAAACGAATCATTGGGAAGGAGAATTGTACAGGACAAGTATGAACCCTAAAATATTAATGCATATAACCAGGCTCAAAGAATTCCATTGCAAAAACTGGATGGTAAGAGCATGACAGATATCCTCCATGGATCCTTGCAACACTCCCACCCACAATGCCATGTCTCTTCATCTTATTATGTAAGGTCAATCACCATGAACACCAATTTAACTTCAAACATGAGTAATCTTTATAAGAGTACCCATAAAGGCTAAAAATGATCTAGTGCCTCTTTCAAAACCAGTTTGATGTGTCAAAATCTCTAAAGCTGCGGAGATGAGCCTCTATCTCTTTCCTTGACTTTTCCCAATGTATTTTCTCAATAAGATAATCAGCACTTTCTCGTTTTTCCTGTAATTAAAATGTCATTACATTCTTCATAAAGAAGTTACTGAAGTGCAACGGAATTATAACAAGCAAAAATCTGAACTTGTTGGGATTAAAAGTAAAACTATCTTCACAGTCAATACTGAATAAGAACTTAAGTTAGAGTAGGCATTTGAAAGCAATAAATTATGTGACTAAAAACAGGTTTACTTCAGACAACTAAGAGAGAAAAAAATGAGTCACATACATTTGGAATGATTTTAAATGAGGTTCCTTGGTCACGAACTATTAGAGTTTCATCCCTCCTGTCACGGTTCTTGCCTCTCGCCACAGTAACCTAAACAAAATTCTGAAACCTTGAAACATGAAGAGAGATATCCAGCAAACCACAACTTAAAAGCATAAAGAACTATAGCAAGGCCTAAAGATTATTTGCTTTACAAGTTAACTTAAAGGTGACGTGCTTGCAAATTCTTTAGTCCATAGCAGTCAAACACAATTATTTCATCTATATTAACCACACATATTAAATAAGAAGAAATATGCTAACAGATAAGAATTCAGAATAACTTGTCAAGGTAATCTCTTGAAATACCAACCATGCAACCAGCCATTTTGCAGCAGCTCAGTTCATATTTATGGAAAGGAAGCAGCACATCGTTATCACCATCTTGCAAGACTGTTTTCCAAAATTGACACCATGTTTACTTGTCATGCCACAACTCAATAATAAATAGAAAATTTTAGAGGTATGCCTACGATACTTTTAGTAACTCTAAAGTCTACCGCTGCTACTATTTGCCAAAAAAAGGCCTTCCAGACTAATTCAAATTTCCTGAGAATTTTTTTTTATTTACAAGTGTAGAACGTAATTAAGGATCTCCCAAATGGTATGCTCTTTAGCAGGAATGTGTTTTACTCTTAACTCCATTGCAATGGAACTAGTGCCCTTGAACAAGAGTCAAGACTAAGCACTATATGCTCAGTACCATATCTTATTACCTACCCTACATTTTCTCAATTCACAGGATTTGTTTTATTAAAGGATTGTATCTGAAATGTTCATCTTCTGCAGTAACTGTAGGCATCTCAGAACCAATTCCCTTCAACACCATTATGTGATTTGATACCGTGTTTTAAAATCTCACAAACCGTTTCAAATGGACTGTAATCAAGTAACTGCGCATGAATGTAAATCTTATTTTCAGAATACAGTCAAAGTTAATTCTAGAAATAACCATTTAAAGGATAAATTAGATCTTCACAAGTCTCAGCACTGAAAGAGAATCAAAGAGTACAAATGTTTATATCTCAGGGACATCATGGGAAAATGTGACAAAGAATATCACCAAGCTACTTGGAGATTCCAAACAAGCTATATTTTATTCTACAAGGGAATCAAATAGACTCATGACCCACAAGAGTGCTCAACAGGAAGCCCAAACAGTTCAGATCCTGAGAAATGCCTGAACACCTCATTTGAAACGAGGCCCATGTTATTCTCTTGTATGACAGGTTCAACCATGGTTGCAAATGTCACCTGTACCTGTTTTTCTTAGTGACAAAGTTTGACAATGGTCGAACGCATCTTAAATAGCCTTTTTAAAAAGGGGAAAGTCCCCTATGTGTTTAGATCATAGTTGGGAAACTCACCGAATACTCCAGGGCTTTTTCCTGAAACGAGTACTCACAAAGTAAAGTTGTGGATCAAATGGGACGAGTTTTCAGCGAGTATATACAGCGAAAATCGGTGAGTACTCACTGCGTTTTGCGAGTGTCTGAAAAACTCGCAAGACATAGTTCGGACGTGGTTCAAACATTGAAAAAACATCGTTTTTTGCCTTTCAAAAAATTATGAAAATGGTGTGCACCATGAAGGTCTGTGTGGTTTTGAGGGTCTTCATTTGGGCCTAGTGGTGGGGGCTCCACCCCTCGACCCTGCCCTGTATTGCGACAAGGAACCTGCAATGGGCACTGCCCCCAAACCCCCACCAAACTCATACATTTTATAGCTATAGTTTGCATAAAATTTGTGGTTTTTCAAAAACTTATGTTTTTTTTCAAGAATTTAAGTATATTTTAAGTTGCCGAGTTTTCGCTGAGTCAAAATTTTTTGGTCTGCTGAGTCCAAGTCGAGTCTGAGTTTGCAAACTATGGTTTAGATCACCCAAGAGGCTTGTTAACTAGTTTTCCAACTCCAATTACTCCTGCAACCTCTGTTTGTTATTTTGCCTATGTAAAGGTCAAGAAGTGACAGTGACATATCAGCCCTATTGATTGATATTGACTTATCCATTTTCAGATCAATCATGGATAACTAAAGTCAGCCCTCTTCAAATAAATGAGTTCCAATAAAGGAATGAGGCTAGTCCTCTTCAAACATGACCTCCACATCCTTCCAAACCAACTCTCAAAAGCAAAGATGACATCAGCACGATAATGCTAAATCCATGGGATTGCCCACACACACAAAGTTGCCCATCCATCAAATGCAATAGAAATCCCATCAATGATGACCAGATGCCCCTACCACAACAACTAAATTATTAGATTCATTGCCACAACCAAAATCACATCTTTTGTTGAATAAAAGCAACTAACATCCCCTACAAGTGAGAATCTCATGGGTCAGATTTGCCTGGTTTGGGGCCATCTTTATCCGGCACAGCAGGGTCACCACCAAATATCTCTCTAAATCCTCAACTGATGCAACATTACCTAAATTAACCTGATCATCTCCTAAAAGATCCTCAAAAGTTAGAACTAAGGAACCACCAAACTAGAACTGTCTCGTCCTCATCCACATCAAGTGTGCAACATTGAGAGTATTGTTGCACTCTTGTGCAACATTACCCCAATTAACACTCAAACTAGGTACATGGTAAAAACTCGTAATTATGCCATCTTCGATCACATCACCGCTACTAGCAAGAGCAAGAGTTGAATCATCTGCTATATAAACCTTCTCACCATCAACTTTATCTTTTAAAACAAACTACCATCCTTGGCCATATGATGAGTGCATCCAAATTCCATAATAAATTCTCATCTGGGAGTCTGAGCATGAAAAGCATGAGCCACAAGAACATTATTCTGACTATAATCATTGTGCTTTCCTTAGTGCTCCTTAAGGTCCTTGATTGACTTCATGAGATCATGCAACTTCTTGAAACATCGTTGACATTTCTCAGCTTGCCAGAATAGGTACATTCCTTGTCTTGCTTCTCCTTTTCTTCATGACCTCACTTGCAATCACCATCATGAGAACTCCTCATGTTCCCATTATCATTGCCTCCTTGGCCATCCCTTGGATGCTTCTCCTTGTCTTGGTTCACCTTGAAATTTTTTTTTGCATTACCCTTAGTCATACGACCCTTCTTCCTCAAACCAAGCACACTCATCTTGGTGAGTTTCTGCTGTTTCAAAACAACAAGAAGCACAACCCTACAAAAGACAGTATTTCTTTCCGCTTTCATGATGGATTTAATGGAGAAAAATATGGAGAGAAATACATGGGGCAGCTTCAAGATCTCAAAGATGTTCCCAATAATATCACTACCCTTCTTATACTAGAGCTAGATAATCCTCCAACTGACATGTAAGATTAATCCTCCAACTAAGATAGAAAATCCGTCACAAAGGCTAGATATTCCTCAATCCTATCACACCCCAATAGATTGGTGTACATAGCGTGCAGTTCAACCTTTAACTCATTAATCTAACCAAACAAATTCAAAATTTACATCATCTCCTTTGGAGGTTTTGGCCCCTTGAGATGAAAATGAAACTTAGTGCAATGTTGACTAATCTTCTTGATTATAATAGGCATCCTTCTCCTCAGCAAAAAGGACCTCTTAAGTCCCACAAGCAATCCGCCACAAACCCTTGATCTTTAATGCAATCTTAATGGATGACTCCCACACTTGAAAATTGTGCCCCATCAACATAGAGGCCCTTAGAATCCTATCCATCTTCAAAGAAGCTAAGACTACCAAAATAACCTGCAAATGTCGATAAAAACAATACCACTCCAAAGATCGCTAAAAATGCTTTCCAACGGTTGGAAGACAATCTCAAACAAAGTTCATATAACAAAGTTATGACCATGTGAATTTCAGGACCAAAATTCAATTCCCCTACCTCCCTCACCTCAACATCAAAATTCAAATTTAAAAATTTACAAAAAAATCAAATTTTGAAAAATGACAGGAATTAGATCATCGCAACACTTGTCAACCTGATCAGCTGATAGTGCAAAATCGTCTTTGCTAACTATGCATTGACTGGGCAATAAGTAGATTACTTTGTTGATGTGGCACCACCGCTTTGACTTCACTAATTCATAGGAATTGATGACAGCACAAATTGCATAAATATGCAAAACTTTTGGTCACTCAGACATGTCAACCAACACAACCCGATTTTGGAATTTTTTGGAAATTTTCAATTTTCCAAGTCAACTGTATGAAAACAATCAAAGGCTGCCACATTGTACCTTAATGTTGCCAAGTGTTGCCAACTGCCAACTTAAACCACTAGTGGTCTACACAAACTGACAAGTAGACTGCCATCACAAATCACCAAGCAAATAGCCACCACAAATTACCAAGTAAAATCCAATGGTTGGGTGGGGATTAACCCCCTGACCTCCCTAGCTCAGGTTCCTTCACACCCCATGTGCAACCATGAGGGCTATGCCTGCATGCACCCCCATACAAGGGATTCCCTGGGATTTTAATAAAACCTTGCTCCAAATTCTGTTTGACACACACCTGGTCATGTACCCTTCCTCCCATGTGACCGCTTGCTACACCTTTGTTCCACCTATCCACTCCCTATGCCCGAATTTGTTGATTAAGAATCTTCTGTTGAACTACTAGCCTTTGGAAGCCACTAGCAATATCAATTTTTTTGAGTTGCCAATGTTTCATTTAGGCTGTTCATTACTGCTGCATCCTTTCATCCAATCATAACTTGATTTAAATCCAGTTCCAGAGGGGTCTTGAGCCCATTTTAAGTTGTTTGCCACATCTACTGTCATGATTCTTCTGTACCACAGACATTTTTGCAGTAATGTGCCCTACTTTATTTTCAACTGAACTATTTCTCTCAAATCCTTTCACCATCTAGATTTTCCTCTCATTGTAGAATGCTATACGGTAATTATAGAGCTTGGAGCCCCAAGGGCTGCTTGGTTTCTTATTTGTTAAAGTTCTGACCAACTTGCCAGGGGCTTCTCTTTGCCCCACGAATCATCCCAAAAAACTATTGACTCCTCATTCATCACTTCCCAACTCAGATTCTGAGTTATCAAGCTTCTACATTGATGGATATAGCTCCAAATATGGCAGCCATGGGATAAGGATGGTTGTGAGTATTCTCTCTGGGAAAAAATACTTAGCTCTTGCCATCTTGCTACACGGTTGCCTGAGCTCTTTGAAAATTCTCAACACAAGCTTTGTCCCATGAGATTGATTGAGATAAGCCTGTCAAATCAGCCCCTCTTCAACTGCATACCTTGTCTCATTTTAGAAGTGAAAATTCACTAGCTTCAGAAATCCCTTTCCCAAGGAATCTCCTCACGATCTTGTTTATCTGACTTAGGATTTTTGAAGGATCTTTAAGTGCTGACAATAAATAAATGCTCAACACTTATAAGATGGACTTAAGAAGCTCCTGGATAGACTTGAAAATTTTCCCTTCCAAGTTGCTATTCTTGCTATAGTGTTGTATTGCATCTTCCGGAAAAGAGTGGAATACCTAAGTATTTACTAGGTGGTGACCCTCTTTTGAATTCTGGCTCCTCAGCAAACCTCTGCCATTTCCTCTCACTCACAATTAGGAAAAAGACTCTTGATTTCCCTGTATTGATCTGCTGCCTAGGTGCAGATGCATATTCGTCAAGGATCCACTTGAGGGTCCTTGCTTCTTGCAGTTCTGCCTTCCTGAACAGGATTGTATCATCACTGAACTAATGGCGGTTCCCTCAGGTTTTCTTGAGAAATTTCAATTGTTTCTATTATCTTGCTGCTGCTAGTGCTCTTCTAAGGACATCATACATAATAACAAATAGGCTGAGAGACAGTGGGTCCTCTTGCTGAATGCCTCAAGAAATGAATGAAAAAAGTATTGCTTCCTCTTCACTCTCTATATTATCTAGCATTTGTGTTTTATCCTTCTATTAATTACAACCCCTTGAGAGGCTTCAAGAGAAAATATGAGAGAGAATGTTTATAACTTTATGTATTTTAATTGAGTCTTGGTAAACAGCAAATATTTGACAGGTTTCATTATTCTAGTTAGGAATTGTCAGTATTTTAATGACGTCAGCTATGACATGACATAATGACACTTAATTTAGCGAGACATTATTAATGTGTACAAAATGAACATTACAAAACAAGTATTTGTATAACACCATAAACCCCACCCTTCATGTTGATTTTGTAAGCAATTATTCCTAAACAGCCTCAGAACAATTCAAACTTATCCCTGCTAAGTACTTTGGTGAAAATGTCCACAACTTGATCCCGTATGCTACAAGAAATCAGTTCAAGTTATTTATTATGCATTCATTCCCCGTTGTTGTGACAATGAACCTCTACTTATACTTCAATCAATAATGAAAAACTGGATTTTTTGTCATTTTATAGTGCATTGATGATCACAATGAAAAGGTATTGGATGCTATTGCCAAATCATCAAATCGTCCAAAAGTGCAACCAAACTGCCTCACAAGTTGCATCCACTGGGTTTGTATTCTGCTTGCATTGATGAAAATGCAGCTAAACTCCCTAGATTGAAAGCATAACCTGATGCTAATTTTCTGTCATCTACCACAACTGCTCAAACTACACCTGTGAATCCATTCAACCAAAGATATTTGTTTTGCCCAAGCATGATGCCAAAATGTAAAGTCCCTTTTATATTCCTCCACACTCATCTTGCTGCATTCCATTTAATTACCTTGGAACAATTCATCATTCTAAATAATAGTCCAACTGCAAAATTGATATCAGGTCTAGTTGTTAGATAGCTTAAAGTGCAGACTACTTGTTGATACAAAGTTCCATCAACAAATCAGAAGCAAGTTGCTTTTGAAATTTTCCAGCAGTCAAACAATATACAATACCCTTCTCAGGTGCACAAAGTGAACCACTACCATGGGGGTGATGTAATAACTATGTTTCAGAATGTAACACCATGACATTGCACATAAACCCTCTTAACAAAGACCATGCCAAAGAAGCCACTGATTTACTAACCTGACACTCACAAGAACAAAATATATTATGGTAGCAAACCACAAGGTATCATGGAAAACAGTAAACTGACTATATTCGACTAAATATTCTGAAAATAGAATTACTCTCCCTTGCTTTGCCATTCACCCTACAGAATATATTTCCAGGTCACAATTTAAGACAATCAAAGTAAACATAATCAAATTCCACATTGTATGAAAGAACATAACAGTACAGAACTGCTGAAGTAACATTACAATCTACTAGAGATTTTGAGCAGATAAATGCTCTCCCTTGCTTTCCCATCCACTCTAGAGAGTAAATTTCCAGGTCACAATTCAAGACAATTGAAGTAAAAATAGACTATAGTCAAAATTCATGTGGTTCAAAAGAAGATAACAGTAAAGACCTGCTGAAATAACAGTTTGAGAATTACTGCATGTAATCTTGGCACAAGGGATTCTATCTACATTTCCTAGGTTATAAAGGATATTCAACCGGTTGATACAGGATCACTTTCGGTTTTTGAGCTGTCTGTGAAGCGTGCAAGTTTCATCTATTTCCTTCTACAACGATTAAACAAAGTTCTCTCACAGAAATTCTCTGTCCCATCTAACTTCTATAATGCATGCAAATAATCTGATTAGTAAGGGAAAAACACATGTTATGCAAGGATATTGCTTGAGATTGCATCCACAAAAAATCACTGGTATTAAGTCACTGATATTACACCGATTTTGAAGATACACAAAATCCACATTGCTACATAGTTACTGTCTCATGATTATCTTGCAAATAGCAGAAATGGAGAAAGTAATTAAGACTAGTATAGAAAATGGAATGATAAGTTAGTTACACCCATTCTGGAACTTCACCCCACAATTGAGAGGCTAAAATAGCAGATAGTCACATCCCACTGATCTACTTTCTCATGATTACCTTGCAAATAGCAGAAATGGAGAAAGTAATTCAGGCTAGCATAGAAAATGAGATGATAAGCTAGTTACAGCCATTGGGGAACTTCACCAACAATATTGAGAGGCTCAAATTAAGAAAATGCAGATATCTACTTAGTGGAAGTATTGGCTAAGATCTCTCTCCAATAATGTGGAAACTGGAGGTAGCTATTACGTTAGATCCTATGATAAATCAATACAAGAATACTCTTGGGGGACAAAATCATCTGTGAGAGAGTGCACGTCAACAATGAAGGCTCCTTTCGCAATGTGCATTTATTGGTTCCCTCACTTGGCAGATAATGAGGTGGGAGATATGGGCCCCAATTTCCTGGTTAATAAGGCAAAAAATATCTGCTTCTTGCAATCTGTTGACAAGCAGGCAAATGTAAAATGCACTTCTTATTTTTAGTGGTAGGGAATATAGTTCAATTAGTTCAACTCATAAATGGAAGGTTCATATATGGATTTCAAGGTCTTGAGCATTACTTTAGTAGAACTGTTCTTACCAGATTATTAATACAGTATCATGCTAAAACAAAATAATTTGCAAAGATAGTAATAAATAATTAAGCATACAATGCAATGCACTTTTGTTATACAGTACTTCAATATAGGAGAAAATATAATTGGAACAAGCTTTTAAACTAATGTTTCCACATCTTTCTTCTTTTAGAGTAAGCCCCACAACAGTGCCATATACAAGGAAAGAATTATTACCACAACAGTTGCTCTTGAAATTGATTTTGTCTTCGAATCTATAACATAAATCTCTTCAAAATCTAGCACAAACTCAGGATCATCTGCCCTTCTATTCTTATAATGCTTCATCAAGAATACCTGTTCTAAGAGACAATTCCCAATGTGTTAAAGGATAAAAGAAGAAAACAAATAATGCAATAAAAATATAAGTGGACAAAGCAACTTGGAAATAATTTTGTGATTATAAGGCTGACCACTCTATGTTTTCTAATGAAAGTGATGTAAATACATGTAAACAATTTGAAGCTGCTAAAAACATGCTATCAATGGTGAAGTTGTCTGCTATCCCTAAGGCTAGTTCTATGATATGAAAATGGTTAATAGTAGATTTATTTAATGCATTCAATTTTTAAAATATCATGATATGAACTTGAATAATAGTAAATGCATTCAGTATACTTGTTTTAATTTTAAAAAGTATAAAACCCAAAAGTGTGGCATTTGCAAGGAAATACAAAAAAAGTAGCTTTTAGGTAGTAAGCATAGTAAATATAAGAAACAATCAAAATAAACCATTAATTTGAGGTGTCTGAATAGGAAGGAAAACTATATATTTTGATTTTGTCAAGTATTACTACTGCATGGTGTTTTTCTATTCATACCCTTTCCTTCCCATTATTTCTTTAATCATCTAGCAAGCTATTATGCATCTATAATTCTCACTGACTTTGACAACAAAAACTCCAAAAAAGAGGTATTCGTGATTTAATATTTATAACTCTGGAGAGAATGTGAAGACAAATAAATTCACACATCACTAAAGATGGTAGAAAATTTCAAAATAGTAAGAAATGTTTACACATTAAACACAGAATCGTCAATCTTGACAAGCTGTAATTAAATTTTAATTCCATGGGTTCAAAAAATCAGGAAAAGATGTTTTTTTCTTTTTCCAGTGAAATGTGACAACAGAATATGACATGGACATTTATTTTTCCCTCAGTTACTGGGTTCTCCTACCTGGGAGGCCGGTCCCGTACCGCCTGGGAGCGGGTCCCAGAGCGGCGACGGGAGCGCCTCGCCTGCCCCAGGTTCCCTCCCAAGCAGCCAAAAAAACCTGTTTTTTAAAATAATTTTGTAAGTTTTAAGTTTTATAAATTCTCCCGATTGTTTTATAATTTTATTTTCATATTATAATGTTATATATATAGTACAGCCGTACCCAGCCGTATCCAGAGAAAAAAAAAATTCGCCGTACCGGCATACCAAACCCCGCTCCCGTACTAGAACCGGCAACTTAGATTTTTCCCATTGCCCTCTCTGAACAGGAATTATGAAACAACTTCACAAGACATTTGGATATCCTTAATACTAATTTGATAGTAAATAGCTTAATACACATGATCTTGATTCTTGCACCTCCTCCTTTTGCACCTCCATTTTAACAGAAGGCAGTAAGTCCGATGCAAATATATTTCATTTCAAGTACAATCTCCCGTTGGAAGCTAGGATAAGTCATCATCCCAAAGGGCATAAGGATTTCATTCTAGATATTGATGACAAGAATGCAATATAATATCAATCATAACAAGGCTACTAGATCACACCTTCAATTATGGAAGTACGGTAAATTACAACTAATACTTCCAATACAATGATATTCAAACTAATTATTATAAGTCAAATATTCAACTAGGTAGATCATAGCACTAAGGCTTAAACTTGGTAAGGTCACAGGAAGGCAAAGAGTCAAATTCAACTTGGACTTATCTAAGATTCAGCAGCAGGACTCAACAAAAAATTAAGAAACTGAAAAATCGTGAAATATTGAAAATTCCACAAAAATTGTAATTTGCTCATTCCAGAAGAAATCAACTTTAAACTTCATCCAAACAAAAACAAATTCATGTAAGAATATGCACTAAAAAATCAAATGCAATTGAATTAGATTACACATAAAGAAATAGTTCCATTCATAAAAAAAGTTCTGGAAATGGTTTACAGATCCCAAATTCACGAAATATGACATCTGTGGCACAGAAATCATTAAGGGAAAATAATCGACGAGAGGAGCCACTAGGGCCAACACCATTCAACTCAGTCTTCACATAAATGTCCTAGGAGTTGATGCATCTACTGATTTGTTGAATTCTATGTGCCTTTGCCTCTGCTGCATCCAATCTGATGTCATCTTACCTTATCCAAATAAATGACCTCCACATTGGCTCCCTCCACTTTTTTAAGATTGAGTCAAATGTACAAACACAAAGTCATCCATCTGCTTGGAAGTGAATTTATTACGCTTCTTGAGTGGATATGTCCAAACATATTGCAATTGTGGTAACATCTAGATCCATTACATGGCTACTCAATTCTAATGCCAAAATTGTGAAGCTCATATCTTGAGGTCTCACAAAAATGTTGTATGGGAGCTGAATTTGGTTATGATGCATGACAGACTGACCTAACCAATGACATCTAAGGCCAGAAATCATTTCAGATCAGATGAAGAAGATTTGGTTTGACATGTTTCCCAAAGCTTGATTCTAAGGTTGTTGGAAGAAAATTGAACCAAAATCAAAGTAGGTACAAGGCTTCCGTATTTGGATCTAATACCAATTAATGTGTGTTAGTGAACAGAACAATGAACAAAGAGAACAAATGAAGAAACAACATGAACAAGAGAGATGATATTTTGCCCACTGTGCAAATGTACACTCTTATTATTACATATGTTATATGTATATTACAAAAGATATACTTAGAAGATACCAACTTACCATGAGCACTTTGGCATACCCCTCTGTTCTTATGGAAATACTGATAAGAGATGTTGCCAAAGAGCGAGAACTGTGCCTAAAGGTCATTGTGCTCAAAACTAGACCTCACCAACAAGTTGGGTTGGGAAATTACACCTAACAACAAGCTCAAATCCTTCAAATTCACCCGATAGAGAGATGATATACCCATTTCTGCTTTAGGAGTGTTGGTCTCTTAACAAACAAGTGCACTTTTTTAAGGAAAACTTCAGCTAGTTGTACAATGGAAACTGTAGGTATTGCACTCAAACTAAAAGATTGAATATGTGATTATTTGAGTCCTCCAAATGATCCCCAGCCCACATCTGTCAAGTATGATATGATATATCTTCTCATGGCAATGGATTTAACAATTGTTCCAAAAACATAGTTTTTTGTAGTAAAGAGACAAGGCTTGTCCCAAAAGCCAAACATTGTAACATACAACCCCCAAATTTTTTTTCCAAATACTGAACAAGGATATGACAATGTTAACATCAATTGCATAAAACCAACTAAATGCCCCACACTTTCTGATCACCCAGATCCCAGGATGGGCAAGGTGAGAGCATACAGTGCTTTGGTTTTCAATTCAAACTTATGCAAATAAACTAGTACAATCATCCGCTCATGGCAGGCATCTGCTTTTCAGCAGGCATCCACTTATTCAGTGGGTGAATGAACAAGAAAGATAAGTTTTCCAATTTCTCCACACTAGCGGTTGAACCATCCAGGGGTTATAGAGTTTGTGCAACATTAAATAAATGATTACAATGAATAACTAATTGCATACTACTCAGAAGAAACAATCTTGTTCTTCATATCAGCATCATAATAATCCTAGGCAACACAATGAAACCCTGCACAAGCATTAGAAGTCTCTATCACAAGGTAACAAACTGTCCATGACTGTAGCAAATAATGTAATCACTGCTGTTCAGACCTGCAGTACCAAAATCAGACTTATATTGCATGCTATATGGCTGCCTTGTAGAAGATCACCTCACTTAGATGAGCATATATATACAACATCATATTAATATCATGCAAGATTTGCATTCCAAGATAGGCAACCTGCACCACATTTGCATTGGTATCATTATGAAGTTTGACTGTCCCAACTGATACTTGAAATCTGATTGTTGTGGTTGAGACTTTCCTGCAGAAAACTGGGAATTACCTAGGTGTACGGATGGCCAGCCACACTATGAATTCACAACACCCAAAATAGACTCCCAAACCCCCAACAGTCGGCTGTCCTTGAAGCTATTAATGATAACAAATGTCCAAAGAAACAACACTTAAATATTCTCTACCATAGTTCCACGGAGTTTCGGGGACGGGGACGAGGGGGGCCTAATTTTGGGTGTGGCGGGGGACGGCGGCGGGGGGGTGGCGGGGGAGCGGTGCGCTGAAATACATATAGTACTTGAAAAATTAGTTATAAAAAGATGCATAACTGCAGAAGCCTAAGGAATAACTTAATAAGTAAAGTTTAGAGTTTAAACACATTGCAATGATTTATCATTTCAAACAGTTCACGTGCCTTGTCTATGCTTCCATATTTTCAGACCACATTTCTTTGAGGCATTCTATCAAACAATTCATGTGCCTTGTCTATGCTTCCACATTTTGCATACATGTCTAACAGGGCAGTTGCAACTACAACAGCTGACAAAATTCCTCTATCCTTTATGTTTTGATGGATGTCCATACCCTATTCCAAATCTCCCATTTTGACATAGGTAGGGAGGGTGCTGGCAAAGGTTGTGGAATTTGGCTTTACACCAGCCAGTTGCAGCTTCTTTAAAATTTCTAAAGCCTTTTCAACAAAACCATTTTGTGCATATCCTGCAATCATTGCAGTCCATGAGACCACATTTCTTTGAGGCATTCAGTCAAACAGTTCATGTGCCTTGTCTGTGCTTCCACATTTTGCATACATGTCTACTAGGGCAGTTGCAACATCTGACAAAATATGAATATCTGGAAAAAAAAAATTAAAAAAATTTTAATGCATTTTGGGGGGGACGCCTGGAAGTCTCGGGGGGGACAGGGAGACGGGGGGACAGGGAGACGGTGGGACAGGGGGACGCTTGGAAGTCTCGGGGACGTCCAGAAGTCCCCCCCAAAGGGAGACGTTTCGGATTCGGCGAGGGGACGGGGGGACGTTTCCCTGTCTCGGAAACGTCCCCGTCTCGGAAATGACCCTTTTTCAGGGGGGGACGCGTCCCCGTGGAACTATGTTCTCTACTGATCAAGCCTGTACTGTAAAACAGACTGCCCTCTTGCTATACGGCAGCCTTAGAGTTGACAAAACTTCACAAAGATCAACATATGCATATACTCTCCATCTAAAACTGTTATGACATTCTAATACTCATGATTACATCACCACTGGAGCAGAGAAACAGTCCAAAACCAAGACCCTGACATAATCAAGATCTCTTATTTCATGACAAGTACGGCACCCATAAACCTGTACGGACTGCTCATGGAATACAAAACAGTCACTAAAATTCACTGCACTAACACAAGGAAGCAGTGCTACCATGGACAATGAATGCTCAAACATTAAAACTCCACTAAACAAAGAGTAATGAACACCAAGCAAAATCAACCCCTAGACATAGTACGGCCCAGCAGGTACGAAATCTTCAAGATCCCCACAAACACTGCTCAGAACACAATGGAATAAGTCTGCAATGAGGCACCAATACATGAGGAAAATAACATAATAACAATAGAAGCAAGGGCCGAATCCTCTTGCTGGTACACCCTGTAAGTGTACGGCCAGCAAGGAAAAACATCATTTATTATCACTCTAATAAAGTCTGAAAACAATACTCCTCCAAACAAACCAAAATCCCATACAAATCTCATCAAAAATACCAATTCAAACAACTACTCCAAAAACTCCATGAAAGTGCATAGGCAACTCTGTGTGAGATTACTCCAATACCTCCGTCTTCAACGCAAATGGTGATTTCTGTATGAAACCACACCAACTTCAACTAGGGTGGATCTCTCACCACCGAAACCAATCTAATCCAAAAGGGTTTTCGTCCTCAAGAAGAATTTCTACAAGAGGGTTTTCGTCCTCAAGAGAAATGGAAGAACTCGCAGGTTCATTCCGGCAACATAACAATATAAATCATAAGCCTCCTTCAACAATGAGCCCATCTCCTCCTTTTATAACTTTTTGAGGGAAATAAAATATTATTTCCTTTATCCCTTCTTATTTATCCTCAAAAAATATAAAAATAACTCATTATATGTGCACAACTTAAAGTCACCTTTTTAATTAAAAGCTTCTTTTAGCTCCAAAGACCCCTTTTATCAAAATAAAGGAAATATTTGATTCGCAAGGTCCCAATATGATGCATCCATGATTTAAATCTTTTCATCCCCTTTCCAATTGGCTATAACACTTAAGTGTTAATTAATTATTTTCACCCCTAGGAGTTTAAGTGAAAATAATAATTAAATAGCTCATTAAATCAACTGACTATGCGGAAAATACCAAACTTAGGCGAACTGCAAAATAAATCATACCACTGCTTTCTATGATGTTTGGGATGAAGAATGATGACATCCGGGTGACTTACTATAATTAGATGGCTCCCCCAAGAATCTTGGAGAGCAATCTGAGAACTCGATCAGACTTTTGAAAGCAACACTATAACCCTGGACATCCACTGAGCTCAAAACCATGAGAAATAAACCACTTACACAAGGGAAACCCAAATAACTATTCTGCAGAAAGAACCAAGACCACTCCAAGAACATTGGAGTCCTTCCCAAACATGCCAGATAGCCTTTGAGAGACTAGGAACAAGCATAATGCGCGCAAAATTCTATGTGCCAAAAAAGGGACATTACAAACATCTATCTCCGGTGCCTCCAATTAAGTTTTATCACTTCCATCATCTCAGAATAGATGGACACATCTAGGATAAAGACCAAGTTCTCTAAATCTACTTGGTTGAGGGATGACATACCTGTTTTAGATTAAAGCAACATTGACAAGAAATGTTAACAAAGAGAAATAACCCTCCCTTCAGGTCACTATGGTAGAAAACTAACCTAGTCAACACATAGAGGTTGGCAAATAACGCCTAAGATGAAGACCGTGACCTTCAAGTCTGATTGTCTAGGAGACAACATACTTGTTTGGGCTTCAATAACGTTGCTGTCTTAACCAAATTGTGTAGATTATTAGGTGAACTTCAGAGAGCCATAAAATGGACATTAGAAACAATTGTTCTTCTACTCAAACTAAAGGGTTTCACATTTAGATATTGTGAGTCCTCTAATCATCCAGCACAGAAAATTTTTGAAAAATAAGAAGCACATGTGCAAGAGGATCTGGTAGTTATTCCAAAACATAGGTTTTTGTGTGGTAAAGATTATAATGTTTGTGCCAAGAAGCCAAACATCCATCTTTGGAGCCTCCAATTGTCATTCTGTCACTTCCATCACCTTGGGTAGGTGAATAACATCTAGTAACAAAAACATATCCTTTAAATCTGCCTGATTGAGACATGGCATAACTGTCTAGGCTTAATGCAACATTTACAAGAAATGTTTCTGAAGAGAAAGAACTCTAATTGTGCTTGAAAATCAACCTCGCCAACATGTTGGGGATGGTGAATAATGATTAGAAACAAGACAACCTCCTTCTAATCCACACAATTGACAGATATGTGCCCATTTGGGCTTAAAAAACATTGATCCTTGAACAAAAAAGTGCAGTTTTTCAAACAAACTTCAAAAAACTGTAAAATCAAAATTGTAGGTATTCCACTAAAACTAAAAAATGTTATATTTGAGCATATGGGTTCTCTGCTCACACCATTGATCACATGCATTGATAATAAGAGATGCTCCTTTGGAAGCTGATTTAGTAATCATTTCGAAAACATGTTTTTTGTGTAGTAAACAAACAAGTTTTGTTCCAACGAGCTAGAAATATCTCCTGGTCCTCTAATTGTAATTCTTTCATCACTGTGAGATAGGTGAATAACATCAATTACCATTTTCACATTCTCCAAATCCACCTAGTTGAGAGACAACATACTTGTTTGAGCCTAAGGCAATGTTGATAAGTTATGTTGCCTAAGAGTGAGAACTGTACCTCTAAGTTCACATGCATGAAAACTGACCTTGCCAACACATCATAGATGGAAAATAATGACTTGGTGAATAAAATGTAGGACTACTACCATATCCTCCAAATCCACCTGATTGAGAGATGACATAGTTGTTTGGTCTTCAAGATTGTTGGTCTCTTAACCACAAAAGTTCAATATTTTAGACAAACTTCAAAGTCGTAAAATAAAAACTGTAGGTAATTGACTCAAATAAAAAGATCAAATAAATGTATATGAGAATCCTCTAATATCCACTTAAAGTGCATCCTTCAAGTATAAGGGACAATTTGGAGGCAGCTGATTTAATAATCGGTCTAAAAACACAGTTTCTGTGTAGTTAAGAGACAAGGTATGTGCCAGTAAAGCCAAATACCATCTCCAGGGCCTCCAATTGCAATTCCTTCGATTCCATCACCTCAAGATAGGATAATAAGATCTATTACAAATACACGTCCTCCAAATATTCTTGAATGAGAGATGACATACTGGTTTTTGGCATTTTGCTTAAGGCAACATTGACAAGAAATATTTTTAAAGAAAGAGAACTCTACCCTCAAGTGGCCATGCTCAAAAAATGACTTTGCCAACACATCAAGGCTGTCAAACAACTCCTAATAACAAGATCAGATCCTTGGAAACCTCCCAATAGAGATACATCATACATGTTTGGCATTTAAGAAACTGTTGGTCATCTACTCAAACTGAAATATCCAATATGTGCATATGAAATTCCTTTAAACATCCCTTTGAGCACGTCTACTGAAAACAAGAGATAGTATTGTGGCAAGGAATCCAATAATCATTTTGAAAATATAGTTTCTGTGTAGTATTTGTGCCAACTCATATATCCATTGCTGAGGCCTCCAATTGTAATTCCATCATTTATATCATCTAAAGGTAGGTGATTAATGTCCAGGACCTGTTGTGATGTAATCACACATCGCCCCATTGCAAATGGGGACCCCCTCTTTTTCTTGCTTTCTGTCTTTGTTTTGCTGTAGGTTTAGTTTTTCTCTGAGCTTGTAGGGTTTTGATAGTGTTGTTTTGCCCAGGTCTCAATAGTTTCTTGCCAAGAGGTCTATATGCCTTCATCCTGATGCATGTCCCTGAGACCTTGAAAATGACTAAGTCTGATATCCTGAAAATCCTGAAAAAATGACTAAGTCTGAAATTTGGTGGATCCTCAAAAATCTAGAATCTGCATGCTAAATCCTATGGATCCAGGACCTATCTCAAACATCCTGGAAGTATATTGATAAATATTGAAAGTATATCTGACTTAAACATATTTTCAATATACTTCCATTTAGGAAATCCAAAATTTGACTAAGGCAAGAAATTCCTCACTCTATGTCTAAACCCGCCCTACCTGGGCGGCCTCACAAGGTAGTCATGGACAAGGTCTTCACCAGGACAATCTCTCCACACAGAGCCTCCAAACTCGCCCAGGGAAAGTTAGGATATTTTCACGAGCTTTTTGCCGATTGAAGGGAGTTAAGAAGTGATGATGGAGTCTACAACTAAGATTTTGATGAAAATTCCATGCCTCACCTCCAAACCCGCCCAGACTGGGCGGCCTTGGCACAGGGTCATGGATTCAACATCATGCACATGCACTTGTCCAGACAGAACCCTCAAATCCGCCCAAGGAAAAAGTTGTCAAATTTACAAGGTTTTGAGCACTAAAGACATGGAAATGATGAAATTCCAAGGAAACTCATGAGTTTGAGGCATCACAAGGTAGATTCCAAGCATCACTTCCCAACCCGCCCAGCATAGGCAGCCTCACAAGGTAGTGATGGACAATGTCATCATCAGGAGACTCTCTCTAGACACTCCCTCTAAACCCGCCCAAGGAGGAAAGTGGTCAAGTTTACAAGATGTTCTAAGCACAAAGACAAAGATATGATGAAATTCTAAGCAAAGTTCATAAGATTAAAGCAATCAAATGCATTTCATAGAAGAATCCAAGGGTCACCTCCAAACCCGCCCTACCTAGGCGGCCTCAAGAAATGCTCATGGACTCTGTCATGTCCCACATCAAACTCTCCATGCACTGCTTCCAGAACTGCCCAAGGTGAAGAACAACATAATTTGCAAGTATACTTGATGAAGATGACACCAAGAGGATGAGATGATAAAGTAGATAGAGTTCATTGATGTAATGGATATATGTAGTGATATTTGATAAATTCCCGTTCGTTCATACTTTTGATGGCTTGTCAACGGTAAGTCATCATGTAAAGTTAGCCTGAACCACATCTTGCAAATAGTTCGATTGTTGATGCTCCTTCAAGTTGCACCAGCTGTGGGTACTTTGGAGTGTGTCAACAATATGAAAATCCTTGGTTTATACTTTGGAGATTGCACCTATTTCATGTAGTTGTTGCTTGTCATGGCGAAGTGAAATTTGGTTTCTAAGGGAATTTGTCTATCATAGCATGTGCATTATATCATTGTCCTTAGATTAGCCCTCTTAACACTTGCCTTTTGGCTTTTCTTTTTAGTTGATTAGAAGAAGTTCCATTTCACAAGGAAAGAGTACATATTTGAATGGAGTGATGAACAAATTCTGCGTAAGTCCCTTTGTGTAAACAACATTATCACATCATACCACCGAGGCTATCTGCTGCAAATCACGTACAAGGAACCTTGGAGCGTTCTTGTTTGATCACATAGTTTAGCATTCGAGACGCTTTGTTCAAGAGAGGATAGAGCACTTGGTGTTTTATTATAATGTTATTGTCAAGAAAACATCATCAACAAAATTGGCGCTAGGAGGAGGGTAGAACGGGAAAGAACACATTGCTCGCCTCTCCTCCTATAGCTCAACAGAATTGGCGCTAGGAGGGCCTGAACAAGGAATTACATTGCTTCAAGCACGCGGACGAACTCTAAGTTGTGGAATTGGAACCAAAGCGAGTTTTCAAGGAAGAATTCAAGATTTGTAAGATCTCTCTTATGCCAAAAACACAAAAAAAGTAGAAAATTCAAAAAAATACAAAAAAAGTAAAAAATTGAAAAAACAAAAACTAGACATGGATTTCTCATGAACTTCAAGGCAATTCAAGATGGATCATCCTCAAGATGATATTTTATAGCTTTGGTGGTCTTTGAATGCACAACTTCATCCTAAGAGTTTGGATGACTTTACATCAAGGAAGGGATGTAGAATTCACGACACCAATGGACACGAGGAGCTGTATTGTCTAACATTTTTATCAAGGATGGAGTTAGCATTGCAAGGGAAAATTTCTTTTTTGCAGGTACATGAGCCAATTGTTCTTGCAAAGGTGGTTCCAAATGCCTTGTTTGATGAAAGAGAGTTCTTCATAAGTTTCAAGGAAATGATCAAGAAGAGACAAGTATTGAGGACTTGCCTGCAGAGGAAATGTTGATTCCAGGTGGTTGGTGCAGGATTCATAACACCACTCATTCAGAACTCGCATGTTCGTCTTGTCAAGAAGCTATTCATCAAGTGAAGGAACAATTAAGGTTGGAGGAAGAATCTGAACTACAATTGAGATTAGACAACTTGTGGAGCAGATGTCTTCAAGAAATCAATTCACCTCCCAAAGGAGAAGACACTTCCATATTATTCATAAGTGAAGATAGAACAAATAAGATTGATGATCAAGCGGAGAGCATATTTGCATATCTTCTTCCCAGTAAGAAAGAGCCTGCTGAAGAGGAAGTTGAGAAGGTAATAGAAGAAGTTCAAATGAAGGTAACAGATGAACAAGATGTTGATTCCTCCATCAAAGAAGAAAGTGATTCGAGTTCGTTGCAAGAAGAATTCTTAGATGAACACTCATTCATGCTACATAAGGAGATCCTTGAAAATGAATTGCATTAAGTACAAAAGGAGTGGTTGGAAGATAATCATTTGGATGCATTACAAGCAGCACTTCAAGCCATCATCGAAGAACCATCAAATGAACAACAATTCGGAGGGGCGCTAGACATTTCCATCCAAGAAATACAAAAGGAGTTCCAACTGAAGTTGTCTCAAGATGAACAAGCCAATGAAATGGAGGTCAACCACGCGAAGCAGTTCGAGTTGGTGCTAAGCCCTTTATTGAAAATCCACAATGAGCTAACAGGTGAAATGTTCCATGCTTTCGAAATTCAATTGTTTTCACCTTCACATCTTGATATGCCCACTATTGATCATAATGTTGATTTGCATGTTGCGGATGCAAGTGGGATGATCCACCACCAACTTCGACCTCCGTACATGTTGGCAGGCGACGAGCATAAATTTCCACTTCCGGAGGAAGACCACCAGGTTGTATCTTTCCTTGTTATTGATTGGAACGATTTTGAATTTGATGATTATGGATTTCTAGATGATGAATATGAGTTTGACTATGGAAATCCAGGAAAAGCAACTTGTGTTTGGATAAACCATGGTTCTTTTGAATTGCCACAGTTGATAATTTTAAAGGAAATTTTGCTTAAATATGAGAAGTGTACTGTGCAAGATGTTTTTTCTGAATTCAAAGATAAATTTGCAAAACTTCGTACAATCACTTGCACATTGTTACTGCTATTCATTCTAAGAAATCATGCCAGGTCGTGTATATACTTACGTCTTTTGAGTCGTGTCTGCTCTTTGTACATACCTTGCTTAGAGTAGGATTTTCTTTTCCACATGCTTTAGAATAGTTTTGCCATGTTTAGTTGGTTTATGTTTGTTGGCTTTAGTAGTTAGTTGCTTTTCGAGGTTCCCAAGTTGTGAAAAGGCAATGAAGCTTCAGGAGACATAATCTGGTAAATGTTTAAGTTCATTTCTTGGATAAATGATCACGAAAGTCTTTAGAAGCTAAGGATGATTTTCTCTAACTCTTTCACAAGGTTAGGATCTGTACTTGACTTGAAAAAGAATTATGAATTGTGTCTTGACACTGATATCTGGCGATTACACATATTTTTCTATTGAATTATTGATATCTTTCAGTCTTCTTTTGAGAAACTTGAGTCATGAATTGGAAGTTTATTGTGGACTCCATGGTTAGAGTTGAACAGTGTGACTGCTTGTTCACTGGAAGAAGAATCCATTGTTTAGCATGACTTGAAGTATTTAGAGGCCTCATAATTTTACACATCTAAATAGTCCCGAAGTTCTAAGTGAGTCTTGGTGAGCTTGGATTAAGTGAATATCCTAAGAAAGTTCATGGATTCCATCCATTGTATTGCATTTTTCTGCTCACCTCCATTCTTCCATTCTGCCCATCACCCCGCATAAACACAATAAAAGCTTCCATCCACTTTACCTTCTTTATTGAATAATGAACTCGAGTCTAATGTCTGAATCATCCATATAGTCCTGTTGTTCGTTACATACTCCAAAAGATGAGCTATCAGGGTCGTTCTAAGCTTCTAACTTCTAAGGTTTAAATCCTTTATGAACGATGCATTTGGAGTCTATCCATGTCAATATCCCTTCATATGACCTTAGCCACTACACATAAAGCAAGGTCAAGATGTTGGTATTCCCATCCGTTCCGCCTAATTACATTGTTTTCTATTATTCACCCATTACATGTGTATCCACTTCACCTCCATTATTATGCAAATTCCAAAAGCATATGGCCATACACTTTCCACCATCTATCTTACCTCCATTTGCCTAATTCATATACCCATATCCCTTTATCCATTTACCAATTTCCTAATCATGATCAATGAATGTAAGTGTCGCCTAAATGAGAAGCTTGCAATCCCTCCGCTCAGCTCATAGTCTCAAGAAATAAATATTTGGATGCCTTTACCCATGAAATAAAGAGAATTCCTGAAAATCTTAAAATCTTTATGCCTCAGGGTACAAATACCAGAAATCCAAGCAAAGTATGTTCAAAAGGCTATTTCATTCCATACTTCCAAAAAGAAAAGGCCAAAACAAAAAGTTTGGGTATTTAAGTCTAAGAAGCCGAATCCAAAGAGGCTTTCGCATCCAAAGAAATCCACCTTCATCCATCCCATTCCATTTCCGTTCCTTCCAAGATTCCAAGTTACTTCATCCCATGAAATAAAATCAAAAAGAAATTTCTAAGTTCGTGTGGGTCATGAAGTTGCCGCTCCATATATTCACTAGCCATCACTCCCATACATATAACCCTTCCGCTTGCAAGCTTCGAAGTTTAGTTCGGTAAGTGCAAACGTTGACTGTGATTGCCTTCCGTTTCATTCATTCCACTACATACCATCCGTTCCACTCCATCTCCCACTATCTTGCATGTTCCACCTCTCGCTTGGTCTATGTTTTGGATGCATTTTCCATCTACTTGGTCTAGCATAATCTACATCATAGTCCATTGTCTCCGTCCACGTTTTCCGTCCATTCGTATCATATTCGTCCTTCCTTTCCAACATCAGTAAACATACTGACTTGACACGGTTTATGCATGGACTATTGCACTTCATGAAATCAGACTCTTGAGTTCTTTCCATTCATATCCTTCATCCCATTATATATATAAAAAAAAAAGAAAAAGAAAATAGTAAAGAGAAATCCTTTTGTCCATAGGTGAAAACCACCTTTGGTGGCGCCTTGGATAAGTACCATGATGAAAACCTGGCAAACAGGTGTCATACGTACAGACAAATTGTCTCATTCCACCTATCCATCCTATCATTTCCATTCCATTTCATACCATCACTATCCATTTCGCCCGTATGTATATATACCCTTCATTCGTCCGCCGTCCATGAACTTACCTAGCTTAAGACAAGTGAACTCAGATGATCTTAGCTTCTAAGGGACGGAAATGAATGCAGAAGCACACACTTCGGTCTTTGAATTATGAATAGTTGTACTAAGCTTTTGATTTTGATTTCTTGATCATGTGTTTATATTTGTTTAACCTAACATGTGGGTGTACACAGAAGGTTTCAATTCGTTGACTCCTGTTTTCCATTGGAATGCTTGGGAGAGTCAATGTTTGTCGAACACTGCACACACAGTGGTAATCGAAGGATGAAGTGTCTTAATCCAATTCATCATTCTTTTCCTTTTCGAGTATATGTCCCAGCTAAGTGGTGGAATTAGAGTTAATTATCTGAAGTTTTTGAATTTGGATTGAGTTTTTTCTTTGAAATGTTTAGGAACATTTATTCAGATTGGCGCTAGATGTTGTGATGTAATCACACATTGCCCCATTGCAAATGTGGACCCCCTCTTTTTCTTGCTTTGTTTTTGTTTTGCTTTAGGTTTAGTTTTTCTCTGAGCTTGTAGGGTTTTGATAGTATTGTTTTGCCCAGGTCTCAATAGTTTCTTGCCAAGAGGTCTATATGCCTTCATCCTGATGCATGTCCCTGAGACCTTGAAAATGACTAAGTCTGAAATCTGGTGGATCCTCAAAAATCTAGAATCTGCATGCTAAATCCTATGGATCCAGGACCTATCTCAAACATCTTGGAAGTATATTGATAAATATTTAAAGTATAAGAAATATCTGACTTAAACATATTTTCAATATACTTCCATTTACGGAATCCAAAATTTGACTAAGGCAAGAAATTCCTCACTCTATGTCTAAACCTGCCCTCCCTGGGCGGCCTCACAAGGTAGTCATCGACAAAGTCTTCACCAGGACAATCTCTCCACACAGAGCCTCCAAACCTGCCCAAGGAAAGTTAGGATATTTTCACGAGCTTTTGCCAATTGAAGGGAGTTAGGAAGTGATGATGGAGTCTAAATGTAATGATTCGATATTTTCCAATTAAAGATTGGAAAGAAGACTAGTTTGTAGTGGCTCAATATGATCTTGAAGACTTCATATGTCTATGATAATCAACTCTCCTTATGATCAATTTCATAACTTAGCCAAATTTCATAGCAAGAGGAAAAGACAAACTAGGAATAAGACAAAATAAGTGTGACTTGGCACTAAGACAAAACCATGTTAAAAGGTAATAAGAATCAATTAAAAATAAGGATCGAATGAAGCAAGGAAGGATTGCCGATCCTCATAAGGGAATAAATACGATTTTAAACACATTTTATGAAAAGGCACGAAGGCCTAAAGTTTCCACCCGCTGACTCCCACGTCCATTCAAGGCAAATAAAAGGGAGGAACCAAAGGCTAGCAAAGGCATCGATCAGAAAACAAAATCATATCTGAATACTTCCAAGGCACGCAAGTCTGCAGCAAGTAATCTCATTCTCCAAAGGCATCGATTCAAGCAATTGGCATTCTCATTAATTTATACAAAGAATATCTTCTAAAGACTGCAGTCAAGTTTATAACAGCATTTGAAATTTGTGAGCAAGAAAAAAAGAATTTTGATTTGTGACAAGGGGACATTACAATTGGTATCAGAGCCATCATTCTTACCATCCTGTGAGATAATTTATGCAAGCTTACACTAGAAGGAACCGACAACTTCTAGAAGAGAAAATGAACAACGAAATGAGGGCCTTCATGGAAGCCCCCACCAAGGCCATGATGGAACAAAACGAAAGAATCACCAAGGCCATGATGGACCAAGGTGAAAAGACAACTCAAATGTTCTTAGAGGCACTTCAAAAGGTGGGTAACACCACGGATCAGCTAAACTCTACAAATGGGAGAGACATAGGATCCAATCATGCCGAGAACAGCCCAACTTCATCAAATCCAAGGATTCCTATGCCATCTTTCCTTCTGGAAGAAGAAAACTCAAGAGCGGATGAACCCATTACAAATGCATTAAGCACAGATGACATTGCAAGGGCTTATGCAAGCCTAGAACCGGAGGTAAGGAGAGTGCTATCATTTAATGATTATAGCAATTCTAGAAGGAATGAAATGGTGAGGAGGGAGAGAAGACCTCCTAACAAGGACTTAAAACATAAAACCAACAAGGTAAACCTTCCTAATTTTGATGGGACAAATAAGATCACACCACATGCATGGCTCCAAAAGCTAAATGACTATTTCTCACTTAGCCCTATGACGGAGAAAGATGCACTCCAGTTTGCCATCTTACATTTGGAAGGTTTAGCATAAGAATGGTGGCACAATGGGAAACATACCCAAGGTCATGACTCCATCAAATCTTATGTGGAGTTCTCAAAGAAGTTCATCAAAAAATTTGAGAGATGACATCTGCAACAAGATTTCAAGGATTTAACACAAGTAAGGCAACGAGGAACGGTGGATGAATATATCAATGAATTTGAGAAGGTTGCCATATGTGTCACGGGAATTGAAAATGAACGACTTACATACCTATTCATAGAAGGATTGGATGAAAAACTAAGAGGATTAGTGGGGGCACTTAGACCCACTACACTTGACGATGCCATAGAAATGGCAACACAATTAGAGCAAAGCAAACCCTCTATACACAAGGAGAGTTTCCCAAAGACTTTACTTCAAAGGGTAAACCTTTCAGAAGGGAAGACGGACACAAAAAACCATATCTTTCTTACCCTAACCGAGAAGAGCTTAGAAAAAAGGGCCTTTGTTTTGATTGTAAGAAAGAATGGAAGAAAGGGCATATTTGTGGAAGAGAGGAAAGGATATGTTACAAATGCAAGGAAGTATGGGAACCGGGGCATAAATGTAGAAAACGAGCTCAAGCGCAGATTATAGAAGTCATATCAAACCCGAACATACAAGAGGAGAATGGAATAATTGCAAGTAAAAGAAGGAAAGAAAATTGATTCAAGGACCAAGCACCCAAAAGAAAATATTGAGGGAAGCATAATAGCAAATAAGAAAGAGTATACTCATATGGGAGTATAATATATTTGTAAGTAAATAATGATGTGATTTTGATTACACTATTCTACATATAACTTCGTTATGATGGAGAAGAAGTACAAAGGAAACAGCGCGAGGGCCCTCTTCTAGATACGCCACCCGGGGGGGACGTAATGAGCCCACATGGGCCAGAGGGGTTCTGCCTTCAGTATGAAGGGTACTGCCTCTGGGCTTAGGGAGTGGCTACTAGGACACCTTAGTAATCTCACTCTCCCAGCTTGGCATATGTAGAGAGGGCAATCATAAGAATAACGGACTTCATATGAATGGCATGCGCCACATGAGTCCGAGGCGATCTATCATGAATGGCATGCGCCACGTTAGATCGAAGATACCTTATATGAATGGCATGCGCCACATAAGGTAAGAACAAATGGCGGACTTCATATGAATGGCATGCGCCACATGAGTCTGAGGCGATCTATCATGAATGGCATGCACCATGTTAGATCGAAGGTACCTTATATGAATGGCATGCGCCACATAAGGTAAGAACAAATGGCGGACTTCATATGAATGGCATGCGCCACATGAGTCCAAGGCGATCTATCATGAATGGCATGTGCCACGTTAGATCGAAGGTACCTTATATGAATGGCATGCACCACAGAAGGTAAGAACAAATGGCGAACTTCATACGAATGGCATGCGCCACATGAGTTCGAGGCGATCTATTATGAATGACATGCACCACATTAGATCGAAAGGACCTTATATGAATGGCATGCGCCACATAAGGACTATGACACTCCATATAAATGACATGCACCACATGGAGACTAGGGAGGGATGGTTTATCCACCCTGAGACCTAGGAAAAATCAGTATATCCTTCAAAGAGACATTAGGGAAGTATAGAACATAAAAAGTTAATTTCATTAATCACAAAAACCCATGAATCAAATTCATTTCTATATTGGACCAATTCTTCCAAGAGTCTCCTTGAGTTCTTCTCTTGATTCAAATAACACAAAAAAAAAAAAACCAATACTAAGTCATCATTATGGGCCCATAACTCACAGATTCCCAAGATCATTCTTTAAAATCATTTATAATACTTATATTTCATCAAGCACGTCGCTATTCAAACAAAGGCTCATCAAATCTTCTGTGATCTTGACATCACATAATTAATTACTCTTCAACAAATATGACTCCTCAAATTCGGAAGATCAATAACATGTCGAAGATAAAACTACAAGAATGTCTTCATCATTTGAATCTTGGAATCTCAATACTCTCAAATCTTCTTAATCTATGATACTTGCATCCCATCATTATTATTCAAGACATCAAACAAATACTCTTTTGATCACAAATTCTCTTTCATGGGATCACAATCAATTTCTTTCACTAAAGCAATATTCATTCTAGATCAAATCCAAACATTGCTTGAGGACAAGCAATTTCAAGAGGGGAGGCCTCTAATGATTCAATATTTTCCAATTAAAGATTGGAAAGAAGACTAGTTTGCAATGGCTCAATATGATCTTGAAGACTTCATATGTCTATGATAATGAACTCTCCTTATTATCAATTTCATAACTTAGCCAAATTTCATAGCAAGAGGAAAAGACAAACTAGGAATAAGACAAAATAAGTGTGACTTGGCACTAAAGACAAAACCATGTTAAAAGGTAATAAGAATCAATTAAAAATAAGGATCGAATGAAGCAAGGAAGGATCACCGATCCTCATAAGGGAATAAATACGATTTTAAACACATTTTATGAAAAGGCGCGAAGGCCTAAAGTTTCGACCCGTTGACTCCCACGTCCATTCAAGGCAAATAAAAGGGAGGAAACAAAGGCTAGCAAAGGCATTGGTCAGAAAACAAAATCATATCTGAATACTTCCAAAGCACGCAAGTTTGCAGCAAGTAATCTCATTCTCCAAAGGCATCGATTCAAGCAATTGGCATTCTCATTAATTTATACAAAGAATATCTTCTAAGACTGCAGTCCAGTTTATAACAGCATTTGAAATTTATGAACAAGAAAAAAAGAATTTTGATTTGTGACAAGGGGACATTACACTAAAACTAAGATTTTGATGAAAATTCCATGCCTCACCTCCAAACCCGCCCAGACTGGGTGGCCTTGGCACAGGGTCATGGATTCAACATCATGCACATGCACTTGTCCAGACAGAACCCTCAAATCCGCCCAAGGAAAAAGTTGTCAAATTTACAAGGTTTTGAGCACTAAAGACATGGAAATGATGAAATTCCAAGGAAACTCATGAGTTTGAGGCATCACAAGGTAGATTCCAAGCATCACTTTCCAACCCGCCCAGCCTGGGCAGCCTCACAAGGCAGTGATGGACAATGTCATCATCAAGAGACTCTCTCCAGACACTCCCTCTAAACCCGTGCAAGGAGGAAAGTGGTCAAGTTTACATGATGTTTTAAGCACAAAGACAAGGATATGATGAAATTCTAAGAAAAGTTTATAAGATTAAAGCAATCAAATGCATTTCATAGAAGAATCCAAGGGTCACCTCCAAACCCGCCCTACCTGGGCGGCCTCAAGAGGTGCTCATGGACTCTGTCATGTCCCACATCAAACTGTCCATGCACTGCTTCCAGAACCGCCCAGGGTGAAGAACAACATAATTTGCAAGTATACTTGATGAAAATGAAGATGACACTAGGAGGATGAGATGATAAAGTAGATAGAGTTCATTGATGTAATGGATATATGCAATGATATTTGATAAATTCCCGTTGGTTCATACTTTTGATGGCTTGTTGAAGGTAAGTCATCATGTAAAGTTAGCTTGAACCACATCTTGCAAATAGTTTGATTGTTGATGCTCCTTCGAGTTGCGCCAACTATGGGTACTTTGGAGTGTGCCAACAATATGAAAATCCTTGGTTTATCCTTTGGAGATTGCACCTATTTCATATAGTTGTTGCTTGTCATGGCGAAGTGAAATTTGGTTTCTAAGAGAATTTGTCTATCATAGCATGTGCATTATATCATTGTCCTTAGATTAGCCCTCTTAACCCTTGCCTTTTGACAGTTCTTTTTAGTTGATTAGAAGAAGCTCCATTTCACAAGGAAAGAGTACATATTTGAATGGAGTGATGAACAAATTCTACGTAAGTCCCTTTGTGTAAACAACATTATCACATCATACCACCAAGGCTATCCGTTGCCAATCATGTACAAGGAACCTTGGAGCGTTCTTGTTTGATCACATAGTTTAGCATTCGAGACGCTTTGTTCAAGAGAGGATAGAGCACTTGGTGTTTTATTCTAATGTTGTTGTTGTCAAGAAAACATCATCAACAAGACCAAGACTACATCCTCCAAATTCATCCAGTTGAGAGATGACATACCTATTTGGGCTTAAGCCAACATTGATAAGAAATGTTTCCAAGGAGAGAGAATGCTACATTTGAGTTGTGATTCAAAACAGAGCTTTCCAATATGTTCAAGGTCGTGAATAATACTGAGAAACAAGATCACATTCTTAAAATCCTCCTACTTGAGAGATAGAATAACTATTTGGGATTCAAGAGCATTGTTTTCTTAACAATCAAGTGTTGTTTCTGGAAAAAATTCACATAGCTTCTACTTAAACTAAGATTCAATACATAATGATTTGATTCCTCTAATCACACATCTATTGAGAATAAGAGATGATCCCATAGTATCAGATTTAGTAATTGTTTTGAAAACATAGTTTTTTTGTAGTAAAGAGAAGATTTGTGCCAATGAGATAGACATCCATCTTTGGGGCTCTAATTGCAATTCTATCTCTTCTATCAACTTGGGATAGGCAAATAACATCTAGGACTAAGACCAAGTCTTTTGAATATACCTAGTTGAGAGACAAAATACCCATTTGGCCTTAAGGCAACATTGACAAGAAATATTGCCAAAGAGAGAACTATACCTCCAAGTCACTGTGCTCAAAAACCGACCTAGCCACATGTTTAGTGTACCGAAAAAGGCCTAGAAACAAGATTCAATCCTTTGAATCTTCACAATTAAGATATGACGTACTCATTTAGTCTTCAAGTATATTTTTAGGCAAATTTCAAAAAGTCATAAAATGGAAATCATTGGTCATCTACCAAAACCAAAAGATTTGAAATCTAAGCATGTGAGTTATCCATTCATCCTCTAGAGCAAGTCCATTGAGAATAAGAGATGGTCCTTTGTCAAAGGATATAGTAATCATTCTAAAAATGTAGTTTTTGTGTAGTAACAAGATAATATTTGTACTAATGAACCAAGTGTTGTGATGTGTTTGTGACACCACAACAATAGAATAAAATACTGAGTATCCTATCCTCTCTTAAACAAAGCTTCTCAGACGCTGAACTTCGTGATCAAATGAGACTGCTCCAAGGTTCTTTTAATGTCAGGTCTTGACGTGCACAGGGATAGACTTAGTAGAATGATGTGATTCGCTGGTAATCACGAGGGGGACTTACGTGAGATTGCTCCTTCATGGACATGGAATAGTTCCTTACTCCTCGGACTCGGATCTGTGGGTGAATGGAACTCCTTCACAAATGGACAACTTGGAATTCCTAAGTTCCACTCTTGAGGAGGCGTATGATTTGGCAATGAAGCTTCTGGAAAACTAATCCTAGCGAAAATCTAAAAGAAAATGCAAAAGATGATATAAGGGTTCAGGAATCTAACTGATGGAAAAGACTATTGTTGGGGATGGAAACTGGAACTAGTCCTCTGCTTCGTCATGAGACAACAGTGTCATGTCCCCATATTAAGGCATTGTTTAAACATATTGAAAGACCGAGAAGCCACTTTGGATGGTAATCACGTATATAATAATAGTGATAATAATATTAATAATATTATTATATATTTTTTATATAATCAAAATATATTATATTTATTATATTTAGGAATAATAAATATAAATATAGATATTATCAATTTAAATATTATGATAATTATAATGATATCGAAATATAAACATGAAATGGAAATAATAATAATATAATATAAATATAATAATAATAATAATATATTATTATTATTATTATTATAATGGTGATCAATATAAATAAAAATAATAATAATATCAATATTATAAATATATAAATCTCATAAAAGAGACAAGTTAGCAAGTGAATGTCTTATTGTAAGCTGGCAGCAATTTAAGACAAAGTTATGAAGTCAGAAATTAACCCATAAATAGTCACACATAAGACAAGACTTAACCAAATGGAGCAAACAGATTTATAACCATCGTGGGCCCCAGCTGAACATGGAGTCTCATTATATAATACTTATGTTCAAATAATAGTGGGTCCACCTCTCATTAAAACTAGCCATGAAATAATTAAAAAGAAATTAAATACAGTGATAAATGGGGCCTACCACCTATGGAACAACCCACATAAGTCAATGGTCACAACTAATAAACCATCGTATTATGTTAAGGATTTTATTTCTGCCGCTACCCTTTGTTAATAATAACAAATATAATATGCAGCAATACGTATGCATAAGATTTGGAGTAAAATGATTAAGATCTGCTGTTTATAAACTGATCTCTCTTAATTACCGAAGGGTCACCTCTTAAAAAAGATATACTATGCTGTTTCATACGAGCCACATCCCTTCGTAAAGTATACGGTGTATATATATCATAGAACAGTCCTTGTCTGATATATCATGGAACACACAAAGAAATATATATCTGAATATCTGATAGGTATGGATGTCTACAGCAGAATATTGTAATTCTTCCAAGCAGCGGTCCAAGCATTGGACATTATCATAACTTCATTCAAGAAGATATTCAAGACTGCAGTCCAGTTACAACAGCAAGTAAGCTTCTAATCTTCATATTCTTTCAATAATTCTGATCAAGGTGACATGATCAGGTATGCTGATTTACTTATGGTTCTTTGTCATTCATTCCAAAATATACATTTATGAGAGTCATATGTTTTACTCATGAATGTATCGATTATGATAGCTTTGGTTTATGATCAGCAATAAGATGTGTACATCCCATTATTCATAATGATAGGACATAGTCATGATGAATAATGAAATGTAGACAGTCATGTAGAATGATCCTTTATATATCTAGTCTGCAATATTTCACATTTACTGATAATGATGGGGATACAATAAAGAGTAATTCCGAACAGCTAGTCCTAACTCAGATAGGAGGATCAGCCTTTGATATAAACTCTATGGATAAATTAATGAAGATTGCATTAAAAATTGTTGCATATAGGCTCAAGTTACCAGAGTATCAGATATTATATGTGAGCATCAAAAGTTTCTTGCAACAGTAGTTGGATAGGGAAGATTCAGCTCAGAAACCCCGAATGGAAATAAATGACTTCTTGGCAAAAGTTCGATTGGCAAGACAAAAGGACAATACACCTTCACCAGAATCTCAATATCATTCAAGTAATTCAAATCCAGATACATAGATAGTAGATGATAATGCAGGATAGTTATTTATAACTATTTCCCATTTTTATCCATATTTAATTTTGAGCAAAGATGAGAGTCTAATTTAGGCAAATTGTATTTATTTAATTATTTTAGAATTACTTGTTTTTAAAAAGTGTTCTATTTCCTTAGTTTAGAAGATAGCAATAGCAGTTACTTTAAAAGCAGTTTTAAAGCAATATCTTATAGTTTTTCCCTAGAAGCTTTTTTTCTCTTAGAAAGCTTATAAATAAGTGCTTTAAACACATTGAATGTAATGAGAGTTTGTGTTAAGTTTATGCTACTGAAATTTGTATTCAACTTTCAAAGTTAGAATTTTGTGTTGTAATCGTGCAAGTTTGACAAGTCAAGCAATAAAGAAGATTCATGTTTAACTTTGTGTTAACCTTGTGGAGTAGCTTTGTATGCTTCAGTGTTGTTGCTTGCTTTCAATCTTGTTCTTTGTCAACTCCTGTTATAAGTATTGTGTTTCTTGTTCAAATCAATCCATATGCTGCTGCATCTCTAGTGATCTCTGTTTTAATCATTGGAGAGCATTAGTATTTAAGTTCATGTTATTGTTTAGCTACAAAAATAGAAAACCTCAAGGTGAGATAAAGTACTTTCAGTCTTGTGCTCGTACCTCCGAGATCAAGGGATAGGTCTAGATTGTTTCTTTCAAGCATTTTGTTTACATGTAAAACTCTCAAAAAGGTATTTGTACAATGTGCATAAACCACAATCTAGTTTACTTGTTTTAGATTTTAGGAATAGATTAAATTAGGGAGCTTCCCCTACTAATTTGAAAGAGGATTTCCTCACAGACTGTTTCATTTTGTGTTGTCATGAAAGTGACAAATTTAAAACTCTAACATGTTTCAACATATTAATTAAATTAAGAATGCAATTAAATCTATAGCGAAAACTTACATAGGGCCTCCAGCTACAATTTCATCACTTCCATCACCTCAAGGTAAGAAAATAACATCGAGAACCAAAACCATGTCCTAGGACCAAGACCACATCCTCCAAATCTGCCTACTTGAGAGACAACATACCCCTTTGTGCTTCACAAACATTGGTTTCTTAAAAATGATTTATTTTACGTGAGTTTTGGAGATACATATAAAAGAAACCATAGATTAGTCAATGTCATGTCCCCATATTAAGGCATTGTTTAAATTAAAGATTTAAACATCATGATAACCTGTAAAGTTGTTTCCGTAAAACTTGGTAGAAATATTGTGTATGCATTTAAATAAACATATATTATTAATATATAATATTTAATAAATATTATTATTAGAATACGATTCAAATATAATATATATTTATTTTAAGATATATTATATTGGTAAGTTAAATATTATTATAAATAACAAATAATATAAATATTATAAACATAAAAATATTACAAAGATAAGATGCGGTTGATATAAAAGAAAAGACTATCCAAAGATTCTCATGAATAAGACAAAAGTGTGGATGACACATAAATAAGACAAGAAAAAGATGTGATTAACAAATAGGAAGGAGAGCTGTTTAGATCGATCAATATTATTCAAGGCAGAAATTATTATTAGCAGCAATTAATATCCTAATAGGCAGCGATCACTATTCATCAAGTGCTGCGATTAAAGATTAATCTCCTTTGGGCAGCGATTAATGAAGAGTTATAAATTAAATCAAAAGATATGTCTATTCTGAACAGCCACCTTTATTCATAGAGACATCTCCATTGGATAGTGTATAAAAGATATAAAGGGGACAGTCATAACACCATTGAAAAGGAGGGAAAAAGAATAACTCATCCACTCCCAACTCATTCACTAAAGATATCTGCAATGAATCAAATCAGAGGAACAATAAATTTAATTACAACATTGATCAGCAATCTACCAAACATCTTATATATTTCTGCCATACGGAATAGGAAGAAGAAGGAACAGAAATAGAAGAAGAAAAAAAGTGTTAATATATAAATATATCTGCAGTCTTCATCAACTATCAATCTTATCAGCAAATTCAAGTGTCCCTACTCAGCAAAAATCACATGTATGTTAGATTACAAGGTATGAATAATCATATGTCTCATAATTGCAATTTATCTCAGCTATAAGTGAATAGAATGCATAATATGTTGAATGTAAAGAATAGAAAAAAAATGTTAAATGCATTTAGAATAGTTGAATGATATTGCCTGAATATAATAGGTACTCACATACATGAATTGAATAGTAAAGTTAATGAATGACATAGTAGATGTACATGAATAGAATAGATGGCATCATTGATATGATAAGGAAACATGTTAGAAAGTTATCATAGAGAAAAGAGTTCTTATAAGCATAAAAGAAACATAGAATGATTATGTATAGATATGATAAAATAGAATGACTTACCATTGTGAATGCAATATCCTTGAATATGAACACATCATGGATATAATATCCTATAAATGATTATGGCAAAAGTGATGCCAACTCAATTGAGAAATGAATAAGAATGATAACATGATAAGAATATGATAAGCAAATCCATGATAACCTCGTAGAAGACGTTTGAGCCTCATCCTTAATCATCTTACCAACCTATGAGTATGGGGTTAAGTTAAGGATGTGAAATTCGACCTAGGTGACCCTCAAGTGGATGAAGAACACTGGGTGTGTGAAAAGTCCCTTGAGCCAAGAGACGAAGAACTCCGGGTGTTAAGTGAAGCTCTTGGGCCTACGGTGTTATGAGCTCATAATAAATGTGCCCGACGGTAGGTGACTCTCAATGAGATGAAGAATGCTGGGTGTTGTGTGAAGTCCCATTGAGCCAAATGGTGAAGGACCCCGGGTGCTGGGAGAAGCCTTTGGGCCTCCGTGTTGGATGGTTAACGCCTTAACAAACCATGCTCATTTGGGAGACAAGGTTGATTAATGATAGGGCTAACCAAGAACTCTCTCGAGATAGTGCATGGGAATTGTGAATGAAAGCATGTGAATATGAAATGTCTATGTTTATTAATGTTAAGATGAAATCATTGTGATTAAGATCATAAGGTTATAAGCCTTAAGGATAAATGAGGAAAAGTATATGGACTGATAATTGATTAGTGAACTCTAATATGATATGAAAAGGAAAAATTGAATACTAATGTTCTCTCTTGTAAGTTGAAATTGTGCAAGGTAAATAAATTTTTTGGCTTACTAGAAGGGGATATTACAGTCAAACTTGAAAGATTCAATATGTAAATACATGAGTCCTCTAATCTCCATCTAGAGCAACTGTGTCAAAAAACAAACTGTCCTGTGGCAGTAGATTTACTAATCATTCCAAAAACACAGTTTTTGTGTAGTAAAGAAACAAGGTTTGTGCGATGAGCCAAACTGTAATGTCCCCATTTTCGGAGTGGTCACCATTGGAGAATAGATGGGTGGGTTTTCACACTTTGGGCTTTGTGGAAGATGAATTGAGGTTCAAAGATCCATTGATATATTGTTCTAATGGCTTTGATGCGCTCCTTCCATATAAGCGAAACACCTTGTGGAATTTGAATATGAAAACTTGTCTTGTCGAGGAGATGGTGTCGGGAATGAATTTGCCAACATGTTCTATGTCGATGCTACTTTGAGGAAGGGTAAGTGCTATGCTTTGATTATCCGTGTACGCCATCTTTGAAGAAAACCTACTTGATGCATGATTGGTTTGGGACGGCCTATAAAGGAGAAAAGAATAATAAAATAGTTCCTATCCACGACACACTTGAGCAAGAAGGCTTGAAGGGAACAAAAGAAGACAAAATCAAATTCATTTGGCATCTTTGGCACCTTAAGTGCATCCTGTTGGGTCGGCCCTTTAAAGAAGGGAAAACAATTTTTAAACAAGGAAAAAATACCTGTCCTGGTCGGCCAGGACCATTTGGGTGCCTAGAAGGCATTGGAGGTCAGCCTAGAGAAGGAAAAAAAAAAGTCATAAAATAATTGCACAATTGCCTAGGTCGGCCAGCACATGGAGGAGGAAAAAAATGTGTATAAATATAAGTTATTTTGGTGGCATTCCAGCATCATTCAAGCATTCATTCATTCATCTCTTGGAGTTTATCTCTAGTGAAGATCTTGGGACGAAAACCTCAAGCATCTTGGAGGAGTTGGACGAAAACCTAGCTCTTCTTGTGAGGATTCCATGACAGGGATTCATTTGTACTTCATCATTTTTGGAGCAGACTTCAGAGCAGACTTGTGGAGCAGATTTGAAGGCTTCTTTTGGCTGGTTGTGTGGATTATTGCCTAGGGTTTTACCCTCACTTGGAGCGCCACCCTTGGGAGTCATTTTAGGTGTGGTTTGTGAGCATCTTTGGAGCCATCTTTCCATCATTTTCAGAGCAGCAGACCAGCAGACCCGTGCGCCACATTTTTGAGTGATTGGAGACTCATTTTTGATAGAAGGTTAGAGGAAGAACTTGTTATTTTGTTTCTGATTATAGGGCAGATTTGTGCTAGGCAATTTATCATGTGTTAGCTCATAACTTTGATGTACTTGAAGACATTTTTATACCCAGTTTGTAGCAGCAGACTTCTACTTTCATTTTCAGTTATTTATGTTGGTTGAATGGAGTAAATTGGTTGTTCATATGATGGTGAATTGCAAATACATTATTGTTGATCATGTTTATGGTGAAATGTTGACATTTTGAGATGTTTATGGGCTGCCCTAGTTGTTATTTCAAGTCTGATTTTCACTTCAGAAATTAGGGTTTGAGCAGAAATTTAAGTTAAGTGTTTGGAAAGTCCATAAATCCAGATTTGTCTGTAATATCCCATTTTGGGACATTACAAGTGGTATCAGAGCCATGATCTTGCTAGCTTGGAGGGTTTGATCATACAGGGAAGATCGAAAAGTCACGATGGGTTTGTCTTGCTTCTTGGAAGAATGGAATCTTTTGCATGCATCTCTTCAACAAACACGTGTAAAAATACAAATAAGGTTGGATCAATGGAAGCAAGAAGAAGAAGCCAAAAAAATCAAAAGAGATTGCATTCTTAACAAATCCGGAGCTTCCATGGGAGAAAGGGTAGAGAAGGATGAAGGATCACTTGCTTGTAACTTGCAGCCTACAAGTGATCATGAGGAAGACATAAATCAGTCTATGTATGTTGAAGATGGGACTCCAAGCACTAAAGAAGACAAAGCCAAAAGTACACCTCGGCCCTATGAAGATAAGGTTGAAGAAGATGCCGCCATGAAAGAGGAAGGTTTACTTGTTGGTGATTTGCATCCTACAAGTCATCATGAGGGTTTAGGCGAAGAAGTATCACACATTGCAAGTGGCGAATACCTAAGACTTCATAATGATCACATGGAAGAAGGGCGTGCTATCACGGAGTTTGCCAAACCTACAAGGTTGAATCAGCTACAATGTCATGTCTCGATATTAAGACATTGTTTAAATTAAAGATTTAAACATCATAATAAGGACGAAGAAGTCGCTTTCGTCATTAATGGTGTTGTCATCGTCAATAAACTTATACATATATAATAATATTTAATAATATTATTTATAAATAATTAAATATAATATATATATATATTTATTGTATTTATAAATAATATAAATACAAGTATAATAAATTATATTATATAAATATCTATTAATATATATATATATATATATATAAATACAAATATATTTATAAATATAATTACTAATATTAATATTACAATTTAAATATTATTGTAATTATAATATAATACAATTAATACTACACAAAATAAAGATAATGTAATCATATTTATGGAGGGGCGGCTAAGTAGAATCCTACGAATTATGAATAAGACAAAAAGAGCAATGATTCGATGCATATAAAGAAGCCTTATTAAGCGAAAATTAAAGGCAGTAAACTAATAAATAAGGACCAGCAAATGTATACTAATGAAGTTGGCAACGGTTAATAAAAGGCTGCAATCCAATAAGAACAGCGATTGGAATATCCTTAAGGCAGCAAACAAACTTAAGGCAACGGTCATATACATGAGTTATGACTTTTTGAAGAGTCATGACTCTTTTAACGAGGGATGACTTTATCATTGAGAGGAAAGATATATATGTGGAGAGATAAGGTGCAGTAAGGGGGATGACATACGAAGGGAATTCTAATTGAGCAGTCTACGGAAGAATAGATACTTATAAATAAAATATATTTGATATATCAGTCAAATAAACAGTCTTGTATGAAGAAAGAAATAATATATATGGTCAAGGACCTATGAGAATTGAAGAGTAAATATACTATTCAGTCAAGAGGAGGGATCATACAGAAATATAAATCAGTCATCCTCATACATATATATATATATAACAGCAGATTGAAGAAGAAGAAGAGAGAATTAAGAAGAATAAATATAATACTCAGGAAACATATACAAGGCTACAAGAAGAGATATAGAGGAAGACATTAAAAGGGAAGAAATATATATCTATATATTAGAATAAAATATATATATTCATCAAGAGGGAAATAAGAAGATAAAATCAGATTCACATCTTCAAGATCGGTCTAAGAGGATATAAGAAAGATAGAGATTTAAGAGAAGGAAAAGATAAAGATTTAAGAGAGGAAAAAATAGAGATTTAAGAAGAATAAAGATAATAAAAAGAGGACTGATATACAGGCCTGCAAGTAAGCAACATTTAGCATTGGGAAAATACACAGTAGAAGCAAGCAATAAAGGCAGCTAGCTGGAAGAAGGAAAGTTACAGCCTCTTCACTATATAGGAAAAAATCTGTGTTGTTCCCAAAAAGGGGACATTACATACAAGAAGGTATGAGTTCATTTGTTGTTCCTTTGATTGAGCCTAACGTTGCTTCATCACCTTTGCATCACAATGACAAGGAATCAAAGGGTAGTTTGGATGTCTTTGAGATAGATATTGTTCATACATTTGAGGATGGCTCAAAAAATTTGGTATGTAGTGAACAAAGAGATGTTGTTAAGGTTGATTTAGATTGGCAAGAGATGAATGATCCCTTGGTGGATAAGGAGGTCATAGTTGTTTCACCTACTATGGAAGATCATTATGTAGAAGATTCTACCCACTACTTTGATGGAGATCCTTGGATCGAGCATAGTGATGACTTAGCACGTGGGTGTCATGGAGAAGATGTCAAGGAAGGAGTTGGTTTGGAAAGGCATGATCATGATATCTTGCATGAAGACATTGGGTCTCATAAGTCACATCACTTGGAAGGACCATTAAAGACAAATGAAGGTAAGGTTGTAGCAGCTCTAACTCATTTTGATCATGTTCATAAAGTGATGGCAGGTATGTGTTGGAGAACTCTAGAGAGGCATAAACACTTTGAAGAAGATCTATACCTTGCCGATTTTCAAGAGCTCCAAGAGGCCGTGGCTATGGTGAAAACAAACTACTTGCATCTACTTGTGAATAGAGGTCATCTCTTCAAGATTGGTGAGATATACTAACGCTTTGAGAAGGGAGGAAGATGAAGTGGATAAGCTCACTTTGGAGCTTAAGGACACTATGGATTCTTTGAAGAGAACTCAAGAGGCCCTTCAAGAATTGGAAGATCAAGTGAAGAAGCTTCGCTAGGAATTGAACATAGCACACTCTTCACCATACCCAGCAGAATTTCAGACTTCTATGGCAGCCACATCTAATGAAGAACAACGCAACATGAAGATGGCAAAGAGTGGAGACATGGAGGAAGGTCTTGAAGGATCCTATGATGAGGTCATGAAGATAGAAGAGATGTATACACATGAGGATTCAACTTGTAGCCATGGGACAGAAGTTGAGGCACATGACACATCTAATTTTCCATTGGAGACATCACAAGGATCTACCCTAGTTGATGATCACTCACTCATGGAGGAAGAGGAGGTTAGGGTCTACCAAGACAGCACTCAAAGGCATAAGGTAAGGACTGATTTTCTGATGTATAACAGCAGTCCCTTGTCTTCACATCATCATATGACAGCCAAGGAGGTTAGGGTCTACCAAGACAGCACTCAAAGGCATAAGGTAAGGACTGATTTTCTGATGTATAACAGCAGTCCCTTGTCTTCACATCATCATATGACAGCCAAGGGGATCAGCCTTGAGGCATGTCATTTTCATCAGGAAACTCATGTTGGATCAGCACTTCATGGGGAGCATGCAACAATGAAAGAAGAGATGTTTGAAATGGATGAAGACATTATGGAAAGGTATGACAGCAGTTCTAATTTTCTGATTTGGAACAGCAGTCTTTGGTTTTTGTATAATCTTGAATCGGCAGTTCCTACTCATGAGGATGATAGTAAGAAGACTTCTCCTATTGTTGGCACTCCATTGGGAGTCAAACATGAAGATTTTATGTATTGTCCAAGACACAAGATGTCTGATTTGATATGCCATGGCATGAAAGAGGCAAAGAAGATTCAAAGCATGTGGTATGTGAGGGATGAACATTGTATGGTGGCCAAGCAAGTGGAACAACTAGTTTGGTATGGTGAAAGGTATGATTCAGAATTCTTTGTTTGTTCACTTAGCTTGCTTCATGAGGAGTTGATGTCACATCTTGTGGAAAGCCACTTGAAGGCTCACATCATAGCCTTAGATGGCATTATGGAGGGTACACTTGGTGGATCAGCCACTTGTGTCGATGGAGCTATCAATTTAGTTTAGATTGGGCCTTTGATCATTCATGGAGTATTTGAGGAGTTTGCTTGTCATGAGTCCCATCATGTTGATGATTCTTTGGTGGAGTATGGGGCTGCCCTACTTAAGGGATTTGAGGCTCGTGTCATGGAGACACTTGTTTTTAATTGGCATCCACTTGAAGGAACGGAGTTTCAGCTGAGCTATGACACGAGGTATGGAGGTATTGTTATAAGGATGTTTGATTTTGAGTTACTAATGTTTGCATTTCAGTTGGGCTATGGCTTAGGGTTTGGAGATGAGCATGAAGACATTGGTGTCCCAGCACTAATTCCTGAGTTACTACTTCAAGCATGGATGAGAGATGGTTGTTTTAAATTTTCATACATGGATTTCTTTGGGACTACTTGGAGGACAGCAGCTGATGGGGTGTTTTGCAAGGACTTGGACCATCCCTTCATCATTGGAGGATGGCGTATGGATGATACTCTATCACCATATGTCATTAGAGGTATTATTTGCAGCCACATAGTTTTGATTTTCAGTTGGGAGGTTGTTGTTCTGATCTACATCAGCAACCTAGGAGGAGTTGATATGTATTGTCTTGCACCTATGATGGGAGTTTTGCACATCCATGCAAGGTCTACAAGAGTTGGAGGATGGTTTGATGTCGCTAGCACTTTGAGATGGTTCCATCTCTTCATGTTTGTTGGATGTGATGATAGGATAATTTGGGATCCAGGTGGTGGCATGTTTGGTACATCACTTCATTGAGATTTTGATGAGTTGCTTCACAACTCTTGGAGCGTTCATGATGATTTTATTAGAGTGGAGCAGCAGAAACTTGGAGATTGGTGGTTGTGTTTCAGAGTTCATACTCTTCATCACTTGTCGATAGGCATGGCATTCTTCAAGGCTTCGAGTTGGCATAGTGTTTGGTTCTTAACGCACTTAGCACTCATGAAGGATGGAGCCTTGGGAGTTTCGGAGATTGACGCACTTGTGGTTGCGGGCAAATTTTCAAAATCTGGAGGATGAATCCGGTTCGAGCTCAAGTGTGTATGGCTTCAGCTACCAGAGCTCACTTCGCATTGCATTCTTCACATTCTTCTTGAAGGATACGACCATAGGTGGAGATTTTGTGTGATCACATGGCATTTGGATGGATGGAGATACATGTCATATGACACTCTCACAGGATGCAAGGTATTTCGATAGATGGAGGTACATGTCATTTGACACTACCTCACTTGTTGCATATTTGCCATTGCTTGAGGACAAGCAATTTCGAGAAGGGAGGATTGTAATGTCCCCATTTTCGGAGTGGTCACCATTGGGGAATAGATGGGTCAGTTTTCACACTCCGGGCTTTGGGTAAGATGAATTGAGGTTCGAAGATGCATTGATGTATTGTTCTAATGGATTTGATGTGCTCCTTCCAAATAAGAGAACCACCTTGTGGAATTTGAATATGAAAACTTGTCTTGTCGAGGAGATGGTGCCAAGAGATGAATTTGCCAACATGTTCTATGTCGATGCCACTTTGAGGAAGGGTAAGTGCTATTGCTTTGATTATTCATGTACGCCATCTTTGAGGAGAACCTACTTGATGGATGATTGGTTTGGGACGGCTTATAAAGGAGAAAATAATAATAAAATAGTTCCTATCCTCGGCACACTTGAGCAAGAAGGCTTGAAGGGAAGAAAAGAAGACAAAAACAAATTCCTTTGGCATATTTGGCGCCTTAAGTGCATATTGCTGGGTCGGCCCTTTAAAGAAGGAAAAACAATTTTTAAACAAGGAAAAAAATGCCTGTCCCAGTCGGCCAGGACCATTTGGGCACCTAGAAGGCATTGGAGGTCGGCCTAGAGAAGGAAAAAAAAAAGTCATAAAATAATTGCACAATTGCCTAGGTCGGCCAGCACATGGAGGAGGGAAAAAATGTGTTTATAAATATAAGTTATTTTGGTGGCATTCCAGCATCATTCAAGCATTCATTCATTCATCTCTTGGAGTTTATCTCTAGTGAAGATCTTGGGACGAAAACCTCAAGCATCTTGGAGGAGTTGGACGAAAGCCTAGCTCTTCTTGTGAGGATTCCGTGACGGGGATTCATTTGTACTTCATCATTTTTGGAGCAGACTTGTGTAGCAGATTTGAAGGCTTCTTTTGGTTGGTTGTGTGAATTATTGCCTAGGGTTTTACCCTCACTTGGAGCCCCACCCTTGGGAGTCATTTTAGGTGTGGTTTGTGAGCATCTTTGGAGCCATCTTTCCATCATTTTCAGAGCAGCAGACCAGCAGACCTGTGCACCACATTTTTGAGTGCTTGGAGACTCATTTTTGATAGGAGGTTAGAGGAAGAACTTGTTATTTTGTTTTTGATTATAGGGCAGATTTGTGCTGGGCAATGTCTCAAGTGTTAGCCCATAACTTTGATGTAATTGAAGACATTTTTATACCCAGTTCGTAGCAGCAGACTTATACATTCATTTTCAGTTATTTATGTTGGTTGAATGGAGTAAATTGGTTGTTCATATGATGGTGAATTGCAAATACATTATTGTTGATCATGTTTATGGGGAAATGTTGACATTTTGAGATGTTTATGGGCTGCCCTAGTTGTTATTTCAAGTCTGATTTTCACTTCAGAAATTAGGGTTTGAGCAGAAATTTAAGTTGAGTGTTTGGAAAGTCCATAAATCCAGATTTGTCCGTAATTATCCCATTTTGGGACACTACACGAACATCTGTCTATGTGGCCTCCAATTGCATTTCCATTGCTTCCATCACCTTGGGATATGTGAAGATAGTTTTTGATTAGGTGTTCTTCAAGAATGTAGAGGAGATATTCAAGGCAAGTAACAATTACAAACTTACAGTTTAAAGGAAATTTCATATTTACTATTTATTTGGTTTTTGTTATTATATTTTAATTTCCTATTAATTTAAAATTTAACTTTTTATTTTTTTGGTGACAAAGCATTTGGTCAAGGTTCTATGATTGGTCAATGGGGATAACATGCCAATGGGTTATCTCTATGATGCCATGGATAGAGCCAAGGAGGCCATTTTGTATTATTATGGTGGTAAAAAAAATGAAATGATTTGGTGCATCATTAATTTTAGAGGTCATGGTGGGCTTTACTACATGCATGGCACCAGACAAAGGCCTTAAAGACAATTTTGGATGAGTTGGAGTTCTACAAGGGTGAGGAGGGCAGCTTCTTTTCTTCTCCATTAGCCATTCGGAAGAGATAATACCAGCAGCCACATAAAAACAAATCAGTCATTTAATCACACACTTGTTTGATAAATGCTATTTCAATTTTTATCTTAATACTAGAAACTTGAAAGTTTTGAGTTTTGAACTTTTATTTAATATTTATAATTTTTTTATGTGATATTTGTAAATTTGTGATGGGATATTTAAGGTACTGGCACACCAAATCCTTAGAGGCTAGCTATCCATGTCTTTTCCCAGCCCTATAACGCTTCTGGGTGTGAGCACAATTGGAGCCTATTTGAGAGCATTCGCATCAAGAAGAGAAACAAGGGCACCTCAATGACGTTGTCTTCTTCTAATACAACCTTTGCCTTCGAACCCAAAAGGTGGAGGGTCCTGATGATGCCATCGATCCATTTTCAGATTGGATTATTGATGATGCAGATGTAATGACCATTGGTGATCTTGCTGAATGGGAGAGAGAAGCACCAGCAGCGGAGGCATTGTAGGTAGACATATTCATCCTCAAGATGACTCAGATTTACCTTCTAGCTCAAGACTTGATAGTACTAGTAGAAGGGGGGGAAGAAGAAATTGTAAATTATATTTGGCTGTTTATGACATGTTTTAAAATTATTATTTAAAATTTTAATTTATAATTTTTATAAACTGTTTGACTTTGAAATTTTGAATTTTGAGTGTTTAAGGGTCATACGACATACATGTAATCCTTGAATTATAACAAACTGATAATCAAAATAGACTTATGTGTTCTTTAAATTCATTGTTTGTGTTTCTCATGCATTAATATCTGTTTTTTTTTTGTTATTCTTTTTTTGTAAGTATGTATTTTTTGTTTTTTGCCAAATCCCAAGTCCACATCAAAATTTTGGGCTGCCGAGCCCAAGTTTAACTACTACAGTTTTGACAATGAAGATATTATTTTCAACAAATCTAAATAAGTATATCTGGCAAACTGGAAGTTGTCGTAGAAAGTCCCACCTATCAATCCAGCTTCCAAGGCAAACACTTATAGATATGTATTGAGTAATAAATGATTATCCTGAAGATTAAACCCAGTCCATCACAAAAATTCAAGAAGAATTGAAGAAAGGGCAAGGACAGTCATAAAATTCAGAAGCTAGTCAATCAGATCTTGGTGAGATCTCTTACAGTTGCATTGACCTAAAGAACTGCAACAAAGGAAAAAATAAGCCAGAAGACACGAAGGGCAGGCATGTTGATAGATAGACCCTCTAAAGTATGATGGAAAAGGCACAAAGGCTACTACAATATCATGAATCAGGTTTGTTGCTACATAATTGGTTGCTTACAATGTAAATGAGAATGAAAAGAATGTCATTTTTACTTATTGTTGAAAGGACGTCCTAGAGAATGGTGGAATTGAATTCAAACAAACATAGAGGATAATTTTTATGATCCCACCAAGGATGCAGTAGATTGAAAGCCTCTTTGAGAAAGAGGTTTGCTCCTGAGAAAAGGAAACCAGACACAATTAATCATTGGTGCACATGAAGTAAATGGATTGTATAAAGGAACATTAAGCGTAAACTCGAAATTTCAATGCATTGCAGCCAAAATTTACCTAAAGAATATCTGATATTATAATAAGCATATATCCCCAGATGGAGATGCAGATGCAGCTTGTTTGCAAAACTACAAAAGGCATGATTATCACAGTGAAGATAGAGAACTCCAAAAAGAGTAGTACACGAAGTCCACATTATAAAAAGAGGAGCAGCATAGTAAATATAACAAAGCTTCATAGCAGCAGGTCCTGCAAGTGTCTTAATATTCAAAGCTTCCATTGATGATAGGGCAAATCCATGACTTCTTTTAAATAAAAACAAGCAAATCACTTATTCCTTTGAAGGGCCCTATAAGAGGAAAGATTGTCTGCAGCTTCAACATGGGTTAGTCAAACACTATAGCCTAGACACTGGCAAAATCCAAAAGTGAAGCTGAGGGTAGAAAACGAAGGGCAATATCACTGCTGTGCATGAAACAAACTAAAAAAGCAATGGTGTTTTTGAAAATAAAACTACATCTTTTTAATAAGTTTTACTGTTCATAGATCTTATTTATCAAAGACAAGATGAACAAGTTAGAAGCCTGTATTTTGATAGACCCGAAATGCACTTACAATTTCGCGTCGCTGATTTTGTGAAAGAGGACACAAACATCAATTCAGTAAGATTTATATGGTTATTGGGTTGAACCTCAGGCAGGCAGGAGTTACATAAATGGGATTTATACACCAATCTTCATCCAAGTGTACCTTATGATGATGCTATCCTTGGTTACAAGTGGCTTTATCAGTAAGATATCCTCATTTTTCCTTTTATTATTTATCTTTTTCCTCCTTTATCCCCTCTGAGCTCTTGCACTCGCATCTCAAATAGATCCTTGAAGCTGCTACAGCCATAGTAGCATTACTCGGGATAGGGATTGACTTGTCAAACCAAAAGTATAATTGTAATTCAATAACTTGGGATTTAATTGAGAAATTAAAAATGCTAAAAAATTCATAAAAATAGGGGGAAAAAATGCTGGTTTTATTATTTCAAGCCAACTAAACAAAAAAAAGCACTGCTTTTTTTCATCAAGCACAGCCCAAAACAATTTTTATCTTTTTCTTTTTAAAACCAAAGCAGAGGTTTGGGGACAACATCCCAAATCAAGGCCATATAACAGTAGTTAGGCCCTAACTAGATGAGAATGAAGCAGATATTAGCTGAAAAAAGAGTGCCCTTGAGTGTGGCATGATCAATCCAATGTTTGGTTACTTCAGTAAAATCCAAATCTTCTCTAGTAAAATTTAAATCTGATCACTTTTTTGTAATTTTATTTGTTTATTTTTTGTTTTTTAAGTGTTATTGGCTGGCCCAGTCTGGGTCACAGGACTTGCAAGTCCTGGCAAGTATGACAGAAATTTGTCGACACTTGCCAGCAAGTCTGCAGACCTCATTTGGCTTGCCTCGCCTCAGACTTGGTGAGTCTGACAGGTACCCAGTGAGTCCTGTAACTATGATTAGATTTAGAATCACCAATTATACAACAGAGCCAGATGCATCTGTGCAGTTGCAGTTGCAGGTTTCATCCTATTTGGGTTTGTTGATGCCAAACTAAACCCCCATGTTACATCTAAGACATGATCCATCTTTAATGATCCAGGTTCAACTTGATTGTCACACTTGGAAAATGATCACTAGGAACAGAATCCTTCTAGAAACGATTGCTAGGAAAATATGCCAAGGCCATTCTTCTTATCATGGCAACAAATTCATTTACAGCTATAGTCACTGTCCAATGCTGAAATATTGCAAGTAATTACATAGAGGGAAAAGAACACACAAATCATTTTAGGTATACAAGCCAGAGCTACATCTACCTTCATCACTTCAAACTCTGTTTTAGCAAAAGGATCCCGAGCTCGAGACACCGGTAGTTCAATGACATTGTAACACCCATAATCACTTTTGCTCAAACGGACATACTGCAATCACAAGAAAAATAAGCTAATTACATTTGTATGCTATTCCAACAGTATCATTCAGAGTTCAGACAACATTGCAATTTCATTATTCCTAGTAGACAACAAATTCTAATAATAAACTTATCATACTTAAACTTTGAAGTAAGCAACTAAAGAAAATATGCTTGTCATATTAAGATTTGGAGTTGCTGTACATGACGAAACTAATTTAGAGTCAAATGAAACAGATTTCTGCCTAAGAAAAATACATATTAGCCTTGGAAGTCAAGCATTCTAGAATGTATCCAGAAAAGAATTTTATGAAATATGTTTCCAAGATTAGTGCCAAACCTTCATCTATCTTGTTACATTAAAATTATTTCTTGCAATCTTCCTTTCCATTATATATCATGAAATTCTTTTATCACATATATGTACCGCAGAACTTTTACTCTCTCTTGCAATTGTAATTGGTTGTACTTTTGAGTCCAATTGACCCACTTTGGTCATCCATGGACATCAATAATATTTCTTTCTTTTCTTTCCAATGCCCAACCAATAAGCTACCAGACTACATATGAGTTTATGCTCAAATTTATGTGAAGTGTATTGAGTATAGAGGGGAGCAAATATTAGAAGTTTTTTTAACAATTGAAGATGTCAAGAATTTACCACATTGTTTGTTAGTTTTAAGTGGTTTGTGAAATCTAAAAGTTAGCAATCGGTTGTCAACTGGTACCACTCAATACAAATTCCATGTAATCCAACCAAGTACTTTCCTTCACAGATGCCTCTCAAGTTGCTAGTTCTATAGCCAATTTAAGTTTAAATATTGAAGTGTATTCTAAGCTTTTCGCATCTTTTGAAGTGCCATGCAGCGTGAGCTCTAAGAATGGTTCAACAATTACATCCTTATGAAGCACCCAAGTGATTCCCCATATTGTAAATGTTGCAGTTTTAAGCATTCACAAAGTCAACAGTAATTATGACAACATAAACCAGCCTTTATAAGATTCAACTAACACTATTCCAGTCAACTTTCTTACAATAGTCAAAAAAGCATTTAATCACTAATCAGAGCAAAAACATGAGTCAGAATTGTGGTCAATGCTCAACTCACCTCTTGCTGAATTCATTTCAGCTCCTTGTAGCCATAAATAATTAACATTTACAGCAAAAAAGTGATCTGAAAAAAGTTTGAATTTCAGAGGACAACACGCTAGCTATGGAGCTTAATGTATTATAAAAGCAAAACTTGAACAATACCGAACAGACTTGACAATTACTAAAATTGCTGAACTAAATAGGATTTTATTACAACTAAGAGTGTACACAAAGAGGGCAATCTCCATAGGAGAGATATACGCCTTAAACTCTGTATTTTTATTCCAATTCACTAATATTTGTATAGCTTTTAACTAAAAACTTTCTAAAATTAGTAAATTAGGGTTCTAAGTGAGAACCAAAGAGCCGCCCCACTTGGTGGTGACATGTATCCTTCTTGGAAGTTTAAATGAGTCAAATAAGGAATGTAGTTCATAATAATTAACTTATTATGTTTTGTTAGTCTGTTTGTGTAATATCCCAAACTTAGGGTTTAACAAATTCTTCAAATTTTATCCTTCCAATTCTGTCCTATTTTTCTGCACTTCAATTTTCTTTTCAAAACCCTAGGTCTGATATCTTTTTCTGCCTTTAACCCTAGTCTGTATTCTGATTTTCTTTTACTGCTTTTTATCTATTTACTTCAACCAACAAATATTATCATCTAACACAAACCCTTAACATAGATATGTCAATGAACTAGCCAAATGTTTATAACAGTCTTATCCAGATTAAAGATACGAATAAATGATATTGGCAGCCTTCTAATCGGACTTCAAATTACAATGATTGAATGCAAGTATCAAAGATAGTAATGAATAAACATTCAACTCAGAACTTACTGTTATAATTCAAATGTCCATATGCTGTTACAAATCAAGGTAAATGTGCCATTGATAACATACCAACAGGATGCCAAGTTTCAATACAATGCTGATGTTGATCTGATGTAACAGTTCGGTTGCCTTCAAGTGCTGATATACTGGTGCAATTATGAAGATAATACTTACATACCAAATTGGTGTTCAAACCAATGTAAAATAGATGCCCAGACTACTGTGAGTGGATCACTGCCAATGAATGGTTGCAATAATCTCTGATATCTGATCGCTGGCTGCTGATATACTGATCGTTGCCTTCAAGGTAATCAATTTATGAATACTGGATGTTATCAGCTATCACAACACAGACCGTTCCTCCTTATTGGTGCTTATTGATGCCAAAGTCTCCCTACGAAGTGCTCCAAGGGCTGCGCCACCTGTGATATGAATTCGCTGCCAAAAGATTATGTCATTCGGCTCCAATATGTAATCGCTGCCACAAAGTAATAAATGTGCATGTTACTCGCTGATGTCTCAGGTCTGATCGCTGTGAAGTGAATGATTGCTGAATGCTTTGCTGTCGCAGGTTATGGCAAATTGCTGATCTTCTAGGATGCGCTGGTCTATCTAGCAAATCAATCCATATGGAGAGGGTGTTCAGTGCAAAGTCTTCAAAGCAGCGTATGACCTCCTTCAGCAAACTTCGGTGCTCTTATGCAATCATATGAATATCTTCAATGAAATTTGAACAAGCAAGAATCTTCAAACCCTCTATGAAATCTTCAATATCTTCAATTTAATGCAATGATCTTCGATAAACTTGACAATGGTCTCCGACCAAATATCGAAAAATCAATAAATTCAACACAAAGAAATGTGGAACAAAGCTTTGAAGCTCAACTGTGAAATCTGAAGTAATTTCACCTCATTGATGAAATTGGGTTTTCGTCCAATTCATCATATTCTTCATGAATTGCAAGGGATCATCTCCTTGAACTCAGCTGAAACCAAGAACTTATCTTCAAACCAAAACAACGTAACTCAATGATATGAAAAATGATTTACAAATGCTCCTTATAAAGCCCTCACTCCAAATAGGTCTGGCCTAGCTTTATTAAATGAAAGTTTTTGTGTACACAATCACTTAACTTTATTAAATGATGGTTTTTATGTACACAATGTCACTTTATGACATAAAGTGCTTTTGGACCCACTTAAATAACTTTTATAAAATACTTTTATAAAGTAATTCAAAATTAGAATACTTTATAAAATTAATTTAAAAATAGAACCACTTAAGTTACTTAACTCCTTGTTCCAGCCAATTATTCACTTAAAATGTAATAGTCATATCAAATATGACCATTACGGAAATGGGGACATCACAGTTTGTGCTCAACTATGTGTTAATCACTTGTCGTCTTGTGGGTAGTCATTAGGAGTTGGTTGTAAGTGGTTGTTGGTGGTGGTGTTCTATCTAGGAACCATCAAGCACTTTAATTATGCTTCTAATAGCCAAGGAAAACAATCTGATTGGGGTACACAATCCTCCCTAGTCTACATTTGCATTGTACAAGCACTGCCCTAAAATAAAGCATTCATTGACCATCTACAATTATCTAGTATGTATTATTATATTCCATTTATATTACAATAGGTAGTTGTCATGTCCCCATTTCCGGCGTGATCACCAAACGGAGGATGGAGTTACCCTATCCTCATTCCCGTAGGCTAATTCGACAAAACAAGGGAATATTCTGGTTGAGCTAAGGATTGGGAAAGCTAACTTTGTTCAGAGGATTGGAAAATAGAAAGTTGTTCTATAGGGCTCATTCAGTGTCTGGCACAATGGGAAAATGAATTAATGTGACTTTCACATTAATTATCAAAAGGGAAAATAAATGAAATATTACTCCATGCTAAACGCCCAAGAGAGAAGGAGACAATTAAACTAAATAATATTATTTTTAATATTATTTAATATAGATGCCACACTGGAAAAAAGGAAACAATAAAAGATATTAATTCCTTGATTTTGGCGTCACCCTTGGAGGAATAAAACATTCAAAAAATAATAATAAAATGAGTCTTGCCTAGGCAGTGCTCATCTTGGAGATTAAAAATATATAATATTAGACTCTTGAAGAGTGTTGCTCACATTGGAGAATGTGCTAAATTAATAAAATATTGATAATTGAGGTTGGCGCTCATCATGGGAGAATAAAATCAAATAAAATAATAAAATAATAAAATAAGGCATTGGATCTTGTGCATCGCCTTGGAGTAAATATTTCAAATTGAAAGGCGGGAAATGAAAATTCAAATCTTTAATTTGAATTGGTATAAAAGAAGGCTTGAAGGCTCATTTTCGACATCACGAACCTTTTCCATACTTTGGCATTTTGCTTGGCATTTCATTTGCTACAGTGGAATTGGACAAAAACCCAATTTGCATCATTGGAGGTGGATTCACACGGAGTTCGCAATTGTGCTTCATTGAAGACTTGTTCGAGCTTCATAGATTGATTATTCGTCATTGGGTCGGAGACCATTGTTGAGTTTCATTGGAGGTTTTGCATTGCTTTGAAGACTCTTGTTTGAATTTCATAGAAGATCCTTACCTTGAAGCGTCAAACTACATAGGTTACCAGCAGCGAGTCCATTTCAAGGGTGGCAAAGGCTGTCATAGGCAGCGATTTCATTTCCAGCCAGCCGCCAGTTGTTTGGTGTAGATCGCCCTCCTTGAAGGTAGCATAGAAGACCCTTGATCAGGTTGTTTACACATCTAGTGACAGCGAACTGTGTAAGGACAGCATTCAGCACATCATAAGCAGCGATCAAACTTGTAGACAGCGATCTGTGACTGTGGAGGCAGTGGCACATGGTAACCAGAGATTTGGAATATCAATAAGTCTTGTTTGTAGGTAGCGATCAGTTGGAATTTGCACTTCATCATACAAGGGATCGGTTTGGTACAGCAGTGTTGCCACCTTCTTTGCATCATCATTGAATTGGTATGTTGTATATGACATCTCTCTGATTTCTGTAACAACAGTAGATGTTTGTTATTGGCTGCCAAAGAGCAACGATTTGATGATGTAATTGAAATATCTGAGGGTCTGATTTATAAAAGTGAGTTCTGAGTTGTTTCTCATTCACTATTACCATTGTAACTTGCATTCTATGACTGTAATACACATCGATTGAGCTGCTACTATCTAATTGTTTCATAGTCATTGTAATTGTTGTTCATTGTATATGATTGGCAAGCTATAATACAATAGTGCAAATAGAAGAAAAAAAATCAGTTTCAGTCCTAGGGTTTATTTGTTAGATTTCAAGATCCAGAAAATTTTTCTACAAACCTAAAACGGGACATGACAGTGGTATCAAAGCTTGGATCCTGCCAGCCTGTAGGGTATAATTGGATTGACGAAAGTCAAGTCTTCTTCCAATAACATTTTTTGCATAAGATTCTGTAGTTATATCCACCTACATTGGGTTGTGATTTAACTCTATTCTCATCCGAGTGTTATGAGCAAAAAGATTGACCTAGTCGGAAGTTGATTGTTATGCGTACACCAACTCCATACGGTCATACATACAGAAGGAGTGGACAGCAAGAAGAGATCTACCCTTTTCCAGAGATGGATAGAAACAAAAGAGCGGAAAGCCCACCGAGCAATAATGAATATCCGTATTTGGTGGAACAACAAAGAACAAACAGGAATTTGGAACAATTGATGGCTTCACAGAATCTCATGATGCAGTTAATGACTCAAACTTTGAATAACATGAAAGTGAATGGTACACCAATAGGAAATGGTAGCGGGTAGGTACGCCACGTGGAGGAAGAACGCGTGTCTACAACGGATAGGCCTTTCCGGCCTAAGTTTTTGCCTAGTGAGGAGGAAGAGGAAGAGAATGTTGAGATTGAAGAACCATCTTTTGTAGAGGAATTGACTACCATATGTGAAGAGTATGATGCCCTACCTGACATGGTCAAAAGAAGGATAAACATCAATCAATTCATGAATGAAAGGAAGGATAGGAAAAGAACAAAAGGAGGACAAAGAAGGCATACAATGTATTGTTGGGTTAGGTTTGGTTGGTAGCAATTAAATCCAACCACAATTGGAAAAAGAATATAATCTCCATTGAAAATAAAGGTCAGAAATATAATTGATCTAAAGAATCAAGTAGTGAGTGAGAAAGCAACTTCCTCAAATTCATCAAATTCTAACTCCAAAGAAGCACAATTAGTGTCCCATGGAGTGTCATGTCCCCATACTAATAATTTATAGTTATGCATGTATTAATATTTACTAAATATATCTATATTATTATATAAATAATATTAAATAATTGTATTATATAAATAATATTTAATATATAATATATTTATTAATAAGATATATATTATATTATAAAATAAATACAGATAACAAATATAAATATTATTTATATTTTAATAAAGATATATTATATCCTAACAATGCCTAAATTAGGCAGCAACTATATTCAAGGATCATGTAGGGTGCATATCTAAGTTGGCACCCAATATAAGACAAGTCACTCTCCTTTGTTGCTGCTCAGACATGACTCCTTACTCACGCCGATATTAATAATCATGATAATAGTTACTACTAACTAAAGCACGACTGGGAAAAGAAATTGTCCCCATAAACTCAAGAGGCTTCTGAGGAAAGATAATACTTAATGAGATCGGCAATAAGGAATGAAAGAACGGCTGATTAGTTAAGGAATATCAGCGCTGATGTATTAAGAGCTTGTGGTAAGTTAACTAAAGGGTGACGTCCCTTTAAGAACAGCGACCCATGAAAGGAGGCGTCCGTTGATAGGAAGCAACTGATGGAAGGTATAAATGGAATCGGTGGGCATTTGTGAAGATCATCGAATCATCAATACAGAACAGAATACAACTAAAGTTCTATCAAGCATATCAATCATCTCACCTCAGCATCATCGCAGCAGTCACAATAATACAGATCAGACCCAGCAATACAAAGCATTCAAACCAGCATTGAGCATCACTCAATAACATTAATAAGCAAGCATTAATATCAATCTTCATCAGCGAATTATTCAAGGAATACATATATATATATATATATATATATATATATATATATATATATATATATATATATATATTAAGTTAAATCTGATATAACAAAGGCAGCATACTGCCATATCTATACCCATCCAATAGTGGTGGAATAATATCTAGTTCCTATTGAAGGAACAATCTTGCATAAGGAATCATTATTTTAGTGATCCATTCGATCACTTGAGCATCTCAAATCATCCAAGGAGACGAATCTCATATTGGTACGATCTCTCTAACTCATAGGATTATCCTTAAATAGTTATACTTACCTAACTCATGATATACGAGGGATGAGTGTGACCTTGCCACGTTCTTAATCTTTCTCCTTTGCCCCTATGAGGACGTTTGGGTTGCTAGGGACGTACGGTTTGTTATTATTATTATTATTTAAATCAAAGTTAGAAAACTTGGACTCGGCAGCCCAAAATAGGACTCGGGAAAAAACTCGGCTAGGACTCGGCCAAAAAAAAAAATCGTAGTTTTTTTTTTAAAATTAATGCATTTAAAGAACATAAGAGCCTAATTTGATTATCAATTTGTCATAATTCAAATCTTACACATGTCATATGATCATCAAACACTCAATAATTGAAATTTCTTCAAACCTCACTTCAAGTGCAGACCTATTTTTTGCAAAGTGCAGTTGTGAAATGAGCCAAAAAAGCAAAAAAAACAGGTTTTATCTTTTTTTTAACGTCCCAGTCGCCAGTGTGAGTCCCTACACGGGACTCGCCTACACTCGGCTCGCAAGTCCGTGCCGAGTCGACTCAGCGAGCTCAGGGACTCACGAGTCGCGGTGAGTCCGCAGCGAGTCCAAAGAGTCTTCCACCTTTGATTTAAATGGCGCACATGGTAGGTGACTCCCAAATGGTGGTATCGACAGGCGTTCATGACACCTTTGGGCCAAGTGGTGGTATTAATGGGTGTTCATGAAACCCTTGGGCCTACGGCAGTGGAGTGCGATTATCTGACGCACTAAACGTAATATTTTCCCCTCCTCCGCTAGGGTAGATGATTGGGCTAGATTAACGACCAGGCTCGACGTCGCCATTCCCAAAGTATATCATGAGGCATAAACATGGTTTAAGTATGAGGAAATACATTTGGATCTATGTCCTTATTCATTATTATTAATTATAACCATGATGTTGCTAACCCCTAATGATTATGAAAGAATATATGTATATGTTGTTAATGTCTTTGATCGCAGGATTTGAGTCTATGTACGCACAAGTAACATTACATTCTTATTCATTGTTATGATGCATTGATTTCATTACTAAATTGATCTTTAATAGTGCTAATGTCCCTTTCTAGTAGTTATTCTTGTGTGCAGGTTAAGAAATCAAGAATATCCTAAAAGGGGACATTACATGGAGCCAAACGTTGAAGCAATCTTGGAATTGCAATTAGGTTTAGAAGATGAAATAAACTCTCTTCATGGCTAGTTCCACTAGCAAATGGAGGGCTATGAAGTATTTCCATCGAACTACAATTTTCTTAAAGGCATAGAAATTAATGACAATGAACATGTAATGTTCCTTTGTGGTTATTTGAATTTTATATTGCAACTTAACCAAGAATATTTGCAAACAATTGGCCACTCAAATGAATTTGAACAAGTGCACAAATACTTTAATGAAATCCAACTCAAAATGCTTTATTTCAATAGAAATGTTGCAAATACAAACAAGTGTTCGCTGTCCACTGTGACAGTCACATACAGAAATGAAATCAGACCTCTTATCAATTACAAACAGCCTCAAATGTGGAATCTAGTGGTAACCCAATGATGAAGGGTTATTGCCAAGTCGTTGCCAATTGTCTTCAGCTCTTGATAGCCCTTAAAACACCTCTGAAGGGCACCATAATATGACTGTAGGACTGTTGCAACAATCTGATATAAAACAGCCAATAAGAAGGTCTTCTAATGAATATCAATCCTCCAATTACTGTTCCTAAGTAGATGTAAATGTCTGAAGTAGTGATCGGCAAGACGTATATGATGAAAACCCTCTTCCAAGCTTGAGCGAATGGTATGAGCAATGGTCTTCAATGATGTCAATCTCTCCCAACACCCAATAGATCTCTGAATATTGAAATCAATGGTGAAATTAGAGCAATATCACCTCATGAATCATAGGGGGTCATCTCCCTATTGGCAAGGGCACATCTCCTTGCAAGAAAGCAATGAAAATCGGAATTTTCAAGCTTGAAATGAATAGGAAAAACATACCAAATCAGTCATATCTTCTCAATGTGATGAAGTCTCCTATTTATTCTCCTCCTTAGCTAGCCGTTTCTCCTCTTCATGGCCGATTGAGCCTTTGCATTGATAGATGTGATTCTCCTTGGGTAAATGTAATTGCATTATCATTGATTTATCCTTTCATGGTGACTTCTTCTCTTGGACGAATATCCTCATGTCTAGGCGAATGGGATTGTATTTGCATTAAATGCTTTTCTTCTATCATGCATCGATCCTATGTCTTCCACTTGTCTTGGCAAATACCTTTTGCTTTATCTTTTCCTTGGTGAATGTATCATGCTTGGCCGAATCCTTTCCTTGAGGCCGTTGGCACCTCTTTCAATGCAAATAGATCTCCTTTAGTGCTATTCGCACCTCTATGCAAATCATTCCTTGGGCGAATTATGCTTTGAATCCTTTGTCTTGGCCAATTAAATGCTAGTCAATGCTGTTGGAGGTAGAATATCACATGATCCAATGAATTAGACCCTTTCCTTAATCGCTTGGCACATGCTCCTATATAGCCATTGGCACATGATCCTAGGTGACCGTTGGTTGACAACCGATTTCCCTTATGCAAGCGGCCGTTGGAGATAAAAGTGTCACATAATCCAATTTTGTAATTACTACTTCCCAAATGTTGGCACTCATTCCGATGCAACCGTTGGAGAGAGTTTGAACACCGTTTGTATTAACTTGGACCTATCCTTATCAAGGCAAATGCACCCAAACACTTATTTTGTCAATAGGTCCCACCTAGAGCTATTTCCCATTCAATTGATTAGCCTCAAACATGAAATAGAACTCCGTAAGAATAGATTAGAGAATATGTAATTAAAGATTTCATTTTCCCTCTTTCATTTTGGCCTTATAAAATACTTCATGAATTTGGCCCCTCAATTATAGGTCCTACCCTCCTGAATATGAGAAATTACAATAGAAATTGCAATTCCCACATGACTCAAAATGGGGACATTACATAACATGTTTGAATAGATGACAAGCACATGAAGGAACCATTTAAAATTTAGGACACTCAAGAGAACATTTCGAACAATTTGAATGGTTCAAGTGTGTTGGACAATGTACATGGTTCACAATTAACAATTTTTCATCCAAGACAAGGAGCTATTAATATGTTCAATTATGTAGGCCCAACCGAACTATTTGGAATAAACTCAATGAGCGACATTATGAAGCAAAAATGTTCAAGTTATTAAAAATTTTGGTTTGGGGCAATTTATACATGTGCTAACAAATGTTACAAGGGACCCTACACATATTGTTTAAATCAACACATATGATAAATAAATGAAGTCGGCAAGAAAAATACATTATGGATTTCATAGAGACAAAATAAGAATATAAGTAAAGATAAAGTGTCTTGGGTCCCAAAATTGTAGTTCCACAAACCTAGAGTATCAACCTATCCTCAAGACCAGGGAGTTGTCTTCATGAAGATAGAATAGGGACTCATCAAGGGCCAACACCTGAGACTGGGTATTCTCTCCTTCACTTTGGTCTCAGCTAAACCCAAGAGGGTGTTCCTAGAGCTATCTTTAATGGGATGCTTGACAGAAATAATATGATAAAATGCTACAACCAACAACTATACCCAATGTATATTAGACCCCAAGATTTGTCATTAAGTCTATGACTTACTAGCTACCTATAAAATCTCTCATTAAGCTAATAACAACATCCTTGATCATTTTACGTTTATTTCAACCCTTATCCCCTCTACTTTGTGCTGCCAAAGTTCTGTTTTCATAGCACCTTGGTTCTGTTTTTGCCAGTTGGGTAATTAATTGGACTCTGTGTTGAAAGGAATAATCATTCCTTCCCTAAGGATCTTTGGTTAGAAATCACCTTATGGATATGCTCCAATGCATTTCTTCAATCCATTCGGGAGTTGGTGTTATGATGAAGGAGATTCAAAAAAATAAGAGGATTTATATTCAACCCCTAAAGTGGGAGCCAAAGGAAATTGGCTCTTACGATTCTATAAAACTTGTCATGTTTTTTCTTTTGAGTGCCTAAGGGTTGAAAATGCAATAAGCAATGTTGTGGGTGATGAGCTTCTGATGGATTGTCCTAGGGTGTTCCAGTATTCTGAAGTTGTATCTATCTTCCTTTCTAATGCTATGGATTTCCTCCAAGAATTAGAGTTTCTTGAGTTGCTTGCCTTTGCCTACATCAAGGACTACTTACTTCCAGTGGACAATTTCCATCAAGTGATGGTAGATTATGCATGTTTGATGGCACTGTGTTGATTGGTGACCTGTTCTCCCTGAGGCAATTAAAGGATGTTCCTGCTATAGCATGTCTTTCATGCTATGCAAATAGGTCTTCTCAATGATTGTGGCCTTGCTCTAAAAAATGCCCTCAAATCTCAAATCTCAATTGGGCAGTGTTTTGTCAACTAAATCTAAAGAGGTTTTCAATGCTATCAAATTTCTTCTGCATCATGCCTCAGAGTGGTCTCCTCATCCCCCCTGGCAATTGTGCCTACTGCGGTTTTCAATACTCTTGCCAATCCTCCCCTGCATTCGGATGCAGGACAGCCTAGTTCTTCTGCCAATATCTAGTGGATGGTGTCTCTTTTTGGGTGGTCTTTTGATGTTCTCAAGCTTCTAATCCCTGCTTCCGTATTTATCTCTCGTATTTTTTTTTGGAAGATACGGTGTTCTGTTTCTGCATCTGATCTTCTCGTTACCTTTCATGTATAGGAACTTTGTATATTAATATAATTATAGGTTCTTACCTTTTATCAAAAAAAAAATCCTTGCACGTGCAACATGAGTGTATACATGACATGATTCTCCAAAATAATGATTGCTATAATTCACCAAGAATATTCCCTAAGTTGTAATGCTGAATCATGACATCCTAATCTACTACTAAACTGCTGAGAAGGATGGATTTGCTATTTAAAAATGTGTTTGATCATTCACCTCCAAGACCAGTGCCTATTCCAATGGGTTACAAAGTCCTAGTTTGCGAGGAAGAAGAAGGCACACCTGCAAATCACAACTGAAATCAAACTTCTATCATACACAAGTCAAAAATACCCTCACACAACTGAACATACTTAATAATCCATATCAATGCTACAAAAACCCATATGAGACAGAGAAGAGACCATCACAAAAGACTTGGAATACATTAAAATGGTATCACACATTTATCAAACCCCTGTTACATTCGTGCCAAGCTACCAGCAAATGTGGCAAGAGGAAACCCACAACTAGGTTCGAGGATTCCCCTAAACAATTACAAATTGCCATGGAGACATTCAATTCTAGACATGTTTGCTAATGAAATCCCTTTTTGTGATTAACAAAATGTGTTTTCAGACTTACAAATTGGACTGGCAGAAGTTCAAACCCTAAATAGCTCTTTTACACTTACAACCCCTAGAAGCAATAAAATGATCAACCTCTTTTATAGCTTGCATCCCTGTATTTATAGCATTCCCTTTGCATGCATTCTATTTGTCTCATTGGGGATCGCATAATTTCTCTATCAGTCAAGGCATTCAATGAGACAGCACATCCTCTTGCAATGAAATTGTACTTGGATCTAGTGCTAGATGACCTAGGGTAGCTAGAACATCGATCCTACATTCAGATGGTAGCTAGATAACTATTTATAGACCTACAACAGCTAGGGTTTCATTTATGATGTTGAGCTGCTTATACCCATTTTCATCACCTTCACATGGCCATGCATGTGGATTTGTGCCTTTGATGCACTCAATGTCATTTTGGTGGGATTTGAGGGAGTGTACATGTCCATCACTATCAATTCTGAGCATTAATGGCATCTTTGAAAGTGTATGTGAGGTAGGTGGAATAGTGTGTTTGAACAACGGAGATTTTTAATGACACATGCTTGAACAGTGCTTCAATGGTAAAAAAAATATCTCGCAGGCCCAACGGATAGGAGTTCGGGAAATCATGCACAGGGGTGCCAAGGAGGATTAGGAGTTGAGAGTCACAGAAAGCACATGTGGAATGAAGGAACAACGGGATTCGAGGTTTCAGGATGCTGCAAGATAAATAGCTTTAGGGTATGGTGGCCTTAAGAATCCTGGAGGTCCGCAAGGGATAAGGCATGAAGAGGAGTGGGGATTGAAGAATTTGCATACCCACTACCATAGGAAGAAAAGCAAGAAGGGAAAGGAAATCTCGCAGTCCCGAGAAGACTTCATGAATGGAGTGGCGAGCGTCAGGTTTTGAGACTACTAGGTGCTTGATGCGCTTTGGGGAGGGGTTGAAAAGCCCTGAAAACCCACAACAAAAGTGAAAGCGGTCAAGGATCAAGGAAAAGGAGTACCTAATACTGATAATGTGAGGTAAGAAGAAGAGGAACGGGGAGCCCGTCAGGAATCGAGGATTAGGAATGTGTGATTGTGAGGTATGAGGTCAACTAAATGTCCTAAGGTCTGGGCCTAATAACATAAAGCTGGCAAGTAGTAGGGAAAACAGATGCACAGGGAAGGGAAATAAGGGATACCAGTAGGCAAAATCCTAAAACCTCGACAAGTAGGAAGAGGCAAGGTGGAAGCAACTGTGGGACAGGATGCCATGAAGATGGTAATGAAAAGTCTTAAATCCCACCAGAGGAAGAAAAGAGAGGTAAAGTATAGGGCGTGGGGAAATGGGATTCCTTCCAACCTGGTACTTGGGTAAAGAAAAACTTGGTTCTTGAAAGTGAAGACAAGGCGAAGTTTTAGGGAACGAGGGAATGAAGAAAAAGGTACTGAGGTAAAGGAAAACCCAAAACTCACCCAAGGCCAGAAATGGACTTAAAGAACTCCATACTTAGATAATTTTAAATTTTTGCAATTTGGACACACAACCAAGAAATGGGGAGATGTACAACACAAACTCCTAAGCACAATTTGACCAAGGGGGCCAATTGAAAGAAATCTATGATTGGATATTAATGATGGGTTGAATAAATCCAAGGCAACACAGGGGACACAAGACTTAGATAACTTTGAACTGTTAGAATAAGTCCCAACATAGGCTCTAATTGGGGACATGTGCTTCCTATAGGCACAGTGAGAAACCAGACAAGATCTATGAGAGGCAGACCAAAATGACAAAGTGGACAAGACCAACACAAAACTAACCACAGAAGGAGCAAAAGGAAGGACCTGGGACAAACACGATTCACTATGACCAACATGGATCATAGCCGCACAAAGACAACACCCAAGAATGAAAAGACTATGTACAACATCATAATACCTCGTCATTCAAGAGAAATAATGCTAACATGAACTGGCAACTCCATGAGATCTTCATCCAAACTCCTAAGATGGCATGTGCTTTGACCACATTTATCTACAACTTCATATGTCCCAAGCCACAAGGGATCAAATTTCCGATGTTTTCCTCTAATCTAGCATTCCACATGAGAACAATGTCTCCTACCTGAAAATGTCTCTGAACAGCTCTTTTGTCAAATAAGTGCTTCATCCTGTATTGTTGTGATAGCATTCTGTCATGTGCAACTCTTCCACTTTCATCCAACTCTGTCAACTCATGGCACTCATGAGGAGATGGCATCATTTTCTTCTCCAACTTCCTGCATCAATTTGTATACCAGCAACTCTAGACAGATTGCCATCTTGGTTTCCCTGCCATAAACCAACTCAAATGAGCTCCTACAAATGGCTCTTTTAGATGTCAATCTATCTGCCCACATTGTGTACTTCAATTTGTCATCCCACGTCTTCTTATTCACATCCAATGTCCTTTTAATGATCTTCATGAGGCCTCTGTTGCTAAACTCAGACTAGCCATTACCTTGGGGATGGTAGGGAGAAGAGTGAATCAAATTGATCCCATACTTAGAATATAAACCTAAAATTTCATGGGATTTGAAACACATCACGCTATCAACAATAATCCTTGCAGGCACACCAAATCCAGGAGAAGAGTGAATCAAATTGATCCCATACTCAGAATATAAACCTAAAATTTCATGGGATTTGAAACACATCACGTTATCAACAATAATCCTTGTAGGCACACCAAATCCGGTTATCACATTGGTCAGCAAGATATTTAAAAGAGGCTGGAGAGAAAGATTTCAATAGCATTTTGGCATGTGTTTTCTTATGTCTAGATCTCTCTGTTTATATTTCTACAAAAATAATCAAAGTAAAACAAGAAAAAAATAGGATATTAATTTTGGCTTCCATATTGTATTCATGCACAATGTCCCAGCTATGTGGTTGATATTTATTCAACTGACACTCTAACCACACCATCATCTGTAGTCCATAAAGGTCACTGGTAACTTGGTAAGGGAAATAATCTGAAACGGAAATCGACAACACCTCCCAATAAAAAAGATGAAACTAAAAGCATCTTTATGGCAATTGTTAAGGGCCACCTTAATAGTTGTCAGTGCAAGAGGTTTCCAAAACAGTCACATTATATCCATTTAGTACAGATTTTGCTCAGTTATGCATACCATGGTTTGTAGCTTCCAAATGCTTAATAAATAATTCTCTTTTAGTTTTCTTTCTCAGTGGAAAGAACAACAATGAAACAGTATTCCTATGATTTAGCATTTTTACTACCGTTAACCAAATGTATCATTGTAATTTCCATTTGTGTTATTCAGATCATGAGCAAGTTGCAAATTTCAACTGGGTTTTCAATTTTGGGTTGTGAGATTTGGGACGCCGCCATATGCCACACCATGTGAGTTCCTAACGAGAGTTATATTGACCACAGAGACAAGAACATATGGAGTAGAAGCAGGGACATCTCAAGAGGTCAAATTCCATGACTTGCACCTTCTAGACCCCAAGTAAATTCAGCAATGATTGGGTGATTCTCATTAGTTGGAGTTCTTCATCTTCCTCACCAGATAAGAAAGCTGTAAGCAGGAGAAAGCTGATAAAGATTGTTACAATCCTGCCTACATACTGCCAGTTAAAGCATTGTCATTTTATTTTAACTGATCCTTAGGTTTATGATGGCAGGCTTTAAAGTCTTGTCTTTGTGTGTCTCAAAACATTTGTATCACTGCTATATTTACAAATTCAAAATAATGTCTTAACATAATATATTTTTGTAAGAATGGAAGGTGAATCAAGAACTACAATTTTGTGTTGGGAAATGCTCTATAACACCCACTTTTTTGTTGTGTGATAGGTCATATTTTATAGTCAATAAAGATTTCTATAACAAACAGGAAAATATTTACAATAGACAAACAACCAGTCAAGAATTCCTTGTTCTGCCAAACAAAGGATTCCATATTCTGTTGACATGCATTCAAGGAATATGAAAGCTATCTGCTTACCTTGCCAGGCATTTTCCCCACAACTTCTGGGATTGAATAAACATCCATGTCAGGAGGAGATACATACATCTGCAGCCATTGGAAGTCACAATATTATCACTGGAACCCATTGCATTTTGCAAATATAAAACATGAAAAACATTTAAAATTTATCATGCTCTCAATCTACAAAAGAGAAAGTGCAAATTGCCTTGCACATAAATGAACCAACAGTGCTTACAATATTCTCTTGACCATGAATATTATCATCACTCATCACTAAGACCACATTCATTCATGTTGCAAAATTCAAATTTCAAAAGATTAAATTACTGATCAACAGGGGAAAATTAAAGGAATGGAAAGTCATCATATAGAATAGAATAGTGCAATTATTTCCATTTCTTAAAATGCAATATATAAATATTATGTCAGATAGCTGCCAGAAGCCAACAATGGATGGAAGCTGAAGTTCAAAAGAGGTGGCTAGGGCAAGTGCTTAATCAGAGATCAAGATGGAAGTTTGGTAACGGCGACCTTGCCATTCATTGCAACAGGTGCTGGTGGAAGACCTTAGGCTGGCCACCCAGTTGAGGCTCCCATTAATAGAGGTTGAAGGTGATTCCATGATCATCATCTCCACAAGGAAGGAAGGTCATACCCCCTGCTAGAAGTTTAATGCAATCCTAAAAGAGGCTAGGGATTTAGCCTCAAGAATCCCAAAGATAAGCTTTTCCCATTCCTTCAAGGGAATCAAATGCCCTGCAGACCTGCTAGCCAATGTGGGAACTGCACAGGACCCCTTCTCCCTCATCTTTGGCTCTAATCCAGCCGAGTGTGAAGGTTTGCCTAACCGTATTACCCAATATTCACCTTCTGGATTGGCCAATCTTCAGCCCAAAGGATTAAAGAAAAATAAATAAAAAGAGGGGGACAAGAAAATATTAATAGAATGTCCAATTGTGCTTTGATTAAGGTGATGGCCCTTGGGCGACAACATGAGACCTTTCGCATGCATTGGCATAGGCTAGATTGAGCTTCAATAAGAAAGAGAAGGATATGTAACCACTATCACATCCCACCCTCAATTCATAACCCTTGGTGACTCCAAGCACAACACTTCAACCTGTTGTGGATTCCAAACCCATTCCTATTGTGGCTAACAAGGACTTGGAGCTTGTTAGGGCTATTATGGGCAAGGATGTGCTTGCAGACATGCCATGAAGCAAACAAACCCTTGTGTGATAGATTATTTCATTCAGGACTTGGCACAAAGAATTTTGGACAAACACATTTTTGGTTGGATTGCAAAACTCTTGATCAAAAGCAAATTCATACTAGATGAAGTTGGATTGTCACTATTGTGGGAAGCCCAATACGACATCAATTCTTGTGGTGGGGCTATACTGACTTTCGGCTTCGACTACATGCCACACTACCACATATGTTTCAAAATTTGGTGCAGCTAGGCTCACAAAGTTGGGATCGCTCGTGAAAGGCTCCAACCTAGAAGCCCAATTGGGTCTCTTGGACAAAAATTTCATTTCCTACAGACACATTACACCACATTCTTGCAGTTTCATAAAGGACAAAAGGTGATGGTGGATGGTGGATGGTGGATAGTGGATAGTGGATAGTGGATAGTGGATAGTGGATAATGGATGGTGATATAGTGCACAATTTGATATTGTTAATCCCACGCCCTACCTTTCATCAAGTGCAAATAGTGGCTGAGGCATCAAGTTTGCTAGCGGGGCAAGAACCAAACACCTTGCCCCTCGCCTACCTCCTCCATGCATTATCCAAGGTAGGAGACAAGACCTTAGCAATATTGTGGAGCTACTTCATGGATCAATTAAATCTCTTGAAAAATTGAAGCCTTTGGGGTTCAATGATGGTGTATTGTCCCCTCTTCGAAATTAATCCAAGAATTAACTCCACAAAGAGGAAGGAAAAAAAAACAATTAAAAAAATTTAAAAAAAAAACTGTTGGTATGCTGTATCGTTGGTATTCACTCGAGATTTATATAAAGTCTGCGTTGATAGTTTAAATCTGAACGATCATGGAAACACAAGAAGACGATGATGTTGATATGAAAATTCTCAACGTAGCTTTCATAAATACTACCAGCTGTTAATATAATAATAATCTGTACAATGACTCCGTTTTAACAAATGATAGTTCAATAGCGTCCAAGGATGAACTGCAACCTCCCTATAAGCAAGCGGTTGATAAAGATCTGACTCAGCATTATAAGACAGTACTTTAGAAACTTTACAAATTCTTACGGTCCCACCAAACATACCATATCCAATTATTAGTCACTGCTGCAATATATATATATATATTATGCTGCAATCTAATTTAACTCGCACTCCTTATATAACTGCTGATGTGTACAGCAGCTACCTATGGTAAAGAAAGGCTGCAATTTATCTGAGAATAATTTTGCCATGCTCCAGCACCCTCCCATGTAGCAAGTGTGAATCTAATGAAGCTCTTGGCAATATACATGGCACAACAGATACAGGGAAAATGCGATTTCCAAGGAAGTGTTAATTAATAAATAAATTATAATTAAAGTTTCTTTTTAATAATCAAGGGGCATGTGAAGAGTTGTGACTATTAGAGAAAAAAGGTATTTGAAAAAGACCAAGCAAGGAGAAGGAGCATCATTGAGAAAACATTTTATATCTTATTTTTACTCCTTGTTGGAGCATGGAACTTTGGATAACTTGAAGACGAAAACCCTCTAGGTCTGGAATTGGAGAACAAAAACCCATAATTCCTTCGAGTGATTTCACACAGAAATCACTATTGTGCAGACTTCATAAATTTTCAATTGTAATTAAAAAGATATTCCTTTGAGGTTTATATTTGTCAATAAATAAGGATTTCATATTTATGTTTAATTGTGCAAAATTATTAAAATTGTGAACTAGGGTTTGATATATATTAAAATATTCCATCTGGGATATTACACTAGTATCAGAGTTGGATCTTGCCAGCCTATGAAGGAGAATTTGGAAGTTATATGAATTGTTTGAGAAGAGTTGCTGGCAAAACTAAGGATTGTTCTCATCAAGAATTATTAATAATAGGAGATGGATGCTGATAAAGAAAAAAACATTGTTACAATGATAGACATGTTAGGTCAAATGCTCCACATGATGCAGAATGATATGAATGCATCTAGAAGGTGGAATAGTGAGGCAACCACTTGAGGAGCCAATAACAATAATCAGAACAATCACACACAGAGAACAGTTGTTGGTTATGTAGACAAACCTCTACGTTCCACTTTCATTTGTAGAGAAGAAGTTCCTGTGGTGGAATTTCAAAATCCAATACAAAAGGATACAGATTACAGATATCTTCCTACAGAGATCCAAAAGGCAATGTCTTTCACAAATTTCATGAATATGAAGAGTGGCAGTAATTTAGTGGGCAACAATAAACACGAGAGCTTAGACAACCTTGGTGAGAATTCTTGCAGCATGACAAATAATATTGGGATCTCAACAATTAGAGCTTCAGGCCATAGCAAGGCAGTCATGGCTAAGAGTGGCAATAACACAAGCCTTGGCAATGAGAAGTGGACAACAAAAGAAATTAGACTTTGGTGTGAAAACTTTGAACCTAACAATAGTTCATTTGAGAGACAAGACAGCAAGGAAGCTCAGATTTTAAAATCAGATGAAGACACATAATAGACCTTGGAACCAGTGGCAAATACACCAGAGACAAAATTACAAGAGGAGGAGGTCAAGGAAGAATTTGTAGAGCGTAAGCCAATTTTAGATAAAGACATGGATTATGTGGAGGAGTATGAAGAGGGATACCAAGATGGTGAGGGAGAAGAACCTGTTTGCAGACTAGAATCCATGCATGAGAATAATTTGACACCTCATTCATTTTATGTGGTTGTTTCTGTTGGGCCTGAAACTGAAACAATTATCACTGTCCTCAATAAGTTATCCAAGACAAAATTTCCTAAAGAGATAATTGATTTCATTAATGATTCAACTGCAAATTATGGAAATTTCAAGATTGTATTGAAAAAGAACCATTATTTTGTGGAGTCTCAATATCCAGAGGTTCTAAAAACCTTACTTGGGAATATGTTTATAGTTAGCAAAGCTCCTAATGAAATGGGAGGAAGCCATACATAACTTATCTCTAGTGAAGACATCACAAAAACTACTGAGGAAAAAGAAACAAAATCATTTGAGATTGATCCCACTCAAGTTGAAAATGTGAAACAGTGATGCCTACCAAATGCTTTAAATTATTCCATGCTAGAAGAATACGATTTCAAAAATAATATTGTCAACCCTGACTTGCATGTCGAGTTGAAGCCTCAGGCACAACCACAACCTTACCAGAAAAAAGTCTCAATAAGATGTTCGAAAATGGTAGAACAAGGTCTAGTATTATTGTTCTTCCTTGCAGGGCAAGAAAATCATTAGTAGGAGTTTTTGTAGCTTGTCGTATTCGAAAAAGTTGTCTTTGCTTGGCAACCAATGTTGTATCTGTGGATCAAAGGGCATTCCAGTTCAAATTATGGAGTACAATTTGGGACAATCAAATATGTCATTTTATTTCCAATAGTAAGGAAAGATTCAAAGATAATATACGTGTGGTTGTCGCTACATATATTATGGTTGCATTTGGAGCCACACTTGTACATGAAGATGAGCACATCAGTGATCGTAACTTTCTCATTGGACCAAACTTCTATGAAGCCAACTGGTTGGATTTGGTAAAGGGGAGTTTTATTGCTAATGTCCAATGTGCAGAAGTATGGTGCCTGATGACAAAGGAGTTCTTTGCAGAGCACTCAAAGAAGGAAAACTCCAAGACAAAACAGGATTTTCAGGAACTTACAGAAGCTTTGAAAAAGATTTATAGACAATTTGAGGAGGTTATATTTGAAGAAGTCTTTCAGCCAAACACATCGAATGGATGGACACACAAATCTCCAAGGTTGATCTGGGATCCTAGTAACTCCAGAGAGATTCAGTCAAGAAGAGAATAAATTCTGAGCCACTTAATTTGCGATTTCTTGAGGACAAGCAATCTTGAGAAGGGTGGACTATAATGTCCCCTCTTCGAAATCAATCCAAGAATTAACTCCACAAAGAGGAATGAAAGAAAAAACCAATAAAAATAAGTTTAAAGAAAACAAAAACCATTGGTATGTCGTATCGTTGGAATTCACTTGAGATTCATATAAAGTCTGCGTGGTGGTTTAAATCTGAATGATCAAGGAAACACAAAAAGACAATGCTGTTAATATGAAAATTCTCAACGTAGCTTCCATAAATACTACCAACTGCTAATATAATAATAACCTATATGATGACTCCTTTGTTTTAACAAATGATGGTTCGATAGCTTCCAAGGATGAATCGCAATATCCCCATAAGCAAGTGGTTGATAAAGATCTGACTCGGCATTATAAGACAATACTTCAGAATGAGAAAACTTTATGAATTCTTACAGTCCCACCAAACATAGCATATCCAATTATTAGTCACTACTGCGATATATATATATATATATAATGCTGCAATCTAATTTAACTCGCCCTCCTTATATAACTGCTGATGTGTATGGCAGCTACCTATGGTAAAGAAAGGCTATGATTTATCTGAGAATAATGTTGTTGTGCTCCAGCACCCTCCCATGTAGTGAATGTGAATCTAATGAAGCTCTTGGCAATATACATGGCACAGAAGATACAAGGAAAATGTGGTTTCCAAGGAAGGGTTAATTAATAAATAAAATTATAATTGAACTTTAGTTTTAATAATCAAGGGGTATGTGAAGAGTTGTGACTATTAGAGAAAAAAGGTATTTAAGAAAGACCAAGCAAGGAGGAGCATCATTGAGAAAACATTTTATTATCTACTTTTTACTCCTTGTTGAAGCATAGAACTTCGATTCAATATAACCTGAGGACGAAAACTCACAATTCCTTAAAGTGATTTCAAATAGAAATCACCATTGTGTAGACTTGATAAATTTTCAGTTGTAATTAATGAAATATTCCTTTGAGGTTTATATTTGTCAATAAATAAGGATTTCATATTTATGTTTAGTTGTGCAAAATTATTAAACTTGTGAACTAGGGTTTAATATATATTAAAATATTCCATTCGGGATATTACAAATGGATTGCCTAAGGTGTATCACATCCTAGAAGTCCGTAGGGATCTCATAGAATGGAACAAATGAAGGGCAGATACAAAAGCAGAGTTGGGAGATAAGATCACAAATATGATGATTGATTCCCCTATTGGCTATGGTCATAAACACAAACATGCGCAAGGTCATGGCGGAAGGGGTCAAGGATGAAGAAAGAACCATGGAGGAACTGTTGCCACAACAAAGTTGCCAAAAGTTGAAGATCACATGGTGAATGCCAAGGATGCTGCCCTGTCAACTACAGATATGGAGATGGGGACAATGGCAAGACTCAACAAAGGTCTAGATTGGGACTTGAAGGAGAACCTTGGGATCAAACCCTAGGCCCCACCTGCTCTCAACTCACTATGAGATCATTGGGTTTATGTTTCCTAAGCACTCCTTGCATATACAAGATGTAAGTAAATTGCAATGGCTTGCCAAATGTTGTTGTATTGCAGCTATGGTTGTGTGTCAAGGCATGTGTGTCCATAGTGACACTTTCTGTTTGTTGGGTAATGGTCCCTAATAAAATACCACTAGTTCACGAGGACACGTCTCCAAGGCCAAAGTACGTGTACCAAATGTTAAGGATGTTTCAAGGATAGGAGCATGGGGACCCCTTTTTTTTAAATTATTGAGTGTCATGTTCTTTCAATGTTTGGGATGGCTTTGTTTATTGCCTATTGGATCTGGATAGGAATATATAGAGTAACCAAAATGTGCATGAATTGAAAGTAGAACAGCATTATAACAATAAAAATTCATTGCAAACTCACAACAGAACTGATATGTATATTATCTCTGAATTACTCATACAATGTCATTCATCAAAAAAATCTCCTCCATACAATGATATGCCAAGTATATAAAAGAGGCCGACGGTTGCTCTTGATGGCCAACCGTCGCCAACTACTACAATTGTTGTTATCACCGACCAAAACCAAAATATAACTAAGTACAACTAGTATAATATGACGCTTACATTATGCCCCGCAAAAGTTTTAGTCGTTTTCCAGACGACTAGGATTACAAAAACCCACAAAAGACCCATAAGATAACACTATTGAGAAGTAGGAGGGAAAGTAGACATCCCTAGTGGAGTAGGTGTTGGGGAAGGAGACGTTGTAGGTGATGATGGAGCTGATGATGATGTTTGTTGCTAGGAGACCAGGGTACACAATCGGTAGACTTCTTCTATACGCTATTTGAAGTAATGAGCTGCCTTTCGCTCCCTCTCCCGAGCTTCCTTTACCATCAGAACAGCTTCTGCCAATTGTTTCTTGGTTTGCTCATGGGTGCTAAAGAGGTCAGTCATCGCTTGTCCTTGTGTTTCCAACTCTTGCTCCTTAGCTGCCAATTCCTTTTGAGTGGCCTCTACTTTGTTCTTTTCTATTTGAGTCAATGTAATTTGTTGGGCCAACTGTTCTTTAGACCGATTCAATTTATCTTAGTAGATGGCTTTGTGCTCATGCAACACTTTGTATGCCTCATCAATCTTAGCCGTAGCTTTCGTGGACCCCTCTTCCCTCACATAGAACAATGCTCTAAAATCGTACCTCACTATCCCTACCACCAAAAAAAGGCACATTCCTCCTAGCCTGCCAAGCTTTTTGCATTTCTGGAGTTTCCTTCCCTAGCCACCCCTTCTCCCTGAAAATACATGTGAACTCTGTCACAAATCGCTCTATGCGATGCGCCTCCTGGAAGACCAAGGGGGAATGAGTGTTGTCTAGCCCATGTGCAATCCCCGCCACATTACTAATAAGGGCACCTAAGGGCTCGAGATCCTACACATACCTCACCATTGTGCCAAATGGATCCTCAAGATTGGGTTTACACAACCTTACATTAAGTTCTTCTGGGCTCTGGGGTATGGAAGATGAAGACTCCTGCTCATGACTAGTGGATGCCACCTGGATGGATAGGTCCACTGCAACTGGTAACTTCCCCTCGTCCCTAGAGGGGACAACTACGAGGCCTTGATCACCGTGTATATTAATAGTCGGCTGAACCACAAGTACTATATCCCGAGCGGGACTCAAAGGAGGAAAGTCCTCTAGACTAAGAGTAGTTCCCAATGTACTGAGCCAAGCATCCATATGTGCACAGTCACGCTCGGGTGACCACCTAGTGTTGGTAGTAGGTGTAGGGCTAACCTGCTGAGGCTGAGCAACTGGTGTCACTGTCCCTTCCCCCCCTACTGGCTGACTCTCCTCTGCAAGTGTGTCTCATGTCCGTGGTATCTCGAGGGTAGCTGAGGTTGAGGAAGACACCTCAATGGCATCCTCTCCCTCTTCCTCATCTAGACTGTCCCCCTCATCTTCTGACGATGTATCCATTGTTTGATATTTTCTTTTCTTACTTGTAGACTTTGGTTCCCATGATACACCCACCTTTGTCCACATGAAGACTGTTGGCATTGTTGGATCATAATTAAGATCAGGTTGGAATTAGAGACCCTCAAAAGATGGCACCTGTCTATGTATCGCATCCAAAACGAGTCCAATCAAGTGTTGTGCCATATAAAAAGTGTTATGTTTCATTGACATGAACTCCTGAATGCGGTGGGCTAATACTGCTGCCCAATTGTATATTGTGCTCTCCCGCAGCCCTACCATGTAGTCTACCATCCATACTGCAATATCCGAGGATCTCATAGCCCCAATTAACTTACTTTTGATCATATCCATAATACACCTCCACTCATCACTGGCTAAGTCGTCTTTCCTGATCCCTTAGTTCCCTTTCCCCCAAATCTTTGCTCTGGTTTCCTTTGAAATGTCAGGTTTACACAGACTATCAATGTATGCTTCTTTGTCCTATTGTGTGATTTTTGGTGGAGGTTTTGTCACATCTATTCCCCAATTGGGAATGCCAAAAACCATTGTGAAGTCCTCAGGTTTAAACGTGATTGTTAAACTAGTCTGCATGTACTGGACTTTTGTTTCATTTTCCAACTGACTATAGTGTGCAAGCATACTCTTTAGAAATGGTTCGAACTCCCTGAAATTAAATATTGGTGTTAGGAAGTCTATAAGAGCTTCCTTCAATGGATGGTCGCCTAGATGTTTGTGCCACCATGTGTGGTACTCATTCCCCATCAAGCTTTCCCAACTAATGGTGTCTACTATAGGTTTTTCCTTCGTGGCTGGTTGCACGAGTTTCTTCTTCTTCCCTAAATCTTTCAATATTTTTTGCCTGAATTTTCCTGGGGTTTCCTGAGTAATATCTTTTGCTGCCATTGTTGCAACTTCTCCCTGTCTATCAAAAATTTTCTCCCGACTACTGTTGTCCCAACTATCAAAAAAAATCTCATGCTGTCCGAACTATCGCCAACTTTTCTTCCTTCACTCGAACGGTCCCTGTAACTATTTTTTGGACTGTGTTGGCAAATCTTCAAGAGGGATATAATTAAAAATTGGGACGTACAATGGCACAAAACACCCACTCTTGAACAATGCTGATGTACGGTCACCAAAAATGTTGTCCCAGAATCGTACAGCCAGCTAGTGTACGACCTAGCTGCCTAAGTGAATCATACGGCCTAGCACTCTATTAATTGCAATCGTACAATTTCTGAGTGACTTTTAAACTTGTCGGTTTGCATAATGATGGCATCCTTTGCGTATGGCGGGAGTGAGTGAAGATCGTAGGTCTTAATCATACGGAGACAATACACAGGTGCAGAATCGTACAGCGCCCTGTATGCAAGAAAATGTTTCAACTTCCCCTATCGATTCAAAGCGTGTGGATTGTAGACTGTAGGGAAAAGAACCCTTAAAAAAAATTCTGCCGATTGAAGAATGATGCAGTGTGTACAGTAGTGGATTGCAAATTGTACACCAAGCTCAATGCTTTATGAATGTTGATCTCCAACTCTCCTATTGATTCCAGCTTCCTTTGACGATGGCAAAAAAAAAATTCAAACTTTTTAGGTGTCGATTGCAGAAGGCTAATCAGATTGTACGGTTTGCAATTGAGTGAAGTTTTATGTTCTTCCTATACGGCGGAGACTTTCAATTGCCAAGGTTTCACCTGAGTGTTGCCTTTAAACGATGAGGGAGGGGGGGTCGTACGGCCCCTGGTTGTACGACTGGGGTTGTACGCCCTCATTCGTACAGCTAGGGTCGTATGACTTCTCTTCTTTTTTTTGTTCATTCTTTTTCAATTTTTTCCTTTTTTTTCAATTTTTCTATACCCATTTTTTCAAAAAAAAAATCAATTTTATTTTTATTTTTTTGCTTCAATTTCACTCTATTTTTTGTTTCTGGGAGTGGGTATTTTCCATTTTTTCAAAATACACTTTTTCCCATAATTTTTCCCACTTTACCTTTTCGTCATCTAGGCTCCTTTCCGCCACATTAAAGAGATTTACCTCCAAGTGTTCTAACCATCAGGGTCGTTTAGCTACTTCATCCTCTCGTCCTCTTATTCTTTTGCCATGTTTGTTGAATGTTCTTTGCAGTCGATCGTCATGATGTGTTGTTGTACCCCATGTTTCATGACGGAATATACACTCCGTGTATGCCCCTCTAAGATAATCATTTGCATAACATCTTTTCGTTGGTTCTAACTTAAAAATTTGATCGGCAAGGCAATCTTCTTCCATACCTTTATATAATGTTCTTCTGTCAATTAGATTCCACCCCTCAGGTTCTTGGAGCCATGTCACTGATTTCCCGTCGACTATCAATTTCCGCAGAGTATACAATGCTCGCCACATCCTTGACTTTGGTAGAGGCGTACTTCAGGATGCTCCCTCTAGCAAATCTTTTTCACTGAATTCTCGCAGTGCATCATAGTAGCCCGACCATTCGACTATGAATATACTCTCGACTAGGTAATTTGTTCGTGGTGGAACCACTTCTTTTGGCAACAAAAATTCAGATTTGTCTCGTACCATGTTAGATTCTTTTATCCATTCATCCCACCCATCCTCTTCCAAACTTTGATCTTCTCAGTTGACCTAGGGGTCGAAGCTGTTATGCTCGACCATCCCTTCACTCATGCCCGTGTAGGGTGAATATGGTCTCCAGTAATCATAGATTCTCATCGATCGTATTCTTGGCCCAAAAAATCCAATGACCTTGTCCAAGTGTGTGCTCAGGAAGGCCACTCTGTCAATTCTTTCGTTTAAGTCCCCCATCACCAGACGTTCTTTTACTCTATGGAAACCAACCTCGCCTAGTTCATACTTCAAAGTATTGCCAACTTCCCTCTGCATTTCACCTCCATTTCTACACTCCATGAAGTTTATGGATGTTACTTCATGTCTTTGTTTGTAGATCTTAAGCTTCGATCCGTTTAATGCATCCTTGATTGGGGTGCCATCGAGGTTCTCAAGCTTTATGAACCCATTTTCCAGTACTTACCATACTCGAAACGGTCCTAACCACCGCAAATTGAACTTGTCAGGTTTAATCTTGTTACGATCATTGTACTTGAGGACTAACTATCCTTACCAGAAGTTCATTTTCCGAGGTGCTTGTCATGCCAATATTTCTGACATTTTTGCATTACCTCAATCGACCACTGTGCCAAGATCCTTCGTTCATCAAGCTTGTTTAATTGAATTAATCTTTCTTTCAGGCTCTCTTTATCCCTGAGTCTATTCTCCACTGCTATTCGAAGACTTTGTACCATATACTCCGCTGGATCTACTGCTTCCTGACCATACATCAACTGAAAGGGAGTGTGCCCTGTCCTCACCTTGTAAGTAGTACGGTATGCCCATAACACCGCTGGCAACTTCTCCCAATCACAACCTTCTATGCCACATGATTTATAGATGATGGAGACTAACACCTTATTCGTCAATTCGGCTTGCTCGTTGGCTCTCGAGTAGTAGGGGCTCGACAGAGAGTGAAATATCTTGAACTCACTAGTCATCAATTGAATGACATGGTTGACGAAATGTCCCCCTCTGTCACTTGTAATTTGAATAGAAATGACATACCCTGTCAATATTTGCTCATAAATAAACCTTGTTGTGCTTAGGGTTGTGTTATCTTCCAGTGTTGATGCTTTCGCCCACTTAGCTAAATACTCCGTTGTCACCACTATATATCTGCACTTGTGTAATTTGCTGACCTTCAATGGTCCTATAAAATCCAAACCCCACCTCTCGAACAATTCTTGTGGTTGTGAGGGTGAAAGTGGCATATAGTCTCGCTTGAATGGTTTTCCTGTCCTCTGGCCAATATCACAACCCACTACCCACTCTCAGGCATCAGTGTGGAGAGTTGGCCACCACAATCCAGCCAATAGAACCTTCCTAGCAATGGCCTTGGGCCCCATGTGTCCACCAACTAGTCCTTCATGAGCCTCTTTAAGTACCCCTATAATTTCTTCTTGCATAACACATCTCCTCAGGATATGGTTAGGCCCCATCTTGTATAGTAGTCTGTTCACCAGTTGGAATGTTTTGCTCTTCAAGGCCAACTTCCTCCTTTCACCAATTGGCATGTCTTTAGGGAAAGTCCTCGTCGACAAGTACTCACCAATGTTCTCGTACCATGCTGGTAGGGCAGCTATCTGGAACAAGTGTGCATCCGGAAAGTCTTCGTTCATTCCCTCTGGTGGTTCTCCCAACTTGATCCGTGAGAGTTGGTTTGCTATCACATTGCTTTTTCCCGAGCGTACTATAATAGTGAATGTGAACTCCTGAAGTAGGAGTAACCATCTGCTTATTCGACCCTATATGATTGGCTTGTTTACCAGATACGTGAGTGCCTGGTGGTCGACATAGAAGGTAAACGACGTTGCCAGCAGATAATGTCTGAACTTCTGGACTAACTCGCAAAGAATACCGGGTGGTCGAGCCCTTGAGGCCCTACTTGTGCCAAGGTGGCTCCAATTGCAAAATTCAAAGCATCAACATGTACATGGAACTCCTTGTCCCAGTCCAGATAGGCTAAGATCGGTGAACTAATCAAACATGTCTTCAACTCATGGAAAGCCTTTTCTTGTTCATCTGCCCATATGAATGGCACACCATTCCTTGTCAGCATGTCAAGGGGATATGATATTTGAGCAAAGTTCTTGATGAACCTTCTATAATACCCCACATGGCCAAGTACCCCGGTGACACCTGTCAAAGCCTCCATTTGTACGATTACCCAAATCTTGTCCGGGTTTGTTTTTAATCCTACCTTGCATACAATGTGATCAAGAAGTTTGCTTTGTGGCACCATGAACTGGCACTTCTTCGGATTTAGGGCTAGCCTTACTGACTTGCAATGCTCCATGCATTTGGTAAGTGCCTTCAAGTGTGTTTGTTGGTCATTGTAAATCAACCAATCGTCCAACAATGCTTTAAAGTTCCCCATTGACATCTTATCGAATATGTGGAGGATTATTCTTTGGAAGGTGGCCAGAGCGTTACATAGGCCAAACAGCATGCGGTTGCATGCATACACTCCGTCCTCCACCACAAAGGTGATCTTCAATTTGTCCTCTTCGAAAATGCTAATCCGGTTGTATCCCGAGAATCCATCCATGAATGAATAAATCTCTTGACCAGCCACCTCCTCCAGGATTGAATCCGTGAAAGGGATTGGGAATGGATCCTTAATAGTCACCGCATTCATGCATCTGAAGTCTACACATATCCGAATCTACCCTCCTTCCTTTTTGAGAGATATGACGATGTGATACCAACATTTTCTAGATCTCTTGCACTTTCGTGGCATAATTTTTGTTCATCCAGTATGGTCTCTTCTATTAGTATTTTTTTATACTCATCTATGTCGGCCTAAATATTTCTCTAGTTAATGCTCATCTATGTCGACAATTTTCTATTTTTAGAAAACTTGCTCTTTTGTACATTGTATATATTGAGCGTTCTAGCTCATTTGTAAATACATAAAATCATAATCAATTCATCTTGTATCTGTTAGAATTCTTTATGGTATCAGAGCCAGGTTCGTTTTTGGGCGCCGAAAATTTTGAGTTCAAATTTTTTCTAAGAATCGCGATTTTTTGGCGTTGTCTGTCGGGTTTGGCCGCGCTCCTCCCTCTGCGACTTCCTTTCAACTCCGGCGTAGGTGTTCTTCACGGATTTCTGCATGTTTGGACGCATTTTTTTTACTACGTGATGCGGCTAGGGTTTCAACGAACTCCTCTGCCTGAAGGTCGTGATTGTTTGAAGACCCTTTCTGCTGAAGGTCGCGTTCACTCTGGACGTGATTCCAAGCTGCGGTGGTCGCGTTCAGTTTTCACGCGATTTCTGTGCATTCTTTGCTCACGTTTTTCGATATTCCTGGTCGCAATTCTCTGATATCACTCGCCGTTTTCTGGTATATGCTTTGATCAAACTCGATTTGTTTGTGTTGGTCTATGTTTTCATGGCTGCCATGGCCGCCTAGGGTTCTGCGGTTTTTCGACTAGGGTTTTGACCCTTTGGATCAAGTCGGAAAATTTTTTCAATTGCAGATTCTTGGTGGGTTTTTCGAGAGCTTTTCTGGGTTGCCTTCAGAATTTTTTTCTGTACCTCGAAGTTTGTGCCTCGTTTTCCGTGCAATCGTACCTGTCTCGGATCTTGTTCCTGATCCTGTTCTGCTCCTTAGTTAAACGCTGATCAGATTTTTTGTCGTTTTCTTGCATTGGGAAACGTGCAAATGGCGTCTTTGACCAACTTGATGTTGGAGGGCAGTCAGCGATTTAATGGCAAAAACTATAATATCTGGAAGCAGCGTATGCTGACTATTTTTGAGTATCACCGCCTTGATGAATTGGTTTTGGGCAAAGAAACTCGTCCTCCCACCACTGGTGCTGATCAGGACAAGTTTGATGATCGTAGCAGAGAGGCTGTCATGCTTCTTAAGCTTTCTGTTACAGATGACCAGTTGCCGCAAATTCCTTCAGGCAAGACAGCTACTGAGATTTGGAAGCCCCTGAAGGAGCTTCATGAGACCTCTGATAAAAGCCGGGCTTTCTTTTTGAAGAATCAGTTGTTCTCCATCATGATGGACGAACGTATGTCCTTACAGGATCATCTTACGAAGATTAAGGACATTCGAGATCAGCTTGAGGCTATTGGTCGAAAAATGGAGGAAGAGGATATGGTAGTCATCACCCTCAAAAGTCTACCTAAATCCTACGAGCACTTCGTCGAGACTCTCAACATTACGTCTATGAATGTTGATTTGAAGTTTCCTGAATTATGCAACAAACTCCTGCAGCAGGATCGCTGGAAACAGCAGTTTGGTAGCAGTGCTCCCTCGTCCTCTTCTGAACAGGCATTTGCAGCTAAATCCTTTTAGAAGGATAACAGCAAATTTCAGTCATCACAGCCGAACGGTTCAAATCAACCTCCGGGCAACCCTAAGAAGAAGAATGTGCAGTGTAATTACTATCACAAATTCGGCCATATGAAGAAAGATTGCCGTCAGAGGATAGCTTCTGAACAGAAGAAGCAGGGAGGGTCACATCAGAAGGCGCATGTTGCTGAACTTTCTGAGCAGAAGGAGTCTGCCTTTTACGCTTTTATGGCTAAAAGGTCTTCAGATCCTGTCAAGACTTCTGCTTGGTACATCGATTCTGGTGCTTCACGTCACTTTACTCACAGGCGTGATTGGTTTACCGACTTTTCTCCCTTCAGTGATTCAGTTATCTTTGGCAGAGGTGAGGAGTACACAGTAGTTGGCAGAGGCACTGTTCAGATACAGTCTGGTGGAAGGAACCTTATCTTCCTAAATGTGTACTACGTTCCTGGTATGGAACTCAATCTGCTTTCAGTGAGTCAAATCATGAGGAATGCTCCTCAGTTGGATGTAGTGTTCAGTGCTCACAAGTGCTCTATTATTGATCGAAAGACCCGTCTTACTGTTGTTGTTGGTCTAGAGGATCATGGCCTTTATCGGCTCATTGACACTGGTGATTCTCCTAAAGTAGCTATGGCAGCCTGTGTTTCTTCTCTCAGCACTTTGTGGCATCAGCGATATGGACGTCTCAACATCCATTATCTCTCTCAGCTGTCCCGGCAGGGACTTGTTTCTGGCCTACCTGATATTCAGACACAGCATCTTGGAGTATGTGGCGCCTGTCAAGCTGGCAAACAACATCGGACTCCCTTCAAGGATGGAGATTCTTGGCGTGCGTCTAAGGTACTTCAATTACTTCATGCTGATATTTGTGGTCCTATGAATACATCTTCAGTTACTGGTTGCAAATATTTCTTGCTTATTGTTGATGATTTTATTAGAAAGATGTGGGTGTACTTTCTCAAACAAAAATCAGATGTATTTAGTATCTTTCAGAAGTTTAAGTCCTTGGTTGAAAAAGAGTCTGGCTGTAGCATCATCACTCTTAGGACAGATAACGGTGGGGAATTTTGTTCTGCTGCATTCTCTGACTTCTGTGATACCCATGGCATCAAACACCAGTTGACTACACCCCACACTCCGCAACAAAACAATGTTGTTGAGCGTCGCAATCGTACAGTTGTTGAGATGGCTCGTTCTATGTTACAGCACAGGAGTGTTCCTAATAAGTATTGGGCAGAAGCAGTTTTTACTGCCGTCTATCTCCTTAATTGCTCTCCTACTCAGGGTGTTAAGGGGAAGACTCCAAAATAGGTGTGGTCTGGTCGCAAGCCCAGGATCAGCCACCTAAAGCTTTTTGGCTCTCTTGCATATGTTTGGGTTCCAGATGCTCAACGCTCGAAGTTGGAATCCAAGAGTCAGAAGCTCATGATGACAGGGTACAGTGACAACCATAAGGCCTACAGACTGATAGATATTGGCACTGACCGTCTTATCTTCAGCCGTGATGTTGTCTTTGATGAAGATCGAGGACCTTTTCAGTCTTCTTCTTCTGAGCAGTGTTCTGAGGATCAGCCTCAAAGTGTTCTTCCACTAGGTCCACCTGATGGGAGGGATGATGCAGAATCTGTTTTTGATGATGCACTACCTGAGTTTCCTCCGGAAAATAATCCTCTTCTTGCTTCTCTTGTTGCTGATCCTGAACCTCTTCCAGCTCCTCCAGATGTTAGCACTTCTACTCTCCAGCCTAAATGGTATGCTAAAACCATTAGTGATCTCCGGGATGGTGAGCTCATTGAGAGTAGAACTTCCAGACATAAGAGCAAACAGCAGCCTACAGTCAATTTTGCTCTCATGGCTAACATTAATAGTGTTTTTGAGCCTCAGACATACTCAGAGGCTAAAGGTATACCTAAGTGGGAACAGGCTATGGAAGCTAAGTTCCAGAGTCTTCAGAAGAATCACACTTGGGCACTTTCTGATCTTCCTCCAGGGAAGAAACCCATTAGCTGCAAATGAGTGTACAAGGTGAAATACAAAGCTGACGGAACCCTCAACAAGTATAAGGCTCGTCTTGTTGCTCGTGGGTTCTCACAGAAGGAAGGCATTGACTATGAGGAGACCTTTGCTCCTACAGCCAAAATGAGTATCATCCGGCTTGTTCTTGCCTTAGCAGCCCAGTTTGGTTGGAAAGTCCATCAGATGGACGTTAAGAGTGCTTTTCTGAATGGTGACTTGCAGGAAGAAGTCTACATGACGCAACCTCCAGGCTTTAAGGTTGCTGGTCAAGAACACAAGGTCTGTAGACTCGTCAAAGCTCTCTATGGTCTGAAACAAGCCCCTCGGGCTTGGTACATGAAAATAGATAAGTACCTAACAGATCATGGTTTTCAGCGAAGTCCATCTGATTCAAATCTGTATATCAAACTTTCTAGTGATGATATATTGTTTGTGGTTGTCTATGTGGATGACTTAATCATTACTGGCAGTTCTGCACATTTGATTGCTGAGATCAAACAGGATTTGTGCAGTACTTTTGATATGACAGATTTGGGCTTGTTGCATTATTGCCTAGGAGTTGAGGTTTGGCAGACTGAGCACAATATCTTTCTTTCTCAGTCCAAGTATGCTCGCAGCCTCCTGGACAGGTTCAGAATGCAGGATTGCAAACCTGCCTCTACTCCTATGGAACCCGGGCTTAAATTGTCAGCTCAGTCCACCACACCAGTGGTAGATGAATCTTTGTTCAGGCAACTAGTAGGCAGCCTCATTTATCTTACTACTACTAGACCTGACATTAGTTTTGCAGTGAGCTACATATCACGCTTCATGACAGCCCCCAAGGCTGATCATTGGACAGCAGCGAAGCGTGTGCTGCGTTATGTGAGTGGCACTCCTGATTATGGACTTTTGTACACTCAGAGTTCTGATCCTATACTCAGAGGTTACACAGATTCCGACTGGGCAGGTTCTGTTGATGACCGTAAGTCTACAACTGGGTATGTGTTTAGTTTGGGATCTGGTGCTGTCACATGGACTAGTAAGAAGCAGCAGGCAGTGGCTCTCTCCTCGACAGAAGCAGAGTATCGGGGAGCCGTTAAAGCAGGTTGTGAGGTAGTTTGGCTTCGACGGATGCTTGCGGATATGCATGTTCCTCAAGCAGGTCCGACTCCCTTGTTCTGTGATAATCAGGGAGTGCTCAAACTGGCAAAGAATCCGATCTTCCATGAACGAACCAAGCATGTGGAAACTCATTGTCATTACATACGACAGCTGGTTGAAGACGGATCCATTCAGTTGCTGTATGTTCCTACCTCGGAGCAGCCAGCAGATATCTTCACCAAGCCCCTCGGTTCTGATAAATTTGTAAACTTCAGGGGGTCTATAGGTGTTGTTGATAGATTGAGCATTAAGGGAGGGTATTAGTATTTTTTTATACTCATCTATGTCGGCCTAAATATTTCTCTAGTTAATGCTCATCTATGTCGGCAATTTTCTATTTTTAGAAAACTTGCTCTTTTGTACATTGTATATATTGAGCGTTCTAGCTCATTTGTAAATACATAAAATCATAATCAATTCATCTTGTATCTGTTCGAATTCTTTATCTTCCTCACTGGTTGTGCATCTGGAATCAGGGGGATTCGGTGCACACAAAGTTCTAGAGGAATTCCTTTTAGATCTTTATATGTCCATGCGAATACATCCTTGTACTCTAGAAATTTTTTGAATGTAGGCGCTTTTAACATTGGGTTCCAGCCGTCACCTACCAGAATCACCTTCAGGTTGCTTTCATCTCCTAGATTTATCTTACACGTGGATGGCTCTTCGTACATGATCACCTTATCTGGCTCAAACTTATGTGTAGGTGTATCATATACTTTGGCCTCATCTTCTCTGTATTCACCATATGCTGTGGGAAATTCAAGGGTGCGATTCACCTCTGGCAGCTCACTCAACATACGACTTGTAGTCAACGGATGAGTTGTTTCCCCCGACGATTCTTCTGGCGTACGACCAGTAGTCAACAGATGAGTTGTTTTCTCCGTCGATTCTTCTGGCGTACGACCAGTAGTCGACAAATGAGTTGTTTTCTTCGCCGATTCTACTAGCGTACGACTTATCTCACCACTGATCGTACGACTAGTTCCAGGCAAGTGGTTTTCTTCAATCTCATTAATCTCGATCATGGTACATACCAGTGAAAACACCTCATAATCTTCCATTTGCCAATGGAATAGTCCGTTGAGTGAACACGTCTCATCTTCAGAGCATGATTGTAATTTCAGTACTCCATCTTCATCAAGCCCCATGGGTCCTCTTCCTCCAGTTGATGGTTCGCCTGTGTCTGATTCAAATTTAGAAGCCATTTCTCACCCACGGTTTGTGTCCTCAAGTCAATAATGAATTTTCTTCCTTTATTTTCAATCGACAGGGTGTTCTTCCAGTTGTGATCAGCCTTGGCCGCTACCAACCACCCTCTCCCCAAAAGTGCATCGTACGCCTTTTTTATGAACAGTAATGACAACAAAATTTAACAGAAAGTGTTGAGTGCCAATCTTCACCTTCTGTCCCATTAGTACTCTGAGGGCTTTGATTCCATGTTGGTCCGCCCCTACCAATTGAAAAGTCGGTGGCCACAGGGTTTCCTCATGAAGTACACTGACTTCGGAGCCTCCATCGATAATTGTATTGGTCAAAGTTATCCCGAGAATCTCCATATGGATGACGGTCGGTTTCTTCCCAACATTAATTGCCAGCAACATAGGGTCGACGACTTGCTTCCCACTCAATGGTGGTTCCACTATGACATCGTCACTTGTATCTTTCTGCTTGGTTTGCTCCTGGTCCACCGCATTAGTTATCGCCACCCTTAATTGTGGCGTGCTCTTTAATAGATCAGCCATCTTTATGGTTATGTTGGTTTGCAGCATATGTTCTTGTTTGATTCTAGTGAGATAAATGCACTGGCTTTTGCATTAGAATGTCTTCATTCCTCCGCCACTGCATGTTCAACCTCTACTCTGGCTTCACGGAGTCTTTCTTTCGCCATGCGAGGATTTGAGTAGACGGCCTTCTTTGTTTGCGTTTGGGTGATGGAGAAGACTTCTTCTCCTTCTATATCAATCAGATTGATACTGCCTTTATGTTTGGGGCAGTCATTATCCTCATGATCGCCTGGGCCACACCATTTACAAAGCATGCCCTTGTTTTGATTTTGATTGTTTTGGCACTCTCAAGCGAAATGTCCCCATTTGTTGCATTGTCGACATTGAATCATGGGTCGCCCTTTGTCATCATATTGTATGCGGCTTCTCACCCCACTATTGTTATTGAATCTATTATTTCCTCTCCGGTTCCAATACCCACCTAGCGATGCATTGTTGTTGTTTTGTTGCTTCGGTGGTGTAGTTGGTGAGGTATATTGTTCACCTTGAGTAAAGAGCACTTGGGTGCTCCTTGTCTTCAGATTGTATTATATATTTCAGCGACGATTTCATTATCGTCTCTCAAGAGTTTTAACTCTTCTTGGAATTCCTTTCTCAATGTGTCCCAACTGATTTTTGAACTTGCCTCTAGTTTAGTATACCAATCAATAGCTATACCCCTAAGGGTTGCTAGGAACGACCGCAACCAATAGGACCTGCCGTCCTGTCTGTTGGCCACCCATATAGTTGCACATGTTTTACAATGTCTCACTGGATCCTCCAATCCATTCCCCAGAAACTTCAGGAGCTTTTCCCTCTCTACACTCAGACTGACAGGCGGAGTCACCATTTTTCCTCCTTGGTGCAACTTTAGTGTTTGGTTTCTAGTTAGAGAGTCTTGACCCGTACATCCCAGTGCTTTCCGTGCACTCTCGGCCATACAGGTTGTAATATCCCAAATGGGGATATTATGAACAATTTTGGATTCACGGGCTCTCAAATGAATTTTTTTGAATTCTACCCTAATTTTCTGCACTTTAGTTTTCTGCTCTAACCCTAACTTCTACTCTAGTTTTCTGCTCTAACCCTAACTTCTACTCTAGTTTTCTGCTCTTTTAGTTTTCTTCTCTAACCCTAACTTTTGCTCTAAAAATCAGACTTATGCATATAATTTCCATAAAATATGCCAAATCACCATAATATCATTGCCAACAACATTTCCATTATTATATTTGAGTTCCACCACACAATATGCAATTAAACCACTTCAAATGGCAACCACAAATCACTGAAATATAATTTAGAAGTCTGCTGCTATAAAAATTAGAACTAGACAAGTTTTCAATTACATCCAAAAGCATGGGTAACAAGACAAACAAGCCCAGCTCAAATCTGCCCTAAACCCTAAGGTTGTACATACCAACAACAATGCAAAATAATGATAGTAAAGTCCTCCAAAATGATCTTCAAATCTGATTTGCAATTCTGCTCCAAAAACAATGAAGTGCAGGTGAACTCCCCTCACAAAATTCTCCACAAGAAGAGCTAGGTTTTCGTCCAACCCCTCCAAGATATTTGAGGTTTTCGTCCCAAGATCTGCTCCAAAAGATAAACTCCCAAAAGGTAAATGAATGAATAATTGAATGATGCCTCAAATACCACAAATCAACCTCCTATAAATACATGTTATGTCTTCCTCAAATCAGGCCGACCTAGGTAGGAATATTTCTTTTATTTTAATAACTTTATCCCTCTAAGAGGGCCGACCAGCCTCAAGCTATTTAGGCGCCCAAATAAATTCAAATTAAAGATATGAACTTATTATTCTTCCATTCTTTTCCAAGCGCCACCAAGGATAAGGAGATAAAATTATTTTGTCTTCATCACTAGGTGCCCAAACATCAAATGACCCTTCAATCTGACAAGTCTCCATACTCAATTTTCCTCAAGAATGGTTCACTCCATGGAAGGTGAAATATATTAAATGAATTGAACATATCAAGACCATTAGAAAAATATGTTAGGCCATCTCCAAACCTTGATTCTCCTCCCAAAAATCCCAGAGTGTGGAAACCAACCCCTCTGCTCTCCAATGGCGACCATTCTGAAAATGGGGACATTACACAGGTGTGGAAACCAACCCCTTGGCAAATCACATGCTCTTGTTGCCCACAAGGTCTTTCTGTGCTCCTCTAGTCCCTGAGTTGTAGGCTCTCACTCACCAATGCACAATTCTTCCACCTGTCGAGTATTGTCTTCATGTGTCTCCGAGAGTGAATCTTTCCATGATTGGTCTTCCCATGTCAGTTGATGAGAGTCGTATGGTTGAGTTGTGGTCGGCAAGATCTTCTTGTGTCTCGTCTGGGAATGGTAATCGTCTTGCTAATTCTTCCCAATCCTTTTTTGTATATTGTCGCGCGTTTGTGTTTTGCCATACGTTAGGAACTTTCTTCTCCTCCTAACTACGAGTCCGGCTCACACTTCTACTTCTACTCCATCCCCTGGGTGGGCTTTCGGGTAGTAACCCTTCTGTTTCTTCAACTATCTTCTTCAATCTCCTTCTTTCTCTTTGCTCTTGTATTCTTAATGATCTTGTTTCCTGCTCGATTGTTTCCTAACCATTTTGTGATCGCATGTATTTGTTCAGATATAAGGGCATTAATTGTTGGGAGTACAACATCGATCGGTATTACGCTTCTCTTCTCGTCTCGTACGCTCCTCATGCAAGTCTTGCAAGATTAGATAGTGTCTCGCCAGGAGCCTCGAAAGTCGGATAAAAAGGTTGTCAACTTTGTCATTCACCACCCAATTATCCCAGATTTGCTCCTCTAGTATTTCTTTGAGGTGGGCTTCGTTTTGTACGTGTTCCCTCACAGATACGTTCCACAAATATACGAGATCTTGTGTCAAGTCGTTTTCTTGATCATTTTCTTCTTCTCGATACTCTTCTTTTGTCTATTCATTAGGTTGTGGTTCTTCAATCGGCTGACCCATTATATTACCATCCTGTCACCAACTACTCCACTTGACTCTGTGTAGGCAACGGCGCCAAAATGTTTACTACCTATTGGGTCTGGATAGGAATATACAAAGTAAACAGAATGTGCATGAATTGAAAGTAGAACAACATTATAACAATACATTCATTGCAAACTCACAATAGAACTGATATGTATATTATCTCTGAATTGCTCATACAATGTCATTCATCGATCAATATCTCCTCCATACAATGATATGCCAAGTATATAAAAGAGGCCGACAATTGCTCTGGATGGCCAACCGTTGCCAACTACTACAACTGTCAGGAGGATAACAACCTCACCGACCAAAACCAAAATATAACTAAGTACAACTCGTATAATATGACGCTTACAGCCTTATCATCCTCAAGAAAGCCAAGGAAAATCAAAATGTCCCTTGACCTTCATAAGGATGCTAAGGCATGCCAGTACAATCTGCATCTTATAAAGTTGCAAAAAAAATAGAAAGAACATTCAAACTAAAAAAACGTTTTTAAAATAAAGTTAACCATAGAAGTGGACCCACCAAGCTCGTCCAACCTAAAATACTCCTAAAACCCTTGCCCATTGTTATTTTGCATTCACCAAAAGTGCAAGTAAAAAAGAGGAGATGAAGAGGAAGGTCTACATTTCTTTCCTATGCAAATGTTAAACTCAAAGCTTAAATTTTTTTCAATTTCAACGTTGTTTTTTAATCCAATCATTCAACACATTGATTCATTGGACAAATTGTTTTCATTGTATGTTGAAAATCATTTTTTATTTTGTTTAAATTTGAAATGAGAAAGAATTAAAGAGATTACTTTTTTTCTTTTTTTTTAACCTTTTTTAGGTTAAGAAAAGTTGTTTTTGATTTGTATACCTTTGCATTGTGTTAAAAAATTGTTGTTTGTTTTTGGCACTTGTCCAAAATGCACTTTAAAAGAGCTAGAAATGTTGTTTCATTTTTGGCATAGTAGCATTCAAATTAAATGGCACTGACACATCAAACTAGAAGTGTAAATGTAATTCAATTGCTCAAGTTTAAAACAAGGAAAACAAGGGAAATTTAAAAACGCTAAAATACTCATAAAAATACAAGAAAGAAAAAAATGTTTTGTTATTTCATGCCAAATATAGTGTGTAGAAAGAGAAACAACGTTCAAACATAAGACATAAATAATGATTCAATTTTGCCAATTGCTATCAAATTCTCAATAAGTATCATATTCTCAATCAAATGAGATGTACCCATTACAACTTAATGTTAGAATATTGTCATTGATGTCAAATGAAACTAAGTCTCTATGTTGGCGCAGTTTCTATGTGAAAGCAAATCTGATTTATGTTTTAAAAAGATAGCAAGTGAAAAGGATAGCAAGTAAAAAGGATAGCAAGTGAAAAAGAAAAAGCGATTTATTGCTAAGTGTGGAGTTTCTTTTTGTGGATCAGATTTTTTGCTAAAAAGAAAAAGCGATTTATTGCTAAGTGTGGAGTTTCTTTTTGTGTAGAAAATTTATTGCTAAAAAGAAAAAGCGATTCATTGTTAAGTGTGGAGTTTCTTTTTGTGGAAAAGATTTATTACAAAAAGTAAAAAGATAGCAAAGCAAAAAGAAAGGATAAAGATAGCATGCAAAAAGAACGCAAAAAGATAGCATGCAAAAAGATATCTTTAAGGCTTTATTTCTGTTTTTGAAAGTGCCTCATTTTAGAAGATTTACATCTATTGTAATGTCCCTTTTTGGTGCATGGATTTTTGTGTGCATTATGCTTGTTCCTAGTCTCTCGGAGGCTATCCAGCATGTTTGGGAGAACTCCAATGTTCTTGGAGTGGTCGTGGTTCAATCTACAAAACAGTTGTGTATCTCAAGTCTTCGATTTCACCAAGGGATGGTTGAAGTTGTTTAATCAGTGCATTTCTAGTGCTTTATATGGCTTGGGACTATTATTTAGATAATTAATTAATATTTCACTAAGGCTGCCTAAGGTTATGTTTAATTATAGCAACTTAGTGTAATATTAATTATAAAAATGGTTTTCCCTTCTGGAAATGGATTATTTTTCTATGGCATTGAGCTCAGTGGATGTCTAGGGTTATAGTGATGGTTTTAGAAGTTTGATCGGGCTCCCGGATTGCTCTCCAAGATTCTTGGAGGCGCCATCTATTTTTGGAAAGTAACCTGGAAGGCATCATTTCACATCCCAAACCCTATAGAGCATAATGGTTCAGTTTATTTGGCAGTTGGATGAAATTTGAGATTTTCCGCAAAAAGTTATATTTAATGAGCTATTTTAATTATTATTTTCACTTAAGTTCCTAAGGATGAAAATAATTAAAAAGTGATTAAGTGTTATAGCTCATTGGAAGGGGAAAATATATTCTTTTATTTAGGCACTTAAAAAGTGAGCACTTAAATGGAGAAAAAAGAAATTATTTAAGTTGGAGGGAAAAGGTTATTATTTTCAAGAAATAATTCATTTCCTTTGTAACTCCTAAAGTGCCTTTATAAAGAGAATGAGAGCTCATTTAGGGGTGCTTTTGGAATTGATTTTGTTTGTCGATGGATTGAACCTGTGAGTTCTTCCATATTCTCTTGAGGACAAAAACCCTCTTATAGAATTCTTTTGAGGATGAAAACCCTCTTATAGATTGGGTGTGGTTTCATACAGGAATCACCATTGTGCTGAAGCTAGAGATTGGAGGCAAGGTCATACAAAGTTTGTCTTTTTGCTATCATGGAGTTTTTTTTCTATCTTGATTTGTTGATGGATCACTAGTGATTTGAATAATATTTTAGCTTGTAATTGTTTTGAATACTGTTGAGATTGAAGTTTATTGAAAATTATATATTTCCTTTGATGTCCGTACCCTCACCAGCCGTACATATCAGGAGGGTATTGGGAAAGATCTGGGATTTGTATTTCTTGATGTGAAATGGAAAAGAGGTTATTGCTGGTCTCATCATGATTGATTATGTCTAAGCAGATAGTACCAAGCTTTGCTTTAAGTTTTGGAGCAGCTGGAAGGGCCGTACATGTCTAGCCTTATAGCATACAAGAAGGGAAATGGTTTATGGAGGTCTGATGCAATGCATGTTGAAATGGTCCTTGGAAGTTATTCTATCTCCTGGATCACTCATATTATGATTTGCATTCAGAGTTATTGTTACAAGAAAATAGAGCCTGAACTGATCCATACGGCTTGATGATCTGTACACTTACAGCAGATCGTTGGTTTGTGATATGGCTGATATCTTATGGTAAAGATGTTCGATCTTGGTCCCTAGGTGATGCCTATATGTTCACAGAACAAGCTGTTGGAGTTTTGAAGGTAGTTATTTGTGAGTTTTAGGATTATGTTATCAAAGTAATATAAAATGTCTCTGTGAAAGATGTTATTTGCAAGATTTTCTGAGTATGGGAAGAGGGGCTTTAGGACTGATTTGATGAAGTTTTCAGTGCTGATACTATAACTGCAGTCCTTATATCAGCTACAGCAGTTCAGAAAATGCCTTCAAACAGCACACTTCCTCATGGTTCTTTCGGTGGTATTAGCATTTGATCCCTAGTTCAGTCTTGAATGCTAACCTTCATATTTTGGGGAATTTCTATGATCTACTTGCTAAGCTGTGACATGATTATATCAAGGGTTTTGTTCAGTACTGCAGATTTATATCTTGATGGTATACTATTCATTCTTAGGGGGTTTATCATAGATTAATCCTTTTGGGTGCAGCTGTGATATTTGTAAAACCAGAGAGTTTTGGCTTGATTTGTAAAAATATTCATTGCATTATAGTCTTTCTTTTTGTTGTAATCACACATATTGTAACCCCTGGATGGTTTACCCCCAATGTGGAGGAACGAACACTATTTATCTTTCTTTATCCACCCACTGAATAAGTGGATTCTTGCTGAAAAACATATGCCTGCTATATAGCAGATGAATGTATTTAGTTTCCTTTGCACAACTTTGATTTGTAAATCAAAACACTGTATGCTCTCACCACACCCATTCTGAGAACTTGGTGATTAGAAAGTGTGGAGATATTCTATTTGGTTGCATTATTGTGCTAACACTGTGATATCATTGTACAAATTTTTTTAAAAAAATTGGGGTAGCTTATTACATTTGTTTTTAAAGCGCTCTATCCTTGTTAAAAAGCACCATGCTTTATGACTTTTAAAGGTGTTACATAAAATAAGACAAATTCTTATTTAAGTATGATTTATGTCATGAGTTCAAGATTAGAAAAAGACAGCTATTAATTGAAAAAGACGGCTATAGATTGGAAAAGACAGCAATCAAAGGAAAAATAGCAGCGACTTCATATTGGAAAGTTTTTCAAGATATTAAGTAGTGCGAAAAGAAAAAGTCATTAGTACAATTTGCATGTTATGGTCTATTTTTTGGTGTGTAAGGTGAATAAAAAAATGAGATCAGAAAAGAAGATTTAAGTTGCAGATTTATAATGAAAAAAAAAAAAAAAAAAAGATTGGTATGAGAATATGATGAATTATCTATGAGAAGAATATCAGCTGAGTAAAAAGAAGAGCTTGCAGTTTTGTATGTGACTGTTTTTCGTCTTTCATTGAAGAAAAGTCACAAGAAGATATTGTGCCTATTGTATCAAGGGTTGGTGCCTTGTCCTGAGTTGGTGCTTCCAATTAGTTGAAGCTCACTTTTGTAGTCAAAGATTGGTGTCTTTTGTAGGTTGGTGCCTACTTATTAATAAAAGGAATTACTTTGCCATGGTTTTTTCCCAAAAGAGTTTTCCACGTACAACCGGTGTTCAACTTGCTTATGGTTTATTTGTACTATTCAGTTTTTAATAAAAGGATTTAAAATTGTTCTTATACTGATTCACCCCCCGCCCCTTAGTATAAGCGTGTGCTCTTCACTTAAGTCTGAGAGTACAAAAAATGCTACTTCTCCATCCAGCACAGCCCAAAACAATTTTTATGTTTTTGCTTTTTAAAACCAGTGTGGGGGTTTGGGGTCTAGAGCCTACACCACCAAGTCCAAATTAAACCCTTTGCAGCCACAAGGTCCTTCATGGTGGATGCCACTTTCCATAATTTTACCACTTTTAACCAAGATCCAAATTCCTCAAAAGTATAGGGTTAGTCACTTTTTTTTAAAATGCCAAAAAAACATAGTTTATTTGCAATTTATTGAATAAACAATGGTTTTTTAAAAACAGACGCAAGTTATTCATTAAAAAGATGAGTGACAGGAAAAAAAATGGCATAGCCCACATGTCAGGCTTCAATTAACCACAGTTTTTTCCTGGTTATTGCTTCTATGGTTTTTGGCATTTGCCCTTACTGTTGTTTTTAATATTTTGCAATTGAATTAAAAATGCACTTCAAATGGGCTAAACATGTTGATGTTTTTGAGTATATCTTTCTTTTTTTTATATATATCACAGTTTTGTTTTTTGCAGTGCCAACATGAATTACAATGATAAGAATGATAACATAATGCAGGAAATCGGTAGTGCAAATGAGGGGGTTGGAGAACAAAGGGAAAAGGTAATGGAAACTAAAAGCTTAGTTGCAAAGACTGCGAAGTTTAATTGTCCTTCTAAAATGTTGACCCAATGGACCAAGGGGCCATTTAACAAGAAGAATCATTTGCTACGGTTTGCCACCAACATTGATACGAACAAAGCACATAATTTAGAGGAGAGTCTGCATTGGAAGTGCAATACTTGCTCTCTTGATTGGAAGGGTAGCATTACCTGGGTGAATGCACATTTTTTTGTATATCACTAGTAAGGGGTTGGGGTTTAGGAGGCACTCATACTTGAGCAGAGAGACAAATTTATTAGATTGTTTCATGAAGATATGGATAAAAATGTTGCTGTTTTGTTTTTGGCACTCACCCTTAGTGTTGCTTTTTATTTATTTTACAATGAGACTTAAAAATGCACTTTAAATGGGCTACACATGTTGATGTTTTTGAGTATATCTTGCTTTTTTTGTTTATGACTCGGTTTTGTTTTTGCAGTGCCAACATGAGTTACAATATGAGGATTATGACATAATAGAGGAAATGGGTAGTGCAACTGAGGGGGCTGGAGGAGAAAGGGAAGAGATGACACAAACTAAAAGGACAATAGCAAGTGCTGCAAAGTTTGATTGTCCTTCTAAGATGTCAGCCCAATGGGCCAAGGGGCCATTTAAGAAGAATCATTTACGACAATTTGCCTCCATCATTTATACAAACAAAGCACATAATTCAAGGGAGAGTTGGCACTAAAAGGCAACATTACTAGGATGAATGCACATATTCCATTATTGATACAAACAAAGTACATATTTGCTTTCTTGACTGTAAAGGCAACATTGCTAGGGTCAATGCACATTTTTCTCATATCATTGGCAAAGGGATTGGAGTTTGTGAGGCACTCATACCTTAGTAAGGGCAAAATTTATCAAATTATTTCATTGAGATATCTCCACTCCATCTACACCAACACCTTCTTCTAGAACTTCCAAGCACATTTCTATTACTACAACTCCTACAAGTCCAACTTTTGAGGACAGTGGAGTGGAACCTATGGGAAGAAAAAAGATTGTGGGTTCAACTTCCAATCCACTTATTGAAATAATCAATGCATGGGCTTGAGATGAGGCAAACAATGCCATTGACAAATTCTTCTTTGCTAATGGCATTCTATTTCATGATGCTCACTCTCCTTATAAAGAGGCTATAGCTAAGGTAACCAAAGCAAGTCCCTCTTATGTGCCTCCTTGAAAAACAAAATTGAGGACCACCATCTTGGACAAAAATTATTCTAAGGTGAATTCGGAGATGAAGACCGCATGGGTTTCTCTTGTCTATAATATCATCATGGATAATTGGACTATTAGCGTTTAAATTTGCAACTTTCGGTGCAACTCTAAACGGACCAGTGTGTACAGTAGAACTGTTCTTCAAATTAGGAAGGGAAGCTCCATCAGACAAGAAATTTTAAAAAGACAATACAATTAACCTATCTTTTTGTTTTCTCAAGGCACGAGCACAAGGCGATTCAAACTCTTCTGCAATCCTATAAGAAGTTTTCTAAGTATTGCAAAAGAATAACTAATCTAAAAGCATACTTTTGATTTCTCCGAGTAAATCCAGAGCTCAAAGAAATCAAAGGAACATTGGCGAGCTGATTTGAAAGGAAACACTAAAAACAAAGGAAGATCAAAGACGGATGTTTAGGCATAAAATCATAAACACTTGCTTTCAATCTCAACAACACAAAACTTCCACAAAGATAATGCATATATTTATTCTCAAAGTAATAAACTACACAACACAATTGAACAATAATAGGTGAGCAATAAAAGCTTCAGCATTTACCATTAAGAAATTGTGCATAGAATACACTTATTTATACCCTGAAACAAAAGGTGCAAGGAAATAAAAGGAAGAGTTAACTAATATTCTCCAACCTAACCCTAATGCTGCACACAAGCATGTGAGCTTATTAGCATTTAAAAATATAAAATAAGTCTCATTCAATTCAGTTAACTGAACTTGATTTTATTACAATTTGAGTTCCACAAATAGATATTTTTGCATGACTTCGAAAATAAATCCGAAAATAAATTTATCTTTGAAAAGCAAAGTCAGTTCTCAAAATAGAAACTGCTTTGGAAATCCCTCCAGCTGCCCAAAATAGATTTTGTTGTAAATACTGAAAAATGGCTAAGTCTGGGAATTGAGATTTCTCTCCAATTCATCAACTTTAGCCTCATCTAGTATGGTGATAGAAGAATATTGCATAGTGACTTTGAGGCTTGGAGAAGTGTTCTTTGCTGTCCCGCACTAGAAAATACAAAATCAGACCTCCTTTAGCTCGCTGTCCCGGAAAATCAGAACTTTTCTTTCGCTGTTCAACTCAGAATTTCATGAAAAAGTGTATAAATTTGCCTTGGAAAGTGAAAATTCTGAGTTATACCTTCAAATATCTTTTAGAATTTGGCCTCCAATGGTGGGAATCCACCCTCTAGCTATGAATATCTTCTCTTAGATCAAGAATGGTGAATAAAATCAATGTATTATGTGTAAAATATGTCCCCAAGGTGAAGCGCTGCCTCTAAAACCTCTTCAATCTGCCTTGAATTTGATGAAAACTATGCACAAATGCTTCCTTCTACTTGAGCACTGCCTTCAAACTCCAATCTGCCTTTGTAAATGATACAAACAATGAATAAATGGCTCCTTTATAGTTGGGTGCTGCCTCCTAGGGTTTCAAATCTGCATTGTATTATTTTTAGAGTGCTTTTTTATTTGCTTTGGACATGCAAACATGAAGAGTGGAGTTAGAAGTGAAGTCTCCTATTAATAGCCCTCAAAAATCATGAGTCATCTCCACAAAGTGGTGCTCATATTTAGCAAAGTCGGCCAAGGCTTAAAAATAACCTTTTCTTTTTGTGTTTGGGCATTTGTTTTACCCTTGGCGTCGGCGCCTAAGGGAATCGCCTTTTTCCCTTGGTGCGGGTGGAAACTTGAAACGCATCTCCTCCTCAAAATTTTATTGCCTTTGAAACTTTTTGCTTGGTGGAAATGTGTTTTCAGATGTGCGTCTCCCCCTTTCATTTTAACAATCTTTAATGTTTCTTTCTTGGTGCAAGTGGAAAATTGAAAACGTGCTTTCTCCTTCAAGGCAACCTTTTGGTGCCCTTTTCACTTTGGCGGAGGTGCACTTTGAAAAACGCACTTCCTTCAAATAACTTTGCCTTTGAAAATTTTCTGTGAGGCCTTTATACCTTTGGTGAAAACATGCTTTGAAATGTGCACTTCCGCTTTTGCCTTAGAAAAATTTTCAAAAATTTTGATTTTTTCGAAATTTTCAAATTTGATTCTTAAGTTGCCAGGTTTCTCCTTTGTGCCTTTATTCGCTCCTTTGCAGTGTTTAGGTCTTCAATTCGACGCCTCTAACTTTCGCTTCCTGATGATCTTTCACAACCTATAGCCAATTTGGCTCTTTGAAATTTCTCTTCATTTGGGCCTTGTTTTGATCTCCTTCGATATATCTTGTACTTGCAGGGTTAGAGAATAATGACACGATGACATGGGGCTTGAAAGGTGTGTTTTGGCATCACTTTTTAGGGTGTTTGTATGCATAGATGAAAAATTTCATATGGGTACAGCATTAGGCTCTGTCTGGGGGCCATGGTGTATACTTGCGACATAGAAGGACCTCAGAATCTTTGGTTTGTAGTGTAGATCAGTGTCTTGTCAGTTGGGCAATAGAGTCAATACATTTACCTAAAATCACCTAAAGGTGGAACTCTGGTCTACCTAACAAAACACAACAAATAAACGATACATAACTGGGAAAAACAATACTACATAACGAATATATTACGGAAAGGGGAAACACAATACAAAACAATTTGACACACAAAACACTCTTTTTTCGAGCGAGGACGAGGAAAATGAAAATTGTTACACAAAACCATCAACAGGTTCAGAAAAAAAAGAACCTCTTCTCCTGGGTTGGGAAATTTGTCTTTGCAGCACATGGTCTTTCTTCCTCTGCAACACCTTCTCGAAGAGCCACAATTCAGGTGGGTAGATACAATCATGCCATGAGAAGTTCATGATGAACTGATTGATGCGCATGAGCTCTAGTGGATCATCTTCTACCATAGCGCAAAACTTCTGCAATAGGTGAAGGTACAGAACCTCCTAAAGATATGAAGCAAGGTCCTGTGGCCAAAGTATGCTCATGGGAGTGTTAACCACCACATATAGAACTTGACGTTCTTCATCCATGTCTTCAACATATGCAACCTTGAACTCAGCCCATGAATCGTCCTTTGGAAAAGATTGAAGCTACTCATACAGAATCTCCATCACTGGTTGTTGACTCGTCGGATCCACAACTGTTATCATCAATTTGTCTAGTGATTCAGGTAATTCTTCATCATTCTCATTGGTCATGCCTTCGTCCATCCAATCCTCAGAATTTGAATGTGATAAATCATCAAGATCTAAATCTTCGAGCTCTTGATCATCATCAAAGTATACTTGTTGGATAACATCTTCACCTAGTAGCTCACTTTGCCATCCATCATTTTGAGTCTTATCAACGTCCATAGAGCAATCTCCTTCAATAATTGTATCCTTGAGACCATGAATACAAAAATCTGGCAGCATCTCATCTTCGGCAACCACACACTTCTCTTCTGACATGCATGCAAGATCAAACACGGATTCTTCTAAGCTTTGTGTTTCTTTTTTTGGTTGATTGATCTCACACACGGCGTATCTCATAACACACTTGTCGAGAATTTCTGACTTCTCCATATGATTCTCTTCGGTGACCAAGACTGAATATTCAATGAACTTTTCTTCTCCAAGAGCTTCTTCACATGTTGCATCTTGTGTTGATTTTATCACATCAGCGATTTCCTTTTCTTGCATAGGTTCATGGATAACCTCAGAAAGTTTAGCATCATCCTCTTCACCAGTATGTATGAAATCTGTCAAAGACAAGGATGAAGGTGGGCTAAACTGCAAAAGAAAGTTACAATATCTTCAATTGAAGATTCACTCCCCAAGTGATGTAGAAAACTGTCAAGATCCAATGATGAATCTTCCATATGATCTCCAGTTTTGATAAATTCGTCCAAAGATGAATCATCTTCAACATGAAGAAAATTTTCCTCTTGCTCCAATTGCAATGCTTTTTTGGTCTTTTCTCCTTTGAGTGTATCTGACGTAGATTTTTCAAACCATCCTTCAAATGATGACAGGAACAAATTGGATTCATCATTGCCCTCTTCAGAACATCCAATTTCCCCTTCACAATTTTGCTCTCGAGAGATGTGTTGCACTTCTTCCTCAGAGAAAGTATGCAAGTCATGCATTTCTTCAGGTTCTTCCATCAACGATCCTTCTTCATATTCAAAGAAATTATGCAAATTTTCAGCTTCCATTGAACATTCATGTTCCATATGCAAACACATGATGTTGCTTGAAACAGAGTTAGGAAAATGATTCCTTCTAATATTTGATTTACACTAGGTAAATCCCTTCATAGACCCGCCATCGGATTCATCTCAAAGACATTGAGGATCATCTGAATATCCTTGATTTTCATTTTAAGCATTCAATATTTGCATGAATCTTCTCATCTCCAGGCAACTTTCTCCATCATGTCTATTCGTTGCATGGAATAAGCAATAGATTTGTACCGCAGAAGACACATCTACGACTTGATGCACAGGGGAAGCAGGTTGATCACTGACATAGTTAATGAAAGAATCCTGCATATTTGAAGGAGATGGAACTTGCCGAAATGGTACAACGTTTAGGGGCACCAGTGGCTTGATTGAATCTCTCTAGATCTTTCCTGAAGTGAACATATGATCTTCTAATTCAACAGCATACTCCTGAGCTTCCTGCAGTTCTGTAGTTTTTCTTTGCTTCAGATAGAAAGAAACTTCTGAGGATTGTGCATTGGTGAAGCAACTCAGCGGAATTTCTGACGAAGGATTTAGGGTGTTCACAACTTTGCCAACCAGACGGTTGACCCTGGCCACAAACTCTCGCATCGGCTCACTTCTCTCTTTCTTGATGTTTGAGAGTTGTGCAAACAAGACATGACTGTCTTCTACAGGCTTGAAATGGGCGAGAAATTTCTCCCTCATCAACGCCCAACTAGTGATAGATCCGGCAACGAGGTGATTAAACCATTCAGCTGCTGTGCCTCGCAAGCTCTCCACAAATAAACGAACTGCAACATCTTCATGTGCAACGCTCAGAATCCCATAGGCAGTGGTGAAGGCAAAAATGTGCTCATCAGGATGTTGTTGGCCATCACCATGAAACTTCGGAAAATTCTTCCTTGATCCTTCAGGAAGTTCATGGTTGCCGGTGAGAGCTAGAGGACCAATAGCATTTCCCCACGGCAAAGGAGGTGCAAGCCTTCGGTTGCCATTGTTGTTGTTGTGATTGTTACCTTCAACACCATTGTTATCAGCCATTGCTTCTCTTAATAGATTTGGTATGGCAGGATTTGTAGAGGATGAGACTTCACCGTTTGGAGAATCAAACGCTTGAAAGAATGAGCCAGCAAGTCCGGCTCTCCTTCTTTGCCTTGTGTAGACTTTGTAAACCAGAATTGCTTAATCCCACACAAGAGGAGGCAACACTAGTCTTCCTGCTGCGAGATCTACCTTTCTTTCTTCTTCGTCAAGTATAGTAGCTACGGTTCTCCAATGCGCTGAATCCTTTCTTTCAATGAAGACGAATCTTCTTAGGCTGTCAACAATCTCTTCTTGCTCCTGTTGAACTAAATTCAGATGTGGCTGCAAAACAGGGGCAATAGGACACCAAATGGTCATGTATGTAAAATAGAGCGTTAACTCAAAGTAATTTTCTCGTGCCCCATGGTGGGCGCCAAAAACAGTTAGCATTTAAATTTGCACCTTTCGGTGCAACTCTAAATGGAACAGTGTGTACAGTAGAACTATTCTTCAAATTAGGAGGGGAAGCTCCATCAGACAAGAAATTTTAAAAAGACAATACAATTAACCTATCTTTTTGTTTTCTCAAGGCACGAGCACAAGGCAATTCAAGCTCTTCTGCAATCCTATAAGAAGTTTTATGAGTATTGCAAAAGATAACTAATCTAAAAGCATACTTCTGATTTCTTCGAGTAAATCCAGAGCTCAAAGAAATCAAAGGAACATTGGCAAGCTGATTTGAAAGGAAACACTAAAAACATAAGAAGATCAAAGATGAATGTTTAGGCATAAAATCATAAACACTTGCTTTCAGTTTCAACAACACAAAACTTCCACAAAGATAATGCATATATTTATTCTCAAAGTAATAAAATACGCAACACAATTGAACAATAATAGGTGAGCAATAAAAGCTTCAACATTTACCATTAAGAAATTAAGTGTGTAGAATACACTTACTTATACCCTAAACAAAAGGTGCAAGGAAATAAAAGGAAGAGTTAACTAATACTCTCCAACCTAACCCTAATGCTGCACACAAGCATGCGAGCTTATTAGCATTTAAAAATATAAAATAAGTCTCATGCAATTCAGTTAATTGAACTTGCATGTTATTACAATTTGAGTTCCACAAATAGATATTTTTGCATGACTTCCAAAACAAATCCAAAAATAAATTTATCTTTGAAAAGCAAAGTCAATTCTCAAAATAGAAACTACTTAGGAAATCCCTCCAGCTGCCCAAAATAGATTTTCCTGCAGATACTGAAAAATGGCTAAGTCTGGGAATTGAGATTTCTCTCCAATTCATCAACTTTAGCCTCATCTGGTATGGTGATGGAAGAATATTGCATAGTGACTTTGAGGATTGGAGAAGTGTTCTTCTTCACTGTCCCGCACTAGAAAATGCAAAATCAGACCTCTTTTAGCTCGCTGTCCCGGAAAATCAGAACTTTTCTTTCGCTGTTCAACTCAGAATTTCATGAAAAAGTGGATAATTTTGCCTTGGAAAGTGAAAATTCTGAGTTATACCTTCAAAAATCTTTTAGAATTTGGCCTCCAATGGTGGGAATCCACCCTCTAGCTATGAATATGTGCTCTTAGATCAAGGATGGTGAATAAAATCAATGTATAATGTGTAAAATATGTCCCCAAGGTGAAGCGCTGCCTCTAAAACCCCTTCAATCTGCCTTGAATTTGATGAAAACTATGCATAAATGCTTCCTTCTACTTGAGCTCTGCCTTCAAACTCCCAATCTGCCTTTGTAAATGATACAAACAATGAATAAATGGCTCCTTTATAGTTGGGCGCTGCCTCCTAGGGTTTCAAATTTGCATTGTATTATTTTTAGAGTGCTTTTTTATTTGCTTTGGACATGCAAACATGAAGAGTGGAGTTAGAAGTGAAGTCTCCTATTAATAGCCCTAAAAAATCATGAGTCATCTCCACAAAGTGGCACTCATATTTAGCAAAGTCGGCCAAGGCTTAAAAATAACCTTTTCATTTTGTGTTTGGGTGTTTGTTTTACCCTTGGCGTCGGCGCCTAACGGAATCACCTTTTTCCCTTGGCGCAGGTGGAAACTTGAAAACGCGTCTCCTCAAAATTTTATTGCCTTTGAAACTTTTTGCTTGGTGGAAGTGTGTTTTCAGATGTGCATCTCCCCCTTTAATTTTAACAATCTTTAATGTTTCTTTCTTGGTGCAAGTGCAAAATTGATAACGCGCTTTCTCCTTCAAGGCAAACTTTTGGTGCCCTTTTCACTTTGGTGGAGGTGCGCTTTGAAAAACACACTTCCTTCAAATAACTTTGCCTTTGAAAATTTTCTGTGAGGCTGTCATGACTCAATATTTTCCAATGAAAGATTGGAAAGACTCATTGATAACTTATGGTCTAATTTGCATCTTTCCTACCAAGGAAGACCACGGAATCATCGATGAAGGGAAGAGAACTACATAATGAATAAAACTCTACATAAGTATCGCCATATAATTATGAGTAAAAGCAGACTATCATTATCCTGTGTGCTGCATTCTAAGAGTTAGACATTTTGTCTTTAGCACCGAAGTCTTCATGTTACCTGAATTCAACGACTCATGAATTCACTACTATATCTTGTGGCGGGTTAAGGAACAAGCAATCATAAGCATAACACCCAGATCCTTCATCGTTACTGCGATATCCCCGTATGCTCATATTAATGCAAACAATCACTAAGGAACCTACCTTCCATACCTCCGTCAACCGAGAGTTAACAATATATAATCGAAGGTCATAAATAGTGGCATGGTCGATTAAAAAGTTAGCACCTTTCAAGAAGACAAAAGATAGTATAAAAAGAAACAAGACTAACTAATCATGTGTTACCACCAATCGGCCAAGAGGCACGTGTTATAGAATGGTGCGATCCTCTATAGAATATGTGCATGTAAATAGAGATCGAAGGCACTAAACATCTCATATATCAAACGTCAAGTATCTCAACATCGAACCATCATACATTCTCCTTTCAGGCATCGAACAAGATATAATATCATATCAGCAATTCAAATTACTCATTCCATTAGCAATTTGCAAGGATAAAGCATTGAACAATTAAATACTTACTTCCAGCTATCGAATATACTTCATATCTGCTGTAGAAGACTCTAAAGTATATTTATACAAGGAGAATCGCTGCAGACAAGAGATACCAATATGCAATTATCCCAATCTACATTCTATAAAGGATATCATTGATCGGACCAGCATTATACGGCTTTGAAACATACAGCTTCATATGAGAAGAATGAGAATGACACGCCTTAGAGGCCATTCATGGGTATTTAGAGGCCTTTGTCACATGCTAGTGCAAGGTACCCATAGTGCAAAGGATAGTAATCACATAGAAGCCTTTGTCACATGATGGTACAAGGTACCCATAGTGCAAAGGATAGGTGATTTAGTGGCCTTGGCTACCATGGTGTAAGGCATCATAAGTACCAAGGAGTCTCATAGAGGCCTTGACTCTAAGAGTACCAATGGTACTACTTGAGCCTAAGGAAAGGAGACATAGAGCCCCATGGTGGATAGTGGCAAATCTCATCTCAACTCTCTCATATGATGTTAATGAGTAACACATGGAAAGAGATAGCAAGTATGAAATATATATATTGATAGAGGTCATGACTAAATAATAGAGCATGTGAAATGCCATGATAGAGAATATGAAAGACATATAGATAGTGATCATAAGAGTAACATGTAAAATATAAATGATAGAGAATGTGCATTGAAAGTAATCATAAGATTAGTGATAGTTTAAGATATGAATTGGCATTTGATCATAGAAATGATAAAAGCAATGTTCTTATGTGAATTATATATGTGGCTATAAATGCAAAGTGTACTACTACTAATGTTCTCTTTTTGCAAGTTGAAATTTGTGAACAAGGTTGAGAGATTTTGACTTGTGACAAGGGGACATTACAAGTGGTATCAGAGCGGACTTCCTGCCATCCTGTGAAGCAATCTTATGCAAGCATACACTAGAAGGAACTGCCAACTCCTAGAAGAACAAATGAACAACGAAATGAGGGCCTTCATGGAAGCCACTACCAAGGCCATGATGGAACAAAATGAAAGAATCACCAAAGCCATGATGAATCAAGGTGAAAAGACAACCCAAATGTTTTTAGAGGCACTCCAAAAGGTTGGCCACACTATGGATCAACCAAACTCAACAAATGGAAAAGTAGGATCTAATTGTGCCAAGAACAGCCCTACTTCATCGAATCCAAGGATTCCTATACCATCTTTTCTTCCGGAAGAGGAAACTTCAAGAACAGAAGAACCCACTACAAACGCAATAAGCACGGATGACATTGCAAGGGCTTATGCAAGCTTGGAACCGGAAGTAAGGAGGGTAGTATCATTTAATGACTATAGCAACTCAAGAAGGAATGAAATGGTAAGAAGAGAAAGAAAACCCCCTAATAAGGATTTAAAACATAACACAAATTAGGTGAATCTTCCAAATTTTGATGGAACCAACAAAATCACACCACATGCATGGCTCCAAAAATTAAATGACTATTTCTTACTTAGCCTGATGATGGAAAAAGATGCACTCCAATTCGCCATCTTGCACTTGGAAGGCGTAGCCTATGAATGGCGGCATCATGGAAAGCACACTCAAGGTCATGAATCCATCACCTCTTATGAAGAGTTCTCCAAAAGATTTATCAAGAAATTTGATCGTCGCCATCCACAACAAGATTTCCGAGAGTTAACCCTACTAAGGCAAAGAGGCTCCGTGGATGAGTATATAAATGAGTTTGAGAAGATAGCAATCTGAGTATTCGGAATGGACAATGAAAGACTCACATATTTGTTTATTGAAGGATTGAACGAGAAACTACGAGGCTTAGTAGGAGCCCTCAAACTAGCTACACTTGATGAAAACCCAATCCTCGCAATCTTCCACTAAACCCCTCCATAAGAAAGAAAATCTTGATAAGAATCCATGCCGTAAATGTGGATAACCGTGGAAATCAGGACATATATGTCTAAGGAATGAAAAGAAACACGAGAAACCATATCTTTCTTACAGTGACCGTGAAGAGCTAAGAAAGAAGGGTCTTTGTTTTGATTGCAAGAAAGAATGGGAGAAAGGACACATTTGTGAACAAGACAAAAAAGTGTGTTTTAAATGCAAAGAAGCATGGAAACCAGGGCATAGATGTGGAAAAAAAAGCCCAAGCACACAATATAGAAGTCATATTCAACAAAGAGATTCAGGAAGAAAATGAAGTGACTTCAAGTAAAAGGAGGAAAGAGAGTTGATTCTAGAACCAAGTACGCTTGTTTACATGTAAGAAAATGAAATGGAAAAATTGAAGAATAAATATAATACTCAATAAAAGGGAACTGATATAAAGGTCTGCAAGAAAGAGTTATAGAAGGGTCCATTAATATTCTTGCGGTAGGATTTGTATGGAAATGTAATGTATGGTTCAAGTATGTTGAATAGATCATGCATAATGTATGAAGAATGCATGATTATTGGAAAATGTGGAATTGATAAGAATTTATTATGCATAAATCTATACCATGATAGGAGGAAGGGAAAGTACAAAGGGAATATAGGACCCTCTCTTAGGTACGCCACCCAAAAGGAATTGTAATGAACTCACATGAGCCAAAGTGGTTCTGCCTTTTAATTAAAGGATTCTGCCTTTGGGTCTAGAAAGAGAAGTGCTCTTCTAGATACGCCACTCATGATGAGAAATGATAAGTCCACATAAACCAAAGGGGTTCTGCCTTCTAGTGAAGAGTTCTGCCTTTGGGTCTAGAGAGAGATGTGCTCTTCTAGACACGCCACTTATGATGGAAGTAATAAGTTCACATGAGCCAAGGGGTTTTGCCTTCTAGTGAAGGGTTCTACCTTTGAGTCTAGAGAGAAATATGCTCATCTAGATACGCCACTCATGATGGAAATGAAATGTTCACTTGGGCCAAAGGGGTTCTGCCTTTAGTTGAAGGGTTCTGCCTTTAGGCCTAGAGAGTTGGATCACGAGGATACCCTTTTGAGACCTCACTCCCCTATCATGGGTATAGTGTTATAATGAGGCCAATCATGAGGAAATAAGGAAAGATGACAAGATGAGGGGATAACGGATAAATTAGAATCCTCACTAGGTACGCCACCTCATATGAATGGCATGGGCCACATGAGGCCAAGGGGGTTCTGCCTTTTAGTTGAAGGGTTCTGCCCTTGGGCCTAGAGAGGCTAAGACACCCCATTGAGTCACTCTCTTCCATGCCTTTCCATGGTTGATCATCCCAAGGGATTGAATCAGGACAAGAGATTCTCCAAAATCCAGACTTAAACATTGCTTGAGGACAAGCGATCTCAAGAGGGGAGGCCTGTCATGACTCGATATTTTCCAATTAAAGATTGGAAAGACTCATTGATAACTTATGGTCTGATTTGCATCTTTCCTACCAAGGAAGACCACGGAATCATCGATGAAGGGAAGAGAACTACATAATGAATAAAACTCTACATAAGCATCGCCATATAATTATGAGTAAAAGCAGACTATCATTATCCTGTGTGCCGCATTCTAAGAGTTAGACATTTTGTCTTTAGCACCGAAGTCTTCATGTTACCTGAATTCAACGACTCATGAATTCACTACTATATCTTGCGGCGGGTTAAGGAAGAAGCAATCATCAGCATAACACCCAGATCCTTCATCATTACTGTGATATCCCCATATGCTCATATTAATGCAAACAATCACTAAGGAACCTACTTTCCATACCTCCATCAACCGAGAGTTAACAATATATAATCAAAGGTCATAAATAGTGGCATGGTCGATTAAAAAGTTCGCGCCTTTCAAGAAGACAAAAGATAGTATAAAAATAAACAAGACTAACTAATCATTTGTTACGACCGATCGGCCAAGAGGCACGTCTAATAGAATGGTGTGATCCTCCATAGAATATTGTCATATAAATAGAGATCGAAGGCACTAAACATCTCATATATCAGACTTCAAGTATCTCAACATCGAACCATCATACATTCTCCTTTCAGGCGTCGAACAAGATATAATATCATATCAGCAATTCAAATTACTCATTCCATTAGCAATTTGCAGGGATAAAGCATTGAACAATTAAATACTTACTTCCGGCTATCGAATATACTTCATATCTATTGTAGAAGACTCTAAAGTATATTTATACAAGGAGAATCGCTGCAAACAAGAGATACCAATATGCAATTGACCCAATCTACATTCTATAAAGGATATCATTGATCAGACCAGCATTATACGGCTTTGAAACATACAGCTTCATATGAGAAGAATGAGAATGAGACGCCTTAGAGCCCATTCATGGGTATTTAGAGGTCTTTGTCACATGCTGGTACAAGGTACCCATAATGCAAAGAATTGTAATCACATAGAGGCCTTTGTCAGATGATGGTACAAGGTACCCATAGTGCAAAGGATAGGTGATTTAGTGGCCTTGGCTACCATGGTGTAAGGCATCATAAGTACCAAGGAGTCTCATAGAGGCCTTGACTATAAGAGTACCAATGGTACTACTTGAGCCTAAGGATAGGAGACATAGAGCCCCATGGTGGATAGTGGCAAATCTCATCTCAACTCTCTCATATGATGTTAATGAGTAACAAATGGAAAGAGATAGCAAATATGAAATATATTTATTGATAGAGATCATGACTAAATAATAGAGCATGTGAAATGTCATGATAGAGAATATGAAAGACATATAGACAGCGATCATAAGAGTAACATGTAAAATATAAATGATAGAGAATGTGCATTGAAAGTAATCATAAGATTAGTGATAGTTTAAGATATGAATTGGCATTTGATCTGTTGGCGTTTCAATTCGCACCTCTGGAATGCGAGTTGGAAACAGACAACTATGCACAGATAAATTGCTCTCCTATTGTGAGGGGGAGTTCCCTTTTTCCTGATGTTCGCTGAAAAGATAAATAAAATAAATTCGCCTATCTTCTTTTTTATTCTCAGCTGCGAGCACAAGGTTATACAACTCTTTTCGCTGCAACAGAGGTTTTTCTTTTTTTAAAACTTCTAACTACAGCTAGGCCTAAACTAATGACACTTTTGATTATCTGAGTAAACACAAAGCACAGAGATCAAAAGTGGACGAGGAATGATTGTTTTAACAAAAATTTAAGCAATCTTCTCCCAGATTTACGTCACAAGACTTATAGTACTTTAATGATGAAAGTTGAAATGAAAGCTACAAAAGCCACACATCTGACGATGAAAACTTGATGAATCGAGATAGAATATTAGAGCAAAATAGGCATGAGACTTCTATTCAATATCACAAAGTCGGTACAACTCTAGGACAGCAATGCTGCAGCAAAAGGCAGGCATACAGCAAGCGATCAAACACCGGAGAACAGATTACACAAAGTGAACAAACACTTGGAATATCAAGATTTGCAGGCTAGAATAGGCACAGCAAATTTGCTATCACAATTACCATTACATACAATGGGAAAGGATGCCCTTATTTATACTAAAATCAAAGGAGTAGGGAACCCTAAAATCTCCTTGATTAACCCTAACTTGCCAACTCGCAAGCTTTATTACTATTCTAAGACAAAGATACAATAAACAAATGCTTTAAAGCGATTTAATTTAAAGCAAAGAAAACTCCAACTAACACAAAGTGATTTCTTTCTAAAAATAGAATGGATGAGCTTAAGATGAAAGCAAATACTTTAAAACAAAAGCATATGTTTTAAAGTTGTTTTCTTCTGAAATGAATCCTCATCAACTTTCTTGCTTTATGGTGATGTCATCCATTGATATTCTGGGAAACAATATCTTCTAAAAAGCGAGTGACTGCATCTCTGCCAAGAACACTGATACTCTTTAGAATGATAATTTGATTCTCTAACATCTCTTCACCACTGACAACCATCTGGAGAAATTCATGAACTTCGCCCACAGCCTTGTCGAACTTCACTGTCATTGTGGCAAAACGACCCATCTTGCCGGCACTAATATCATCATTAAAATTGTTGCAGACGAGAGTCTGAAACTCTGCTTGCACTTCCCTGAGATCATACAGGGTACCATCTTCTCTTTCATACAAACACAGGATCTAAGAAACAAAAGATCTGACGAACTTGAGGACGTTGACTACCTTTTCTTTCCACTGTCAATTCTGAAATTATACTGTCATAAGTTTTTACTGTGAAAAGGTATTGCGCTTTCCAAGTAGAAACTGTCTTCTTATCTTCAACTGAATCAACAGAATCAAATGCAATCTTCAAGTCAGAGATAAGGATCTCGAACACCGGCCTATTTTCTGCCATGGTCTGTTGCAACCCCTGGATGCCTTGGCGTAAATCATGAGCATTGTACTTTAATTGATAAACTCTGAAAGTATAACTCGTATAACTCTTCCTTTGGTCACAAATTCTTCCACCCAACTATTCATGTGCCTCCCATAGAGGACCAACTGACTGAACTGCCGCTGATCGGCTAGTGATTCAAGATTCAGTGGAAGTAATAAATCAGCCTTTGATGTGCCATGGAAAAGGTTGGAAATGTACTGCCGCAGCTATCTGATTTCAGCTTTGAGAGCTGCTTTGTCTTCTCCGTCTTTCAACACCCTTTCCTTCAAATTATCTGCTACAACCTCGAAGAGATTTACATCTGTATGGCGGGTACTTCTACCAAGGTTAGCTTTGACAACCGTGAAGTCATCAACCTTGACATCATCAACACTTCTATTTTCTGGCGGTGTTGCAGTTTCAAGGATTATTTCTCCATCTGCATTCTTTTCAATGCGAACCTACTTCTTCAGCTTCTTGTCTGGTGTGTCTTGGTAGACGCTTTTAAGCTTTGTTAAATCCAGCTGATATGAGGGCTTTCTCCTCTTCCTTCCTAGAATGTTTTCAAGCCAGGATGAGCCTTCTTCTCTTTGAAACTCAGTTCTAACGTCATCAGCTCCTGATGAACCAATGTGTGCATCAGAGTTACGAACCGGCGAATTTGGCTCTGAATCTATGTGGATAGAAGTGATCGGTGAAGAAGGTGGAGAAACATGATCTGGAGGTAACGCTTCAACATGCAACGTTGGTTCAACAGGAACTTCTGATTCAACTGGTGGTTGTTCCTACTGGACATGAGCTGGAGACATCCTTTTTCCTCTTTAACTTAGCCATTTTTGTTCCTTCTAGAAGAACACTCATAGCTTTTACCCTTCGTTTTGGGTTGGAAGTGGAAGGCTCTGATGGTTGCACAACTGGCGACTCTGCTAACGGAATATCATTCTTCCGCTTATTCTTCAAGAATATCAAACTATTTTTAACCACTCGACTCGTTCTTTCTTCAATGGAAGTGCTCTCTTTTACTGACCAATTAACTGGTGGCAACAGTTGTTGCTCAACTTGATCTCTGAAATACATGGGAAGTAGAACTTCACCACTTTTTGTCAAACCTTCTATATCTTCTGATAGGATATCAAACATCTGCTAAAGAGTGAACCTGTTGTAACTGCGTTCTCGCACTTCAAACTCATTAGCAAAATTAGCCCAGAAGTCTTCAACTGCAAACTTGTGCGTACAATTTTGACCAAGATGTGATGCAAAAACACCATGAGGATCATATGAAGACCTCCTGTCAAAAAACTTAAGACCATATCTGAACGATTCATTACCGATTGCCTTGACATATGCTTCTGTAAATACTCATCCCAAGTGGAAAATTGAAAGTTGCCTTGCGTCTGCTACGCAAAAATGTATGAACTTCATAGGCTTGCCTCAAAAATTCCATAAATGTTATTTCATCTGTAGGATATCTCGGCAACATGGCTAGCTCTCCTGAGAAGCCATATACTCTGATGTAGGAAAAAGTGGGAAATTGGATAAACCATTCAGCCCATTTTGCCATTGCTATTCTAGCATCTGCTGAAAACCGTATATGCAACTCATTATCCATTTATCGCACTACATGCATCAAGAAAGCATCATTTACCCGCCTATAATGTCGTTCAGCTTGAGAAATTTCTAACTACGGGAAATGGTGATAAACATGCTGAATACCCAGAGTTCTAACAACATTCAAACCTCTGAATTGACCCTGAAAAGCCATCAAATACACAAGGTATGATATCATGTGGAATTCATGGGCCCTTTGAAAATCAATTATTTGTTGGTGGAGACTATCACTAATGAGTGCCGACCAGTCATAGAATTCAGTTCCATCAACAATGTGGGACATGATGTAAAACATCCAAGGCTGGAACTTGTTAGCATCTGTTTGACCCATGATTCGGCTTAGCAGAGTAATCACTATTGCATGTTCCTCCTTGAATTCTCCACGTCCAACATTCTTTGGCATGACGTTCTGCTTCTCTTTTAACCACCTCTGACCAATCTTTTTCTGGGATTTTTCCTTATCATTGTTCCAAACCCTCTTGCATTCTCCAAGTGAAACAGTTAAGTTTTCTCTCCACATAGGTATTGTAAAACACTTCTCTATGTCGTTCGGCCTCAGGCTGCAGAGCACGCGTCCATCTCTTAATTGAATTTTTCTTGTGACCGAATTGTAATGCATCATGCAAGCAATTACAAACTCGATGTTTTGCACTATGATGGGAAAGGATGCTACTGCAAGCAACCGGAGTGTCCTAGATTCCTGATAGCATTATTTCCTGCATCCTCCAAGGAATGTAAATTGATCACTGGAAGTACTTTATGCAAGTCTGTTTCACAAGTTCTCAGGTAATCGTGAACCAACGTCGTTTTGGGCCTGATTTGTGTTGGACAGTACTGCATACTGAAAGATTTAAAAATCGACTGTGAACATGCCTGTGTCAGAAAAATCTTGGACAAATGGCTGAAAATTACTTGCTAATTTTTAGAAAAAAGCAATGTGTGAGCAAAAAAGCTGGCACATGGGTTTTGTAGGCAATTTTGTTTTGAAGTAACCCAAATCGTCGGATTTTGAAAAAGCGGAGATTTTCTTGAAAAAAGAAGATTCCCGAAAAAAAAAAAAAAACTCCAATCTTCAAGAGGATGATATACTAGATGGACCCATCTCAACAAAAACTGAAAAAGCTTCGGTCGAATCTCTAAAAAGTGATCCCCTTGAAACAAGGACCCTGAAAAAGCGAGCCTCCCTGCTTCCTCAACCCGAAACTATGAAGAACGCTGAAAAAGCACTTCATTTGAGTCTTCGAATCTTCGTTGAAAGAAAAATAAAAATCCTTCCTCTGGATGCAACCTGCAAAAGATAATGAAATAAAGAAGCCAAATGCTTGTCTTTATAGATCTTTAGGGCAAAAAAGCAGCTTTATTTGTAAGAGAATAAAACTTGGACCTCATCCATGAAGAAAGCAACTTTTAAAGCACAAATCCAAGTGGATGTCTTTGAATAGGAATAATCCCTATTTTGTAGGCCTGATGAAAACTGAGCTGACTATACTTTCTATCTGCCTCGAGAAACGCACCAAACTGTCCAACTCTAAACCGGAGCGGGCTGACAGAAGGAGATTCATGTTTTTTCGAGGAAAACTCAAAAATAAACCAACTCTGGTGAGTTTGGGCGCCACAAGTTACCTGGGGCGCCTGGTTTGCCATGCCTTAGAAATCTTTTTGAAAAACTCAAATTTTATGCCATTTCTCATTTTCCGTGCCCACAACCCCTGTTTGATCTTTGATTTTGGTCGTTCAGGCGACTGTCGAGGCGGGACAGAGGGTGATCTGAGCAGTCTGAACATATCTGTGATGAAATCCGGGCTTTGACTGACGTTTGACAAAGTTTGACCCACTAGAAACAGGCTGACGGAAGCATTTTTGACGTTTCTCGAAAAACATGAAAAAAATCTAACACAGGAGAGGTTGGGCGCCCCAAGTCACCTGGGGCACTTGGTTTCTCCACACTTAGCCATTTTTCTGATTTTCCAACCTTCATCTGCAACTTGCTCTGTTTTGCGTAGCTGCCTTCCAATGTCGATTTCGACGATTCGTCGATCAACTGCCACTAAATGGTGAATGAACTGCATAGCCTGGGTACATTTGATGAATTTTCCAACTTTTCAGGATCTAATGATCAAAACGATTGCTTTTATGCCCCCCAAAACTGACCAACGGACAAAGTTCTCGCATTTTCTCGAAAAACGCATAAAAAATCTCTTTGGTGGGACTGGGCGCCCCTAACCATTTTTCGTGAATTCCAAATTTTCACTCCACCTTGGATACATCCTGCTTTGTTTTGTGTGCGTCGTTGAGTTGACGAATGTTCGTCGATTCTGTGTCGTCGAGTCGACGACTGTTCGTCGGTTCTGCGTCGTTGGAACAACGTTGAAAACTCGTCGACGAGCTCTGGCAGATGAATTTCCTTTGTTGACGACTTCAGAGCTCATGCTTCGCCTTCTGAAAAAGCAGAAATGACCCAGAAGAGAAAACTTGATTGTTTGCAGATTCCGTCTGGACGACGTTGATCGTGAAGCAAAATCGACCAATGAAAATCAAGCACGACACTTGAGTCGGAGATTCTATTTTTAGAAAGTTTTGCCAACATCCATATCTCAAGAAACCCAGAAAACCTAATTTGATGTCTATTTTTAGAAATTTTACTTTTTTGACTTTTTGACGAAAAATTTTCTAGACTTGTTCAAAATGCCTTAATGAAGCAAAAAAATTGATTGGGTACAACATGATCATAGAAATGATAAAAGCAATGTTCTTATGTGAATTATATATATGTGGCTATAAATGCAAAGTGTACTAATGTTCTCTTTTTGCAAGTTGAAATTTGTGAACAAGGTTGAGAGATTTTGACTTGTGACAAGGGGACATTACAGAGGCCTTTATACTTTTGGCGAAAGCACGCTTTGAAATGTGCACTTCTACTTATGTCTTAGAAAAATTTTCAAAAATTTTGATTTTTTCGAAATTTTCAAATTTGATTTTTGGGTTGTCGGGTTTCTCCTTTGTGCCTTTCTTCGCTCCTTTGCAGTGTTTAGGTCTTCAATTCGACGCCTCTAACCTTCGCTTCCTGATGATCTTTCACAGCGTATAGCCAATTTGGCTCTTTGAAATTTCTCTTCATTTGGGCCTTGTTTCGATCTCCTTCCATATATCTTGTACATGCAAGGTTAGAGAATAATGACACAGCGACATGGGGCTTGAGAGGTGTGTTTTGGCATCACTTTTTACGGTGTTTGTATGCATAGACAAAAAATTTCATATGGGTACAACATGGATAAATATTAGACACTACTCATTATAGTTTCATGTAAGGATGGGCCTTATTTAGGGTGATTGACTGCTCAAGAAAGCACAAGGATGTAGAGTTTTAGTTTCAAATCCTGAGAGATGCCATTGAGGAGGTTGGTCACTCCAATGTAGTGCAAGTGGTTATTAATTTTGTTAGAATCTGAAAAGATGATTAACCCAGAAAACTAGTGCAAAAAAATAGATATCTAAACTATGAATGCAAATAATACAAAATCAAAATAGCAGCATAGAGTGTAATATACAACCCCAAATTTTTTTTCGAAATATACAATGATAAGACAGTGTTAGCTCAAAGCATAACCAACTAAATACCTCACACTTCTGATCACCCAGATCCCAGAATGGGCAAGGTGAGAGCATACAGTGATTTTGGCTTACAGTAAAAAGTATGCAAGAATGAAATACACTTCTTCCGCTGCGGCGGGCATCCACATATCATGGGTATTCACCACTTTATTAGTGGGTATGAAATAAGCATGAAAGATTACAAAGCCATCCACTTATTCAGTGGGAATTCTCCACTTGTTCAGTGGGTAGGAATAAGAAAGAAGAATACATTTCTCCACACTGGCGGTGAAACCTTCCAGGGGTACTTTAATGAGTTTGCATGTAAGAAAGATTATTACATTGCTTAAGAAATGCAACTCCATAATCAAAAGTAGAGATAGAGTTATAATAAAATGCCAAGAGGAAAATATGAATCACAAGGTTCACCTGCACATACCCAAGTTAAGCCAATCCTTGATTTCTGTTATATCAGTAAGAGCTGAGCATGTATATTGCTGTTGCAGATTAACTCTGGATCTTTTTCCTTTGGTGTTGGAACTGCCAACCCTGTCATGCATCACAATCACCAATAGATAGGAGATACAACCATTCTATAAACTGACATTGCAGCCATATTAACTCTGAATCAAACCCAACACTGCCTTATTCAATGATACGGCCATCCTTGTCTTAGAACCTAGCCACCCAATACTTGGAAGAATAAACTGGTCAATAAATTGTTATTGCAGCACATATTAGCACTGTAATACAGTCCAAACACTGCCCATTTATCCTCAAACCCAGTCAAGAATGCATTCTACAGAAATCATAATGCTGACTGTACGGCACCATGGAAACCCAATCATGGAATCACAAAACATAATGCAGAAAACTAAGAGCAAACTCTCAACAATCTTCATTGTCACATCACAGCACTCCAAAAGAACATTAAAGAAGACCCATTACAAATAAGATTTCAACTGAACATCCATTTAATGCAGCTATAGGTCTGTACGGCCCTGATTAGTACGGCTAACACATAGCTCCTTCAAACAGCATTAAAAACCAATGAAATCAGTCTTTAAAGTGGCGCCCAATTCATTCAAATACATCCCAAACAACCTTGAGTCAATTATCATCAACAATAATTTATTCTCAAAATCATTCCAACTTGCATTGTACGGCCATCATAGTACGGATTCCTCCTAATAAATCCAATCGGCACTAAAACTCATTGAAAACATGCTGAAGAGAAACGCCAATGCCATACAATCACTATACAAACAATCTTAGCAAGCAAAATAACAACAACAATTCCTTATCAAAATCTTCACAAACTTGCATAGTACGGCCATGATGTACGGCCAGGCAGGAAACTCTCACAACAATATAAAGATATAAATCCAAACTACACACTTTAATATCCAAACTGCATTCCAACTTTACAAAAATGGATTACAATGCAATCACAACAAAATCAATCAATCTCTGATCAACTCCATGGCAAACTCTGTATGAGCTTGCTCTCAATCCACCTTCAGCACAATGGTGATCCCTGTATGAAATCACTCCAAACTTCAAGAGGGTTTTCGTCCTCAAGAGCATTCTACAAAAGGGTTTTCATCCTCAAGAGATTATGGAAGAACACTCCGGTTCAATCCAGCAGAATAACAATATCAAAACTAAGCATGTCCAAACAATGAGCCCGACACCTCTTTTTATAACTTTTTTGAGGGAATAAAATATTATTTCCTTTATCCCTTCATATTTCTCCTCAAACAATATAAAATAATTCATTATGTGTGCACAACTTAAAGTCACCATTTTAATTAAAAGCTCTTTTTAGCTTTAAAGACCCTTTTATCAAAATAAAGGAAATATCTACTTCGCAAGGCCCCAAAATGATGCATCCATGATTTAAAACTTTTCTTCCTCTTTCCAACGAGCTATAACACTTAGATTTTTATTAATTATTTTCACCCCTAGGAGCTTAAGTGAAAATAATAATTAAAATAGCTCATTAAATAACACCATTTTGCGGAAAATCCCAAACACCCCCAAACTGCAAAATTAAGCATACCAACATACTCCATGATGTTTGGGAAGATGAATGATGCCTTCCGGACGACTTTCCAAAAATAGACGGCTTCTCCAAGAATCTTGGAGAGCAAACCAGGAACCCGATCAAACATCAGGAAGCATCACAATGATCATAAGCACCATCTGAGCTCAAAGACATAACCAAATGCTCGGTAAAATTGATCTGTGGCCACTCCAAGAACATTGGAGTTCTCCCAAACATGTCGGATAGCCACTAAGGGACTAGGAACAAGCCAAAAATGCCCATAATAAACAATGTGCCAAAAATGGAACATTACATAGAGTTAGTCTTCGAGAGTAATACAAATGTTAGAAGCAAAAGAGAATTAAGAGGATGCAAAATACAAGGTAGGTAGCATGCTTATATAGACCAGAGAGAGGGAGGAAGTGGCAACACTGACCAATGAGAAGCAACCATCTATCAAACTAAAGATAGCAAAGTATCTTCCCAAGATAGCTAATGGTTGCTTACATGTAGGAAGGCGACACCTCATAATCCACTCACATAATAAGACATGCTTTATTAACCTAAGCAAGATTAATAAAAGTGTAGAAAAAACCTAGGAATAAAGGGAAAATAAATAACCCAACTAGGAAATAAAAACCTACACTAACACCCCCCCTTAAGCGTAGCTTAGGTGGATGTAGAGATGGGTCCCAGCAAATCAAGCCTGATGAGGTACCCATGTACATAAATTCCCTCCCAAAGAGAATAAGCCCCCCCCCCAAAAAGAGAGAATACCCCCAAATAGAGAGAGAAGAGACCCCCCCAAAGTAGAGAGTTAGGACTCTAAGTGAGAGGATGAAGCCCCCCCAGAAGATAAAGCCTCTGCACCCCCAGCAAAGCTCGCAAATGAAGGAGCTTGCTCTGAATGAAGGGTTTGGTGAAGATGTCAATAACCTGCTCGAAAATCAGATAGTAGCGAAGGTCGATGACGTGACCATGGATGAGCTCTCGGATGTAGTGCATGTGGACCTCAATGTGTTTGGTCCGCTGAAGATGGACTGGATTCCGTGAGATTTGAATGGCACTCAGTTGTCACAAAATATGACTGATGGCCGTCTGATCTAGATACCAAACTCAGTGAAAAGATTCTGAAGCTAGATTGCCTCAGTGGCGGCATTCACAGCCCCCCGATACTCGGCCTCAATAGAAGATAGAGCAATAACAAACTGCTTCTTGCTCGACCAACAAACAGGACCTGAACCAAGTGAGAACTTGTAACCTGAATAAGACTTGCGATCTTGAGAATCGCCTGCCCAATCTAAATCTGTGTAGCCCAACAAGTCAAGATCAATGCCCGCTAAATAGTGAATCCCAAAACTGTGAGTACCCTGAATGTAATGAAGTATTCAGTTGGCTGCTTTCCAGTGTAGCTCATGGGGCTCCTACATGAATCGAGAACCATGCCTACAGCATATGAAATGTCGGGTCTCGTATGAGTCAGATAAAAGAGACTCCCAACAAGCTGCCGATACAAAGTGCCATCAACAAATGGTGAAGAACACTGAGCCTCAAGTTTGACTCTAGAAAGGAAGGGAGTTGGAGTAGGCTTACAATCAGCCATATGAAACGTCGAGAGCAAATCTAGAGCATACCTGGACTGTGTGATGGTGATCCTGGAAGCAAACTAGAAGATCTCAATCCCGAGAAAGTAATGCAACAAGCCCAAGTCAATCATCAAAAACCTGTCATGAAGGGCAGTTTTGACTACCCCAATGGCGGATGAACTCCCTGTGATCAGCAAATCATCAACATACAAAACCAATAGGAGTGAATCATCCTACTACAAAATGTAAACATTGGGATCAGAATGGCACCGAGTGAACCCAACTGTTAGAAGGAAAGTGTCCATCTTGGCATACCAGGCCCGAGGAGCCTGTTTAAGGCCATAGAGAGACTTACGAAGATGGCACACAACTGAAGAATCCTGAACGAACCCCTATGGCTGCTCCATGTAGATCTCCTCCTGAAGATCACCGTGAAGAAAGGCACTCTTCACATCCATCTGGTGTACTTCCCAACAATTGGCTGCAGCAATGGCGAGAACAAGTCGGATGGAGTTCATTTGGGCAACTAGCGCAAAAGTCTCAAAGTAGTCAATCCCAGGAATCTAGGAGAATCCTTTGGCAACCAAGCGAGCCTTATGCTTGTCAATTGAACCATCTACTACAAACTTTGTCCAATAGATCCACTTACATCGAATAAGTTTTCTTCCCTTAGGAAGAGGGACAAGATCCCAAGTGTAGTTCCTCATCAAGGAACTATACTCCTCCCGCATAGCTGTATCCCACTCGGGAATACCAGAAGCCTCTCAAAAGGACTGTGGATCAGAGGCGGAAGCAATGAAGACATGTGGAGCATCCTGGAATTGTGAACGAGTCTACCTGGTGTCTGACAGATCCCCAATCCAATCACCTACAAACTGCAAGGTCTGTCTAGCCCAAAGTGGACCAGAAGTCAGAGAATGTGGAGGAGAATCTTCACCCTCTGAATGATGACTAGGAGAGGAAGGAGGTGAATCCTCTGAATCGCTCTTAGCATCGGAAGTGGAGGTAAAAGACTCCTCAACATCAAGAATCTACTCAGGTGAATCTGACTCATCAAAAGATCTGTCATGTAGCTCAAGTGACTCCAATGTCAATGTAGGAGGTGGTGAAGTGATAGGAGTTGAGCTCGAAGAGCCCTCCTCAAACTGAACACTCCTCTCAATGAACAACTCATGTGTAGTAGGGTGGAGCAACCAATAACCTTTCACACCATCAGGATAGCCTACAAATATGCAAGGCCTGCTCTGCGGATCCAAGGCCTTACATTTCTCTGTAAGAATGTGGGCCCATGTAGGAGAAGCAAAAACTCGAAAGTGCTTAACTAATGGTTTCCGACCGCTCCAATCTTCAAAACGAGTGACTCCCTTCAAGGCTTGGTGAGGAACACGGTTCAAGATATAATAGGGACAGTTAATGGCCTCTGCCCAATACTGTGGTGCAAGAGATCTGGAGTGAATCATGCAGTTCGCCATTTCCTTCAAGGACCTATTCTTCTGTTCCACAACACCGTTCTGCTGAGGATTGTATGGAACTGAATGCTACAAATCAATCCCCTCAGAAGTGCAAAACCGCCCAAAACGATGGTTGACATATTCACCACCATTGTCAGTGTGCAAAACCTTGATGACTTTCCCAGATTGCTTCTCTACAAAAGTTTTGAAGTCCTGAAAATGATCAAATACCTCTGACTTTTGTTTGAAAAAGTACACCCAAGTATAGCGAGAAAAGTCATCAATGAATGTTATGACATATCTAGCCCTGCTGAAAGAAGGATGTTGAAATGGACCAACCAAATCACTGTGAACTAACTCTAGTATCTGTGAAGTTCTCCATGCTTTATTTGTCAAACTTTTTCCTTAGGATGCTTACCAAGAATGCAACCTTGGCAAACACCACCTGAAAACTAAACTGAAGGCAACCCTGTGACCATGCTCTGCTAGTTGAGCTACTGCAAGTAGCGGTAGTTAAGATGGCCAAACCACTCATGCCATAATCTACTCACATCATCAGAATGAGTGAGAAAAACAGTCGAAGGAAAATCAGAAACAAAGTGTAAAAAAACAGATAGAGCCGTGACTGATGATTTGCTCTCCCAACTGCAACTGTAGAACCACTGTGCAACTCACAGTTCTCCACAGAATCAGGAGTGAACTTAACCCGCTTGCCTAAACCTGTGTGAGTGATTTGATATATTGACAGGAGATTAGTTGATAATGAGGGCACACAAAGAACATCATGGACTGTGCCATCCCCCACATCAACAGACCCTCTCCCACACACCTCAACAGGAGTGTCATCACCATCAAAATAGAAGGCATAGTACACGGCTCCAAAGGTGCAAGTTCTTCCTTAGATGAAGCCATGTGGTGCGAAGCACCCGAATCAAGAACCCAAGTGGATGGTCAAGAAGCAACTGCTACAAGGGCCTTGCCCTTTCCTTTCCCCTTGTTTTCTTTTGCCTTGTTAGACCCCTCATTAGAACTCTGTTTGATAGACTCAAGAACACTGATATTATTCTTCTCAAGAATGTGTGTCAAGTGATCAATTTGTTTCTTCAGACATTTATGTTCATCATGATCAGGTCTTTTACAATAGGCACATTGGACCTTTTCTTTCTTAGGCTTATCGCCCTTGGAAGATTGGGTCTCATTAGTTGCTTTTGAAGCAACCGGTATCCGATCCTTCTTCTCCTTGCGATTCTTTTGTTTCTTATCCTTATTCTTGTTGTTACTATTGTGTCCTTTCTATTCTTTTGTGCCTTGGTTGGCAGCCAAGGCATGTGACTTAGAGGGCTTAAGACTGCCCATCTGGATTAGCTTATCATGTTCCCGTGTGAGAGAGATAGCAAAATCATCTAAAGATGGCATGGTGAATTGAGTACTAAGTGCTCCCTTAGTAGCATAGAAGGTAGAAACAAGTACAGAATATTCTGAACTTGGCTTAGAGAGAATACTCAGAATCAATTGTTCATCTTTCTTTTCAATTCCACATTGTTTTAACTGCAACCTTAGTGATTTCAATTTGATGAAGAAATCTTGGATTGTGTTGAAATTGCCTGGACTTAAACTAATTAGTTCATTTTCCAACATGTGACCCCTCATTGACTCTTGTGTGCCAAATAGTGTTTCTAGCTTTGTCTAGATTTCATTTGGTAAATTCAAAGATTCAATGTGAAAGAGCAAATCAAGAGAAACAAACAAACGCAATGTTCTATATGCCTCATCACATTTGTTAAACCACTTAGGGTTATCTTCATCTTTAGCAGGTTCAGTTTCAAGTCCCATTGTTATCCTATGTAATCCAGCTTTCCTTAAGTAGATTGTCATGCGTGATTTCCACTCAAAGTATTTGTATGGAGTTAAGATGGGTATTGTTGTTTGATCCATGATGAAGAAATGCTAAAAAGAAGAGAACACACACATGACAATCCCCCCTTTTTCACTCAATCAAAGAACCCCCCCAAGCAAAAATGATTTGGCACTTTATAATTAGTGCATTTACAACTACCACTAGCAAGAAATATTTAGTGGTCTTGATCTCAATGCATTACAAAAACCCTCACAAATTGGGTGTAGCTGAAAGTACAATACTGGAACTAAGCCTAGTGAAACTAACAACACCACTGCAATCTACTCGAAAAATCATGCACTTTCAAAAAAAGAATCACCTCGATACAAGGTCATATGTGAAAGTTATGACCCTCTGAAGTTCCAAAACCGGGAACTAAGCAGCGTCACCTGTGAGAATCTGCAATTTCTGGGAAAACCATGCACCAGAATCAAGAATCGACTGCACCACCGCAAAGAGCGCAGAAAAATAACCAAAATAAATAAAATAAAAAAAAAGAAGCTCAAGAAATGGAGGTCGTGAGCTCAAGTTATCAGCATTTGAAGTTCGCCTTCAAAAACAAAAACTCCATCTGTGAGGGGGTTTGTGAGCAAAAATAGATCTCTGCCAAAAATGCCTCCAGAGTTAGCGGTCCGCCAATTTTAGAAGTCACTAGTCAAATTTGGAACTCTACCAAACAAGTCAGTGTGGCTAAAAATAGTAGATCTCCAGTTAAATTTAGCTGTGACTAAAATCCACCAAATATAGCTATGAGTCTAATTTAGCACAGAGGCCAAAATATCAGGCACAGAGCCTAAGGAGGGGACCACAGTTCCCGAGGCAAGGTCGTAACAGATTTAATGTAGGCCGAAAGAAATTTGACCACGCCTTAAAGGCTGAACTGTTATTGAAAGGGGATGGGGGCCAAAGGCCGCACCCTGCCTCCCTGCACAGCCTTGTAAGGCTGGCGCAGCCTTTACAAGGCCTGCATGGCATTAGAAATGGGGGGGCATGGCCCGAAAAAGGCCGAAGCCCCTTCAAAAATATTTTTTGTTTGAAATTTTTGATTTGTAATTTTTTTTTTTGAATTTTTTTAATAAAAACAAAACCTGCTAACAAAACTTTGCAGGAAAACAAAAAGAATACAAATTTGACAAGATTTTTACAGATCTGCCTTTTCGAAGAGCATGCTGGGGGGCCAAAATGGCCTTCATGCAAAAAAAAATTGTCTTTTCTTACTCCTAGCACCGAACTTGGCAATCTAATATGTCAAAATTTGTCTGTGAGGCGTCCCAGACGCAATGGCAAGGTCCTTTTGGCCTAAAAATGCTCCAATTGAAAATTGTTTTCTAGATTTGAGCCTGAAACCCCAATTCCGCAACTATGTCAAACGATCTCCGATTTTGATGAAATGAAAGCCAATCTTGACTTTCTTGAGCCTCCTAGACACGTTGGAACAGCCAGAAATGCCGACAGTATAACCAAAAATGTTGCAATCACCCAGATATCACAAAACACATATGCAAACCCCAAAGTTAAAAAAATCCCATTAAACTTTTATGATTCTCCAGATCATCTGAAGATGCAAGAGAAGAGCACACTGGATTTTTAGGAAAACCTTCAATAAACTTTATTACCCCCCCCTCAAAATCTCTCAAATTTGGAAACTAAAATCTACTCTTGCACATAGAAAAGCTCTAATACCATGTTAGAATCTGAAAAGATGATTAACCCAGAAAACTAGTGCAAAAGAATAGTTATCTAAACTATGAATGCAAATGATACGAAATCAAAATAGTAGCATAGAGTTACTCTCTAAGAGTATTGCAAATGCTAGAAGCAAAATAGCATTAAGAGGATGCAAAATACAAGTTAGGTAGCATGCTTATATAAACTAGGGAGAGAAAGGAGGTGGCAACACCGACCAATGAGGAGCAACCATCTATCGGACTAAAGATAGCAAAGTATCTTCCCAAGATAGCTAATGGTTGCTCACATGTAGGAAGATGACACCTCATAATCCACTCACCTAATAAGACATGCTTTATTAACCTAAGCAAGATTAATAAAAGTGTAGGAAAAACCTAGGAATAAAGGGAAAATAAATAACCCAACTAGAAAATAAAAACCTACACTAACAAATTAGCTTATGTGTGCAAAGCAGCAACGAATTAGTTGAGTCCACCTACAAGCACATCTAATAGACCTCTTGTGTGTATGCCATGAGCAATGCACTCAAAGACATCAACAAAAGTAAGTGGATCGTGAAGGTTGTGGCAAATGCAAGGGAGATGCAAGTGTTCATTTGCAACTAGCACACCTCATTTTTATTATATAAATATTTTCCAAGGAATTCTTCAAAATAGTTGAGAACCAATTTGCTTCCTACTTCATTCTATTATAGAGGATACTTGAGTTGCAATCATTACATAAGAGTGGATTAAGTGGGAGGAGTCTTAGACAGAGCAAGGGAAGAGGGTGAAGAATGTTGGGGTGAATCCAAAATGGTATACAAGCAAATCTAGGTAGAGTTGTTCCCATTGATAATGAGGAGGTTCAAAAAGGTCTCATAAAGACCTTTATTAAAATGTACAGTCCCAAGGAAGCTTCAAAAATTAGAATTGAATGGTGGATTAAATTTACTAAACTTGATGGCTATAAGAGCTCAATAGGGATAGACGAGCTCATTTTAGCACAAGATAGACCAGTTAGCTGCTGGCTACTATATCGCTCTCCAGGATTCTTGCATGGTGGAATGTAGAGACGGGGAGCCAACACAGATTGATGAAGAGTAAAATGTGCATCCAGAAGTGCTTGGAATCCAATTACAGGAGGTGATCAGGTCCATAAGTTCTAGTGACAAGGAGCAATTTCCAAGATATGCATTGAACAATAATTCCAGTTTTTGAACTTATTGTTCAATGTGCCTATGAAGTATGCTTGATGCAACATTTATTATTTTGCAATTCTCAAATCTTACTCATGACTCCTCAACACGTAACTTTGATTGATGAAAGATAAATCAAAATTATATTATGATTATTAGAATGGTTGTTATTAGAGATTCAACACATTGTATTTCATATTTTCTTTTTCAAAATTCAGTTCTTTTAGTTTGTTTAAGTTATTATTTGTTATGTTTAATTTATTTGTATTGTAATAAATATTAATTTTTAATAGCTTATTATAATAGCCATCCACCTACCATCCCCAATATTGAGGAAAAAAATTCCATCCCTGAAATGTATTCCCCCATACCTGAAACTTTGGGAAACATTGTAAAATACCCTCATTGTGAACTTCGTCCAACAATTGTCTCTGCCTCCAATGTAATTACAATTTCCTAAGGACTGACTAGAAGATGTATGGATGAATCTAATTCATAAAAGAATGGGGGAAATAGCCAATTAGTGAAATATGTTGCACAAAGTTTTCCATGCTAGCCGAATGATCTAGAAAACATCCCAGGTAACCTAGGTGGCAGTCTTGGACAGATTTTTGAAAATCTATTATTGGTAAATTGTTCTTCATTTTTGTATTTTACATTTTTTAGGCCCTTCATAGCAGAATTTGGTGATGGAACAGTTGGACCATATGCTACAATCCAACCTGGATTGATTAGTTCATGACCTACGCTTTGCAACGAATATACAAACTTTGATTTTAGAGTAACAGGCTAGGAGTTAAGACCCCAAGAAGTAGGAACACCAAAATTTAAAAACTCCAATGAACTTTTTTCAGTTTTCTAATAAGTTTGTCCTAATCCGGCTATGTCAAAATTTCAATCACGATGTATAAATTCCTAATGCTGAAATAACATTGAATTAAACACACATATCATTAAAATTTGAACGGCAGAAACGATGAACTCCAGACACAAATATTTTACACCTTCCAATCTACTTCACATTCCTTCGAAATCTTAAAAGGCAACCTCTACAACTAGTCCTTCAATTGCACAAAAATATTACACTACTCTGAGTTACAATCTTTCTATCTTGCACCTATCTTTATACTATTTAGCTAAAAATCTAATCTTCTAGAAATAGCAATCTTATCACTTAAAAGAAAGCAACCTTATCTCACGCAAGAGATGACTTGGAAGATAAGTCTAAATCATTAGTGCTTATTGCACTTTATTAGACTTAATTAACTAAATAAAAGATCTTTAATCACTAAAGTGAATTACAAAATAGAAATAACTTGAACTACCTACACGTTCACACTAAAGCTGTGCACAAGTTCCAACTAAGCTAAGAAACTCAACACTCCCTCTTAGCTAAGAAGGAATTCTGCATCAGCTACCTACTGATCTGCTGCTTTCTAGAGGCTAGAAGACTCAATGATGGTACTCATCAATGCTATGTAGTTAGAAAACTTCTTCGAAGGCCTACTCTCCTTGAATGTGCTCCTAGGAGTCTCAACACGCTCCTAAGCATCCCTCAATGTATGTTCAAATCATCGATGTCTCCTAATAGAAGAAGGGGTTGAAGTTTCTCCCTCACCTAAAAGTTGCTATCCTAAACTAGAAACAACTAGAATTTGTGAAGATTCAACCTTCAAAGCTTCCTACTCCTCATCCTCTATTACTAGAATGAATTCCTGAGACTTTCTGGATGTAGAGTCCTCTTTGAACTTGACATTCCTACTAACTACAACTTTGTTGAGCTCTGGAATGTAGACCCTGTAGGCCTTTGAAGTTTCACTGTAACCTAAAAATTAACCCTTCTTGCTAGAAGGTTCCAATTTTGTCCTCTTCTCTACAGGTATATGGATATACACAGGACAACCAAAGATGCGGAAATGACTCACCTCTGGATTCACATCGCTAAAAGCCTCCTCTAGTGTCTTATCCTCCAAAATAATGTGAGGACACCTGTTCTAGATGTAAACTATTGTAAGACATGCTTCTGCCCAAAGAAACATCGACAAGTCCAAGTCATGAATCATCGACTTAGCAACCCCTATGATTGACCGATTCTTCTGCTTTGCAACCCCATTATGCTATGGGTTGTATGGAACTGTCAACTCCCTCTTTATCCCTGCTTCCTTGCAAAAACCTTTGAACTCCTTGGAGGTATACTCTCGCCCATTGTCCAATCTCAAAAGCTTGATCTTCTGTCCCGTCTAGTTCTCAACAAGAGCTTTGAACTCCTAAAACTTGCTAAAGACCTCATCCTTGGTCTTCAACAAATAGATCCACGTCTTGCGAGAGAAGTCATCAATGAAGGAAACATAGTATATGCTTCCTAAAACTAATCCCACTGACATCGGTCCACATACATCCGAATGCACTTAGTCTAAAATCCCTTTAGACCTATGCTCGTTGCTTGGAAAAGCAGCCTTGGCAAACTTGCCAAGTGTGCATCCTCTACAAACTCCCTGTTGTTCAATGCTGAACTCTGGAAGTCCTATGACAATCTCCCTCGGGATAGACAACACTACATGATGCAGATGTCCCATCCTCTTGTGCCCTAACTCACACAAATTGTCACCTGTTATGCACTAGAGTTGACACTAGTTCACCTTGTAACCTATAAAGGTTGACTTGTGCTGAAATTGGGCTAGATCCCTTCGACCTAATAAAGACTTGTTGATCCTTGAACTCAATTGCAAAGCATCTTCAAAACAAATTTTTCATGAGTCCAGGAACAAGCAAAACATCGTCAAACACCAAAAAGTTACCTAATTGTAATCTAAAGGGAATTGTACTAACTCCTTCTATTAGATACTTAGCATCATTACCAAGCTCAACCTAAACTCCAAAGTTGTGTTCTTCCAATTTGGTAAAACATTGTCAAGCTGATGTCATATTTCAAGAGGCCCCACTGTCCACATACCAAGCATCCTTTGACATTGTGCTAGTAGAAAGACAAGAAACCATTGAGAAATCTTTCTCAAATTTGGCAGCAAACTCGTTCATTTGAGTCTCTATAGAAGTTGCATTTCTTCTGCTACTGCTTCCCTTCGTTCTTCTTCCTATCTAAACACTGTAATGCATAATGACCAAACTTATGACAACTAAAACACTTGATTTTACTCAAGTCCTCCTTCCCTGTCTGTGAGAATGAATCATAATCCTTTCCCTTTGTCTGTTCAATGAGAGCTAAATTCTCGTCGCCACCTTTCTTGTTGGCTCTTGACTCCATCCAAGTTTCCTCTTGGATAGAATCATCCCACAATCTCTCAAAGGAAGGAAACTTTTCTCTAGCATAAATGCCCTGAACAAAAGCTTGTCATGAAGATGAGAACCCATTCAAAGCTAAGTTCACTAGCTCTACATCTTCCACCTTTTTCTCGACTGTTGCAAGCTAGTCACAAAGCTAAGTGACCTTCATCAGGTAACTAGTAACAATATCCAATTTAGACATCTCTATGGATCTAAGTCTTTTAATTAATATCATTTTCCTATTAATGTTCACTCTAGAAAAGACTAACCAAAGCATCAAACATCTCCATGGTTGTTTTCTTCTTTGACAAGTGAGGAATTGAATGATCCTTCTATTAGGTCACAAAAACGCAGGTTGTTAACCCTAAGAGGTTGCCAAGCTCTCTTAACGTTTTTGGCTAACGACACGGGGTAGATATGGCTAAAACCCCCTTCACTTCAGGCTCTGTCAAACCTAGGTGGGTGTACCTTGATACATAGCGCAGACTTGTTTTGTCCTTCACGGTGGCAAATGGGTGTGAAGTAGATGTAAGGTTTGAATGTATTTCTAAGACTAAGATTTGCAATTTGAAAATGTGAATAAGGTATAAAAGATTACTAATGGCTAGGACCAGTGCTTTATCTATTGGGCAAAGAGATCAAGAGTTACTGGTATGTGGACTTCTAGATTTGACTTAACTCAGATTGTTAGGCACTTATGTGAAATGTATCTTGTACAGATGTGTAAGAATGTTGAGGTGCAGAATTCTTCTTATCAAATCCCAATGATATTTCCCCAAATTGCTATGACCAACAGAAAGGATTTTAATTCTAATGGGAAGGAAACCAACTAAGATAGCTTGTTCAAAGGATTTTAACCCTAGGCGGAGACCAATAAACATAGACTATTCAGCAGGACTTAAATCAACTATCCCCAGAAACCAATCACCCAAATCATACAATAACAACAAATGTGTACTGAAAAATTAATGATATCCTTGATATATTAATTTAAGCAACTTGAGAAACCATTCCAGAGACAATCATGCAACTCATAAATATTGATATCAACCTAACAATTGAATGCCAATTTTCTGACCCACCAAATAACTTTGATTCCTTTTATTCTAAGTTGCCGGTCCTGGTACGGGTTCAGATACGGGTACGGGGTTCGGGTACGCGGGTACGGCAATTTTTTTTTGCCAGGGTACGGTACGGCACTATATATATATATTTTAAATTTTTTAATTTATATTTAAAACAATAAACTCCAAGACTAAAACTTAAAGTTAAAAATAGTATTACTCATAATTCAAATTGCCAATAATGAATAAAGTTATAAACAACATAATAAAATATCATTATCAACATACCTCATAGAGTCATATGTCATAACTTGCATTAAGGTAAATCAAAATACTCATGAATTGAAATTCATATGAGTCTATGACATAATTTAGTGATTTCTCAAAGAGTCAAATGTCACTAGAAAATAAAAATTCAAAATTACAATCAATATCCATTGTTCAATAACTTAAAGTCTTAAAGTCTTAATAACTTAATAAGCATCATATGGGTCTTCATCCAAAGCATTATCATCATCATTTGAAGCACAATCAATTGGAACACCACTCCCAGTAGGCAAGTCTATGTCATGTGTAGCCTCATTGTCATCATGGACCTCATCAATAGAGACTACTGCAAGCTGTGTAGCAGTAGCATCTAAATAAGCACACTCAGGTATTAGATCCCAATTTTTTGTTGCTCCCGCACTGTAATCAGGTTTCTTATGTGACAAGAGACGCAAGTTAGAGTGCACATAGACCAAATCCTCGGCCTTTTTTGCACCCAATCGGTTCCGTTTAACTGAGTGGATAAAGGAGTATGTACTCCAATTCCGCTCAGTTGAAGATGAACTTGCAACCTGTTAAATTTGCATACCATACAAGTTAACTTTGCATACCATAAAATTTAAAAATTAGAAAGAAAAATGAGGAAGTTAAAAAAAAAAGATACATACTTGAGATAGAATTTTTATTGCAAGAGGTTGAAGGTGAAAATAGTCTTGGCCATGTAGGTACCACCATTCTTGAGCATCTTTCTTATACTTGTCTCGAAGAGCAAAAACATCTTGATTCTTTGAAGATATGAACTCACCAAATTCCCCTGAGACAATTTTCTCTAAATCTCCATCTGGACATAGTCTTTTGAATGCAGTTTTGTACCCACTAGCAACCTCTTTATCTCTATATGGTGCCACCCTCCTTGGTAGGGTAAGTATCTCTCTGCTGTAATACTTTGGAGACAAAGCAAATGCTAAGAGATGCAAGGGTGTGGTCATCTTGTTCCAACGGTCAACAATGATCCTTTGTACTCTTTTAAAAAATGCTTCTGTGGGGTCTTGCTCCTTGGCTTCTATTATGGTCCGTATTTTTTCAACCATGGAGTCCACACCATCATAAATCTCACCCAAGCATGGTCGATCCGTATCTGCATACCTAATCATACTCATGATGGGTTCGGTGAAATCCAAAACATATTGCACACGAACCCACCACTCATCATCAAGGATCAATGCTTTGATTCTTTGGGCTTTATCTGTCTGCGATTGTCTCCATACACTCCAAAGAGTGTCGATGACCATGGCACCCAATGCTGATTTCACCTTTACAAGTCGTCGCAAGACAATTGTGTGTGATGCGAAACGAGTTTCGGCAACCTAACATCATATAAAAAATTAAAAATAAAATAATAAAAAGTAGCAAGTAGCAACTTAGCAAAAATTTAAAAATATTAAATATGCTAAAAGTAAAAAATAAAAATAAAATTACCTTCAACAACTCCAATTTGGAGAAGGTCCTAAAGATGGCTTGTGACGTGATAATTTGTCACAAACATTTGAATCTCCTCGGCCTCTGTGTAGATTTCCTTGACCCACTCAATTTGTGTGCCAATCTTTTGCATCATCAAGTTGAGAGAGTGAACGGCACATGGTGTCCAAAAATATGCCCATATCTACCCTCCACTATTGAACCAGCTGCCCTACAATTTTTAGCATTATCTGTTACAACTTGGACAACATTTTCAGGGCCCACCATGTCAATGGCTTGTATGAGGATATCGGCAATGAAGCTTGCATCCTTCACTTGCCCCTCACAATCAACCGCTTTCAAAAACATAGCCCCTTTAGGCGACACTGTAATGACATTAATTAGTGGCCTATTTTTGCAATCCTTCCATCCATCAGAAATGATGGACACTCCTGTTTCAATCCATGTATCCTTGATTGCCCTCAATGACAACTCTACGGAAGCTTTTTCCTTGGCCAATAAGGTGGTGCGCACCTTTTCATATCCAGGACTAACATAATCACTAGGTGCCTTGGCAATTGCAGACACCATATCCCGCCAATATGGTGATCTAACAAGGTTGAAAGGAAGTCCATTGGCATAAATGCAACGAGCAATGCTGTCATCTGCAATTTCCCTTGACTCGTTCTTGAAGGCTTTTTCCAATGGGCCTCTTTTACAAGTTTCAAATTGAGTAGTGTCTTCTCCAGAAGATGGTGGTGGCATGAAAGGATGTGGGCCAGCTGGTTTTGTGAAGCAAACAAGAGATTTTTGTGGTCCCTTCTTGGAAAGAGGATGCACTCTTTCCTTTCCTCTATTACTTAGCATGTCGGCATCCTCTTGTTCCTTGATATAATCCATTATTTGTTGATTTGACAACCCTTTTTTATTCGGCCCTGGGCAAACTCTTATACCTGTGCCGGGAATAGCACATAAGTGAGCTTTCACTCGACTGTATGAGCTCTTATATTCTTTCAAACATTGGTTACAACGCCAAAGATAACCCCCACCACCAGGTAATTGTTCTATCATGGTTGTATGTCACCAAAGAGGTGATGATGCATCAATTTTAAATGGCTTGTCTAGAGAACCAACTGAAGCAGAACTATGAGCCATTCTGTATAAAATTATACAACAAAACAAAAGAAAAAAAATGGGCATTATGACCCCTTTATTATGCATATAAGGTTTACAAACAAAATCTAAAACTTAAAAAAAAACCAAAAAAAAATTGAAAAAAAATTGAAAAACTTCAAAAATCTTGAAAAAATTCATGAAAACTTGGAAAAAATTACAAAAATCACTCACCTTTGTAGCTAAATCTTCGTTGTGCAGCGTTTCCTTCCCTTTCGGTGGAGTTCTTTCACTCTCCTAGCCTTCACCTTCGAAGAAAAAGGCAGCAACCTTCAAGAACCAACAATGGTGGCTTGGAGACAAAAAATAAACTCTCTCCTTTTTGTTTGCATGAATGAATGAAAATAACTCGTGTTTTTATGTTTTATTAGTTTCCAATGTGCTTTTTAGGGTTAGTAAGGCATTTTAGTTGTTTTAAATGCTAAGGAAATGCTTTAAAATTTTAAAAAAAAATAAAAAGAGCGCTTTTTGGCGCTGCCTGGCCGCGGGTTCACCCGGGTACGACCGGGTCCCCTGTGGGTTCTCCCAGGGTCCTGCCCAACGAAGAACCCACAGAGAACCCGGGGGCCCCGGGCAGGACCCTGGGAGAACCCACAGGGGACCCGGCCCAGAATCCCTACCCAGACGTCCCAGTCCGGGTACGGCGGCAGTATGGGAAGAACCCTACAACTTAGCTTTTATTAATTCAGAAGTTCATACTGGTTTGAAAACATAGATAGATATAAATAGATTCTTCAAATACTGCTTTTTTATTGCATATATATATGTAAGATATCAAATGATTTCAAAATGGCCTTGGTATCCTATTTTATAGGATGCGAACAAGCTTCAGGCCCAAAACATTGTGTCGTTTCATAATTGCATCCATTCAACTAACTAATGCGTAGTTAGGAAACATAAAGAGAAATAGAAGCATATGCAGTGATCAAGTTCCGGCTCCATTAATCATCGTAGAGTGATCTGTGACCCATAGGTCTAGCAAGATCGTCCTCATCTCCATGATACAGATTGATATACCTGCATTGCCTATTATATGACAAAATTGTACTGCACCCATTTCCTTAAACTGCCCTGGATATGAACAAATTTATCTTGCCAATATGATCGATGTAATTTTGATCAGCGCAGGTATCTATCGAAATTAGGTTATTCATAATTGACTCCAAAGAGAATATTTTTCCCAAGCATGTATAAGTATTTTCTGTAACCCTTTCTTCATTATTTATATTCTCAAGCAGTGGTGACAATAATCCATTCAATTCATCTTTCCAAATGTCCTTATTTCGCAAACTCCCATCAGTATTGAAAAAAATTGGAAATGCCATGTCAAGATGTTGGTCGAAGTCATTCAGATCTTTTGTCAGTATACCATTAAATTCCTCATGTTCACTGATCAAGTCTTCATATTCCCTGAACACTTGTTCTTCAACATTAGATTTAGCCTTCAAATTTTCTTTTGTTTCCAACATCCTGAGGTGCAACCTTTTGTGTTCTTGATACATCTAGTGGGTTCTCTTATGCAATTCCCAAACTTTATCACTATTTTCCATCATTTTGTCAAATCTCTTTTGAATCAATTCAAAAGCCATATTGTATTTGATTGTTTTTAATTCAGTCTCCAACTGTCCACTTCTCTTTTGAAATTTCTCTGCTTTAAGCTTCCAATAATTAGCATCTGCTTTGGCTTCCATAACCCTCTGGTCAACTTCTAAGTATGGTGAATAGTTGCTAGATGAAGGCAATTTATCTTTGTAGGTGGCAATTTCCTGCCTGAGCCTTGCATTTTCTGCCATATAGTTGTTATTCCTCATTACCAATTGCTCAATCTGTGCCTTGGTGAATCTTGCAACATTCACATTTAGGTTGGCAGCTTCAATAGGGTCTGCTTGTTCAACCCTTTGAATCATTAGGTGACCAAAGACTTCATTAGGATTACTTATGACTTGAGGCTTTTTGTGTGGGGGAAATAGTGACCATATTAGCAATGTTTGCTTACTAGGATCATACCCTGATCCAGATTCGATTTTGTCTAGGGCCTCAGTGTTAAGCTGCATCTTTTTGTCCTAGTTTTTCTGAAAGTGTCAAACACAATTGCAGAAGTCATATCCCATCCAATTACCAATATCACTCTTGCTTCCTAGAGTAAATCCCTTCCCTTTTCAGGAGTCATTTCTTCTAGAGCTTTATCAATTTCTGACTGAAGTTCTTGCAGAACTTCATCTTGGATTTCAGGAGTGATGTCTTTCATTTTTGCTCTGGCCTGCTTTCCTTTATACTCATATAAAAAGGACTTGAATTTTGCAATCTTGATGAATTCATCATCCGTAATGAATTTCTTGCTGGCCAGATATCTTACATCCTCTGTTAGCTCATCAGAGGTTTCTATTTCAACCTCTTCTCTTTCCTTCGGAGGTTCATACTCTTCTTTAAGGGGCCAGGATGCTTGCAAGTCTTTATTTTCCCCTTCCCCTTCTTCAGCAACGAAAGAAATGTCAGGAGTTGGTTGAGGAGACAAATGTAATGTCCCCTTTCCAAGCCTAGTCCGAATAGGACCATTAGCCTATCTCATGATCCCGATGGGCTAGGGAATGGTTTGGGATCATTTTTGGTTTAATTATCAAATTGGAGTTATAAGGTTTGTTTAATATGATAATTAAACTAAGTTTGATTATTATTGGTGCACTAAAGTCTAAGGTGGGTTTTTTTAAAAAGTGACTTAATGTTATGACTTGAAGGGAAAAAGGGAAATGTTATAATTTTTAATTCCCTAGTCACTTAAGTGTGCACATAACTTGATATTAGAAATTATTTTGAAGGGAAGTGCAAAAAGGCTCTAATTTCAAGAAAGTTTGGTTTTGTAACTCCCAGGTGCTTATAAAAAGAAGATGTGAGCTCATTTGGAGGCATGCTTGGATTTTGATATTGATATGCTGCTGGTATGAAACCAGAAAGATCATCTACCTTCTTGAGGACGAAAACCCTCATAGAGAAGTCCAGTTTCGATGGTGAAATATCCTTCCTAGCTGGAGTATGGTGACTTCACACAGAAGTTGCATAGAGCTTCATTTGTATTCATGAATTTTGTGGAGTTTGTTTGTATGCATTTATAGTTTGTTTGGTGTGGGATTTCATATGATATTTTGGTTGTTTCTGTTGTGAGCCAATATATGGCTGTACTGTTCAGTCCGTACCCTGTAAGGAGTACATTTTTGCTATGAAATCATCTCAATGTTGTCAGTGCAGATTAAGGATTGTAAGTGGGCTATTTTGTATTGGCATCTATCTTCTAAGAGTCTCCATTCATGTTATTGCTGTTTGAGTAATGTTTGCTGAAGTCCATACATGAATGAGCCGTACAAGGCATTAGGGATTCGATCCATATTTGAAATTATAAGAGTCTTTTATATCATGGACCTTTATTGGAATGAGTTAGTATGAACAAGATGTCAATTTTGGGAGTTATAGCATGAAGTTAAATGCAGTTTTGAAATTTTTAGAAAATATCGTACCATTTCATGGCCGCACCAGCTGAAAATGATAGAATGCATATCAGAAATTAATCTTGGATTATTGGCATCTTTATTTGTTTGTAATGTATTTGTGGAGTATTGGTGAATCATCTGAGACTGTTTTTGCATTATTAGAAGGTATTGTTGATGTGCAGTGAGGATATCTGTACTGGCTGGGCCATACGAACCTGTAGAGGAGTATTGTCATATAAATGCATGTTGATATTACTTTATTTTCTTAATACAGTGAAGTTTTGGGATGGATGTAATGGTCAGTTTTGAGGCAGTGTCAAAGTCTTCTATCAAATACAATCTACATATGCATTATTTAATGGTGATATGGCTGCCGTACCAGTGCTAACAGCCTGATTTATTGCAGTAGTCAGTTCCAATTCAGAGTAAATGAGTATCTCAGCATTGGAATGTTAGTTTGAAGGGTTGATGCAGTCTATGAAGATCTTTGTCAACTGGCAACTGTTCTATAAAGAGCATTTCAAAACACCAAGTTTTGTTGCAGCAGAGGTCTGATTTGATTATCTTTGGAGTTGTTTATCAAGCATAACACCTTATTTAGTTGCAGGGATCATGGTGAAGTAATCTACATTGAAGAATAATGTCATAATCAAATAGTTTCCATTGAATTTCATATTCAGCTGCTTGCATTGTAATCATTCCTTCAACTTCTTCACATTAAGTACCCCTGGATGGTTTACCGCCAGTGTGGAGAATGAATCTTTGTTTATTTTTTCTACCCACTGGAAAGTGGAGTATTCCCACTGCATAAGTGGATGATGTTGTAAGCTTTCATGCATATTTATACCCACTGATAAAGTGGTGAATCCCCACGAAATGTGGATGCCCGCCGCAGCGGAAGAAGTGTATCTCTTTCTTGCATATTTTCTACTGTAAGCCAAAATCACTGTATGCTCTCACCTTGCCCATTCTAGGATCTGGGTGATCAGAAAGTGTGAGGTATTAGTTGGTTATGCTTTGAGCTAACACTGTCACATCATTGTATACTTTTAAAAAAAAAAAAAATTTGGGGTTGTTTGTTACAACAAATGAGCCACTGGGATTTCATCCTCTGCTTGTGTTTCTCTGACAACTCTTTCTTTTCTTTCAAAGATATGAGGAGGAACATTTTCAATCAATTCTGAAGCATTCTCAATTAATGCATCTAACCTCTTGACAGGATCATTTATGTTCATAAAGGCACCTGTGTAACTGGGGTTTTTGGCTACCCTCCAAGCCTCGGCCAACATTACCCTATGGTACAAGCTTCTTCTTTCAACTGCATTGTGCTCATCTTGGTTTCTAATTAGGTCATCATCAACAAACAACACATGATTATATCTCTTCAGCTTCTTCTTGGTTTGGACTGTGCATATAAAATTCTCTCGGTCAAATTTCTCTCTAGCATTTCTTGTAGGCAACCTAAAATACTCCAATCTTTTCTCAATTAACTGATATCCTTTATCTGACATGACTGTGAAGTCTCCAAAACACAACGTCCCATGCATGAAAGATTGTTTATTGGAACTTTTTAAATGCATGAAATCTGAGTAGGCAAGTTGTCTCACAATTTCTAAGTAAGCAATTATGTCTGGACAAGTTTTAGGTAACAAGTGGGGAGGGCCTTCAAATCCAAATTCCCTTATCTTTGTGCAATCACTGTAGGAGTACCAGTCACCCCAATTGTGACTAAACTTTCCTTGCCCGTACTTGTCCTTATGCCTTAGAAACCTCTGTATTTCTGGTGACAAGTTGTAGTCACAAGGGTGGCCTAACTTTTTATAGACAGGTTTCACAAATTATTCTTTAAAATAGAGGTAATGAGACTTCTCACACCGGCTATCCCAAATAGCGGTCCACATCTGAACAAGTTTAATGTCACCATTCTTGTCTAAATATCTTACCCTCATGCATTCACTCCACATTCCAGAATTCTGCCCTTCATATAGGATAAGGTGCATAAGTACAAAATAGTGACTGAACATACTACCCCCTCCTTTCAGGGAGACTAATTCATTATGTAGGGTATTAGCCAGGAATTTAGCATAATCAAAACCCATTGCTTGTTGACTATGCACATCAGCAATTAGAACCATAGGAGCAATCTCCATAAACAGGGAAGCCTCAACTCCAAGCACTTGAAACACAGAGTAGTAGGTGTATTGGAAATACTCTTCAAACATTTCTACAGAATATGGCGAGTCTTCTGTCACTGTAAACACTTTAAGTTTGTTTTCTTCATCTCGGGGTCTATGCAGGGGCAGCCTCCACCTTTTATATTTGTTGCTCATGTTATAATATTCATTGAGTAAATCTCGAAGTCTGAACTTCACGTCAAAGCTGCAATCTAGTTGAAAGACCATTGATATATAGTCTCTAGTGACAGGGAAAAAACCTGTTCCATCTCTTAACTCCACCATGCGGTTCTAAGGATTGTAGCTTTTAGCTTCGACTTTCAAAAATTCAACATTTACGAACACATTAGGCACTATAAGTTTTCCTAAATTCATTCTCCATGGGTTCGACACTGGTGCACGCCTATACATTCCCCTGTAGTGACATATGAAGAGGTCATAACCTCTCATGGGTGTCCATACATCCCCTACATGTTTGTAAATGTCTTCCAATTTCTCTACATTGGGATTCAATTGAACGTTTCTTCTAGACCTTTGACCAAATTTTGGGCATTGGTCGATCAAGTCTTGATTCAAGTGTCTCTCATCTAACTTTTGTCTCTTAACCCTAGGGTTTTCAAATGTCTTCCATAGTACAATGCATGAGAATTCTACTTCTTTAATATGCAATTTGATTCAGTAGCTATAGGCTGCGAGCTCAGAATACTTACTTGAGTTTTGAATTGCACTTGTTGCAGAGGATTCCCATTGCTCCCGTGTACACTCAATGAATCAAAATCCTTTTCGAATTGTTTTTGATATACTTTGTTCTGTGTATTAATGGCGGCTTTCACATCGTCGGGAGGACATTAAATTCTCACAACGGGAATGTCTTGTCATCTCATCGAACCAATAAATTCTACTTAAGGAGTTTATCAATTTTTTATTATCATCGGGATTTCGTTATGACTCAAATGGATGTCACTCCGAAATCCTGTTTTGTTAAGTCTCATCGACATCTATTTATCCCTTCGATATGTTCTTTTTATTGTCATGTTTTTCCTTTTCGAAGGGACAAGTTACCCCCTCCCTTCGACATCCCGAAATCTCTTCTTGTGCCTTTCTTTATTTGGCATCTTCTTGACGGCTTTTCGGCAGGACTAGAACTTAAGTCATTCCGATATTCCAAACCTTCTCAAATTAGATATCACTTATTTTGCTAGTGGAATGTCAAGCCAATATTCCTTGGTTCCTTCGATATGCCTTTATGCTTGGAATGTCAAAGAGACTACAAGAAGACTCACTCCGATACTCCGACCTTATTTGTTCCTTCGATATTTTGACATCAGCCCGAAACAGCACCCAGGTGTATGTCTTTGGATTATCGAAGTGACTACAAGATAAGTCTCCCCAACACGGCAATCACTTCTCGATGTGTTTTTATATTTTATTGTCGCTTTATCAGTGTGACACATTCAGGTGTCACACCGATCTCCCGATGTATCTTTAACCCTTTTCAGAGTGTTGAGACCTCTAGGCTGGTCACTCCGATATGCCACGAGTCTTTTGCACGACATGGTTTTGAACAAATAGGGGTATTAAATGTTGCCTTTCTGATTTTCGAATGAAAGCAATTGATCGGGGGGGATTAAGGTTTAATCCTTTGGGTTTATAATAGGAATGTAATGAAAAATTTATTGTGATGGTGAGAAATGAGGTTTAAATGAAAATTTTAAAATCTTGTCCCAACACCTTCACCGCATCCAAGATCATCTGCTTGGCTTTAATTTCTTTCTTCTTGTGAATTGCCAAATCCTACAAATCTGTTACTGGCAACATCTAATCTTTTACGATATCCCAAAGATCATTTTCCTCCAGAAGCAAAATCACCCTGACTTTCCAAGGTAGGAAATTTAATGCGCCATCCAACCTATCCTTGAAACGAAGACTAGGCGACACCATTAGAATATTTTTCCAAAAACTAAACTCGTCGACCTAGAAATAATAAATTGCTCAAAAAGATTTGAAAATAACCTTTTCAAACCTTAGGTTACGAAAACCCTAGTTCATGTGGCTGCCCTAGCCACTCGCTGAAACCCTAGCCCATTTGCTGCCCTAGCAAACCCTAGGCACTAAAAAACCGTGGTCTGCTGGTATGAAACCCTAGCTGCCATTTTAAACCCTGGCATCACTTCTAAAACCTGCAAAAAAATCAAAGTTCTACTAGTAAACCCTAGCCGGGGTAAAAAAATTTGCAAACCCTAACAAATTGGTTTTCAATTATGAAAATCCTAGGTTGCAGCTTCAACCCAACAAAAACTGTCAAAAGAAACCTTCGATTTTTAAAGAAAATTGCTGAAAAAACAAGCGTGACTCCGCAAAAAATGACGCAACTTTCTTTCAAAATTGGTCGCACAACTTCTAGTTTCTGTTTCGCATTTTATTCCTCTGAAAAAAAATCACAATTCATAGAAAAATGGATGCGACTTTCTTCCAAAATTGGTCCCGCAGCTTCTAGTTTCTACTACGCATTTTTATTCCTCTAAAAAAAAGTCACAATTCACAAAAAAACGGGTGCGATTTTATTTCTAGTCGTGTTTTTCCCTGCAGCTCTCAGACATGCGATTCCTGCGATTTATCTTGAAAACCTTATGATTTTTCACATTAAAAAGCACATTTCATACTTCACAAAGACGTGCGATTTTTCCTTGAAAGTCCTACACGACTCTACCTTTCAAACCGTGATTTTCCCACACACCAACTAGTCATGAATTTCCACAAACAAACCAAAAAAAAACTGCACGAATTTTTTCCCAAAAATCCCTTGAATTTCCTTCTCCAAGGTTGCAAATTCTTCTTTCTTTCAAAATGGCTCTGATACCATGTGAAAATTTCAATCATGATGTATAAATTCCTAATGTTAAATAACATTGAATTAAACACACAAATCATTGAAATTTCAACAGCGGAAATGATGAACACCAGACACAAATATTTTACACCTTCCAATCTGCTTCACATTCCTTCGAAAATTTAAAAGGCAACCTCTACAACTAGTCCTTCAATTGCACGGAAATATTACATTGCTCTGAGTTATAATCTTTCTATCTTGCACCTATCTTTATACTATTTACCTAAAAATCTAATCTTCTAGAAATAGCAATCTTATCACCTAAAAGAAAGCAACCTTATCTCATGCAGAAGATGACTTGGAAGATAAGTATAAATCATTAGTGTTTATCGCACTTTATTAGACTTAATTAACTAAATAAAAGATTTCACTTTAATCACTGAAGTGAATTAAAAAAATAGAAATAACTCGAAATACCTACAAGTTCACATTAAACCTGTGCAGAAGTTCCAAACTAAGCTCAAAAACTCAACAGGCTGTTCATTTCAACTTCCAAAAAGTACATGGGTCTCTACCAAGTGCGGTGAAACTTCAAATCTCACCAAAAACACCAATTTACTATTTTAGTAACTTTTTAGTTTCCCATATGAAAAACTATATAATGGCTAGATTTGAAGCCTATAATCAGAGTAGGGCATACGCCTGTCCTATAGAGTTTGTACATTTTGTATAAGCTCTCGGTTGAAATAAAAAATTACTTTGTTCAGCTATTCGGTAATTGTCAATCTTGTGTTGTTTGAGTTTTGTTCAATTGCTGCTTATAATAAATTAAGTTCCCCAACTAGTGTATTGTCCTCTCAATTATCAGTTTAATTCATATCACCGAGCTTGCAATTTGATAGTTAATGCACAGCGTATGCTGTTCAGACACTGCTATATATATAGTTAGTGATAGTAAACGGAAAAGATATGTGTGCCGTTACTCCTGGCATTTTCGTGTATGCCCAACATATGTTTCAGTTTTATTATATTGGAGTTCGAAATTTCTACCGTATAATTTATTTTCCACTGAATTTAGGCTGACCACCAATCAACTGAACTTTACTGAGAAGCAGAAGCAACTTTCAATATCTGAAATCTTGTATAAATCCACATAATGTACAAAAATATGATTGCAGAAAAGTAGTCTGGCAAGCCATGGTGTAGCAGTAAGACAGAGGAATGCCATGACAATAACCCGGAAACAGTGTGGTAATAAAGCAAACCAAAAATTTGAGCAGGTAAATTTCTGCAGGATGGATACTACTCAGATGGGTTTCTTGACCTGATGATATTCCAAGCTTAATAAAGCATTGGCTGGCGTGTATGCTAAGCTAGAAGTGCAGTATGAACGTGTATAGATTTACTTTTTAAAAAATAAATGAAAACGAGTGGAGGGGGTAAGAAGACCTCTCTGAAGTCGAAAACATCATCATCCGGGTCAGGCACCTTTCTAATGAAAAAATCACAGTGAAGGAGATGGATTTTATGAAACTCGTCCTGGTTTATGGTATGGTGAACTACCATCTCGCTCTTCCAACCTTGAGTGTTGACAAAACTTCCACTTTCACGAGTGTTGATATCATGGCCTGAAGTATCATCACTGTAATCAGTCTGGTAATCGTTCCAATTGTGGGTCTCCTCCTCCGCCCCCTCCTCTCCGTCGCCCAAACCATATTCATTTCCGCCCTCGCCCTCTCCGCCATCTAAGTCCTCCTCGCTGGATCGAAGTCTCCACCTCCCGTTCTCAAACAAACCATTGCTGCCACTATGTTGCTGCTGCTTCACTAATATGCTTGGCCTTCCGCATTTGGATGTATTTGCTCTGTTGGGTTTGCGCATAGGTTTAAGAGAGATTTTAGATTGATGGCAAATCACTGAGCGTTGAATATGGAAGGGGATAGACAAAACTGGTGCGTGGGAGAGGATAAGGCGATTTGGGCATGTAGTACAAGTGGAGGTGGCCATGGTTCTGCCCAAGAGCCTGTCCTCACTACAAAAACCATTTCTTATATATGAGCCATGTTTCAATTTGGTTTATGTAGTTTTTTCAAATGACATAATACCCTTAGGTTCTTGGTTCTTATGTAGTAAAACTTATGTTCCCCTATGTTTCCCTATCAGGTAGTAAAAACTATGTTCCCTTAAGTTCTTGGCTCTCATATCAGGTAGCAAAACCGATTTTGTGGATGTTCTCCATCAAAAAAATGACATAATACTATAATTGGGTTCAATTATAATTATTAATTTTAAGAGTATTAATTTGTTTAGCGAATATCATTATTTAATTTTTATTTTTATATTTAATGGTGTTTTATTTGGATTCAAAACACACAAAATATTGTAGTGATTTGATGAATTTTATATAATGTTTATATTGATTGTCTCTCGATATCTTAGTTGATCACAAAGTTCTCCATTGATTTGTTGTATCTAAAAATTAAGAGATCTTTGTAAATCATCATCTTGTGTGACACAAGATCAATCTTGATTATGTGTACCTTAAGAAACCAAGAGATCCTCGTTCTATGTCCATGTTTCACTAAGTTGTTGTCAATTAGTGTTTCACCTCAACACAAGATTCAATATTGATTCAATTTACCTCAACAAACCAAGAGATCTTCATTTTGATGTTTGATTATACCTAGAAAACAAGAGATCCTTGTTCCACATTCACATTTTGCTAAGTCACCCTCATAAGAGGGGTGTCTCACCTTGATATAAGATTTAACATTGATACAATGCATCTCAAGAAACTAAGAGATACTCTTTTCGTGTTCACATTCGACTATATATCAAAATCACCTAAGGTTCGCATGTTAATCCAACTAGTACCAATAAAGTTTGTGCCTTAGGGGGTGGATTTTCAATATGTATATTAAAATATAATATAATGGTAATTGTGTATGTCATATCAAACCATGATAAAAAAAAATAATAATAAGACAAGCTTTAGAATTCATCATCATATACATAATAGAAGTTAAACCAAAGTCTAAATGATTAATTAATATTGTGATAATTAAAGTCTTAAAGCCTAGAGGGATAGTAAAATAACATAATGACAACAATAAAATATTAGGCAATATGTCCCACAATCCAAAAGATGGTGAAGGCAATAACCTATCTTATGGTTTATCTCCCCAACCACTAGTGGGATTAACCATATCAAGGAATGGCTCTTGAGCTTGATGACAAAGGCTCAAGTACTTCAAAGTTGAGGTTTCAGCTCAAATGTGGAGGGGTTGTGTTCTATACACTTGAATAATTACAAATTAATTACCAGTATCAAAAAGTTAATATTTTGCAAGTAATACCTGCATATATAACTTTGTTAAAATAAATTTTGTGGCTAAAACCCACCTACATAGAACCTTTGGCTTTAAGCCAAATGTTAGTTGATAGCTTTGAGTTATAGCTCAAACATCAATAGTAAGTTAGAAACAAGCAATAATACATCAACCAATTGGTCTAGCACTTGTTGTCTAATGACACATAATTTTAACCTATCTAACTTAGGATTTAATGTAGAGATGTAGTTGTACATAAAATAGTTAATAAGTTATTTTCGAAAGACACGTTTATCGTATGTCCATATCAATAACATAAATCTATCTTAATATAAATATGATAAGTTGTAAGAGGTATCCCAAAGAGTCGACATGCCAATCCCATCGTGGGATTGGCACCTCAATTCTTTTAGATACCTTTTAGAGCATATCAAATATATATCAAGATAAATGTATTAGTGTAAAAAATGTACAACTAAGAAACCACAAATTAATTGTCAATATAAAAAAGGTGATATTTTGCATGCCAATCATTCTACGTACATAAATTGTTTTCTAAAAAGCTGGTATTGGAATTGACTTATATACAACCTTGTGCTATAGATGAAGAGTTGATAGTAAGATTTTGATTGTAGCTCAATTTTTAGTTGCAAAATGAAAGTAGATGAGACCTCAACCAATTGTTGACAACATAGACATTTATAGATATATTAGCACATGAACCTATTTATAAGTTATTTCCTTAATATGCACTCATCATCTATCCACATCATTAACACAAATGCATCTTCCTATGCATATGATATGTGTTAAGAGGTGTCCCAAAGACTCAATATGTTAATCCATGTGTTCTTACACACATGTTGTGGTGGATTGGAATCTGAGTAATCATATCAAAATTCCACAATACCAAACTCAAACTATGGAATGTCACACTCACACTCTAAATGCTAAACTCACACTTTGAAATGTTGCATCGAGATATTTTCATGAAGCTAAAGTGTGTTTGGGTTCACTCCCTATCTTGAAACTAATAAATATGAGTATCACCATGTCTCTTGGAATATGATGGTAACTGATCATTGTTTATGCATTCAGAACCTAGGTACCCATTGAAGGGTAGCCAAGGCCTGCAACCAATCAAGAATTTTGAGAACACTCTCACACACCCACAAATTCTAATAATATTTTACCGAGTTGATAACTTGAAACAACAATAACTATAACTCAACAATAAATTAATATAACTTGGTCAATGCTCATTGATGGCTTAAACCAAATGTCTGAAACTTCAACTACAAACATACATGGATAGTCTGCATGCATAACTCCATATCTCCTTACGTGGCCCAACAACTAGCCTAAAATTTCAAAAAGAAAACTAAAAGACTACCAAAATCTTACAACTTCCATAAGATGACAATTCATACGTGGATCACACTCAACCAGAAATCTTCACTTGTTCAATTCTACAAAGATAAAACTCACTACATAACTCCAACTTAATACATGCTTCAAGTTTCTGACAACATCCTACGCAACATAGGTAAAGTATATATTATAGGAATTACTAACAATCTCATTGTGTCCTTTAGTCTGAAACAGCCTTTTACTATGATATTCATTGAATAAGATGTTCAATTCCTTCCCATTCATCCATCCCTAGCCTTGATACTCAAATTTCATAATATAGAGTGATGGAACTCCAATTTTAGATCATGATTAAGGAAGCCACTAGGGACAAGTGCATTAAGGTGTTGGAAATCACCAAAACTAAAATAAGGAATGTAACTACTAAAATAAGGATGTTACCAGTCAAGAGTCATCAGTGGTTATTAAGTCAATATTTTAAGGTAGTCACCAATTTCCATTTAGCTACCACCACTATTTGATGCATGTCCACCATGAATAATTCAATGTGGGAAAAGAAGTGCTAGCTAGGAGGGGGGTCTGAACTAAGAATTTCTTCAACCCTTATAACCACATTCTAGATGCTTCTACATCAAACTCATCAAGTAAGAAGTTTGTAAGCATAGTTCACAAATTTGAGCTAATGATGAAACTAGATATTCTGTAGCAAGCTCCATTATTGAATCAAACACCTTCGAAGATTTTCTCCTTCGTTTCTTCCAGCATTTAACCAAAATAAATCCTACTTCCCTCAGCCAAGTTTGTTCTTTATCTTTTACTCCTCTCATGGATGTTTGTCCACCATAAACTAATTTCCTCCTCTTTATTTTTATCCTCCACCATCTTCTTCTTCTTTTCATGGGATTCAAACTACCATAAACTATCCACTTCCACCACAAATCATCCTCACATGCACTCAAATCTTCACATTTTATCAAAAATAATTACTTCCTCCCTTATGCTTGCAAACACCACTTTATCAATTTTAACAACATTATGAAAATCAAAAAATTTAATCACCGTCTTTTCTTCAACTATTTACTCACTTGCAAACAAATCATCAGTAATTTTCATAATTAGCTCAAGATTCTCCTCATCTTCTTTTGTAAACACCCCTGGTTCAACCACTGCAACTTTTACTCCTTCACTTTGTACATTTGGTGGTACTTATCAAGGTACTTATCTTTACACTACTCCACCTTGATCAACATCTGCATATCCTCTGAAAGATTGATTTTAGCATCATGAGTCTTAATCACTTCAACTTCTTTTCTCACCACTTCATCTATGCACAAATCAAGATCAAAAACTTATAGCTTTATTTCTTCAGTCTCTTCTTCTTCTTCATTCTTAACTACAACAATATCTTCATGTGAAAAATCACATGAATCAAACAACTCATCAATCTTGTTCATACCAACTCCATGATCTAATATGGAGCCTTCACTAACCATCATTTCAACTCTTAAATCAACTACTATCTCCAAAGGAACCTCTACAATAACAACACTTTTATCATTTGCAACTCATACTTTTTGAACTTCAGTGACCACCATAGTTTTCTCTTCTTCATTATACTCTAGTATGAGGATTTCCTCTTTTTCTCCGTTACCTTCCTCCATGTTTGCAGACAAAATACTGTCAAACAAAAAAAGTTTTCCTCATAACCCTTCTCCACTACAATATCATGCATCAACACATCCATGCCTTTGGAAAGACATGTTTCAACTGCAATCATGTTCTTTTCTACTTTCATGCCACCTCTATGACACTCTCCATCATTCTTGATCACATCTACCACAATTTATCCACGTTGCATAACATCCAACACATCCAATCTCAAATGGATGTTCATCATTTGCTCAAAGAGTTTCTTCTCTTGGTACTAGATTTTCTTCCTTTGGTACTGCACCATAGCTACCCACTCAACATGCCTCTTTAAGACCATCCTTGTCCTCTTTTTCAAACACATCTTCACTCTCAACTATCTACAACAAACTCACTCACATTCAACAACTATCCTCTACCCAACAATGTCACTAAAAGATGCACACTCTCAAAAACCCCTCTACCCACTTCCACACAGTGGAGGGTGTTAGCACTTCTACCCAACACTTCTCTTGTTGGAGGGAAACCAATACATTACTCTCTTTTTTTAATCACCATTTCCTCTCGCATCTCAACATTGTGTCCTTAGCACATATCACATGATCTACCCACTCTGATTCCATTAGATGCAATTAGGACCTAGGTACCCATTGAAGGGTAGCTAAGGCATACAACCAATCAAGAATTTTAAGAACTCTCACACACCCACAAATTCTGATAATATTTTATTAAACTGGTAACTTGAAACAACAATAACTATAACTCAGCAACAAATTAATATAACTTGGTCAATGCTCACTGATGGCTTAAACCAAATATTTGAAACTTCAACTACAAACATACATGGATAGTTTGCATACATAACACCATATCTCCTTACATGGTCCAACAACCGGCCTAAAATTTCAAAAAGAAAATTGAAAGACTACCAGAAACTTGCAACTTCCACAAGATGACAATCCATATGTGGATCACACTCAACTAGAAATCTTCACTTGTTCAATTCTACAAACATAAAACTTACTACATACTCCAACTTAATACATGGTTCAAGTTTCTGACTACATCTTATGTGTCAAGGTAAAGTATATATTATAGGAATTACCAAGAATCTCACTGTGTCCTTCAGTCTAAAACAACCTTTTACTATGATATCCATCAACTATGATATTCAATTCCTTCCCATTCATCTTTGCCTAGCCTTGATACTCAACTTTCATAATATAGAGTGATGGAACTCCAATCTTAGATCATGATTGAGGAAGCCTCCAAGGACAAGTGCATTAAGGTGTTGGAAACTGCTAGCTCACTAAAATAAGGAATGTAATTGGTAAAATAATGATGTTGCCAATGAAGAGCCATTAGCAATTATTAATTCAATATTTTAAGGTAGTTACCAATTTCCATTCAAACCAGAGATTTTTTTTAATGGTGAATATCATAGATCGGCCAAGTCAGAATTGGCGAATAAATCGCATCCAATAGGGTGGTCAAATCACCTAGATTTTACGTATTATCGGTCAAATGCATATCCATTCGCCATCGATTTATTTTATGAGAATCAATGAAGTAATATTTTTGCCATAACAAACTACGCGTTTCAAATGGGCTGACTAATATTTTGCCTAGAATCTCAGAAGCAAGTACTAAATCACCTATATATTCACCAATACTATTAAAACAACATTGTGTATTAGGACATGTTCTGCCAACGCCATTAAATGGTCGCTACGTGTGAGGACCCATTTTGCCAACACCATTAAATGGTCACTGTGCATGAGGACCCATTTCACCAATTAAAATTTACAAGTAGTTGATTATGAGGGGCCATTTCGCCAATTTCCATGACACCTCTGTGCTAATCGTAGGGCCACATTTGCCTTAGAAATTACAAAGTATGTAGTCCATCGAGGTTTAATTCGCTGACACTTAAACATATTCCTTATATAATCGCACGAGATTCGCCAAATTTTTTAATATACCATTTAGAATTCCCACAAAATTCACCAAATATGGATTGATATAAATACAATCAAAACTCTAGTTTATTCTTACACATTTCATTCAGTTCTAAACTTGTGAGCTCTTGATTCAAATTTTAGAAGTTAGAGTTGGAACCTTGAAGTTGATCGTAGGCAAAGTTACAAACTTACAACACGGGCATTCCTGCATTAACGAATAGCTAGTCAGTGAAAACCTAAACTTAAAGGTGAGTAATCATTTCTTCATAGTATTAGTGTTATAAGATTTCTTTATCTCTTTTCCATTCTTGCTTTAATCTTAAAGAAGATATTTAGTAGGGAATGGGATCTATATTCTGAGTATGTTCTTCTTAAACAAGAAGACATTTTTTTTTCTAGCTTTTATTCGAAGTGAGAGATCAAGATGTCGAGCCGCAAGTGTGACAAGGGTAAGACTCCTCAGGGTGGTGAAGGGACTGGGAGGCCATCAAAACGCTGAAAACGTGGAGTTAGTATACATTATTACTTTGGAATTAGCAATGTTTCTAATCCATCAAATCAAGATGGAGCTACATCATCAACTCTTGTACCAAATATTAATGAAGAAACCATTCGCAATACCTCACCACCACCAAAAGGTGGGATTGTCATTGAGTCAAATGAGGATGGCAATACCACAGAAGATGTTCCAAGGGATACCCTAGTTAGCTAGAATGAGGATGGAAATACCACAGAAGATGTTCCAAGGGATACCCTGATTAGCTAGAATGAGGATTGCAATACCATAGAAGATGTTCCAAGGGATACCCTGGTTAGCTGAAATGAGGATGGCAATACCGCAGAAGATGTCCCAAGGGATACCTTAGTTAGCCAGAATGAGGATAGCAATACCATAGAAGATGTTCCAAGGGATACCTTGGTTAGCCAGAATGAGATAATTGACTTGGATGAAAATGTTGGCACTGTAGATGATGTTGGTAAGAAGAAAAAAAAAAGACAAATCAAAATTAGGGCACGAGTGGGAAATGTCAAGGAATTTTTAGCTTGATTGGGTGTCAAAGTACCCATTCATTGAACCAGTGGAGAAAGCAAACAAAGACAAACAACCAACAGAATGCAAGTGTGTGATTTGTAGTTGGAAATGTAAAAGAGACAAGAAATTGCACCTAAAGCTTGACACTATAGAAAAGCATATCGGTAAAGTTTATGAAAAATAAATCATAGACGGAAAGGAAACATTAGTAATAAGATGGAAATCAAAGGAAGAATGTCTTCATGTGAAGTATGCCGCAGAATATGATGAGCATAAGAAAAGAATGATGAAGCTTGCTGCAAGTGGAGGTACAATCAAGGCTCAATTTGGAAAAGCAATGGAAGGAGCAGAACTGGCAAAAATTGTTCAGATGAGTGTTGTTTTTCATATTTTGTCCAGAAGTGTCTTGTGACAGACTACCCAGAGTATAGTAATTTATTATATTTTCTGAGTGTTCCTCACTATCCTAGCACACATTGGTCAATAAACATTGGATGGGAATGGGCAAACTATCTCACTACGGTGGAAAAGCAAGATTTAAAAGAGAATGTAAAAGAGTCAAACTTCATTGCATTATCTTTAGATGAAGTTACTGCAATAGATAATACTTCTTGGGTCTGTATGCATGTGTATACTGTAAGAGAACATGTCCGCCGAGCTTATCTACTTTGTGTTCATAAAATGAAGGACAATTCAACATCGTAAAATCTATTTGAACTAGTTAAGAAGTCTTTGAATGAAATTGCAAGTATGGATGACTTGACAATTGCCAAAAAGTTGGTGTGTGTAGGAGCTGATGGAGCTGCAGTAATGCAAGGTCATAAGACCGTTCTTTGCATAAAACAACACTTTTCTTGACCCATGTCTTGCTCATTTCATTCTTGATTTCATTCACATCAATTTTGTCCTTGTCTTTGCTCATCCAATTTTCTTTTTACCAGACCTCTTCTTTCATTATTCCTGCTTCTGCAGAATCTTGCAATATGACCAGATCTATTGCAATCAAAGCACACAACACTTCTTTACTTGATTTCCTCTTGATCTGCACTGATTAGCCATGTGTCCAAATCCATTGCAAGTAAAGCAGTAACCATTGAAAGAGTTGCCATTTCCTCTATTGTTAGAGTTATTCATTAACATACTTCTGCATTCGTTTGATCTATGACCATACCTCTTACACTTGAAGCATTGACCGGAGAAGGATGGACCATTTTGATTTACTCTACTTTTGCACTGAGTAGCTCTATGACCAAATTTATTGCAATTAAAACAATTTCCATTGAATGATGGATATCTTTGAGCATTGGGCTATCTTACCAGAGGTCTTCTAGGTCTATTTCTCCCATTCCTTGGATGAAAATTTCTTTGTCCGGATTCAGAGCTTTCACCTTTCTCATATCTAAGACCATGCTTATCATTAGCCTTTTTCTGACTTTCAAGCAGTGCTTCAAGTTTAGTTGAGCTTATCTTGAACTTCTCCTTGTATTCATTTGCAACTTCTAGGTCATGTTTGAGAATGACAATTTGCCTCTCAAGTTCTCTCTCATTGTCTATGCTTTCTTGTAGATTAGACTCTAGTTGGGCAGCTGTTCTATCCAATCTGCAGCATTCTTCAGTTCTTTCTTTTAGAGTTTGATTTAGGTCTTCTTCAGTCTTCTTCCTTTGCTCAATTTCTTTGGTTAGCCTCATTACCCCAGATTCCATCTCATGTTTTAGAATAGAAACTTCTTTTGTTAGCTTCTCACATTCCTTTGTCTTTTCTTCTAAAGCCTCATCCATGCCATTTTCTTCAGTAAGATTAGCTAGCTAATGAAGTAGTTCCTTCCTTTTTTCCATTGATTTCTTTAGTTTATCTTTTAGTAAGTCAATGCAATCATCAGCATCCTTAAGGTTTGCTTTCAGATCATCTATTTCTGCTTTGGACCGATCAAGATCTTCTAAAGCCAATTTAAATTGTTCTCTGAGTGAGCCCATTGAAACTCCTTCCCAGATCCTCCTCAAGCTGTTAGGCTTCTTTCAAGGAACCTTGCTCTGATACCAATTATTGGAATTAGGGCTAACAACTGAGAGGGGGGTGAATCATTTGTCTTAAAATTTTTAAAGCTTGTTGCAGTTGATTATTCTTTACCACTTCTTAACAAATTAATGACATAATTATGAAAAGCAAGAATTAACAATACATGAGTAGAAACATAAATAACACACTTGACACCAAGATTTTGACATGGAAATCTAGTTAAGAGAAAAACCACGGTTGGGGTTAACCCACAAAGATTATACTCTATTAAAAGTATTACAAAAGGGGAAGGCACATGCCTTCGGGCTCACTGCCCAGAGCTTACTGCCTACAAGAATGATTACAAAAGGATTATAGATTATTTGAACTGATAAGTAGCATCTGCCAATGCAAGAATTCAGTTTCGATTAAGCACAGAATACTGATATCACACACTTCATCTTTATTCTGCCTATTTACTTCTTTGTCATAATCTGGACCTTAGATCTCTTCTCTTTCGCACTTCTATCTGCCTTTTTTCACACTTACTCCATATTTGCATCACTATCACTCACCACAATAATTGAATCTATCGGCTATATATATCCACATCAATAATTCAAACTCCTTTCTGTCAGCCTTGTGAAGAATTTAACACACAAAACAAATACTCTATTCAGTCAGCTGAATCCATACACAAATAAAGATGCATACCAGAAATAGCACTTGCATGTCATAATACATGTCGGCCACTAACATTATATCCCATACACAACTCACCAAAACACTTCTATTGGATCCGCACAGGGATCAAACATAAGTCGACATGTTCTTCACTGAACTGTTCTGTCATTTTAGGACCCGGTACTCAGATGCTTATAAATTTTAATCCTTTGTCATTGGAGGCTAAAATCTTGGATTTGGATTGTCTTGACATGCCTCTACACTCCCTTAGATCTACAACACACAATGATTAACTAGAGAGATCCGCTGGTCAAAATACTAAACTATGCCATATGCTCTATTTCTAGCTCCCCGGAGTTAGATAAATTCTAATTCTGACTTCCAGTAAGAACAAATTATGTTTTGTGGATGAGTGGAACAATCTTACTTGCCATCAATGACAACACCTGTCATGCATAGCAGTGTCTCTTGCCAACATCATCATGGTACTTATCCAAGGTGCCACCAAGGGTGGTTTTCACCGTTGGACGAAGGGATTTATCTTTACTTTTTTTTTATAAGAGATGGGAATATGGATAGGAGGGACTCAAGTGTCTAGTTCCATGAAAGGTGATAGTCCCATTGGAGATGATTGTCATTGCAAATAGACCATGTCAAATGCTCATAGATGTTGGTAAGGGATGATGTGGTAGATAGTGGATTATGATATGGATTATGGATGGAATGATAGTGGATTATGATGTGGATTATGTGGGACTTATGCAAAAGATGGAAGGCTTATGCAAAATCATGGACCATAGGGATGGGATGGGGGAGATATGTAGGATAATGAAAGAAAGATGAGGAGATGGACATATGTGGGAATGTTGTTGAATGGAAGGGGATCATGACCAATGATTGCACACACCGTGGTAAACATGGAAGCTTTTGATTGGATGGTGGTGCAGGAAGCAATGGAGATGTTTGCTTAGTGGATTATTGATGTAAGCATTTAGGTACCCACATGGACTTAGTATTTTTATGATTTTTGTTTTTCATGTGGGATGAAGGAATTTGAGACTTTTGGATGGAGTGGGATTTTTTGATGGAAGAGGATGCCTCATTTGACTTGTTTTCGTTTTTCTTAGGGACCCAAACCATTTTAGTTTTGGACTTTACTTTTGAAGGTATGGGCTTGGATAGCTTCTTGAATGTACTTTGTTTTGACTTTTTGAATTGATGTCCTAAGGTATAAGGATCCTTAGGATTTCTAACTTTATGGAAGGATGCATCCAAATTTTTATTTTTGAATCCTTTCATAGAAATGGTGGAAGCTTTATGATTACATGATGTGTACATTTGTTGGTCATGATTAGGAATATAAGGGGTTTTATGGATGATAGGGATGTTAGACGTTGGGAGCAATGGTGGTAAAGTAGATGGTGGGAAATTAGGAGTTGGAAGTAGCAGAGGTAAAGGTGTATAGTGGAAGGTGTATGGTCACATGCTTTTGACACTTGTAGGATGATGGAGGTGGAATGGAAACATATGTTTTAGGGGTATGGTGGGATTTGTGATGGAAAGTGGTGGACTTAGGAGGAATGGAGGAAGTACCAACATCTTTATATTGTTTACCTTGGGGTGTATATCCAAGGCCATATGAGCGTGGAGGGATTTTGACATGGATGGGCTCCAAAATTCCTTGTTCATGAAGGCCTAAGCATTTACCTTGGTAGTTCATGTTTTGGAGTATGCGATGGACAATGGGACTAGGTGTAGTTTGGGCACTAGACACAAGTTCATTATTGGATGAAGAAGGTGAAGTGGTGGACAAAGGTTGTTGTTGTCCTAAGGAAGAACATTCATGAATGAAGGTGGATAGACCAAGGGGATATGATGGTGGATTTGAAATATGGTCGATGATAGATGTGGAAGGATCATTAGGATCTTGATTATGTTCATTTAGATCCAAGGTATTTGTTTGATCTTCTATGCTTAATTACAAACTACTTGTGCACCATACATGTTTGGCATTCACTGCATGGCCCACAAAATGAATTTACCATTTAAAATTGTAAGCAAGTTTCCTATAGTATCAAAAGTTGAAAATCTAGTCCACGAGCCCCAAGCATACTTTTGCCAAAGTCCCAAACGTTTTGTGGAATTTCAAAATTTTATTGGAGGGAATAACAACAGGAAACAGGCTTCTTAAGGATGTTGATACCAGATGGATCTCCTTGCATGGACCAATGCAACGAGTTCTTTCAGAATATCCATCGTTGATTGGAATAATGTACGAGCATTGCAACACAGTAGACAAAGCTCCTGACCTCTTACATAGGTTAAGCAATATAGAGTCACTCTTAACTTTAGCTAGTCTTCTCCCCATGTTGGATGAATGAACAATCTTATGAAGAAAGCCCAAGATAGAACTATGTATATCTATGAGTATACCAAACTACGTATCTATGACATGCATGGCCCTCGGTAATCTATATCTAGATCTAACTTCTCAAAGCCCAAATTTTTATAGGCGACAGATAATTATAGATTTGAATCATTCTAAAAATTATTTACAATTTAATGCAAGCGGGGAGTTATGTGCCTTTGTACATGGATTTCAGATACCAATGCACCATTGTAAGATGGCCAGGCACTCTATCAGAGAAGTACCTATTATAAAGGAAGATTTTGACGGCATTATTGAATCTGTTAGTAATAATTTGAAGGAAATTGCAAGCAATCTTTCAACAGAGATTTATAATTGATTCCCTTGAGAAGAAATACTTGAAACCATGTCTATTGTGTATCCTCAATTTTGGGTTCAAGGCCACCGAGATAACCTAAGCTTTTTTCATCAAAAAGTAACTACCTTGACCGCATACTTTTCAAAAAGTGTAGAATGCAATGGACAAACAATAGAAGGAATTATAGATAGAAATAAGCTCAGAGGACAATGTAGTTGGTTTGCAAGAAGTATGATAGACCAGTTTAATGCCATGGAGAATCCCTTTGAAGCGGGATCAATAACAAAGGCTTAGAAAAACTTTGGTCAGAGTGAAATATTGCGTGATTCGATATTAGAATATTTCAAACTTGTTGATTTATGTCAAACAATGATATTGGGTTTGGTGGAAGATGAGAGAGTTTTCAGTGCATTGGGGTTTTTGAAATCAAAGATAAGAAACAAACTAGACAAGAATTTGGAAAAATTGCTCGAGGGTGTTAGGAAGTGCGTATAATGTCAAAAATTTTCCTTATGAAAGGGCACTCACAATCTGGAAGTCCATATGCGAAAGAAGAGGGTTATGCAACACTTCAAGTTCAAACGCTGGTGGTGGTAGGACAAATGACAGTGACATAATGACTAATGAATTCGAGACTCAGAATCAAGACGAAGAAAATGAAGACCAGACTCAGAATCAAGATGAAGAAAATGAAGACCAAACTCAGAATCAAGATGACTCTTTTACTTTATCTAAACGTCAGTTTGAGGAACCTAACTTGATTTGGGAAATGGAAGTGAATTAACAGTTTTTAGGTATTTATATTGCATTTCACGAATCATAATCCAAAACTGTAGTTGATGATATTTTATATTGTATTCCTTGAAATTGTGAATCAAATTGAATACATTAACATATTATTAATTATTTCATATTTTAATTGTGTCACATTGATAAGTTTTACATGTACTCAGTGATTCATCATTCAACTCAATGCTTAATATTTCCTTGCTAAAGTTGATTTGTGCAGAAAACAAAAAAAAATTTGTAGTAAAGTAGATTTTTGGTTTTTGATTTGATATGTGATTATGCATCATTTTTCATAGTTTATGAATTATTTTGATCAGTACCGTATCCGCAATTGGGTCAGAAAATGAAATATACTCCTAAAACAAACCATTTGATCCACTAGTTAGGGTTTTAGGTTTAGGGTTTAGGGTTTGTCTTCATTTCATACATAAACCTAACCTTTTAGCCTTTTGCATTATAATTTTAAGTTGACTTGTTACCGTTGGTTCCCAGTCATCCAAGTTCACACTTAAGCCACCAAACCCATCAATATTACTGGCCCCTTTGCCTTGTCTCATCGGTCACCGCTTGGTTGGGAACATTATGTGTCAAAATGTTTAAAGGGGTTAAATATTTCATCTTTTATCTTAAGTCTTGACCCCCAAAGTTTTTATGTCCCTTTGTCCTGTCAACCTAGGGATGTCTGCTTTTAAGTCACAAACAATTCGTAGTGCATATTTGAGCATTAATGGGAGTCGCTGGATCTCACAGATTGAATCTTGACCGCTTCCCACCAACCCACTTGAATAAAATAATGTTTTAAAAAATCCAGAGGGATAGCGGGCTAGTGACACGTGTTGCATGTCAAAGTGGGACCCATCGTCCACTATAGACGTTGAACATCAAATCATTGAAAATCAACATCTTTAGACTCAATCTAGGTCGTTCTCCGCTAGCTCGTGGGGGGCCCACCAAAAGCTTTCATCTCTTAGAGGGATAGCAGAGAGATGACGCATGTCTTCATCTAGACCATTGAAGAGACTTTAGAAGACATGACATGAAATTTTTTGTCAAATATTTTGAAGGAGTTGCATTGGGTTTTAAACGGTGAGCTACTTAAAGGAATTATAAATCACATGGTCAAATATGCAGTAAGATGTTTTAATCTTAACTATCTGATGATAAAAAAGTTAAGCTTCTAGGTGGATGACTAAGGAGGTTAAATAGCATGCAAGTTGATGGGCCCAGACTTAATCTAGACTATTCCCTGCTACCCCGTTGTCGTAGATCTAAACATTGCTAAAGCTAGAGAGATAGCGGGCGATCTCAATGACATGTGAATAAAACATTTGAAATGGTAAATAACATTAGCTTCACATATTAACAATAGTACCATATAGAACAATGAACATCACCAATCATTGAATGTGTATCTAGTAGTTGAAACCAAAGTTTTTATTCAATTGATAAAATAAATAATACAGATAATTGAACATCAACACATTACTGAATTTGAGTTTTCTATTAATTTTCAAATGAAGGAATACATAGAGGCAATGTAAAATCTTGCTCAAAGACAACTTTGCATAGAGCTGAGTTGGAACTTGGAAACTCATATTATCAATATCAAATCATTCTAACAATTTTTTTAGCATATTCTACTGTTTAGGTGGTGGAATTGTCATTTCTTCTAGCTGATGTTGTCTGACTTGATTTTTTGTTAACAACATGTATGATTGAATTTCAATTTGGATCCTGACTTGAATGTTTCATCCAAAGTTACATTCAAGATTATCAGTGGTTTGATGCAATCCAAAAAGTTTGCCTCATCTGGGTTCAAAGGAAACTAGTCCAAATCAATCTTCCTTGCATCCTCCATCTTCTTTTTGAAATTATCCTTTCCAATGAATCGCTCATTTGTGTCAAAAGCCTTTAGCAAACCAAGCTTTGTCAAGTTCCTTACCTTTTCATCCTCCTTAATCTTTGTTGCTACCTCAATCACAAATTCTATTGTTTCACACATTCTTGAACACTTTTGAATGATAGATGTCACCTTCATTGAGGCTTCAATCCAATTAGTAATGCCTTTTGAAATTAATTCATTGTCACTAGCTTTGTAGACTGTTTATAGAACTCGATTTACAGATTTCTCTTCTACCTGTAGTTGCACATTTTTGTTGTCCATTAAATATTTGCTTAGCTTCTTATGATGTAGTCTCATGGCATCAATCAATTGAAATAATTCACACAAATGATCAATCCTCTGCATTATTTCCTCCCAAATATTTTGTTTCATGTGCCTCATTGTTTGTCTACAAAATTCAGTTAACTTATTTTGACAAGATTTTATTTCATTTTTTGCTTCCATAAGCTCTGCGGCCAATGTTTCATTTATTTTTTCTCTCTTTCTCCAATTTTTGTTCCCACTGTTCATTTGCTTTCACAATGCTTTGTCTTAGTTTTTCTGAAGTGGATTTTTCCTCATCATATTTCTTTTTGCTCTCATCTAACCTTTACTTCAGTCCATTCAATTCCACCTCTGTTTGTTTATCCTCTTTGCTTGTTAATGTAGAGGCAGATTTTTTTATTCTTTTTTCTAATTCATTGCTCTTGTTATCTGTTGCTTTCCTTTTTGATTTCTCATTTGCTAAGTCTACTTGTAATTTTTCTATTTGATTCTGCAACCTTTTTTTTCTCTCTATCATGCTTTAGCAATGATGTGTACACCAATTCATTGTTCTTTGATATATTAATTTTGTCAGTATTTTTTAATCCAGAAAAATCAAATTGCAAATTGCTCACCTGAAATTTAGATCGATCCATCTGATTTTCTAGTTTATTTTGAACTGTGGGAACAACAATTGTGTAATCCATTATTTCTAAATTTGTGTCAAATGTGGGTAATATCATGGTTGTTGCAGGCTCTAAAGTTACAATAGACACACTCTCCAGTAGTTGCTTCTTTTCTTTTTTATACAATTTTAATTTTTTTAAAACTCTTGAATGTAATCAAAACTTGGGGACGCAGGAATAAGGTAATGCTTGAATGGTGAAGGAATATGAGTACTTGCAACTTATGTTGTAGCCACACTAACTGGGGGAGTGTCTGGAAATAACTCTTTTGTGGTGGAACTGGTAGTTGGACTTGGACCTGTCATAATCCTTTGTCTCTTATGTATCCCTTGATCACTGAGTGTTTGTGTGGTATCTTTTATTGGTGTCCTATTGTGTGTAATTTTTTGTTGGACTTGTTGTTGTAGCACATGTTAACTAAGTTCTCCACTAGTGGCAGTGCCAGTCGCACTAAGTTCTCCACCATGGGCATGTCCAAGTTATGATTGCATATGACCATGAGGATTAGGATTTGAAGCTATAACAAAATGAATTCTTTCAGCTGTACTTGTATGCCCTTGGTCTATTTTATCAGCTCCAAGGCCTCATTTATCAACTGGTTTTCTGGTGACTACATCTATTGGGTTCCAAATACTTTGTCCTTGGGACCCCAAACCACCACCTCGATAACCCATATTTTCAACTATGGCTGCTCCTGAAATATATGTTTTTTTGTGGCTTGACTTAAACTAGGTTTGAAATTGCTTTGTTCATCACTATCATCATCAGGTTAATTATCAGTTTCTTCATCTTCAAGTTCATTGGGATGCTCTATATTCCACAATTTGCTAAACTCATCATCTTCATCGATTTCTCCATACTCTGCAATAGTTCTTGGTTCACCTAGCTCCTTCCTCATAGACCAAAATGCAGTATTTTTTTATCGTGACCAATTTTTGCTTATAACAGACTTATCTAGAGGATCTAGCATTTTTACTCTAATAGATGGTTTATCACTTTTTCCATAAAAATTATTGTACCTCCTGATTTCATTCTATGCTACTGCTCCTGTATTTTAGTGCAATGCCATAATTTATGTTGACAATTGTTCAAAAGAAATGCCTTTCTCAGCAGCAGTTTTCTCCATTGCTATTTTGACCTCATCCCAAGAATCCTTGTTTCTCAAGTTTTCAAGCAAGGGTTTACTTTGATGTTGAATTCTACTTGCAACATTCCTATTGGCCACAATCATTGTTTTAATGGTGTCACATGGACCATACTACCAGTGACAGACAACATCAAAATTAAAATTTTTCAAAAGATCATGTGCCACCTTAAATGCTTTTGTCTCCAATGTGAACCCTCCACATGAAACATGTAAAGAAGGAAATAAGGTCTTCTTTTGCTGACTGGCAAAGTGTAGTTCATTAGTAATCTGCATCTACCTTACATATTCTAATGCAAAAACCCTTTCTGTCACATGTATTGGAAGTTTGTATGGATCTACTCCTGATCCATAAAATCTTAGCACGGCAATATATTCTTCCAATAAGTACCAATCAGCCAATTGTATTTCTTCTCCTAGTTGAATGCAATCTATACATGATATAGGCAATCTAGGCATTGGACTATTTATAATTGCTTGATGCAATGGAGCCAAAAAGTAGTCTACAAAATGATTGTAGTTCCTTCAAGAATCATGCATCCTTATCTTATTGGTCGAATCATATACTGGAGCCATTTTCTTTTCCTCAGCATTACTATATAGGGTTGAATCTGAAGCTTGTTGGTTTGAAACATTCCACTAAATTTGAATAGAAAAAAATAGCACAAGTAGGTTGTGAACCTAAATGTCTTGGTGGAACATCCTTTAATCGTTAAAAATTGTTTATGCATCGATTCTATAATGTGCTCAACAAATTTATATTCGACATGTACACCAATACCATAATGGATATTATATACCATTTCAATGAGGCTTGCATCCACTTCCCAATTGCTATCCAGTTCGAGGCAAAATGCTAGCATGGAAATAGTATCCTGAGCCCATTATTTAAAAATTTCCAAAGCATAAGGAGGCTTATGGTTACCTTTCAACTTGTTTCTTTCTTGAACTATTTTATTTAGGAAAACATTTTTGTCCCTTTCATCTGCTGCTTCATAATCACTAGCAATCTTTTCTAGGTCAATGTGGATGTCTCCAAATTGTTCGGTTGTAAACCCCAACACTTTTCCAAATTCTTCTGCATTAAAGGATAAAATTTCTTCTTTGGTATCTTTATTTACAATTGCTCTTTTGTTATCATCATAATTGTGGGCACAGACCATGATAAATCTTGGGCAAGGGAAAACCTCATGTAACATCATGCACCCTAATCTAGTTACACACGATGCATTGATACTATTAACTTGCTCTTGGTTGGTAGCCTTATTCTCACATGAAAATCTAAGTTCTGAGGTAAGTTTACCATAGATTTTAGGATCATAAATATCATGGTATTCATCAATCAAAATTGAGGTTTTAAGCAATCCAAAATAATCTATTTTTCTATCCGAACTTGCTCTACCTTTCCCAAAAACTTTGTCTGGTCTGCTAGTGGTGGTAGACATGCTTATACAGTGTGAAATTGTGAATTCCCTCTTAAGTCCTTCTTAATTTTTCTTAAGTCTCTCAACCCTAAACCCAAAGTTTGACAAAATAAGATTTTAAGAAACGATGAAACGTAGCCTAGGAATTTTGTCTTTTGTCTTACCGACTTTGTTAGAAGTGGCACTGTAATGAGCAATCTGAAATCTCCCCATGTGTTGACCCTCTCACTTAAAAATAAAATTGCTTAGCAGTAGAAAGTTTTCTTTTTTTTATAAAGTGAATTTTTTTTACGAACATTAAAGTGAATGAAACATCAAGTCAACGTGTTGCTTCCAAACTACATAGTTAGTACATGGCTAATAGTTGTTCTGCATTGACAACTCACAACAATTTCTAAACTGTTGATCTTTGTAAATCTAATGGTTATAGGGTGATTCCAGAGATTTAAGTTCGCAAGCCTAGCGCTCTGTGCATTTCATTCCGGAATTCAACTACAACCATCCATCAAATGTTCATTGAACGGTCGAGTAATTTATGATATAAACAATAAACATATAGTTTGTTTATATAGATCTACTTTTAGTGACAACTTTTAATGTTTATAATGTAATTTGTCAATTTACTGGCAACTTTCTTTTTTCGTTTGTATTGATTTATGTTTTAAATCTGCAAAGTGGCCTGTAGGGCTTAAATTTGACAGTCGACCTTGCCTATCAAGCAATTTTCTTATGACAGTAATCTATTTAATGTTGCCTTTAAAATACTATGATATACATTAGTATAAGTAGATTATATAGAAACCAAATATATATAAGCATAATCCTATATAAATTTTGACAGTTTGTCCAAAATCTCTCCTTTCATATGATATAGTCATTTTAAAATTTTGATTGTATTTTACATCAAAAATGCCTAAATACAGCTATACAACTGTCAAATTTAAGCCCTGAAAGCGGGTATTCAATTGATATTAATTCAAAAAATTCTTACAATTGGGGGATAGCTACGCCCCTAGCATATCATTATGTTACAAAAATTTCCCATGTATTACATATTCTTTCCCAACTGATACGATAATATTACATCAAAATTACATAGCAAAAATCAAAGCACTGGCTAAGGGAAACCATAGAAATTGCCTGTTTCCACCAGCTCTGTGAAGCGCAGTACCCATTCCAGATTTGGCTCCATGTTGAGAGCTCCAGAGCGCCTTAGAAAATTCTGACCGATGGTGGCCCAGTGACAGTGGCAGGTGAGAGCCCCATTTGTCATGTTGAGAAGAAAGGGAAGCCACATAACCCCCACACCCATCTCTGCCCCAAAAACCACCAATGAAAGGTCAAAAGACCATGGAATCCCCACACTCATCTCTACCCCAAGAACCACCTCCAAATCATTACCCAGAAAATCTGACTTGAAAATTTATTGCAGCAGAACGAGAATATCCACCTTCACACCTCCAAGGTCCAGCAATGACGCCAAGAACTAAGAAGCTATGTCAAAATTCACTTTGTATCTATTCCTATCTATTAAGAAATCCCTCCCAAGCACCATTTTCACTGCTTCCAACTCCAGGAAGCACAAACGGGCAATTCTATGAGGCTTCATTATCGCTTTAAGCCTCAAGTTTGTGATGAATCCTAAGAAAGCAATTTACCTTCACAGTGCTATAAGGCAAATTGGTGTATCCATTTTCTTTGTTAATCTAGCTTCAATCTTTGGTATGAGAAAGGGTTGTTGGGCTCCATTAAATAGAGACAGGCTTCATTAATGGCGCTCAGCTTCAAAGCTTTGGGATATCTTTCCAAGCGTGCCAACATTTAAGTGATATGATATTTCTATTCAAGCGAATTTAATCTGCATGCAAATATTTATACTTTATTTGACTTAAATATATAGATAATACTTAATAGAGTTTCCAAAATATGTTCCACGTATGTAATCCATGACACATGTCACCAATTTGGAATTAAAGTACAATATTTGTAAATTGATATGTAAGATCCGACCAATTTTATATGCAATAAACTAATAATAAATACTATAAAAAGAGGGAATAGTTCTTTTTTTCTAATTTCAACAAAATCATCTCAGATCAAATATATTCAATAAATGAATACGACAATAATCACTAAAACATTAACATTTACATATACTTCAACACTTTAGAAATCTAAAGTGTCAACATAGTTGGACCTCCATAGCTGATACTCCTCCTCTGTTGGCCAAATGAAATTGACAAGTTCGCCTGCTTTGGTCCTGTATGGTGTGTACTTGATAACCACTCGATTAGCTTCCTTGTCAAATTCCTCTAAGAAAATGCTAGTGTGAATCAATTTATCCATGTTGCTTCTCAACATATCTAAATTAACATTGTCACATATGAGCTTAACTTGAGTAGATATTATTTGTTTTGCCTAGTCCTTCCACAATTGTAGAGGTTTAACCCCACCATTTTCACTCAAAATAACAGCAAGCAAACTAAAATTCCATTCATCAAACTTTTTGACAAGCTCCCTGATATTTATTTCCAAAGGACCTACCAGCCCCTGAAAATCCTTAATTGAATTTACAGGCTTGAGAGTTGGGACAATGTTAGGAGGTGCATCCTTGACATGCTTGGTTGCAATTGCCATGTCTGTTAATGCCTGGGCTCTAGGGATCCATGTATCCATTAATGATGTTACACCATCCTTATTCTTATCGAAATCCTTTATGGCATCAAACATAGAAGAATAATTTGAATGAATGCTGAATAATCTCCTATCAATCCCTTTATTCAAGTGTTCCAGAACTATAGTTACAATCTTCATATTACTTGAATAAATTGATTTATTGACCTGTGACAGTAATTTCTTGTACGCCTCAATTTGATCTAATAATTCCTCTTTAGTAGGCTCACTTGATGGAGCTGCACCTGATGTGCTTGGCTTCTCAACTGCAAGGGGTGCATCTCCAAGATTGTATGGAACGATTTCCATTGAAAGTTCTGTAAGGACAATAGAGTCAATCTATGTTGGGGCCTGAGCATGCATATTTTGAAATTGTTGTTTTAACAATGTCACTTCAGTTTCCAACTTGGCAACCTTTTGCTGACTCTCATTATACTCTACAACCATGTCATTATACTTGGTTCTATATTGATCTCTTTCCTGAATGATATTCTCTACTGTTGCCTTTGTGAATTTAGCAACATTCACTGACATGTTTGCTACCTCAATTGTTGGGGTATCAGACACTCTCTTAATAATTAGCGCTCCACTTATGTTTGGAGCAGGCTCAACAACTACAGGTTTCCTTGCCCCTAGGGCCAATGCCCAAATAGCAAGTACTTCCCATTCTTCACTGATAGCAGACCCCTGCAAAGCAAATTTTTCTCCCTCCTCTATTTGATACAAGGGTTTGTCATGCCTACTCACTATGTCAAAAGCAATTGCTGAGGCTAAATCCCACTCTGGCAGCAATAAAATACCACTTTCCTTCACCAACTCTCTACCTTTTTCAGCTATTATCTTCTAAAACTATTCTTTCATTTCCTTTCTAACCTCAGCCTAAACAGCTGCTTCTAGTAATTCAGGGTGCAAGATTCTCTTTTTGGCAACATTATCAACATATTCATCTCTCTTTGCCCCCCAAGCAAACTCTTCTAAAGCAGGGGTCTAGAAAAATGAATCATCTATCTCGAATGTCTTGCAAGCTTCCTCCCTAAGGTCATCTGTGTTGCTCATCCCCCTAAGGTCTACCTTGCCCAATATGAGGCTACTTTCTAGTTCTATTATCTCCCTAGGGGGAGAGGGCATTCCCTATCTCATATCCTCCCCAGTGACAATGATATCATCATCTGAGTCATTTGGATAATCCACCAAGCTGCTTTGTTCAACCTCTTGCTTCTTTGGTAGTGGTTGTCTTGGAGGTGAATTGACCTCAATCACTTGTGGAGCTGCTTGCCTTAGGGGAGATAGTGGTGGCATTTCATGCAATGGTGAGGAAGCTCTTGACCCCTCAGGATCAGAATCCTTAGATGCAGTTAGGGTGGCAATAGATTGTTGCTTCCTCACAATACATTTTCTCCTTGCAAAGACTCTAATCTTTTTTGGTGGTTGATAGGTAAGCCTTTCCTCCAACACTGGGGCCTTCCCCTTATTCTTTTCCTATTCTTCCCCAACTACATCCTTTCCTTTGTCAGCAACCAATCTCTCTCCTTTCGTCCTGTCAACCACTTGCTCAAAATTTTGGAGCATATATTCAACTTTTTGCAATTCATTTTTTATTTAAGGTAGCCGCAGGGGGTCATATTGGGGATTAGTCTTCTATTTTTCTCTTACCATCTTATCATAGGTGATCCATTTTGCCTTCTTGTTCTCCTATATTTGGTAATTAAAGTGCTAATAACATCTTCAAGGAAATAGAAGTCATGTATGAACTGGCTGCTTCTAATCCTCGCTTTCAATGCAGCCATGAAACCTTCAGGATCATGATTTCTTGGGTGCATCCTCCTCATGTTGTATGGTTCAAGCAATTCATCCATATTTCTCCACCCTACACCAGTCATCACAAAGTATGCAAAAACTGTTCATGTTGGGAAGAAGGTTCCTTTCCTCATGTTTAAGAAGTGGCCATCTTCAACATTACCCAGTTGCCAAAAGACTTCAAGGAATCCAATTCTCAGTGGCACATCTCTTGGGAGAACATGTGGTCTAACCATAGTGCCATATACTCTGAGAATTGTACAATCTAGATAGGGGATAACATCTCCCTAGTTGTGATCAATTTTTAAATCAGACCTCCTTTCTTTTGGTCTAAGAAAATCATGTAGTTTAGTTGGAATCCTTGGTGGATTCAGGATTAGGTCATTCCTCAACTTTGATGCAAAGACATTCTCAAACACCACAAAATCAAACTTCATATCATCCTTGTCTAGAATTCTTGTCCAACATTGGACAGGCAGCTCAACACCATCCTCCTTTTCCAACTTCATATCATTCTCAAAGAATTTTGCCCTTTTGAATAAAAACATGTGCATTAACAATGAGTACCACCAAAACTGAACCCAATTTTTACCATTCGTTAATGATAATAAACCCTCATGAATGTTATCTGCCAAGTAGGAAGCGAAGTCATATACTATGTTGTAAGCAGAGTGTTGGATATGAGCAGCCATATACATGAAACCCATTGGCATGCCGAAAGTAGGATCAAACCCCAAGATTTGACACAAAGAATAGAAGGTTTTCTAAAAATATGGAGTAAAATACTTTATTGGGAAGGGTTTCTTATCTGATGGACCAATAACAATTCTCCCCTTTCCCTTTCCAACTGATGCTAGATGATTTGGCAGAAATTGTGATTTTAAAGGTGTGTCTGGTCTTCTCGTATTCACTCCTAAAGGCTTTCAAATCAATTTTTACCAAATCCTCATTCCACTCATGAAGTTGAAAAACTTCAGCAATCTCTTCCCTGCTGATCTTTACCATTTTGATCCCATTATACATCCTGACAACTATGGAGATAGGATCATATATGGCTGCCACAACTTTTAACAAGTCCACAAACATGTAGACATTTGGGACAACCAATTTCCCCATGTCCAATCTCCAGGGGTTACATATAGGAGCACTCAAATTCATGTTCCCAAACTAGTTCTTGAACAATGACCATCCTATAAGTGGTATGGTGGAATCCTTGATATGGATATGTTTATCTACGAGGCCTTCTTTAATTTTGGAACCCTGGAACAAAAGCGGACCTTTTACTTTGTCGTTAGTGGAGGGCTTTAATTGATTGAGAAGGTCCTAGACTATGGGCCTTTTTGTCTCTCCAGAGCTTGAGGTTTGGGCTCATGGGGGTGCCATTATGGTGAGAATTTTGCAAATTAGGCTTTTAGTTTGGCAACTAGGGTTCTGACTTAAAACAACAATAAAGCTCAAATTTTGCAGTTCAACAATCTAAGAAGGCAAAACCCTAAAAGAAATGAAAATTTACCAACTAGGGTTCCAACTTAAAGTAGCAATAAAGCTCAAATTTTGCAGTTCAACAATCTAAGAAGGCAAAACCCTAAAAGAAATGAAAATTTACCAGTAATTCCTATTGATAGAACCACAAGAGTGAGCACAAGCAGTGAATTTTAGAAGGTGATATTTTAACTTACGGCTTTGAACGCTTTGAAAGCCCTAGTTTTGATCGCCAAGAGATTGAAATTGCCTCGAGAGATTAAAACTGCCATTACTACTCACTCACATGAAGCAGAATGACTCCCATGGCCACTTTCTCAATTTCAAACTCTACCTGTTGATCTCTTGATGAGATGGCAAGATGGACGATAGTGATGAAGTTTTCTGCCACATGGAATTGCTTACTCATCTTTCAGCAGACCCCACCTTCTCTTCAGGCTGCAAAGTCTACTACACGGCGTTTGCTCGTTAGCCCATTGGGTTTATCGCCCATGCATCTTTTGACAACGGGCTAGCGGGGAACGGTTAGGATTAACTTGGGCCCTCCAACCTGCTCACACATTAACTTCTCAAGCCATTTGTTGTTTGCTTAAATTCTTCAACATTGGACGATTAAGATTAAAACATCTTGCTGAGGAATTTCCCATGTGTCTTATTTAAACTTTTAATAGCTCACCCTTTAATTCTCTTAAGGCTGCTTTGAAATATTTGCTAAAATATTTCAAACTCTACCTATTGATCTCTTGATGAGATGGCAAGATGGATGGCCATGATGAAGTTTTCTGCCACATGGAATTGCTTACTCATCTTTCGGTGGACCCCACCTTCTCTTCAGGATGCGAAGTCTGCTATGTGGCGTTCACCTATTAGCCCGTTGGGTTTATCGCCTGTGCATCTTCTGACAATGAGATAGTAGGGAACAGTTAGGGTTAACCTAGGCCCTCAACCTGCTCGCACATTAACTTCTCAAGCCATCCATTGTCTGCGTAAATTCTTCAACATTGGATGGCTAAGATTAAAACATCTTGCCGAGGAATTTCCCATGTGTCTTATTTAAACCTTTAATAGCTCACCCTTTAAGTCTCTTAAGGCTGCTTCGAAATGTTTTCTATTCTTCTATAGTTAGCATTTAAAAAGTGGACCCTACTAGGTTAATGTCAAGACTTAGACAATAGATGAAATATTTTGACCCATTCCCCACCAAGCGGTGACCGACAAGACTAGGTATAAGGGGCTGGTAAACAACACAATTTTGATGGCTCAGGTTTCAACTTAGACAACTGGGAATCGGAGGTAGCAAGTCAACATAAGATTACGCAGAGGGTTAAAAACTAGGTTTCTCATATGAAATGTCAACCATTGATATTTGGAAATCTAACGGTTCAAGTGTTATTCTGGAGGTTTGAAGTCGCAGGTCTAGTGTTTCAGATATTTTCTTCCGAAATGCAACTACAGTCGTCCATTGAAAATTCATCGAATGGTTGTCGATTATATTAATTTGCATTGACATCTTGCTTTAGACATAATAAATGTGTTGACACTTGTCCCCATTCTGGACACTTTATGAAGGAATTTGGATGTGTAGAAAATTTGTCTCAGAATAGAATAATATGTAGCATTTGATATTTTTGCCACACACTGTATGATTTTTTATTGGCATAACAATTTATTTTGCCAATTAATTTTTTATTGGTTTGAAACTATATTTAATTCGCCAATGATTTTTTTTATTGGTTTGAAAATTGGTTTAATTCGCCAATGAAAATTTTTTTTGGGTTTGAAAATAGATTTTAATCGCCAACAAAAATATATTTTTTAATTTAGAACACAAGTTTAATTCACCCACAAAAATATTTTACTGGTTTGAAAATAGGTTTTAATTTGCAAATGAAAATATTTTATTGGTTTGAAAATAGGTTTTAATCGCCAATGAAAATATTTTATTGGTTTTAAAAAATTTACAATTCGCCAGGATTTTCCATAGACCTCTAGCGATTACAAAAGATTTGCCAATTGAGATTTTTTTTCCCGGAAAAATGAAAAAAAATAGCCAATAAAATTAATATTTTTCTCAGGAAGTATACATGATTCGCCAAGTTTATACACCTTCTCCCAAGGGGGGGGGGGAGTTCTTAAAGTTATCCCTTATTCAAACGCCACCACTATTATTAGCTACCATTAAGTCACCACCATTTAAAAGAAGTTGCCAACAATTTAATAAGTAGAAAACACCAAGAATTAGAAGATGCCACTAGAGATAATTTTATGCATGTCCACCATGAATAATTTAATGTGGGAAAAGAAGCGCTAGCTAGGAGGGGGTCGAAATCAAGAATTTCTTCAGCCCTTACAACCATGTCCTAAATGCTCTTGCATCATTTTTCCTTATCCAAATATTTTGTAGATGTTATTTTAGCCCTTGTACATTATAAATCATGTGTGTTCCCTCCATCTATGAATTTGAATCACCTTGAGATCTTGCTTTAACTGACTAAAGTTTAAACATTTGTTTGAAATATTAAGCTCTCAACCCTCCTCTAAAAGTATCTTGCTCCATCTAAAATTTGAAGACTCTTTAAATTGTAAGAATGCTAGAAACACTTCTATTTTAAAAAAGTGCATGTATAGAAATAAATTTATGTTTAAGCTAGAAAGTATGTATTTGGATAACTCATATGCCCTTGATGTCTTAAGAAGATGTAAATGTAATCCTAACAAGTACATGTGCTTTTTTTATTTTTTGAATTCTTGTGAAATCCTCTTGGAGATAGAAATATAGGAATTTTATCTTGGCAGCTAAAGATAGAGCATCACTACCACCCTCTAAGAAACTCAATACAATGAAGGAAAAATAATTTTCCTCCCAAAACAAAAAATCATCCATGGAGAATCTCCAAAGAAAGGACTAATGATAGCAAATGCATAATCAAATCTGCCACAAGGATGATGTCATTAGTAAGGTGCAAGGATAATAGTGGTTTGACTAACCCCTAATATCAATAAAAATTAATACACTCCAAAAACTAATGGACAGATAAAAAATATAAGAAATATCATGCTCCATACCACAAAATTTCAAAATTTGATGCTCAAAATATATTGTAGGAACATAAGTCAATAGTCCATGAGATGAACATAAGAATAGAGAAATTATACCAAATGGAAGTATGAATATGATAATATTATTGAAGGCCTATCCTAGTTTGTATCTTCTACAACAACAATTCTCATTGTTCGTCATCATAGGGAAGCTCTTCAAGATCTTCTTCTTCATCAAACAATCCCATATTATCATGATACACATGATCCACTCATGAAATTTGTTCATGGAAGAGCATTTATTAAATGGTCATTAAAAACAATCTCTCCACCCTAGGCTAAAATTTTGGTGTTTTTAAATATCTAAAAGTTGAAAATGGGAGGGTATTCAATAATAACATGTAAAATACATAGCGACTCTTAAATGAGAATTTTAATTTATTTTCAAGACAAAAAATTTGGCATTCATAATAACATCCAAACTTCAAAATTCTAATACAATCCTCTTTAAAATTTTAATGAAACTTTCAACATTTTTCCTTTCACTTCAAGTGTTTTTGTAGACATGAACATTAGAATTTTGTTATTTTTTCATACTTCTGTAAGGTTGGAATGTCAAATTTTGATGCTTTATAAAGTATTTTTTCAAGTTTGGAATTCAAATTTTGAAGGATTCTTGTGCATTGAAATAAAATCATACCAATAAGAAGAAATAACAATAACATAATAGATCTAGGCTTAATTTAATAAAAAAGATATCCAAGCAGACTTGATTGCCTCATTTACTTTACCAATTTCTTGTGATAATACCTCCCAAATTTCACTTCGGTCATGTAATTATGTTTCAATAGTTTAAGAAGTTATTCACGTGATAGTAGAAAATATACACTACTTAGGGTCCATTCAAGAAACATCAATAATTACAAAAATAATGCGATCACACTTCAATTACTAAATCAAACATGTTAATACTTAGTTCATGACTCACGATAGCCCTTTTTCTTGAATAGGTTTCTACTTTTAATTAACCTACGTTTTGGCGTATTTATACAACTAACTCATAAGTGATTTGAAGGATAAACATGTTTAATTCATCTAATCCTTTACAAAACAGTTTCTTGCAAAAACAAAAGGTGTCTTCTATCCTTATCACTTCCTAAGTATTGAATAAAATCAACTTAGTCATGGAGGCATGTGTAAAATCTCACTTCACTACAACATGTCATTAAAATTTGAGCATGTGAGATAGCATGTGTATATTAAGACATTTTTTTAATAATATGAACCTCTAAATAGGGAAAAGGTAGAAGGAATCTCATAGTGGACAATCTATTTAGAATATTCATATGGTCAATATATTGGAAAACAAGATAAAAGGACAACAAAGTAAAGGGTGGCTAAGCTAGGGGATAAATGTGGGATATTATTATAAATAAGGTAAATAACATGCAACAATAAAGTAACAAGCATAAACGAGAAATCAAACCTACATAAATGAATGAGGTATGATGGAGAGAGATACTTACTTGGGATTAACTTATAGACACATTAACCTTCTCTTGGCTTTAACACTCACGGAGAGGTAATTGTATGATCTAAAAATTAGATGTAGTTAACATTTGAACATGTCATTCCAACTCACAGTTTGTTTCCGAGGAGCCCAATGGTAGAGTTCCTCATTAGATCAATGTAGAGGTATGTTTCTAGACATTAGCCAATATGTGCATGCTTGTGGTTGACTATGTAAGTGTATATTGTAAGTCTAATTGTATATTTTCCATAGTTTGATGGTGTAATCCATTCTTAAGTTTATAACGTAGGTTGTTGCAGAGTCATATAGATGCCAAGGCATTATGTAGTTGTTGGGAGTTGGTAGTAAACAAATGTAATGCTCTTGTAAATTAGAAGGTGGTGAATACACTTATAATAGTTGAGAAATAGTGGCATGAGGATTCATCCTCTCTATTCTTGGAGTTTTCTACCCACTTAAGGGTTTCTCCAATGATAATGTGTTGTTTCAAAGTGTTGTCTATGTTGCAATCTTTGTTTATTTTACATTTGTTATTTCTTTGAATCTTGCTTACATTCCTAGTATGTTTGAATCCCATTGTAAATGGTGGGAAGGGTTGTAAGAGTGTGGAAAGAGGTTTAACATTTTAATCCATATGTTGGTGACTACCCATGTGGAATACCCACCCCAATTTACAAATCAAATTGGTCTCAGACAAAAAAATCCTTTGGTTTTTAATTTAATGTTTCAATTATGGGTCTTTCCTTGAGATTTAGGTGTTGCTAACAATCTTCTTTATAAGTTGTTCTCTATTTTTGGAAGTGTAGGATTTTATGGTTGTGAGTTGCAGCCATGGGAAGTCCAAGAATGGTAGAATTTTAGAATTGGAGGAGAATTGAAGGTTGAGCAAGTTGGTGCAAGCCTTGAAGGAGAAGAAAAATGAATTGCAAGCTTGGTTGGAGAGTCTATTGGGCATTTTGGGAAAGATGCAAAAAGATTTGTAAGCCAAAAATAAGATGTTGACAAGTTTTTAATTATCAAAGAAGGAATGGAGAGGAAGTGTAAATCCTCTATGTTAGATGCTCAGACTCAAATAGAGATAATCTTGGTAATAATTTTACAAATTTATTTATATTCCCACAAGAATCTTTTGATGGTTTTGAATAACATATGAAAGGATTTGGATCAAGAATGTTGTCTAAGATGCGCTATGAAATGAAAGGGCTTGGAAAGCAAGGCTAACGAACAATCAATCCCATAGAATTTGTTGAGTGACTTGCACATGTTGGTTTGAGATTTTTGGTGATGTGCAAGAAGAATGAGCGTGTTTCAATAGTGATACCATGAAAGTTGCAAGCATGGACAAAGGTTCCAAGTCACCAATAGGGAAGAAAGAGTCCTTCCTAGGTACAAATAGGTTTCCCTTTGTTAAGGCAAGAGAGGGTTTTAATTCTCTAACCATTTGGTAGGCCACCAAGGATATTGTGATATCTCAAGAGGAGAAATTAAAAACTCCAAAGAAGATGGAACAACAATTGTAATGATTTATGACTTGCACAAGAGAAGAATATAATATGAAATATGCTACAAATACTTGATAATACTTTGAGAATAGTAAACCACTTTGAGAGGGTAAACCTCCAAAAGTATTCAAGAAGAATGCAATTCGCAATATGATGATTATAGACTAACAACTACTTCCTATATATATACCATACATATGCCTTGGATTCCACCTAGGCCAACTTAACTACTTATATAAGACTAAATTAATGATCATATAACTTAATTAAGAGTTAAGGTATCCACAAGATGACTAATCATTACCCTATGCATGTACTATAGGATTATCGGAATAACATGTCCCCCTTCACATAAGCATTGTCCTTGACACTAATCAATTGTGGATGTTTTGGCACAAAATCTTCATCATCCCATGTGGCATCTTCGATTGACAACTTCTTCCATTTTGTGATTGTCCTAGTCCTCAACTCCTTTGTGCATGTTTGGAAAAATAATTCATACTCTAAGATGGGTCTTCCCTCTACATCTAGCTCAGGTATCCTTGTCTGTACATTAGAATGCTACACTAATTAACTTGCTTCTTCATTTTGTTATGTGTCTTTGCCTTATTCTCCTTGTGACTAAAGAGTACCTATTTCTAGAGTTGAACATGTTCCTCCACTACTCTAACCTTTTGGTGTACTTTCAAAAAAGAGGTGAAGTATGGTAGATGGTATCCTAACATTGATTGAATTGCCTACTTATAATCTCTTTTGGGAGGCAATCGTTTTAACCTATCCCTCAACATACATTATAGATTTAGTGATGTATGAATCTTTGACCATTGCACTTCCAATGATAATAAGTAATCTATATTCTTATCTACCCTCTTGTTAAGAATCTTTTGCATTTGGTGCAAGCTTACCATCTATGGATACTTTGCATGAAACTCCCTTAGTTTAAATGTTTTAACCTTTGAGTGAAAATGCAAGAACAACTCATGGAATTTCACCTTAATTGTTCCTAAGGTAGTGAGCCATTGGACTCCCAAAACAATATCTACTCCAGCCATGGGGATAACAAACATAGGAAAATCAAGCATGTAGTTTCCCATGGTGAGTTAATACTATGGCATTTCCATGCATAATTGACTAACTCCATCTACAATCATAATCTAGAATTCTGGGGTTGGGTAAATGAAATAATTCAATTATGTTTTCAACCTATTGTTCATGAGGTTATGGGTACTCCTTGAGTCAATCAATATTGTTTACCTTTTGTTGTTTAATGAAATCCCTTACCTTGAGAATTTGTGGGATGCAAATACCTAACAATGCATGACAAGAGATAAATGGTTGTACATATAATTCTTAGTGTTCCACAATCATGCTACTACCCCTTCATCATCCTTGTATTCATCATTAGTCCCCTCAATGTAGAACGATTTCTTCTCAATGCACTTATGTCCTCTACTATATTTACCATCATAGTTGCAACAAAATCCCTTGGCCCTTTTTTCTTCAATTTGTCAAGGAATCAATCTTGTAGGTTGAAGGGATGATAGTGTACAGTCTTTCCATCTTTGTTGCTATTGAATTACCCCCTTCTAAGAGATAAAAAATTCCTCTATCCTACATTTCACGATAAAAGACTCAAATATATAACTTAGTTTAAACATGTGCACCTCATGTTGGAGGTGATCCTTGATCCCACTAAGAAACAAATCGTTCAAATTTTCATATGTGATTGTTTCCACTCATAATGATAGATTCTGGAACTACTAAATATAATCCTTGACAGATCATATTTGGCATGATTTTACTAACCGATTGAAGTAATTCTCTACCATGCTATCACAATAGTGCAACTATAATTTGTCAGTAAAAACTAACCAATTGACACTGAGACCCTTTTTCTTCTTATGAGCATAAAGCCACATGTACCAAACATTTTTCTCTAGTTCTAAATATAAGGAAGCCATTGTCACTTTTTGCCCATTAGAATTTGATGCACATAAAAAAATCTCTATTTGATTTATCCAAGTCAATGGATCCTTGCCATAAAACTTGGGCATATCCACCTTTAGTACCAAGTTCTGAGATCTTGAATGACTGCTAGCATTTGGATCATGATTAGCTTGTCCTAATGATACACCTTGATTGAGTGGATTTTGGGGTTGTTCCTTTGGTTGGGAGAATGGTATCTTCTAGATTGATTATTGGATAAGTTGCATTTCCCTTTCCCATTGTTCATTCATTAAAAATGATGCTAGTCATTTCTCCTTTTATCTCATACCGCATAGTGTACATACTTTGTTCCAACTGGATTACTTTGTCATCCAATGGCAAGGGAGTGAAAACATAGGCCCCACTTGATCCAAAATGCAAGTCTGTATCCTCTTTGTTAGGACTCCTTCCTAGTGTGTAGGAATTATTACCTCTGCCTCTAGTTTGTGGTCTTGCCATCTTGAGACTTGACAATGCAAAATCTATTTTTTTTCTTCACCAAACCTTGATCAAATGATTTTAGAAACTTTTCAACCACAAAATTAAAATTACAAATAGCAAATCCCTAATGATTTTTTCCAAGCTTTCCAAAAATGTAAACAAATGTGAAAAATTCAACAAATTGTAGCCTATAGAGTAAATTTATGAAAACCATAAAATTGCAATAACTTACTCAAAATGACTTTAAATTAGGATTATAAGTGGATCAATGTTCCCTTGTTCGACCCTCTATAATTTAGAAATAAATTCACTATTTTGCAACCCTAGGAGCATAATTAGTGGAAACCCTAATTTTGTAATAACTACCTCAAATCTACTCCAAATGACCTTAAATATGGACTATAGTAGATTCAAAATGTCCTTGATTAACCCTCTAAAAATTAGAAAAAAATGCCAAATTAAATGAGATATGTGCTTCACAATCTGACCTCCAATTTTTTTAAAACAAATTGCCTTATTTCTTGCTTTCTAAATGCCAAGACAATGCTTTGATACCACTTGTAATGAAGTAACTTACACAAGAGAAGAATATAATAGGAAATATGCTGCAAATAATTGATAATAAAGTAAGAATAATAAGCTACTTCGAGGGGGCAAACCTCCAAAAGTCTCTAAGAAGAACACAATTCACAATATGATGATCATAAACTAATAACTACCTTCCTATATATACCATACTTATGCCTTGGATGCGATCCAGGCTAACTTAACTACCTATATAATACTAAAGTCATGATCATATAACATAATTAAGAGTTAAGGCATCCACGAGTCAACTACTCATAACCCTATGCACACTATAGGATTAAGGGCGTACTTGTACTCTTCAAAACATAACTCAGTGCACAAGCACAAATGAGTAAGCTTTGACGCAAGCACATGGACCCTCTCCTTGCCTTGGGCAACCTCTAAGTCACTCTCGCTCTCGTGATAGAAGCTAGTCGAGTGGAGGCGAGATCCAGGGATGGTTCTATTCTCTTGGGAATAGAACATCGCAAAGAGCAATCGTCCTAGGGCATGTTGTGGTTTGCTATGTGTTGTTCTATGACCATTTTGATGGAGATAATAATATGACCCGAAGGGTCACTAGTTATCAATCTCATGTTCGGGTTTCTAGTGTTCCAATGTCGAGATGGATGTTTGTTGTAGTCATTGATAAGCCTAGTTTATTGTAATCTTTCTTCTATGGCTTGAACACGTTGTTGCATTTGTTCTATGGGTTGGATCAATCTAAGCAACTGTTCTTGTTCTTCTTGTGTTTGTTGCATGAGTTGTGGCCTAGGATGTAATTCTTAAATCTCTTCAAGGATAGCCCTCACCCACTCACCTCTAATTCTAAGGCACATTTGTATGCTTGGATAGAGAGAATAGACTTGAGTTGAACAAGAGTTGACTTTTGACTTAGGGATGTTATCTAAGGCTTTGTGTGAGTTCTCTTGACTATGTTTACCTCATGATCGAATCGAGGGTTTAACTTTTCTAAGATCTAATGTTTTTGTATTTTCTTCAGTTTTCAAAGTATGCAAACAATTTTTTTTGTTCTTTTCCGGAATTGAAATTTAAAATGAACTAATTAACTAGGAAATTGAAAAATGAATTCAAATTAATATGAGATTACCTAATGCAATTATACTATGTTTTGGGTATTTTCGAAGAGATTTTTGTGCTAATCTAAGAATTGAAAGTGAGAAATATGAAATTTAATCTAGGATTGCAATTTAATCTACTCAAGCAAACTGATCTAATCAACTTTGAAAGTAAATCTATCAAGGAAATTGCAACACAAGATTACTATTCCCAAGAGCAAATTGTGATTTAATTATCTAATAAAGCATAAAAAACCTGGATCATGGACGACGCATGAGTCTTCTCACTACCCTCAAGAATCCTTGTTTCAGTAACCTCTTCGTCCTCTTGCAGAAGGAGGGTCCTCCTCTTGGCAGCAATTGGGAAGAGAGCAAATGAATGAGCTTGAGAAAGCTATGAATTGGGAAGATTTTGAAAGCTTTGAAGCAATTAGGCTTGGGAATTTCACTAGCATAACAATGTTGTATGAAGCCTTTGAAGGCTTGGGCAATAAAACACTAAAGCAAAAGGCACCTATGTCCTGCAAGAACATAAGAATGTTAATTGGAGAGCAAAGCAAAGCTTGAGAATTGGTTGCAACAATGGATTTTCCTCCTAAGGGAAAGCTTTGAAGCTTTGCAACAATGAAAACTAATGAAATGAAAGCTTTGAAGCTTTGAAAAACTAAAGAAAGAAACTAAGAGGCTCAAAGGCCTGTGAAGAAGCTTGGAAAGCTTATGAAGATGGGAAGAGCTTTCTCCAACTTTAGAAATAATGGAGAGATAATGGGGGTATTTATAGCTTGGAAGGGCACACAAGAGGGGGAAATTGGTTGAGAAGTTAACTCAATTGATTGAAGATTTAACAAGCTTGATTGAGGACTGAACATGCCTTGATAGCCTTTCGCAGGAGAAGAAATGGAGTTAGCATGAGATTGATGGGGAGATGAGAAGAATTGATTTGTGAGTTAGAATGGAGTGATTGGGAGTCTTGAATCAGTAAAAAAAATTGATGATCGGTTAGGGAAGGTAAGTCACGCAATCAGGGCTCAATTTGGAGCAAATTTGGGCCCAAACTGAATAAGAAATCACACTAAAAAACAATACATGGTCATCAGTTTCACCAGGGTAGGTCACCACTAGGGATCCAGGGTTGCCAGGTGGGGATCCAAACATTTTTTTTGAATGACATAGGGAACTTCCAGGAGCTTGTTCGGGCACATACAAACTCCTTTTTGGGTTTTTTTTTTTTAATTGCATAATTTTTTAAGCTCAATGCAATGGTGTCATTAGTTTTTCTTGAAAGTGTCAAATTTATACTTTCAGATTATTTTTGCTCGAGGTATCCTATCGGTCTCTTAGGCCCTAAAAGGTTCGGTAGCTAATTGGAAAGTGAGTTGGATGGATGGAGAAGAAATAATGGATGGGAAAGCTCCTAGGGAAGATTGATTTCCCCTATTGTGAAGCGGACTAGTCATTTAATCAAGGCTGGAAAGCAATAGGAGTGGTTTGTCAAAGATGGGTTAGGTGACTAGGAGGACAACATATAGGACTTTGGAAGGTTAGAAAAGCGCAAACAAAGTGAAAAACAAACAGAGACATGTGTCACCAAGAGAAGCACTACTGAGACGACATTATATTCATGCTTCCATGTACATGATTAGGATTACAACTCATCAATGATTTTCAACATCAAATGCAAATAGACTCTAAAACTTGTGATGAAAGCACTCAAGAAAACTAAAAAACAAGATAAGAATGAAGAAAAGTACAATTTGGAGAGACAAACAAATGTATAATGAAGACAAATAACTTGCACGAAATAAAGAACATTCTATATAAGCTCAAACACGCTTAAATGACTAATTTTTACACATAAGCATAGAGAAAATAAAAAGTTTGATGATTAAGAAAAAATTGAATTTTGTCAAACAAGTTATGAACAATCAAAGCAAAGAAAGTCAAAAATATAATTCCTCAAACACACTATGACTATTTTGGTGGTCATTATAGAGTGTGAGGTAGTTGCTAAGTGGAAGCAACATCTAAATCTCCAATGATCATTTTGAGATAATATGGAATGGAAAAAAATCAAATAGGCAAACAACAGGTTTAAAAGAAGCAAGAAATGTATAAATGCTATGATTGAAATGTGAGAGTTTTGACTAAGTGAGATAAGAATCATGAAGGGTTCTACCTAAACCTACCATGCTCCTCTTAACACACACACAACAATGAAAGTTAGGTAGAAATATATGTGATGAACAATCAAATTAAATTAAACTATAACTAATGCTAAATACCTATAATATAATCTAACTCTTAACAAATCACTCAAAACCTACAAGAATCGTCGCTAGTCAAATAAGATGACAAATCATGAATCAAGTGAGTTGAAATTGATCCTTAGCCTTGAAGCCTCTAATAGGAGTTGGTATGACCCTATCTTAGGGAGCTCACAAAGGGGTGAAGACTATCCTAAGAAGGAAAATTCTGATCTAAAAGTGGAAGTACAATTGATTGTGTTGTGTTCGTTAGAGGACAAACGACCAATTTGTTAAAAAAAGATTTATCCAACCCTTACAGTGACAAAGAGAGGTGTAATTATAGGAAAAGAAATGTCTAGAGATTACCAGATGAAGAGGTGAAGAGGGAATAAAATGAAGAGGCAGAGTACGAGGAATGTTTCCTCTTTTGCTTAATTATGATGGATTTCCATGATCTTTCAACCATTTCACAATGGAATTGAACATGAGTTGAGGGGTCTCTAAGAGTGAATTCCCATAGCTAATCCATCTTGCAACACACAAAAGAATGGAGCTAAAGGTTCATAATACATCATTATTCTATCATGATTCAAGCTCTATAGGTAGATCCACCACAAGATTTGATGGTCACAATTGATAAGCATATGAAATGTTGTACAAAATACTCATGACTCTTCCACCAATGTGAGAGCATAGTTAGTGCTATCAACCTAACTCTAGAAATCAATCATCTAACATTATACCTCATATTTACCCTTAATTGCAAAAGAACGATATTGAGCACAAAATTGATAGCATGCTTCAAGTTGATAACACTAAACCTAATCAAAGCGTTCATTTTACCAATGGTCATGATCCTTGAGAAAGATTCTTCTTGGCATGTGTTTGCACTACTAAGATCTTTTCATTCTATTGACCTTCCACTTATCATTATGGATTTTTAGTTTATGGAGTGATCTATATTGGCTTGCATAACCTTTTACTAGGAATATAGCAATCTTTAGGTTTTCTATTTTGGTTGGCTTCATTAGGAATTACACAACTTAATGTTTTATATAAATAATATCTAGTAGGTCATTAATTATGTAAATTATTCTTGTTCGATTGATTTTAGGAGCATCCCACCTCCACACCCCTTGCCACCACTCCAAATGTGCATGGTATCAATTGTAGTAATTTACTACTAGTATTTTGTTTCATTTATTTTGTACTTGCTTCATCTAATATTTTATGTATGTGCACTTCATCTATTATCATCAAAATGTTGTGATCTATTATCACTATTTATTTGATCTTTTTCGTTTACTATGTTGGAATGGTTGTTTGTTATGACCAAGATATGCTATTGTATCTCTTATACCTATTGGGGCCTTACTAAATACAATAAAATTATAACAAGTAGTTTTGGGCAACAATTCATGTGTAGGAAGGAACAAAGGTGGTTGTGATACTTCAATTTTCAAAATTTGGGAATGATTAGACAACATTGCAAGCAACAATTCTATGGGTGGGAGAAACATTGTAAGAGGTTATCTTCAAACTAATTTTTAACTATATTTTCTCAAAAAAATTATATGTAGCGTTGGTGTGATTTTTGACAGTACCAATGTTCCTGCTAGCTATGAAGCACCGCAGGATGGAATGGCAAAGGTTCCTCTATTTGGAAGGTGGCTAGCCTCAAGAGTCTTCATAGATTGCTTTTGTAGGGTTTACCGGATTCCCTCTGTTGGAGAGCACTTTGGCTCATCCATTCAAGAGGCTACAATGAATATTAGGAATCATGTACATGAAAAAGAGGCTTACTTAGTGTAAATGAATCACTATTAGCCGACATAAATCCTCAATTTCACTTTTATGTGTTAATGGTTTTCACGTCCATTTGTTTGGTTTCCATCAATGATTTTCAACATCAAATTCATATTAAAATGATTAAAATCGCTAAAACAACATCATGTCCATTAAAATTAGAATTTTCCAAGGTGGAATAAAAAAGGTCATTCATTAGAATTCATTCCGACTTTCAAGAATTCAACTCTAATTTTAGGTCATTGGAAAATGTATTAAAACTTGTAAGTTTTTACCACATAAAAGTCATAAAGTCGTCTCAAGTTCTTGTCTTGTGTGACTAAAATTTATCATTAAAACCCTAAGTTAAACTAATCTAACATAAATTAAAAAAAAGCAAACAAGAGAGGGGAGGAAAGGGTTAAAGAGAAGGAAAAAAAACAAATTTGAACCTAACTTCAATTCTCCCACACATCATTCTGCAAATAGACAAATTCAATCTTTAAAACAATCTCCATTGAACCCGTTACATGCAACCCCAACATGAGACATTGTGATTTTCAAAGGAACTATAAATCACATGCATGATTTTTATTGAATTTCAGCACACACGAATGTGTTCATGTGACCCCACAAAACACCTCACCATCAACGAAGCATCAGTGGTCTAAACACATGTTGAATCCATCGACATTCAGTGAGTTAAATGCATAGAATAGTATGGAAAGAAAAAATTAGAGTTTGGGATACACCATTCAAAGTGAAAACTCAAAAAAAGTAGAGCAAAATTTAATATGTTGTATTCAAAATGAGTTTCCTAATTATTCCCTCTTTACAAATGAGTTTTGAAGAGAATCTACATGAAATCTAACTTCGGCCCTCAAAGTTTCGAAAGTAGATTGCACAAAACCAAATTTTGACTTTGGGTTTCAATAGAACATTGCATTTTTATGGTCTTGGATTCCAAATTTTCAAGGTCGTTTTGCATATCTTTGCAACCTAAAGGGGTTAAATGTGACTTTTACCCTTCTATTCTTGATGCATTTTTTAACATTAGGACATAAGATTGGATTCATTATTAGCCATTTTGGTACAAGATTGGCTTAAAGACTTAGTATGAAAGAAAAAATCCCACATTAAAGACATCAGATTTCCATAGTCCATAATATTGCAGTATAGTGTTTCTGGATTTAACTGTATGATTATTTATCATCAATGTTTCGGATCACACTCCGTGATCCATCATCAGGATGAAGAGAGCTGTAGGATAGAATGAAGAATTGCAGACCAAGACCAAGTAAATAGGAAAGGGTTAAGAGCTTGTGCAGAGAACAAGGAGTCTGGAAGAGAGCAAGAACAATAAAGACCAATCAAAAAATAAGAAAGAACATACAAATTAAATGAAAGGAGAAATAACATAAAAAGGAAAACAGATCTAATAAATCTAGGTAGATAACAACAAGGAACTAAACATCACACAAGCATAATAAAAAAAAGAGTAAACCAAAAAAATAATATATAGATATCTGAGGAAAACTCAAGTGTCGGTATATATATGTATATATACCTATGTATATCAATACGAATACTCATAGATTAATCAGATTATGTATTTAACTATATGAGTATGAGTATTGATATACATAGGTATATATACATATATATTTACCTACACTTTTGAGTTTTCCTCAGATATCTATATGTTATTTTTTGATTTACTCTTTTTTTTTTAATGCTTGTGTGATGTTTAGTTCCTTGTTATCTACCTAGATTTATTAGATCTGTTTTCCTTTTTATGTTATTTCTCCATTCATTTAAATTGTATGTTCTTTCTTATTTTTTATTGGTGTTTATTGTTCTTGCTCTCTTCCAGACTCCTCGTTCTCTGCACAAGCTCTTAACCCTTTCCTATTTACTTGGTTTGGTATGCAATTCTTCATTCTATCCTACAGCTCTTCATCCTGATGATGGATCACGAAGTGTGATCTGAAACGTTGGTGATAAATAATCATACACAATTAAACCCAGAAACATTATACTGCAAAATCCCACAACTGGATAGGATAAAACTTAAAATGTGAAAAACCACCAAGACTATCTAAGAACAAAATATAAAATCAAGAATAAGGGTCCCCAAATTCAAAAAATTAGGGGTGCGTTGTGAAGGTCACAACACGTAGGTCCCTCACTCTATTAAAGGTCGGTATCTTCCTTTGTATTTTCGTACTTTCCACATCATATTTTTGTAAGATGTCTATCAATATTGATGTTGGTTCATTCCTAACCAAAAAAATTAATCTTCCCACCAAGGAGAATTTAGAGTATCTTTTTGCAATGAAGAGTGGCTACAAAAGAAAAAAGATTTTCATGGTTGTTCATACATGTTGGATTCGCTTCATTGATACAATTATAGTAATGTATATCTACTCAAGCACATTTTCAAGACCATCATGATCTTTTTAAGTTTTAAGGGCTAGTGTTCATTCTATCACTAGAATCATCTTCATAACGAGGCTAATCACATTAATATAGTCCTTCTAATAACCAATTTGCAAGTCCTAATGTCCCACCATATGCAAAGGTAGGCAAATAAAAAACAAGGAAAATAATTGTGATGTATGTAGCACCTCAACAACACCAAATGTTGGGAAGATCATGTGAAAAAAATATTTTGCAAGACAACAAAAGAATCTACTTAACAAGCTGAGTTGGAAATTTATTTTAAGATTGATGTATCTCTAGGTTCACCATGGATTTTAAATATACCCAAGGTGGACACACAAAAGTATGATAGCAATGACCCTGGCCATCGTCCACTCAAATGGAATAGCTTTTCGAGGAGAAAAATTTATTTGATTTATATCGATGGAAAACTGGAGCCCTGCCATGGAATTGTGGAAAAACTTGAAATATAACCTTCTTCAACAAGTTAGCAAAATTTTCTAAATATAATCAAAGGTAGAATACACTGCAAAAATTGAGCATAAATGAGACATCTCAAAGGAGATTTTGTTGGACTTATTCATTGGGTGGTTAAGTTATACTACTTGCCACAATGCTTATATTTTTGTATCTTGAGAAGTTAACAAAGTTCTCATTTTAATTAAGGAAAAATACATAACATCGACGAGATTCGATACTAAGACATTTTTTTTGTGGCAGCTATTTTAGAAATGGTTTCTTGCATGAGCCACAATTTTCTCTTGCTGAGTTGGGGTGTACACCTCTGTTACATATTATTAGGAAAACCTAAATTGAACTGCAATTCACTTACATATGTCACACAAAATGTTCCTATGACAATTACCATTTGTCTACCCTTATATACTACAAATTGTATGCCAGCCTTTCTATAAACATGTTAGTCTACCTTTATATCCTACAAATTGTATGCCAGACTTGCATAAACATGTGTGCCATATCCTTTCAATTTGCTTCCATCAACATAGGTTCATTTTTCTTCACCATTCAACTCACTCACTACTCAACTCAAGCATTATGCTTGTCTTCACTTTCAATGTTCATTGTCTAATTATGCTTCCTAACACAGTGACTATGACATGACATTCACCTTCCTCTACAACTTGTAAGAAAGGCCATGAATGATCCACAGTTTCTTCAAAATATCATTCGAGTACTCTCGCTTTCTAAGTGACTTGTTGGCTTCAATTGTATAAGTAGACTTCACTCTTTCCTTAACCGGCATTATAATTCTTTATAACAATCTCATTATCACCATGCAATAAATTGAATTTCATCTAGAATTACTTCAACTCATTCATAATGAGCTCTCTAGTGTCATCAAACTGGCTACTAGGCATCCAAATGGTTTTACATATTTTGTAATGACGTGTAAGATCCTACTTACAATCTTAGAATTCAGGCAACTTTTCTTGTTAGAAACTAGACCCACTACTCTTTGTTTTTTGTTCTTTCTCATTTGTGAATATCTGTGTTCATTCAAGTACTCGTGCCTACTATCATAGATGTTCTTCCACCTCCATGATTGTCCTTCAATATATTAGTGCCTCACTCTCCCATGATGAAGTTTCCCTCACAAGCAATGTCACACAAGTAGATGCAGATGAGAGATGCCTTGCACTCATGTCAAAGCTGCCTCCCAAGAATTGGACACAACCACATGACACTTACTGAACCATAAGCAATCCCTATAGTCTTGACTTCTATGTCTCCAACCTCTGCAGTCTGAGCTTCTTGATTGCCACCTGCCTCATTCTATTTTAATTTTCTAATGGAAGATACCATTATTTCCCTTTCAATTATCAGTAATTCTTAGTGTCATATTTTCTTGAAAGCAATTCCTTTCCTTGTATAAGAAGCCTGCCTCACTTTCCGAATGAGGACTTCCCTTCACCAAAAGGAGGCTCAAAAATTTTTCAGATAATATCAACAACTTTTATAGGCATTGTACACTAGAGGGCGTCTATACATTAAGTACCAGTTTTTGGGCAACCTCAAACTGCCTTTTACCAGTCTTGTGGCCCTGTTAACTTCTTCAACTTGCTAGTCATTTTCGTTTTGTACAATTTGGTTTGTTTGAACTCGTGATCATAAATATTCATGGCATCAAATATCTCTTTTGAACCATCTTCCTCTTATTAATGGAGTGGTAACCTAATATCCATATCTGGTAACCGCACATTGTAAGCCAGGCCCTTGCTCTTGTGCAAATCCTGCAAATATAGTAAGGATAGCTGAAGAGTTTATGCAGTTTGGTCAACCAATTAACTGCCTGTTCGAAACTAGTTTGTCCTAGATAAAATCAAATGTAATCAAGTTTCTCAAGCTTCCTCTTGAATGTGTTCCCTAGTTGCAATGTTCCAAACTACAAACCAAAATTCCTAGGCCATCAGTCCGCGCTTTCTTGATCTATTTGTGGTACTTCTGATTCTTTGCCCATTAAGTCTCTCAAACTGACACTTACGATTACTCTACCAACTGAACATTCACAAACTTCCATTCATCAAGGCAATTGACATTTGATCTGACCCAAATTCAGATAGGCAAATAAATACACGCCCAAACCAAAAAAGCATACATAACAAGAATAATACAATAGAAATCAAACCTTGCCACGCTATCCATAAAACCAAAATATGAAATAATATTTCTCTAGATATACAGACAAGAACATTAGGAAGAATAACCAAGAGAGATCCTCAAACGTATGTCCAGTCATACCATACATAGTCATCAGCCAAGAGGGTGTGTCAACTGGACGACCATCAACAAGCACTTGAATGCATAATCCCTACAATGACTAATCTCAAAACTTAGTTATCACCCATATAGAAGCATATACTTGGTCAGAAACACTTTCTAGATTACTTGGTTAACTTGAGTATGCCAAGATGATACAAACAGAACTCTGATTAATCACGATGCTAAAATTAATGCTTATTGGCACACTTTCTTATTTACAATACCCCATATCTGATATATTGTTAATTTGTTAGTCTATAATAGCAAATTCCATTTCAAGTTTCAGCCATATGCAAAACCATGCTTCTTTCCATGATGCAGTGACACGTCTTTGGCCCTTCTGTTAGGCACATTGAATTAGAGATCAAACAAATATCCGAAAAAGTCTTGCACCCCAGAAAAAAAACACAAGAGGAACAATACATTTGAAAACAATATTGACTACCAGATTTAATGAACAGAACCTCACAGAAATCCGAAGTATAGAGGCATATAAATTATCAGATTCACAATATCTTATTTCATCTTGATAACAAAAACTGGATTGTAGTTAATTTATTTCATACAAAGTCATACGTGAAGAACCTGTTCTCATTTTGAGTGGTAAATATTTACCATATGCTACAACCATGTGTACATCTCCTACATTCTGTACTAGAAATGACATCTAGAGAAAGCCAGGCAATTATAGTTGTCACTCAAAACATCGTCTATCAAGTTGTGATATATCCGATTTTGCTTTAACATCAAACATCTTCACATTTTACTTATGGGAATTGTAGTGAGCAATTGATCCCCATTAATTCATGACACTTAAATGCACTTCTGACGATCTACCGATTATCCTCAAAATGCTTTTTAAGGGAAGGCTGATCTCCAACTCCTTGTCCAAAAAGTACAGTTAAAATACTAACTTAATGAGAACTTTTTTTTTCAAAATTTCTGTGAAAAATGGCACGGATAACAAACTGTCAAAGTGCTTCAGGAGCGGTAGGGAGCACATTCAAAGAGCTGCAGCTTGCCCCTCAAAGGCCATGTAAATCAATAGATCTAATGCTTTGTTCTTCCTATAGACTGTACTAAGTCTGTTTTGACAACTTTCTACATGTATCCATAATCTTTTGAAGAGCTAGTTTTGCCTCTTCCAGTGTCTCCACCTCATGGACGCCTACAAATGATAGACGTTGGACATTGAACTGCACCCATAGGAAAGAGACCTTTACATGATTAAATGCTTCATAAACCATTCAGCTCATAATCATATATATTATAAATCAATAAGATGCATACTTTGCAATAATAAATCACCTGTGCTCCCTGACGAACACGAATGTCAGTGCCCTTGCTATCAATTGAAATGAAGGCAGCATCATCCACCTCTGTTTCTCTTGATAATAATTCTTTCAATGGCTTTGAAAACATTGCATTCAGTTCCTAGCGAAGCAAACAAAAACATGTACTGAGTTACAGCTTCTCTCTGGAGAGGTAAATAAATAATAAATAATAAACTGCTAAGATTTGAGTAAGTGAAATAGAAACATGGATTTGGGAAAAAAAGGAATCAAGAGTAAAATTAAAATGAACACCAAGACAAACAAAAGGACATTTTACAGAGATCTTATATGGGATTCCTCCCATAGATCATGAATAAAAACAAGGAAATAACCCAGTCATCTCCAACTATTATGAAGAGTAGCAAATGAACCTTCAAATTTTGCTCTCCACCATCTACTGCAATTTTGTCAGGCTGTACATTTTCATATTCTTGAACATCAACCCATGCCACAGTCCCAAATCCTCCAATAAAATACACATCACTGCACTCAATCAATAGCAAAATCAAAGAATCAGCCATAATCTCCTCTAGTGTACTATGTATAGCACAATGTTTTAAGTGATGCTTTGGCCCTCGATTCGTGATATTGTAAGAGACAATTAGTTCCACACCTGCTAAAACAATAAGTAGAACATGCAAGTGGTGTATATCATTAATTATCTTCTGCTGCAGCTGAAATACCATTATGAGTTTCCTTAAGAATGCATAATAATTTTGGAACTGGATCAAGCTGAAGCAAATTCATTTATATGCATGTTTAGTCTGTCAAACTGATCATTCAACCTTTATTTCATTGCTTACCAACTATAAATAAAATATGCTTCAGAAAATGCAATAAAGCCTTTGTAGTAAGTAGTCCTCAAGTCTAATTTACTGTTATATGCTTTTAGCAATGTGTAAAAACTGAAAATTTGACCGACAAAAGTTGATTTCTAACAAATATCAAATTGCATCTAAGTTTTGATGTATATCATAAATATACAACAGCAATATAAATAAAATGTTGCTTTCAGAGATGTCCTTTCAAAAGCTAAAATAACACATTAGAGAGTGAAGGGAACACCCATAGAACAAGTCATTATATCTTTCTTATGCAATTTGAGTACTTTGAGTACTTATCTTCTCCTCTATAGCTAGTGAACCATCCGGTTTCTGTTTAGCTTGCATGTTTAGTGTCCTGGCAGGACACCCACCTGCTTTTTCCTATCTGAGCCACCACATGGTATATAAAATAGCAATCCATAAACCTTTAACTTATTAATGCTAAGATGGGCTATAATTGGTGTAACCAGTACTAGAAAGACTTAGGAAGGACCTGCAATAACAAAACAAATTGCTTGCCTCAATACAGGTACCCAAATTGACACTAGGAAGGGGAAGCCCAGGAAATTTGAATGGTAGCATCTACATTAGTGGTAAATTTTGGAGAAAGGAAGAAATAATAATCCTACCATAAAGGAGTTTGTTGACAAGGCTATAGAATTAATAACATGTTTTTGAAAGAAAAACTAAAAGTATATCCCCAAGAGTCAAGACTGTAACAAACTAGCCAACATGGTGGCAAATTTGGGACAAATTTAAGACAGGTTATCGAAAGGTCATTGGATTTGAGGAACACATGCAACCACCGAGTAAATAACGGCAGTAAATAAGTACAAGAAGTTACATAAGTTTGTACACCCCTAAAAAACATCTTTAATGATAGAAAGTGAGCCCGCACATGCACTCTTGCAGTGATTCAATGTGCATTGACTTTAGAATGTGTTGAAAAAGCAGATAAACAAATCAATTCCTAAGGCATGCCCCCGCCTTCTCCCCTCCATAATGGGATCAGGGCACCACAGGAAGTGAAAGGCAGTGAGAGTCTGTAGCCTGGGTTGGCTAAACCTGAACTTTATGGGGCAGTGAGAGGCAACCCAGGGGTGCATCTTATAGAATAGTGAAGGATCCCTCCTCCTTGCCTCTTCTCTTGGCATTGTCAATACCGCCAATAATGATGCCGAAGCAATTATCTCAATGCTCCTCCTCTTCTTCTTCTTTCTCCTTCTCACCCCTCTTGCACTTGCAAGACCTCAAACTCACTCTTTCACTCACTCTTCTCACTGGTTTTCCTCTTCTTCACCTAGCTCTTGCAAAACATCAAATGGCATATTGAGTAAATAAAATGAAGAATGAGAGTTTTATGAGAGTCTTTTAGCTTTTAGAATGGTCAAACAACTCCTTAGGGTTCGGACCTGGGCTCAAAGTCCAAGGAAAAGCAAGTAATTTTTTTTTTAAAAACACCTTTTTAGCCGTTCCAATGCGAGAGACGCCCAGGCATCCCCGAGACTCTCGAGGGATGGCTAGGCGTCCCCAACGTTTCGGCAAAGAATCCGATGTCCCGGCGGCGATGGGGGGGGACGTCTCTCAGCCATCCCCGAGTCTTCAAAACGTCCCAGACAGGGGGACAACTGGTTTTGGGGGGGGGGGACGGGTCCCCGTGGAACACTATTTATAACCAAATTCCCACACATAGATGACTTCTACACCTAATATCCAAAACACCGTGATTCAAAATAATCTCCAATATGATAGGAAAAACCATGGAGTTCGCCTTTGAAATGAAAATTCAAAATACACCATAAAAGAATTTGCTTAGATACAACAAATACTATTTTGGAAAATGTTAGGGGTATAGGGCCCAAACAGACCAACATTACAACCAAGAAGCAAAAGTACAATAGCATGCAAAGAAATAATAGTGTGTTAAGTTATGCCTTAAAAATCAATACAAAATCCTTCCACGAATCTCAACCAATGAAACTCTTCCCCATAAGAAGAAAGTTAATGAATCCTAGTAGATATAGGATGCCTCACAACTACATATCTACTAGTTGCACTAAAAAGACCAACTATAAAGTTAAAGTAGATGTCTCAAACAAAAGGGTACATATATCAATAGCCTCAATGTCAAAAAAATAAATCCAATAACATCACAACCAATTGCCTTCTAAAATGATGTACATGGCAAGATATGATGCAATCTATGGATATAAATGGAATCTTACAACAATGTCATAGTCCATACATGAGATCCTTTTTTTGAAATCCAAAAGGACAGGAAAATCACTTGGTGGGGGTAGAAAAGATGACCTATAAATACCTTAGGATTCCAAATCCAATTTTAAAGGTTAGCCTAAAATATGCAACTGTTATGTCAATATTCATCAAAGAAAGCACAAAGGAAGAAACAAAAACACTAGTAGAAACAAATTTCAAAACTATTATTCCTTAGAATCAAGGACATCTTCTAAGATGGCTTGCCACCATGAATTGCACCCCAAAGAAATGTGAAACAAGAAGTAGAACTAGAACCAAATTAAGACCAGCTTTTAAGCCCTCCTGTACGCTTAGCTAAGATGAAAAACAAGAGATTGAAACATTTCCCTCAATTAAACAAGAACCAGTAGACATCTTACTCAATGTACAAGTCCCTCAAATACTATGATTACTATTCAAATTTTCAAGCATTTAATTTCTACTTAAGGCCACACTTGGAACCATTAAGTTTATACTTCTTTAGAAAGGAGGTCACCCTTAATAACAAATGAAATAGATCTTCTATGAAGCTACAAGAAAGGATACTCAAATGGCATAGGATACAATATATGCAAGACTGATATTCTCTTCACAGCATCCTACTAAATAGACCTTGGGTGGCCAGATGGACAGGAGAAGATGATATTCCTATACATCTACAACTATAAAATCCATGTGCAAAATCTTCTAACAATGGTATCACATAATTGTTTTAAATTTTGTTTTGTTCATAGTTTTTTACCATACAGGACTCATTTAGCAGTCCACTTGACTAATCTTTGACCATAAAAACATTGAGTTAATTTTTTCTTTGTTTGCTTGAATAATATTGAGATACCACTACTTAAGCATTTGTGGTTGAAACTCTCTCTAGAATAGAAGTACATAAAAGTATTTAAAAGCTTGAATCACACAAGATTGTTCACAGTTCACTTGCATACAAATGCAGGTGTGTAATTGCATATGCACAAACAAACTTTGTTTCCTTAATGTTTTTGTGTACATGTATTCCACTTTCTTTAACAGCACTTGTATCATTTATGCATAAAAACTACCCTTTCAAAGACTCTTGCCGATAGTATTTTCATTGTGTTTTAGTTGAAGATGTCATAAAATATATTCAGCACTAGATAAAATTCGACCATATATCATTCTACTCAACTTGAATAGAATTTATCATGCCATCTCTTATAGAAGAAAATCAAAAAAAGTAATCAGGAAACTTTACCAAACAATGCCTTATTGCTCCTCAGTCCTCACAAATGTATTTGAACACTCATTTTGATGCTAACTTAAATCATACATTCAGCAATGGTAAAATAACAAAAATTGGGAAAGATATCTCCATTAAAATGAAAAGGGAAGGTGCCAAAAACAAAACATTTCAAGTTTATTTTGATCTAATGTTTCCTTAACATGTATTCAAAGCAAAACATAAAAACTATAATCAAAATACAGAAGCCTTAAGAGGTCATCAAAAGACTTGTTTCATCATTTGAAACTAAAACGCAATAGAGAAGCAAACCTGATCGACTCCATCCTATAGTAATAAAAGTTGCCCCACTGTTGAGATGCCCCTTGTTGGTGTTTGGCAATGTAATACGCATGGGCCCATTCCTACGGAAGCAAAGCATAAAGATAGCATTAAGTTTACGAGCTTCTATAATTTAGATACAATTCATGTACATAGAACAAACATGCATACATACACAGAAATGTATATGTGTGCTTGCATGCATATGTGCACATGAACATACAAAGGACTTAATTTTGTTATACAATAGCTTCCTGCATTTTCAAACACCATCAGAAGAAAATTACAAGAACTATTTAGCAGAAGTAACACTAGATTTAGCTACTCACCTTATTGCTATAATGGATACACTTAGAAAACATTTTAATTCTGTGGATGGTGATGCCAAGGCAAGGATGGTAATTTTCCTTGCTATATTGCAAAAGCACTTGACTAACTGCTAATTGCCACCTATTGTACTCATGAGTTGTCACTGTACTCTTACTGATTAATGATGTAATATAAAATGTGTCGTTGAAGAACAAAGTACAAACTAAAACTAAACCTCTTGCACAACACAACTTATAAAGTTGGATGAGAAAGCATTTTTTCAAAACATAACATCAGCATTAAAACAGTGAGTATCAACTTTTAAATGCAAACAGTTAAGAATCCCTTCTCATTGAATAAAAAAACGAACTTTCAAAGTCAAATCTTTGCTAAACATATTCCCCATAAATCTCATTGAAAAAATTAAGCTGCAGTCAGTCATCATTATTATTCATTGCTGCTGGGAATCGCTGATGAATTTTCAATGTTTTCACAGCTATTTGAAGTGTTCTTGATCCAATTGGTAAATACTATTAACAGTATCATTATTCAAAAATTTGAAATCCAGTTGATGTATGTGTAAATGCTGCTTTTCAACTTTCAAATCTACCTGGACATCATACTTTAGGTTGTTTCAGAAGTTAAATACTTTCCTTAGTTGTTGGTTTATTGGAATGTTTAGCTGGAGTTGTTTCTAGGGACTATACATCCAACTCTTCTCCCTAGCAGTGTTACTCAGCTTCAAGCTCAAAACCATTCTATGTGTGGTGAAACTAAGTCAAATTTTGGAAATCCTTAAGTTATTGTTAACCATTAAAAGAATAGTTTCTTCCACACAAAACAACATGATGTGGGACAAACAAACCAAGGAAAAGCTTATTGTTAAAGCATAAAAAACATCATAAAGAAGACCATGATGATAAAAATTTAAGCTCAATAACTCAAGGCACCAACCCCAAGAACTAGATTACTCAGTACTTTGTTAGGCTCAGCACACCTTTACTCATAACCTCAATATTTAAATCTATACTTATCCTTAAATTTGTCAAAAATCTACAATACCATTAAAAAGTAAACAAAGAGAGAGAAAACACACTAGCTTCAAAACAGTTCAATGGGACTAAGTTACATGTGAGACACAACAACAAAATGAATGCATCACCATTTCCATCTGTCTATGACCTAAATTTAACAAGCCTTATGTCTCTATATTAAAGGTAGCAACAAGACAATAAATATTGCACCACAAAAATACTGTCACCCCAGTTATATAGAAACACTGATGCAGGATCACCCTGCAAAGACTCATTCATCCTGCATATCCAAGTGAGGTGGGTGCATCCAAAAGATTTCTCTTTAAAACTTCTAATTCCATGAACTCACAACATTTTTTTACAAGAAGCTTTAAAAGATGCAGTGCGGCTTAGGCTTCAAAAGGCGCCAGAGGAGCATGAGAAACACGGAATCAACTCTTGATCCATGGATTTGCATGCCTTGAAGAAGGTAATAATGCTTTAGAGTCCCTTTGATCACAAAACAGCAACAGGTGGAGGCAGATTTGCAGGCAACGACATAAAAGATTGATGATATAGAAAGCATTTCACAGGTTATAGTACTGACTATTGTCTACAGACCTTTTTGCCAAAGATTCTTCAGGAATGTTGACCATGTTTGGATCAACTATAGATGAAAGTATTATGTGGATTAAAGTCAACTAAGGCTTTAATACCTAAGAAGATGTCATGTCCCCATTTTCGAAGTGATCACTGAGGACGGCTAGAGAGGCAATTTTCACACTTAGGGATTTTTGATGGACATATGGAGTTTGGGAAATGCATTGTTATATCCTTCCACTAATTATCATGTATTTTTCTTGGGTGAAATAATTTATCCTCATATGGAGCGAACCATCTAGGATGGTATGTGGTGTGAAAATTGTTTGTATGGAAGAGTTAGTGGTCTCATGTCTTTTGCCAGGGCCTTGGAGTTGTTAGCCGTGATGGATGTTCTCTCTCACTCTGCAAGGAAAGATGGGCTATGATGTTTGATCTCATAAGGAGGGACCCTTTCGTGGAGACACCAAAATAATAATATTTTCCCTTGTCATTTGGTGGCGCTTGGAGGAAGGTCGCTTGGAGAAGAAAAGGAAGTTGAAATCAAATCTTTAATTTGGATTTTTGGCACCTAGACTACATCCTATTGGGTCGGCCCTGTTGGAGAGGTGAAAACTAAAAGAAAATAATATTTTCTTCCTAGGTCAGCCAGAATTGAAGGAGGCAAAAGTGTGTATAAATATAAGATGATTTTGTGGCATTTGCATGATCATTCATTCACACATTCATTCTTCTTTTGGAGTTTATCTCTTGGCTACAACGAAAGTTGGGCATAAGGAACCAAAGACGAAAACCCTTGAGTTTCTAGGAGAAGTTGGACAAAAACCTAGCTTTTCCTTTGGAGGATTCCATGATGGGAGTTCACTTGTGCTACACTAATATTTGTGGAGAAGAAGAGTGTAATGTTCCTTTTTCCTACCTAGTCAGCTGTGGGCCCGATAGCCAATTTCCCAGAACCCTGATAGGCTATCTCGGTATGGTAAGGGATTCCCCTTTTTGAAGAACTCATGGTTCAGTTGATTTGTTGATATCGGATGTTGGTTTTGAGCTCTGTATTGCGTCAGGATGCCTAGGCAACTTTCTGAAGTGGATTCGGCTTCTTGGATTGCTCTCCAAGATTCTTGGAGGAGCCGTCTATTTTTGGAAAGTTCCCTAGAAGACATCATTTTGCATCCCTAACCTCACTGAGTGTATTGGTTCAATTTATTTGGCATTTGGATGTAGTTTGCGATTTTCCGCAAAAAGTAATATTTAATGAGTTATTTTAATTGTTATTTTCACTTAGGGTCCTAAGAGTGAAAATAATTAATAAGTATTTAAGTGTTATAGCTCATTGGAAAGGGGAAAATATATTCTTTTATCTAGGCACTTAAAAGTGAGCACTTTTGTAGAGTTAAAAGGGATTTATTGTAAGTTTGAGAAAAAAGTATTATTTCCAAGAAAGAATTAATTTTTTGTGTAACTCCCCAAGTGCCTATAAAAGAGAAGTGAGAGCTCATTGTGAGGGATATGCTTGGATTTTGTAACGAAGTGCTGCTGGAATTGAACCAGAGAGATCATTCTTCCTTCTTGAGGACGAAAACCCTCCAGAGGATGATCAATTTCGGTGGTGAAATATCCACCCTAGCTGATAATGGTGGTTTTCACTCAGAAAATCACATGGAGCTGAATGGAGTTGGTAGATTCTTATGAGTTTTTGTTTGTGTTTCAGATAAGCATTCTTATAATAAGTTAATGATTTTTGGAGTGGTTTTGGTTCATATTTTTGTGTTGGTATGAGTTTCCCTGACTGGTCGTACATGTTGGGCCGTACAAGGCAGTTTTGGGTGATATTAATAAGTAATTGCTGATTATATTTTGTTTGCCAAAATTGTTTGTAAAGCAATTGTATGATCTTAGTGCCTCATTTCAGCATGATTTCCATGGTTTTTAGTGCGGATTGGATTTACTATGATGAATCCGTGCAAATCAGGGCCGTACGGACCTGTAGCTGTGTTTGATGAAATTTAAATAAAACCTTTAATGCTTTAGGTCCTTTCTGGATTGCATTTAGAATGTTATGAAGAGTGAATGGTGGTTGTATAAGAGTATTTTCAGAGTTTTGACATTCAGTTTTCATTATTCTATAGTTGGTTTTAATGGTGCCGTACAGCAGGATTACTGGCAAGTATTGAATGCAGTTCTGTTTGGTCTGCTAATGTTAGGGCAGTTTTGGGGCAATAATCCAGTGTATTTTTGAGTTGATATAATGGGTGGATTGTTCATTTATATTGTGGTTGCCATTGATCTTTGACAGGGATATCCGTACCAAGGTTTTAAGGCAGAGTTTTATGAGTTTATCTTCAATCAGCTGTCTCAGAATCAGTAATATTAGAGTTATCAAGATCAACAAGGAATTGATTGACTTGTGTATTGCAAGTGATCTCCATGATACATATCATCATTGGCATTTGATCAAAGTCTAGTTAATATTTCTGATTTTGGAGTTGCTTTATGCTAAGCATTCTAATCTTTTCTTTTCTTGCAAACTCATTAAGTACCCTTGGATGGTTCAACCGCCAGTGTGGAGCAATTGAACCTTTCTTTCTTTCTTTCTACCCATTGGATAAGTGTGGAGCAATTGAACCTTTCTTTCTTTCTTTGTACCCACTAGATAAGTGGTGAATACCCACTGAATAAGTGGATGATTTGTACTTTTCAATCTTGATCTCATACTCCACTGAAAGTGGAGAATTCCCACTACATTGTGGATACCTGCTCAAGCAGATGAATGTTTTATTTATTGCACAATGTTATAATTTGTAAGCTGAAACACAATATGCTCTCACCTCGCCCAATTGGGATATTGGTGATCAGAAGTGTGGAGGTTATTTAGTTGTGCTAACATTGATTATCATTGTTCAGTTTTTTGGAAAAAATTTGGGGTATCTTACTACAAAGAGCAGAAATCTAAATCAGATTTCAAGATCTTGGAGCCTTCCTTTGGCGTGGATTGTTGCATATTTGTCATGTCCCCGTTTCCGACTTGATCATCAAGTGAAGAATGGATTAGCCTATTCCTCATTCCCGGAGGCTAATTCTAAATAATGGGCGAATGAATTGGTTTTTGACGAACTCAACTTTTTGTTTTGTAGGAACAAAGTCAGAAACTTGAAATTGACTAAGGCAGGACTTCTAGAGTCAGGGTGCACCTTCTTGCTTGCTCAATGTCAAATGTGCGCCTAACCAAGAATCATCAAGCTTTGAAGCACTTCAATCATATTGACTAGGGCGCCTTGGAAGAAAAGAGTGTTTTGATCTTCAAAATGACTCCTTCATTTGGAAATCTTCAGAGAACATCACTAGGCGCGCTTTTCCCTTCAAATCTACCTGGAACAACTATCAAATGCGCCTAGACTAAAAGACATCCAAATGGCGCCTAAGTGCATCTTAAGAGAGTTTGATTGATGAAGATGATAGAGGTACAATGAATCCTCCGGAGAACATGGATAGACAACTGAGTGAGTAGCAAGGCTTCAAAAGGATTCAACTAGAGAAAGGTGCTTTAAGTACATCAACCATAGCATTCATGGTGCCTATGGTGCCTTGCTAAGGGACACTGATTGATCCTCAAAATTAAGTTGCTTAAGTAGTTAATCATCAAGATGAGTCAAGAAGGACCCAAGATGTAAGGATGATGATAAACAAACTTCAAATAGGAGTCTAGGGATCAAGGCGCCACTTTTTAATCCTACAACCTTAAATAGGCGCCTAGTCTACCTAAGACATTAGGATGAGTTTCTGTGGCTCTGAGTTGGCGCTTCATTAAGGAATTGAAGATAAGTTGTCATTGCAAGATGAAAAGTTAATAAGTTTCCAAATTGAAGTCTTCTAAGTGAATTGAATAGTAATGAAGGCCTATTCACTTTAGGCGCTAGTGTCATGTTGAGTCATCCAAAAATGGGCACCTAGAGTAACAAGGCGCCAATACATGATTCCAGGGATCTTCCATTTTGGCGCCTAAGGTGGAAACTCCCTCAAAAGTGCGCCTAAGGTTGATGCAAGCCTTCAAGACTAGTTAGATGCAAGGCGCTCCATTCATCTAAGATTAAGTTGCTTCCTTGCATAAATGATAAGATGGAACATAAGCGCTGGATCATGGCTTTGAGACCCTAGGAATGCGCCTTGGCAAATAAGTGTTTTGGGAAGCTTATATTGCGCCTAGATTCCAAAGAACTCAATTTGGCGCCTAGCATCTTTGCAAACCTCAATTGGCGCCTAACCCTAGCAAGGCGCAATATCATGAAGGAATCATCTCAAGTTGGCACTTGGTCTTGAAAACCATGCAGTTGTAACATCATTTTGGCGCCTAGAGTCTAGTTGGGCGCCTAGGATTGAAGTCAAAGTGGGGCGCACTTCTTGGTAGCACCTAACACCAAGTGGCGCCTTGATCAATCTCAATGAGTGCCTCAAGGAAATTGAATAAGTTAAAGTGTCAAGACACCTTTCTGGATCAGGATAACAACATTTGGAAGCTCTTCCAAAGTTAGGCGCTCACTCCTAGATGAAGCTTTCCACCTTTCAGAACAACAAGACTTGAAGAATTGTCAAGGATAGTCATCTTACATGCAAGGCGCACTCCTACCTGTTTTCTCACCTCCAGAATGCTTTGGAAAGGCGCCTATTCATGACTCTGCTACCTCAGTTGGGCGCCTGGGTCAACATTTGGCACCTAGTCAGAAGATAAGGTAGTTGTAACTACCTGAGCTCTCATTCGTTGACAGGATGACTTTGGGATCCGTGTCAAGGTCTCTGGATAAGTTTGCCAACTCAAAATGAGTCATCAGATGGAATATTCCCTTGGATATGCTTCTTGGGAAACGTGCCTTGGTTCCTCCTTGTGCATTGAAAAAGTGCCTTCATTGCCTTTGGAAGGCCTATAAAAGGAGGAGCTCTTTCTTTCATTTGGTATCTTAATCTTTTGACAAAATTCTCTCTGCAAAGCTATTAAGCTTGTAATCTTGAGGCCTGCGAGTTTCAAGTGTTGGGGTGATGCTCCTTCAACTGACAAGGTGATGCTCCCTTGTTGTATTGTGAGGTGTTGACATTCAGTTAACATCATTGAGTTCAATTGAGTTGATCAAGTGAGGAAGTCATTGTAAACATCAAGGCTTCAAGGCCTTCTTTGTATTTCCATTTGAATAAGTTTGTAACTTCATGCTATTGAAAGCATTATCTATGTAATAAGACATTTGCAATAAGATTGAATCAAGCAATAAGACAAGTACCCAGCTTCAAGTTTGAATCATTCAAGTTGTTATCTTTGATACACATCATTAAGTTGTTGAGTAGTTGATGAATGAAATACAAGTAAATTTGTTTAAGTAAAGAAAAATTTTAGTAGAATTAGTTGGGTTATCTTACAATATTGCCTAGGGTTATAACCCTACCTTGGAGTGCCACCACCGGAGGACGGATTCTTGGAGGTTTGTTGGCTTTCGTGGCATCATTGACATCATCCTTTGGAGCAGCAGACATAAAAGACCTGGGCGCACTAGTTTGGAGCAGATTTCTTTGGTGATTGAAGGTCCTAGGGTTAGGGGTTCATGCCTTAATTGGAGTAGCACTCATTGGAGGACTTTGCTATCATTCCAGAGGTCATTTTGCATTGTTTTTGGTATGTACAACCCTTAGGGTTAGGGCAGATTATTGCTGAGCATGTTTGTCATGTTTGCCCAGGGCAATTGATGTAATTGAAGACTTGTCAAATTCTGATTTTTTATAACAGCAGACTTTTGATTTAATTTTCAGTCATTTGTGGTTGCCAATTGAAGTGGATTCATTGCATATTTGGTTGTGGAATTCAAGTATTTTGTTGGTAAACATATTGGCCATGATATTATGATGTTTTGGCATGTTTTATGGGCTGTTGTATGTATTTGTTTAAGTCTGATTTGAAGTTCAAAAGTTAGGGTTTGAGCAGAAAACTAAAATGCAGAAATTAAGGCAGAATTCAAATTTGGAAAAATCAGAAAATTCTGGGTAAAATTCATTTGGAAAGCCCGTAAATCCAAAATTGTCCAAAATATCCCATTTTGAGATATTACAGTGGTATCACAGCTTGGATCCTGCCACCCTGCAGAGTTCATATTGACTTTGTGAAGTGGTGATCTTCTAATGTTGGCTCATGAATATTGAAGGTGGAGATTACATCACTTATAGGAGAAGGCAGCGGGTTGTTGATACAGATTTTGAAGAAGAACAAGGCAATATGAGTGACAGAAGTCATGAAGATCGCCATGAAGATCACAGCATAAGGGAAGTGTTTACTAACCTAACAAGAGAGCAGCAAAATTTATATAATCTCTTGGAAAGATTTTTGAGGCATAATATTGGCAACGGCGAGGAGCATCATGGAGCTAATCATTTTAGCACTTCCGGGAATCAAGGCGGCACTCCTAGGCATAATTCTCATTCATCCATGGCTAGACCTCTCATGCCTACATTTTTGGATCAGCAAAGGAGGGTAGAGAGTGAACCACAAGCAAGAGAAGAGACATTTGAGGACTACCGAAGAGAATGTTTAGCATTGAGTGAAGAATGTCGAGAAGCTTTGCCTTGGTCGGATTTCTACCAAGTACTGGAATCCGGACCGACCTAGAGATGGACGAAGTAACAACAATAATAGCACAAATCTGGAATTGCAAAAGAAGTTGGGAAAGCTCAATATCACACCATTTGATAGCTCAGGGAAGATCACAGCATGGGCTTGGATACAAAAATTGGACAACTACTTCACATTGAGCCCTATGTTCAAAAAGGATGCCATACAATTTGCTACACTCCACTTGGAAGGCGATGCTCTAGATTAGTGGTACAACAACATCATGACTCAAGGTCACAATCTCATCAGTACATACTTGGAGTTCTCACAAAGGTTGATTGATAGATTTGATGAAGCAAATCCGGAGCAATTCTTCAAGGAGTTGGCACAACTCAAACAGAAGGAGTCCTTGGATGCATACATTTCAAAATTTCAGAAGCTTGCCGTGTTGGTGCCGAATGTCTCAAAGACACGGTTGACATTTCTTTTCATTGAGGGACTTGAGGAGCCGATTCGTGGTTGGGTTAGAGCCTTAGATCCTCCATCATTGAGGGAAGCAATCAAGAGGGCTAGAGGAATGAAGTTTTCAGCGCCATCCAAACCTAAGTTTCAAAGTAAACCTTTCCAGAAGGAACCGAAGAATTTTCCAAAGGATGAACCAAAGAAGCCCGCACTTGATTTTGAAACAAAGAACGAGATGAGGAGGAAGAAGCTTTGCTTTTCATGCAAAGAGCCATAGGAACCTGGTCACATAGTTGTCAAGGGAAGGGCAAAGCATACTACATTGAGGTATTTTCCGATGGAGATGAGGAGGTTCCTGACACTAGCTCGGAAGGAGACAAGGAGGAACAACGAGGGGAGCTTGATGACACACAAGGTACAATTGCTTTTCTTTCGGGTGTTCCTAAGCATTATCCTTTTAGGATTAGAGGTATTGTGAAAGGGCAAAGAGTATCTTGTTTGATTGATAGTGGAGCCACACATAATTTCATTGATGAGGGGTTCATAGTTAAGAAAGAATTGCAAGTAGAAGAATTTCTTGGGTTCAATGTTCTATTGGTAGATGGTTTCAAAATGAATTGCACTAAGAAGACTTCTCACCTAAGCATTCAATTAGATAGCTATACTTTTGAGGATGAGTTCTTTGTTGTTGGCATTGGAGAAACTGAAGTTGTCTTGCAAATTCAATGGCTTAAGTCACTTGGGAGGTACATTCAAGACTTCAACAAAATGGAGCTTGAGTTCTCTTCGAATGGCAAGCAAATCATATTGAAGGCCATCAATAGCAGCACACCGATGAGTATGGCAGCCAAACAGATGGAGGTCCAACTTAGATTGGAGGCAAGAGATTTTCAGTTAGAGGCCCCTTTTGGATCTACACTTGTAGGAGGACATGTGGCGAAGGATGAGGAAGAGATTGAGGAGCTAGAGGACAGCTTGTTAAGGTATGATAACAGATCTGATTTTTTTTATTCATGACAGCAATCCTATTTCTTTCATAGCAGCTACTTCATATGAAGACCACAAGGTAGAAGAGTCTCCCAAGAATGGCACTGGTGATTTGGATGTGGAGCATAAGGGAGGTATTGAAGCTACAACCCATAACAAGTCTGAATTTGTCCATCATACAATGGAGGATGTCAAAAGAACTCAAGACTTGTGTGACGGTTGGTTGTGAAGAGCAAAGGAGGTGAAGATATTGGCTGCCCAAGCAAGACAGCACTTGCAAGAGGTCAAGGAACATTGTCATCAACTAGATCAAGCAAGAAAGCAAAGGGAAGCACACCTACCATCTCTATTTCTCCCAAGGGAAGAAGGCATAGCGGTGGAACAGATAGAGGAGGAGCCTTTGGAGAAGAGCAAGCAAGAGGAATATGCATATTTGGGTGGACAAATGGAAAGGTATGATTCAGAAAATTTTGTTTGTGTACCTGATTTGCATAATGAGTTGCCTTTGTTTTAGAGCCCCTTGAAGGCTCAAGCCTTAGAGGAGGTTAGAGTAATGGAGCATTGACCATGAAGAGGGAGTCATAAGTGATTCAGTTTGTGATGGTCACTTGATTATTCTTGGAGGAGATGAAGAGTTGGGTGATAATGTGATACAACCCTATCATCTTATTAATCCTTTGGTAGTATTGGAGGCTGCTCCATTTCCAAGATTGGTGATGCATACCCTAGAGACACTTGCATTTGATTAGCATGATGGAGAATTGCAGCTGGTCCATGTGCCTAGGTATGAAGACATTGCTTTGATTTGTGATTTTGAGACATTAATGTTTGCATTGCAGCTAGATTATGACATTGGGCTTGGAGATGAGCATGATGGCATTGGGTTTCCCGCCCTAGTGCATGAGGATCTATTCCCTACATTGTTAGAAGGTAGCTGTTCTATTTCAAAGTACCTGGTTTACCTACAGAGTTTGCGGTGGACAGCTGATGTTCGGGAGTTTGGAGAAGAGTTGGATTATCTTCTCTCCCTTGGAGGATGGCATAGATGATACTCTATCATCCTATGACTTTGGAGACACTATTTGCATCCACGTAGGTCTAATTTTCAGTCATGAGGTTGCTATTCTGTTCTATATCAGCAACTTAGGAGGAGTTGCCATACACTTTCTTGCACCTATGTGGGGTATACTTCAAATCCATGGGAGATCCACACGAGTTGGAGGGTGGTTTTGTGTTGATGACACTTTGAGATGTTTCCACTTCCTCATGTTCAGATATGTGGTGATTTGGGATCCAAGTGGTGACAGGTTTGACATTTGGGATCTAGACGTGTTGTTTCACAATTTCCAGAACATGGATGATGATTTTGATAGTGTGGAGCAGCTGAAGCTTGGAGACAGGTGGACGTGTTCCAGAATTCACACTCTTCCTCACTTGTTGATAGGCATATTTCTCTTCACGGCTTCAGATTGGACTAGCTATTTGTTCTGGATGGATGGAGCCTTGGGAGTTTTGGAGATCGTAGTACTTGTGGTTGTGAGTAGATTTTCAGAATCTGGAGAATGGGGCCAGGTCGAGTTCGAGTGTGTAGGGCTTCGGCCACTGGAGCTCACTTCGCATTGCAATCTTCACATTCTTCTTGGGAAATACAGCCATAGGTGGAGATTTTGTGTGGTCACAGGGCATTCGGGTGGATGGAGATACATGTCATTTGACACTATCTCACAGGGTGCAAGGTATTTGGGTGGATGGAGATGCATGTCATTTGACACTATCTCACTTGTTGCATACTTGCCATTGCTTGAGGACAAGCAATTCCGAGAAGGGAGGATTGTAATGTCCCTATTTTTGAAGTGATCACTGAGGACAGCCAGAGAGGCAATTTTCACACTTAGGGATTTTTAATGCACATATGGAGTTTGGGAAATGCATTGTTATATCCTTCCACCAATTATCATGTATTTCTCTTAGGTGAAATAATTCATCCTCATATGGAGCGAACTATCTAGGATGGTATGTGGTGTGAAAATTGTTTGTATGGAAGAGTTAGTGGTCTCATGTCTTGTGCTTGGGCCTTGGAGTTGTTAGCCGTGATGGATGTTCTCTCTCACTCTACAAGGAAAGATAAGCTATGATGTTTGATCTCATAAGGAGGGACCCTTTCATGGAGACACCAATAATAATATTTTCCCTTGTCATTTGGTGGCGCTTGGAGAAAGGTCGATTGGAGAAGAAAAGGAAGTTAAAATCAAAATCTTTAATTTGGATTTTTGGCACCTAGAGTACATCCTGCTGGGTCGGCCCTATTGGAGAGGTGAAAACTAAAATAAAATAATATTTTCTTCCTGGGTTGGCCAGAATTGAGGGAGGCAAAAGTGTGTATAAATATAAGATGATTTTGTGGCATTTGCATGATCATTCATTCTTCTTTCGGAGTTTATCTCTTGGCTGCAAGGAAAGTTGGGCATAAGGAACTAAGGACGAAAACCCTTGAGTTTCTAGAAGTTGGAGAAAAACCTAGCTTTTCCTTTGGAGGATTCTGTGATGGGAATTCACTTGATGGGAGTTCACTTGTGCTTCATTGATATATGTGGAGAAGAAGAGCAGATTTCAAGATCATCTTGGAGCTTTCCTTTGGCGTGGATTGTTGCATATTGCCTAGGGTTTTAAGCCTACCTTGGAGCGCCACCATTGGAGGACGGATTCTTGGAAGTTTGTTGGCTTCCATGGCATCATTGACATCATCCTTTGGAGCAGCAAACATAGCAGACCTGGGCGCACTAGTTTGGAGCAGATTTCTTTGGTGGTGATTGAAGGTCCTAGGGTTAGGGGTTCATGCCCTAATTGGAGTAGCACTCATTGGAGGAATTTGCTATCATTTAGGAGGTCATTTTGCATTGTTTTTGGTATATACAACCCTTAGGGTTAGGGCAGATTATTGCTGGGCATGTTTGTCATGTTTGCCCAAGACAATTGATGTAATTGAAGACTTGTCAAATTCTGATTTTTATAGCAGCAGACTTCTGATTTAATTTTCAGTTATTTGTGGTTGCCAATTGAAGTGGATTCATTGCATATTTGGTTGTGGAATTCAAATATTTTGTTGGTAAACATATTGGCCATGATATTATGATGTTTTGGCATGTTTTATGGGCTGTTGTATGCATTTGTTTAAGTCTGATTTGAAGTTCATAAGTTAGGGTTTGAGCAGACAACTAAAGTGCAGAAATTAGGGCAGAATTCAAATTTGGAAAAATAAGAAAATTCTGAGTAAGATTCATTTGGAAAGCCCGTAAACCCAAAATTGTCCAAAATATCCCATTTTGGGATATTACAAAAGAATCCACAGGACAACCAGTGTGCCATAGATCAAGTCTTAATTGCCTGCTGGAATTGAGTTTTGACGATTTTTAAGTCAATTAAGGTTTAAAAGCCTTCAAAGAACTGGAACAACTTATGAACCACTGAATTAGCTTAGGAAGAGCAATCAAAACAAACTTTGTGAGTTATAATGATGTACAAAGTTGTGGTGCCACCCAAGATTAGAGCAACAACTGTAGGCAAATCAACAAAGGATCTAAAGACTAACAGATGACAAGGGAAGTCTTTTGAGGGCTTTGTTGCTAACTTTTAACTACTGGCCTTTAAAAGCCGAAAAGGACTAGAGAACTATTGATCCAGTTTGGATGAACAGAAGAAAGGGTGTGACATAGATTAACGTCCAAAAAGGCTTTTAGGCTTAAAAAGTAATAGCAAACTCATCAGCCGTTTGATCAATCAATTCTTGATCGATGACTGTGAAGACACTTTGGGGCCTTAAGCTAATTAAACCTTTAAAGATTTTAAGAGTCGTTGAAACAGCTTTTGTGTTGGATAGCAATTAAATCAATGGAACGTTTGAAGCTGATACAGAAGAGAATAAAGGTGTTGAAGAGGGAAAATGAAAATCTAACAATTGTCAAGGCTTCAACAGCTTGTAGATGCTTTGAACTAAAATTCTAAACATGTCAGCTTGTAACATACTGCAAGAGAAATGTCTGTACTTTCCTGATGAATAGTTTTCTGATTGTAACAGCAGAACGATGATTCTTTTCATCTTACCCTTCAATTTCTTCCCTCTTGTAACAGACACAAATGACAAAGGATAAATAACCACTCTGAATGTAAGGGGATTTTGGACTTGACTTGCTTTGCGATCCAATTGCTTTTTGGACTTGCTTTTGTAGAGTTGGATTTTTGGATGGCCTATTATGATTCAAATAGAGAAAACAAAGTTGGCAAGAGATAAGGAAGTTTGCAAGGAAGTGGATGAGTGCAATTTTCAAGACAGGTTGCCAGGAGAGTCCATAGTCAAGAAGGTAGAGTGTGCATGCAATGGTTTGAGTTGAGAGTGGAGTGTGTATCTATAGCTTGAGTCTGAAGGGTAGGTTGTAGAAGAGTGTGTGTTTATGTATTTCTGCAAAAATACTTAATGTATTGAGTTTTTTGAGGAATTAATGATGGATCTAATATTTTCCAATTTGAGTATGTCCATGTGTTTGCTTCTGTCTATGTACTTTGATCAGCTGAGTGGTTGATGGTAGTTCTTTTGACCCTCAACCACATCATCATTTGGTATCAAAGTGAGTTAAAATCCTACATCATTGAGTTGTGTTGAGAAGAAGCAAGTATAAGTCGGATTAACCCTACTATTAGTTAGTTGAGTTGTGAGAAGTTGAGAAGAGAGAACTCACAGTTTCAACTATATTAAAGAGAAGTGTATAACATGGCTCATAGAGGAATACCTCTTGCAAGATGAAGATTAGGTCAAGAACCAAGATTTACAGATCTTGTTGAGATGATGAGAGTTATCAATCTAGATTGGATGCCATGGAAGCACATTGAAAAAGAATTGTTGTAGAAAAGAGTGAAGAAAGAGCTGATGAGGAAGAACATGTAATCCAGCCACTAAAATCTAAAGAAACTGTACACCTGAAGGTTGTAAGATAGTTGTAAATCATCCATAATTTTGGTGTGAATGGTTCTGCGTCCAATGGTAATAGGTAACCAAAAGCATCCGAATGAGGACTAGGTTGTTCTTGTCAAATTTGCAATAGCTAAGTCTTGTTTGTTTAATGTCACTCTTGGAATATCCTAGTTATCTGATGAGCCGAAGGGAGGTAGTATTGATTCCAAATCCTTCGACCATAAGGACCCTTTGCACTTGCGTATCATGGATGAGAATGTCAACAAATAGAGGAGGATCATCAGCTCAAAAGAGGACTTCATCATTAACTGCATCATCTAAGGGAAAATCTATGGAATTGTGTATGGTAGCAGAAGTTGTGTCAATGGCAAGGATATCAGTTGATTGTTGAACCTTGAGATTGTGTGGATTGCTTAGAGAATGGATTTTGGTTTTCAATTTCTAATGCTAAAACTTGTTGAAAAATGGATCTATGGTGGATATAAGTATGCATGAGCTCCATGAAAGGCATTTTACAAGGCATAGTATTGAGCTCCTCTGGGAAATTCCATCGGGAGGGTTTTGGGTATGTGTCATTTATGTATTTGGGTTGGTAGTTGGTAGTTTTAGAATGAGAGTGGTTGGTTGGATGTCAGTAGTTGGTTGGATTGTGTTTGTGAGGGTTAGTTATAGTAGTTGAAGTAGATTGCTTTTTATATTCAGATGTAGGAGTTGAATAGAATGAGGCATTGGTGGTATCTTCAAGGAGAAATTTGTCACAATAATGTTGGCTAGTGTTTGGCATGGTACTGGTGTCTATATGAGTTGTTTTCTTCCTACAATTGACTTTTTAGCATTAACTTATTGGAAATGGAAAAGACTATGTTCATAGAATCCGTCAATTGTGGCGACAAGGTCTGAGGTAGGGATGGTTTGAGAGGATATGGTTTCTACTTGAGGTACATCTTTGGCATTGATAGGAGAAAGTTGGGGGTTCGTATCCTTGGCAAATCTAGTGCATATCATGGCATAATGGTTAAAGTTGTTGGGTAAGAGTTAAAGCCATGTTTTTTAGGCCATGACAAGTCCCATGGGAATAGCCAAAATTGGCATGCCACCAACAAAATTTAATAGCATCATATTAGAGAGGTGATAGTTTAGCAGTGTCTACGGACCTAAGTCGGGCAAGTGCAAGGGAATGTAAAGGAGTATCTTTAAGAGATGGAGAAAATCTTGTGGGAGATATGGATCTATGCTCAATGGTGTGGATGGCTTGTTTAGTGCTAGCCTGCTAGGATTGTAAGTATTGGTTCTAGGAGAAGGGCAAGTTTTCGGATAGGATTGAGTTATGAAGATGCATCTAAGGAGGTATTGTCTCTTGGCTTGCTCAAAGGCCTCTTCTAGTGTTGTAGGAGAGAAATAGTGGACCATGTACTTGATCCGAAATGAACCATGAAAATCAGAAAATAATCAGAGGAAGCATTTTCAGAAGAAGAGCAGCAGCACAAACAATGCAAGGAAAAACCCACACGTATGGGGTCAAACCTTTTAGTCCGACACAAAATGGAACAGCGCATACAGTAAAACTGTTCTTCAAATTAGGAGGGGAAGCTCCCTCTTACAGATTTTTAAAGAAAAAGAAACCAAATCCCTATCTTTTTTGCTTTGTCAGCTATGAGCACAAGACAATTTTCAGCACTTCTGCAATTGGAGAGAAATTTTGTGAAGACTCTAACTATTGCAGAAAATTAAACTATTCCTATAACGACATTTATACCTTTCAAATAAATTCAGAGATTGAAAGATACAAATGAACAATGATTTTGATTGAACGAAGACAATTTAGATTCCCAAATACTACTAATGAACTAGATGCAAACAATTGTACACAAAGTTACAATTACTCTTCACATAACCCTAATAAAGCAAAGTTTATTAGACTCAATAAGAATATCTAACTCAAAAACAAACAATGAAATAACACATAAGATAATTGAATAGCAAGAGATTAGCACAAAAAAGCTTTATCATTCACCATTAAGAAAATAAGTGCATAGAAGGCACTTATTTATACCCTCAACAGAGAATTGCATGAAAGATAAAGGAGTTTAACTGATACTCCTTATTCTAAAACTAGACTTGCATGCATGCAAGTTTTATTTGCAAACTAAAACTAATACTAAAAAGGAAACTAATCCATGCAAAAATCAGCTAAATTGATAGTTGCATTTATTGCAATTATAGTTTCATTTATTGCATGATAAATAAATATCAGAATTCAGATTTAGGGTTTGAGAAGAAGAAAAATCAGAATTTTAGGGGAGATCAGGTTAGGGATCTTACAAAGAGTCTAATGAAATCGGCAAGATAATTGAGGAAGGTGAAATTGTTCTTCAGCAGCAAATCATACACTTAGACTATGTAATTGTACCAGGTGAAGCAAAGGTAGAAGAATTTCAGCAAAGTTTGGAATCCCAGACTTAGCCAAATTTTCAATATTCTCCAGAAGGCTATTTTTAGTAGTTGATGTTTCCAAGCATCTATTTTGAGAACTGATGTTCACTCAAAAGATTAATCTATTTTTAGATCCTTTTTATCATGCAATAAATGGAACTATAATTGTAATAAATACAACTATCAATTTAGCTGATTTTGCATGGATTAGTTTCCTTTTTAGTATTAGTTTTAGTTTGCAAATAAAACTTGCATGCATGCAAGTCTAGTTTTAGAATAAGGAGTATCAGTTAAACTCCTTTATCTTTCATGCAATTCTCTGTTGAGGGTATAAATAAGTGCCTTCTATGCACTTATTTTCTTAATGGTGAATGATAAAACTTTTTTGTGCTAATCTCTTCCTATTCAATTATCTTATGTGTTATTTCATTGTTCATTTTTGAGTTCGATATTCTTATTGAGTCTAATAAACTTTGCTTTATTAGGGTTATGCGAAGAGTAATTGTAACTTTGTGTACAAATGTTTGCGTCTAGTTCATTAGTAGTATTTGGGAATCTAAATTGTCTTCGTTCAATCAAATCATTGTTCATTTGTATCTTTCAATCTCTGAATTTAGTTGAAAGGTATAAATGTTGTTATAGGAATAGTTTAATTTTCTGCAATAGTTAGAGTCTTCACAAAATTTCTCTCCAATCGTAGAAGTGCTGAAAATCGCCTTGTGCTCATAGCTGACAAAGCAAAAAAGATAGGGATTTAGTTTCTTTTTCTTTAAAAATCTGTAAGAGGAAGCTTCCCCTCCTAATTTGAAGAACAATTTTATTGTACACATTGTTCCGTTTTGTGTCGCATTAAAAGGTGCGAAATAAAATACTAACACACTTGCAATCTCTCACTCTTATAGCTTGTTGTTGCAGCTTTCAACCTTGGTGTTGAAACTTGGAAGTGATTTGGAATGAGGCTTAGATGCCTATTTATTAGTTTTTGTGAATGTTTGAGGTGTAGGTGGGGCACATAGAGGGTTAGGGTTAGGGTTGGAGACACACAAATCAAGATTGCTTTGTGTTCTAAAAAAAAAAAGACTTTTGGATGTTTTTCCATATGGGATGTGCAGAAGTCCTAGAGATAGTTGAGGGATGTCTAGGCGTCTCGAGGACGTCTGGGAGTCCTCAAAAGGTGCAAAAAGTTTGGGGATGTCCCCAAAACTTCGGTGGCGATGGAGGGATAGCAGAAAGACATTTTCCCCGCGGGCACGTGGGGACCGAGGGGGGACGTGTCCCCATGGTACACTGATAAACCCATTATGGGCCTGTCACTACAAAAGATGAGCTTGTATATTCCCTCCACAAAAATGTCTTCATACTTTGAATATTTAGCGGTAGCTCTATAATGGTGTATGTCCATATGGATACACTATAGACGCATGGTGATCCGAAAAGGATCTAGATGAACTAAGGAACAAGAAATGGTATTTTTTTCAAAGTTCGAACATGTGAGTACCCATTGTTTTGTGGCAAATGAATTACCATAGGTGCACGGTGATCCAAAAAGGATCTGGATGAAGTATGGAACAAGAAATGATCTTTTTTTCGAAATTTGGAAATGTGCAAGTACCCATTGTTTTTTGACAAACAAATTTGACACCTATTGAAAGCAATGAGAATGTCAAGATGAATCAATGAATGCATAAATGCCCCAACAAATGCATAAATGCCACGGCAAAAGAAATATTGTCATGGCATAAGCAACAATTGATATATGAACAAACAGCTTTTGATGCTGCATTTTTTATCTAGGAGGCTCCCACTACACAGGAGGACCACAAAACGGATTGAAAAGGGGAGTTAGAAGTCCATTTGAAGACTCTTGGAAGTATGGAGAAGTGTTTTGGACACCATAGAAGCTCAAGAAATACAGTTTTAGTTCATAGAGAACCAGACAAAGAGTAAGCAGCTCACCAGTTGTAAATACCCTACTTTGTAGGTGTTTTCAATCAATACAAATAGGTAGATATGTTATTGACACCTACCAAGCTGGTTTTTCCTCCATAAGTGGGAATTTTCTAGAGCAAATTGTGTTTTCCAACATGTATGTGTGTTTGAAATGTTTTCTAAGTTTGAATTTTCTTAATCACATAGCTTCAAATAATTAACAATAGTTCTAAAACAGAGCATAAACAAATTTGGTGATTGGAAGTTCACATGGGCCTTGGGATAATTTTATTGGTGGTAGCATCCTTGGAATGCATCAGCAGTTCTAGCTTCATACGCCACTTCATGCCATACCTATGTAGATACATGAAGCACAAGAGAGATGTCTGAATTTGTAGTAAATTAAGGAGCACATGGGCCTTGGGATAATTTTATTGGCGGTAGCATCCTTGGCATGCATCAGCAGTTCTAGCTTCATACACCACTTCATGCCATACCTATGTAGATACATGAAGCACAAGAGAGTAGTGTCTGAATTTGTGTGGAGCTTGCTTCTCTTTTACATATGCTGTCAATTCCTAATCCAAGGCCTTCAAGGGTAGTCCAACAAAATCATACACAGTTGGATTGTAAGCATGCAGCACATTGCATAAGAAGACTGCAGTGGGCTCATCAACTACCTTATCAGTGTCAATGCCCAATACTTGGTATAAGCAAGATAATGTGGTTTTGAAATCATTTTTGAGCATGGTGATATCAAAAGGCTCAATCACACCATCCACCATAATTCATTGATTGTATGGCACATATATGACAAAATGAATGTGTCTTTGAAGTTCAACATTCTAATATAGGTGCTTGTCCTTCTTATGTCTCATCCTCAGAAGATCATGCCTTATGCTCTTCAAGTTGTCATTTCTTAAACCAAAAGTCCACCTGATGGCAAGCTTGTTCAAATCCAAAACACCCTTCCCACGCTATTCTTCACTGCTCTGGTTTTGTTGTCATAGGATCTGGCAATCCATGTGATGATATTAAGATTCTCGAAACTGTTTGAAACTACTACTTTCCCCAAATCATATACCAAAATATTATTCAATGAAGATTACATCCTACTTTTCTCCCATCCATGGAAAAATAAAATGCGGCCAATAGCTGATAATATAGCATCTCTCTCATTTGATCTTTGGTCTTCAAAAAACTTATAGGGGTTCCATTCTTTTTCATCTCTCAAAACCTTCCTGGCTTTCTTGGCAAATAATCAATGTCTCTGGTTCATCAATTACAATATCTTGAGGTTCCCTCTTTGGTGCCGTATCAAACAGAATTATCACAAATTTGCAAAGTATGGATCTACAATTCAAACCTGCTAGTAGTCCGAAGAGATTTGGACAAGGACTAAAGTGATCTAACCGTAGGTAAATTCAACTGGTACAAATATCTGGTGAAAGTTCAAAATCCAAATCTTTTCCTAATACTATGGGAAATCTAAATCCTAGCTAAGTTTTAGACACAAGTGGAATTATGCTTGTAAATTTAAATTTGAAGCCTTCAAACTGAAAGCCAAACTCCCAACAACCCAGACTGCTGACAATCTGAATTTTATCCCAACACTACCAAGAAATTTCCTGCCCTATACCAGCTATAGTCAAGATGAACATAGAAACCCTTTTCAGCTAAATTCAAGATAAGTTATAACCCTAACCCTTTCCAACCCCATACCTAGGCATGGAATGACAGAACATCATTATAGCACTTGTAAGTTCAAATCTGTAAGGTTTTATCCACTCAAAATCACCAATTAACCTGATTTAATTGCTCTCTAGTTTGTGAAATCGCTCCATATATTCAAATAATTTGCAAAATGGTTTGTAACAAGATGAATTGCCTTGAACATATCAAATTTTGAAAAGCGTCGAGAGTTGCTAGCGAAGCCATTAATTCAAACGAGACACATTGGTGCTAACCATTGGCAATTGAAATTTCCTTTGATCACGCTTTGCAACACTCGCCTTTTCGTGCCTTTTACAAATTCATGAACCCCCAATTAGACCTTTCCAAATTCATTGCATGGGGTCCATGTGAAGGCATGGCAAAATCTGCATGTTGGATTTGAGGTAATTGACAATGTTGTCACATTTAAACTAAATCCTCAAGCCGGTTTGTGCTAACAACATAAACCCAATCAAAGGAATTAAAAGTCCTTTGTTTGCCTATTCGGAGATTTGAATACCATAGACTTGGATGAAAATGTGAATACACAACCAAACAACGCCTCATCCATGGTGGGACCCAGCAAGAACACTTGGCAGCAACTTAACTACTTAGACCAAGCAGATGAACAGCATACGGCAATTCAAAGACATTATATTCTACTTTTTCGAATCTTTGAATACCCGACCAAAGTATTGATTTTCCTTTGTTCGCTTATTTGCTCATTGGCCTTGTCTTTCTTTTTGCTAAGCATGGATAAACAATCCTACTGTATGGAGTGGGATACACCATCTTATGTAGCCTTTTCTCAATCCCCCAATCAATCATAAATCAACAGTCCTCAACAATCCACCTTTCCAGATTAATTACATTTTACGAAAGTGTGAATAGCCAAACAAAAGCCTTCTCAATCTGTCAATGGGGACCACCTTTTATGGTGTGTCTTAATCTGATCTATCTAGTTGTAGCAGTTTGATTGTAATATCCTCAACAAATTTTAATATTAAATATTTACCATTTTGATCACCAAGATCCCGTGATGGAGAAGTGAGAGCAAACAGTGAGTAAATATTATTATTCACCACTTTTTTATCACCCAAATCCCATGAGGGCAAGGTGAGAGCATACGGTCAATGAATAATGATTTTTATATATATTATTTCTAATAACAACAATTCCTAGAAAGATGTAACAATGGATACACACAAATATAAATAATACTTCCTCCACAATAAAATGTTGCTCCAATGATTACAAAATATATGCTTCCACAATATGCTAAATCTTCAAAAATACAAAACTTGCTATGAATACCAAAGTTTATGCTGAAACCCAAACAAAGCTTTCAAGTACAAATACAACCTCTGTGTGAGATTGCCCTCAAAGGGTTTTCATCCTCCAATCTCCAAGAAACCAAAGGGGTTTCGTCCTCTAATCTCCAAAATCCAAGGGTTTTTATCATCTAATCCCACAGTTGAACACAAGGCTCAAACTATGACAAAAAAGACTAAATAAATTGCAGATGTCTCAAAGGCCAACAAGCTCCTCAATATATAGCACTAGCAAGCCTTATTTCCCTCTCAAAGATAGTAATTAAAATATTAATGGGATTCTTTCCTAAAAATAGCCCCACTTTGTCTCGTAACTCATTAATTTCTTGTCATAGAATTTGTCATGAAGAAGTTGCCAAGTGTCCTAGGGGTTACAACCTTTTATGGAAACCCACACCCCCATACTATTTACTATTATTTTATTTGTTACTACTAAACGATGGCCCCTTTATTAAAATATTTATAAAACCTTATCGGGAAAATAAGAATAGAGCCCACATAAGCTAATTAATTAAAAAGGGGCATTACAAGTCCGCCCTTCCCAAAATTGCTTGCTCACAAGCAATGTAGAGTTGGGTACTCAAGAATCTTTAGTCTCTCCCATGTACCATCTTCTGCAAGTAGATTCCTTCAACAAACCAAGTATTTTGTGAATACTAGGTTCCTTAGCTTCTTATCCCATGTATGAATAATGGCTTCTAGCACCAAAATGAGCTCCCCTTCATCATCCAATGGTGGCAACTCTACCAATGGTGTAATACTTTGTCCAAGTACCCTTTTGAGGCAAGACACATGGAACACATTGTGAATTCTATTGTTTGCTGGCAATTCCAACTCATATGCAACTTCACCAACCCTTCTCACTACTTTGTAAGGTCTACAGAAGCGAAGTTTGAGCTTTTCAACCCCATGTTGCTTAATGAAAGTTTTCCTAGAAGGCTACAGGTGTAGAAATACCGCGTCTCCAACCTCAAATGACCTCTCAATGAGGTGTTGATATGCATAAAACTTTTGTTGATTTTGAGCCCATTGTAGGTGATCCTCGAGGGACCTCAAAATATCTTGGCTATTTCCTACCAAGTCACTAGCTATTGGTACCCTACTATCGGTGAACACCAAATTTGTGAAGGTTAGTGCATCATATCCATACAAAGCCATAAAAGGAGTCATACCAATGGACATGTGATAAGTGGTATTGTAGCAATATTCTCCAAGGTGCAACCACTTGACCCATGCTGCCTGCTGGTCTATGACATAGTTTCTTAAAATATCCTTCAACACACTCATTCACTATTTCTATCTGTCCATTTGTTTGTGGGTGATAACTGGTATTGGGAGTGAACCTAGTACCATTCAAACCAAACAATTCCAACCAAAAGAAGCTAAGGCATCTTTTATCCCTATCACTAACAATATTATTAGGCAATCCATGTAGCTTAAGTATTTCTCAAAAAAATAAGTCAGCTACCTTGTGTGCTTTGAATCCTGTAGGAATGGCAAAAAAGTGTGCAAACTTTGTTAATCTATCCACTACAACATAAATACAATCCCTGCCATTTACCTTTAGAAGGCATGTGATGAAGTCCATGGATATGCTTTCCCATTTCTAACTGGGAATAGACAATGGTTATAGTAATCCTACAAGAAAAACATGTTATGCCTTATTATGTTGAAAGATTGTGCACTCCTTGATGTATCGAAGTACATCATCCTTAAGGCCCTTCCAAGAAAACCTTTCCCAAATTTGCCTATATGTCTTGTAGAATCCAAGGGGTCCCATGGGTGCATCATGCAAGGCTTTCAAAACCTTCTCTTTCATCTTAGACTTGGGCACTAAAAAGATTTTGTCCTTATACAAAATGAGACCATCTACTATCACATACTTGTCATCCTTCACACTTCCATCTAAGATGTTAGCAGCAAATGTGTTCTTGGCATATATTGCCATGATAGAAACCTTTCAATCACCAAAAATGGCAAAAATAGAACAAAGAGTGGGCATTCTGAAAAGGGCATTAGCAACTACATTCTTTTTGCCCTTCATATATTCTATATCAAAATCATATGCTTGGAGTTTACTTACCCATTTTTGTTGCCTGTCATTTAAGTCTCGTTGACCCAGGAAGAACTTCAACTTGTTGTGGTTTGTTTGATCCAGTAATCTTCCACACACTAGATACTATCTAAATTTTTCCAAAGCATGCATGATGGCAAGCATCTCCTTGTCATAGATAGAAAATCCCTTTTCTGAATCTTTCAACTTTTTCCTCTCAAACACTATATGGTGCCCCTTTTGCATTAGTATTGCTCCATTCCCTCTCTTGAAGCATCACATTCTATAACAAACAGTTGTGAGAAGTCTAGAACAGCAAGTGCATGGCATGATCTTATTACCTCCTTAAGTTTCTCAAAAGCTTCTTGAGTTGTATCATTCTAGGAAAAGGCTCCTTTTTTTGTCATGTTGGTTAGGGGTGTTGCCAGCTATGAGAAGCCCCTAACAAACCTCCAATAGTAGCAAAAACCAAACAATCCTCTCAACTTTGTTAGTGTAGTAGGGAGTGGCCAATCCAAAATGGCTTGGATCTTCTGTTGATCCACCTAAACACCTTGAGCACTAATGACATGGCCCAAATACAAAATCTCTATGACCCCAAACTCACAATTAGATTCTTTTGCAAATAGAGCATGTTACTCAAGAATTCCAAGGACTATATCTAGGTGTCTCAAATGATCCTCCCATTTTTTGCTATATATCAAAATATCATCAAAAAATACTAAAGCAAATTTCCTCAACTGCCCATTGAATACTTGATTCATTGCAGATTAGAAACTGGTTGATGCATTAGTCAAACCAAATAGCATGATCAGAAACTCGAAGTGTCCATAATGGCATCTAAAAGTTGTCTTGTGCACATCCTCCTCAAGGACACAGATCTAATAGTAGCTCAATCTCAAATCAATATTTAAGAAATAGACCGCCCCATGCAACTCATCAATGAACTCATCGATCTTGGGAATAGAAATATCTATTTTTCATGTTCTTTTTGTTCAATGCTCTATAGTTGATGCACATCCTCATCGTGCCATCCTTTTTCTTCACAAGGACTACTGATGATGCAAATGGGCTATAATTGGGTCTAATGTGGCCCATTTCCAATAACTCCTTGATAGCCTTCTCTATCTCCTCTTTGTATGTCTGCGGTGGTGGTAAGGGGTGATCATAACCAGCTTAGAGCCTAGTTCCAACTCTATGATGTGGAATCCCCTATCTAGTGGCAAACCTAGAGGCATATCACCAAACACCATACTATGCTTATCAAAATGGTTTGAATATCAACATGATAACCATGGTGCCTACCAAAAGATGAAATGGTTCATGCCTTGCATCACAAAGCAACTAGCTACCCACGCAACTTGTCCTTTGCGAAAGGTCCTCTCCATACTCTTAGTTGTGATCAGTTGTGGTGACCCATTAAGAATACCTCTAAGCACCATATCTTTCCCTTGAGATTTAAATTTTAATTCCATGAATTGATAATTATGAGAAAATTCCCCAAGGGAATGCAACCATTGTACTTCCAAAACCATATATGTTTCCCCTAATCCCACAACATAGAAATCATCACGTACCTCATAGTCACCAAGGGATAGTTTGAGTTGCTGCTTAACTTTGGTGCATGGAATTGTGAATCCATCAGTCACAACAACATTGAACCCAACAATGTTTTTAGCTTTCAACCCTCTCTTACCCACCAGGCCTTCATCAATGAAGTTGTGGGTGGCCCCACTACAAATCAATACTGTAATCTGCTACCGAGATAACACCCCACGAACCAAGGATGGGTGATATTGTGGTGCTCTTGAAAGAGTTGAAGGGCGTTGTTGCTATCATCCATGAGTCTCTCAAGTTCATGCTCAATGATTTGCTCCTTTGTGGCTTGTTGTATCTCTGGTTCGTTGGGTTCACCTTCTTCGTTAGATACCATCTCAATATAATGGACTTGGCCTTTGCCAAGGCATCTATGACCAAGTTCCCATGGTTCTCTACAAGAGAAACACAACTTCTTCCTTCAAAGTTCATTCCTTGTGTTATCATCCATCTTCTTTCTTGCAAATGGCTATGGTGTAGTCTTTTCAGGATGTGAGTTGCCCTTCTGAAATCTAGTAGTAGGTGGTTTTGGCTGCAATGAAAAATTGTTCCTTAGAATGGATTGCTCAAGTATCAACACTCTCTTGATAGCCTCCTACACTGATGATGGTGCAAAGGCCTTAACTAGACCTTTGGGAGGCTCATATAGACCCTCAACAAAGAGGAAAGTGATCCTCTTTTCTGATATATCGGGTACCATAACTGCAACTCTTTGGAATTCCACTATATATGCATCCACCAAAGTCTGTTGCTTGATTCTGGTAAGTTATCTGAAATATTCATCTTTATCTTTTGCTCAAATCTATCTAGCAATCTTAGGCTATAATCATCAAAAGTTTGCACAAGGTCATTCCCTTGTGTGATTAGACCATGGTGCCACCAATCATAGGCAATGCCCTCCAAGTGTAATGTGGCAAATTGGATTTGCATATTCTTCCATCATGGGGTTGAGTGTGAAGTGAGTTTGTAGTTTCTGCAACCAAGCCCAAGCAAATTGGTACCATCAAAAGTTGGTGCAATTAGTTTGTTCACTGTAATTCTAGTTACTCCCTCGACCTCTTCTATGCTAATTATTTCTTTCCTAGCAGCTCCAAGTATCTGTCAAAGGGTATGGCCACCTTGAAATCTTCAGCCTTCCCTTGATATTCTCCAAACAATCTATCAAGCTCTTCTGCAGAAGAAGTTTCAGGCTCTGCTCTTTTTTCTTCTCTCTGTAAGAACATGGATCTAGAGGGTTTTGGAATGGAACCTACCACTGGTCAATTATTTGTAGATGAAATTTCCCCTCTTTGTGGTGTTCTAGTGTGACCTTGATTCTGCAAAGGGATGGCAGTGGGTGTATTTATCTGGATCTACAAAATTCTTGTCAATAATTTGTTCATTCTCTCTTCGCTTGCTAACATTTTCTCTTGGCCTACTACTAGCACTTCTATTATTCTGTCTTACCTCCTTAGAGGCCTATTAGGTTGTCTTGAAGAAACTCTAATCTCTCTATCATGGATCTTTCATTTCTCGCCATACTATACAGGCTGGCAGGGTGTTAGCTCTAGTACAACTATAATATCCTCAACAAATTTTAATATAAAATATTTACCACTTTCTAATCACCAAGATCCCGTGAGGGCATGATGAAAGTATACAATGAGTAACTATTATTGATCACCATTTTTTGATCGCCCAGATCCCATGAGGGCAAGGTGAGAGCATACAATGGATGGATAATGATTTTTATATGTTATTTCCAATAACAACAATACCCAAAAAGATGTAATAATGGATTGAAAAAATAATATAGATATGTTGAAGCTTCAAAGAATAACACACAAATATGAATAAAGCTTCCTCCACAATAAGATGTTGCTTCAATGATTACAAAATATATGCTTCCATAATATGTTAAATCTCCATAAATACAAAACTTGTTGCGAATACCAAAATATGCTGAAATCCAAACAAAGCTTTTAAGTACAAATACAACCTCTGTGTAAGATTGCCCTTAGGAAATCAATGGGTTTTCATCCTCCAATCTCCAAGAAACCAAAAGGGTTTCGTCCTCTAATCTTCAGAATCCAAGGGTTTTCATCCTCAAATCCTATAACTAAACACAAGGCTCAAACTATGAAAGAAAAGATTGAATAAATTGGCAAATGTCTCAAAGGCCAACAAGCTCCTCAATATATAGCACTAGCAAGCCTCATTTTCCCTCTCAAAGATAGAAATTAAAATATTAATGAGATTCTTGCCTAAAAATAGCCCCACTTTGTCTTGTAACTCCTCATTAATTTCTTGTTGTAGAATTTGTCATATGAAGAAGCTGCCAAATGTTCTAGGTTACAACAACCTTTTATGGAAACCCACACCCCCATATTATTTATTATTATTTTATTTGTTGCTACTCAACCATGGCCCTTTATCAATAATATTTTTACATCTGTGTCACAAAAATAAGGATAGGGCCCACATAAGCTAATTAATTAAAACGGAGCATTACATTGATGGTCTAGATGTGCCAACTCACCAAGTGGGCCCATATCATCAAAGTGCATTTCCCTTGATCTAGCAATTCAAACTTAGCTTTATTAATGCCTAGCCTAGTCCACAAATGCTCGACAACCTATTATCAGTCATCATTCCCTTCTGAGTGCACATTCAGCCTTGGCAGGACTATTGACCAAACCAATCCGCAAATGCGCAAATGAAGAGACATAAAATACTTGAAATATTTCCTTTTGATCACTAATTCAGAGATAGCTAAAAGCAAAGACATTACTAAGTGCGAACACTTGATCAAAAGCGTGATGAACATTCCTTTGTTTGCACCTTCAGGAATTTAAACTTCTACAAGAAATTCCTAAGCCCGAAAGAGCAACCAAAGACCAAAACAATAACAATTTCATACTTCACCAATTTCAAATAATCTCATAGTAAAAACCTTACCAATTTGTGATGAACTAGACCAAGACAAACTCAAAGATTTACAAGGGGATGAAAAACCTCAAAATCGCAAAGGCATTAGGCATAAACCCTAGAAATTTTGTAATGTCCCCTTCTTCAGCCTAGGTGTCGAAGATGACCATATAGCCTATTTTATTCCCATAGGCTAATTCGGAGTTTTAGAGAGGGAATAATTCATTTAATTAAATAAGGTTGTCTCAAATTATAATTTTATGGACAACTTGTATTTAATTAATAATGCTATTAAAAGTGACTTAGCAGAGCCAAAAAGCAAAATATTATAAAGTCACTCTATTTTGTGCTGAAGGTTTATTAAAAGGGTAACTTTAAATTATACCTTTGGGAAAGTTGCAAGGGAAATATAAAAGGAGGTTGGAGACTCATTTTGCTTCTTCTTGACATCTTATTACTTTGGATCTCTTTTGAGAGCTGGAGCTTTTAGTTCGGCAAAACCCTAGGACGAAAACCCTTGGGAATATTGGTTTCGGAAGTGAAAGATCTTCCCTAGTCATCCAGAGGTGAATCTATTCAAGGTTCACAAGTATGCATAATGTTGCAGAATTGAAAATTGATGTTGAAATATATCATTTCACAGGTTTTTGTGTATTTGCTTCCTAGAGGATTTCATTGATAAATTTGTGGGATTTGTGAACAAATACAAATTTATGATATTTTCATTGAAGATATTGGTGATTTTTGTTGAAGTTATTGTGAAGATTTGTTGAGGGTTTCATACCCTATTGTTTCCCATTCGCCTAGCAATTTGAAGGAACCATTTGAGTGAAGGCGCCACATGAAGAGGGCCGCAGCTGTGTTAGACCTGGCCGCAGCAGTTCTACTTATTTTTGCCATATGTTAGGGAGGCGTGAGGAAATAAAGGATGGCGTGGAGTTTATAGAAGGACCCGCAGCCTTTTATTACCATTTTCTGATTGCTATGTGTTAGCCACCCAGCAAGGAGTAATAATTGGAGTGTTTCGCATGAGAAACCGCCTTTAAGTTGAAGTCTATACAGTAAGCATGCTGGTACAGGAATATTGAAAGGTCAAACTGCAAATTTGGAGAGATATTTGGACTGCCAATCAAGCCAACATCTTTGGTACATCAGCTTAGCATCATATTGAGGTTAGGCATTAAATTCTAGTGCATTGTACTTCTGTTATTTTTGTATCAGCACCTTCCTGGGCACATTAAATGTATTTTCCAGCTGATTGAATGAAAGGAAACTGTTTGACAAAATGCCTCTTATCATTTTTATACTTTGGTTATGAAATGTTGAATGTTTTGTGATTCCAAAATTCATGATAAATTGTTCTATAACCAAACACACTGAAAATATTGTTGGAAGAGCAAAATGCAAAGTGTGACGAAATGCCTGCATAGTAAAAATCAGAAATTTGGTGAATTTGAGTCCAATCCGGGTAGGGGATCTTACAAATTTGATGAGATACTTTTAGGGGCCAAAATGGTATGCACAATCATATAGCCTACGGTAAGATTAACTAATTGGAAAATATAGACATAATCAATGCCATTTATTTTAAATACAGTCAAAGTACTAAATTGCAAGTTCAAAGTTGCTTTATATTTCCCAATTTTTTTTTCCCATTGATTTTAGGAGCGAAAATTTGGTGATAGCCAAATGGTGTACCAAACTGGGTGTGCACAATGCTTGCATACATTGAAAGAGAACAATGTAACTAAGGTTGTATTTATCTTCACTTATCAAACTAACTATTTGAAAATATGCATACTTCTCTTATCTTCATCCTTCTTAGGAAGAAGTACTATTGAGATGATTTACAATACTTGAAATATTAGCTTCGATACCAAGTTTTCTTCAAGTAATCAGTGGATAATAGCTCTGCAAGTTTACAATTATGTCAGAGGATGAGAATTGAGCCTTTTACACTCCTAGTCTCTGCTTTATCTAAATGAACTAATCAACTTAGGTTTATGCTGAATTTTTAAGTGTGACAAAAAGAATATGATACAGGAACATCCTAGGTAGTGCAATTTTGCATCACCCAAAAAGTAGGTGTTTTGCAAGCACAGCAAAGCGAATAAAGTGAGGCCTCTATGATCAAAGGTCATGTTGAGCACAAATGAAGGTGAAGAGTCATCATACGAAAGAGAAGAACCATCAAATGGAAACGAAGAGTCGTCTATATGGAAGAGAAGAGTCATCAAATGTAAACGAAGTGTCATCATATGGAAGTGGAGAGTCAGCCCAAATGTGAAGAGACAAGAATGTTAAGAGTCAGACTAAATATGAAGAGACAAGAGACAAAAGTGTTGGAAAACCAATCTTTAAATTGGTTGATTGGTTTTCCAATAATAAAGGGGACACTTGGAGAGGAAAAAAAGAGGGAGATTTCTTTTGAACTCTTGAAGAAAGAGGAAAAATTAGGGTTACACGAGGACACATCCCGGGGCTTTTCCAAGCATCCCCATCCTAGTCACATTTCAGGGACACGTGAACACCTCAAAAATGTCCTCAATGCTGTCCCAATCCTCACTGCAGACCGGAAATGTTCCAGAAACATCCCCTTTTAGGGGCAACAACAAGGAACTTGCCATCCCTGAGACAGGCGAGGACATCTATAACATCTCTCAACCATCCCAGGACGACTAGACATCCCTTGGCAGCCTAGGCATTTAAAAAAAAAAAAAAAAATTTGACTTCAAATCCGGTCACTTTGAGGCCTGTTTATGATGGATATTTCCATTACATAATGATACAAATGCATCATGCCATATTTTCCACTACGTCCCCCATATCGTGCATATCGTGGTCATCCTAGGACTATTATAGGTTTTGATTTTTCTGATATCCTTGGGAAAATCAGTCTAGAGGCAACAACTCACTTTGGGAAGCATTATTATTCATTTTTTTCAACCTAGTGTCACACCTTTACTCTAAAGGTACACTATTTAAAGTAAGCTTCCACCCACTTTAATCAGGTACACAACATTTGGTTTGTTTATAGGGCTTAGGGTTGCTATCTGTACATGCATAACAGATGTTAGAGAGTTCCAACAAATGGTAGACTAGTGCAGATGTTCAAAATTAACTTGTTTCACTAAAATGTAATATCTTCATTCTTCTGATTGAAAAATTATTTTTTCATTTAATAATTTTATATGATGCATAATGACTCCATAGCTTGTGTTTTCTGAATAATAAAAGATATACATTGTACTATAATGAGATTGTAATGGTGTTATTAAAGTTGATATAGAATGCATGATGAATACAAGCCATAGAATCATGTATAGAGAAATAAGCTATAAAAATTTGTGGATTTGGACAGGATGAGAATAAAACCATGCATGTTTTTTATGGTATAGAGAATTACTAATCAGGCATAGTTCGTATCAGTCAGATAAGACCCCCTCGCTGGAATATATGCACAACTATATGAGTACCCCTAAAACTAGTATTGATCTACATAGGAGCCAGAAGCTCTAAACTACAAAGTATTCCTTTCTTTTTTATTCTAGGCTAGCACTTCCACATATAGCTACACTTATATGACAACATTAGATCATTATGAACAGGAAAACAAACCAGCTTTCTCTGAAAAGGTGTCTCAAAGGAGACTCAAAATATGAGAACTAAAAGCATTAAATAGTGGTATCCAGATACGATATATTATGTCTGACTGTGAAAAGCTAAAATCTTTAATAAACCCACTTTCTCTACAAAATAATTTAATCCTTCAATACATCGTCCAATGAAATCGGGAGATCAGAGAAGAAGTGTTGACTTGAAGCATTTGTTCTCAAGACAAGCTTATGATATTTGATTCAAAATTCCAACTTGTGTCAATGAATTATCTTGGTGATTGACTAATACAGTTATTAAAAACCGGTCACTGATCATGAAAACTGGGCAGAAGATAGTAGTAACTGTCCTCATGGTTTCCTAAGAAGTGTGACCTAAAAAGACTATGAATTTCTAGTAAGGGCATCCTAACTTACTACATTCATGCCTATCAAAACATTACTCTTGATAACGATGTTGCTTGTAACTGACATTCACACCTATTAACTATCTCGTGACTGTCACGGTTCACCAGATGATTTATTGGAAACAATAGGTTTTCACAGTTAATATTAATAAATATAAAAAGATATAGCATGTTAAAATCTGCTACACAGTTTACACCAAACGCTTTTTATATTTATTAGATGAGTTATTCTTAACTATAGGTGGTAGAGATTGTGGTTCCAATATTAGAATTTTCAAAATCATTTAGAATAGTTCCAGGACTATCTCCAGCAGGTAATGAATCCAGCAACTGGTTGCTAAAGCTTAACTTAGCTAATGATTCTTAACCAAACCTATAATTTGCTCTCTACAGTGTGCTCTGCCTTTTCCCTTCTTTCTCCTTCCTTTTCAATTTCTTTGAGTTCCATAGTTCTATATTGATGCCTTTCATTCCTTTTACACACTAAATTTGGTGTTCTTTAAAAGTTTAGAAAATTTGGTCCCCGCTCATGTTCCACCTTGTACAAATTAACACCAACACAATCGGCATAATAGCAGCATACCAAGTTCAACTACACTGCAATACACTGATCTGCAAGGGCTAATTTATCCATTTGTGGAACTTTCCAAATATAGAATGGATTTGGGGTGTTAAATTTTAATAGAATCGGTAGAACTTTTAAATCAATGCATCTTGTAATTTTAGCATCCCAGCTGCTTCCCCAGCAAGTTAAAACTTCACTTTGGACATGAGAAAGGGTATGGTGAGAGAGAAATCATTTTATGATCAGAAAATAGAATTATTACTTGTCAGGCTTTCATTTCATCAGAAGTGAATGTCATCATATATCTTAGTTCCATCTAATGGGGCAAACTTCAATACACGCCACAAATTGACACAGTGCCACACTAGAATATGGAAGCTTTGAAGTATGTACAAATTAAGTACCTGTTGATCATTTGGAAGAGGATAAACATCCCCAAATATTGTCACTCTTGCATTTGATAGACCACTCCATCCAGGTATCTATGTCACAAACCAATTCCTACTAAGTTAAAACAAATATTCCCAAATCTAGCTGGATGTTAAGAACAACTAACTCAACAGCAAAGAATTCTTTAAAGAAAGAAAAAGTTGAAGATATAATAATTACAATACCTGCACAACAAGAGAACATCTTGGATCAGCTAGCAAATTCCTTGTGTGTATTGCTAATGGTGAGAAGGAGAAAATTGGATCTGCGTTGCACAGAACATAATACTGAACACGCAAATGGCCTTTTGATAATATAGCTTGCTTCTAGATATTCTAAAAGCAGTAAAAAATGTTGCACTGTGAAACTATGTAACTTACGTCCCATGGAATCAGGAGCAAAATCAACTAAAGAACCGAAAGGATATCCTTTTCGACGATGATGCATCCGAGACATCACAGTGCACAAATGTGCAAAGCGAGCCTGCCCTTTTCCAAAAATCAGTTTATCAAATGAAATAGCTGAAATGATGTATGAAAAGTAAAAAAGCTAAACATGGACAGATTATCTTCTATCAATGAGTGGATTATTTTAGCTATCAAAAGGGACGTATATTTCTAAGTGAGCAACAATTAAAGTTGTCTGCAAAACTTAATGACTTATTCAGCTACAGTATTTTGCATCAATTGTCTTCATTGATATAACATTTAATTGACAGAGTTCAAAGTTATGCTCAAGAGTAGAATTCACAAAAAATAATTATGGATTTTAATGCTTTTCACCTGCTCCATGAGGTTACGAACTGCTAAGGCAGGACGAGGCAAGCCATGGGCTGAAGTTGCACTTTGCACACCACCTGAAATTGGAGTACGGAAAAGCCCTGTTCGACCGCCTCCACTTTGTCCACCTATAAGTGTACTCATGATACTTGAACTTTCACTTTTCTTCTTTTCCTTACCAAATTCTTTACTTGAGTTCATCATCTAAAATGGAAAAATAAAGCATGCATGCAAAATCATAATAGCTCATAAAATTTAATTGTTGCCAAAAAAAAAAAAATTTACTTTTTGGGAGAAACTTTCCTCTTTGAACATACAACCAAAACATAACACTTTTGAGATGAACGAATATTCCAAACAAAATCTGTTCATAGTGTTTTTCAAAGCTAGAAACTCAGAATCTAATCCATTTTCTCCTTCATGCATCTCTCTGCAAATGACAATCACTTTATAATAAAAGCTCATATTTTCATATACATTTTTCATCGAAATGTATTTATCTAAGAGAATAAAGCAAAAGAATCATCTTTAATTAGATAATGCTCAATATCCTTGCCAATTTCTAAAACATAATATCTCCACTTGAGAAGACTCTACACAAAAAAAAAAGAGAGAACATTTATATTTTCTCAAGCTCAAATTGTAACACAAAACCTATAACAAGTCCCAAAAATAACATTTACGTAACAATGCTTCTCCAACATATTACTCATATAAGGGGGGATGTGGCCCAATTTATATCGTGGCATGGCTCCTGATGTATTAAGTAATGCATCAAAGGTCCTAGCTTCGTCCCAAAAGCATTGAAATGGCTGCCTCTCAATAGAATCCTCCACTCCAATCATCATGCTTAAAATCAAACAACTGGAGGGCTTCTATACTTTAGCCGCAAGGATATTTTTATGCAAACTCAAAGGCATGTATGTTTCACTCTAGACTTGTGCCAGCTAGCATAACCTGAATGGCCCACCAAGGGTGATATTTCTTCGATTTCCCTTAGAAGAGATTTTTCATGGCCATCTTTTCTATTATAGAGGACATTCATTTTTATAGAGGGGCCACACTCATTAAAAAGCATACCTTCTCATGAGATTCTAGACCCCTGGTTTGACAAAAAAACATAAGGAATTTATTTCAAAATTTCTTGTTTGGATTAGGCTTTATGCAGTGGAATTCAAGAAACTCTATGCGCTAGAGGAAATTGGACACTCTCAAGGAGATTTTGTGTGCATAGCCAAATGTTTAAAGCAACACTAATAAACCCAGCTTCCAATATGTTTATTTGTGTTTGAACTTGCATGGGTACTATCTTATATCTCCTATTTTAACTTTTTTTTATTATTTCATTATGAGACACTTATGAAGAATCAAAAGAGCAAGGCAGAAGAAAAGGATTGTAACCCGTATTACACATGAATGCATCCCCCCCAAGCCTGCATCCGTATCCCCACCCCAGTTTCTAGTACATGGGGGACAGTACGGGACATCCCCTAGCCATCGCCTGGCCATCCCCTATCATGTAGAATTTTAGGAAAGCATCCCCAAAACGTGTCTAAATTAATCCCTACATTCCAAGGACACCTGCCATCCCCGACACATCCATGACATCCCTCAATCGTCCCAAGGATGACCAAACATCCCCAATTGTTTTTAAGTTAAAAAAAAGCTTGGAAAAAATATGAAATAAGAACATATATTTACTTAGCAATTTATTCTACTCAACAAAACCATTGTCCTCTGGCCAAGGCTAACTATTCACACAAATATGTATTCATAAAGGTACTGCAGTCTTAAAATGAACAACACAGAACCTTATTGGTTTACTCAAACCTTATGAATCAAGATTGCAATCAAAAGCTAGCTGTCAAAAGAGCAGCAAGATGAATTTGACAAGCAAGAAACTATACCCTTGTTTTCTTATTCAAACACTAAAGGTTATCTTACCATCTTTATCATGGTTCCACAGCAGTCACACATTCAAGTGGGCTTTGCTATGAGGTATTACACATTCTTCTCAAAATGTCATGGCACAAGACAAGGACTTACCCTCATACCCCATCAACTGGTGAATAGTATTTTTCTGTAAAATTAATGAACTGTGTTGAGACACGAAATCTCCTCCACATTACCGTCAAGGGAATTTTTCCCCTATTTTTTGTGTACCCATAGCTAGATGCGTTTAGTGCAACCCTGTCTTAAACAGATTAACAAAAATCATAGAAAACATTTGTTCCATCATTTAAGTAAAGACTTCTTGTGATCTATACAAATCATATTTATCTCCACGTTGATGGGTGTGTTTCAACACTTAGACTAAATTCTTGCCCTCTAGACTAGTATAGCATCCATATTCCACTCAAATATTGATGAGGACAACTTTATGTCAAAAGATCAATAATTTAGTCCAAAGTGTATTTTATATAGGACAAACTACACAAGGGCATGTTCAGACCAACTATATGGATGCTTCCCAGGGGCTTGCTTCTGTTCATGATGGAGCATGCTGCTACTGATAGCATTGAACTAAACTATAGTCAAGGGGTGGCGGGGGGAGAGTAGGTAATGTGTTGAGTTTAAAGTGCAGATTGTAAATCTGATTAAAAACAGAACAGCAATAAAAAGACACAAACAGAGACAACAAATAATGACACCAAGAGTTACGTGGTTAACCAAAGTATGGCTACGTCCATGGGAAAAGCGGAGAAATCACTCTTATTACTTGCAGCAGCGAAAATACAATGTATCATCAATCAATCAAAGTGATTGAGATGAGAATATATAATGTTCTTTTCAGGGCAAACGAAGAGTCACGAGAAGGGGAAGATTAAGAGGCAGTGATGGTTGGACTTTACAACCAACAATCTCCCACTTGAAGTCCAAACCACGCTGCGATATACAGAGTTGTTCCCCGCTTTTCCAAGCTCATTGCCATTTGATAACCAGACCAAGAGAAGCTCTACAGAACTCCAGCTTCTCTTGTGAAACAAGTTTTGTGAGAGCATCTGCAGGATTGAAATCGATGTGTATCTTCTCCAACTTGACTTTGCCCTCTTCAAGAACACTCCGGATGAAATGGTACCGAAGCTCCATGTGCTTAGTGCGAGAATGAAAGGTTGGATTCTTTGCTAAATGAATAGCACTATTACTGTCACTAAACAAAGTGAAAACTTGTTGTTTACAACCCAATTCACACAATAAACGCTGCAACCACAACATTTCTTTAGCTCCCTCAATCATTGCAATGTATTCCGCTTCAGTAGTGGAGAGAGCTACCACTTGTTGCAATCTAGAAAGCCAACTGATTGCTGCCCCTGCAAATGTGAAAACATATCCGGTGGTAGAGCGTCTTTTGTCCAAGTCACCAGCCATGTCGGAGTCAACAAAACCTTGCAGTTGTGCATCTTTACCTTTGAAACTCAAAACATAATGTGAAGTGCCCTTGAGGTATCTCATAATCCACTTAACTACTTGCCAATGAATCTTACCAGGATTACTCATGTACCTGCTAACTACTCCCACTGCATGAGCAATGTCTGATCTTGTGCATACCATCACATACATGGGGTTCCCAACAGCAGAGGAATAAGGCACTCCTGCCATAAACTCTTTTTCTTCTTGTGTCTTAGGACACATGTTAGAGGATAACCATGATCAGCAAGAGGTGTGATTACAGTCTTAGCACCCTTCACGTCAAATCTGTCCAAGACCTTATCAATGTACTTTTCTTGTGACAATTTGATTTCTCTTTTCTGCCTATCTCTGATTATTGTCATGCCAAGGATTTTCTTCGCAGCCCCCAAATCCTTCATCGAAAACTTGTTAGCCAATTGATGTTTCAACTCACTAACAACATTCATATTAGTTCCGGTTACTAGCATATTATCAACGCATAATAACAGTAACACAAACTCACCATTCTCCAAAACCTTGTAATACACACACGGATCAACGTTACACCTAGTGACATGTTGCTCAGCCATGAAGGAATCACATTTGAGGTACCAATGTTGTGGAGCTTGTTTCAGCCCATACAAGCTTCTCTTCAATTTGCAAACTAAATTTTCCTACCCTTCTTTTTCGAAACCTTCCAGTTGCTGCATATACAATTCTTCTTCCAAGTCACCATGGACAAATGCAATCTTAACATCAAGTTGCTCCAATTCAAGGTCATAGACAGCTAGACCCAAACTGCTCAGATTGTAGTCATTTTCACAACGGGTGAAAAAAATTCATTGAAATCAACACCCTTCTCCTGGTCATATCCTTTGACCACTAATCTAGCCTGGTACCGCTTCTTGCCACCATCTTCTTCCTTCAACTTGTAAACCCCCCTGTTTTTCAAAACTTTGCAATTTGGAGGAAAAGAGACCAAGTCCCATGTTTGATTTGTCATCAGCGAACTCATTTCTTCTCTCAAGGTATCCATCCAATTCTGACTATCTTTATCATTGCAAGCTTTTTATGAATGTTGCAGGTTCAACTTGATTAGAAATTAACAAGTGTTGGATAAAATCATTATATTTTGACAGAGGTCTGCACTCCTTGGTAGACCTCCTCAACTGAGGAAATTGTCCCTGTGAAATGCTCTGCTCATGAGTTTGTTGACCTTTACTAATTCCTTATCCTTCACTGTGAGCATGAGTCTAATATTGAGACCAATTTATACTAGGCGACTGAAGCACATTCAAATGAGAACCGCCATGTGGATAAGGCATCACACTTTGTGAAATTTGTGGCAAGTTTCTATCTGTATGTTGCGGCAAAGTTTTATGAGAGTTGGGCAATTGAAGTGAACGTTGCGTAGAAAGATTAGGCGGCATATTTAGAGTTGACTTCTGCGTTGAAGTATATGTAGATTGCATGGAGATATATGGTGGCTACATTGAGTTTGATGATGTGGCTGCAATTCTTCTCAGCGAAGACATGACAAGAAAACATCAAGATACTTCATCCGGAGAGGCTTTGATTTTCGGCAATAGGGGGAGATCCCAAGAACGGGGAAGAAATAACAATAGAAGAAGATCTAAATCTAACAACAGGTCTAAATCTAGGGGCAGAAATTTTGGTTGCTGGTTTTGTGGCAAGGAAGGCCACATTAAAAAGAATTGTTGGTCATTCAAGAAGACAGAAAGTCAATCAAGAGAACATGAGGTAAATGCAGCATATGAAGATGATGCAGGTGCATTAGTTTTATCTACAAGTGAAACTACAGCTGATGTGTGGGTGTTGGATTTCGGTGCTTCTTCTCATGCCACCTCGTGCCGGGAAGTTTTCAAAAACTATCAAGAAGGCAACTTTGGTAAAGTCTATCTTGGTGACGATGAACCTTGTGACATTGTTGGTAAAGGAGATGTGTTACTGAAATTAAAAAATGGAAATAATTGGCTGCTGCGTGATGTGAGACACATTCCTAAACTCAAAAGAAATCTGATTTCTGCGGGACGGCTAGATGCTCAAGGTTATAACATCACTTTTGAGTCAAGCACTTGGAAGGCGACCAAAGAAGCCTTGGTGATTGCAAGAGGCAGCAAATTAGGCACTTTGTATGTGCTAAAGAGCACACTGAAGTGGGAACTGCGATGGCAGTTGTGGACAGCAGTACAGAGCTTTCGCACAAGAGGCTCGATCATATGAGCAAGAAAGGCCTTGAGATTTTGCACAAAAAGGATCAACTTCCAGGTTTGAAATCTGTTGATTTGGAGTTGTGTGAGCATTGTATTTATGGCAAACAAAAGAGGATCAGCTTCTTCATCAAAGAACATGACAAGAAAACAAGATCGTTGGAGCTAGTGCATTCAAATGTCTTTGGCCCTATGGAGGTAAATTCTATTGGTGGCTCTAATTACTTTGTTACTTTCTTAGATGATTGTACTAGGAAGGTTTGAGTTTACATGCTAAAGAAGAAATTTGAAGTATTTAGTATGTTCAAAAATTTTAAAGCACTAGTTGAAAATCAGACCAACCACAAAATTAAGTGCCTTAAAACTGATAGTGGTGGTGAGTTTTCCTCCTTGGAGTTTGATCAGTTTTGTGCAGATAATGGTGTTAAACAGATCAAATTTGTTCCATTCACCCCTCAAAAAAATGGTGCAGCTGAGAGGTTGAATCGAACAATCTTGGAGAGAGCTCGCAACATGCTCTCTAATGCAGGATTGGGCAAAGAGTTTTGGGCAGAAGCTATTAATACATCTATGTATTTGATCAACCAAGGTCCATCATCCCGGTTGGATTTTGAGATTCCGGAGGGGAAGGGGCTGGGAAAGAGGATCTCCTACAACCATCTGTTCGTTCACATCCCACCAGAAAAACAAACGAAGCTGGAAATGAAGTCTAAAAAGTGTATCTTTGTTGGATCCGGAGAAGAAAAATATGGCTATAGATTGTGGGATCCGATTGCCAGACAGGTCACTCGCAGCACACATGTGATCTTCAACGAAAAGATAATGCCATGTCTAGTAAAACAGGGGACCATTAGACGACATCATGAATGGGAGTAAAGTGTTGCAGCATCCACCTTCAAGTCAGGCGCCTAGTCAAAACTTGGCGCAGGATATTCATTCATCTCTGCCGCCTCACAGTTGGCATCAATTGCCCAGCACATATCATAATCTGCGGCCAAGTTTGGATGAAGGTTTGGCGCAGAGTATAAATCCAAGTTCAACGCCTTACTCACAAGGCAATTCGTATTTAAATTCCAGACCTGGCGCAGGATTTACCTCCTTATGCGCCGCCCAGCACCTCAAATCTGCCAGTGCCTAATATCATAAACCTACCGCCTATTAGATGTGTGCAGTCCACATCAAACTGGTTAACCAATTCAATCGCGGAAAACAAATTGACATGTATACGTATACATACTGCCGTCCCAAAAATTGGCCTTCCGGACTGCCATACCATGCTGTCGCCATGCGGGAAATGCCATTGAACATAGAATTTGTAAGAAAAATAATTACTCCCAAGGAGTAAAGAAAATGGAAGACCAAAATGACGAAAATAACGACAATAGTAAACTGACATTCGCAGTGAAGTGAATAACAAATTAGAATGCATATGCTTTGACAGGTCCAACAGACCCAATTGATTAAAATATGTCAAAAATCAATATCAACATCATCAATATTGAACCCGTAAATTTCAGCAATTCATGATCGCTGTCGGAAGACAAAAATTAAAACTCCTATGCCTCTCTCTCTAAACACAGAGATACATGCTTGACTTTTATATTGTACCTGAGGCAAACTATCAGTCTGCGGAAGAAAGGCGGATCCATTTTCCGACATTTTATTTTCGTTCTCCCCCTCACTTCCGTGGCTATCAGACACAGCTCTCACACGAATGAGAGAAAAATCGGCGGCATTTGAAGTAAAATTCGAGCAATTGAGATCAAATATTGGACGATCCTTGAATGAACACCTCCCAAGTTCAATGCCTCGCAAAATCCCGCTTTTGCAGCCTGAATTTTCTACTGGAAGATTTCTCCTTTGCCCGACTGAAATTTTAGTATTATCAAACATGCATATGGAGGGAGCAGCAACATTCATTGACATTAGTTTACAGACAGCCATTGTTTATATCTGAAATCAAGGCACTAACGCTTTAAAAAGCAGAGAATGAAGACCAGTGGGATTGAATATAGGTTATTGATTTTATTAGCAGAGTTTGGGGTTTCTGGGGATTTTTCTCTAGGGCGCCCGCCATATACAGGAAAAGAGGATATTGGAATTTCTAAAATCTGGTTAAATTTTGAAAAGTCTCTACATTATCAGTCTCCATGTCGGTCTGTCGCAGTGACGACTCTGAAGTCGGTTGGAAACTTTTTCCAGTGAAGTCTTTTTCATTACACTGAGAGTGGTTCTACACTTGTGGAGGTGAGGGGCTGTGATTTTTTTTTTAAATATTCAAAAATCAAATTAAACCTAAAAAAAAAAAAAAAAATTATTTATCTTCGTACTTTAGATATATTTTTTAAAATATAAATATGTTTATGATAATATGAATGAATGGATTTTAATGACGTCCACGAGGCCACAACAGCGTAAAGGACCAAAGGACCAAGAGCCGCAGCCTTAAGAAACTTTCAAACTTTTATCAATGTCAGCGCTTCTAGTATGCAACTTGACCAAGAAACCGGCCGTTATGTGGAGTTTATACTATATTTTTTAGCAGGTTTGTGTTTTTTTCTCTATTATTATTTAAGTTATGATACTAGAGTTAACCCAAAAAAATTTAGTGTAGAATTTTAGATGGGAAATTATATTAAAAATAATCTATATTTTTTTAAAATTATAATTTCTAAAAAGAGACATGCAAGTTGTTATATTAGGGCAAGAAATTAAGTGGTGGGGGAAAGTTTACTCCCCTTTTGTTAGCTTCTCAACACTAATTTAAAGTTTATAGTTATATATAGAGTTCATAGTTATATATAGAATTGAATAGAAGATTTTGAACATGTTTTTATGATTTAACTGAGTGATGCAAACAATACGAACTCTTTCCTTCCATTCTTCTATTGACCTCTTCCATCTCCCTCTTTCATATGGAAGACGATGAAACGAAATGAAAGATTTTAATAACGTCCACGAGACAGATCAGTCTAAGGGACCTAGAACACAACGCATCACTGCATTTTCATTCTCTTTTCGAGGTCAGCCCTCCTGCTATGGATCTTGACTAGCAAACCAGTCGTGCTGTGAATCCGTGCTTCCACAAAGAGCTCACTAAGACTGTTCACCCTCCAACTGTTTTCATATTGGCTTCTAATATCCGCATAGGCAGCGCACTCAGTGATGAAATGCCATCCAGTTTCAACCACACCTTTGTTGCAGAAAATGCAAGTTCTTTCAGCCCACTCTTCCTTGGGAATCGTCCTTCTACCAATCTCACATCTAAGATGATGGGACCCAATCCTCAACTGGGCAACTAATATCCTCACCTTACCTTTGAGAGCCGCCCTCACATAGTCTTTTTCACCATGTTCCCACGTGGGATTGAACTCTCTTAAATAATAAAAAAAAATTCGTCCATTTTGTTTGGTCCACATGGCAATCCTGAATTTATCTAACACAATTTTTTATTTCCTCCTTATTTTTAGGACACTCTTGCCAACTGATGTCCCACTTACCCAACCACTTGTTGTTTTGCTCCATCCACGTCTTCTTCCTACGGTGTAATCTTTCTCCCACCACCATTTTGGGCCACCGATAAGTATCCATATTTTCCACCTTCTTTAAGTAGCTTAGCAACCTTATTATTGTCGATGCCTCTATTATGTGAATTATGTGAATTAGTTCTTAATTGAGCTATTAGAATCTTTGCTCTTTAAAGAATATTTACTCCTATATGAACTTTTTGCTAAGGAGCATATGTGAAACTCCTTTTTTTTTAATATTTGAATATTATAATTATATTTTTCAACTCCATATAATTATTCTTAAAGTAAAAGTGGGAACTCCAACCCCTTCCATAGAACCACATCTTTAATTACCCAAATAAAAGCTATTTTTAAATGAAATATAATGCTCCATTAATTTATGTGCAATTGAATGATGTGTGTGAAATTCACTCATACCTCTTCATTTTGTTTTTCAACAATGTTTTGCAACTTGTTTATGTTTAGTTTTACACATTTTGAATTAGTTTTCACTATGTACATTTGCCATAAAACCACCTTTAGTAATGTTCTTACTACATCCCCCTTTCTCATCTTATTTTCTCTTTGTGCTTTGTCATATTTCTATAGAAACAAACTCCCTTCATTGTTTTGTATAATTGTTTGCATTGTTTCACCATATTTTGATGGTTTTAAGTATTCTAATTGCTACCAATTGCACTTTAGTGTGTAATGGGTACGTCGAAGAGGTATTAAAGGTGAATTATCGAGTCCTTCAACAAATGGCATGCTATCCCAAGCATAGTCCCCCATGGACATGTGCCATCTTTGGATTGTTGGCATGAAATAACTCTCTCTCTCTCTCTCTCTCTCTCTCTCTCTCTCTCTCTCTCTCTCGGAGAAGAATGATGCACCTCTCTACCCATCTCTCTCCCTCTCAACCCATGGAAGGTCATTAAACTGTTAGATTTTTTTTAGGTCAATTTAAATAGTATTATATTAAAATATATATTATATTTAATAATCTATAATATAGAATATAATATATAATAATAAATATAACTATAATATAGATTTTATATATAAAATAAATATATAATTAAATGACAAATATATAAATACTAAATAAAATCTTTAATATAAATATATGATTTTACAATATAATACTATTTTACAAATATATTTATTAATTTACACTATATAAAATATAATATACTAGTATACCTATCTTTAGGCACCTATTTTTGAATCAATTTGTTAAATATAAATTGAATAAGCATATAAATATTTTAGATATTCTCTATAAATATACATACATATATATAACAAGTGCCACGTTGTGGCAAGTACCTCCCTTGTAGTGATGTAATAATAATATGTGTTTTGTAGTTGAATTTTTTTGAGATTAAATATTTGTTTAATATTAATGGGAACGAATTTATTGGTATATACCCTTCATGAATTGATTAGTTGATTTTGAGTTTGATTTAATATTTGTTTGGTCTAATATTGTCAATTCTTGAGTCTCTTTTTCATTTATTATAGCATTTTACTACTTGTTATTATTGCAATGATACCCCTAATTAGTTTACATCCCAAAGGATTCACAAATTGAATTTCAATTAAGTAAATTAACCAGTGACAAATTACATTCAAATTAGCTAAATTAACTAGTTGAATCCAAGATCTTGGAAAGACTAATGACAATGACAATGCATTGTAGAATGTATCATTCCTCATTATAGCATGTGTTGTACTAGGAAGGGATTCAAAACATGAAACATGTCACTTGATTGTATGTACAAGTTGTAGCATGTATAGACCAACATATATAAGTGTTAATTTAATTTAATATAAAGTTAAATAATATGATTAATTATTTGCAATAAGTAGGAAAGAACAAATTAATTTAAATTTTATTTAAAATTTTAAAAAAATTACTATTTTAATTTTAATATTATTTGATTATATGAAAAATGGTAAAGGAACATTAAACTTTAATTGTAGACGTCCTAAGTCATTTTGGAAATATCTGTCATAATGCAATTCCTTCCACTTAATATGAGATGAAAGTAAGACCAATGCCATTTGTCTACATTAATTGGAAAGTGACATGATTGCGAACAGGCAGAAAACTTGCATAAAAGTAATTTTCTATTATTTAACCTCTTTCTCCTCTTACTTTGTTTTGTTTGATTATTCATTAAATTTCGCATCATATCCCCTTCGTATCTTAAAGCAATCCACGTATAACATGTAATATAAAGAAAAAGATGGTGCACACAAAATTTATCCAAAATATGAACAATGATCAGTAATCAGTAAATAGAACCTTGTCTAGGCATTTTTAGGAAGTCTTGAAGGTTTTTTCGAAATATGTGGAATTTGTTTTGGCGTGTCAAAAAATTATAGGCGTGTAAAACATAGTATGGTAGATGTGCTCCAAGAGCTTTGTGAGATGACCTTTAAGAAAGGCATAAGAGCAGATGAGGTAAAACTAAGTAGTTTGCAAAAGAAGTGCTGGTATGTTACGACTGTCAAATAGAGAGAGGGTGAAAGCTATGTAATGTCAACAAAAAAAACATGTTATACTGAACAACATAAAAATCAACTAAAAAATAACAGAAACCCAAATGACAATATATTGGAAAATTTCATCAATCCCAAAGTTTTACAAATTTGAGTAAAGATAGAACCGCCCTTGGAATGGTAGATATTAGGTTACTTCAATGAAATATAACAAGTGTATATTTAAATGAGTGTAAGTTAGAATGGGTTAGGTCATCTGTCATCAATCCTAACCATGGAAACACAGTAGGAAGGACATGAGAAAGTATGTGCCAAGTTAAAAAAGAACATAAGAGAGAGAAATGCAGATGAGAGTATTGCATTTGAAGTAGATATTGTGTCTTTGCCAAATAAAAGATAGTATATGTGGGTGGAATCACAATGTGAAATGTAGATGCAACCCTCTAACAAACAAGGTAAGGTAACAAACAAATCTATATTAATATGAATATTACACAATATAATATATTAATATTTAATACTTATACACAAATATATATCAATACTTCATTTTACTATAATATAACATAAATATAAATGCATTATAATGATAATTTCATTTATTTTAATTAATATATACAATGAACAAAAATTAAATAATCATATTAATATGAATATTATACAATATAATATATTAATATTTAGATCAGTATAATATTTTAATATTTAATATTTATACACAAATATATATTAATATTTCATTTTACTATAATATAACATAAATATAAATACATTATAATGATAATTCTACTAGTTTGTATTATCAATTAATTTAATATACATTCTATTATTAATATATAATTAATTATATTGAAGGAATACCATTTGAGGAAAAAATGACAAAAAGCGCTGTGCGGAGCTCTGGTGCGCGCTAGGGCATGCGTGCCCTAGCTGCGTCCTTTTTTCCGCGACTGTGTGCGTTTGGCGGGTCTCAGCGGCTCGCGGGGGGTTTGTCTGAGGTCGCAGGGGTCTGGAGGAGCTTGGGCAGGGGTGTGAGCTCCTCCCTTTCGGGTTTGAACGCTGGTAGGGTTGCTGACAGGTGCGTGGGTCGCCTGGTCGGTGGTTGTGCGGCGGCAGGGGCTTTTGAGCCGTTTACATTGCCTCCTTCCCTCCTTTGCCTGGCGTGTAGGCCCTTTTTACCATGGAGCATCAGGGTTTGGCCTCTCCCCTGGATTTGGAGATGGGCGATCCTTCCTCCCTGATGCATGTCAACACCAAGGATCGTACTGAGCTTCCTCTTTCTGGAGAGGGTACCTCCTCTTCAAAAGGGTCGCTTCGAATTAAAAAAGTCAATGGTTGTTTGGAGCGAGCGGAAGATCGACCGGTCTTGATTATTCAACCTGAGCAAGTTTCAGAGGACGTTGAGTACTGGTGCAAGCATGCTCTTATTTGCAAATTTTTGGGCCTTCGTCTTTCTCTTCCCGTGTTGGAATCCTGGGCACGTCGGGTATGGAACCCTGAAGGAGATATGGAGATCCTTTTAGCGGCTAATAACTACTTTCTGGTTATTTTCTCAAGCATGTCGGACAGGCATAGGGCTTTCGAAGGTGGCCCTTATTTTTTTAACCAGGTTGGACTCTTCATCAAGCCTTGGCATATGGGCTTCAACTCCGCTGAAGAGATCCCTTCGCGGGTACCTGTGTGGGTTCGCTTGCCGAGGCTTCCGCTAGAATTCTGGAGGGAAGATATCCTCCATTCAATCTCTTTGCTTCTTGGGAAACCTGTTGGATCGGCTTCTCAGACTCAAGACTGAAAGGTAATTTCTTTTGCTCGTATTTGTGTCGAAGTTGATTTGAATAATCCATTACCAGACTCTATGGAAATCTGCATGGGTTCTTCCTCCTGGATCCAACAGCTAGATTATGAAACCCTACCATTCAGATGCCGAATTTGCCATGAATATGGGCACCTACACTGCAGATGTCCCAGATTGAAATCTTCCCCCATGTCTGCTTCTGGACCTCCCAGGACGGACAAGGGGAAAGCTCCAGTATCGGATGGGCCTGTTGATAAGGAGGGATTTACTCCGGTTACTTCTCGGAATAAAGGCAAAGGCAAGAAGAGATCCTGGATGGATAGACAGAATGATGGCACATTTAATCGGTTTGAGGTTCTCGATAGCGTAGTCCAAGAAGATGGTATTCCGGTAGAGCCCTCTTCTGGGGTTCAAGGTCAGGATGAGATGCAGGTGGCGGAGGCGAAGGAGGAAGAGCTCATTCTTCCGTCAGGGATTCATCAGGCTGGTCTGCTGGCTTTGGACTTGCCTCCTCCAGTTCAGAATATTGTTGGCCTCCAGGAGTCACAATCTCCGGTGGGTACTGTTGGTTCGGCTCCTCGCCCCCAAGGTACGAAGGGGTCTGCGGATCCTGTGAAGGGGGCTAAGGCTTCTCCGGCCTTAGGTTTGCATCAAAAATATTTCAAAAAGGGCCCTCTAGATAAACAGTCAAGGAGTGGAAGGAAAACTGATCAAGAGAAGGTTAAGATTATGGGTGATACTCTGGTTGAGTCCGGGTCAGTGAAACCCATTGATTCCCACTTCTCCCACCCCCCTAAATGATAGTTTTATCTTGGAATGTTAGGGGTTTGAACAGCACCCCTAGACAAAAGGCTGTTCGTAGATTAATTGAGTCTCAGGCTCCGGATGTAGTCTTTCTACAGGAAACCAAACTTACAGTGGATGGTTTGAATAATTGTGCTCCGCGTATCTAGCCCCAAGGCTACTGGCAGGGGGTGGGGGCTTTGGGCAGCTCTGGGGGGGTGGCTTGCTTCTGGAACCTGAGGAAAGTTTCCCCCTTATGGTGGGCTTCTAGTCAGTCTTCCATCTCTATGGTGGCCTCCATTTTTGAAACTGGTGAAAGATGTCTTTTCTCTAATATTTACGCTCCTACTGATCTTCCAGGTAAGATTCAGCTTTGGGATCATATCTACTTTGTCCATTCTCTGGACCTGTATCTCCCATGGATGTTGGCAGGTGATTTTAATGCTGTTATTAGTATGGAGGAAAAACAAGGAGGGTTAGCCAGGCTTGATTCTTCTTCTCTTTTGCTCAGAGATAAAATTAGTTTCCTTAACCTTATTGACGTGAAGCCTGTCAATGGAGTTTTTACTTGGAACAACAGGAGGTGTGGTGATGAGGCTATCTTAGAACGGCTTGATAGATTTCTGGTCTCCTGTTATTGGATGAGCAGCAGGTGGACTACCAGTTCTGAAATCCTGGATTGGAGGGGTTCCGATCACTGGCCGATCAAATTCTGTGCCTCCTCTTATGGGGTCACTAAAAATCCTTCTTTCAAATTTCAATTGATGTGGCTTCGCGAGCAATCTCTTCGGGATCTTGTGCTAGAATGGTGGTATGAAGGGCTCCCTGCCCACAGGAGGGCCATGTACACTTTTAGCAAACGGCTTCAATATGTGAAGTATCGGCTTAAGAGGTGGAATTATCAATGCTTTGGGAACTTGCATGCTCAGAAGCTTACTGCTCAGTCCAAGCTGGATAGTATCACTCGTCAAATTCGAGACTATGGGCTATCCTCTGACCTTCTGAATGCTGAGTCCCTGGCCCTCAAGGGCTTAGAGGAGTGGGAGCTTCGGGAGGAGATTTTCTGGAAGCAAAAAGCTCGGATTGATTGGCTTCAGGAGGGGGACAGGAACACGGCTTTTTTTCATAACTCGGTTAAGGCTCGTAGGCAGGGGAACTCTATTTCCACTCTTGTCTTGAGTGATGGGGCCCAGGTCTCGTCCTATGGTGAAATTTCCAGGGAAGCTGTTACCTATTTTTCTAATCTTTTTTCCAGGGAGGATATTGCTACCGGTTCTGAAAAGTGGGCTATCTTGGATTGTATTCCTTGCTTGGTCTCGGATGAGATGAATAGGGCTCTTCTGAGTCCAATCTTGTTACCTGAGCTGGAGAAAGTTGTGTTTAGTATGAAAAAAGGAAAAGCTCCTGGCCCCGATGGGTTTCCGATAGAGTTCTTCCAGGAATTTTGGGAAATAATAAAGTCTGATCTCCTTGAGGTGGTTCAGGAATCTCTTAGGAACAAACAAATGCTTAAGTCTTTGAATTCTACTTTTCTGGCTCTCATACCTAAGAAGGAAGGGGCTAATCGGATGGATCAGTTTCGGCCTATTGCTTTATGCAATGTCACCTACAAGATCATTACCAAGTTGATTGCTGAGAGACTCAAACCCATCCTTGGTGCTTTGATTTCTGCTGAGCAGGGAGGTTTTGTGGACGGGCGACAGATTTTGGATGGTGTCGTGATTGCTACGGAGGTTATTCACTCTATGGCTTCCTCTAAGGAGAAGGCGATGTTCATTAAGCTTGACATGGCTAAAGCTTATGATCGGGTGAGCTGGGAGTTTCTTCAGAATATCCTCTTGACTTTTGGTTTCAACGAGGAATGGGTGAGCTGGGTTCTAAGCTGTGTAACCTCGTCCTCCTTCTCTGTTCTTCTTAATGGGGATTCTTCAGATTGGTTTAGTGCTTCTCGGGGTCTTCGGCAAGGGGACCCTCTGTCCCCGTATCTTTTTATTATCATGGCGGAGGGCCTTGGTAGATTTATTAAATCTCAGGTGCGGCTGGGTCTTCTTCACGGTTGGAGCTGGACCAATGATCTCCCTCCCTGTTCTCACCTTCAATTTGTGGATGATACTGTACTGATGGGCTTGGCTAGAATTAGCGAGGTAGTGAACTTCAGGAGAACTTTAGATATCTATTTGAGAGCTTCTGGTCAGTGTATCAATGATGACAAATCCTCCATCTATTTCTTCAATACTCCTCGTCTCATTCAGAATAGGATTGCCAGGATTCTTAGATTCCAAATTGGTTCTCTTCCCATGATGTACCTGGGGACTCCCTTGGCTCTGGGATCTCAGCGTCGAAGTTTTTGGCAGGGGATTTTAGATAAGTTCCGGAGTAAGGTTAGCCATTGGACTCACAGATGGCTCTCTTCTGCTGGTAGAGTGCTTCTTCTAAAAGCTGTGGTGTAGTCTCTCCCTATTTACAGGTGTTGTGTGCAGATTCCTCCTGCCTCCTTTGTGAGGGAGTTTGATGCTCTTTCCTGGCAATTCCTTTGGTCGGGTAACCTTCTTTCCTCGAAATGGAGTTTAGTCAAATGGGAGTCTGTCTGTAGACCAAAACATGCTGGTGGCCTTGGCCTCAGGTCTATGGCTCTTGTGGTTACGGCTTTGGCGGCTAAGTTGTACTGGAGATGGTGCAACAGCCAGGATCAGGATTGGGCCAAGATTCTTGCTTGCAAGTATGTTCCTGGGGTTGAGAGCCGGGATGTGCCACGGATTGCTTTGTTGGGCAAAGGCTCTTGTATTTGGGATACTCTTAAGAAGGGAGCTCAGCTTGTTCAGAATGGTCTTTTCTAGATCTGTAATATTGGTTCTGATGCTCTTTTTTGGTTGGAATCTTGGGATGGCCACCCCCCCATTCTGTCTAGTTTCCCTCAGCTTATGCCTCTTGGCCAGATGTTCTCTGATGCTGGTTGGAATAAGGTGGAGCATTTTAAAACAGTTAAGCATATCGGTCATCTGGAGGTGTCTTGCTGGAAGGACCCGCAGGAGTGGCCTGTGGGTGGCTCTGATGAGGATCGTGCTACTTTGTGTAAGGTCTTGGAGGGCAGGCTTTGTAGCACTCTGAAGGAGAGGGACAAGTTGGCTTGGAGCCCTAGCCCAAAAGGGCATTATACTGTTGCTCAGGGTTATGCTGTGCTTGATAGGAATTTATATGGGCCTTCCGAGGTGCCCTGGTGGAGGAAGGTTTGGAACAGCTTTTCTTGGCCCAAGTGTAACTTCTTTTTATGGTTGGTTGCCCAGAACAAATGTCTCACCTGGGAGAATCTTCGTAAACGGGGGTTTCAGGGGCCTTCCATTTGTTTTCTTTGTTTGCGCAGTGAAGAATGTTCTTCCCACTTGTTCTTTCATTGCCCCTTTTCTCGTGAGATTTGGCACAGATGGTGGGAGGCTTGGCATCATGGGTGCATTCATGCTTCCTCTCTTATTGAGTTTTGGGAGAGCCTGGGCAGGCCTCCTGTGAAGACGCCTTTTCTTCAGGTGGCCTGGTGCATTGGGCCCATTCTTATCTTTTGGAACCTATGGCTGGAAAGGAACCGTAGAGTTTTTTGTGATTCCAGATTGGATACTGGTCAACTATGGACGAAGATTATCAGTAGGCTCCAGGAGACTATTTCCGCTAAATGTGATATGTCTGAAAGTATTGATCCTGGGGATGTTGCGATTATGCGGGATCTAAGCCTGGGTGTTAATAGTAGGGGATGCCGTACTGGTCTAATGCCACGCCGTGTCAAGAAACGGGTCTGCCGTGACGGGAAGTGGGCACCTCCTCCCGAGGGAGTCCTGAAGGTTAATACTGATGGCTCTTCTCGGGGGAATCCTGGGCAAGCTGGTATTGGGGGTATTGGTAGAAGTAAGGATGGGGATGTTGTTTTCTGCTTCTCTGTTTACAAAGGGCATCACTCTAACAACCTGATGGAGGCCCTCGCTATAAAGGTTGCTGTTGAGCGGGGTTGCTCTCTTGGCTGGAGGAGGATTATCTGTGAGTCAGACTCTCAAATTGTTGTGGATATGTTGAACAATCAGAGATTGGATGGTGTTAGTTGGCATTTAGCTTCGATGGTCAGACAGATTTTAAGTGTTTGCAATTCCTTAGAAGCAGTCTCTTTCTGTCACATCCCCCGAGAATGGAACAGTGTGGCTGACTGCTTGGCGAAGTGGGCCTCGGAGAAAGGGGATGGCTGGGATATCAGTGGTAGGAACGAGTTACCTTCTGATTATCTGGGGATTCTGGAGAGTTTTTTATTGGATGATATGACTATGTAGTGTTGTTGTTGGTTTGTTGGATGTTGTCCTTTCAGTTGAGCCTGTGGCTCTTGCCTTGTTTCTTGTTTTGGTTTGAATAAAATTTTTTCCCCTCTTTTTAAAAAATATATATATATATATAATTAATTATATTATTTCATTAATATTTAAAATCTCAAATTTATAAAAAAAAATTTGATTGATAAGCTAGTATGACAACAAAATAAGTATAGTAAAAAGGGAAAAATTAATTAGAAGACAAGACCTTCCCAGATATGAAGGTCTTTGGAAATGATTTCCTCAGCGTCTTGTTGACAAACACTATTTGTTAATTGATCAACTAATTGATTTGCTTCTTTGAAACAATGTTGAATGGAGGCTATATGTAGATTACCCAATAAATCCCAAATCAGAATTGTGAGGTTATGCAGCTTCCAGTTTAGTACTTTCCTTGTCCTTAAAGCATTGATGCAAATTTGTGAGTCGCCTTCGATTTCAATATCCTTTAGGTCCTTTTCTTTGCATAATCTTAATCAAGCTAACAAGCCCTGAAATTCAGCTTCATTGTTGGTTCCCTCCGGTAGCTTTTTTGAAATAGCTCATACAACTTCCCCTTTGTCATTCCCATTGTGCAACCATATATATATATATATATATATATATATATATATATATATATATATATATATATATATATATATATATATATATAATGAATAAAAATTAAATATTCATATTAATATGAATATTTTATTAATAGAAATATTACAATTTTTGTTATAATATTTGCATGGATTTAAAGAAAACATATTATTTGTTTAATAACCAATTTACCCTTATGTTCACTTAAATCAAAATGAAGTGGGTGAGTAGTATAGGGATGTGGTAAATAGTATTTACCAACTCAACTAGAGAAAAAAATATAATGGAGAAGGTGATGGCTAGGGAAAAGGATGTCGTGCCCTCAAATCACGTTGATTAACAAACCTCCTTAATCAAGGATTATGTGTTTCATAGATCTCATTTTCCAATGCAAATATTTTATTAACAATATTTCATTTTACTCTAATATAACATAAATATTAAAACTGAGATTTTTTGGATTGTGGTTCAATGTAGAAAGAAAGGGCTCCCCACATTTGTTGGGGAACAATGCCCTAAGGATAAGGGTGTTAGATTTGCTTGTTCGGGATCTGTTGTTGCTTAGATCCCCTCTCTATTTTTTCTATTGTTCATGTGCATCTAATGCACTCTCAGTGTTGCCTTTTTGCGTTGTTGGTTTCTTTCAACTTGGTTGTTTTTGTTCTATTGTGCCCTTCTTTCCTTGGGGCATTGGTTGTTATGGGTTCAGCCACAGTAAGTTGCTTATCATAATCAAAAACTTTTTATTGGTAATGTAAGGATATTTAGGCTGACCCACTACAGTAAAGGTCACAAGCGGGACCTCCTCCCCATCCACATTAGAGCCACACACACTTTTGAATCCACTTAAGAGCCACTAGAAGACCAAGAGTCATTGCATAGAACCGCACTAGAAACAACCAACGGAGCCAGCACCGATTAAGAGCCATTGGAAGACCAAGAGTCACCACATAGAACCACACTACAAACCACCAACGAAACCACCACGAAAGTCCAAGAGTCACATCTTGAAGTTCCAACTATAGGTGTTACTTGGGGGATTTGAACTTGGATCTCCATCTTGAGAACCTTATGGCCTTGCCATTAAGCCCAACCCCTTTCACAATATTAATATGAATATTATACAATAAAATAAATTAATATTTAGATGGCTATAATATATTAATATTGAATATATTTACACCAATATATATCAATATTTCATTTTAGTATGTTTCAATAAATTTTATTATAAAATAGTATTAATTATATTATTCTATAGATATTTAAAATGTCAATACTATAATTAAATAACCATATTAATATAAATATTATATTAATATGAATATTACACAATATAATATATTAATATTTAGATCAGTATAATATTTCAATATTTAATATTTATACACAAATATATATTAATATTTCATTTTACTATAATATAACATAAATACAATGTAAGGAGAGGAATGTGGATAGCTATCTCTCTTTTTTTCTTTTTTTTTTCTCTGAGGATGGCGCTATGAGCTAGGGAACGCATGAGCGTGACACTGACTGCTCTTCCAGCTCTGGTTGTTTGCGCAGAGGGGCGTCTTGCACAGTGTGTGGTGTAGGTGGAAGCTTTTGGGGTCGTGGCTGATGTTCGTGGTGTTGGGAATCAGTTTTTGTGGTATGGTGTTACATCCCTAATTTCTGCCTTGCTATACTTTTTACTTTTACTTGGACATAAGTAAATTTATTATGATGATTAGATTAATGACAAGGAAAGACATGGATTATATTGAATGTCATTTATGAAATTATAGAAAAGATTATGTTATTATCAATTTAATAATTGCATTATGAGATTTGATTTATTATTTGAATTATTTGAATAATGATGCACTGATCATATATTGTTTGGTTACAAGTTGAAACAAGAATACAGATTCTTAGATGACTCTCAGAGAAGAGAGAAAGAGTATCTTTTGAGGAGAGAGATATAGACCTCAGGTTACGAGTAGTTTATTTGCCAAATTAAGTATAAGTGTTTAACGAAAATGTGAACCAATGTGTCCTAAGAGGTAAGTCTTGCCTTGTTAGTTTGTTTTTTGAACATAATCGACAGGTAGTCGATATTATTTACAAATCTTTCTAAGTCGTAGTAAGTTGTAAGTAACATTAACGACGTCATTTGAACATGAATCGAGACTATTTATGTCTAACGTAAAAGTTACGAAATAATTATCATAATGGGTGGTGTTTTTATTTTTAGGTCACTTAGTGTTTATTTGTTGACCTTTGAACGTCAAAAGTGAATTCCATCAAGTTAGATTGACGTGTTTTTAACGAAGGAATGTGATGGGGAGGTAAACTTGACCCATTCACAAAATCCGTAAATCGTTATTTTATTGCTATTATTCTTATTGATTGAATCATAACCATTGAATGAGATCGATGTTACGTAAGCCTTATTTGATATAAGCAAATAGATATATTTATAAACCAAATGAGGATAATACCTCATGCTATTTAATAAGACTTATCCATCGAATAACCTTGGGTATATTAATTATAACACCGACATTAATTCGTGTGATGGGATTTGGATCACTTAAGTGATCAGTAAAAATGACCATCGACGGTTATACTTGTGTCGACCTCTTTTAAGAGGGAACGTGGTATTATCGTTATGCCTAATGAACTTTTCCACATTCTGTGCCTTAACAAAAACATGTGTTAATCTCTGTTGATTAATTGGGATCGGGATCGGTTGTAAACTGAATAAGGGTGGTAGAAACTGATTCATTATGAGCATTGAAGAGTCATTAAACCCTAGGACTCATTATGGGGAAAGAATATAGGAATCGAGGTATGGGAGAGTAAAAGAGATGGGAGAAGATAGCAAGAGATCGCTGCCAAAAACACAGAGAGGAAGGCACCATCATAAAGGCTGACTGGTCAATAAACTCTGCAACAAATAACTCATTGATCCGTCGCCAGGTAACACTTATGTCTGTGTAATGATAACAACAGAATTGTCATGTTCTTATCGTTCCTTGTAGACTCATATAGGAGAACCGATATTATCTTTAGTTTGCCTGTGATGATTGATTCGTTGCGAACTGTTTAATGATTGTTTTTCAATGTGTTAAACTTTTCGAAGTAATTGTTATCGCCATTATAGTTGGCTAGCCAACGCTTATAAAGGATATATAGTTTGAGTCGAATGTCTTAGCATTGTGTCGAAGTCTGATAGCTAAATGATTTAGCTATTGAGATGAATCATTGTTCATTGTATTCCTTTATACCCGTAGAGGGTCTCTTTTCAAAGTTGTCAGTCTAATAGAAAATACAGTCGATTTAATGAGAAGGTATGATATTGAGGTAGGCGGAGAGTTTGGTTATAAGATACTTAAACCACTCTTGCATAAATATTAGTGTCAATAAGAACTATGATAGGTTTCAGCGTAGATGAGTAGGAAGGCAAAACCCTTGAGGTGGGATATTGGTAATATAAAACCATTTCTTGATAAATTTATAAGTGTCTATTATGGTTTCATTTCTAAGGGAACATAGAAAATCTCTCTAAACTTAGGAAGCCACCTTTTATAAATCGAGTGATAACTCAATGGAAATGTTATGATAGAGACATTGAAGTCCATAGGACTATCCTTATTATGTATTCTGTAAATGAGAATAACTTTGTAGTAAACCATTATGATGTGATTAAATTAGGTTTATTTAGATGGGATCTTGATTGGATTCATATTCGAGTTCATATATGTGTTGTGACGATTGATGTCATCACGTATGGGTAAGTCGAGAATATTCATACTTTTCGTATGAGTAATACCTATTATAGAACGATAGTATGCTTAAATTTCATTATAGTCAAACTATGGGTTGTTTATTAACCTAGTCTCATAGATATGAGCTTCAGATAATCTGAAATGTCATTTTATTCATGGGTTATCATGTAAAACTTAGAGTCAAATTGAAATCAAATGATTAGATAAGACATAGATTTGTCTAAAGTCTAGAAAAGCTATTATCATGATTTAGCTATTGTATAAACATAGTTGATAAGGATAAGCTATGGAATACAACAGTATCCAAGTCGAGTAGGGGTGGGTGAACACAATGACGACGTTCATTATGAACGATATTGAAAATAAAAACTTTGGCCAAAGTAATGCATTTGTTTTCTGCATGCATTGTCGGTTCACTGTATCCGGATTGCTCATCCTATCGGAAATCATACTTAGCTAGAGGGTATCTAGGGTTGTATGTAGAGTTGAGTAGGATACAACACTATGTACTCGGGATAGGCAAATTACCACTGGTCACCTTTGGTCTACATCCCTCGTGAAGGGTAGGGCCACTTCCTATGTGGAAGAAGTGTGTGAGACCGCTGGTCTGTGGATGGAGGTAAATCACTAGAAAGATTCTCTCTCCAAACAGAAGATATGCCGGGACTTGTGATAAAGATGTTAGATATTCAGAAGCAGTATTTATTCCAAATTGTCTATGTAATTGATTTACATTGTAAACTATGTCCTTGAGAAAGACTTCATGATGTATTGTTCTTTGTAAAGGAAAAATCTTGTAATTATTGATATTGGTTTATGAGTTAAATAAAAGAAAATTTTTCTCTATCTCATTTTTATCTTGTTAAATTACTCTATGGTAAATCTTTCTGATTTTACTATGTTTTAAGAACTTGGATGTTAAATATGGGGTTACGGTTGTGGTCTGGAGGTTCTTTTTTGTTGTTTCTTATTTTCTGCTTTTGAGATATTGCCTTTGGGCTCTCCTTCTCATGGTTAGGGTTTGAATTTGGTGCCTTGGACCCATGGGGTCTACTTCAGGACTGTTTAATGAGCCTAAGGTGACTTTCTGGGAGGTTCTTAATAGGGAGGATCCCTCTTTGTCTAATTTGTCACAAGATTTGAATGGAGAGTGTGTAGCTCTTTTTGGAGGCCCTCACGTCTCCAAGGTGAATGGATGTCTTGAGCGAAGCAAGGAAAGGCCGATTTTGGTGATTCAACCGGAGTCCGTAGAGGAGGATGTGTCTTATCTAGTAAATCATGCCCTAATTTGTAAGTTTATGGGGATCTGGGTTTCCTTACCTTTTATTGAATCTTGGGTAAGGAGTACTTCGAATCTAGAAGGAGATATAGAGGTAATGCTAGCGACAAATAGTTATTTTCTGGTGGTATTCTCAAATCTGATGGATCGCAATAAGGCCTTTGAGGGAGGTCCGTATTTTTACAATCAGGTTGGGCTTTTTATTAAGCCCTGACATATTGGATTTAATCCGGCTGAGGAGCTCCCATCCAGGATTCCGGTGTGGGTTTGGCTTCCATGGTTCCTGATGGAATTTTGGAGGAATAATATTTTACATATGGTTGCAATGCTGCAAGGCAAGCCAATCGGCCCTTCGCAATAGACATTGGATGAAAAGGTAATTTCTTTCACTCGCATTTGTGTTGAAATTGATTTAAACAATCCTTTGTCAGATTCTCTAAAAATTTGGTTAGAATCTTCCTCCTGGACTCAACAATTGGGTTATGAGGCCCTCCCTTTTCGATGTCGTATCTGCCGTGAATATTGGCATTTGCGAAAGAAGTGCCCCAGAATCAACCATGCTAGGATATAGTCTGATAAGCCTTCTAGGTTTGTTCCTAGGATGGATAAGGGGAACGCCCCTGCTACAGCAAGTGAGACAGATAAGGAGGGGTTTATTTTTGTAAGGCCCCATAACAAAGGCAGAGGCCAGAAGAAGACTCTCAAAGATAGAATGATGGATTCTTCAACCATTTTGACACCTTAGGTGCGGAAGATTAGTAATGGATGAGCTCAAAGGAGCTGCAAGAAGGGCTAGGCCCATGGGGATGGCTCATGAATGCTTAAAAGAGGTTGATTTTTGTGATAACCTTCAAGAAGTGATTGCAGGTTCACAGATGGAAACATATCAAATTTCGGTGGTGCCAGCTAAGCTTGTCGTGGCGGATGTTGGTTTGAGTCAGGTTCCCTCAAGCTTGCCTTTGGCAAAGCTAGCTCAATCTCCTCAAGTTGATAGTAGTGTTCAACCCTTCCTTGGGATCCAGCAAAAGAACCTCAAAAAGGTTGCTCAGGATATTCCCCCTAAGATAGGTCAGAAGAAAGATCAGGACAAAGTTAAGGTAACAGGTGAGAATTTGGTGGAATCAGGGTCAGTTAAAACCATTGATTCCCACTTTGCTACTTCTCACAGATGATAGTGCTTTCATGGAATGTAAGGGGGTTGAACAACATCCCTAGACAAAAGGTTGTTCATGAGTTGATTCGTGTTCATTCTCCTGATTTGGTCTTCATTCAGGAATCGAAGCTGTCAATGGAAAGTATGTCCAACATAGCTTCTAGTTTATGCGTTAGAGGTCAATGGCAGTGTATTGGGGCCCATGGTAGTTTTGGTGGAATTGTTTGCTTATGGGACACGTGCAAGGTTTCTCCTCTCTGGCGGATTTATAGTAGATTCTCTTTGTCGATGGTTGCAACTAGTTTTGAATCGGGAGAGACTATTCTTTTCACCAATGTGTATGCTTCAGTTGATGCTCGGGGAAAGCTTTCTCTCTGGGCTCATATTCGGTATGTTACATCATTAGCCCCTTTGTTTCCATGGGTTATGGCTAGGGATTTTAATGCAATTGTTAGTTGGATGGGAAGAAGGGGGGATTGGATAGATTGGATCCTTCTTCGATGTTTAGAGATAATATTTTTGGCCTAAACCTTGTGGATGTTAAGCCCTCCAGCAGTTTCTTTACTTGGAGCAACGGAAGATGTGGGACAGATTGTATCTCAGAAAGACTGGATAGGTTTCTGGTTTCTAGCTTCTAGATTGGCAGTAACTGGGCTACAAGTTCTAAGATTTTGGATTAGTGAGGATCGGATCATTTGCCTATTAAACTTTCAATCTCCATGTTTGGATCAACTAAGAATCCTTCCTCTAAGTTTTAGTTGATGTGGCTCCGTGAACCTTCTCTTCAAGATTTTATGGTTGGTTGGTTGGGTGAAGGCAAGCCGACTTTTGGTACTGCTATGTACTCTTTTCTTAAGAGGTTGTAGTATGTGAAGTTTCAACTTAAGAAGTGGAACAAACATTGTTTTACTAATATCTTTCAGGCTAAGGCAGCTGCTCAATCCCAGTTGGATCTTATTACTCGCCAGATTAGAGATTTTGGTCTCACCAGAGAGAACCTTAGGTATGAAACAAAAGCTTTAAAGGAGTTAGCAGAATGGGAATTGCATGAGGAATTTTTTTAGAAACAAAAGTCGAGGATTGATTGGCTACAAGAAGGTGATAGAAATACCTCTTTCTTTCATAATGACATCAAAGACAAGAGGCATGGGAATATCATTTCTTCCTTGGTGTCTTTCGAAGGAGTTTTGCTTTCTTCTGGACGTGAGATTGCAACAGAGGCTTCTCGGTTCTTCTCTTGTTTGTTTATGGAGGACTCCCCCTTAGCTATTAAGAGGAAAATTGGGTTCTAGAGTGCATTCCTCCCTTGGTGACTAATGAGATGAATGAGGCCATGTGTAGAGCCATCTCTATGGATGAACTGGAAAAGATTGTTTTTCGATTAAAAAGAGGAAAGGCCCCTAGACCCGATAGATTCCCAGTTGAATTCTTTCAAGAATTTTGGGAGATTATTAAATTTGATCTTTTGGAGGTGGTTAGGGAGTCACACAGCAAGCAGATGTTGAAAGCTTTGAATGCTACTTTCTTGGTTCTTATCCCTAAGAGGGAAGGAGCTAACTCTCTAAATCTTTTTAGGTCAATAGCTCTATGTAATGTTGTTTATAAGATCATCACGAAGTTGATTGCTGAAAGACTTAAACCCTGGCTCAACAGGTTGGTTTTGGAGGAATAGGGGGGTTTGTTGCTGGTAGACAAATTCTGGATGGTGTGACTGTGGTGACGGAAGCTATTCATTCTATGACAGTGTCCAAGGAGAAAGCAATGTTCATTAAGTTAGATATGGCCAAAGCTTATGATCAAGTTAAATGGGCATTTCTCAGGAAGGTGTTGTTAGCCTTTGGCTTTGTTTTTGACTGGCTGGATTGGGTTATGAGTTGTGTTATGTTGACTTCCTTTTCAGTTCTTATTAATAGTGAGCCTACTCAGCTATTTGGTGCTTCTAGGGGTCTTCGATAGGGGGACCCTTTGTCTCCATACTTGTTCACCCTCTTGGCTGAGAGATTGGGGAGACTCGTAAAATATCATGTGGCTCAAGGATTGATCCAAGATTGGAATTGGGGCAATAGATTGCCTCCTCACTCTCATTTACAATTTGTAGATGACACTGCTCTGACAGGTTTAGCCAAAGTCATTGAAGTAGTTAATATGAGGAAGGCTTTGGATATTTTTCTGGCTACCTCAAGTCAAAGGATTAATGAAGACAAGTCCATCTTTTTCTTTAATACTCCTCGTCTTATTTAGGACAGAATTGCAGGGATTCTCATATTTCAGATTGGGACTCTTCCTCTTGTCTATCTTGGTATCCCCATTAATGTTGGCACCTTGTCTAGGGGTTTTGGCAGGATATCCTAGATAAGTTTCATAAGAGGGTTAGTCACTGGACTTACAGATGGTTGTCCTCAGCTGGGAGAGTTACTTTATTAAAATCAGTGATTCAAGCTCTTCCCATCTACAGGTGTTTTATTCAAGTGGCTCCCTCAAGATTTATTGATGAATTTAATGCTCTGTCCAGAAAATTCTTATGGGTTGGGAATTTGGAGTCTTCGAAGTGGAGTTTGGTCAAGTTGGATTATGTTTGCAGGCCAAAACAAGAGGAGGGTCTTGGTCTTCGGCAAGCTAATCTTACTAGATAGGTTTTGGCAGCCAGGTTGTCTTGGAGGTGGTGCACTTGTCAAGATCAAGATTGGGCTAAGATTCTTAACTATAAGTATTTGGGGGGAGTTGAAAGTGTTGACATCCTTAGGATCATTCTCTCTGGTAAAGGATCCATGGTTTGGGGTAGTGTCAAAAGGGGGGCCAACCTTATTAAGCAGGGGTTGTTTTGGATTTGTAACAGGGGTTCTGAGGTGTTGTTTTGGCACGACTCTTGGGATGGCCATCTACCTATCTTGTCAGAGTTTCCACATTTACAACCTTGTGCAACCTCTTTCTTGATACGAGGTGGAGCTGTGTGGAGCACTTCAAATCAGTTCAATCTTTGGGATTGGTGGAGGTTTACAAATGGAAAGATTCTGTTGAGTGGCCGCCAAGGGCATTGCAAGCAGATTGGGAGGAGTTTGCTCGTATTCTTGCTGGTAGAGTTTGTAGTTCCCTAAGGGAGAGTGATTCTTTGGCTTGGGGTCTGAAACCGAAAGGTGTGTATTATGTAGCATCTAGATATCATGTGTTGGATAGGCATAAGTTTGGGGAGATCAACTCCCCTTGGTGGAAGTTTGTTTGGAATAAGTTTGGGTGGCCCAATTGTAACTTTTTCCTTTGGTTGGTTGCTTGTAATCGATGCCTCGCTTAGGATAACCTACGAAAGAGGGGATTTCTTGGTCTTTCTATTTGTTTCCTCTATCATAGTAGTGAGGAGAGTCTTTCTCATTTGTTTTTTTAGTGTCCCTTTGCCAGGGAAATTTGGCACCTTTGGTGGGGTGCTTGGAAGCAGGGTTGTGTTCATGCCTCTTCTCTGGTGGAGTTTTGGAGTAGGTTGGGTACACCCCTAGCTAAGGCCTCTTATATTAAGGTAGCTTGGACTATTGGTCCTTTCATTGTGTGGCAACTTTGGTTGGAAAGAAATCAGAGAATTTTTTAAGGGAGGCAGTTGGTGGTTCACTAGGTGTGGTAGAGAGTTCTTAGTATGCTCCAAGAGACTTTAGTTACGAAGTGTGATCTTTCTACAAGGTTGGATGATGGGGAATTGCAGGTGGCCCAAAATTTGAAGATAGTGGAAGGGGGTCTAAGGCCTCCCTAGCCTAGGAAAAGGGGCCACTCCAAGGGTAAGATTCAGAAAGCAAAGGCGGACTCCTCCACCTCCAGGTGTTTTTAAGATTAACACAGATGGATCCTCCAAAGGGAACCCTGGTCATGCAGGGATTGGGGGATTAGCGAGGGATAGTTCGAGCACTGTCATGTTCTTTTTTTCTATTTATAAGGGGCAACATTTGAACAATTTGATGGAGACCCTAGCTATTCTTTGTGCTATGGAGAGAGGGTGTGCTTTAGGTTGGAGAAGGGTCATATGTGAATCTGACTCTCAGATTGTTATTAATATGTTGAATGAGCAGGTTGTGGAAGCCATGCAGTGGCATCTGGTGTCAATGGTTAGACAGATTCTCTGTTTGAGTCACTCGATGGATTTTGTTTTGTTTGTCCATGTCCCTAGAGAGTGGAATAGAGTCGTTGATTGTCTAGCTAAGTGGGCTTCTGATCAAGTAAGGGATTGGAATATTAGGGAGTGGGATCTTTTGTCCCAGGATTGTATTCAAACTTTGGAAAGGTTGATCTCTGAAGACATGGATGGTTAGATGGGGTTCCTTTTTGGGGCCTTAGTGTGGTGGGTTGTTCGTGTTCTGGTTTGGCTGGGTGGTGGTTCTGTGGTTCTATTGTTGCTTTTTGTTGTCTGGTGCTTTCTTTGTTATGTATTGGTGGTTTCTCTTCTAATAAATTTTTACCCGCCCCTTTTTTTAAATATAAATACAAATATGATTTGCTGGCCTTTGTTCTAGGGTTGTTTAGTTGGTCTTTTATTTCAGCTTGTGGTGGTTGTTGTGTTGTTTGTGTGTTGTTGGCGTGTTTGGGGCGTATTTTTTGTCTTTTGCCCTACCTTTTGGGCTACTCTATATAGGGATTTGGACCCTATTTTCTAGTTGACTTAATCAAAAACATAAATATAAATACAATATAATGATAATTCTACTAATTCTATTAATTTGTATAATCAATAATTTAATATACATTCTATTATTAATATATAATTAATTATATTATTTCATTAATATTTAAAATATCAAATATATAAATAATATATATACAATGAATCAAAATTAAATAATCACATTAATATGAATATTATATTAATATAAATATTACATTTTTTGTTATAATATTTGCATAGACTTAAACAAAACAATATTATTTGTTTAACATTAAAAAATATATTATTTGTTAAGTAGTATTGGGACTTGCAAAATCCGTCCTTAAGAGCTCAAATTTTGAGCCAATCACAACACAGATAAATGTTTTTCGAATAATTTTTGTTAAGATTTTCTCATGTACAATTAGGAAAATTTACAAATTGTTCAACATGAAAAATAACTCTAGATAGATTAATCACTAGATTAAAAAAAAAAATTATTACAATAGTATTGCGAAGGAGGTACTAATAAAAAGGTATATATATTATAGTAATATGAAGTATTATAATAATATGAATTCATTTTAATTACTACATTTCTAAAATATAGAACCATTCCTTAATCTCATCCACTTTTTTTATATAACTTATCTACCTCTTATATATATATATATATATATATATATATATATATATATATATATATATATATATATATAGAGAGAGAGAGAGAGAGAGAGAGAGAGAGAGAGAGAGAGGGGGTTATTTTAAAGTATATTTCTAAGATATAGAAGCATCCCTTAATCTGATTGATAATTTTTTCATATAGCTTATCCACCTCATATATATATTAATGTAATGTATTATAATAATATAAATTTATTTTAATTACTTAATAGTTATCTTTATAAGTTTATAACTTATCCATCTCTTATATATATATAACTTATCCACCTCTTATATATAGAGAGAGAGAGTGGGGGTGGATTATATATATATTATATATTAATGTAATGTATTATAATAGTATAAATTTATTTTAATTGCTTAATAGTTATCTTTATAAGTTTGTATATGGAAAAGGGGTTTGGATATATAATATAAAGGTTTATATAATTTTATTTTACTTTTAAATACATAGTCGTAGGGAAGACCTGAAAGATTTAGATTCCCGTAAGTAAACAAAATAAACAATAAACAAAAATCCAAAAATTGAAAAACTAATTTAAATCAAAATATTAAGATTGAGTTGGAATCCGTTATGATGGGGAAGGTGAAAGGACTAAGCATTTCATGGCATGGCGGATGGAAATTCAATAAAAAATGCAAATAATTCTTGAGAGTTACATAACCGTCAGAATTAAAAATTAATTGATGACATTAAAAAATGTTGGGTAGTGTTGTGGTAGTGGTGTCTCAGAATGGTATTTATAAGAAGCATTCTATTGTTCCAAAACTTCAATGCTTCTATTGGTGGTAGCGGTGTCTTAGACCAATAATCTTCAATGCTTCTCTTGGTGGTTTGTGCTTTGGTTTTAGTTTATGCATCAATTTTTTTGTTTTTCTAGCAAAAAAATTATTTCAATGTACGATATTTACATTGCCTCGTTTCTTGAAATTTTTTTAACATGCAGATAAGATGATTCAAAGCAAATAGCTTAGACAAGCATATCAAATTGGAAGATTTAAGGTGAGCTGAAGGGGAGTGCGAATAGAAAACAAAAGAATCACCTTCGGAGGAATCAATCCAAGGTCTGAACATTACATTTGAACATTTGTTGTTTCTTGCATGGCAAAGGGCATATATGTGTATTTGGTGTTTTTATTACTCAGAGCACCTTTTGCTTTTGCTTCTGGTAATATGCATTCTTCTTCTTTTTAAAAATCACATTTTTAAAGTCATAGACCCACAGGCCTTGAAAGCTGTAAAATTGTCATCATTTTGTCCACTTCTCCAAATGCCACTACTAGAAAAATCACTGATATCAGTTATCAACTTCCAAACTGTTTGTATATCATCTTCTTTTATGCCCCCTGAGTGCAATGATGGTTAATGTAAGGAGGATTGAAGGTTATCCAGAGGTAAGGATATCCCCTGAGGCTACGAAATTGATTGAGGTTTGGAAGTTTTTATATCCAATTTGATAGATTCACTTACCTTAGAGTTGGTGGGTTTGAAAATGCCCCTTTAAAATTACCCAGATTTGCCAGTGACTTTATCATTTTCTTGGAAGTTTGTAAGTAGATGGCCTGTGTTAATAGAAAATATCATAGTATGAAGAAGAAGGGTTATTCTTTCCTTGTGACTAACATTTTTCACATGCAAAACTAATGACAATGCAAAGAATGTTGAGAAAATTTTTGCCAAGTACAATTTTCGGCCACTTCTTGCTAGATCATTCTTTGATAGTAAAAAATTTGTCAAAAGGAATTTATATGGAGGGAGTTTATAGGAACACCAGCCTCATCTTGAGGACTATTGGGAGGACTGTATTAATGAAAGAGAGGTACAAAAAAGAAATTGGATGAGGTTAACTCTTGACCAGATCCGTGCCTTCAATTTGCCACTAGAAATTCCTGATGATGTGGATGATAATTCTGATATAATTGATAAAGAATATCTTGTTGTTGTTGATAAACCATTACCACACATTCAGTGATCAGAAAAGGAAGTCACTGACATAAAGGACCAATCTTCTTTTGTCCTGTACAAGACTGAGAAGTGGCTTAAAAGAAAATTTCATGAATGTATTGTGTCTTCTTCTTTTTAGAGAAAACATGCAACAAAGGAACAGGGAGCTTCCAATGTCACTGAGCATCAAAGAAGTTCAGCAAGTGTGGATGTAACCAAATCTAGGGTTAATTCACAAGGTGACGATGGAGAAGACCCTGAGGGAAGTAAAAAATTGAAGAATATATGTGAAGTAGATAGTGGCTAATAGTAAAAGGGGCAGAAACAGAAAAGGAATTGGATGCTCTACAACAACTCCAAGTGGACCATGTGACCTCTCCTACCTCTCATGAGTCAGGTAACGATTCTTCCATTTTTTAGCAACTTGGTGAAGATAGTGTTTTTCGCACTTTGTTTGATATTCTAGCTTCTCCTATTTCCAATGAAGTTCCTTCGATCAGCACCAGAAACCAGCCAAAAAATACCACCTTAGATGTCAACAATAGCAACACAATGTTACCATCTCCTTCTTGGCTTAAGAAATCAGTAGAAAAGAAAAAGAAATATACCCCTATGACAGATGTAAATGTGGATATTGTAACTAAACTGCTACAAGCTGGCCCTCAACCCAAAAAGGCTAAGAGGATGTCAAGGGTAGTGATGGATTCTCTTCTGGGCACCAAATTCTTGAAATTGCTGACACTATTGGAGATAAAGATGAACACAGTGTTACAGAAGCTAATTTCAATATGAGCAAAGTAGATATGGGTCCCCCCACTGTAGAAGGAGATATATACGATGCTAAGTTTTTAGTTGGAATGTTGGCTAGAAGGGTTAAAGTAGAAAAATAAGAAAATGTGAGATTGCAAACCTAGCTGAATAATTTGACCTCATTTATTCAGTCAATTGTAAATGCTACCTCTCAGCCTCCTGACATGGCTCTAGGTGTTCCTATCGATGGAGTAGATCCCGAAATATTACAGCAAATTAAGAAGTACCAAACTATGGCCAAAGCCACTAAACAGTGGATTAAAAAACTCACCATTGATAGTTTGTTGTATATTGAGGAAGCAATAAAATTGTATGCTTATATCTAGAGCAAAAGGAAGGAGATGATTGCAGAATTACAAACTTTCAAGAAGGATGAGACTGCTCTACTAATGGTATCTAGGGAGGTGCCGGAAATGACTAAGATACCAATATACTAGTAGCTGAAAAGGCCTTGAATAAACCTGGGGAGAATGATTCAATCCTTTAACTAGATGTTGTTAAGTGGAAAATATTCGTGTTCAAATAACTTCTAGGTGAGATAAGAAGGATTTTGAATCAATATCATAGCGATCTGGTGGACATTAAGAATAATTGTATGATTTTGGAGGCTGAAATTCTTGATGAAGGCGGAGAGAATTTGCTCAATGTGAAGGAGGTTAAACAATGTTTCAAAAAGTTGCTCAGTGAAGAGTTAACTGGTATTGATAACATAAACGATACTTCTTTGGAAAAGCTACGTCACATGGCATTATATCTCAAGAATTTCAAGAATGAAATTGATGATGTCAACAAAAAGATGGTGGATGTACAAAGAGTAATCAGTATGTGGAAAATTTGAATACACATCACTCTCAGCCCAAGTGGGAAGATCCTTACTCAGACATTTCCAAGTTCAGGAGTAAGGCAAGAATAAGGCCACAGGTGGATTCGTTAGGTGCTGAGGAACAAGAGAAAGGAGATGAAGCGGTTCGAGAGGAGGATCGTAATGTTGCCACATGATTGTCATTTCTTTGTTTTATGCTCTTTCTTTAAGGCTTTCAAACTTAATATTTAAAAGACTATTTAATCTTTAATTATGTTTTAATCAGCTAATTTCAACAAGTCGTTATGTTGTTTTAAAGATAGTTTCATTTAAGTCAAGACTATATATATGGGGCATGTCGATGTTAGGAGGATCTTTTGGCAATCTTTGCATTGTTGAATGGTCATTTTTATTTTTGAAAACCTTTATTTCCAGTTATTTTTTGGAATGTATGAATGAAATTTGAAGGAGTTGTAGACAGATATTGTGAACTTTGTGTTATTGTATATGGATGTTATGTTCTTCTTACGTTGAATATGTTGGCTCTTTTGAATTCAGACCCTGTGTTCAACAAACTGGGAAGTTTATATCTTTTAGCTCATTGCTGTGGATTATTTATCTTTCGATTAAAGAATTCCAATGGTGATTATATCTTTGAAATTATTGAAGTTATTGAAGTTGTGAGTGTATTGCTGGGAGGAGTCTTTGTGCTCTATTTTCTTAAAGTATTCTTTAAATTGAATGTCTTTTCTACTTTCTAGTTAAAAGCACCACCTTTCTACTTTCTGGTTAAAAGCAAAACCCGTTATTCATTCATTTCAAATCTTTCGAAGGTAGCTGCTCCTTGTAAAAAATGCAGAGAGTCATTGTAAATACAATTGTAACTAAACTCAGCTATTAGCATGTTTGTCATTATATGTGGGCGTGAGAAGATAGAGTTTAGTGACAAATCTGTATACTAACAATAACAAACATTCAATGATTTGCAATCATGCATACTAAATCACTACAAAATAGACTTAATAGACTTCCTCTGACTAACCCAAAGTTTTCTATTAGTTTTATCTCTCATGATCTTTATGCCTAAGATAAACTTAGCTAAACAAGTTCTTCATATCAGAGCAAGCTAAGATTTAATAGCCCTAATTATATCCTTGTTCTCTTTAAAAATAATAAAATGAAATAACAATAAACAATCACCAACATGTTTGAAATAAACATAATGATTTGACTTAGCTCTAACAAAGCCCAACTCCAATAACAGATAAATCAAACTTTTCATACTAGGGTGACTTTTAAACCATATAGAGATATCCTACAAACCATTCCCTTCTTATACTACACCACAAAGTACTCTAGCTATGCCATGTAGATCTCCTCCTCCAAAACCCCATGCAAAAAAGTTATCTTCACATCTAACTATTCAACCTCAAAGTCAAACATAGCAACAATAGATCAAAAACTAAAAGATGTAAGCTTTGCAATAGAAAAAATATATCTTAGCAAAATCTATTCCCTCAAACTAGGAATTAGCCCTTAGCCACTAACCTTGCCTTGTACTTCTCAAACTTACCATCTAAGTTAGTTGCTTCATAGTTATAGACACATCCACATTAAAAGATAGAGAAATAAGAATGCATCTTAAAAACAAGTGGGTTATACCTATCAAGTTGTATTCTTTGTCAAGAAGACCTCCCCAAGAGTGGGTATGAGATTGTTCATCTTCCCCTGAATAACTCAACTCTCTAAATAATCTCCTTATCAAGTTAATGTTGAATCTCATGTTTAGGCTCAGGTCTAGGTTACTCTGCTACAAAACATTTGAGTGACTCAACCATTCCAACACTCCATCTCTAACAAGCAGGAGATATCCAACCTCACCTAAAAACATCTATCTGAAAAAATTAATAGATACATAACTGATCACCTTGTGCCAAGAAACTCCAACTACAATTCTGCAATCTTCAAGCGTTCTCCAAGGCAAAACAATCATTGTCCTCAACACTAGAAAAGTAACTCCAAGTTATAGCCAAAGCTCCAATTACATGATTAGCATAGAATCTAGGAACTCCTCATAGCATCGTGATTTACATATTCATAACAAAAGACCATGTCTCTGACCGACAAATCCGCACACAAGTAGATATATCATGTTGAGCCTCCTATTGCAGATCCAAGATATACCATGGCACAATAGTACACATCCTCAATATTCAATGACTTTTTATCTACAAATGATAGATCAACATCACTATCAAAACTCTAACTAAAAGTGATTTAGAGCTTCCCAAGGCATCATGATTAAACATGCTTATACCCTAAAGATCATTCATCTATAAGTAACATATCCAAACCCCAACCATATCACTACAAAAAATCCCACTACAAATCTAGTGCTTTCCATTGTAGCATGGTTCATGTCCCAATAGCCTCGGGTCACACAATCTAGGATTTTTGCCTAAGATCAACATATTTCCCTTCAACAAGAAAACAAGGATCGACTATAGTGCTAGCATCCAACTTGTATAGAGTCTCATTATAAACTCATGTTGCCAACACCATGATCCTACGCATTATCTTACATTCTTCTTTGATGAAGATGGCATCCATACCCAAATCACACATCTTGCTTACAAATAATAGGTTGTTTGACAAACTACGAATGTACTAAACACCTGTGAGAAACATTTTCCTCCCATCCACAAAAGCAAACATGACTCTTCTACAACCAATAATCTTGTGTAATCATTTCCCAAGTACACCTTTCCACCATTATAGCTATTGTCATTAACAAACAACTCTCTATAGGAAGTCACATGGAAAGATTCTCTAGAGTCGATCATCCATTCATTCTCAGATGCATGTGTAGCAAGGGTTGCAATGAACACATCACTAGTGTCATCATAAGAGGTTGAATCATCCCCTAACTCTTCCTTGCCCTTCTTCTCCTTGCAATCATTTTTAATGTGGTTGATCTTGCCACAATTCTAACATTTGACCTTAGATCTACTAGGAAACTTAGATCTCCCCTTAGATCTAGATCATTTAGCATTTTTATTATTCTTACCTTTGTGCTTATAACAATATGTAATAGTCAATGCATTTTTAATGGATTCAGATTTTTTCTACCTCATTCCTCAAAGAACAATGCACTTGCCACCTCATCAAGTTGTAGCTTCATGGTGGTGCTACTAATTACCATGACCATGTTTGTCCTAACTATTAGATAAAGAGGCTATCGGTGGTGATTTCTCTAGATATGTTTAAAACCACTAAACTTCCAAGGCCAAGTCAAATAAGGCTCCTTTTTTGCTATCAATAACAACCCAATATTTATTTCGTGTTGGTGGTTTCTGACCTAAAACTGCCACCAATAGATCCCTATCAACAAGGAGATCCTCCATCTTAAACTTCCAAAGCTCAAAGTTTGTTCCATTGAATTTCTCCACTTTCATTCTAGAAGTGTTTGCTATATTTATTTTCTATAAAACAAGATCAAATGTAATACTCTCACTTCAAACAAGGATTAATACAAAAATAGGCCCTACTCCTCTCATAGATCTAACAAGCGCGCTAGGCTTTGATACCAAATCAAAATAAATACGCAGCAATTCCCTAACTAAATCTATGAGGAGGATAATATTACAAGTTTTTTGATCTAATAAAATTTTAGAAAAGTTTCAACATTTAAACAAAATTTAGAATAAGAACTAGAATAGAATAATAGAATGAATAATCACAACATAGAATGACACCAATGTACATGATAAACCCTGCAATAGGAAAACCCAACCTCTAAAGCATTGAATCAAATGTATTATCATCAAAGTCAAAATACAGTCAATCTTTGAGCTTCACAAGAGATCTACACTTTGAGCCTAGAGGAACTCCAATAGCATAACCATGTATAGAACATGACATACAATTTCCATCTCAAGCCCTATATATAACATAAGTAGACCCAAGAAACCAAGAATGGTTTTCCCAAACCATGGGCTCAAGAGCATGAGCCAAAGACTAGTCAAGTTGGTCCACATTCAATCCATGCACCCCACCTAAAGTGTAACTCTACAAATAGAATATAGCTCTCAATTGACCAATTTGGCTCCCAAGACTAAATGGGGTCAAAGTAAAATTAACCCTCAATCACTCCATGTAGGTGTGGTAATTACCTCTTACACATGCTATACATAACTCATCAAAGATATTAGTCATAGTCCACCTAGTAAACCCCTATTCAATGACTTCTTACAACCACCATAAGACCACTGAGATCTAGAGAGTGCAAAATATAAAATCTAAATATTCCATCCAAGTGACATCTTTTCCATGTAGGTATATCACACGATATTAAAAATATTAAATAATTGTACTTAAACCTAGGACTTGCAAGGTACAATGACATATAATCCTAACAAGATTAACAAAAACAAGTTGGAAGCATTGGTTGAAGGAAACAAAGAGGCTGAATCGAATGTTGAAGGCAATGAAGAGAAATGAATTCAAGGAAGAACTCTCCATAATTATCACCTTTTTCAGCCACATAACCAGTCAAGAAGAGCCAAGAACATTCAAATTTTGGATATTCTACATCATGAAATCCATTTTGAAGTTAAGATATTCTTCAATTGGAGTATTTTGATAAGCAAATGCATTCATAGGCAACTATGTGAGTTTGAGCAAACCCACAAGTTTCACATGATTTCATACCTAGTCTATGCCACAGTGACGACTAGATGTTTTGTCAATTTGACCAAGGTGGTTCCATGCAACATAACTCGCATCTACAAAGTACCTAAAGCACTATCACAAAGTCAATGATGCCTTATGTATTATGTAAAAGCCTTGGATAACCACTTGCATATTAGAATAGGTTAGGGTGGTCATTTTAGAGTGGGTGGATTTGTTCATCTAGTTTTCTATCTTCACATATATCAAGGTTTGTGGCTTTGCATTGTATCCTTACATGCTTCCTAGGTATCCTAGTGATCAAGTGATCATGATGGAGTATTGTCATCAACTTTCCAAGGTGTGTTTCCTTTTAAGGCATAAGACATGAGTTTGCTTCCTAATTCAAATTGGCATATAAAGGTGTCCCATTGCCATTGATATCAAATAAATGGGTGGAGAGATTGCAATGTTCAGGTTCATTTTTTCTATGAAAAGCATATTTATGACACCAAAGGCCTCATGTTAGCATTGTTGAGAAGCAAATATGAACATGTACAAAATGTAAGACTTTTAGGCCAATTTCGTTGATGAGTTTGAGGTCAAGAGGTGAGCATAGTCACATGACTATAAATTCATTAACTAACATCACTACTAAGGATGTACCTAATGGACTCTCAAATTCAAAGACTAAGGTTCCACCTCCTAGGTTCATCGAGGCACATATGGATCAACAACCCTTACCTTCGGTGAATTGATCAATCAAGGAGAAAGCCTCTATTCATGAGAAGACAAAGGTAGCAATTGATTGGAGTATGAGTTATTTGTAAGTCAAGATTTCAAATAGAGCTTTAGGTGCATCAAAGAGCAAAAATCGAACGATCATCCATGCATAATCTCTTGATATTATAGTCATTTTCTCTCTTCCGGTAGAGTTGGCTCCCAAGAATCCGAAGAGGCAACCTCGCTTGAAGAAGAACCCTAAGGGGCACACGATAGTTGAGATAGTGATTCCCCCTTAAGGAAAGGTAGCACATGAAGTAGAGGCTTCCAACTTTCAAATTGTACAGACTATTTAGGCGCATAGTTGAGGCAATGGGATTTGAACTTGTAGATAGCTTCTGATAGTATCAAAGTACTCAAGGATGATGTGGACAAGGTTGCCCTCAAGCTAAAAATAAGGAAATGTGTGAATTCAATGCCCATTTGCTACAACCAATACTTATACCTACTTCAACTTTTGAATCAATGCCAAGAGTGTTTCCCTTGGATGATCAAAGAAAATAACTTGATCAACTTGTAAAATACAAAAGAATCAAGCAGGAATCAATTGGTAAGTCTATGACCAAAGTATGCAAACAATTGATTAAGTATAAGGCTTGTTGGGAAAAGTGTTTAAGATAAAAAAAAAAATTGCTAAAATTGTTGTTAAAGCAACTTTGTGTCATCTTCTATATTTTGATTTAGTAAATTAAATAGCTCTTTTAGTGAATATTGCAGGCTTTATATTACAATTTACTTTGAAGAGGTTATTTGTAGCTTTGTATGCAATTTACTTTATTTGATTTGTAGAATCTCATCTTTGTTTACAATTCTGATTCATGTGTATGCTCACTCTTTCTAGTGTCTACTTTTTATCTAGAAAGTGTGTAAATGTTTAGTTGTCATTCATCGGGTAATTTGTGTTAGTCAAAAAATATATAAAATATCTTGTTTGTGTATAGAAGAGTTGTGGCCTTCTACCTATACTCAAGAATAGAAATATGGGTATTTCATTTAATTTGTTTGTATTGCATGCTAAAAGCCTCAGCTATACTTTGTGCATAATTAGTTCGTTTGTATTGCATGTTAAAACCTCAATAATACTTTGTGATTATTGTAGAAAGCTAAACATCATTTCCCTGAGTTCTAGGGTTTAGTTTCGCTTTTAGTTACAAGGGAGCTTCCCCTTCTAATTTTTTTTTAAGAAGTTTATCCATACAAAGCATTATATTTGCATTGTCCTAAGGGACAAAATAAAACACTAACAAAACCATTCCCGATAACACAATAATGAAGATAAACACAAAGACAACTAATGAGTCCTCAAATGGATACACGTATAGCACGTTTTAGAACATTTTCCAACTTCACTTCGTTTCACCACCCATCCTTCCATTTTCACACCATAATAGTTATGGTGTGATAGCTTGATATCTAAGGATTATTGATAGGATTTAGTAACTATTGATAAGTATTACTACAAAGTTAAAAGTTGCTTAATTATATCCATAGACAATCTATTGTTGTAGCACTCTTGTTCCTCTTGCTATAATAGCGGAGCTCATAAGGTATGTTTTAGCTTCAAGAATAAGGAGACCTGTTTTGAGCTTTGGCAAGCACTAAAATAATAACTTGTGGCTTGATACAACTCAAGCTACAAGTGGCTTGATACAACTCAAGCTACAAGTCAAATTTGATGTTGTTACAAGTCATTTTCCAACATGCTACATTTTTACCAAATAAAGAATAAGTCATTGATGGTTGGAAACAATGCCATTTCCACCTTGATGGTTTGGAATTATTTCAAATAATAACACAAATTGTAAACAGAGATTCCTTTGGTTTGGTTGGAAGAATATTACAACCATACCAAATATTATTTAGATTTGAAAAATATTTGGTTGATTGATTATTACTACCACACTTTGTAGTAATAAATCCCTTTAATTTAGACAATTTGTTAGAAATGTATCATTTATATATTTTCCCTCATTTCACTTGGAAGAAAGAGGAGGACGAAAGGAGGAAGAGGAGAACAAGAGAATTGTAGAAATCTATTCAATAAATCTCATTCCAACAATTACATTTTGTTTCTAATTGTTGCATAAAGTTCAGGTATACATGGGATCACACCCCCCAATCTTCTTCGGAAGAATTTACTAAGGGAGATTAGTGGTTGGTGGTTTCCCTCAAAGATAGAAAGATGGTTGTGTTAATGTATCACTATTTTTGTTTAATGTTTTCAATGTGTATAATTATTTGTTATTACTTCTACATATATGTTTTAGTTTTTGTAATTTAATAGATCTCATTTTTTATTTGTCATGGTGTGTGTAGACCACCCAAGATTGGTTTAGTTTTGCTTTAGTACTTTATAGTTTTCTAGATCTAATTTTTTATTTGTCATGGTGTGCGCAAACCACCCAAGATTAGTTTAGTTTTGCTTTAGTACTTTATAGTTTTCTACATTTTCAAATATCAACAATTTCCACTAATATATTAGTAATTCACTCTAAATTAGGTTGCATTTATTATAGTTACACTTAGTCCAAGCACCTATGGCTCTGATTGCATATACTTTGCAACAACATAGTAACAAGACTATGTTCTTTGGTTTGACAAAGGGTGTAATTCAGCACATCAACAACACAATATAACTCCTCTACAACTACAATAAGGCAAGATTTTATATTAATGCTTGCAAAGGTACAACAACATGATGGCATAATAAGTTATGATGACAATACAAAAGAAGAGATTTTCCTTTTATGAACCCCTAATCCTAGTAACCTCATGAAATGTTTGTCACATAATTAATTGGTTGTTCATATATATGTTACGTTCCTAGGAGATACATGACACTTACGCTTCCTTTTACATTTCCTAGTGAACACATAATTGCATTTGCACTTATTTATCTATGCCACTAACAAAGTGGTCCAATATGGTTGCTTAGCTAATTTTAATTAGCAATCATTGCTCAAATATTATAGGAGTCTTTTTTAGAACTAGTGGTCCCATGATTTTTAATTTTTGTACTTATTTTAAGCAATTGCCAAACTATAAATTTTTTTAGCCATATAAACTAAAATGTGTGTGTGTTCGCATGTGCAAAAAAGGAGGAAAAGAAATATGTGCAACCATATGGCACATTTTCATTAAGGCAATCGCTACATAATTTCAGCCCCCCTATTTATCCACAATTGAAATTCCAAGCCCTTAACTGTAGCAACTCTACCATTAACCACATCTATTGCTACAAATTAAACAACAAACTTAAAAGTAGGTACATAGGACCACCCTATAAAGATAAAAAAAAAAAAGATGTCCCTCTCTAGCCTCACACCTCATTTAGGCCTTCGTAATTCACAACAAAATGCACTAGGTAAAATTTTATAAATATTTACATATTTACAATAATTTGACCACTCACTACATCATTTGAATATATACAATGTGGCAAGGTATTGCAAAGAAAATTGACCTCAACTTGGAAGGTCATGTAATTAAGACGAAATCAACACAGTCATGGCCTCCACCATGTAAGAGCCCTATGGACATTGTGCTTTGTAATACAAAGCTCAAGAAATCATTGCAGGTCTTCCATGAGTTCAAGCTATTGTATGTGGAAGAGTGATTCCTTGATGATCTCCAATTCTAGCTCAAGGAAGATTAGTAGAGTTGCAACAGTCATTATACTTGTGTGGATATCAACCAAAGTCCAATCACACTTTGAGCATTCAATCAAGAACTACATTACTTAAACATGTTCTCCAATGGGCCACCCAAATCAGCAAGGATACCATCCTACGTGAAGATGAGCAACATCTGCATGTACTTAGTGACTACAAATTGATTTAGGAGATTAACATTGTTGCAATAATCAATCCATGGGTAGATGCCCAAAGATGGTGATCAAAAAAGAGGTTACCATGCATTTGAAAAACGTATTTTAAGATATCATGTAGGAATTTAAAAAACGCATGTGCAAGACATTATAACATGTGCATTCCTCTAAAATGGCATTTTAAGATTGAAATATATATAGCATAATGTGTGTTATTTGAAAATACGATAAAATTGATTTAAATTGAAAATTTATCGAAATGGCCTATGGATCGAAAATGGTTTGAATTTTTGAGCCTATGGGTTAGAGTTGCACATAAATAAAAAAATGTGTTTCAAAAATATGTTGGAATCAACGAACATCCTTCATGAAGATCATCATGTGTTGATAAAATTGCACAAAAATGAAACACACAAATCAAGTATTTTGATTTTTAAATATACAATTTTTTCAATGGATTGATATGGTTTAGAATTTAATATATAGTCAATTATAAACATCCCTCTGCATAATAAAAACATATACATTGGTTTTTTAAGATATCTTGAGTCATTCATCAAATTTTATCAAAACATCCCCATTCTAGGGACAAGTGAAAACTTCTAGGACTTCATGTATTAATTGCAACCATTGTGAGCAAACTTCAAAACGTGCATGCATACTCATCATCAAAAAGGTAAATCAAGGTATGTATGTTTCATGTGAACATATCTTTTGAGTCATTCATCAAATTTTATCAAAACATTCCTAATTATGAGGACAAGTGAAAACTTTTAGGGTCACAGGTATCAATTGCACCCATTGTGAGCAAACTTAGAAATGTGCATACACTCTTTATCAAAAAGATAAGTCAACATATGTATATTTCATTTGATCATTTCATTCTTTTTGGCAAAGATTTTTCACAAGGCACATACATTCCCTAAACTATAGTAGCTCGAGAGGATTCCAAATTATCCTTTATGCGTAATTAGAAATTTACCTGGTTCCACCTCAATTTCTAAAAATAAAGTAGCAAATTTAGTGCATGGGACCACTCTAAAGGATAAAAGAAGGTGCTCGTCTCTAACCTCACACCTCATTCAAGCCTTCCTGGTTCAACAAAATGCACTTGGTAAAATTTTATAAATGTTTACATATACACATTAACTTGACCACTCAATGCAACAATTGAAGATCTACAATGTGGCAGGGTATTGGAAAGAAAATTAACCCTAGCTTGCAAGGTCGAGTGATTAAGATGCAATTAGCAAAGTCATGGCCTCCACTATTTAAGAGCCCTACGGACATTGTGCTTTGTAATGCAAACCTCGAGAAATCATTGCACGTCTTCCATGAGTTCAAGCTATTGTATGTGGAAGAGTAGCTCCTCCAAGTTTAGCTCAAGGAAGAGCAATAGAGTTGTAACATTCATTAAACTTGTGACGTCGGCCAAAGCCCAATCACACTTTGAGCATTCAATCAAGAACTACTACACTTTCTTAAAAATGTTCCCGAATGAGCCACAAAATCAACAAGGAATATCATCCTCAATGAAGATGAGCAACATCTACACATACTTAGTGACTACAAATTGATTTAGGAGATAAACATTGTTACAACAATCAATTCATGGGTAAATGCCCAAAGATGGTCAAAAAAGATGTTCTCGTGCATTTGAAAGAGTATTTCAAGATATCATTTACTTGGAATTAAAAAAATGTGTACACAAGACATTTCAATAAGGCTTTATGATTACCAAGCCACATTATAACATGTATATTCCTTTATTAATGCATTTTAAGATGTGAAATTTGAAAATGTGATAAAATTGTAATGCATATGCATTAATTCAATTTGAAAATTTAAAGGAATGGTCTATGGCTTGAAAATGGTTTGAATTTTCGAGCCTAAGGGTTAGAGTTGCTCATAATCAGCAAAATACATGTTTCAAAAATATGTTGGAATCAATGAACTCCTCCGTGAAACACATAAATCAAGTATTCTAATTTCTAAATATGTAACTTTTTCAATGGATTGATATGGTTTAGAGTTTTATATTTATTCAATTATAAACATGCCTTTGTATGCTAAACATGTATATTGAGTCATTCATCAAATTTTATCAAAACATTCCCATTATAAGGACAAGTGAAAACTCCTAGGGTTGTAGTTATTGATTGCACTAATTGTGAACAAACTTGGAAATGTGCATGCATACTCATCATTGAAAAGGTAAGGTATGTATGTTTCATTGGAACAAATATTTTGAATCATTCATCAAATTTTCTCAAAACATTCGTAATTATGGGGACATATGAAAACTCTTAGGATCACAGGTATTAATTGCACCCATTGTGATAAAACTTGGAAATGTACATACATACATACTCTTCATTGAAAAGTTAAGTCAAGGTACATATATTTCATTTTCAACATTATTTCATTCAATTATTTTATTTGTTCATTTCATCCTTTCTGCCAAAGATTTTTCACAAGGCAATTTCAATCCCTAAAATATAGCAACTCTGCCATTCTAGGAGATGATTCCAAATTATCCTATGTAAAATCTTACATGGGACTAACTCTATTGCAAAAAATTAAGCAGCAAACTTAGTTCAAAAGTTGCATGGAACCACTCTATATGGATAAAAGAAGATGACCCTCTCCAACCTTACACCTCATTCAGGGCTTCCCAATTCACAACAAATAGCACTCATTAAATTTTATAAATATTTACATATATACATTAATTTGACCACTCATTACAACAGTTGAAGATCTACAATGTGGCAAGGTATTGGAAAGAAAATTGACCTCATCTTTGAAGGTCGTGTGATTAAGATGCAATCAACAAAGTCATGGCCTCCACCATGTAAGAACCCTATGGACATTGTGCTTTGTAATGCAAACCTCAAGAAATCATTGTAGGTCTTCCATGAGTTCAAGCTATTGTATGTGGAAGAGTGGCTCTTTGATGATCCCCAAGTCCAACTCAAGGAAGATCAATAGAGTTGTAAATTTATTAAACTTGTGCAAACATCAACCAAAGCCCAACCACACTTTGAACATTCAATCAAGAACTACTATACTTCCTTAAAAATGTTCTCCAATGAGCCACCAATATTGACAAGGATACCATCCAAGGCAAAGAAACATATACATATACTCAGTGACCGCAAATTGATTTAGGATAGATTAACATTGTTACAACAATCAGCCAATGGGTAAATGTGCAAAGATGTGATCAAAAAGATGTTACCATGCATTTGAAAGAGCATTTCAAGATATCATGTACCTAGAATAAAAATTGTGTATGCAAGACATTTCAATCAGGGTTTATTATTACCAAGCCAAAACGCATACATGTTATAACATGTGTATTCCTTTAAAATAGCATTTTCAGATTGAAATATATAAAGCATAATGTGTATGTGTTCTGTGAAAATGTCATAAAATTGTAATGCATATGTATTAATTCAAATTGAGAATTTAAAGGAATAGTCTATGGCTTGAAAATGATTTGAATTTCCGAGCCTAAGGGTTAGAGTTGCACATAAATAGCAAATACATGTTTCAAAAATATGTTGGAATCAATGGACTTCCTCAATGAAAATCATCATGTGTTCATAAAATTCCACAAAAATGAAACACTCACATCAAGTATTCTAATTTCTAAATATGTAATTTTTTCAATGGATTGATATGGTTTAGAAATTAATATATACTTATGATAAGCGTGCCTTTAATTACTTAAAAACAGAAACATTTTTTTAACGTATCTTTTGTGTCATTCATCAAATTTTATCAAAAATTTCCCATTCTAGGGATGGATGAGAACTCCTAGGCCACAAGTATTAATTGCATTCATTGTGAGCAAACTTAGAAATGTGCATTCATACTCATCGAAAAAGGTAAGTTAAAATACATATATTTCATTTGAACATATCTTTTGAGTCATTCATCAAATTTTATCAGAACATTCCCAATTCCAGGGACAGGTGAAAACTTCTAGGGCCATAGGTATTAATTGCAACCATTGTGAGCAAACTTGGAAATGTGCATGCATACTCTTCATTGAGAAGGTAAGTCAAGGTACGTATAATTCATTTTTAGTATTATTTGATTTGTTCATTTCATTCTTATTGGCAAAGGTTTTTCACGAGGCACCATACGCTGCTACATTACATGGTAAGTGATGAACCTTGTGGGGTCATATGTATGCATTCTAAAAATGTGTGGCTAACATTTCTTTTATCAATGGACTAAGTATAAGTTTATATTTTATCTCTAGACATTTTATATTCTTTAACTTCAATTTATTTTTAAATATAATGTCCAAGATGTTTTCAAGTGGTTTTAGACCTCTAGAAGTTATAACAAAAAATACATTGGTACTTGGTCGCATGCAGAGCAAGAGAAGCCTATTGTCCTTGCTTAGATTGCACAAGCTCTATGCAGAGATTCTGGAGTTGATTATCTTGCACAAATAGCTGTTGTCAGTATCCATGTAAAAGTGTATCAAACACTTGCACACCATCCTATGAAGTTCACAAAATGTTGTGATTTTTTCCTACAGCAAGCAAGACCAAGTAATGCCAGCTTGCTTAATAATAAAATGGGTCAAGCGTAAAACTTTTGGGGAAAAGTGTGTATGTTTAATTTCCATTAACATTTCAGATCACACTCTGGTATCCATCATTAGGATGAGGAAATACTAATACGTGGATTGCAGCAATAGCTCAATAAATACAGCATGCAATGCCAAAGGGTTAGTCAAAAAATTGTTGAAACCCAAAAAATTAAAGATATTAAGATTTTAAGAAGGCTGGAAAAAACAAACAGCAACAGGCAGAAAGGACAATAGTTTTTTTTTTTTTATTAGAAGTACCTGGGTTTTTTAGCCTGGTCCGGGCCCAGAGAGACCCTTACGGGGGATCTCTTCCCATTGGCTTTATCCCCTGAGACCACAATTGGGGGGTCTCTATCCCCAATGGGCATTATCACCCTTGTAGGTTTGGCCAAACCCGCGAGCTCATTGGCCCAGCGAAGGTACACAGCCTACGAGCACGCCAGCCCAGCGGAGGCACACTTAGCCTACGACCACGGCAGCCTAGCGAAGGCACACATGACCTGCGAGCTCGTTGGCCCTATGGGGGTTTGAACCTTGGGGGCCACCACTACAACCGAGCGACTTGACCACCAAACCACACCCTTAACAGCGAGGACAATAGTTTAAAAAATCAATAAGAAAAGTGGTTATTGATAAAGTGAAAATGAAAGCAGCAAAAGAGTTCCAAATAATTAAAAAATGGGATTAAGGGAAATGGTTGGAACTAATGAGATATAACTACAAGGGTTAATAACAAGGGATGGTTAATAAAGGTATAGTAGTAGGGATACTCTTATGTTTAAGTGAGTTAATGATGGGTTGCCACAAAGTGGCTAAAACCCCACCCCTCATGTCTATTGAGGTTTTATGGGTGTTTGTTGATTTCAATTGTTTCCCTTAATTTTCTCTTGAATTTTTTTTTTTCACCTTGTGGCCTCTATGCAGATGTGATGTCTAGTATTGAACAAATTTTCAGCGAGTGTGAATTTCTTAGTGCAACTATGTTTTATGTCCACATCATGTTCCTTGATCCTAGTGCCAATGGAATGGCACGTTTCACCAATGTAGGAAGTGCCACAATAGCATTCAATTTTGTAGACTTTAAAGTTCTAAACACATCAATGTGATCCTTTGAAGAGAGGAGCAAGTTCCCAGCTTTCTTATGTTATTTAAAGGAAGTCCTGATGTCTCTTCTCTTCAAAAATTTTGAAATCTTATTGGAGATACCTTCAACATAATGAAGAAATGCCACAGGGATCTCAATCAAGTCATCTACACTCATGTGAGTCCCATGACAAGTTTTGGCATGTTTGAATGCTCTAATGATGTGCTTATTCTTATAGTCATTCCATTTAAAAACCTAAAAACTCTTGTTTGAGATACTCCGCCTCGTAAACTTCAAAGGATCTCATGGCTAGAGCTTTTAAAATGCTTGCTTTTTGGGGAGGATGGTGATGAGAAGCAGCACGCAGGTAAAGGTCAGTGAGAGTGGCTTTTTTATACACTTGAAAGACAAGGATGCACCAAGCTTTCTATGAAGAAGAATGTACGGGAAAGGGAATTTAATATCACATTCTAACTCCTTCGTGAACTTTATGCTATCCATTATCGCACAGAAATGGCAAATGAAGTAACCACTATGGATGTGCTAATATCATCGCTTTGGAAGACAGCTTACAAGTTGATCTATATGGTACTGCCAAAAAGAATATATTGCAACTACTAGGCCCCTGAATTTTGGCTGTGACATTGGCCTTTCAAGGATGGTACTCACAGTGGCATATTTTTGGAGTTTGGCACTTGGGCCAGCATCTTGCAAGAGCCTATGCAAAGATATTCCTTTTCTGCTTTATGATGCAGAGAATGCATGGCTGGAGTTTCGCTGCAGTTAGCTCTTTGAATGCCTTATTGCATCAAACCATCCACTCATCCAAGACCTTTGCCATTTACAGTCCCACATGTAGCACACTCCATTAATCTAAAGGCAAACCCCAAACATATTACATTCCTTCCCAATTCCACTTGTAAGACAAGGGACCAGGAGGAGGTTGTGATGCTGCAACATCATGGACATAATCTGTGATCAGTATGTATCCAAAAATCTGTGATCAGTATGTATCCTTGGATGATAATATCAACACAAGACTGATTCCTGTACTTTTTGATGTTCCTGTTGATGTGATTTGCACACATTTTCATTGCATGCCTCGATAACAGTGAGGCTGCATCATAATTTTTGCACTCCGCCAATGTTGTCATTAGTCCCTTCATAGAAAATAATGAGTGGTTAATGAAGATGGGCTACACATGTTGGGGCACCAGCAGAGGATCTTTACGCTTAAGTGTAGTAACTCCATTGGCAAGAAGACCCTTGTGTGCCGTCCTGCTCTTGCAGCTTGAAAGTATGGAGTTTCAGGATCTGGAGAGCACACTGATCAATAGCAAATCTAGGGGTGAGCTCCTACATGTGGCTGACCTGGGAAAGGAGAGATGCAATCAAGATGAGCATAAGATATGCCCCATTGTAAATTGACCACAAGCCTGAGCATTAGTGATGACATCATGCAACTGATCTATGAGAAGCAAGGCCCAATCATACTACCATTGTGTGAAGAACCTTTTGTTAATCAGATATACAAATTCCTCTATAAGTCCTCTGGGGAGATAACAGGTGGAACAATGTTAAATCCCCATCTCTAAAGTTTGAAGAATTGGTTCCCCAAGATGGGGATAGAAATGTAAACTGGGTCGGCTTTGTCTGTACCAACAAGCTGCTTTAATTGTTGCACATTAGGTTGGACAGTAATGCAGACCCACTCAACTTCCAAATGCACTCCAAAAAGAAAATGTAGCAGCCTTGGTAACACAACCACAACTTTGTATTAGAGCACAAAGTTGTACTCGCTATAGTTTCGGAAGAGCTTGAATGAGCAAAGTCTCATGTTGTTATATTGTGGGCAACATAATCATTCCCCATAAACCAACAGACTTCATATAATCTTGAGCAACAAACCCATTAGCATATGTCAAGTTGCAAACAACAGCCAACACATCTGGTCAACATGTGTCTACATCGTCAAACTTTTGGTTGCACAGAAGCTAATATGACTGCAAATGCAACTATGGATAATGGCTACTAGCATCAGAGGGTTGTGATCTAGCAACCATGGCTACTGTGGGGTAAGGTTCTGGAGGTGGCAATGGGGCCATGGCTGCAGATGTTAGTAGTCAAAAGTCTGGGGCATAACACAACGGTGAGTTTTGTCGCCCATTTAGCACGAACAACAAAGGCAACATTGGCACAAGTGTTAGTAAAAACATATCTATAGACAGTATAGCTTCTTGGTACTCAGCCATATTCATCGAGCATTTATCTGTCAAAAATGTGACGCAAATCAAAATATGCATTAAATGTGAGCATGGAATTCATGTAACACGCAAGCAAAATGGTTATTTGTAAGTTTAGGAATTAATAACACAACAAATTTTTATCCATTGCAATTTCAAGTTTAGTCACAACACGAGAAATAAAAAATAATGCATTCAATTAGAGAATTTGCAGAGCATATAGCAGTAGTATTTCAAACGCATCACATATCATAAACAGCAGAGGAAACATTCCAATTAATTAGTATTTCATCTATCAGCAATTCTGCAGAATTTAATTCATTGCAATAGCAGAGTTTTATGCTTGCATGGCATAAGATTCAACAAAAATAAGAAATTCAATAATGCAAGAAAAAATTACAAGAGAAGAATGCAATCCAACAATCACAGGAGATAGCCAATGTGCTTTAGTTGCAGCAAAAACAATACTTCTAAAGAAAATTTGACAGCACATTGTCAAGGTCATCAAAATTTTGAAGGGGGGCTCATAAATACAGAGGCAGGCAGTAGATTGCAGTGAGGAATTCAAGGTCTACTTTAAAAGTTGGCATAAATTGTTTTAGATGACCATAGCAATATTATTGATGAGTGAAGGAATCACTTGTAAACCTGATGCAACCAAACTTTACAGCATAATATTCAACACTATTATTATTGCAAAAATACTCAGAAACTCGAAATATTTTCGAATTCTCCTTCTCATTCCATTCCATTCTCCTACAACTGAAAAGAAAAATCAAACATATACAAAAACGAAAATTACCCTTTTTGGCAGTTCTTAGCAACTTTCTAAAATTGTCATTTTTGGTAATTTTGCATCCTTGTCCGTGTGGCCATGAAACTTTACAATTATTTGAAACTAACTAAGAGAGGACTAATTGTCAACTTTCTAACCTAATTGCATATAAGTTCAAACACTAAGTAGAAAAAACTTGGAAAAACCCTGAAAAATCATTTAGACCTCATTTTGAGGCCCTAGATGATCGAAAAAGGTCCCAAAAAAGTGTTGAAATGGTGACCTACCGAACTTGCCAATTCAGTGGGATTTTCAATCAACTCCTCAAGATGCATCTGCCCACCAAATTTCAGCTCAAACGGACTCCCGGGTCAAAAGTTATGACCTCCGGAAGTTTCTGCATCATTCTCCTCTCTCTGAAAAGAACGCAGCTCCTGCAAGTTGTTTTTCTGGGACTTGTGCCACTTGTCCAAATCCAACTTCTTCACTTCCCACTCTGGAATCCATGTATTATCTACTTGTGTTAACCCTTCCCACTGTACCAGAAACTTGTTGTATTGACCCTGTCGTGTGTATATGATCTGCTTGTCCAAAATCTATGCAATCTTTTCCTTTTTCTTGCTTGGACCCTGTTGTTGCCAATCTACTTCGGCCTCACCTTCTTCATCATGATCTTCACCATGAAAAGCATATATATCAGAAACATTAAACACAGGAGAAATGTCTAACTACTCTGGTAAATCTACCTCATAAGCATTGTCATTGATTTTTTTTGTAATCCTACTAGGACCAATTTTCTTGTATTTCAACTTGTAAGTTCCCATGGGAAACTTCTCTCTTCTCAGATAAACCATCACTAAGTCACCTTCTGTGAATATTTGATGTGCTTCTACCAGCATCTACTATAGTTTTATACCTGTCATTACTTTCTTGGAGCTTTTGCCTCACCTCTTGCTGCAATTGTTGAAGATGTTCTGCATATGCTTCTCCATCATCACTAATCTTGTCTCCAACTGGTAGCTGCACCAAATCTAAAACACCCTTAGGATTCCTGCCATAAACAATGTGAAATGGTAATTTACATGTTGATCGATTTACTAAATTGTTATAGGCAAATTCAGCTTGTGGTAAGGCCAAGTCCCACTCTCTGGGTTTCTCTCCAACAATGAATCTTAACAAGTTTCCCAAACTCTAATTTACGACCTCTATCTGCCCATCTGTTTAGGGGTGATAAGCACTATTGAACCAAAGCTTAGTGCCGATCTTCTTCCATAGAGTCCTCCAAAAATGACTCAGAAACTTGGTATTCCTATCAGATGTGATAGTTCTTGGAACACCATGCAATCTAACTTCTTTAAAGAATAATTCTGCCACCTTAGTTGCATCACTAGTTTTCTTGCAAGCAATAAAATGAGCCATTTTAGAGAACCTATCAACAAACACAAAAATGGAATCATTACCTCATTGTGTTTGGAAGCCCTAGCACAAAGTCCATACTTAAATCTGCCCATGGTCCAATAGGTACTGGTAATGGCATATACAACCCTGTATTCTGTGAGTGTCCTTTAGCCATCTGACAAATCCTACACTTTGTCACATATCTTGTTATGTCTCTTTTCATCTTCAGCCAGTGGTATTTGTCTTCTACCAAAGCTATAGTCTTATCCTTACCAAAATGTCCAGCCAACTCACTGTTATGGAGCTCTCTTATAATATTATCTCGCATAGACCCAACTGGAAAACATAATTGCTTTCCTTTAAAGAGATAGCCATCCTGCATAAGATATTCACCTTGGATGTGCTCCATGCTTCCCACTACTGGGGTTTTCAACTGTTCCACAATCTCCCAAAAATCATTGTCAGATTCATATAGATCTTTGATGGCATTAAAACCAATCACCTCATTTTCTATTGTTGTCAATAGTAGAACACGTCTACTTAAAGCATCTGCAACCTGGTTCTGTTTTCCTAACTTATGCTTGAGAACAAAGTTGTACCTTGTAGGAAAGAGACCCATTTTGCATGCCTGCTAATCAATTTTTTTTTGTGTGTTCAAGTATTTCAAGGCAATATGGTCTGTAAACAACACAAACTCTTTGGGCACTAGGTAATGCCTCCAATGTCTCAATGCTTGCACAATTGCATAAAATTCTACATCATAGGTTGAATAGTTCTTCCTGACCTCATTCAACTTTTCACTAAAGAAGGCTATGGGTTTACCTACTTGACTAAGTACAGCTCCAATGTTCACATGCAAGGCATCACAATCCACTTCAAATACTTTATCAAATTCTGGTGATGCTAAAATAGGAGCTTCTATCACCTTCTTCTTCAGAAACTTAAAACCGTCCTCAACTTCCTTCGTCCACACAAATTCCCTTCCTTTGGTGCAATCTGTTATGGGTGCTACAATACTGCTAAAATTTTGAATGAATTTTTAGTAGAATGTGGCTAACCCATGAAAACTTCTTACCTCTGTTATGCTCCTTGGACTAGGCCATTCTAGAATTGCCCTGACTTTTTCTATATCCATTTTGACACCATCTACGAAGATGACAAAGCCTAGAAATACCAGACTTTCTTGCATGAATCTGCACTTCTTTAAGTTTGCATAGAGTTTCTCTTCTCTCAACACATGCAATATGATCCTGAAGTGTTGCAGGTGCTCCTCTTTGCTCTTGCTAAAAACCAAAATATCATCAAAATAAACCACCACAAACTTACCAATGTAAGGATGCGGTACAATATTCATTAGCCTCATGAAGGTGTTGGGTACATTAGATAACCCCAATGGTATAACCATCCACTCATATAATCCATTCCTAGTCTTGAAGGCTATTTTCCACTCATCCCCCTCTCAAATCCGGATCTAGTGATAACCACTGCGTAGATCAATTTTGCTAAAGTATTTAGCCCCTGCAAGCACATCCATCATGTCATCCAAACGAGGGATGGAAAACCAATACTTGATGGTTATTTTATCTGTGCTCCCCAGGGACGCGTCCCCTACCCCAGGAAGCCCCGTACCATCCCGAGGACATTCCGGGGACGGACAGGAAACGTCCCCTGACCGTCCTCGTTTCCCCAGGGACGTCCCCTTTTTTGCAGGAAACGCAGGGGACAGCTAGACGTCCCCAACATGGCTAGGATGTCCCCCGACCGTTCTGGGGACGACTAGCCGTCCCCGACGACCCAACAATGAAAAATGAGTTTTAAAACCAAAAAAAAAAACACATTTAAAAAAAAGGGGATGGGAGGCCCACAATGACACCCACATCCCTCTAAACTATACCTAACCTAAAACACAACACATATGATGCAAAAACAAAAAAACACAACTCACTTTCTCATTTTCACAGTGGTGAATAGTAGCTTGAAGAGGAGCAATGGCAGTTTGAAGAGGCTAACAGCAATGAAGAGAAGGCATTAGGGCATCAAATCATCGTTTGAGGTAAGATCGACATTCTTTGTTTATTTGTTCATATTCCTTTGTATTTTTTTAGTTTTTTAAAATTTCAAACACATAGGGAGGGTTTTTTTATTTATTTTTTGTTCTATGTTTGGTTGCAGTTGTGTATTGGCATTTTTCAAACCAAAAAACAATGAGCAGCAGTGAGGGTAGTGAAAGTGAAGGAAATGAGATTGAAATTCCTTCCACTATACTTGTCCAATATGCAAAAGGCCCATTTAATCCTAAAAAACCTCTTACAATTTACAAGCCGCATAGACAATGACAAGAAAAAGAATACAAGGGGGTCTAGAGTATGGCTTCGTCATATTTGCAATGAAGACTATAGGGGCAGCTATAGAAGAGTGTAATCTCACCTTTTGCATTTGTGCGGAGTAGGGGTAAAAAGTTGTAAAAAAATTCTCCTAGTTGAGAAGGTTGAGGCAACTAGGTTGCACAAGGAGGGGGAGGCAAGATCTAAGTGATTGTCAATGGAGAGTATGCCTAGTGTGTCATTGCCTACACAAAGCCAAATGGAAGAGGTTTCTACTTCTTGTAAGGGAAAGAAAAGAACTACTATTGCAAGGTTGTTTAATGCACAAACACGAGAGGTGGCCGAGTCTTCTGTTGCTAGATTTTTCTATGCCCATGCCATACCATTTCATGTGGCACGCTCTCCCTATTTCAAACAAATGTTCAAAGATGCAACAGCTGTTGTTCCTTCATTTGTCCCCCTTGGAGAACATAAGCTACGCACCACCTTACTTGATAAGGAATATTCTCAGGTGAGTGTGTTGATGGAAGACATGAGACAAACTTGGATTAGGGATGGCTACTCTATTGTCATGGATGGGTGGACCGACATCAAACGTCGGCCACTCATCAATATCATTGTCACATGTCCAGCTGGCTCTTATTTTCTTAGAGCTATTGATTGTATAGGGAAGAGGAAGGATGCCATAGAAGAGGTTGGGGCATCTAATGTTGTCCAAGTGGTAACAGATTCAGCCCGTGTATGTAAGTCAGCTGGTTTGATGGTGGAGGGTGCTTATAAGCACATTTTCTGGACCCCATGTTGTGTTCATGCATTGAACAATGCATTGAAAGACAATGGGAAGATTGCTTGGGTGAAAGAAGTGGTGGCATAAGCTAGAGATATACAACTGTTCATTTGCAACCATCAAACCTCACTTGCATTGTTCAAGGCTTTTTCGAAGAAGGAATTCCTCATGCCCGTGGAAACTAGATATGCCAACGATTTCATTTTGTTAGAGAGGATGGTTGAGGTGAAGGAGCCTCTACAATTATTGATGGTTAATGCATAATGGAGTAGATGGCCAAAGTCAAATTCAGCTGAAGGAAAAAGTGAGGCAAAAGATCCTTGACAATGATTGGTGGTCCACAATAAGGTATGAAATTGATTTGAAATTTGAAATTGCTGATTTTCATTTTATTATCAATTTATTAAATTTAAAAATTTAAATATTATTCTTAAATTGCTGATTTTTGTAACTTGTTTGCATTTGCAGCTATGTTTGCTCCTTCATTGCACCTGTTGTGGAAGTCATAAGATATGCTGATACAGACTATCCTAGCCTTGGAGAGATTTATGAGACATTTGATAGCATGCTTGGGCAAATGAAGCAAGCCATTCAAAGCAAGGATCCTACTTTGGGATTTTATGAGGAGCATCTTAGGCCCATTGTGACGCGAAGGTGGGACACTTTGAACACCCCACTTCGTATGGTAGTCTATGCTCTAAATCCCAAATGGTATGTAGCTAGACCTGCAAGAGTGCCTCCATCTCATGATGATGAGGTGAAACGAGGGTTCAAGAAGGCCCTTGCAAAAATGTATACCGAGGAGGAGGCTTCTATACTTCGCTCACAATGGATGGCCTTTGTCAATCTACATGGTCCAAACTTTAGCAAACCAGAGGCAAGGACAGATAGAGCTACATTAGCTCAAACCGACCCTATCGGATGGTGGATGTAGCATGGCATGGATGCACCTGAATTGAGAATCCTTGCCACTCGCCTCCTTTCACAGATTGTCAGTTCCTCTGCTGCAGAGAGGAATTGGTCCACATATAGCTTCATTCAGTCAGTGAAGAGGAACAACCTTACCTCTAAACAGTCAGAAAAGTTGGTGGCAGTGCATAGTGCCTTGCGGCTACAGGATTGACAAAGACCTGAATATCGTCAAACTCCAGCTGCATGTTGGGATGTTGATCCCGAAGATGTTATGTAGATTGATGAGGCGGCATAGGAGGGATTGGTTGGGGTTCCATTGGATGACGCAAACCCTCATGGTGGCAGTGATTCAGACTCAGATTCTGATTTTGATGCAGTCTTAGGTGAGGCTGATTAGGGACAGCCATATATTGATATTCTCTATGTTTTTGTCTTTTTGTTGTTGAAACTTGAAACTTGCAGCCTTTGGGCTTTTTGATATATTTTTGATATAATATATGCAGATTGTCGTTGAAAACAATTAAATTTTGTTTATTTGTTTGCCAATTCTCATGTGACAAGTTGAAAACTAAGTTCAAGTGTAATGTTACTATTATGTATTCATGTTTTAAGGTTCTATAATGTCTATAATGAATGCCTTATCAATGTTATCATATAAATATTTGAAATTTCCTTATATTTTTAAAAAATCTTTTTTTTTTAGTAGTCGTCCCCAAAAAAATGGCCCAAAAAAAATGTCGTCCCCGAAACCGTCCCCGTCCACGTCCCCAAAACTTGGGGGAGCATAGGATTTTATTGATTGCCTTACTATCTGTGCACATCCTCCACGTGCCATCCTTCTTTGGAGTTAATAATGCAAGTACAACACATGGGCTCATATTCTCCCTCACCGCACCTTTTCTTATGAGATCTGTCACTTATCTATTGAGTTCTGCATGGTGGGTAGGGCTCATTCTGTAAGCTGCCTGATTAGGTAGAGATGCTCCTGGGATCAAATCAATGTTGTGTTGAATATCTCTCTTTGGTGGTAGATCATCAGGTAACTCATCCGGCACAACATCAGCATATTCTTCTAGTACCTTTGCTATTTTTGTTGGTACTGGTATTTCCTCACCATTTTCTTTCTTCACCACTAGTGCATAATAGAACCCTCTCACCTTCATATCCTTGATAAGTTCTCTTGTGGACAACATACTCTCAAACTTCCTTTCATCCTTAAGGGGCAATAAAATCACTTTGGAACCTTCTTTCCAAAAAGTGAATGTATTCTTTCCTCCATCATGCATTACCTTCCTGTCATACTGCTATGGCCTTCCCAACAACACATGGCATGCATCCATTGGAATGACATCACACCATATTTCATCCTTAGAAGTCTTTCCTATGGAAAAATAATTAAACACCTCTTATCAACAGTGACTTCATTTCCCTTTTTAAACCATGTAACACAATAAGGATGGGGATGTTTGTCACAATGTAGATTCAGTTTATGTTCCATTTCTCTAGAAACCATATTTTGACAATTGCCACTATCAATAATAACTTGGCATACCTTTCTTCCTGAGGTGCACCTAGTTTGAAAAAGGCCGGTTTGAAGCCAAGAATCTTCACAACCTTTAATCTGTGTTTGATCCTTTTCTGGAATCACCATTACTCTTCTCATCATGAGATTCTCGCCCACATCTAGCAAAACCTCTAGTTCTGCCTCTTCTCCTTCATCCTCAGCTTGAACCAAGTTCAACCTGGGTTTTCTCCTTGTTTCCTTTCTTGCATGTGATAGTTTCAACATTCAAATGCCATATGACCCTCTTCACCACACCTATAACAAATGAAAGGTTTTCGCAGGCTTTCCCATCCTCTACCACAACTATAACCTCTACCCCTCTAAAATCCTCTTCCTCTTTGTTGACTTTGAAAATCTTGTCGGATATCTTCTAATTTGTCTGTTCCTTGGGATGATTCTCCCCGACTATAATTCAAACCACCTCGCAATGGAGATGATGTCTCTCTCCTTGCTCCTTTATTCCTTTTGAAATATTGTCTACTTTGTTTTTCTTCTGCCTTTAAAGTTAATTGGCATGCCTCTTCCATACTGTTAAACCTACGCATGCTTAATTCATCTTGAATAGAGAATTTTAGACCACTTACATACCTTGCAACCATCTATTCATCAATTTCTTGATGCTCCACGCGAATGGACAGCTTGTAAAATTCATTTGTATAGTCTTGCACAGTAGATAAGTTTTGTTTCAAATTTTGAAATCTACGAAAAAGAGTTTGCGTATAGTCTACAGGCAAAACTTTCTCTCAACTTCTTCTCCATTTTGCTCCAAGTCCTGCTTTTAGTCTTTCCCTTTCTAGTTATTTCCTTTTGCAGATGATCCCACCCGATCATTGCATGACCCTTTAACTTGGTTCATGCAAATTTCACCTTATTTTCCTCTATCATAGTCTTCCATTCAAATAATTTCCCCATGTCGTTCAACCAATCTATTAACTCCTCCGATTTGAGACTACCTGCATACTCTAAGACTTCAATTTTAATCTCTTCATTTTTTCCTTCTATTTCTCTAAGCATCCCTCTTCAAAAGTCAGGCACTCTAATTATGCTTCCTCTTCAACTTCTACATGTTGATCCTCCTCTCCTTGGCCTACTTCTTCATCAATCGTCTCTTCCTGGTCTCAATCTCTGATCGGACATCATACCTACAAGTTCTTCTACTTGCCTTTGTAGATTTTGCATATCCCTATGCATCTGGGCAATACCTACTCTTTGTAAGATGCTACCCCAATTTTTTCCAATTTTTGTAGCTATGAACAGTGTTAGCATCAAATGCGTAAACCAACTAAATGCCTCACTTTCTGATCACCCAGATCCCAGAATGGGCAAGGTGAGAGCATACAGTGATGTTGGCTTGCAATGAACAACAATGCAACAAGAATATTCAATTCATCTGCTGCGGCGGGCATCCACATATCGTGGGAATTCACCACTTTCCAGTGGGTATGAAATGAGTATGAAAGATTACAAAGTCATCCACTTGTTCAGTGGGAATTCACCACTTGTCCAGTGGTTAGAAAAGGAAGAAAATAGTTCTTTATCCTCACTGGCGGTATAACCATCCAGGGGTTACAATGTGTTTTGAAAGGATTCTTTCCTTCCACATTGGCGGTAAACCATCCAGGGGACTTAATGTATTTTCAAATAAGAAAGATTACAATAATAGCCAGTACAACAATGACCATTGACTTGATTACAAACTTGATAATGCCCCTTTGAGGATAGATTGATGTCTCTTCCTGGTCTCAATCTCTGATCGGACATCATACCTGCAAGTTCTTCTACTTGCCTTTGTAGATTTTGCATATCCCTATGCATCTAGACAAGACCTACTCTTTGTAAGATGCTACCCAAATTTTTTCCAATTTTTGCAGCTATAAACAGTGTTAGCATCAAATGCATAAACCAACTAAATGCCTCACACTTTATGATCACCTAGATCCCGGAATGGGCAAGGTGAGAGCATACGGTGATGTTGGCTTGCAATGAACAACAATGCAACAAGAATATTCAATTCATCTGCTGCGGCAGGCATCCACGTATCGTGGGAATTCACCACTTTCCAGTGGGTATGAAATGAGTATGAAAGATTACAAAGTCATCCACTTGTTCAGTGGGTAGAAAAGGAAGAAAATAGTTCTTTATCCTCACTGGCAGTATAACCATCCAGGGGTTACAATGTGTTTTGAATGGGTTCTTTCCTTCCACATTGGCGGTAAACCATCCAGGGGACTTAATGTATTTTCAAATAAGAAAGATTACAATAATAGCCAGTACAATGATGATTATTGACTTGATTACAAACGTGATAATGCCCCTTTGATAATGGTCCTCACTGCTGCAACTCAGAATTATTATATCAGAACTGTCCCTGAGAAGATGATGCCTTCAATCATGATATTTCATAGGATATGTTATAACTTTGTTCTTGACAACATAAGAGTGACTCAAATATGTATCTTAAGTATTCCAATGCACAAGACCATTAAAGATCAGGATGAGATAAAGATGCCACACTCAGGTTAGTATGGATGCACTGCTGGTATGGACAGCATGAAACCACTCCAAACAGAAGACTCAGATAAATGAATGATAATAAATGGAATTACTGCCTCAGATGGTGATAAACAACTGACTAGAAAGACCATTAAATAGTGACATTCAAAGTATACCAAATATTATTCATCCTCAGGGCCGTACGACTGGAGATGGTACGGCAGTCACTAAAAATTCAGACTTTACTTAATGTCTCTCCAAAATCATACAGAAAGAGTCTCCTAGCCTAGAGGACAATATTGCAAAAGAAATCAAATGACATCTTCTCTTCAATATTTTTATATCTCAAAATCCTTCCAAACTGCAGTACGGGCAAGGCATTGTACGGATATCATCAGCAACCAAAAGACTTCATCAAATACTCTGCATATACAATCAATATGATTGTCCAGTCATCAAAATCAGATCACAAACAAGTATGGAAGCAAGGTCATCAAGAATAATTTTCTGATCATGGATGATCACTTCCAGGCATGTACGGCAGATATAGTATGGACATACTCATAATTTCCAACATACATTAAAACTTCTGCAATATGTAACTGATGGAGTAGAAATCATCTAATCAATGATAAAACAATTGATTCTAATGTCCTTTGCTCAAGGCTAACAACATGTAAAGGAATTTATCTTTTCATGGGCCGTACGGCCTGAATGGTACGGATGCTCATAAGAAATTATAAACTTCTTCAAATTCTCTCAAACCACTCTTAAAATCTGCGTTTAGAACAGGAAATAGCATTACAAAATACTAGACAGCCATTAATAATCACAATACTTTTTAATGATCATAAATCTCTCGTACCTGGTACGGCCCCAGGAAGTACAGCCAGGTACAAAGGCATCCAAAAACCACAACAAAAATACTCAAACCAACACCAAAATTCAAGAATAACAAAATGCATTCATTTCAAACTAATTCAACAACAAACTTCTCAAAATCACCAAAATCCATTGAACACCATGTGATTCCCTAAGTGGAAATCATCAATTACCAGCTAGGGTAGGTATCTCACTACCGAAACTAATCTTCTCCAAGTGGGATTTCGTCCACAAGAAGGACAGATGAAAATGGGAGAACACATAGGTTCAATCCAACAGAATAACAATACAATATCCAAGCATCCCCCGCAATGAGCTCTCACATCTCTTTTATAGGCACTTGGAGAGTTACACAAGAAATTAATTCTTTCTTGGAAATAATACTTTTTTTCTCTCAACTTATAATATTCCATTTAACTCCACTAAAGTGCACATTTTAAGTGCCTAGAAGAAAGAATATGTTTTCCCCTTTTTAATGAGCTATAACACTTAATACCCTTTTTTAATTATTTTCACCCTAGGAACATAAGTGAAAATAATAATTAAAATAGCTCATTAAATATTACTTTTTGCGGAAAATAACAAACTGCATCCAAACGCCAAATAAACTGTACCAATATACTTAGAGGGGTAAGAGATGCAAAATAATGTCTTCCAGTGAACTTTCCAAAATTAGACGGCTTCTCCAAGAATCTTGGAGAGCAATCCAAGAAGCTGAATCCACTTCTAAAAGTTGCATAGGCATCCTGATGCACAACAGAGCTCAAAACCATCATCTGATATCCAATTACAACAAAACCAGAGCACTCCAAAATCTTTGGAGTTCATCAGACATGTCAGATAGCCTTTGAGGAATTAGGAACAAGCACAATACGTTCCAAAAATCAATGTGCCAAAAAAAAAGGGCATTACACTCTTCCTCTTCCTCTCACGGCCATCTTCTTGCTCTAATACCAGATGATGCAACCAAACTTACAGCATAATATTCAACACTATTATTATTGCAAAAATACTCAGAAACTCGGAATTTTTTTCGAATTCTCCTTCTCATTCCATTTCATTCTCCTACAATTGAAAAGAAAAATCAAACATATACAAAAACAAAAATTACCCTTTTTGGCAGTTTTTAGCAACTTTCTAAAATTGTCATTTGGGGTAATTTCGCATCCTTATCCATGTGGCCATGAAACTTGTCAATTATTTGAAACTAAATAAAAGAGGACTAATTGTCAACTTTCTTATCTAATTGCATGTAAAGTTCAAAAACTAAGTAGAAAAAACTTGGAAAAATCCTGAAAAATCATTAAAACCTCATTTTAAAGCCCTAGATGATAAAAAAAGGTCCCAAAAAAGTGTCGAAACGGCGATCTACTGAACTTGTCAATTCAGTGGAATTTTCAATCAACTCCTCAAGAGGCATCTGCCCACCAAATTTCAGCTCAAACGGACTCCCAAGTCAAACGTTATGACCTCCGGAAGTTTCTACATCAAAACCAAAATCACAACAATTGATAAATACAAAGGCCATAGACGAGCATTGTATAGAAAGGAAAAAAACTGCAATCATGATAATTAAATCATTAAATTCAAAATATGCATTGATCTCAATGCAATCAGACCTAGGAATAAATCTTGTCACGCAATCAAAGCCATCTAAGTAGTCTTTGGCATTTAAGTTGGCAGGTGATTTAATTGTCAAATCACGTTGGCTTTTATGTGTGATTCTTTATCCCCAAATGAAATATTATTAATGGCATTTATGTGACCAAATATTGTCTAAAAAACGACAGTGGATTATTTCCAATTATTGTTAGTAATTATGTCAACTAAATTTGCCAAAAGTATGAGGCAACAAGCAGGGTTGTCAATAATACTTACATGTGATGTATGTCAATTGTGCATTGCATGTGTGATGAAGGGGTGTCCTGTAAGATACTACCCCCAGTTTTTTCCAAAATATACAATGATATAGCAGTGTTAGCATGAATTGCATAAACCAACTAGATGCCTCACACTTTTTGGTCCCTAGATCCTAGGATGGGCAAGGTGAGAGCATACAATGATTGGCTTACAAATGAATAACTATGCAATCAAGAAACTACAATTCATCCGCTGCGGCGAGCATCCACTTATTGTGGGAATTCACCACTTTTCAGTGGGTAGAAGAGCAAATGAAAGAATTACAAAGCCATCCACTTGTCTAGTGGGTATTATCCACTTATTCAGTGAGTAGGAAACAAAGAAAGATTCATTTCTCCTCACTAGCAGTAATACCATCCAGGGGTCATTAAGTGTGATACAAATAAGGAAAGTTTACAATGCTATCAACTGTATATAATAATCAAGATGACTATTTAAGTCTGATATCATTTTTCCAATGATTATGCTCACACATGAACCCTACAACCACAGAGAGAGTTATGCTGATCACCCAATCCAAGGATGATATTCAAATCAAGACTCTGTTGTTCATCAGAAATTGTTATATCAGGCTACCTCTTCATAGTACGGTGACTTGTAGAAAGAAATCTCACAAATTATATCATAAACCATTTGTCTTCAAACTTCTTCAAATCTGCAAGTACGGCCATTAGAGGGTACAGACCAGCAGATGAGAGCATATAAACTCATGAAACATATTCCAAAATACTAATAAAATTATCTACAGCCTATTACAAAAGATAAACAATGATTCTCCTCTCAAAACTTATCAAAACTCTCAACTCTAATCAACTCCATGAAAGCTCCCTGGCAAATTCTTTATGAGCTTGCTCTAATCTCTGTCTCCAGCACAATGGTGATTCCTATAGTGAAACCACACCCAACCTCAAGAGGGTTTTCGTCCTCAAGAGAATATGGAAGAACACGCAAGTTCAATCCAGCAGAGTAACAATACAAATCCAAAGCATCTTCAAACAATGAGCCCATCTCCTCCTTTTATAACTTTTTGAGGGAAATAAAATATTATTTCTTTTATACCTTCATATTTCTCCTCAAAAATATAAAAAATAATTCATTATGTGTGCACAACTTAAAGTCACCTTTTTTATTTAAAGCTCATTTTAGCTCCAAAGACCCTTCTTTTTAAAATGAAGGAAATATTTGATTTGCAAGGTCCCAATATGATGCATCCATGATTTAAAGTTTTTCATCCCCTTCCAATGAGCTGTAACACTTAAGTGTTAAATGAACATTTCCCAACCTTTTTAACTTAAGTGCAATAATTAATTGTTTAGCTCATTAAATCAACTGATTTTACGGAAAATCCCAAATATCACCAAACTGCAAAATTAAGCATATCAACATACTCCATGATGTTTGGGAAGATGAATGATGCCTTCCAGGAGACTTTCTAAAAATAGACAGCTTCTCCAAGAATCTTGGAGAGCAAACTGGGAACCTGATCAAACATTAAAAAAGCATCACTGCGATCCTGAACACCATCTGAGCTCAAAGCCATAGCCAATTGCTCTGTAAAATTGATCTGTGGCCACTCCAACATTGGAGTTCTCCCAACAAAGCTGGATAGCCACTAAGAGACTAAGAACAAGCCAAAATATGCCAAAAATCAATCAATGCGCCAAAAATGAAACATTACAATCCTCCCCGCTCAAAATTGCTTGTCCTCAAGCAATTCATGCTATCCAACCAAGATACCTGCATGATTATCAATAATATATCTGGATCCCAAATCACTCTCAAGAATGCTTCACATCGCTTCTGCTGCGCCACTCTGATATAATTGCGAACTGCACAACTGACACTCTATATAATCCTCTGAAACATTCTTCCAATCACACAACTATTTGGATCCCAAACATCAATAAACCCAAAGATAAAAGAATGAGCAATCATCCAACATAAAACTATTGCTGGGAACCAAATTCTGAAATGCTCCTCCGAGGAAGAACATAAATCAGCTTGATCACAAGCTGAAAACAACTCTGAACAGCCATGAATCAGTTGATTCTCACTCTCCAAAAGGGCATTAATAATTGTAACACTTGTTTCTTTCAGCTGATTACTTCTGTCATCTTCCCACAAAGAGCTAAAAGAAACAAAAAGATCAATCTCATGGCTGCATAACTCTGAAATAATCTCATGAAAATCAGATTTCAGCGATCTAAAAATGGGATAGCAACAACAAAACTGAAATCTGTTAAGAACAAATAGAAATTTAGGCCATCTACAATCAAAATATGTAAAAGTTATCACCAAAATTTCTCTCCAATCAATCAATATGTATGCAATTGAACACCTATGATGGCTAATGGGAGTAAGGACAGCAGCTTTATAACTGAAATTTGACTCCAAAATTATACAAAAAACAATCTTACCAACACCACTATCCTCCATGGAACCCTGCAAATAAACTCCATTGCGAAAGTAGGCCATCATTGAACCTAATCCCTTGCATACCTGAACCTTATGCCCATCTTCAACAACTGATCAAAACTTCCAGTTGAAGAAATTTTTGTGCACAGTAACATTCCATGAATGCTTTGCGCCAAGATCCCATATCCTGTTACTATCCTCCTCCATGTTACTTACATCAAATTAGTCTTCATCATTCAACATGAAAAGAAAATTATCATGAGTTAACTCAACTTTCATCATAAAAAGAGTATTACCAAATGATTGGAAGTTGTTTTCACCTTCATGTTCAAATAGATTACCATTTTGTTCCATCTCTGCATTATCATACTTAGGAGACTATCCTAAGTCAAAATCATCTTGAAACAAATCAAACTCTTCAGTCATCAGCGTGTTATCATCAGCGTTCACAACTTTATCTTGCTCCTTGAATTGATGTTCATCAATAAGCTGACTTTCAACTTCTAAGAGAGTCATTTGAGTACTCTCTAAAGAATTTAATGTTGATTTAAGCTTAGATGTAAGCTTATCAATTTCAGCATCTCTTCCCTTCAATGCTTCACATATTCAATCAGCAAACTCAAGGATATGATCTCTATCAGAAAGAAGGTTCAAATAATCTGATTTCAGTGTTTCTAGTGTCCCTCTGACTACACACCAATTTTCAAGTGAAGATCCTCTTTTCCGTGCCCATTTGTCTTCTTTCAATTTGTGCTCTCCAAATGTGATCCTCAACAAATTTATGTATGTGACCAAAGTGTGTTAAAGATTGAACAATCTTATCTTCAGTGACCAATAACTGATTCTGAAATTCAGATGTTGGATCAAAAATAGAAGCTGATTCAAATCTTCCAACAAATTTCCATCAACAAGCTCATCAACTAACACTTCTGCAAGGACACTTGGTTCTTCAATTTGCATGGGAGATGAGTCTTCTTCTTCATTTTGATCAAATGTTATGGCAACATCAAATTTATCACTGGCTGGTTTAAATTCTTCATCAGCATACTCTTCATCCTGAATTTTTGAGAAATCAAACGGTTCTTCACTTTGCATGGAAATTTCCCACTCATAATCTAAATTACCTTCACAAGCATGGTGAAGATACTCCTCGTTAGGGGCTGTCCTAAAAGTTTCAGTAGCATTAACTTCTTTGATTTCATTGTTTCCCATGTCCTCAAATAAACACTTCACTCCAATGCTCTCAGGCTCACTTGCACAGTCACCTTCTAGCAGTCTATTGATCATCTTCATCTCCTCAATTGTAGTGGCATCTTCAGGATCTTCATCAAATGAAGGACTTGCAAAGTCCAACACTTCTGGCTCTTCCTCAAAGCAAAGCTCAACTTCACTAATTTCTATTGTAGACTTCTCCAAATCAGCAAACTCCTCTATGCATGTCTCATGATTTGTGACTTTGTCTTCATCATACAGAAGCTTAGACTCATTTCTTTCAGCTAACAAGTCTTCATCTTCACCATTTTCAAATTTCACATCATTCGGAAAGAAAGAACATGTGTTGAAGGTTGTTGATTCATCTTCCATTTTCTTGCATTGGTGGTTAGCCTCCCAAGAATCTTTGCATAGGAAACAAAGATTTCTTCTTCTAAGTTCATTCTTACTGAACTCTTTCTTCCTCGAAATAGGAGGCTTCTTGTCCAGTGGGCTGGAAAGTGATGACTTAGAAAAGTTCTTGGTCCTTGCCATAGGAAAAGGTAATTTGGGCTTGCATAAATACATTGTCTTCATCTCCTCTTCCTTCCTTATCTTCTGAATGTATTCTATAAATCCCTTTTTGTCAGGATTACCCTCTTTGATGATTTTCAAGAAAGCATTCCAAGGAAGTTGTTGCTTACAATCATCTGATAGTCTTTCGTACTCATCAATAATCTTAGTGGCCTCATGATGATACTTCGTTCGATCCAACTTCTCTTGAACTGCTCTTTCCAACTCATCCTGACTTTGCCTAAGAGAATCAAATAGAACATCTGTCTCACTTCTCCTCTTAAGAGATGCCATAATCTAACAATCACTGAATGACCTCTTTCAACTACCACACACTGAATAACATGCAAGTGCTGATCACTCACATGCAAGGCTGAAAACTAACTTGCTCAACTGAAAGATCTGCAGCAAATTAGCTCCCCACCAGGCTAGCAAGAACATACCAACTCTGATACCACTGTAAGTTACTACCCCCAATTTTTTTTCAAAATTACATACAATGATATGGCAATGTTAGCATGAATTGCATAAACCAACTAGATGCCTCACACATTCTAGTCACCTAGATCCCACGATGGGCAAGGTGAGAGCATACAGTGATTGGCTTACAAATGAATAACTATGCAATCAAGAAACTACAATTCATCTGCTGCAACAGGCATCCACTTATTGTGGGGATTCACCACTTTTCAGTGGGTAGAAGAGCAAATGAAAGAATTACAAAGCCATCCACTTGTCCAGTGGGTATTCTCCAATTATTCAGTGGGTGGGAAACAAAGAAAGATTCATTTCTCCTCACTGGCAGTAATATCATCCAGGGGTCATTAAGTGTGATACAAATAAGGAAAGTTTACAATGTTATCAGCTGTATATGATAATCAAGATGACTATTTAAGTCTGATATCATTTTTCCAATGATTATGCTCAAACATGAACCCTACAACCACAAAGAGAGTTATGCTGATCACCCAATCCAAGGATGATATTCAAATCAAGACTCTGTTGTTCATCAGAAATTGTTATATCAGACTGCCTCTTCATAGTACGGTGACTTGTAGAAAGAAATCTCACAAATTATATCATAAACCATTTGTCTTTCCATCAATATCTAAGATACTTGGCATAGAATAACTTTGAAGACCACTGAACAAACACTAATAAGGATCAACAAACAGTTTAAAAGACTCAAACTCAGACTGGTACAGCACTAGACTGCTACGGACTGCCACAATCTAAACATGTTTGCCCCACTCAGAAAACCAGCAATACCATATGAAATGGACCACCATATGAATGACATTGCAACTCATTTTATGCCCACCGAGAATAGATAATGCAAACACAAATAAGAATTAACTTCCCAAGTGTCGTAAGGTCCAGAAAAAGTACGGCAACTCACTAAAAATCAGATTTTGCATTAATACCCATAAAAATACCATGAATGGTGATGCCTAGGCAATGAAAACAACTCCCAATCAATTGATAATCCTTTGAGTTAGCTTTTGATAATCCTCTATTTGTGTTGAATGATGAAGATCAATTTAATGATAGCAATACGGAGGAGGATAGTAACAGAATATGGGATCCAGGTGAGGTGCACTCACGGAATGTTATTTTACACAAAAACTTCTTCAACTGGAAGTTTTTATCAGTTGTTGAAGGTAGACATAAGGTTCAGGTATACAATGAATTAAGTTCAATGATGAATTACTTTCATAATAGCGTTTATTTTCAGGATGTTGTGAAGAATAGTGGTGTTGGTGAGAATGTTTTATGGATGATTTTGGAGTCAAATTTATTCCATGAAGCTGCTGTCCTTATTCATATCAGCCATCATAAATTGTCAATTACATATTTTTTCATGGATTGGAGAGAAATTTTGGTAATGACTTTGATGTATGTTGGTTGGAGATGGCCTAAAATTCTTGTTGTTTTCATAAGATTTCAGTTTGGTGATGGTTGTCTTATTATTAATTTACTGAAATGAAAATTTTATGAAGTTATATCTGATTTTTGCAACCATGAGATTGCATTTTTTATTGTTTCTAGCTCTTTTTGGATGGATGACAGAAGGTCTCAGCTGAAAGGGACAAGTGTTTCAGCTAATTGCGCTCTTTTGGATGCTCAAAATCAGATTATACCTAGCTGTTTGGAGGTACTTTCAGCTTGTGTTCAAGTTGATTTGTGTTCTTCTTTGGAGGAACATTTCAGTTGTTGGTTCCCATCTGTTATTTCAGGTTCGATGAATTGCATTGATGACTTGTTGGAGGATGCCAACTACTTCACTTTCATGTTTAAGGATGAAATAGATGTTTGGAATCCAAAAGGTTGGGTGATTGGTAGAATGTTTCAGAGTATTATGTAGAGTAGCTGCTATGCAGTTGACAGTTATATCAGAGTATCGCAGTGGAAATGGTGTGGAACATTCTTGAGGTTAACTTGGAATCCAAGTATATTATTTGCTAATCATGCAGGTTTCTTTGTTGGATGGCATGTATTGCTTGAGGACAAGCAATCTTGAGCAGGGAGGACTGTAATGTCCCTTTTTTGGCGCATTGAACTTTGTGCACATTATGTTTGTTCCTAATCCCACGAAGGCTATCCGACATGTTTGGATGATCTCCAAACTTCTTGGAGTGATCATAATTCTATCTGCAGAGCAGTTGTGGGTATCTCAAGTCTGCATTTTCATCAGGGATGGTCAAAGTTATTTGTCAAAATATATTGGTCTGGTTTAATTATCAAATTTGGAGTTATATGGAGTTTTTATTAAGTTTGATAATTAAACAGGTTATTCTAATTTTTATTGTGCACTTAAGTATAAGGTGGAAATAAGTGACTTAATGTTATGTCTTGAAGGGAAAAGGGGAAATGTTTTATTTTAAATTCCCTAGTCACTTTAATGTGTGCACATAACTTGGAAATAGACTTATTTTATAAGTTGGAGGAAAAAAAGGCTCTATTTTCAAGAAATGATCTTTTTGTAACTCCCAGGTGCCTTTAAAAGGAGAGGGAGAGCTCATTTGGAGTTCATGCTTGGATTTGATAATGTTATGCTACTGGATTGAAACCAGAGATCAATTGTGCCTTCTTGTGGACGAAAACCCATTTGAGGATGATCAGTTTCGGTGGTGAGATATCCACCCTGACTGGTAATTGATGATTTCTACTAAGGGAATAACATGGTGCTCACTGGATTTTGGAGTTCTCGAGAAGTTTAGTATTGTGATCAGTTTTGGAGTGTAGTGTGGTGTTTTTTTATGCATATTACTTGTGATTTTGGAGTTATTTGTGAGTTTTGTATATCTCTTGCCTTGGTCGTACATCTCTGGCCGTACACTTGCTGAAACATTGATTTTCATCAGAAATTCAAGTTGGTATTTTTGATGCCTTTATTGATTGCATGGTATTTATCCATGGTAGACAACCCCTTTACAAGTGATTTGATGAGTTTTGGTGTTGTTATGTGATTTCTAGGAATGATCCATACATGTCCTTGGTCGTACTGCTGATTGGCATCGATGCACAAAAGAAAAAAGTGTTGAGGAGTTTATAATCTCTATTGACTGTATCTTTGTTGCCTCCCTTAGACGATAAGTTTGGAAGTTATTTGGAGTTGATTGATGTAGAAATGAATTTTATATGTTTGTCATACCATTTCCTGGCCGTACGGCCCAGTTCAGGAAGATTTTATGGTTGTGTGTTATTTTAGTATGATATTAGTGAGTGGTCTGCTCAGAATCTTTAGTTTGGCCAGTATAATCAATTTGGGAGTGTTTGCAAGTGGATCAGATCAGTGTTTGCAATTTTGTGATTTCAAACCACCTTTATGACTGTCGTACATGTCCATATCAGCCAGCCAGTTTAGAAAATCAGTGCAACAATCATTTATATCAGAAAAAGCAATCATTATCAGCTATTTGGTGATTTGTTTGTCAATTACAATGCAGGGTATGATTCTTTATTAATGATCTCAAGGGAAATTGCTCATCTAGTTCTGATTTATGGTGATATTGTTCATGTTTAGATTGAGTATTTAATACTTCATTGTAATCAATTTCACATTAAAGGCCCCCTAGATGGTTTACTGCCAGTGTGGAAAATGAACTTTCTTTATTTTCTCACCCACTGGAAAGTGGAGTATTCCCATTGAATAAGTGGATGGCATTGTATCTTTTCCTTGTTTTTCTTTTACCCATGAAAAGTGGTGAATTCCCACATTATGTGGATGCCCGCCGCATCGGATGAAGCATAGATTGTAGATTGCATAGTTTAATTTGTAGCCAAATCACCGTATGCTCTCACCTTGCCCATTCTGGGATCTAGGTGATCAGAAAGTGTGAGGCTTAGTTGGCTTATGCTATTTCATGTTAGTATCGTTGTTCATTGTTTTCAGTTTGAAAAAGAAAAAAAAATAGGGGTAGATTGTTACAAATGCACACTTTTTGCATATCCCTGTTAAAGGAGTTGGGGGTTGTGACAAGATCACACTTGAAATGAGGGCTAAGATGATCAAATTATATACAGGGGAAATCACTACACCATCAATTTCTAGTACACCGTCACGAGGAGGTTCAGGTATACCACCTTCATATCTCTCATTTGAGGTGAGTGCAGTGGAGTCAAGGGGAAAACGGAAAGCTACAGGTTCATCCTCACCAAACCCAATCACAAATATGTCCAATGTGCAAGGAAGGGAGACTATAGATGAGGCCATTGCCAATTTCTACTTTAGCAACGACATTCCTTTACATGTCGCTCAATCTCCTTTGTACAAGGAAATGCTTGAGAAGGTAAGCAAAGTTGGTCCAGGTTATGTGGATCCTAGTGAGACTAGATTGAGAACCACTCTCGAAAAAAAAAGTTATTCCAAGGTTAACTTGTTGATGGAGGAAGGCCAAATGGGTGACACATGGTTGTAGCATAATCATGGATGGGTGGACGGATATTAGACACCGTCCACTCATCAACGTTATAGTTTCATGCATTGATAGACCTTACTTCTTGTGAGCAATTGATTGCTCAGGAAAACACAAAGATGCCGAGTTTCAGTTTCAGATCCTAAGAGAGGCCATTGAGGAGGTTGGTCCTCAAAATGTAGTGTAAGTGATTACTGATGCAGCAAATGTTTGTAGGGCATCAGGTATGTTGGTTCAATCTACAAATAAGCACATCTATTGGACCCCTTGTTGTGTGCATGCTATGTGAAAGGAAGCAAGGTATGCGGAAACGCTTCCTACAATGATCTATTGAGGAAAGATTTATGCAAATTTTAACTTTTACAGTTATAGATTAAGATTCACATTAACAGAAAAGTGATAACATCCAAATGCAAATACAAAACTCACAACACAAGATATACGTGGGGAAAACCCTTTCAGGTGAAAAACCCCACACTCCAAAACCTGCACAATGTTTTATCAAATCAAAAGATGATTACAACACACTTGCATTGCAAACTCTTTCACGAGTACACAATGTCAATTCTCATTCGCATCCCATGACCTTTCACATTCTCCAACCGCTTATTTCTGAAGCTTCTTTGGCGGTTATCCAATGTCAGTTTTTCCATGTCGGCTAATAACAAACTAGTTGTCGACGCCTCTATTAAATATAGGGCATTTTTTGTCGGGGGCCCATCAACCCCCGCTGGGGGTGTTACCCCCAAACCCCTACCGTGGGCTCCGCCCCCGGGCCCCACACAAGGGGCTCCACCCCCCTGCATTCCCCCATTAATTATTTTGGGGAGAAACCACAGCTAACAAAGTCAGCAAAATTTACCTCGCAGCATGTACCTGCAGCATGATCAGTCACATATGTCATTTCAGCTTTTACATGTCATAGAATCTGTCATAACTCATGACACATGACCACAAGGTGCCAACACATGGAAAAACTATGCCAAGTCAACATGGGACACCTACCTCCTCATATGAGGACAAAATTTACATAGAAAAGTACACTAGTAGGCAAAAAGAAATAAATACAACATTAGGAACTTGCAAAGGTTGAGAGACCTTAATTCCCAACACTATGAACAATGCATTCAAAGGCATTGGAAAGATAGGGTGGGTGAAACAGGTGGTGGGGGATGCAAGGGAGGTGCAAATATTTATTTGCAACCACCACATTTCATTGGCAATGTTTCAGAGCTTTACAAAGAAAGAAATCCTCAAACCAGCAACTTTATTTGCTTCCTATTTCATTCTACTAGAGAGGATGCTTGAGTTGCAAAAGCCATTGCAACTTATGGTTATGACACAAGATTCGAATAGGTGGATGAGTCAAAGACTGAGCGGTAGAAGAGGGTGAAGGAGATTGTGATCACTGATACTTTTTGGTCGAATGTGAGATACATCACATCTTTTGTACATGTTTTCACTATCATCAGATTTGGGGATTTTGATAGTCCTAATCTTGGGGAGATGTACAAGTGCATTGATAGCATGCTTGGCCAAATGAAAGCCACCATTTGTGCGAAAGACCCCACCCTAGAGTTCTACAATGAGCATATTCACCCCATCATCTAGAAAAGGTGGAACAAGTTGATCAACCCTCTACACATGGATGCATATGCTTTAAATCCAAATTGGTATGTGGAAAGAATTGGTGGAATTCTTCCTTTTAATGATCACGAGGCAAGGAATGGCCTCATGAAAGCCTTCAAAAAAATGTATATTCAAAGGAAGCTTCATTAACAGAGTGAGTGCATTAAGTTCATGAAACTAGATGGCTACAAGACTTCAACAAGGATTGACAAGCACACTTTGGCACAGGAGAAGCCAATTAGTTGGTGGGCAATCCATAGACATTCAAGACCATTGTGCACACTTTCCATTCGTCTTCTCTCACAAGTTTCTAGTTCCTCAGCTACTAAGAGGAACTAGTCCACATATAGATTTATCCACTCTCTAAAGAGAAACAGACTTACTCTATGAGAGTGGAAAAGCTCATTGCAGTGCATAGTACCTTGTGTTTGAATGATTGCAAGACACCTCAGTATAGGCAAAGCCCAACATAGAGGTGGGATGTAGAGCTCGAGGAGCCACAGCAACTTGATGATGACCACGATGTGCAGATGGCATTAGAGGATCCCCTTCCTTCCGACAGTTCCAATGATGAGGAGTTTCCTACATATAGAGCCGTTGATGATGATGATCCTGATTTTTTAGCTTTTTCGCATTTTGCTCAAACAAAAACAGCTATAGATATCGTTTTTGACAATTTAATCTTGTCATTTGATGCTTGTCACTTGTATAATGAGATTATGAGACTCTACTTGGTACTTTCAAATTTCAAATTGCTTATAACTTACTTGAATATTTCAATTTGAAATGGATTCCGATTTTCAGCTATTATGAGTATGAACTATGAAGTAAGATGACTCATGAATGATCATTGTTAGTTTAAGTTACTTGTATCTCTTTTTAGATTTTTAACCTATATATATTTTTATTAAAATATATTATTATATAGCTGTCCCCTCGCCATCCCCAAAATTTTGGAAAAATTTTGCCGTCCCCGGAAACCTATCCCCCAGTCCTGAAAACTCAAAGAAACACTGTATTACATATAGTGCCATACTTGGCACATTTGACATAAACCACACACTATCACACTTGGCATGTCCTCAATGACAATCCATTCTAGGCCAAAATTGACATACCTATGGCCAATTCATGACCAAACTTGGCATGTCCTCAAAATCAATATATGGCAGAAAATATACATCTTCGTGTGTCGCAACAAGGCTTACTGGTGATATATCTTCAATACACATTCATTGTGGTAGCCCAATGTAACTGTTTTGTTCAACTCACAACTCATACATGTCATCATCCAATTCTGCATGAATGAGATAAGGATGTGAACCAATGTATCTTGAGCTTTTCAACCATTTTGTGGTAGCAAAGCTCATCGAGTAACATCCAACCTTTGGCATTGATAGGACATTGTGGCTTTCAAGAGTTCATTATGAATGCTCTTGTACTCTAGGTGGTGTAGCTGCCAATAGTAATGCTCAAGAGACAATTCATCCAACCATCAGTTCATTACGAAATTTCAAAAACATGAAATATAGAATTCAAGTGATAGAACTTCCCAACCATAAACCATCTGAAAAAGGCACGGTGCCCATAGCGACTTTGAAAAAGACCTGCAAGGACCAAAGGACCAGAGGCAAGTTATCATCCCAATTGTGTTTGTTGAGGCCACATGATTAGATATATGGGTCACAGGCTATGGATTTGCAGTGGTAGATCACAAATTTCTCAACCATTCCACTTCCCCATGCATAACAGACTATGGATTTGCAGTGCTAGATCATAAATTTGTCGGTTTACTCTTTATAGTATGATTAATGAAATGTGTTCTGTTATCACTTTGAATCTCCACCGGACATATAAACCTTGTGATGATAGAGGAGTACAACAATTTGGTAATGGTTGCAGCATTACTGGTTTTGAAGGCTGCAGCTTCAAGCCATTTGATGGCATAATCAATAATAACCAAAATGTTTTTATTCCCTTCTGTGGTAGGTAGAAGGGAACTTGCAAAATCAATGGCCCAATGCTCAAAATAACTAGTCAGCAAGATAAATTGAGAGGTGCAAGATTGCAGTATTGCAGTCGCCCAACATGCTAGCAGATGCCAGATTGGAAGACCCATTGATCCACATCTATAAATAGAGTTCACCACCATAACCTTAGATTAGTATGCAACAAGCACCACGTTCTTGGTTGTTGTGTGTCTGCCAGGCATTCCTTCATGGCCTTCATGTAGAATATCCAGAACTCAAGAGAAGGATAGAACACGCTGCAAAAGATCAGTGGTACCACATTGGCAAAGGTGGATTATCAATGAGAGTATATGGAAGACATTCACGCTCAAAACCAACTTGGGTAAGGCTGAAAACAACTCCCACGCGTCTTCCAACTGAAAGTTCCTCCTTCCCAAGTCTGGGTTTCTTTGCCAACCCCCATGGATAAGTGCAAACCAAAGTTTGAGGTGGCTGATCTGTAGCAAAACAGCAGAGTTAGGGTTGAAGATTAGAACTTCCTTCCTCCAAGGTACATCTCTCTTGTCATTGTGCCCCTCCAACGTACTTTGTTGGTGACCACTATGTTGAATTTGAAGTAATGAAGTAGCTCCACCATGCTTGAGCTGCACAACTCTGCTACTCATATGTGCCTCATCAGAAGACCTCCTAAAGTACCCATAGGCATCTTTCCCAAAAAAAAATGCCTCCCATGCAACATGTCCAAGTGCCATCCACAAACTGCACCTCCAAAACATTGAGATCAGCATAAAACATTACATTCATTTCAATCTCATTTTCTTGCTCTTCATGGAAAATTGCTATATCTTTGATCTTTTCTTGCAACTCAACCATGAAATCATCAACCACTGAGGAACTAAGAGCAATTGATGTCTTCCCAAGAGTTACCATTTGAGTATTGCTCCAATCCTTACTTAAAATCTCTTTCCAATCCAATTGTGAATAAACAAATGTAATCGTATGATGGCTGGTTAAAAAAAAACAGCAGCATTAATTTTGAAATTTGTAATTTTATCCTTCCAACAAGGTACATTCCTACCATCATCATTAGTCTTCAATAATCCTTGTTGATGACCTCTTGTATAGAAACTCACACAAAAATTGTCTCTATCATGCTTATATTTTGTCATTCTGATATCCACATTGACTCCTTCAAAGATAGGAAAAAACTCAACTTTCCATACTTCCATACTCGTTGCCACTGTCCAAAACTCAATATGACCATTCACATGTATATCTTCGACAAACAAGTCTTCTAAAACTCTAATTGCACTCATAACGAAAGATTATTCCAAACAACTACTTGCATTGTACTTCATATGATAAATCACACATATTCAAACACAAATACCTTTGAATTTCCAAAACATTCATGTGTTCTTAAACCAAGGTCTCATTTTATTTATTTGTGGATCCTTACATCCTTATTGTATATAGAAGTTTTTGTTTTTCTGAACATAAAAGTTTACATATCATTCTCAGATAAGGGAAACTCTTTTGGTTCCTCTTCTTCCTCAGACTCGAGGGTTACAGATTTGGGAGGTGGGTGTACTCGTGAGTACTCCTACAAGACCTCCTTCCCCATAAGGGGTGCATTTCGGCCACAGCCAAAAGGCATGTCCCGATGGGCCGATGGCTTGCTTTTTACTCCAGTCGAAGGGGTTGGTATCATTTTTGCCCCCTTGTTCTTTTTCTTCTTCCCTAGGCGAATACGCTTGAGCGCATCAGCCAATGTTTCTAAATCTTCCCTTTTATCTTCCTTCATCCCCTTTTCCTTTGGTTCCTTAGGTTGTTCTTTTTCGACCGATGACCTAGGCATCTCATTATGTTTGGTTTTGTTGACTCGCCCTCTTGTTCTTGATGTTCCCTCCATTCTGACATAAGAAATAACGTATTATTATTAGGATATCCCATATAAAACCTTGCAAAAATAACCTTCGAAAAGCAATTCAATCCCAAAAATAATTAAATAGAATAAAATAATTATAAAATGGTGTGAAAAAAGGAAAATAATTAAATAACTTTCATCCTTATAGTCAAATAGGATTACATACATCAATGAATCAATAAGTATGTCAAAAACAAGATCGTGCCTTTACAAGATTTAGCCATGTAGGCTTATACAAAAATATCATTTTAGCAATATATAATACCATTCCACATGAGCACCGTTGAACCTGAGCGAGAGAGAGAGAGAGAGAGAGAGAGAGTATCATCGTGGTGATATCCACCCTGCCACGAAGCATTAAGCTTCCCCGTGCTACCCAACGGGGAAGCCTGACCCATCACGAGGGGTCTAGCAAACTGAAGGCAACTTAGGTGAAAGACTCTGGAGCTCTTCTCAAACTCATTATACCCAAATGCAAGAATGGAAAATGCATCCACAACTCATACATATTTTCAAGAAAGGTAATATACATATGCTATGAGACATCATTCTTCTCAAGGAACAGTCATTCATTCTTAATATCAAGATCATTTATCATGGACACAATCAATGAATTAGAAGTTGAAATCATTTATCTATCAAGATCAATTTAGGTCTCTTTCCCAACAATGCAGAAAAAGAAGTGCATACATAACTCCAAAACATAGGACATCATTTCATAAGACATAACACACATCTAATACAACGATGGACTTACAAGCATGACTCAAGCATGTGCAACTGATTGAGAACCATAGTCTGAGAGTCTATGCCTTTTGGCATACTATCATTTTGATTTCAATACCAAAACTTTTAGTGAATAACTAATGCTCATGCATTTTACCTAATCCAAGGTTATGTCTATCAAAAACCACAATCTTCTTAATCGTATGACCGTTCTAAGATAAATCAATCTCCTAGATTATAGTTTACAATACAAGATTAGAAAGATCATCCTCCTTTCATTCTTTTCAATATATTGGCAATTACCTCCACTGGTTCTTCCCAAAAGATACCATTTAAGAGTACTACTTTTCATACATTGCTTTCATAAGTCAAACATGGAAATTCATACTTTCTATGGTAACACAGTCCCCATGCCAACTTCAATTATTCTTCTAAAATAAGACTTTAAGCTTATAACATAGGTGTATCTGACACAATTGAACACAAAGTTGATAATATTATTATTATTTTAATCATTAAATCGACCAACTCACTACTATATTGCATGGTCATGTCTAAGAAACAAAGTTTACATACGATACTCATTCAGATTTAAATGACTACAACTCTAGTACTATGTCATAATCTATTAAAGAAGATTGTGTTTCTAGTTATGTAATAGAGAATAATTGTTGAACAATCAAGTTTACTAGTTTGCCTAATACTACGTAATTATGAAATCATACTTTCCCAGTCAATGTGAGACATTTAACTTCAGGCGGTTACCAATTTATCTAAACAATTGTAATTACCATTCTTAAATCTGGTTCAATTTCAATCTATATGATCTGATTACTACAGGTAAATACTCATTTTGTCAATATGAACAGCACAATGATTAATTTTATATATATATATATATATATATATATATATATATATATATATATATATTCCTGTTTTAAACTGATTAAATGAAAACTAATATACAGAAATTTCAGTCATTAAATTTATACATCTAAACTATGTTGGAATAGTAGTATTAAATATACATATCTTTGTAATTGTGGAACAGTGGTGTGTATATATATATATACCAACTGCTAGAGATAATCGCATATATACAACGAATATGTTTTACATATATCAGTGATCATAGGGATCAGAAATTGGGCGACAGCATATTAAAAAAACCAGAAGAAAGCATTTAAGATTTTTAATAAACAGGGCAGGGGCCCTGGCTCGATTGGCTAAGTAATTCCGTTGCGGTAAAGATGGTCACGAGGTCCAGTCTCCCCCCTGCCCACCTGATAATTGTAACCGGTTCATAGCTCCGGTCAAAAGCGTTTACCCATGAATAAAAAAAAAAAAGATTTTTAATAAACAAAGTTTATAATATATAATAAAAAAGTTTATATGGCATGGTGGAAGGCAACGGCCTCCTTAAGGAGAGTCGTAGCCTCAAGCAGGCTGCGGCTTGGGGGCGCTGCGGCCCTCCCCACAGGCCGGAGTCGCAACACTCCCACCGGCCCTCTTATGGTGCCGTGGGTCTGCCTAATACCCCCGTTTCGCCGAAAATTTAATGCACAGTTTAAAATAAAACAATTCTAGTATAAAATAATTTCCAGTATATGCTATTTATACAGTATAAATAATAACATTATACACAGTATAAATATTAACAGTGTTAATAATAATAACAATATAAAATAATAATGGTATAAAATAATAACAGTAATAAAATATAAACTGTAATAACAATAATAACGATAATAAAATAATAACAATCGATCTCTCTGTTTCTACAGCAAGAAAATAATAGCAAATTGAAGGCAATGAAATTTATTCCAAACATCCAAAATTATGACATTTACGGATTAAATAAAAACCTGGTTAGTTTGCTTCCCAGTGCCTTTGAATCCCTTTCGGCTCTCCTTTCCTTCCTCCCGTTCCTCTTTTTGCTTCCTTTGAACTGTATCTGTAATTTTTATTTGTCTCTCTTGCTTGTTTTTTTGAGAATGAGAAATGAGAATTGAGAATGAGTATGAGAATTGAGAATGAGAATGAGAATGATCTTCTTTCACATCAATCTTTCCTCTTAATAAGTTCTTCTCTTCTCACATCTATTCTTTCTATCTTTTTCCAATTTTTTATTTTTGCTTTTTGTTTTGTTTTATTCTAATTTGGTGTCTTTTTCTATTGTTTTCTTTATTTCTATATTTTGTTTTATTTCTCCTCTCTTTTGTTTTATTTCTAAGTTTTTGTCTTTCTTTTTCTATTATTTATCTCTATTGTTATCAAAAAGAATAAATATTCTAATTTCATTTCATGCATAAATTTTTTATAACTAAACATAATTTTAACAATTTATTTTGCCACACACAATTATCTAAAATAATAAATAAATATAATTTCTTTCCTTCACATACAATTTTAATAAAAACCAATATATAAATAGATTAAATCTACTTTTATTTCAATAAGAGCATATTAATATTTAACTAACAATTTAATTAAATGGCAACTTATAAAACATAAAGGTGATTTATTTTTCTACCAAAGACGAGGAAGCAATGTATCGACATAATTTATTTATGCAAAGACAAATGCAACTATAATGCCAACTAGGTGCTTGTGTGTGCAGATTCCTTTCACCACAGTCGCCATCAGTCGGCTAGACACCCCCTCCTCGATGATACTCTCTCTCCATCAAGAGTGTATTCATGTCACGCACATGAGTCAAAATTAGTCAACGATCATTAAAATAGTAATATTTAAATTGAAAATTAATTATTGAGAATAGGGGTTATGACACTCCCTCTCCTCAAAGGATGTCTTAAGGACAACAAATGCATCTACTTCCTCCTACTCTCTAATATATTTTGCTATTTTATGAGTTGGCACAAGTACATGATTCTTCCCTAGACAAGCTTCGTTTCCCATGCCAAGAATGGCACATAAAAGGGCCTTCACCTGACTATATACGCTTGTATACCTCTGACCACACCCACTACACATCCAAACATATGTCCCACCACCTAGAATTTGCTCTATCATTTCTACATGCCTCCACAAAGGTGAACTTGAGTCTACTTTGAAGCAAGGTTGACCAGCTAGGCTAGAACCAGCTGCGATTGTAATACAGAAGCAACTACAAGCAGCAAGATCAAAATAGACTTGTATGCTGAACCAATCCTTATATCCAACTACTGTATTAACACAAGTTCATGGTTCCAATCCATCATCTCAACACTTGGAGTTCCTGGGAAACCTATGTGGAGATATGTATATTATGCAAACTAATGTTTTCTCAAAGGCAAAGGTAATTGCAAGCAGCAATCCATATTTCCCACCACTTAAAATCCATATTTCCTAGCACTTAAGATTGGGGTAAAAGAGTGAAAGGTAAGCATTAGGCACATTGCTTGTTATTTAGAGTTTTAGATGGTTAAAAAGCATACAAATAATGTGTCAAAGTGCATAGAACCTCCTACATATTGACTCCTCCTTTAAGGCCCATGAGGTTTGATATGCCTACTCTTTGCACAAGAGCAGCAATCTGCTTAGACACCAAAGAAATACTTGAGGCCACAATTACTAGTTTGTTACTATATCACTACTTTGTTCTTGTCTTGGTAACCACGTTGTCAAAGTCTAGATATCAAATGCCCTTTTCTTCCTCATCTGCTGCTGCTCTTGAAAATGATTGTCATTTAAGGTTTACAACGTGTTTTTACAATCAAAAGTCAAACAAAATGCATGGAAATTGTCACCCACCACTAGAATCACCTTGGAATTGCTTCAACCAAGTTGGAATCGCCTGATTACACTCGTGAACAATTCCAAATGAATCTGCTCACAAAAAAAAATCATCAAACCCAAATCTAATTCCAAAACAAATTGTACCTAGGTACATCTGGTTTTTCTACCGATTCGGTAACATAGATTTCAGGAGTAAACTTCCTATGACAAATCATCAAAACGGTTCTATGTTTGTTGTACTAGACAGATTTTCAAAGATAGCCATCATGGTTGCTTGCAAGAAAAGCATAGTGTAGGAAACTGCACACCTCTTCTTCAACACGTTTTGGGTGCATTTTGGGCTACCTACATCCATTATGTTTGACCGTGACCCAAGGTTTGGTACTCCATTTTAAAATTCCTTGTGGAAGAAATTGGATACATGACAGGATCGGTCCACAACCTTTCATCCACAACCAAACAGCCAAACAAAGGTGGCCAATACATATTGTTGCATCTTTTGTGCATCTACAGTTGTACACATCTGTGCACTTGGGATGACAACTCGCTCTACATTGAGCAATGCCTACAACAAAGGTCTACATAATTCTACGAGGCATAGTTCCTTCCATACGTGTCTTACATTCTAGCCTACAATACCCTTGGACAAATCTTACTGCGCACTGCCTCATGCAGAGTTGCACACACAAGAACAGGAAGCAAATAAAGCACAAAAGCTTCTGCAACACAATCAAAGTGTTCACTAATAGGTACAATAGATTCCCTTGTGCCAACATCAAAAATACAAAGAGCACTGTGACACACATTGCACACCTCACTCATTCAAAGTTGGTGACAATGTCTAGTTACATCTTTAGAGGGAAGGCTTCAAGGGTCCACACCGGAAGATGAAACCTTTATGCTATCGTCCATACACCATTTCTCTATCAACTAGTGAGAATGCCTTTATTCTCAATCTCTTGTAATTCCTAGGTTTGCATCCAATATTCGATGCGGAACTTCTTAAGCCATATTTTCCTCATCTTCTTCAGCCAATGTCAACATCATTCAAACTTGGATCCTGAGCACTTACGCACAGTTCCACATAATGAGATTGTACAAGCAACCACAACGTGCAGCTACCAAGGTTCAAATCATCTTTTCAATTGGCTAAGGCAAGGTATATTTAGATCAAGCGAAGTGGTACAATTTGTAAAAGCTTTGTGTTTAGTTTCCACAACTCCCGAAGATACAATAGGGGCCATTGCTTCTCAAGAAAGGGATAATGATATGATTAGTGCTCAATCACGGAAGCCTTAGGGAATCTCGTGCATGCCTTGATAGTCTTTGACATTGACATGCATGACCCAACATCACTCAATGCTAGTGCACAAACTTCAAAAGCACACACACCCTATGTGCAAGCCATTACATCATCATCGAACATTACACTGTCAATCCTTCACACATGACATCTTCAACAAACTTCTTCAATTGTGGGAATGGAATGCCAATTGTTAGGGAAGTTCAATCATCAAGCAGTTGGAAGGTCAAGCAATTTAGCATTTGAACCATTTCATCTTCTAGACCTATTTTGTAACCATATGTATATGTATGCATTCGATCCTCTTGAGGGAAGGTTGGATAACTAAATAGTTGAAGGCAAACCAGTTAGATGTGTTCACTCCTTTCTGGTCACAAGAATTCTCATTCCTAGCCTTGCTATTTGTAACATCCATTCTACAATGTTCGTTTTTGTTGAATAAAGTAGTCGATTATTGCTAAAGTCTTTCGCTTGCATATTAGATTGTGTCTTGGGTTACTATTTTTTTGTTTCACGACGCATAATCTATAACTCATCTTCCACAAGAGTGGTTTGTCCCTTGGGCCACCTGAGATCTAGATCAACAATTTCTTTGAGTATGGAGGAGACAAAGTACCTAAGCTTTGGCTTCTTTTTCTACTCACTCCTCGCCATTGTCACTTGACTCAAAGCCTAAATTGTGAATCTTTAGCCAATGCTTACCAAATGTTTGTGCCCCAAGGGTTTGTTGAGGTGGGGATTTTCCACTTTCTTGAGTTGCTCCTTGACTCCTTAGAGTCCTTTGTTAAGGAGTCCTTTGTTCTTACAAGGATGTAGTGATCTCAATGTCACTTATTTGTAATGTCTCTCCCATAGCTTGGGAATAAAATTCCAAGAATTTTACTTGTGAGGAAAGGAGAAGGAAGGGTAGTTAATGCATGCTCATATTGAGTTAGGATTATCACAAGGATGGAGAAGGTCTTCTTGTGGGTTCAATGGTTCTTTAATCCTTTTACCTCGTGGAGAGAGGCCTCCATTCCTAAATATCTCATTTTCTACCTGAGGCCTACCCTAGAGCCATATGTCTCTATGAGGGGGTCTTTAATCTCAATTGTCTCTAAAATTGAGTCATAACTTAAAGGGTTGTAGTCAAACTCCTCTATAGTTATTTAAATATCTTCCTCCAAGAAAACACCTTTGTCATTTGGTTCCTTGTCATAGAGGTTCTCAATTCTTCCTTTATTCATTCATTCTTCATTCACATTTCAACTTCACGCCCAATGAGTAAGGCTTAGCTTCCTTATTCTTCCGAGTAAGAATCCCCATGAGCCACCAAAGATGTAGAGTTCACAAACACTTCATTGCAAGCTGCAGCTTTTCATGCAAAATTCTTAGGCTTGCCTTGAAGTTGCAGATCAGCTGATTTAGCCTTGTTCCTTACAACCAAAGCCTTCAAAGAACACCCATTATAGACTCCTTTCCATCCAACCACCCACAAGCCCCCTAAAGAAGGTACTCCTTGTGCATTGTGAATAATAAGGAGTGGACTCATTACTGTGTATCGCACGAGCACTCATGGTATTTTGAGAAGCAATTAGTTCTGACACGCCCTTTAAGTTCCCATCCCCACCCCACCATTGATCAACTTCAGATCAAACAATGTGGAATGCAATTATTTTGGTTTAGAAGTTCCTTGCAGCCAAAGAAAAAGGCATTGTAGGGCCCACCTCTTTTAAAGAAAAGACAAAAGAGAGAGATATGTGGTTCCCTGTAGGTGGCTTGTGCAATCCTTTCTTCACTAAAGGATGGGATCTTAATTTTGCCCTCTCGCTTACAATATCAGCTTCATATTGTTCTTTGATATATGAGAGAATTTGTTCCTTTAGCAACCCCTTTTTATTCAGCCCTAGACAAACTCTGATTTTCTGGCTGGTCATAGCACATTGGTGAGCTTTCTCTCAACTATACGAGTTATTATACTCATTGTGGCACTGACTACAATGACAAAGAAAACCCCAACATCCAAGATGCTGCTCAATCATCATAACATATTGCCATAGAGGTGATGCTTGATCAAATTTTAAAGGCCAATCTGTCCCTAGGCCCACTAAACTAGAACTAGCAACACCCATTCTATATAGATCCCTTAGGAAAAAAATTAAAAACTGAAAATGTAACCTTGGGTATATTAACTTAGAAAAATTTTAAAAATAAAAAACAATACAACCCTATAATACATTTAGAAGTAATAAAAATGATTACCAATTTAAAAAACATTCAAAATGTTTTTAGAAAACTAGAAATCTTGGAAAAAATTCTTAAAAAAATTGAAAAAATCAAAATAAACTTACCTTTGATTGCTAAATCTCCTTGGTGCAAGCTAGTTGTTTCCCATAGCACTTAGCGAAAACACTTTATGCCTATGCAATCCTTCACCGCCAAAAACAAAACATCAAGCTTGAAGAATGAAAAATGGAAAGTTGGAATAATAGTAGATGTTTTTGTGTTTTGTGTTTATGAAATGAGGGCTTTTGAGTCACTTAATTCAAATTAGGGTTTCAAGTTTCAATTTTAGGTTGCTTTTGCATTATAAAATGTCTTTTTTTTTCTAAACATTTTTTTTTGTTTTTATGCCTAGCACGCCCTGAGTCCTTCTTAGTTCTCTTGAGTTTACCTAGGTTCGCCTAGGCCATGGCTCAAGCAGTTCGAGGGGTGCATGGGCAGCCCAAGCCATGCCTAGGCCAAGACTTGGCCGCTAACCCATTTGGGCCAGATATGGGACCCTTACACAGCAAACTCAATTGTGTAGATCTTGGGCCTATCCATACAATCAAACATGAGATCCACGTCAGGCACCAAGCTGAGATACCACTCCAAGAGCAGCAATAATCCCCGATTTGTAAATATCATCATGCTCATCAACAATCTTTAGGTTTTGTGTGTAAAATTGTCAACAGGTTAAAAACTTTCACATGTTCTGATGAATAAAAGGCCTATAAGAAGAGAAGGAATACAGATTAATGTGGATCAAGACAAATAAAAAAGGGAAAAGTATTAAACACCATAGCAATTACATATAATCTATAATAATGAAAACATTATAGCAATTATAATAAAGGGTTAAAAGACTCAAAATCAGATAGAAAAAAAAAGGTCCCTCTTGTCCTTCAAGGAGCAAGAAGGACAAAGCAATCCCTAAGAATGCTTGGAGCCCCCCTTCACTTGGCTTCGTTAAATTGAATTATGATGGGGATTCTCAAGCAATCCGGAGAGTGCAGGGGCAGGTGTTATTATTTGCAAGGAGCATGGCAGCTTTGTTAATGGAGGATCTCTACATTTGGGTCACTGTATCAACAATGAGGCAAAATGGGAAGGAGTGGTCGCAAAGATGCACTTGTGTCCTTTGTGGGTGTGATACAACTTGTACTTGAAGGGGACTCCCTTGTAGTGATCAATGCACTAAAAAAGGTCCCTACCCTAATTGGTAGCTAGGAGGTTTCTGGAAGAGGCACTTTCTGTACATTGTTATGTTCTTTATGAGCAGCACAAATCCAAACCAATGGTAGTTTCTCCTGATTCTCTAAAATGCATGTTTTTTGAAGAATTAAAATGCATGTTTTTTGAAGAATTAAAATTTATGTATTTTTTAATGTTCAATAAATTTGCCAAGTTATTGTCGAGTTTTTCCCTAAGTTTTTGCTGAGTCCCAAGTTTTTAAAAATTTTGGTTCAGCCAAGTTATAGTCGAGTCCGAGTTTTTCAACTATGGTATAGAAGAGTCCATAAAGTTTTCCAAGTCTTGTTCTATTTCTCTCATAGGTATTAACTCTTTGTTGGTATCTATTGCAGCTTATATAGTCATTCACAATTGTATCTCCAATTACGTCTGACCCGACCACATAAGCGCTTTCATTCAATTGGAAAAACAGTTTCCTTGGTCTAAACCACGATTCATACACAAGTTGTGTACTCACACTACAGAGGTTAGTATTAGCAAGCAGTCCAAATGCTTACCTAGGCACCATTACGGACCCAAGCCATGAAATCTCTTCCCACCGAACACGTGCATATACTGCTGGCACAATTTCCTGCATGACCAAACAATCCCCACTCCCAAAGGTAGCCATGAATATCAAGTTGTGCCTCATTACATGCTCACAGGAAATAACAGCCGAGAGCATTATCTTGGCAGGGAAACTATAAATTACCACAAATGTTCACCAAACCATGTCACTCATGAGTCATGACAATACATATAAAAATTCAATTGGAGGCTGTTAAAGTCAGAAATTCTTTTCCTGAATCACAGATTAGACCATAGTAGCAAAAATCTTTCTTGGGAATAAATCGGCAAACCAAAAGATAAAAGATTTTTTCAATTAATAGGGATTTAATCAAAGAAAAATTGGGTTAGGGTTAGGGTTGGGGTGAAGGAAAAAATCAGATAAAGGTTAGGGTTAGGAGTAGGAAACAAATCAGAAAAAATTGCTGTCATAATCTGAAAACAAACAAGAAACCCTAACTTGTTTAACCAAAAAATATGATATTTTCCTGTAAAATCACCAAAAAAGGGGTAAGAAATCAGGTTGATTGATTAAATCAAAAATTACAATTTTTAAAAGATAAAATCAGCAGGGGGAAGTCAGTGGTGATTAATTGAGATAAATCAGCAATTTTAATTTTTTGAAACTATGGATTGGACTGCATCAAGCACCAGGCCAAGATACCACCCCAAGAGCTACAATGATCCTCAAATTGTAAACGTCACCCTGCTCTGCAACAATTCCAAACTTGAATATTTGCACGATAGAATATTTCAGAGGCCAATATCATTCACAGGTTGCAATCAATGAAAGTTTGATAATAAGACGAGAAGGAATTTGAATTAATGTGGAACAGGACAGATAAGAAAGGGAAATGTTAATGAAACCTTATAGCAATTACTTATAATTTAATAATAAAATATTTAAATTAAGCTACTTTCCTCTCAAGGATCCGGTTCAATATCATAGCATTGCCCCTTGTAACTGGTAAGTCCATCAGTCCAAACAGTGGTCCATGTACCAGTGGAAGATTTGGCATCTACTGCTGCTCCCACTTCTTCGGAGGGTACTCCAGGTTGAGGAGTGACTCAGAATGCTGCCAAGATACCAGTATCTTTGGTCTGATATTCCGGAGTATAATAAGTTAATCTGTAATCTTTAACACCAGCTTTGAATCCAACACTTGCTTTAGTCTCTGTTTTTGGTGATATAAAAAAGTCCTTCCCTATGATTTATTGGTTAATAGCTCTTACAAGAACGAGGGCTACTCAACTTGGGTGTGGGTGTCGAACGTAAAGAATCACTTTGGTATTAAAAAAAACTGTACAAAATACTCATTGTGTAGCCTTTATTGTCAAAAAGGCTGTCAAAATTAGCAGCTAGAAAATAGGGAATGAAAATTAAAGTGATTACAATGTCCATGTCTTAAGGCAGGGACAATATACAGATGCCGAAGCACCATTACACATTAAATAGAAACAATGGTTAGTAAAATAAAGCTCTTATATTCATCATTAACAAGATACTGGAATTAGAGAACAAGCTGTGTTATTCCCATGGGTCAACTCCTCAGAAGAATTGCTTAAAATTGAGAATGTTTTGCTTAAGTGGTATTTGCTTGCCTTTGCACCTATCTCTCGATCTTGTCTCCTCAAGAATCAAGGAGATGAGGGTAAAATGTAATTACATTTTGTTTACAAGAACAGATGGTTACATAGGCTGTTCATTTCTAACCGCTTCAGTTTCCTTGGTCATTGCTGAATGTGGAAGATGAAGTGTTGTTGATGATTCAGCTTTGTCTCGTAGTACATGTGCAGCCCCATACACTAATGTGCTTCACACTATTCTTCACAACAGGTGCAAATTTTGCAAACTGCAGAGTCAGAAGAGATGTGAATCTAACTTGGGAAGCTGCAAATCCCACCCAAAGGCGTTTATGCTTGAATCATTTTCCCTTTCCTGAAAAGCAATGGTCCCCATTGCTGTGCAGCCAATTGCAGATGCCAGAAACAGAACTTGGAGCTGAGAAAAGATACTACCCCTACATCATAGTTCAGAACAATTGATGAGTGCCATGGTCAGTGTGAATTGAGGTAGTGTCAATAGTTTGTCATTTTCTATTGAACTCAAGTGTGCAGGGTTCATCTCTGATGGATGTTGGGCTGCAAAAGGCTCGAGCAAGGGGTAACAGCTTGAGAAGTTCAACACTAAATACAGTATGCATGCCCAAGTAAGGAGAAAGATATAGGTGATCAACTGTGCAATAATATTAGAAGTTGTGCAATGTTTATGCAATGAGCAAATTCATTCTTATGGGTGAAGTAAGACAGTAAAATACTGTCGTCCAACAAAATAAATTCATATTAAGGAAAGCATATAGGAAAATAAATAAATGCTATACGAAGGCAGGAATATGGAGCTCATAAGTGTGGTTGGAAGCAAGCCTACTTGTATTCAAAGTACCTTTGGATACAAGCATCACAGGTCTGATGGAAAAACCACACGTGCAGCCATCCACTTCAAGAATGCAATCAACCTGGCGAACTCTTTCTCAAACATAAGCCCATCATAAACACAAGGGCACCTCTGCCTGTACATAGCAGTCCAAAAAAGCTTCACGAAATCTCTTTGAATTTTCTAGTGAAACTAGTACTGAAATTGAAGTCAAGGCAAATTCAATGACAATTTTGTAATATGAAGGACTGAAATGTATCTACAAGGAAAATCCAAACCTGATTGATTGTACTAGCGAAGCATGTGTTGCAAGGCAAAGCCATGGATCTTCTGTCATCTAATGCATGTCAAGCCCCTTGCCACTTAAATATTGTTGGTTTGGAATCTAAGAAAGATGGAATAACATTCTCTCTGCATTGCGACTTAGGTCCTTCCAAGAACTGCATAGAAAAGATAATATATAAATGACAGATTGTAAGATAAATTAACAATAAATATTTGTGATTTGAGCAAGCCACTTTCATCTGTGCAGTTCTACAAAAAAGGTCCGTTACATTAAATATGGCAACGCCACATAATAAATTATAATACCTTTTTTTTTGTTTCCTCCGAGCATGTTTCTCTTTCGAACAGCATCAGCCAGAATGTCCCGGGTGCTTGTGTCGAGCGGATAGCCCTTCTCCATCATTTCTTCCCAGAGCTTACAAGCTATGGTCCAGTTCCCTTCTCGGCATAGACCACTGATTAGCAGACTATAGGTATGCTCATCAGGATTGCAACCATTCTTCACCATTTGTTCAAAAAGTTCAACAGCCTCAGTTGTTCTAAATGCCTTGCAGAACCCATAGATCAAAGAATTGTAGGAAACTACATCAGGACTACAGCCCTCTGTGACCATATCAATAAACAAATCACGAGCCTGATCAACCCTGTCCAGCCTGCATAAGTGATCAATCACAACAGTGTACGAAATGGCATCAGGCGTTAAACCCTCTCTGAACATCTCATGGAAAAGCTCCTCTGCAAGGTCAGGAATACCTTCCTCAAAGAAACCATTTACCAGTGTAGTGTAGGTAACAGTATCTGGGACAATACCCTTCTGCGCCATCTCACTTTTTACCAGCTTATAAGCTGTACCGGTTCTTCTAAGCTTGCAAAGCCCATTAATAAGCGTGTTGTAAGAAACAACATTGCTTAAACCAGCTGCCTCCATCGTTTGAAAGAGAAGCCTAGAGGCTTTATACAATTTGCCAGCCCTGCACAAGCCATCAATTAGCTCGTTGTAACTATAGCTGTTAGGAGTAATGCCATTATCCATCATTTTACGAATCAGCCTCTCAGCTTCATACAACTTCCCTTCTTTGCAATGATAGTTGATCAAAGTATTGTAAGTGACCACATCAGGAGCGCAGCCATTCCTCTCCATAAAGGCTGCAATAATCTGTGCTTTGGATCCTTTGCCGGCTTTACAAAACCCTCCAATTAGGGCATTATATACACAGCTGTCGAAAGCTATATTCTTGATCATTATCATAAACAAATTATAGGCCGTATCAATTTTTCCTAAACTGCAAAGACCGAGTATTAATGCTCCACAGGCTACTGAATCCGGCGAACAGCCCTGTTCCGCCATTTTATTCCAAACCTGGCATGCGCCCTTCACTTGGCCGGCCTTGCACAGCCCATCAATTATAGTAGTATACGTTACAACATCAGGTTTGCATCCATTCTCTCCCATTTTATCCAAAATTTCGAGCGCCTTGTCCAATCTATTTTCCTTACACAGACAATGAATAAATATATTATACGCATACATGCTCATTCCGTGCCCTCGCCTGGACATGTAGTCATAAAGCTCGCAAGCAAACCCTAAATCATTTGCTTCACAGAGCGCACGGATAAACCTGGAATAAGTGAAATCAATCAATGAAAAGCCATTTTCCACCATTTGCAAATAAATTTTCTTGGCCAGCTCCAAGTGACCGCTCCGGATGAGAAGGTCGATGAATTGACTATAATCAATGCCAAATTTCACACAATCTGAGATTAACATCCGATGAAAAATCTCAATGGCTTTTTCTAAAAACCCGGCCCGGACATAGCCGTCAATAAGAATCGTGAAAAGTGACCTGTGCATCTGAAATCCTACACTATCCATGTCTTCCAATACCTGTGACAATAAATCAAAGCGGCGCCCGTGGACTAGGATTTCAACAATGCTCATATAAGTAAAATAATCGTGTTTATATGCATTTTGTGACTTGGCCCACTCAAAAAACGAAAAGGCCATGTCCGCATTGTTCTGTATTTTCAAGACCTGATTTACAGTGTATGGATTTAAGTCTATATTCAACTGTTCAAGGTCGTTTTGAAGCTGTGGAGACCATGGGCCGTGGCTGAAGACTTTACATATCCGCAGAGCACACTCCAGGAATGGTGGTTTTCTTCGGGCGGTGAGAAGGTTTCTTAACAATGCCTCCTTGTGGCGTTGTCTGAAAGATAGGGTTGAGGGTTTTTCAACTTCAAAGCTAGGGTTTTCGACATTAATGGCGTATGGATTGGATGAATCGGTGCCACAAGCTCTGTAAATTATTTTTGCTTGCAAGATCAATAAAACAGAGGAATGAATGTGTTTTGAACAAGAGAGTTGGCATCCTTGCAGAAAGCTGGAGGGAAGCACCATGCCTCCACACCCATACAAGTGAAATAGTTGTGCAGATGCACCATGTATTTCAAGCCACTAAAGAACCTACCGCTAAACATGTATCGAGGTAATTGCCTATACAGTGTAGTTTGTAATTGCCCACTAAGGTGATGGTCCCATGGAGAGGGGCTACCCAAAATTCTTCATGGAGGTCTACAAGGAAAATAATCTTTCCCTGAGCTTAATCAAATAAAATCTAGATTAATAAGTATGAATTGTGGATGTAGATAATTTTGTATTTAATGTTAAGAGTATTTAGTTCTATGATCCAAGAATGAATGTCTTTTGACGTCGAATATGGATTTGACTATTGCTAGCCTAGTAAAAGATGTCTCTCTTTCTATATGTTGTCTTAGATTATGCACTTGATCTTTGTTTTGTCCAAGATCAGGGCCACAAATCAAGGTCTTATCTGCATCTAGAGATCCCTCTTAAGTGTGCAGATTTGATCTTGCTTAGTGTGTACCTTTGCTCCATGGTTTGCTTGATTAATATATGTTTGCTATACTCCTTTTGCTATCTAAAACTAGTGGTATTTAAAAATACCTTTTGAGGATGTCATTAGGTTGCAAGGGGACATGTTCACCTAGGCCAACCCCTATAAATGTATGTAAAAGATCGGCAAATAGCAAACAAGTGCCCTAGAATGATGTATGCATATTCTTTACTCATTTTAATGTGCTATGTTGAAGTGTTTCACTATTAGTTGCTTTTTGAATGTTCCTGGGATGAGAGAGGATGATCGAATGTGTGAGGGATTTGAAATGAAAGTGAATGCCTTGAAATACAAGCACATAGCATCAAATTGTGCAAACATGTGTTTAGTTAGCTCACAACAGCTAATAGAATGGGTGAGAGTCGACCAAACTTGAATTTGAATTTTAAAATTTCAAGGGTCAAGTTTGTGCCCATGGAGTCGACCCTATGACCACAAAAATCACCCTGGGTAGGTGAATGGCCACAATTGTATGGAGGATGAATATATGGGTATTTGTGAAGTCACAAATGTCCTAATAAATGAGGGATGTATTAGTATTGTGCAAATGTGAGTAAGTGTATGGGAAGGCATTTTTATAGGGATAGGTGGATGATAGGGGAATGAGCCCAACTTCATGCAAGATTCCACCATTTGTCAATGCATACATGTAGTAAGCCATTTTTCTCAAAATGGGCACAAAACTAAATGGGAAATGGCATAGGTATGCAAAATTCACCATTGTAGGAGGGTTGTTGAGAAAAATAGGAGCTTCAGCTTAATTGTAAGAATATTGGTATTGTGTTGCTATGCCCTTAATCTCTATCATGTATAGGGATATGTGTGGGCTAACTTTTGGCACACTTGTCATTTATCTTTTAATCCATTAGTTAATTGTTATTCGGGCCAACCTAATTAGGATGAAGGGGTGTGTCCCAGGCTAGTTATGTTGATGAAAAAGGATGAGCAGGATGAGCAAGGCTCTTCGAAATCATGATATTGTAAATTATATTCTTATTATAAGGTCGTGGGTTGCTCCCACAAAGTGGCTCAATTATTTTTTCATTATCCTGCTGTTCTTCTATTTATATAGAAGTAATTTCATTACAAGAGTATCAAATAGACGATTTGAGCCAAATATTTTGTTTCCACTGTATCTTTCAAACCCTTGTGAATTTTTCAAGGAATCTAAAAATACATACAAGGAAGCTACAGTCCAAATTTCAAACTTCTATGGTCAATTTTGAGTGAACTATTGTGATTTTGGTGTTTTTCATAAATTAGTCCTACAAGTTGCAAATCGTAGAATGTTTCTAATATATTTATATTTTTAGAAAGCTCTAAAAAATATATTGGAGGTTAGTTCTTTGAATTTTCTAATTTAAGGCCAATTTGAGTCCAAATTCATGTGATCAAATTTAGTCGAAGGGGAAAATCAAATTTTACTCTGTCAAGCCTCGACATGATAGTTCTGCGAACTAGAGGCCAAGGAAAATTCATACACCCCAAGAAAAACTCCTAACAAAGAGGATGTCAGCCAAAAATAGTCGAGGGATATTCTATTCTAGGTATTTCTTTGACATATCACAATGTGATATAGCTTAAGTATAGTGTGCAAAACATATAGGTTGATATGGCCAACATCAATCATTTGGATGGGCTTGGGTAGAGACTTGATTAATGTTGTCGCATGAACTTCCACCCTCTACTGAACCTAGTTCAACATTTCAGTGACACAATGAGAATGACCTCTTAAGTGTGGGACTTTGCTACTTGAGATGAGACCTATAGAGAAGGTTGGTTCCTTTCTAAACTTAAGTGCAGGTATTGATCTAACTCAACACAGATCAAAACTAATGTCTACTCCTACTCTAACACCACATAGAAAAAGGAAGAGAGAAAAACATTGAAAGAAGAAATGGTGATGCACCCAAGACTTAATGGGTTACTCTCCTTGCTCATAACAGCACATGAAATTTTAAGGACTACAAACTCGTACAGATCTATGTTTTTACTAGCTCTTGCAAATATAGATGAAGGTAAGGAGTTTAACAAGCACTAAGAGGGAAAGAGATGGCCACAATAGACCTTAAAACATGATTAAAGGACTAAAAATCCATAGATAGCTCCTGCAAACTAAGCATACACAACATATATCTTATCATAAGAGACAGAAATCACTCATATATGAAAGTAAGAACACTTAATATGCATTGCAAGGGAAGCAAAAGGATCCACAAACCATTTATTAAGTTAAATAGTACACAACATACAAGAATGATGAGAAAAATAAAACAAACAACTTCTTAACTGATTTCAAGGCTTGAACATTTGTTTTTCTACTCCAAAAACAAATCTTTTTAAAACACAAGAGTCACATTCTTTCTACCTATTTTCAACAAGATATAAGAGAGAGATAATCCAAAATTGTGGAGAAAAAATAGTTGGACTATTTTCAATATGCAAGAGAGAAGACCCAGAGTTTTTAAGTCTTAATGTCTTTTCAATGCCCTTTTTGTTTTAACTCCTTTTGGTTGAGTATTAATTGGGGCACAATAGAACAAAACTCTTATATTATCTCCATAGAGTCCTTTGAGTAGTGGAACACAACTCTCCTCTAGGTCTCATGCAATAGAATAAGTCTTATTTTCTTCATGGAGAGTCTCTATATGATGCTTCGTAATAACAACAATTGTCCTAGAACAATGCCAACCTAATAGGAGCATGTTTCACTTGTTTTGAAAACACATTGATACTTCCACTAGGATCGTCATAGACCCCTGGATTATCTCATATGAGTCCAACCTATTCTTCTTCCTTTGTGGCGTAGAGTAACCAGTAAGAATACAAGTGGCATTTGTTGGGTTCCTTATGCTATGCTTGGACAATAAATCTCTGCAACATATATAGAAGAAATAAGGATTTATGCATGTCATTATTTTCACCATCACCGAGAAAGATAACAACTGGTATTTTCATGTTTACTATTGGGTTTCTGATTGCTTTTATCAATATTTTTTTTTCTGCACAATCCAAGCCTACTGAAAACTTGGTTGATCCACGACATTTGTACAGAAGGAGATAATCTACAACACTTTCTTCCATATATTGCATCTCTAAAGCTACGGTTGCCGATTGATTGAATAGAACAACTAATATAGAGTCATTGGTAACTGTTGTAAGACGAGTTCCTATAAAATTAAAAATGGCCTCATAGACACAACCAAGCCTATAATTATGTTCATCAAACATTTCCCTCATTGGGATAATATTAGAGGAGCCCATAAAACCTAATATGTCAATGACAAAAAATGACATGATGAGGAACATTAGCAAAATGACAGCAGGCAAAACGGTGGCCATCAACAGTTATAGAACTTGTAGAACTAGCATTTTGTACTATTCTCTCAGTAGGTTCATGCCATAGTTTCTCCATGCAATAAGATTTTGCCTCCGAGTCTACGTTGTTACACCCCGTGTGTTTCTAACTATTTACTATTTACCTTGACTAGTTAATTTGCTTGAATAAATGAATGGTTTGTGAATCTTTGCATTAATGTGTATTCTGAATCTTGAATTGAATATATTGAAAGATTGAATGATGCAATGTGATGTACTATAAGTGATTCTAGTTATGAAATGTATAAAGCATATGATTATATTGTGATCGGCTAACTACCGTTGTGGTGATGTAAGTTGAATGCAGGAACAGGTTGCTCCTCCAGAAATGAGGGGAAGTATCACTCAAGAGAAGGACTTGGTCTGGTAACCTTTAGAGAAGCCTAAACTAAGCAAGCACTCACCACTATCCTACTTGGTCTAGGTTATGTCGAGTCTGTGTGGGTAAAGGTAAGTAATATGTGGTAATGATCTTGAATGCTTATTTGGATGTGATTTTATGAATGTTTTGTGTTGGCGTTTCAATTCACACCTCTGGAATGTGAGTTGGAAATGGACAACTATGCACAGATAATTGCTCTTCAAATTAGGAGGGGAAGTTCCCTCTTTGCTGATGATTGCTTAAAAGATAAATAAACTAAATTGCATATCTTTTTTATTCTCATATGTGAGCACAAGGTTATAAAAAACTATCGTTGCAGCAGAGGTTTTTTATTTAACTTCTAACTAAAGCTAGGCCTAAACTAAAAGACGCTTTTGACAACCTAAGTAAATTCAGAGCTTAGGAATCAAAAGTAAACAGGGAATGATTTGTTCACACAAAAACTCAAATAAACTTATTCCATATTGCACCTGAAGACTCATAGTACTTTTAGGATGAAAAATGAAAGTAAGAATATGCAAGCAACACATATGATGATAAACTAAATGAACATGAGACAGAGAATTAGAGCAATGGAAGGCATGAGATTTCCTTTCTCAATATCAAAAAGCTATTACAACTCCAAGACAGTAGTATTACAACAAAGACAGGCATGCATTATGCGATCAAACGCTGGATTACAAATGGCACAAGGTGAACAAGCACTTGAATAACAATTTACAGGCTAGAATAGGCTCAACAAATTTTGCTATCACAATTACAATTACTCAACAATGGGCAAGGCTGCCCTTATTTATACACAAATCAAAGGAGTAAGGAACCCTAAAATCTCCTTGATCCTAGCTAACTAACTTGCCAACTCACAAGCTTTATTTTTATTCTAGACAAAAGATCTAACTAACATCTGCTTTAAAACAATTTGATTTAAACAATAGAAAATCTCCAACTATTACAAAGTGATTTTTCTATTTAAAGAATGGATAAGCTTGAATGAAAATGACAGCTTTAAACCAGAAAAGCATTGAGTTAACTTCCGCTTTTTGAGTTCCATCCTTATCTATATTGTTGCTCCATTGGTGACATCATCCACTGATACTTTGGGAAACAATATCCTCCAAAAAACTAGTAACCGCTTTTTGCCAAGAACACTGATACTTTCCAAGATGATATTCTGATTTTCTAACATCGCTTCACCATATGCAACCATCTGTAGTAATTCACAAACTTCGTCCACAGCTTTATCAAATTTTATTGTCATAGCGGCAAAATGATTCATCTTGTCGGCACTGAGATCACCATTAAAACTACTGCGGACGAGAGTCTGGAATTATGTTTGTACTTCACTAAGATCATATAGGGTACCATCTTCTCTCTCATATGAGCACGGGATTTGAGAAACAAAAGACCTCACAAACTTGATAACACTTACCACCTTTTCGCTCCATTCCGCTAACTCTGAGGATATCCTCTCATGGGTTTTTACTGTGAAAAGATATTTTCCTTTCCAAGTATAAACCTTCTTTTTATTTCATGTTGAATCAACGGAATCATATGCTATCTTCAAGTCAGAGATTATGATCTCAAATACTGGCTTGTCCTCAGCCATACTCTACTCAAACCCCTGAATGCCTTGACGCAGATCATGAGCGTTGTACTTAAATTGACAGATCTATGAAAGTACATATCTGCCTTAACAGTTCTCAGGTAATCATGAAGTAACATCGTTTTAGGCTTGATTTCTATTAGAGAGTACTGCATACTAAAAAACTCGAAGAATGCCTGTGAACACGCATATGTTTGGAAATATTTTGCAAAGGGCTAAAAATTATTTGATGATTTCTTTTTAAAAATAGATTTTGAGAGAAAAAGTTGACACGTGGGTTTTGTAGACAATCTCGTTCTGTAGCAACCCAAATTGTCGGATTCCGAAAAAGCAAAGGATTTCCCGAAAAGCGGCAAAAAAGTAGATTTTTGAAAAACTAAAAATTTCCAATCTTCAAGAGGGCGTGATTCCAAATGAACCTATTTCAATGAAAATTGAAAAAGCTCCAGCTCTATTTCTGAAAAATGATGCCCTAGAAAAATGGACCTTGAAAAAGCGTGCCTCTGTGCTTCCCAATCCCGAAACCACGAAGAACACTAAAAAAGCACTCCGTTTGGGTTCTCAAATTTTCATGAGAAGAAAACGATGGTATTCTTCCTCTAGATGCAACTTGCAAAAATAATGAATAAAGGAGGCCAAAGGTTTGTTTTTACAGAACTTTAGGACAAAAAAGCTACTTTCTTTGTGAAAGCATAAATCTTGAAGCTTATTCGTGAAGATAGCAATCCTTTGAGTAAAAATCAAAGTTAATATGCTCGCATAGGAAGAATCCCTATTTTATAGCTGCTTATGGCTCACATGTGAGGATGATAAAAAGTTGTCTCTTTGATGATGTCATCAAACATGCGAAGTTGCAAAAGTGTTAGCCAATTTTCCTTCGTTTTGAAACTTTTGCATTCGTTTTGACTCTAGCATGACCCGCCTCTGACTTCAACAAGATGGCAAACTGTCACCGTTGATTGAAAAAGCTGACTGATCATGCCATTTTTAAGTTCTATCAATTCTAATTTGATCCCCAGCCTTGAACTGACAATCTTACGATGTTTGACTACAATTTCGATTCCTAGAAACCGTCGTCGGATGAAGATCAAGAAACGATTGGAAGGAAACATCATTGGGACACAAAACTCTCTATCTCTAGAGAACCCAGGGGCCTAGACTAGATAGGGGCTCCTGACATCCCATGCCTTAGTTAATTTTTGACAATTTTCAACTTTGCTTTTTTTTGTTTTTCGTGCGTGTTCCGGTGACTGTGGGCTCTTGTTCGGATGTTGAATCTCACCTACCGGAGTAAAACTAAGACTGATGATCAGGCAATCAAGAAAACCTGATGAAAACTAAATTGATTGTACCTTCTGCCCGCCTTAGAAACTGGGCCAAACTGATTTTCAGTGAATGTGACCAAGCTGAAGGAGGAAGATTTGCAATTTTCTATAAAATACTAAAAAATAATCTAACTCTAGAGATGCTGGGTCCCCCTAGCCTCCAAAGGCACCTAGGTTTTCATACCTTAGAAAATTTTGATAAATTTCAACTTCTTCCACAATTTCCTTGTTTCGTTGTCGGCAGCTGCTTTCTATCATGGATTCCCATGATCTATTGGACAACTATCGCTAGATGAAGGGTGAATTAGATAGCCTGAGCATATCTTAGATGAATCCCAGCTTTTTCGGGCCTATTGACTAAATTTTATTGATTTTAACCACCTGGAAGTGAGCTAACGAGGCCTTTTAAAGTTTTTTGAAAAATGCCAAAAAATTTATATCTTAGGGCAGACTGGGTGCCCCTAGCCTCTAGGGGCGCTTAGGAAACCCAAACTTAGCTAAATTTTGGCTTCTTTCAACTTTTCTTTGTTTTCCAGATTCATCATGCTTTGTTTTTTGTTCTTCGTCAGTCGTTAGTTGCTCAACAGTTCTTCGCCCTCTAAACAACACTAAAATCTTGAAACTAACCCCTGGCAAATGAGCTTCCTCCATTAATGGCCTCTGAGTTTTTGCTTCATCTTCTGAAAAAACATAATTGACCCAATAGAGAAAACTTGTCCTTTTGCAGATTTCGTCTAGACCACCTTAATCGTGAAGCAATATCAGCCAATCAGAATCAGGTAGGACTCCTGGATCAGAGATTCTATTTTTAGAAAAAATTGTCAGCATCTGTATCTCAAGAAACCTAGAAAACCTAAATTTGACGTCTATTTTTAGAAACTTTCTAAAAATAGAAACTTTCTTTTTTTAGAATTTTTAACTTTTTGACGACAATTTTTCTAGATTCTCACAAAATGCTTTAATGAATAAAAAAAAATTTGATTGGGCACAACATTTTGAATGAGGAATGCGATTTAGTCTGAGTGTCGATTGAAGTCTTCTTTAATAAAGTTTGGAATTGCAAACGATAAGGTATAAACGTGAAATAAATATATACACATATGTAGATACATGTCCACAATAAACTTATACATATGAAAAAATGCATGCATGAGTATACGTAGGTAGATGTATCTACGCATGCTCATGAATGTATTGCTCATAGGCTTAAGAGTATCGACTGGACGAAGGATATCTATATGCATGTGTGTATGTGTGGATTTCATGTGCATACGTTGTTAGTGGATATGTGGGTTAATGAGTTTTATGTTGTTTTCAATCAATGATGATATATATATATATATATATATATATATATATATATATATATATATATGTGTGTGTGTGTGTGTGTGTGTGTGTGTGTGTGTGTGTGTGTGTGTGTATGTACACATGTATGTGTACATACATACATATACATACATATACATACATATATATATATATATATATATATATATATATATATATATGAATAAAGTTTCTTAGCGCTGATATGATAAGCGCATAGATGTAATAATGTAAATGATAAAACATAGTGCATGGTTATGAGACGATAGCGCATAGCATAAGGTTATGAGATCATAGCGCATAGTATAAGACTATTGCGTAGTATTACTATGATTATTGTGCAGCATTTGCTATGATTACTGCATAGCATATGACTATGGTTGTTGTGTTGTAATTACAGCACATACAGGTATAATGTTTGGGTCACATAAAGTGCCATATAATGTGCATATGGCAGCGCTCCTTAAAGTGCCTGGTAAATGATTCCAACGCATGAAAACTTTGACCTGTTCCATCCAACCACCAACATAAGAATAGGGGAGCGTGGTGTTTGAGTGGCGCCATGACTGAATGGTCCAAATCAAAAAGAAGTCTTGAATTTGATATGTTTCCTTGCATTTCTGAGTTTACTTCTTGTTGTCCTCTGATGTGTTCTATGTGCAACGATTTTTGCTGCCACCTTGAATTTGTTTTACTAAGTAAAATTTTGAGTGGGAGTTGTGACGAATCTGGGAGCTAGTTTGTAGCCTTGGCATGCTCAGATTTCTGTATAAACAGAGGAGCTCTTCCATTCATTTGACACACAATTTTCCATCAAATTTCTTCATGATGTTCTCCTGCAATTTTATGAGTCTAGTATTTTGAGTTTGCATTGTTATTTTGGTCTTGAGTTTGTGAGGTAAAATAGTGAGAAGTAAAGAGGGGGGATTGAGTTGTTCTTGGAGTAGATATTTAGCCAGCCAGAGGAATCAAGAGCAAGGAATCTAGTTAAACTATTGGAGCATAGCATTAACAAACATGTTAATTTCTTCTCCATTGTGCATTTTATGTTTGAAAAGATTATATGTTCTTGATTGATTGTTTGGAAATAAGCTTGGGTTGCTTTTTTGTATCGAATTGGTTATTTTCTTGTATGTTCAATGAGAGGTATATATATATGTAGTATGGGAAATATTATGTATTGAATGTATGAATAATCTCCATAGTAGAGATTAGCATCTATATTGGAATTATGTACTATATTAAGGTAAGTATGAATAAATTATTGCTACATTATGAAAGTTAGGTTATGAAAACAATATATTACAACTTGTATTACTTGGGTAGAAGTGTCATAGTAAACTTGGAATTGTATGTGAGGTTAATCCTGGGATTAGTTGATCCATGGGTAAGGGAGTAACCTTTGTATAGTCATACCAAATCGAGCTAGGAAGATGGGTGAACGTGTGACGTCCATTCTGAATTAGGGGTGATGAATACTTTGGCCAAAGTAGTGTAAGTAGCCATTGTTTACACTGTCAGTTCACTATGATCCAGGTTTACATACTAGGTAGGGATAATCATACTTGTAGGTTGGAGCCACAGTATGACAGTTCTAGTTATGTAGGACACAACATCATGCTCAGAATAGGCTAATCTTTGAGGTTACCATACCAATCCCTTCGTCGAAGGGTAGGGCCATTTACTAGTTTGGTAAATGTGCAGGGGACCGTAGTTAGTCCGTGGTTGGTGGAAAAGCGCTTGAGTGATGCTTCTCCTCATGCAGTTGGTGGCCAAAATTTGATGAAGGACGTCAAAACCACTTGTATCTCTACTTTCAATTAGCTCTTTGAAAATTTGTTTGTAACTTGTATCCATCTTATGGAATTTTGTAAATGAGAAATATTCAATACTTGTAATATTGAAAAGTGATTTGAGTATGCAATGGTAAAGTTTGAAATATGTTTCAAATGTGCATCGTATCATTTTAAAAGAAAGAAAAATTTCATTGCTCATATTGTTGGTATCATGAACTACTTACTTTTGGGTTAAATGTAGTAAAATTTATTTGGTAGAACAATGGGCATGTTACATACGTTATACTCCTCAAATTGACATTGGTGAGTGCATCTACTAAACTCTTTCAACACTCTTCCTTTGTGCAAGGATCAACAAACATATTTCCAATAGGTGTCATGAGTCATCTCATCATTGGGAACATTTACATTAGGCCCATATTTGACGGTTGCATGCCTGGAATAGTCGTGGAGATTGATGGTGCACATCATGTATCTATTATTGCTTGTCTTTAGACAAGGAACCAAATGGATATGACCTTGGCCCTATTTTCTGCAAAACATTTTACACATCTCTGCCTCCCCTTTCCCTCCCCATGTATACTTATGAACCAGAATGTCAATATCTTCCTCCTTTGAAATGAATCTTGCATTCTTCGTATAAATTCCATGTATTGTATCATGTAGACCAGGGTGATCTAGTGGAAGGTGATAAAAATAACCACAAACTTCACATTTAGTATCACAGTAATGTACAACAAATGGATTTTTTGGTGCGAACATGTGGCCCTTGATGAGTCCTTTGAAAGGGAAGAAGAGGAAAGCAACAACCTTTGTGTTTTCCATTTTGTTCTAAAAAGTGTGCATACTCAAACAAACCCCTTTGTCCTTGGAAATTACAACTTTTTCTTACTAGTTGTGTAAACATTTCACATATTCCAAAAGTTTCACATTTCTCAGCGCATGTGTGTTCATTCCCACATAAATGCTTTGCTTTATGGAAGTGGTCTTCTACTCCACATGTCCTTGTGCAGCCTGTTAACACTTGCATTTGGCATACATGTTTACTACCCACAACAACACCTATGCTAGCCCTTTTATATTATAAAACACCTTTTGAAAGACATAATAGGCCTATGTCACTCTAAAAAAATTTAAGACAAACACCTAAATGATGACAAGTAAAGGTCAATAAGGCATAAAATGACAACATTTTGGTGGCCTTTGTGGGATTATTTCCTACTAATCATAGATTCAATAGCCTTATCAATCCATTGGGCATAGGAGTCACTGCAGGCCTCGCAAATAACTCAAGAGAGCAAACTCTAATTGAAAAACTACATGACTAGCTTCAAAACAAACTGAAAAATACCTCAAAACACAAGGAAAACATAAAACAACATGTGCAAATAGCACTTGGGGGAAAACAAGACAACTAGAGTCATACATTCTCCTAATGAGAATGCAAAGTGTGGAACAACACTTGTTTTCAAAAAATAAACTACTCTAATATATACATGGTTTGAAAATTATCCTAAAAAACATGGCTTGAGGTGTATCCCATTGACTAGGATAGGTAGCTCCTCTCTATTCATCCTTAAAAGTTGGAAAGCATTAGCTTGCTTGCAGTTGGTTATGATGTATGGGGCACTCCAAATGGCATCGAACTTTGTATGTCTTCCAGCCTCTACTCTATATTCATCCCACTTCAAGACTAAACCTCCTTCCTTGAAGGTCCTATCGACTGCTTTCTTGTCAAATGTCTTCTTGACTCGTGCTTGATGAGCTTCAGGGTGTTCATGGCTTTGTTTCTTGTCTCCTCTAGCTCCATTAGCTCAACCAACCTAACTATCATTGCATCATTTTCCAAAATTTTCACTTGATGTGCAAGCTCCAAAGAAAGAAACTCTAATGACAGGGAGTCTTGCTTCTCTCCCATAGACAAGCATGAAAGGATAGATTCCAATTACTCTCTTCAGTGTAATCTTGTAAGCCCAAAGGGCTATCTTCAACTTTGTGTGCCAAGACCTCTGATTTTCTTCCATTGTCCTCTTGATTATTCTAATCACATTCTTGTTAGTTGACTCAACCAAGCCATTACCTTGAGGGTAATAGTTTGATGAAGTCTTCAAGTAGATGCCATAATTTATAGCCCCTGCATTAATCTGGAAATTGTTGTCACATAGATTTGCACCCAGTGTTGAAGGCTTTTAGGGCTCCAACAATCTAGTGAAACATTGAGATGACCTCTAGGTGTGGGACCCTATAGGGAGGCTGAAACTCCAGAGAGAGTCTGGTTCTTTTGTTGAATGAGAGATTCAGCTAACCTAAGACTAAACCTAATCTATCTACCGGTTATGAAAAGAGGAAGAGGGAGTAAAACCGAAATTAAAAGGAGGTGATACACCAAGTTTGAATGTAAGAGCCCTCACATAACTGAGAAGATGCACAAAATGACCAAATACAACTAATAAAAATACACAGATCAAACTGATTTTAACATAGGCAAGGAGCAAGAAATGATTAGAAAGGAATTAAGCATTCACAGACACATCATTCTTAGTTCACACAGGGTTAAAACTAGCATGAAGAGGTAAAATAACTAGAATATATTCAATCAAAAGGCACGGTTACAGTAGAGGAGTGCTCTGTTTGGAATACACAAGCATAAAGACTAACTATTTTCCAACCTTTTTACATCTTACATTCATGCATACATAGCATCCGATCCCAAATGACCTAATTAGGTTACAATAAATACCCCATGGGCTTTATCAAAAAATATCTATGTCTGAAGGGATGTCTATCTACAAGAATTAACTGCAGAAAATATTTGGAGACCTGGGCAGATGAAAGACATTTCGTCTTAATGTGAACAACTGATTTATTCACCTACAACCATAAATGCCACAAATATCTGATAAGGGGCAGCTGAGAAGATTGGATATGTTTTGATGGCAAACAAGACAGAACCCCCGACCAAAGCTTTTGCAACACTTTAAATCCCAAACCCTTGAGTCACTGTGTCTGCATTCTCATCGGCCTGGGAAGATAGAGCATTGAAGGGGAGAAACCAAAAGTCATCATTGACCACAGAAAGATCTTCCACCGAGCCACTGAAGTCCTTTCGCATTGAAGAATCAAGCCATGTCCTTTGAATTTCACCTACAAAGCTCACCAACTCGGTTGAATGCCTTTGGCACCATTAGAGCATTCAAAACATCTAAATTTGAATTGGAGCCATCAGCCGGACAAACGGTTATAAGATCGACGGCTTCACAGTCCTCAGCATAATACTTTTAAATCTGTGATGAGACTTAAGGCTTGGTCTACGTGGCGCAATCTGAATGGGCGAGTCATTTTCTTTTAATAGTCGTCGGCATATAAGGGCCCACCTGAGAGATCCTGCAGAGAAGGTGCCAACGTGCCACGTGTCGACATCTCGCGGTCGCATATAGAATCTCCCCCGTGGGCAAGATTCACCTGCGACACCGCACCACCATTTGATTTTCAGAGTTGTGGCCCCGCTGTTCAATCCTTCGACACCTAGCATGGTCTCCATCGTTCAATCGGATCATTGATCCTATGGCCATGGGTCCCTGATATACTTTACAACTGTCGCTATTTCGCAACCGCATGGTGGATCCTCGCCTCTGACAAGATTCCTCTGTGCCTCTGTGCAACCATTAGATCTTCCACTTGTTGTAGCTCACTTTCCTACTCGACACCTAGCAACGCTTCCTTCATTGATTTCCATAATCTTTGGTCTTATGGATGTAAGCCCAAGCGTGCTCACCAGTTGTCTACATTTTGCAACCCCGCAGGGGAAATATGGCATCACCCTCGACGGTCTGTGGGCGTGTGAAATACTGCCACGTGGCATGAATTAAACGGTCCCTTTTTGCACGTGCAATAAAGTTGTTCTAAAGAAGGGGTCGTGCTAGGTGAACAATCCTAAGGGGCTCCTTTTAAGAGTTAAGACTCATTAAAAATAAAACACAAGCTCTTTGTGGTGACTTGACAGGTGGGGCTGGTAAAAGAACAACTTGCCTAGACTCAAGGTTATAACTTTGAGGATCCTCACGGGCAATAGCATGTCAACCGGAAAATAAAACAAAAAGTACTCGGCCTTGTAGAATACCCTTAAGGTTAGGGTTTAAGGCCTTAGGAACATGACTCTTCAAATTTTTAAAACCCCAAGACCCTAAACACATGAAATTTGAAGGCTTTTGGGTCTGCAGAACCAAGCTTTAAATGGATTCAACGAGAATTTTAAGAGTGGACCATTTGACTATGAACAGAGGAAAATAGGTCAACAAATACCAACAAAAGCTTTTGCACTATCTAAAATGATAGTAGAAGGAACACCAAACCTTGTCACAATACCTTCTAGGAAGTCCAAAATTGAAGCCTCAGTAGCTTCCTTGAGTGCAACTACTTCTATCCACCTCATGAAGTAACATGTGGCTATCAAAACCCATTTGTGTCCAGCACTAGATGGTGGATTAATCATGCCAATAAAGTCTAAACCCTAGTATACAAAAGGCTAATCAATTTCACTAGGATGGAGAGGAAGGGCAGTTAACCTTTGTTTTACTACAAAGTAAGCATATTTTTTACAACCTCTTACCCATTTATGAGCATCACTAAACAAATTAGGCCATTAATAACTAGCTCTCATGATCTTAGCAGCAGTAGTTCTTGGTGAGAAATGACCTCCTAATGGGCCATCATGAAACTCTTCAAGCACCTTATCAATATGATCCTACTCAATACATCTTAAAAGAACTCCATTCATGTCTTTTCTAAATAAAACACCATCAATGAGGACAAAAGGAATGGACTACAGTTTGAAATACCTTTTCTTTCAAGACTGATTAAGGCCATATGGATACTCAATTGTTTGCAAAAACAACCATATCATGAATCCAACTATTTGGAGTGTCAAGCTTAGTTTATTGTGCCTCTTGTAGAGCATATATTGTGTTATTATTAGCCCCCAAGTCTGTTGCAAGTTGTTCATACAACCCTTTACCTCTTACAAGTTTGGCGATCTTGATATTTACGTCGTATTCCATGACCTTAGTGATCCATCTAGCTTCATTTTAATTCACATCCCTACTCAATTTCTTAAGAGCTTTTACAATAGAAAAAACTTGTTTCTCAACAAAACTATACCTTAGTTCATAGTCCTTGAGTGTTTGACTGAAGAATGCTATTGGCCACTCCATTTGATCACTATTTTGTTGTGATTTGATATACTTTCCCCTCCTCCAAAAGTATAAAGAATTAAATCTTTGTCATAATTGGGATTAACAAGAGTAGGAGATTGAGAGATAGCTTGTTTGATAACTTAAAATTGTCCTTACCTTCCTTTGACCAATTGAATACAATATTTTTTTTAGCATAGAAGCAAGAGGATTGACCATAGAAGCAAAATTCAGAATGAATCTCCTTACAAAGTTAATCCTTCCCGAGAAACTTTGAAGACCTTTCTTATGGATTGGGAGAGAAAGAGATGAAATGGCACTCACCCTTTCTGGATCAATGGCAAGACCCTTCTTTGAGAGTACGTGCCCCAATAATTTGCCCTCATGAACAATAAACACACATTTTTAGGATTCAAAGATACACCAAACTCTCTACACCTATCAAAAACTTTCCTCAAATGATCCAAGTGTTCATGTGCATGATTTGAATAAACAATTATGTCAACCAAATACGCCAAAATCATGTCATTAATTAGGCCTTTGAAATCCATATCCATTGCCCTTTGGAAAGTGTCACCAATAGTAGACAACCCAAAAGGCATTTTCTTATAAGCAAAAGTGCCCCATTTGGTAGTAAAGGTTGTCTTAAACTGATCTGAATATCAAACAAGAATTTGATTATATCCCAAATAGCCATCTAGGAGAGAAAACCTTTTAGCTGTAGCCATTGTTTGAAGAATCCATTCCATAGATGGGAGGGGATAATGATCTTTAAGAGATGCTTTATTGAGATCTCTAAAGTCTACACAAAGCCTAATCTCCCCATTTTTCTTCCTAACAGGAACTAGGTTAGCTACCCAAGAGGAATGCTTGATTGGGAAAATGATGTTTGCCTCTGTGAGTTTGGATAGTTCTTTGCAATGGTTCAATCTTAGGATTTATTGGCCTTTATTTTTGCCTAATGGGCTTTGCATTGGGATCCAACTCAATGGTGTGTTGGGCTAAACCAAGATCAAAACCTCTAAGATCTTCATAACTCCTTGTAAAATTATCATCATATTCCCTACAAAGATCAATAAAAGCTTATTTTTCAGATTCACTACATACCTTTCCAACTTTCAAGGTCTTGTCATTTGCAATGGTTACTTGCTCATAATCTTCTTCTTTGATAGTCATGTTCATTTTTTCACCCTTAAGTTGATCATCGATATTAAAGATGCTTTCCAAAGTGACCAATCCTTTTGGCAACTTGTTTGTCTTCGATTGTATAATTTGATCCCCATATTGTTTTTGTAACCTTAACTAATTTTTAGCAAAAAAATCTACCTCTTCTTGCAAAAAATGAACAATTTGCTTGTCACTATCAAATACTTGCCAATTGATTACATTATCTAGGACTGTTGATCTTACCACAAGCTTAACAAGCTAATCCTTCTCCTCCATGATATCTTTGGGAATGTCAAATTGTGAACTAATTGTTGCAAGTCTATCAACATCTTTATTTCCTCCCTCGGGACTACCTAGATGTTAAAAGCATCAAAATCCTCGATAAGGTCCCATACTCTATGTTTACAGGCTTTCAACAAGTTGTTCTTGGATAAACTTTGAGCTCTAACTTGATATACAACAAGTTTAATATCACAAAATACCTATAAATCCTTGATTCACATTCTTTGTGCTGGCTAAAGACCCTGAACCAATGCCTAATACTCAACTACATTATTAGTTCAATTGAATTGAAGCCTAAATGTAAATTAATACCTCTCTTTTTGGGGAGAGACCATTAGTACACTAGCACCTGCAATATTCTTACTTCTTAAGCCATCAAAATACAAATGCCAAATTCCTTCAAGATCTTCTTGTGGTTTCATAAGGTTGGGTATAGTTGAGTTCTCTTCATGAATGCAATAAGTGCCTAGCATTGTTTCTTCCACATCGTTAGATAGATCAAACTAGAAATTATTTCCCCATTCATCAAGTAAAATATCTAAATTTTCTTCTAAAGATGTGGGAGCCTCGTGAACAACACTATCTTCCTTTGGGTCTTGGTTTGTACAATTCATGTTAACAAGACTAGTAGTATATGAATCGATAAGGTTTTTAGAAATTTGCTCAGCCTTGATAGCCACTCTCATGGCATATTTGGTCCTAAACAACATATGAGACCAATCTGCAGATAAATATCCTCCTATCTTAGTTGTAAATTCTCTAGATAAGCATATTGCAAACTATGGAGGAAGATCTATAACTGAAATATCTTGCAAAATAGAGAAACTTGGGCATGCATGCAAGGTAAGTTTTAAATCTTTGATGATTCCTATTGTCTTAACAATAGTACCATCCAATTGTAAAACCCCTTTAGACACTAGTTCATACCTTATACCAAGCAAATCAGCAACCTTCTTTGGCATGACAGAACTACTGGCCCTGAAATCAATCATAAAATTATGAATGAGGTGATTACCAATAATCAAATACATGTAAAAACGAGGTGGCTTACTGATTTTGCTTATCTTTCCTTCCTCTTTTGGATAACATAGATTGATTGTAACTTCTATACCTTTGGCTAAAGCATTACTTGGCTAACTGAAACTCCTCAATGCCTCTTAAAGCAAATCCCTTTGAGCTGGAATAAACAAAGCCTCCCACATAGTGATATTAAGGTTAGTCTTCTTTATTTGATCAATAATATTAAATGGAACATGTCCAACCTTTGAAGGAACTTTTGTAACAATAATGTCTCCTTTTGTTTGTTGACTAATTTGTGACTGATTTTGGGATTGATTATCTTTACTAGCAACCCGATTTGCTTGTAGTTTGGGAGTTTTGACAGTTGTACCTTCTTTTGCAGCCCCTTGGGGTGACTGAAAAGTACATGTTTGACCAACCATAGAAGGTGATTCACCGTCCATTGCTCTTTGCTTATATCTTGGGGCAAAAGTTCCCCATTTGGTTGGTACTTCATTTTGATTAACACCACAAAAATTAGTCTCTTGCCAATTCAACAAAGTGGACTCACTTGTCACGTGTTCTTGCTTTTCTCCCCCTTTTTGATCTGATTCAACTTGTTCCAGAAGTATTTATGCACTTTAAACCATTAGAACTTGACTAATAACTCTATTTGGGCATGAATTCTAGTTATGGGGTTAATTACATGGCTAACACCATTCATGGTCTTAAACTAAGTTGTTTTGCACTGGAACAATGGCTTTGGAAGAGCTTGTAAGAGTTGGGTTTAAGGTATTTAAATGCCCAGCATAGCTCAATTGACCTAGTCCTTGGAACATTCCCTTGATAAGGCTTCCTATTAGGTTTATATGTTTGATTGAAAGGTTGATAAGGTCTATTGTACTAGGTTTGTTGCCTTTTCAAATACACTAACTCATTTCCAAAGCTTTGTAACAAGGTTTTGACTTCATGCAACTCATTGGTAGGAGTAACAAGAGGAATTAGTTAGCTGGTTGCTACAGGGAGAGGTGCCTTGGTTGAGTAAGCAAAATCTTATGAAATAAGGGCATTGGAGGCCTTGGAGCTATCTTCCCATCTTGGATTAGGCAATTTCCAGCTCTTATAGCTAGATCATAAGCATCAGGCAAGGTTATTCCTCCCATTGATTGTATCATAACAACCACATCATTGTTTAAAGCCCTCAAGTAGTATAAGAATGCATTGTTTGGAGAATGTTTGACTGAGGATGGAATTCTATCCCATATTTTCTGAAACATAAAGTTGAAATCTCCCATGAATTCATGGGGGGCTCTCTTTTGATAGTAATTAGTTGTTCCACTAGGGATAAATGGTCACTCTTATCTTCAAATTGTTTACAAAGCTTCTCACCTAAATCATCCCATTTATTTTATTCAATTGGGTAGTAACCCCCTTTACCATTGTTATGCCTTACTTTTCAGGGAAGTGGCAAGGAGTCTAATAGCTACATTGTCTTCTGTAATATTATGGATTGAGCATATATTGGCAATGCCCTGGATGTGTTCTATAGGAGTAGTTGCATTCTCACCAGTGAAATAAGGTATGGTTTTTAAGATTGCTACTAGAATGTCATTACAGTTAGCAAGGAAAAGAGGACTTCCTCCATCAAAAGTGATAAATACATGGTTTCTTGAAGCAACCATAGAAGATATATATGATAGCCTAGTGTTTGGCTAGAACTTACTAGGAGTAGGTATAGATTGTACTCTTGGTTGGACTCTTAAATATGGCGAGGGTTGCCTTGTATGTTTTTTCCTTCTCGATGAAGATAAAGACAGTTCTAACAAATCAAAACTTTTACCTTTTGAAGATGATCTTGTTTGTACCTTTGGCATGAATAAGTAACACTATCTTAAAACCAAGAAATTTTGGAGCCGCCAGGTGCTTGTATAATATGTCCAATAACTGAAACTTGCTAAGAATAACACCAATCTTCTCAAATGAATGATGTAAGGCTCATTAAACCAATTCCATTGTGTGTGCTAGAAATTGTTGTCACAAGAACTTGCACCCTCTACTGAAGCTAGTTCAACATTTCAATGACATAATGGGAATGACCTCTTAAGTGTGGGACTTTGCTACTTGAGATCAGACCTCTAGAGAAGGCCAATTCCTCTAGAGTTGCTTGGAGTTGTCGGGTCAGATTTTGGCACGCACACGGACCCTTCCCTCCTTGCCATAGGGCGATCTGCCACGTCACTCTCACTCTCGTGGAAGTAGCCAATCGAGGGGAGGTGAGACACGGTGGGGGTCTGGCTCGTTGGAGAGATGGACTTCGCAGAGTGGGGTCGGCAAGTTCTATGGCCTTTATTGTTGTGTGCTAAGTTTAATGTTTCGTTCAATTGTAGTTGTTGTTGAGATAACCCTATGACCTGAAGGGTTACTAGTTTCTCTTCTCCTATTGGGATTTCTGCTATTCCACCTTTGTGTGGGTAAGCGGTTTCTTTCATTTATGTCCTCTTGTCTCTCAATGTGTTGAATGTGTTCTTGTTGTATTTGGAGTTGTCTTTGTTCTTCTATCAATAAGAGGACACATGGGTCCTGTTGTGGTAGAGTAAATGTCTCTTGTTGTTGTCGTGGATTGATCTCCTCAATCTTGTCACGGACAACCTTCACTCACTCTCCTCTCACTCCTAGGCACATTCGTAAGCCAAGATCGAGGTAAATGTATGATGACCACCCTTAACTAGACTTAGGGTTTGGCTATGTTTTGACTTGTGTTTACCTTGTGATGTGATGAAGGGTTTGATGGAATCGTTTAATCGTGGTTTACCTCGTGATGGTATCGAGGGTTTGCAAGTTTATCTATTTCTATGGTTTCTATATGCATGCAAAGCTAAATGAAATGCAAACATTTTTTTGTGTTTTTTTAGTATTTTGGAAATGAAAAGTGCTTTTTAATCTATGAAAGGGAAATATGAATGCAAGCTAATATGACTTTTCCTAATGCAAGTTTAATCTATGTTTTTGGGTTTTTGATTGTTTTGAAGTAATATAATCTAAAAAGGGAGAATTGCTTTTTCAAATAATCTAGATCTAAGAATATGCAAAACAATTTTTCTAACATGCAAGATCTAACTATCAAGGAAAAATCAAAGATTTATTGTTCCCAAGAGCAAATTTAGTTTTCTAATTACTATGAATTGAATAAAGCAATGAAAGAACCTGAAAGAAATGAAGATTTGTGTGACTCTACCACCCTCAGAAATCCTGATATTGGCAACCTTGAGTCCTTTTGAAGTAGTGGGAGATCCTCTTGACGACAAAATGACACAAAGAAGCAAAAAGAAGCTTGTTGAAGCTTGAAAGAGCTCAATGAGAGATTTGGTTGAGCACAATGGCGTTGAATGAAGCAGCGTAACAATGCTTGGTTGAACAATGAATAAAGCAAAAGGCACCTTCATCCTGTAAGAGCATTTGAATGCTAAGTTGGAGAGCAAAAACTGGCAAGAGCTGTGTGCATAATGAATTTACCTCCATGGAAGAGCTTTGAAGCTATGCAACCATGAAAGCTTTGAAGCTTTGAAAAAAACAAAAGAAAGAAATGAAGAAAAAGGCTCAAGGGCCTATGAAGAAGCTTGAAAAAGCTTGTGAAGATGAGAAGGGTATTCTCTAACTTGCTCAACTTCAAAAATAATGAAGAGATGAGGGGTATTTATAGGTTTGAAGAAGGGATGAGAGGTGGAATTGATTAAGAAGTTAACTCAATTGATTGAAGAGTTAACAAAGATTGATTAGGGAGTGAACTAGATTGATTACCCAATAAACTCAATTGATTAGAGAGTGATAAATCAATAATATCTTATCACTGAAGAGGAATTGGAGATGCGAGGATGCATGAGATTGATTGAGTTGTTAATTTTAGATCAAATGGAATTAATTATGCATGTGTGGGTACACGAAATAGTCAACTCCATATTAGGCATCAAAAATCATGCGAACTGGAAGAAAAAAGAGTGAAAATGGAGCTAAAACGAGTGAGAAACTCGAGTTTTTCCGTGGCTAAAAATATGACAGGATCGCCCTTTTTTCCAGTAGGTTCGCTCGGGGGAGATTCGGGCTGGATAGGGTTTTTTGGGATAATGTAGGGTTGGAGATGACAGAAGAGAAGAAAAGGAGGGGTTTTGCCTCTAGAAATAGGTTAGTCATGTGCAAGAATCCAAAACTCCACTTGCACCTGTAATAGGAGATCTAGAAATAATAGGGGGAGATTTGGATTGGTTGAGCGGAACTGAAAACCGAAAGTGGGAGATGGATAGGGGGACCTGGGTAAGTGCACAAAGATGAGGGACCAAAATGGGGTCTTAAGATGCCACTTTTTTTTCTTCTGAAATCAGGAAACATTGATGTTCGATGAGAAATTGAAGATAGCTACACTCAAAATTTGAAGATGGCACAAAAACAAGAGTCGTAGTGCTCCAAATCTAGTTTCTAAACTACTAATTTTCTCTAAAAATGGTTGAGATTAAGGGGTTCAAAAAGGGGGAGCACACAAATTGGTCCTATTTTTTTCAAAAAAAACATAACACAGCGTCTGGTGTGCTCTCCCTAAAATGTTAAACTTTTTTTAGTATTTCAATAATCGCTCCAGTGAGAAATTAGCTAACACCATGTAGTTTATCCTTGATTTTTCTGATAATTTTTTCATGAATAATTGATTTTTAGTAATTTTCAAAGTGGACACATCTTGAAAAATAGAAATTTGAGCATGCTCCTCCCTAAATTTTTTGAAAATTAATCAAAAATAAAAAAAAATAATACGTGTAGAACGGAGTCTAGTTTCTAAAAATGTAACTTATTTCAAATTTTGATGAACGGTTAAAAAAACAAGTGAAAAATCCATCCCAAGGTCTCTTATGAATTAATAGAAGATAAAACAAGCTCCAGGGGATGATTCTGAGCTCTCCAACTTATCGATCTCCAAACAAGCCCAAAACTGACACACTGTCCAACAAGAGAGAAGGTCACTAAGTGAAACATTCTCCAAGGCAAAACAAAGTACCACAAGACACCAATTCAAACACACTTAGTTCATGTGGACAAACCCACACATAGAGGAGATGGTAGATGGGTTAAGGTACATCCACCCTATGCAACTGTTGACAACCAACTCAAGGTGAAAAGACACACCCAAAGTGGAACATGAACCAACAACATTAAGCACTTAGCCCAATTACAAAATTATGAGATATGGCATTAAGCCAACAATGTACACATAAACAATTATGATAAAAGTGCTACAAAACACTATGCATGTTCAACACCAACGTCAACACATGCCAAAAGCAAAGTAGGATCCTCACCACCTATATGGGTTGAATGCGATCAACTATCGAACATCCATATCCATTAATCATGACATCACAATAATTGAATCTAACATGCTAACATAGAAATATTGCAGCATGTAGATCATTTAAATCATGTCGACATCCTCATAACCTGAGGCATGGAAAATACAAGATGATAACAATTAATTATTACATTTAAAGGGTTTCATCCTAACATGGACGAGTCATAACCCACATCACACAATATATCATAACATCATTAAAATCTTATTACAATGGTCTCAAGATCCCATTTTACAAAGATATTAATATACAACATTTTAAATGATACAAGTGAATAAAATACCAAGAGAGTCCAAAACGCTCTCCAAAGAGCATCCTCCAAGCTCACCTATCCCCAACAGTAGTTTAGCACCACCCAACCATGTGGTACCCTTAGGCCCACCCCATTGTCCTAGGAGATGGTTGAATTGGGTATAAGCATACAAATGCAATCAAGGAGTACATGGCAACACTCACGCCATTCAAAGCATACACAACGTATATAGCATGTGGTACAACTACCAATCTAATGCATACAAGTAACATGTGGCACAAATACCAATAAAAACATGCAAGAATGAATGGCTCGCACAAGCCAACAAACATAATAGAATTACATCACGACATTCAAGCATAAGGGAGATTCTCACACCTTCAATGCATGCCAAACAAGGCATAAATTATACACCACGCATACCTATATGAGAGCACAAGAATCTATCCAGATAAATACAGGTGGTCTAAACACATTTGGATACCATATCCGAGGAAAGGATAGGATGAGCATACTAGAAGTAGGCTGAGGAGTGTCATTTCAATCAAAATCAAACCTAGGATAGCATCCACAATTTACATAGATTTTGAGTATATGGCTATCCTACACTTGAAGAATACTCTAACATTCACTAACTCCTAGAGTTGTGACATGTCCTTTACGATCAAAATCGGATCTAGTATAGAATCCCTGTTTTGCATAGATTTTATTACATTTTGATTACCCAATATGATTATGGTTAAACTTATTTAAAACTCTTCACTCACTATTTCTAATGATCACTTTGTATCGTGGCACATGGTGAGAGCCCACTCCTTCCCTATTCTATACCTTGTATTTAAAGCTCCAATTTTACAAATTGGGTGTGACATGTAAATCAATGCTTAATTTTTCAACATAATTTTTTTGACAACATATTCAAAAGATGCAAAATATTAAAATAATAGGGAGACTACTCATTCTGCATTATAAAAGATCCATATAAGGCATGAAATGCAATTTCATTCATATTCCAAATGCAAGCAAAACCATACAAATCCCCAAATTGTCCATTAATGGAAATGGTTGCTACCTTGCCCAATTTCCATATTTTTTTCATTTTCAAACAAAGCAAATTTTCAAGAAACTAAATATAGCTTTTTGTACCAAATATGTACAACAACACACTTTTCACATAAAATTGGGAAAACAAGAATTCATAAAAATATTTCCAGTCATGGCTCTATTTGGCACTTTTTTGAAAATTTAAAACATTAAAATTAATTATGAATTTCAAGGCAATTTGAATCCTAAGAAGGAAAGCCATATGCTACCACCTAGTGTGGGCATGGGAAATGGAGAGAATCCATTTAAAATTCAAAATTGAAATTTATTTCAAAGAGTGAAAATTACCTCCCAAAACAATCTTTTGCAAACATGGAGGAAGTCTTGAAGCCAAGAAGCCTCTACCATCCTTTGCCACACACATTCAATCCTTTTCCAAGCAACCATCCATCCAAGGAGACAACGATCACTCAATTCCAATCTTCATAAAAATCCATTCCTCATGGAGCAAGAAGAGGGTTTGAGGAGAAATACAAAATGCATAATGACAAATAAAACTCTAATTTTTCTTTATATTCCAAAAAGCCTTTTTTCTATTTCTTTTACTTCTTTTTTTTTCCCAAATATCTTTTCCAAAATACTTTTGAAACAATAGGAAAAATAACTAATTAAATTAATGCAATTGTTTTCACAAGGTAATTGTAATATAATTTAATTGCATTCCATAAAGTCCAAACACTCATGTAATTAAATTTAATTTCCTTTATAATGCAATTCTACTTTTCGTTCATGCAAAAATATTAATTTTTGAAGAAAATCAAAATCACTTTAAATTTCTTCCTCTAGCATAAAATAATGCAATCAACTTTTTCATTGGGGTAAAATTAATCCTTTTTGACTAAATCATTAAAATACTTTGAAAACATAGAAAACACACTTTTCCAAATAAATTTAAATATAATGCGAAAAGACAAAAGAAACACATGCAAAGGACTCATTCACACTTTACAGGTTTCCACAACATGCAGACTCCAGAATTGCCACCAATTCAAATCTAGGTTAACACAGGTATTCACAAGACACATCTTGCACTCAAACTAAGTGAGATAGAGGTTAGCACACATGTTTTATTAAAATGTGACCATCTCCATTATATAACCACCAGTGGGGAAATAACCATGTACCTACACACTCAAGTCAAACATCAGGCGTACCTGCTCTACATATAATAATTGAAGCAACATAATCCACCCCAACATGGTGTAAATTATAACATGTTATAAAATCACCCTGTCTACTATAAATCATCTATGACTAGCATGTCCAGTAACACGATGCATAATCAACAACATTTCATAATGCTGAAACAATATAATAATCACAACTATAACAGATATAGTGAAAACAGTGAAGTTGAAACATTGCAATGATCTATCATACATAATCACAACATTTACATCCCATAATGCATAGCCAGAATCTAAAATCAATACAAAACCCCATTAGAAACACCTTGATGGTCATCCAAAAGACACCCTCATAATCCCTTAATGGCACAAAAAACTTCATTGGCAAGGTCGGTGCAATGGCTCATAACATGAGAAACACATAATACATTGATAACCACTTAATACAACATATAACATATGAATTAGAAAGTACACTAGGAAAACACTAGAGCAAACATTACATCCTCCCCCAGTAGGATTAGGGTTATTGCTAAAAGCTTGCAAAAACATAAGGATGAAGTACCCATAGCACACAATCCTTCATAATACAATAGATCTCAAAGGCCAATTCCCTAGACCTTCATCAGATCTAGGTTTCAAATCAACATAACAAGTCTTCAAAGGTGCACCAATTAGGTCCAAACCCAACCATTGTGCCGACCAACTCTTTTGAGACTACATCACTCCATCCTCCAACTGCAATGAGGAGAGGATCTAGCCAAAAGGATCAACTAACCACAAGAAACTCAAGTCCCTATAGCTTTGGGCTACTACTATGCCAGATAACTTCTTAAGCTCTCTACTAAGCCCAAGAAAAACCTCACAAAGCCACAAATTCCACTCTTAAGGAGATTTGCCAATGCAAGGTTACACACTTTATGGTTCTTCCTAAGACTGAGGACTCTGCCCATAGCACTAAATATCAAAGGTCAAGGCAACACAACTCTTAAAGGCTATAGGAACCACTACCTCACCTTCATGCTTACCAAAAGCATGCCTCATCTCAAGTCTTGGTTTCCCTCCACGAGGTCCTTCCTCATGATCTGCTCCTAAAAAGAGAGGGTTTTCTCTAACACTCTAGCTCCACACCACAAAATTAAGGGTTGAACACATAAGTTTTCAAAGGGAGGAATCTAGACCACATCCTCTTACATGCATAAGCACTTCCAACAAGCAAGGCTTAGAAACCCTCTTCTCACAAGGAACACATCGGGTAGAAAACCACACTCAACATAAAGGAGCAAGACTAATCTCAACACCACTTCAAAGTTCAACTAACCTAGACCAAAAATGTCAAACAACACAACAAAAGCAAGAATTCATGATCGATTAGGCAACGCGAGACTTTCTCATGGCCCAAACACCAAGTGTCCATAAAATAGAATACACGGGATAGCAACTCCTTCACATAAGAATTGCATCCCTTCCAACATCATGCTAGGAAACCTCCAAATCACTAAGGAGAAGCTCTTGAAGCAGCCAATTTCACCAAGTTGCAACTCAACAAGAGTGGGCAAGCAACTACGTTACAATAAATATATAGATAATATGTGCTCATGCACCACTAACGCACCATCATACCCTACACCACATCAAATCTTGAGTGTAGTTATGAAACTCATATCTAAATGACATGAAGTGCACCTTCATGTTATTTAATAACATGGCCTTGTGTTTGGGACACAACATCCTACACTCCACGAATGTCAGAGCACTAGGAGGCATGGTATTACGACTAAGACTAACAAGAAAGATAAACAAAAACAACCATAGTTGGTGGTCTAAGTCAACACCCAACCACATCTACTAAAAGCAATATTTAATACAAATAAAGGTCTCTACATATCTCATTCACATAAACAATAATCAAAGAAAAACATTTAAGCTCATACAAGAATTCAATTTCACATCATTTACTACTATCCAGGCATGACATACACACCAGTCAGTAAGATTACCTGCATCAAGTGATCCATAATAATACAAACCCATTCAAAACTTCCTCAAACACTTCACACAATATTCACTCACATTCAATAATGAATCAGGAATTCAATTTACCATAATTCTAATAACAAACACACCAAGAACAAGTACGTTCTCCGCAATCTACTCCCTCATACAATCCATCAAAGGCTCGTCATGGACATGATAGACAATATTACATGATACATGACCAACATATAAAATTCAAGCATAGCCACCATAATAATAAAAAGGAATATCAAGATGGAATAAAAATCAATTCCAACAATAAGTCATAAAATGAGCTCAATTTCAACAATAAATCAAGCATGACCATAAAAGTCACAAGATAAACAAATATCAAAGTGGAATTCGTTAATTTTCCACATTCCATAGTGTTGGATTAAATGCTTCTGGATTGATCACAGTCAAATCTAGAAGCATTCAATCCAAATATCAAAGTTCCAGTGGCTACTTATTCATAAACAAGAATAATAAATCAATGCTAGTGTCATGCCCACCTGTACATACATGTACAAATGAGCATAAACATAATGCAACTAACGTTTTTTATTTACAACACTTAGATACTAAGAGTTACACTTCTCACATTAGTGAATTATGCATACCCGACCTTGTTGCACATGTAACATAATGAGAGCACACCTCTCGAGGCAAAGAGAAATAATAACAAAAGTGGGAATGATGGAACCCCATTTGCAAAACCTTAAAAAAGTGAAGACAATCAAACAAGGTGTCGATGTTATTATACATGGCATCACAAAGGGAAGAAAAAAAAGTCATGAGTATTTTCCCTCTAAGCCTCCTAAGAGGAAGTGATAATTCATCATCACCTTAAAGTGACTTGATAAAAAAAAATTAAAAGTCCAAAAAAACCCTAATTTAATATTAAATCTAACTAGACATCTAACATTATTTTACTAGTCTTTAAACTCAATTGTAATTGAATGAAATTGATGTGAAATGTTTCCACTCAAAATTTCATTTACAATAAATACAATAATTTATGAAGCTAATAGACATTTATGGACTACATAGATAAATCAACTTAAAGTTGGCTAAAAGGATTCGATAAATTTTACGATACACCTTTCTACATTAATCAAAAGCTAAAATCATTAATTATTAATTTATTCTACACAACTTTTTTAACTTCCACCTAAATGCTTCTTTCCATGTAATTTAAGTAACACTTACTAGTGATATTTATTAGTAATACTTACTTTTCTAGTTTATTTCCTATACTTAATTTTGCAATTAAATCATGAATGATTATACATAAAAAATAAATCAACATAAATTCATTTCACTTAAACAAGCCGTAAAATAAGTAATTACTGATCTATAAAATATGCAACTAACTAATCAAATACTAATAAGATAAAACCATCATTTACCCACCAACCTCATTTTACAAGCTTCAATCCTAAACCAAGGAGAAAGGCAAGAATTGCAATAACCTTTCCATTATCTAATTATAGTATATAGTTATATTGTGGCAAAACATACTATTAAATTCCACATTATTTTTAGTTACAAAATTTTCTAAACTTATACACTGAAGTGTAGTACACAATGATATCGTAGGTATCCTCCTACTATGAAATTATGGTCAATGATGTCTACTATAGTTTTTTACACTCAATATTAGTCAAGTGTGAATATATAAACAGTCAAAACTTAAGAAAATGAGATCAAATCCTTGAAGACTTACTCTTGCAATAATATGTTGATGATTCAATTATAGTTATTCCATATCAACCATGCACAACAATAATTATCAATTCTACCGAGAGAATATAGTGTTAATTTGATGTGACATTACTTCATTAGAATGAACAAATCTGCATAATAGAGTATAGTGACTTTATACAATCAATTAGTACACTGACTATATACTACCTATATATAATGATATTACTGTTGTCACGAGGATTTCGCCATGGTTAGGATTTAAACTCAACAATCCTGTGGAACATGGGATCACCTTCAGACTGTGGGTTGCCTATTGTGAAGGTGAACCTCCAGAGAGGGCTGGTTCCTTGGTAAATCTCCTAAATCTTTTGTATTGGCAAGGAAAAGGGATAAACGAATTGCTACAAAATTGAAAACTAGATCTTAGGAGGTGATGCACCGAGTTTATAAGTTCTATTCTTTCTATCTTGACTCACAATTTTCTCTCAAAAGGGTCTGGTTACACAACTTAGCCTGAACAATGCTCATACATTAATATTTCATAGGAAGGCTGGAACCTTTTCTACTTCTTCGAAGGAAAACTAAGAGCTTTCACAACTACAAAAGTTGAAAAAATGACTAACTCAACCTACAACCTGTATGAATCAATTACTTTTTGTATTAAGTTTCAAGGAATGAGACATGAAATTTGAAAGGATTTGTTTAAAATCACAGACAAACTTCTCATCAAGATCATTCAATCAATCACAACACATATATTTGAGATGGTAACACGCTGCTTTATTTGAGAAATAACAAGACTACCTTACAAGAATATTTGAAAATGTTGTAAAAAATGTTGCTTCTCTATTTGTAAATACTGCTGATGAGTTACAATACAGAAGTTTACTTTGTTGTGTGCAAAGGAAAACAAGCAAGAACTGAGAAAAAAACATCCTGTGCTTTCCCTTTTACTACAAAAATCTCTCTCCAAACTATGGGGAAGTCAACTCCACTTGAACTGAACTCCTCTCCTGATGCGTGAGATGGTTGGAAAAGAAGCCTTCAACCAAATCAATGAACTCCAAGTTGTTGGGTGAGCAAGGGAAAAAAGCCTATATTTGAGGGCTCCAAACTACTCCATAATGAGTGAATTTAGCTTTAAACTCCCCTCATCTTGCCACTTGACCAAGTGGACCTCTAAAAATGGCATAGTTTGACCAAAAAGTACAAATAAACTGACAACTCATCTTCCCTTTACATGCTCTTACACACCCTATTGACTAGCCCATATCTCCCTTTTGCATGGTTTAAAGGTAATTACGCCAAGAGGCATTCTACACTCACAACAAGGGCTGAAAGATTCAGATTCCCATAAACAATTAAGATTCAGATTCCACGTAAACAAAATTCATAAATTGTGTAAATAAATAAATTTGTGAAAAATAGAAAAACTTGGGCAGTTATGGAGTGAAATCTTTATCACGTTAAACAAAAAATAAATATAAATTCATGGAAGCCAAATGGATAGAAAAATAAAAAAACTTGGGCAGTTATGGAATGAAATCTTTATTACGTTTGAAGAATATGAAAAGTCTTGCAGCATAGTCTCTTTAAATTAACTCATGTGAGCATTGCAAGTAATTTATAAATGCCAACAAATTGGAAGATATCTCTCGGCGTACTGTAGATATATATTTTTAAATATAAATATACTAGTTACTAGTCTACTTTAACAAGTGTTAAGGTAATCCAAGAATGTCATCTTACCTTAACAAATGCTAAAGTAAATAATGATTCTTATTTTCTTAATCATGCAAAAGGGAATAAAGGTAATGATGATGTTTATTTTTTATTTCAAACACTCTCCTAGTGTTGTCCACAGGCTCGTGATGTTATTTCTTTGATTTTACTAAGGAAGAAAAGGCTTAAAATATTGGTTGGTGTTTGACCAAGTTTTAGGGCATCTCTATTTTGACAAAAAGGGTTTTGAAACCCTAGCCCAAGCATCATTTTGGTCTTCTTACTTGCTCTGCTCTTTAGGAGGCGCCGCCATGGAACTTGTTGCTTCTTCACTTGATGGTTTCCTCTCTATACTAAGTCTTTGCAACTGGTAAGTCCTCCCCTTCTTGCTATTGATCTCCTTTGAGAAAAACTGTGAAAAAGTTATGCTTTTCTTTGCTTTACCCAAAACTTTCTTCAAAGTTTGATGTGATTTGATGAAGATCTCCGTGGCTCTTGTATTTCTTGCATCGTGAAAGGATTGAGCTTCCTAGAAGACTGGAACTATTCCTTATGAGCTTTGACTACTTTTCATACTGATCTGAAATAGTTAGCATAGACCCCATACCTCCTTAAGGTCTTGGCCACTGCTAACACCTTTGACATTATTTCTTGTAGCTCTATGTATATGTTTTCACAGTATTGTAGGCCTACTAGGAGTTATGACAGAGTTTATCACTGTTCTCATCATAATACTAAGATTCTTGACCAAATTTGTATCTCGGACATTCCTATAACCAGTTATCACTGAGTTTTCCTTGACAATATTGTGTCTCTAATATCACAAACATCATTGAAGTTTTTTGACAACACTGAGGTTATCCCTGGCTATGTCTAATGGGCTGACTGCTCAAAACTATTTTGACAGTCATTTTTTATGACTTATCTCTTTTATTTTGTGACAAACATCCCATGGACTGTTTTAAGATTGCATAACAGTCATTATGAAGACTATCACTTCATTTCTAATAGTCATTTAATGGATATTATCCCTATATGCAGTCATAAGACTGTATGACTATTAAACATTCTCATGTTCATTGTTTCTTCATGACAGGTGATTGTTCTTTGCTTCTCCATGACTGCTTCAGTCTCGGGTCTCATTCTTTTATTGATCTTCATGGGTATCTACTCAAGGATAGCTACTCAACTCAACTTTGTACTAAAATCTCAAAAGTCAAACATGTATTTAGACTTCTGTCATTCTTGAAAATTTTCTATGTGCCTTGGCAGAGCTTTATCTCATTCTTGTATGATGTATTGGCATACCTCTATCATTGACCTAAAGACCTATGTGTCTGCAAACTTCTATGAAGACCTCTATGAACATCCTTGGTTGTTTTATCTTCCCACTGAACATTGCTTTAGAATACTTGCAATGATTTTAGGTTGCTAACTATTGCATAAACTTGTTGACTAATCCTATTAATGATTTATGTTAGACCATTTTTAGACTGCACTTTTTGCTGAGAACTACTCCTATGTTCTCTTCATGGATGTAGATTGCTCTTCAATCAGAGATGAATGTTTCTTTAGCAACTTATGGATGACTATTTTCAACAGTCTTTTGAATGACTATTTCAACAGTCTAGTGATGATTGTTGACAGTCATTGTGACTGTCACCCTATTTGACAAGTGACTGATCCATTAGAATAAGTAAATGTTCTATGCTTACTTTATTGTCAAACAAAGATCATTATCCTTAGACTGAATTACGAGTACAAATATCACACAACGAACCCTTTCATTACAAAGAAAGATAGATAGACATGTTCATATTGCAATCTTGCTCATCTTTGAAATTAGGTTAAAATTTTGCATGTGGTGTAGCTACTTCTTCTCAATAGTCTTGCAAATGAACTCTAGGGCATCATGGCAGTCACCACATACATGATGATTTACCTAAACCTATAGATAATTGTTCATGGAATTTTCAACAAAAGACTTAGTTTAAAACCAGCTTCAATTGCATGGGTATGATATTGCCTGCCTTGTTCCAGGACTGCTAAAACTACACCAACTTCTAGAACACTAAATAAGGTGAAGTGATATGATCTTACACCTTTGTGTCTTCATTGCCCTATTACTGTTGCTATTCATCAGGTCTATTCTTCCTTTAGAACTGCTCCTCTTCCTCTAGTTTTTCTGTTGTGACAATCATTCTAGTGATTGTTCCTTAATAGTGACTGCCTTTTAATTAGAGCTGACTGTTCCTTTGATATTTTGTGATTGTCCACTCTAGGATTGCTCCTTTTTTGGTCTTGACTGCTCATTATTTACAACCTCTGCCCTTCAAAAACATGATTGTCCTTCTTTGTTTAGTTGATTCTTTAGCTATCATATAGGGTTCAAGGCTATATAGGCTCCTTCTACAATATAAATTGCTCATTGCTTCTTTTCCAATGTACTTTAACCTCTACTATCTGCATGTCGATGGTATGGTTAATCCTTAATGATGGGGGAAACTTCTTCACTATCTATTACACTATATTCTCATACTTTGAATCTTGGTGACATAACATCTTCACTATTTTTTGGGCATGGATCCATCACTACCAAGATTTCAAATATGAGAAAAGAATAGGGGAATAACAGATTGTCACTCCTTACCTGCTTCACACCTTTGTTTTGTAGTAGTCACATGCTCTGTATGACTGTATTTCTATATATTATCATCATGAATGTTGTTCTCATGTGTTAACTGTTGTCTCTTTGTATCATAAATGTTGTTCCTATTCCTCTATACCTCTTGTTCTGAATAGGTTGTTATGAAAGAGGTGACTATGACAGCATTTAGTGATTGCTCCTTTTTTGTATATAGGGGTTTTATTGACTGTTTCTTGATAACATTTTGACTGTCCTACAACAGCTGTATCTTCACACACCTGCACACTCAGAACAAAAGTTAGAATTAAAAATAGAGGTTAGGAGCCTCTTTTTTTGTTTGTGTGATCTTCACTTTTGTATCTTCTTGTGGCTGCATGTTTGCATCTAGATAGTCCTTTATCTCTTTCATATCATGTTTGATACTTTTGAAAAGGGAACGCGTACATTTGATGCTCTTAATATATATAATTGGAGGATGTCCTGAGCTCTAACTATCTTTCCTCTTCTTCTTGTAGTTATTTTTGGAGGCTAAACTGGAGAATCTGAAGATGACACAACTACAAGTGAGGGGATTCGTCTCTTAGGAAATGACGGATCCCCTTCTCTTCTTTATGCTTTCTGTTTCAGATGTATATGTGCTTTTTTCATTTCATTAGTTTATAGTCAATTCCCACGGCTTGTGTGGGAACTTTGGACAAATTTACCTTGTGAATATAAGCAGTTGTTTTGTGCAATGACTTGTCTGTTGTTCTTCTTTTATAAAACTATCAATTGCATAAGGAAAGAACATCTAAAATTTATTGTTTAATACAGTTGCTTATAATCATAAGTGAATTTAACAATTGTGTACCTTTATCATCTGAGACTTAAACAAGCTGTAATGAATGGATTTGAAACAACCTGAAACATTCTCTTGTTTGATGCTGAATGTCTCCTGCTCATGTAGGATGTTCTTCCCATCTCCATATGAACCCTGCAACAACTCTTATTGAGTTGATGCATGATCTTGGTAGAGATGATAACCAGAATGGCCTCCTACTTGGGTAGTAGGCCTTCTAAAGTCAGCAGTGAGTTCTTACCCTGCACTATCCTTTTGATTCTTTTCTTCATGTGTTAAACACCTGATCTAGGTCTCTGATTGTAGGTCTATCTCTCCTTTTTTTGCTTCTTTGTACACTGCCATCACAATTGTTGTCTTCATCATTAATTTAGGCATTGATTTAGGATGTTTTTTAGTATCTTTTAGCAATCATTTGTATCTATCTCCTATCGAGGTAAAAAAAATACAATGTTGTCCCAACTTTGCTTGTTTGGGCTGAGGTGCACAAATAGGTAACAATTACATCACTCGTAAATATAACATCAAGCCAAATAATTTAATTCTTATTATCAATATAAAAGTCAATGACTTGGTCATACAGAGATCCCACACAAATTGAGCAAGCATGAAGCTTGGCATGAGCCTTCAAATCTCAAGCCATTCAAGAGGTGCAAGAAACATTTGAACTAGCAATTAATTATTTCTATATTTCATACATGGATCAAGCAAGTAAAAAACAAGGTGGAGCACAGTCAAATCCAACATAACAACCATGCAAATTGATGCATAAAATAATAACACCAATGAAAGAAATCAAGGTGCTACCATATTTCACAATGGCATGCCATTTACAAGCTAGGAATAATGCAAAAGAGAAGGGCACCACACAGAGAGCAACAATTAAAAAGTTGGACGTAACACTCAACAAATTTTGTGATTGAAAATACAATTAGAGGATATCCATAAAAGCATACAGATATAGATTTTGTGTAAAGGCTATTATTACAGCCACTCAAGTAAACTTCCATGCAAATTATGAATGCAAGTGAATTGTTTGAAATAATGCCTCATGAAATGTGCACTTACAACAGAGGTGTGCAATTTGTTTGACCAAATGTCTCAAAGAAATTTTAAGTGTAAGAAGGCATAGGAATTTTTGGATGGAACACCTTCAAAAATAGTGGTCATGTGGAATGCCATGAAAGTGCGATAAAAATGAAATGGATTTGTAGAAATGACTTTAGAAACCTTTCAAAAACTCAAAAAACATTAAAAATTTCTGAGCCCTTTCCAAAGGTATAAATCACACAATTACAATGTGGAGTAAAATTATCATAACTTGATCAACACATAACATTTTTCTAACTTCTAATATGAAAAATAAATAAGACAAAGTAATATAAAACTCAGAAAATATTTTACAAAATTCACAATGGATTATGAATGGAAAAAGGTTTAAAGTTTTGCATGATAGTCTATTACAAAATTGTTGTAAAATAATCCTATAGATTTATTCATAGAGAATTATTAACATATGATTGAGAGATAAAACGTCTTAAGGTTTTTTCTAATCTTTAGTTCATAATAACATATCCAAAAATTAGGCCAACCTAGTTGACCAATTAAAAATTATGCTCAAAACATTTATGTCCTCAATCTCAAAACAACAAATTGTTCAAGTAAGAAAAAGTACATATGCATTTCAAATCTTCAAAGTATATAAAAATGTATGTATCTTTTCTAAAAAATAGTTATAATGTCCAAATAGAATACTAGAATATTAATACTATTTACAAGATAAATTCAATTCTTTTATGAGAATCTAATGTGCCAAACCTAGAAGGGGTGAAATCACATAAACCCATCAACAATGAGGGTGTTTAAAAGATATAAAAAAATTATACTTCATGTCTTCACAATGTGGTTCCTATCCATAAAGTAGTTCAAATTTTTAACACAAATAGCCACAAAGCCTTTCATGACCAAGGATAGCACACCTCCTGATCGTAGGACTTGCAATTCCAACCCCAAGCTAGGAGGCTCCCATGAAATCAAATTTACAACACAAATATACACAAATATGAAAACCACCTAATGACTAACACACACAAATGGATCTTCTCAAGATCTATTAACAAAGGGGAGTCAAGGGGACTCACTAAAATCTTAAGGAAGAATCGAAGTATAACAACAATCTCCATCTCCTCATAAATCAAAATTCCCACAACTCTCCAAATCAACACAATAATCCCTTGTTCAAATCACATATCCACCACAACACAAATAACCCACAAAAATATTCAACTCCTCTCCACAACTCAATCACCATACATAAAGGCACTCATGCCAAAACACCATATAATAGAATGTTTCCCCACTAGAGGGTCCACACCTCTCTCAACCCCAATACATGCATGACTCTTAATTCAAATGGGAATATCAACACCCAACACAATCCCATACCCAAAATGATCAATACACAAAGTAACAATGCACAAAGGGATTTTCAACACACAAAAGCAAGAGGATCCATAGAAAAATCAACAACCATATTTTTTTCATAATAATCATAAACAACACTACCACAATCTAAAAATGACTTAAAAGCTTACCTCAATGCTTCAACCAAGTTAGGTGAAGCCTTGATCCAAATTCTTTATTTTCTCCAAGATCCCAAGTTTTTTCTCCAATCTCCCCTCTTCCAAAACCCTTGTTCTTCAAAATATAAAATTTCTACAATAGAAAGGCCAACCCCAAACCAAACTTACAAAAGAGAATAAATTAAAAAAATAAAACTAGGACCTTAGGTTTTGACTTGAAATTCAAAACTAAGTTTTTGTATCCTAAAAAATGTCACTTATCTTCCAAGGCACTTTTCAAACCTTTAGATACTTCCAAAACATTTTTTTAAATATTCAAACATGAGCCCCTCTCTTGGGTTATTGTAATAACCCACCCCCATTTTTTTTTGAAAACCACTACTAAAATGAAATACAACAATTAAACTCATCCACACTTTCTGGTCACCCAGTTCTCGATGTGGGCAAGGTGAGAGCATATAGTGTTTCAAATTTTTACGATCAAAATATTGTTGCAACAAATAAGAACTTCCAATTATTCAGTGGGAATTCACCACTTATTTAGTGGGTAGATATGGAAATAACACAGGCACATCCACTTATTTAGTGGGAAGCCATTACAATATACCACTTGTTTAGTGGGGTAAGTAGCCAAAACATGAAACAATTAGCTCTCACTAGTGGTATAACGTTCTAGGGAATTACAATCACTAAAATAAAAAATAATTGTTTAACACAAGGATTGTGATCTGCAATATAAATATCTAAACCAAATATTCAATTTGCCCGCTGCTACAAACACAAAATGACATAAACTTGTCAAAATCATCAAACACATCATATAATGATATTGGATCTCTGTGAAGCCAACACACGATCTGATCTGCAACAAATCATTCTGAAAAAACATGCAAACTGGTCATAAAACCCAACCATCATTGTTGATAAAAAAACTCAAAACCAATAGCCCTGAGGTATTTTTCCCTCAAAAAATAGACATAAACCACATCAATCCTCCACAAATGGTATGGATTCAACCATGGAAGAGGTGCCTTGCAAAAAGGAATATTTTGATTCAGTTTTGAGGCAGTGAATCTTTCCAAAACCCTCATGCCTAGTTTAGAAGATGGTACGACCTACTATAGATGGTACGACCTACTGTAGATCCGCATTAGTTTAAATTCTTTCAATCTGCCCAAACTCAAACAATATCTAATTTAAAAGAGGCGAATAGCATAAAATGCTCCAATAACCAAGAAAAAATATCATTAAAACTTCTTCCTTCAGCTAGTACGACAACATGCATACGGTACGACCAACTAGAAGGAAAAAACAAAACTCCAAGATCAACATATCAAATCTTCATTCAATCAAAATGTAGAATAAACTTTTCCAACATCAGAAAACATCAAAACCAAACTTCATTTCAGCTCATATGTGATCTCTGTATGAAATCACCATTTCCAGCTAGGGTGGATCTTTCACCACTAAAACTGATCTTCTCCAAGAGGGTTTTCATCCTCAAGAAGGAATGGAAGAACTCTCAGGTTCAATCCAACAGCATAAACTCCATAATGAGATCCAAGCCTCCTTTTATAACCCTTTGAGGGAAAAATAATATTATTTCCTTTTGTCTCTTCATATTTCTCCTCAATAATAATTCTCTTTTTTTACTTTCTTCAAATATTTCTTTTTCCAACGTCAAAAGGCTCACTTTATGTGCTCTGCCAAATAATACATCAAATTCCCTTTCCAATGAGCTATTACACTTAAGTTAATTTTAAATATTTGCAACTTAGGAGACTTAAGTGAAATTAATAATTAAATAGCTCAATAAACCACCCAACTTACAAAAAATCCCAAACTAAAGCAAATTGCAAAATAAACCATACCAACACGATCCTGAAGGTTTGGAATGAAGAATGGCACCAACTAGGTGACTTACTATAAATAGACAACTTCTCTAAGAAGTTTGGAGAGCAAACCAGGAAGTCAAAAAAACTTTAGAAAACACCGTTGAGATCCTAAACACTAACTGAGCTCAATGCCATGAACCAAATTCACAACCAAGAAAACCCTAGTTCTCCAAGAACTTTGGAGTACACTCAGATAGTTAGAATTGTATCTAAGAAGCATCATTAAACTCATATTGAATTTCCATACTCGTTGCTACTGCCCAAAACTCAATATGACCAACCCAAGTTTCCAGGAAAGTTAGATTTTTCCATGAAGTTGGAAATGTCCCAAAAAGGGACATTATAGATATCACCATAGGGATTTAATTTTATACAAATAATAAAGAAAATAACACTTTATAACTCTAAAATCTCCCTCTTAAGTTCAAATATGAGATTTGACACTTAAGGGAATTTAACTACACCCAACATAGATTAAAAATATAATTAGAAATTTAATTAACACAATCACATCCACAACACTTTTACACAAGAATACCTTAATCCTCTCTTAGGATAAGGCCCAGGTACACTGAGGAGACACAACAATGGTTTCTTAGAGAACCTCCATGATTTTTCATTGGTCATGGAATTATATGTGCACACTTGCACACAAATGTTAATATATCTGAAATAATAGCTGAAGCAACATTCTTAATTAAATGAATATATGAATCATAAATATTTCATAGTTAATAATATTATCATAATTAAGTGAAAAATCAAATAAAAAGTTTAATACATCATATTAATACAAAATCACATAAACAAATAGTATTTAACCAAATACAATTTAGATTTATCATACACAATTATGTTCATTCTAAAATTAATCCATAGTGATAAATTAATTATAATTCATTATAAACTCTAATCTATAAAATATGAACAAGTCCAAAATCATTAGTTACCCAAGTCATCATCAAACAGATAATAAACTACTATAGTATTAGTGTCATCATACTCTATAATCTTCACAAGTAAAATAACCTACTGGATGAGTGTCATAAAAAAACAACTCTATCAAAATAAGATGTGAATATGAGGTGGAGGAATGGACCTCATAGTTAGCCCTTACTGACCTTAGAGAATTCACCAAAATTGAAAGAAAGTATCAAAATTTAGAAAGTACACTTTACATGTACTATGTGACTAATTCTGGTCACAAGCAAGGGAGTACAATGCTACATTACACCCGGATTTCAAAATCTAAGGTGAGTAAGAGAATGTGTTCAAACACACCAAATAAACAAATCTTATAAGACTCCAATCATGTCATAAAACATGAGATCATTTCCACTTAACTAAACAAACATAACTCAAGTTTCCAAGTAACAAAAGCTTCATCCTATTCAAGGGAATTATAATGACCATACAATGATGCATGTAGTCACACACTAGCAATCATCTAGCAAACCATTACTGAGCTAGGACATGAACAAGCTCACAAGCTAAGACGTCTCAGCACATCCACTCTCACAGTAGGGAGTAATTAACACTCCACACTATGCAAAGATTCACCAATCAATGTGTAATATATTAATGCAACATTTACATTCAAAACATATCAATATCGTAAGGAAGAATTAGGTTGGGAATTAAGCTCTAACCCAACTTTCCATCGTTACAATACTAAAATTTCTCCAAAACATGATGACAAGCATATCTAAAATAGAATGCACACATAACAATAGTGCAAGATATGACTTCTTCACTCAAATGGAAGGCTTATGTCAGAGAAACACCCCAACCATGTTCTAAATGCAACAAGGTTGATCACAATAACATGATTTACAAGGGAATGACAAGTAGTTGGGGGCTTTAGTCCACACCAACCCAATCAATCTTTCAATGCACCATTCCTTTTGCAAGTCAAAATGCACACTATGCAATTGGGAAGAACACAAATTAGGGTCACAAGACGCAGGGTTTCACTAATGCACTCATTATTTTTACATAGCTTACATCACAATTTCTATGCAGATGACCCATTCACGACCCCTTTTATTCAATTTTTCAATCAATGCAATGCAATTACACACCCAAGCTCCCACATGGATCCTAGGGAAGAACATGATTCAAGGACATAAGTCTTACCCAAATAATATATTCTAATAATTCAACATTTTCTTTTAAATTCCAAGCATATGAAAAAAATCACCTTTTTCACAACAAAAACACAACTCTTAAAAGAGTACACCAAGTTCAATCAAGCATCCAAGAACACTGACATTTCTTCTTGCACATAGGTTTACAAAACTCCACTATCAAAAGTGATCACAAAAGCACTAACATGACTCCACAAAGGTCACTCAAACACTCACACCCACTACAAGGGTTCTTGCCATGCATCTAGGACATCAAGAAGGTAATTCACGTAAAAGCAACTTATTAGCAACCACAAGGGTCTATCTAACCCCACAATAATGTATTCCTCAACCACACACAAGCAAAGAAAGCATATTAGGAAGCAAAACATGCTAATCACAACACATAACCACACAAGGACCCCACACATGCTCTAACACAAAGAGAAGAAAGCACATCCTGGAGCTCCAAATGTTGCAACATGAGCTTTGATACCAAGGACAATGCCCCAAGATTTCACCTAGGACATTAGCTAAACAAACACTGAACGAACAAAGTTTTTGTGTTTGAAAGTGCGACATTTACATGTCGCATTTGCACTCACTCATGCACAAAGTGTTGCGACAAGAACAACACCTACAATAACATCGCCATTACACTAGGCAAGGTGGCACAAATAGAAGACTTTACCCATCATGTAACTAGTCACCTTGATGACCATGTAAGAGGTAGAACTCACTCAATGACGATAATCAAACAAACTTCCACAACCTTGATTCCTCGTGAACACATGGAGTAGGATGAGGGTGAAACTACCTCAAATCCATTCCATGACGACACAAAATAACATCCCAACACAAGTGAAAAAATCACCCAATAGATGGTTCAACTAGGAGGTACAAGACCTCAACCAATTGGAATGGTCACTAGTTGATTTCATGTAAACACATGATTTCCAAAGAAAAAGAAGGAATAACTTCCAAACCAAGACACCTAGTGATGAAGTGTATGCATGGGAAGACTCAGAGGACCAAGGGGAACAACTTCCATATAGAAAGTTTCTTTGGGAAAGGTCGGGAAATGCTCGCTTTCCAACGACCCAAAGACTACATTGCCCTAGAGGAATACATCACCCTAGGAGGACTGCAATGCATCCCTTTAGTGTCCTTTCTTGGCACTAGTGTCTAATTCTAGTGCTAGGGTCTAAAACTAGCACTAGTGTCGATGTCTAGCACTGTTGTCCTTCTACAGTGTCTGAACATAAAATTTCCTCAGAAAACCTACTCGAGAATTTGACCCAACGTCAAACAAGGACTCTACTACCAAGGAATCCATCCCAAGACCCCTTACGAACTGATAGAAGATATAAAAAGCTCTAGGATATGATTATGAGATCTCCAACTTATCAATCTCTAAACAAGCATAAAACTGACACACTCTCCAACAAGAGAGGTCGCCAATTGTAACACTCACCAAGATAAGATAGAGTGACGCAAGACACCTATTCAAACACACTCAATTCATGTGAACGAGCCCACACATGGAGGAAATGGTAGATGAGTTAGGGAACATCCACCCTACACAATCATTGAAAACCAACTCAAGGTGAAACGACACACCCAAAGAGCAACATGAACCAACAACACTAAGCACTTAGCCCAATCACAAAATTATGAGATATGGAATTCAGCCAATAATGTCCACATAAATAATTACAATAAAAGTGCTAAAAATTCTTATGCATGTTTGAAACCAACATTGACACACACCAAAAGCAAAGTAGGATCCTCACCACCTAAATGGGCAGAATGCGATCCAATACCGAACATCCATATCCATCAATCATGACATCATAATAATTGAATCTAACATGCTAACATAACAAGATTACAACATGTAGATCATTCAAATCATGACATCACAATAATTGAATCCGACATGCTAACATAACAAGATTACAACATGTAGATCATTCAAATCATGCCAACATCCTCACAAGCTGAGGCATGGAAAAATACAAAATGTTAACAAATAATTATTACATTTAAAGGGTTTCATCCTAAACATGGATGATTCATAACCCACATCACATAATACATCATAACATCACTAAAATCTCATTGCAATGGTCTCAAGACCCCATTTTATAAAGATATCAATATACAACATTTTAAATGATACAAGTGCATAAAACACCAAGAGAGTATAGCATGCTCTCCAAAGAGCATCCCCCAAGCTTCACTATCCCCAATGGTGGTTTAGTACCACCCAACCATGTGGTACCCTTAGGTCCACCCCATTGTCCTAGGAGATGGTGGAATTGGATACAAGCACACTCACACAATCAAGGAGTACATGGCAACACTCACACCATTCAAAGAATACAAGTAACATGTGGCACAACTATCAATTAAATAAATGCAAGTATGAATGGCTCACACAAGCCAATAAACATAATAGAATGACATCATGACATTCAAGCATAAGGGAGATTCTCACACCTTCAATGCATGCTAAACAAGGAATAAATCATACACCATCACACATACGCATATGACAACACAATAATCCATCCACATACATACAAGTGTCTAAACACATTCGGATACCAAATTTGAGGAAAGGATAGGATGAGAATACTAGAAGTAGGCTAAGGAGTGTCATTACAATCAAAATTAGACCTAGGATAGCATCCCTATTTTACATAGATTTTGAGTATATGGTTATCCTACACATGAGGAATACTCTGACACTCACCAACTCCTAGAGTTCTGATATGTCCTTTACATTCAAAATCAGATCTAGGATAACATCTCACTTTTACATAGATCTTATTACATTTTAATTACCCAATGCAAATATAGTTAAACATATTCAAAAGATGTAAAATCTTAAAATAATAGGGAAACTACTCATCCCACATTATAAAACATCCATATAAGGCATGAAATACAATTTCATTCATATTCCAAATGCAAGCAAAACCATAAAAATCCCCAAATCATCCATTAATGAGATGGTTGCTACCTTTCCCAATTTCCATATTTTTTTATTTATAACCTAAAAAAAATCAAAAACTTAAATACACCCTTTTGTCCCAAATATGCACAACAACACACTTTTCACATAAAATTGGGAAAATAGGAATTCATAAAAACATTGCCATAGTCATGGCTATATTTGACACTTTTTCAAAATTTAAAACATTAAAATTAACTATGAATTTCAATGCAATTTGAATCCTAAGAAGGAAAGCCATGTGCTACCACCTAGTGTGGGCATGGGAAATGGTGAGAATCCATTTAAAATTCAAAATTAAAATTTAATTCAAAGAGGGAAAATTACCTCCCGAAACAATCTTTTGCAAACATGGAGGAAGTCTTGAAGCCAAGAAGCCTCTACTGTCCTTTGCCACACACATTCAATCCTTCTCCAGACAATCATTCATCCAAGGAGACAACAATCACTCCATTTCAATCTTTTTAAAAACCCATTCCCTGTGGAGCAAGAAGAGGGCTTGAGGAGAAATGCAAAATGCATAATGAAAAATAAAACTATTTTTCTTTTATATTCCAAAAAGCCATTTTTCTATTTCTTTTATTTTTTATTTTTCTCATATCTTTTCCAAAATACTTTTGAAACAATAGGAAAATTAACAAATTAAATTAATTCAATTGTTTCCACAAGGTAATTGCAATATAATTTAATTGCATTCCATAAAATCCAAACACTCACGTAATTAAATTTAATTTCCCTTATAATGAAATTCTACTTTTCAAATGCAAAAATTTTAATTTCCAAAGAAAGAATTGAAATCACTTTAAATCTCTTCCTCTAGCATAAAATAATGTAATAAACTTTTTGCTAGGGTAAAATTATTCCTTTTCAACTAAATAATTAAAATATTTTTAAAACATAAAAAACATGTTTTTTGAGATAAATTAAAATATAATGTGAAAATCTAAAAGAAACACACAAAGGATCCATTCACACTTTATGGGTTTCCACAACATGCCGACTCCAAAATTGTCATCAATTCGTATCCAAGTTAACATAGGGATTCACAAGACAGATGTCACACTCAAATCGAGTGAGATAGAGGTTAACACACGTGTTTTACCCAAAGATGGACATATCCAATATATAACCACCATTAGGGAAATAATCGTATACCTGCACACTTAGGTCAAACATTAGGCGTACCTACTCCACATATAATAGCTAAAGCAACATAATCCACCCAAACATGGTGTAAATTATAACATGTTATAAAATCATCACCTCTAATATAAATCATCTACGACTAGCATGATCTAGGAACATGATGCATAATCAACAACATTTTTTAATGCTGAAACAATATAATAATCACAACTATAACAGATATAGTAAAAACAATGAAGCTAAAACACTACAATGATCTATCATACACAATCACAATGTATGCATAAAATAATACATAATTGGAATCCAAAGTCAATACAAAACCCCATTGGAAACACCTCGATGGTCATCCAAAATACACCCTCACAACCCTTTGATGGCACAATAGACCTCATTAGCAAGTTTGATGCAATGGCTCATAACATGAGAAACTCATAATACACTGACAACCACTCAATACAACATATAACATATGAATCAGAATTCACATCAGGTAGGGTGGGAATTACATTCTCTCCCAGTAGGATTAGGATTACTCCTAAAAGCTTGCAAAAACATAAGGATGAAGTACCCACAATACACAATCCTTTGCAACACAATAGATCTCAAAGGATCAATTCCTTAGATCTTCACTCGCTCTAGGATTCAAATCAACATAACAAGTCTCTGAGGGTGCACCATTTAGGTCAAAACCCAACCACCGTGCCAACCAACTCCTCTGAGACTACATCACTCCATCCTCCAACTGCTACCGCAATGAGGAGAGGATCTAGCCAAAAGGCCCAACTGACCATGAGCAACTCAAGTCCCTATAACTCAAGACTACTACTATGCTAGATAACTTCTCAAGCTCTCTACTAAGCCCAAGAAAAACCTCACAACACCACAAATTCCACTCTTAAAGAGATTTTCCAATTCAAGGTTACACATTCTATGGTCCTTTTTGAGACTAAGGACTTTATGCACAACACTAATTCTTATAGGTCAGGGCAACACAACTCTTAAAGGATATGGGAACCACTACCTCACCTTCATGCTTACCAAAAACACGCCTCATCTCCAATCATGGTTTCTCTCCATGATGTCCTTCGTCACAATCCACTCCTGAAAAGAGAGGGTTTTCTCTAACACTCTAGCTGTACACCACAAAGATAGGGCCTAACATATAGGTTCTCAAAGGGAAGAATATAGACCAGATGCTCTTACAAAGCATAAGCACTTCCAACAAGCAATGCTTAGCAACCTTCTTCTCATGAGGAACACATCTAGGGAGACAACCACATACAATATAAAGGATAGGGGATATCCATAGAAGGCTTGGGGTGGCCAATTACCCAACTCGTTAGGTGAGGTTGGAGGCAAGGAGTGCACTGAAAAAGTGTCTCTTGCTTAAAATTTGTAATTAAGAGTGCAAATTCCCAACTCTTTGGATGAGGTTGGAGGCAAGGAATGCACTGAAAAAGTGTTTCTTGCTTTAAATGATTAATAAGATTTTTAAAACAGCCAACAAGATTGGAGTTAAGGAGTGCACTGAAAAAGTGTCTCTTGAGCTTGCTTTATGTAAAATGAATGTATAAAATCTTGAATTTAATAACTTGCATTAAACAACTATGTTAAGAGCTTGAGTGAGTGTTGTGCACTGAAAAAGTGCCACACTAGTGTTGTGTACTAAAAAAGTGTAGCAGTACCTCTTTTAGAAGCATCGACTGGGTGAATGCTTACTTTAGGTATTGTGGCCTATTTTACTTCTAGCTTGGTTTTGGAGAACCAAGGGGAAGTCCATCATAGTGTCTTAGCTACGCTCCCCTAGTCTTTATTAGTTGGATCATGAGCATCTGATCTTGTGTTGAGACAACCATGTTGTACTTCATGTGGGTGAATCCATCTCATGACTCTTGTGTGAGTGATGGTGTTTTTGAGACTATTGTAATATGTGAGTGTGGCCTTGATATCAATGTATCATGATATTCTTCTTCATGGCTTGGGGATTGCCTAGAGTGGCATAGACATCTATTGCACTTGATGATGGTAATATGGTAGGGAGGTGGGTAGCATTCCCCAATGGTCCTTGAGAAGATCTTTCATGAGCTAGATGGTTTCCTTGTTCATTCTTGGCATTTTAAGCATGTTGTACTATGTGCCTATTGTAGCACCTTGGAGGTGATTTATTATAGATGTATATTTATGCTTTGTGTAATTAATTTATTGGAGTGTAATTCTTCCATGTCAGGGAAGTAGCCTCCATCATGTTGTTATTTTATGATGTTTGGTTGGAAAACAAACCTTGGTTTGGAAGGAATTTGTCATGTTTTCATTTGATGGAAATGGTTAAATGAGGATGTTGAAGTCCTCTATTTTATATTATATGTTTATCTTATGCCATGTTAGGGTGATCCCACAATAGTGTGTCCTACTTGTGGGACATCCTGAATTTTGCCTGAAATCACATATTTTTTAGAAAAATTAATGATTTAAGTCTAGATCATTCCATCTAAGAGGGTTTGATTGAAGGAGGTTAGATCAAACCCCCTTATATCAAATCCCCTTGGATATAAACCCCCTAGGCTTAAATCAAATCCCCGATGGAGTCTCCTCTGCACCTATCAAAATGCTGATAAAAAACCAAACTTGCTTCACTTTTTGGGAGATCAAATGAAGTCATTTGGAAATTTCATTTTGTAAGTATGTAGCCCCTTGTTATTACCTTTCCAAAAATTATGATTTGTAGTATGTTTTCTTTAATAAATTATATTTTAAAAAAATTATAATGGATGTAGGTCTATTATGAAAAAACAATGACCTATATTGAAGACACTAGGAAATAATAACAAACATTGCTTCAAGTTGAACCTGCTTCCTGTTCCAGTTTAAAAAAGAACTCTCAAGTGTGGGGTATTTTTGAATAAGGTGGCCTTGGAAACTATGTGAAATCCATGAGGGGATTTGATGAGTCAGTGTCTCAACAATTTGTTAATTCTTTGAGAAATCGTGAGGTGACTGTAAATAGGATATCGTTTACAGTAACTGAGCAACTAATAGCTGAAGCTATGGGCCTATCGGTGGATGGTAGAAAGGTCCAAAGAGTGGGTAATGGGGACTATAAAAGCTTCATGGACAACTTTCTAGAGGAAGATGAAACCTTGACCAGACACTAGAATGGGTACCAAAGAATATAACTACTGATGCCATGGGGAATGGTAACCTACCACATCATGAAATATTTTACTCTTGAAGGTAGGTATGAGACTATTCATGGGTACCACTTCCCTTTGCTTGATCATCTTCATCATGGAAATTTTATAAGCTTTCCTTTTTTTATTTTGTCTTCCCTTCAAAGAAGTATTATAAAGGGAGCAAATCCTCCTCTACACCAGGGGTTGATGTTAATATTAATGAATTTAACATTCTATTGAACCCTCTAATTCCTCGTGATAAATGTGGGAATGTGTCTGATAAGGTTAGGCTAAAAAAGGGAAAGGGTAAACCCTACCACTAGTACTTCTATTGGTAACAGTGATAGCACCTAAAAGGGAAAGGAAATGAAAAAGAAAGCTCCTCACACCTATAAAGGAAAATTCCTCGGTTCTAGCCCTGGCCCTGTAACCCCAACAATTCATTCTACTAAAACCCCAGCAAGCAAGGAAAATGACTCACCTGAACATGTTTTGTTATCCCTAAAAGAGAAAGGTGGAGTATTCTGTAAGGGTATTGGTAAGAAGACAAGAATTGTTAATATCAAATTTGATGAAACAAAAGTAAACCTAGCTGCCAGGTTTGTTGACAAGGAAGATAACCCTAAGCAAAAAAATGCAGCATCAGAAAGAAGATCTACAAGATTAGCTATGGCTAATTTGCAAAAGAATAATAATAGGAAAAAACAAAACTAGACCACTGATGTTTCAATTGAGGACATTATTTCGGATACTCTTTCTGAAGATGATGCTAAAATGTTTGAAGGGACGACTCTCCAATAAAAAAGTGGTCGTATCTTTTAAAAAACTATGCCAAAGAGCTCACACCGTGGGAAAAAGGAATAATGTTGCTTCCCCTTTGATAAAAGCAAACTTTCTCCATGAGAAGCATTGGAAATATAATAGTGCAAAATAGAAAAACAAATACAACACAATTTGTTATACTGGTTGGAGTCTAATGGTGTCTATTCCATTGTTGGCTTATGTCATCAAGATTCTATTTGATAGAATGTGTGCCTCCTTGGTGCTTGGCAATTTAGGTAGTCAATACAACTCAGAGAGTTTTTGCCACAATTGCGAGACCTGGTGAACTTGTTAAGGATTAGGAAACTCATAGAGAGGAAGATGAAGAACTTGAACAGGGTTAGGAAAGGGAGGTCAAGGTTGCTGAGCATGATCAATTTGACCATGGTGAAGAATTTGGAGGAAATTCATTGGAGGAAAACTATTTTGAAGATATCCATGAGAAAGACCTTGGGACTTTTGAAACAAGTCTAAATAATTCTAAGAAAATCGCTAATGATCGTAACAGTCTAGACCTTCAGGATTTGACAAAAAGGTTAGTCAAAATTGAAGAAATTTTTAACAGAAGGACGAATTGTTCCACATGCCAGATCTGGAGTAATATGTTTGAAATGTGTCAAATGTATTAAAGCAAAATTGGGAAATAGAGAAAGGTCTTAAAGATCTGGCAAATTTCACAAACGAGATTATGACAAACACTATTGCTGAGGTAAAGAAGATTAAGATCCAGCTGGAGAAAAAAAAACAATTACAGGATAAAGGCTATGAACAAGAGAAAAGGCAAAATACAGACAAAGGTGCCTCTTCTTGGGAGGAGGTGATGAAGAAAATGCACAATGACTGGAGTATTCCTCATTTTTAGTTTTATGACTTGTCTCTTAAAAGATGATGTGTTCTTGTGTTCTGCATGTTCTGTTCTGACTAGTTCCCTAGCCTCTCTAGGTTATTATCAGGATGATTTGTTATAATGCTACTCTCTTCTTATACTATGCTAGATAGTTTTTTGGATTGGCTCCTTGGCCCTTCTGGGGTTATTATCAAGGAGATTATGCTCGATATTGTGTTAGTGGGTGGATCTTTTTTTATCTTTTTTTGGGACTGATTAGCTGGTTACTATTCTCTTTTAGAACCATGGCTCTTTGTGGGTTATTATCAAGGTTTTTTGCTGTGATGTGAAACTTTTCTGATCTGCATATCTGTATGGGAATCGGACCCGTTTTCTAGCTAAACATAATAAAAAACAAACATTGTTAAAAAAATCTCAAAAAAATGCACTGCACTACATATAGACGTCCTTATTTCAATGAAAAAATAAAATTTTGATTTTGATATATGCTAAGAGAAATGTGTTATGAAATAAAATAGGTTTGAAATTTTTGTTAGTACTAATTCAAAAATTAATAATAAAGAACATATTTGATAAAAAAAATAACCAAAAAATATCCATGCACCAGATAGTGGAATTAATGTTATAATTCCAATAAATTATGAAAAAAAATTATTTGAAGTGAAAGTTACGTGTTATGGAATAATGTCACTCAATAAAAAATAATAGAAAAATAAAAATTAATAAAAAAATGAAAATAAAAAATTATAGAAAAAACTATTTTAAAAATATAAAAAAATTATATATTGAATATACATAGAAAATTTCATAACTCATTAGTTTACATCATCTTTAAATTCTTGACCATTTGTTCCCTATAATTGACACAAATTGAAAAATGTTGAAAATGTGGATTTTGAACATCCCACTTTGGCAAAAAAGTGGGACACACTATTGTGTTTTCATCCGTTAATAGATTGGGTTGTACTATGCCCACATTATGGTTAAGATTTCCATATTTGTATTTGGCCCGTCTTGACATTGGTGTCGAATGACCATGGAATTATTTATGGTATTTCTCTTTGGCATGTATTAGTGAAAAGAAAATGTTTATTATATTCTCTATTTAAATGGTTATCGTTATTTTGAGATTAGATATCATGTTAGTTATGGTTAGTAAGTAGATGCTTTGTGATTTGGATACTTGTGGATGTTTCGTTCTTGTGAGGTATCATGGTCGATCTTCCATTTAGCTTGTCAATCGATTATCAATATTGCTTGGCTTGTTGGCCATATGTCGATGTTAGCTTGGCTTGTAGGCCATTGGAATGGTTGATTGTTCTTTCTTTGTTGAGAGAGGTGTTTTCTTGGTTTCCACCTTATCTCTTGTGCCTTTTTGCTTGCACTTGGCTTGCTTGTCGATCTCCATCATTTTTGGAGAGCTCTTTCGACAAGTGCATACATTGTCGATCTTGAGTGGCCTTAAGCTCTTGGTTTGTCCTCTAGGATTTGTCAAGGAGTCCTGGAGTGGTTTTGGGTTTTGTAGGAACCTTGTGGAGGCATCCGCATTTGTCCCAAGTTAGTGCCTTTGAGAAATTTTTGTTCAGGCACTGTTCTGGGACGATAGTGCATTTTTTAGGACCCTAGAACCTAGGAAGGACATTATCACCAAGAGGGGACACTAGAGCAAAGTGCTAGAATCCTAAATTATGTTGTATTTCTCGTCCACACTATGGTCCTAGAGCCTTCAGACAACGGGCACTTCTTGACATTTTTTGGAGAAACTTTCTATAGAAAGATGTTCCCTTTAGTCCTCTGAGTCTTCCCATATGTTCATCCTAATTGGACATGATGTATTTTGGGAGTTATGATTGATTTTGTGTTGAAAAGCATGCCTCACATAGTGTCTGCTAGTGGTCATTATCTTTGGTGGAGATTGTCACCCCCTAGTGGATCCTCCTCTTGGTTAGGTTGTTCCTTGTTCTTGGAGGTTGTGTTGTGTCGTGATGGTAAGGATTTGAGGTGGTTATCACCCTATTCATATTCCATGTGGTTATGAGAGTGTGAGTTTGTGAATAGGCATCTGACCTTCATTGTGGAGTGAGCTCCATTCTCTCGTAGGGTTATTGTGGTGGCCTTGTCGCATGATTGGTTAGTCTTTCGCTTGTGTTTTGTTGATGTGTTTGGACCCTGAGTGGTCACTATGGTTGTTTCACATCATGTTTTGGATTGTCATTGTGGGAAACTATGATGATCCTACAATGATCGTGTAATTGGGACATACACATGTCACAATTACATCACAAAACAATTGTTCATCCTATTTTTGTCTGTTAATGTTTGAGTGTAAAAGCTAGGGCATTACAGATTCGAATAATAAAACTCTTGTAGAATTTTTTTTTTACTCCAAAGTCAGAAATAGGAATTTCTTTTCCTCCAAAATTGTCCTCCCCAAAGTACCCTATACCTCATCCACTTCATGAATCTCCTCTAGGGCATCCTACTCCCCTTCTGGAGTAGGGGATACTAAGAAAAAAAGAGAACATGTCATCTTCTAGCTCTCCCCTCCAAAGAATCCCATTAAAATGGAAGGCTCATATGGGAAATCCAAAGATGGAACAAGATGAATAAGAGAACAAAATAGAGGAGTAAGAAGTTTACCATGCAATGGATCTTTCAAGGGTAGAGCTCATCATCGCCAAACAACAACAGGAAATTGAGATGCTAAAGATTCTTTTGGCTGATAAATAAGCCATAAGTTTGTCATTTAAGGAACAACTAAATAAACTTGTGGAGACTTCCACCCAAACAAAGACACCAACTCTAGAGATTGAAAATCTCTGGGAAGCCATCTCCGTTAGGGATGAAAATATTGAAGACCTCACTAAGAGTTTAATGGGAGATATCACTGCATTCATTGAAAAGAATCGAGAAACTCAAGTTGAGCTAACTGCATCTGTAAGTAAGATTGTAAAATTGAAGCAAGATCTATAGGAACTTCAAGGTGGACCTTCAAAGGAGGATAAATAGGTGCAAATGGAACTAATCTTTCTAAGTTGGTTCACAGTGTAGATTCTAGAAGTTCTTCAAACACGGATATCCCATTGTTACTTCTTCAGATATACAGATGATGAAATTTCTCAATTAAAAGCTCAAGTGGCTATCCTACAAGAGAATAATGACTACCTGGAAATTTTGAAATGGGAAACATATAAAATAGGGGAGCTACTTCTTACTTGCAAAGATCCTTCCAGGATGTATAGTATTCTCTTAAATGAACAGTATCTCAAGTGGAAACTGTTAAGGATATCATGCAACCTTCCATATGAACCAGATGATAAGGATTTTTCAGCAACTTTTAAGAGTGCCACTCTAGATTAAGAAACCATTTATGTGAATTTTATACATAATTTATTATTAGGGGACTGTACTCATATTTTTGTCAACACTTTTGTGGGTGAAGTACAAATTAGGTCTTTTATCTCCATGTTACAAATCCAATTATCTTGGCAGGATAAAACAAATGAATATAATCAAGCAAAAAAGACTATAGGATTACTTATGTGACATCAAAATCTAAACCTACATAAAAGACTATAGGATTACTTATGTGACATCAAAATACATACGTGTTCACATTGCATACATCTCATTCATAATAGAATGATAACAAAAACAACATGATCATAGTACCATCATATATCTATAAGCACAAAGTATCCATAGCATAAATTTTATAGCCAGCCATGTGCACAAGACATAAAGCAAAATACAAAATATCAATTGCATCCACATATAAATCCAAGCCAATCAAGGTCACTATAATAAGTGCTAAATAATGTTTGAGTACAAGTCATTCCATCAAAGGAGTCTAAAAATCAAAAAGTGTGCACTCATGTGTCCAAGTCTCCCCATGCAAGGGGTACATGAAAAATTTACAATAAAAATGTCTCTTAAAGGCCTCAAGGATGAATCTAACCCACGAAGCCCCCTAGGATCCTACTCCATGGTCTCCTCGTGCTAACTACCATGTTAGAAGGTTGGGGAGTCCTTTGAGTATATCCCTATGAAGGGAAGTAGCTGTGAATCCGTCAATGTGATTGTCCTAATGTTTGAGCTTGTGAATGAGTAAATGTCCATTTGTGGACCCCAAGGCTAGCTATCTCTTAAAGCAAAGCAACCTAAATCTCTAATGCAATGAATGTAGTCCTCTGAGAGGCCACATCTTGACCAACACAATTGAAAGGAAGCAAGGTACACAGAATAGCTTCCTAAACTAAACTAATGAGGGGAGTTATACAAATTTTTAATTCTTACAGGAACAAAGAAGAAGATATGTATTATAAAACATAAATCAACAACATAACATAAACCATAACATAGATATATGTGGGGAAAACCCTTTTGGGTGAAAACCCCACACTCCAAAGCACAACCCAATGTATTATTCAGTAAACAATATGTGGTTACATACACTTGCAGAGCTATACTCTTGCAAGAGTTCACAACACTCTGTTTCTAGAGCAATTCTGACAACATAACAATACCTGCAAATCAACATACAAAACTAGCTCCAAGTAGCACCTTATATAGACTTTAAAAGCCATGAGAGGAGTCTTCTAGGAGGTGGGCATCCAAATCCACATGGCACACTTTCCCACGCCCTCCTTCAACCTGTGACACTTGTTCAACACTTTCTAACTGCCACCGACACTTGTCCAATACTATCATAGGAATCTCTTCTACTTGGGGGGCCCAAATTTACTATTTCTAGCTTATGGAAGATGCTCCTACACATCTTACAATTGTCATATAATCTCATATACGACAACACTTGCATTTATAAGAGAATATGTCATAATTGACTATTTCTAGAACATTCTCTTACAACTTGTCATAGGCCAACTTGGGCACTCCAAAATGGCTAAGTTAAAGATGTCTCTTATAGTGTCATACATGCAAATGACACTTGTCTTCATCCCTTCTATTTCTAGCTCTTACACTGTCATAGAATCTATCATATCTTACGCATCATAGAATCTGTCATACCTCTTGACACATGACCTCTAGGTGCCGACACATGGAAAAACTATGCCAACACAACATGAGACGCCTACCTCCTCATATGAGGACAAAATACATCTAGTCACCTTCCATGTAGAGTACTGACATGTATCACTGTGCCAACTCCCACAAAGTGACAAAATAAGATTTACTTGAAATTTACAATAGTAGGCAAAAATTACATAAATAAATAAGTTCAAACATTAGGAAGTTGCAAATGTTGAGACACCCTAATTCCCAACATCCTCCCACTTGTTGAAAACCTTTCAAGTTCCATTAGATAATTGGGGACTAATTGCTAGGGGTCAAGAGACCCATAGACTTCGAACACCATCTCAACTTCTCTGTGCTCATAGGCTTTGTCAAGGAATCTACAACATTTGTCAAATTGTTAACTTTCTCCAAATTCACCTTCCCATCCTCTATCATGTCACGAACAAAATGGTACTGGACATCAATGTGCTTTGTCCTTCCATGGAAAGTAGGATTCTTGGCCAAACATATGGCACTCTAACTATCACAACAAATAGTGATCATCCCTGCATCAAAACCAATATCAGAACACAATTTATTAAGCCAAATGGCTTCCTTACAAGCATGAGTTGCTACCATGTACTTTACTTCTGTAGTGGACAAAGTGATGACAACTTGTCACTTACTCATCTAGCTAATTGCACCACCGAACATAGTAAAAACATAACCACTGGTGGATCTTTTGTTGTCAATATCTCCAGCCCAATTTGAATCCATAAATCATGAATACTCACATAATGCTGAGGTCCTATAGGATAACCATGATAACATGGGGAAAAATTAGAAGTACCCCGTGATGAGTGTCAAATTGCACTCATAAAATACACCCTTTTTGCCTCTCTTTTTCCCTATTCAGTTCATCTTCCTTGTGTCTGTACTCAAATTAGTTAAGCAAGATTGTTCTATTTTGTGATTAATTAAGATAGATTACTTGAGATTAGAATTTCTGATTTGGTGACTAATGTGTGTGGGATTAATGGAAAAATGCAGAATTTCTCTTCCTTTTTGAATCCGCAGGTGTAAATATCATAAACAACAGTTTTGTGCATCTCTGGAGATCATCTTCAATGATCTCCGGAGACCATGACAAAGAACAGTGACACCTGGAGATTGAAGATTTGGGGAATGACTCTCCGGAGCTCTGCGAATGTCTGGAATATCTCCGGAGCTGCAGACAGGAACAACGATCTCCGGAGCCTCCCGAGTACAGAGCATGTTCCAGTCAGAGCCGCCAATCAGACACTTCAGCAGCAATCCTAATACCCCCGCACTTCACTCAAATCATCACCTGAGTGGTGAAGGGTCGACTATCAGTTAAACTGCTGAAGTTTTATCTTTCCAAAGATTTTGCATGAGTTATGAATTAAACTAATTTTCAGGGCTTTGATGCCCAAGTGTATTAAGATCTAAACTTAGACCTCTAAGTGGACTTCTGTTCCACTCAAGTCTACCTTTCTTGCATGATGATCTTTCATAAGTTTGATAGATAAGTACAAATAAGAGATGGTGTCATCTCCTAGAAAGACTGATAGATAAGTTCAGTGATATATCATCACTCTTTTTATATATACTCTCAGAAACAGTAATAGAAAAACAATGATAAGATTATTCTGATTTTCAGAGATTTCAGTTCTGTTATAGCCATACATTTCTCATGAACATAAAAATGAATGAATTGGATTGAATTTGGTTAGATCATCTTTAGTGTTGATTTCCTGCAATAGCCTTCAGCCTCAAAGGTGCGGAGCAAGGGCCCACTCTCACCAACTAGGAAGGAGGCTAGTATCTCTGTTTTACTGTTTCAAGTTTCTTTTATAAAAGTATTTCCTGTTTTAGTAGATAGATGCATGTTATCATTCTTTGCTTTGAGTACATTTCCTGTTTTATTATGTTTTACAGCATGCATTACATTTATTCAACAAGCAGGTAGATTAGTCATTCTTTTAAGCTTTAGGATTAGCTATAAACTGGTCACTTAGAATCCCTAGTTGCAGACAGCCATAGACACAGCCCTGGTTCTTTGACATCTGAAAACAGATTAAATGATTCGGTATAGCGACAGCTCGTCATTTTTGGCGCCGTTGCCGGGGACTAGTTTGTGTTAATTAGGGACACTAAGTTAAAAACAGTTTTTAGAATAGATCTGTATGGTTCGAGCTAGAGATCTTAAAGGAAGATATATTAAACAGACACCCCAACAACACACCATAGGGGAAAGCAGTGAGGTGGTACAAAATCTTGTTGAAGAAGGAAACCTAGATCCTAATTTGGAACCTACATTTCAAAACAACAATCCCTTAGATCCTACCGATATTCCACTTGCCAGTTATATCCAGGAATTGCAACAAAAAGTTGAGGCAGATCCTTTGGTAGAACCTACTTCCTCAGAACCTCAGGAAGAAGAGCTATTATTAAACATGGAAAACGATAATCACGAGGAAGAGGAAAATTAGGCCCCAAGAACCTTCTCTTATCCTATTGTTTTGGCTGCTGGAGACAATGCTCCCATGAAGAATATCTCACCAGCACATCTGCCAAATTTCAGAGGACTTTCCTCTCAGGATCCAGATCAGTTCTTGTTTGAATTCAAAGTAGTCTGCCAAACCTATGATTATGGATCAGATAACCAGGAACTTAAACTGTTCCCTTCAACCCTAAAAGATTCTGCGATGAGATGGTTTATGGGTTTACCCCAGGGTTCTATCCGTTCTTGGGATCAAATGGAAACAGAGTTTTTGGAAAAATACCAAGATTATTGCAGATCCAGTAATAAAAATGAAGAACTATTTAAAATTAGGCAGGGGGAGGAAGAATCCTTAGAAGACTATGTGGATAGGTTTAATTTTGCCTTGAGAAGGTATGGCAATCCAGTAAACCACTCCTTGGCCAGAACCCTGTTTATAAAAGGATTGGATAAAGAATCAAAACAGGCACTGGACCTAATGGGAAAAGGGAACATTAACAAAATGGAAATACCTGACATAGAGGAAATCTGCAGGAATTATTCTAGAACTCAAGATGGAGTAAGGTCATCCAAAACTTTTAAGGGGAAGAATGAGATAGGACAGTTGATGGAGGAAATTGCAAATCTAAAAACAGATATTCTGGTCCAACTAAATACCACTTTGGATGGGATTCAAGCAAAAACCAAGACAACTGATCAAAGTAGAGCAACTGAACCGCTTTCCATTTATTGTCCTAGGTGTAGAAACAAACACCTGTTGAGAGAATGCCCCTTGGACAAATCAGAGATCTATCAAATCTGTGACAGGGAACATCCTACCAGTCAGTGTAGTCAACTTCCAGCCTTGAAAAGATTGAGTAAAAAGAATGTTGTGATAGAGGAGGAGTTGAACTAAGTGGGACAAAAACAAGGTGGAAATTTCCCTTATAATCAGTACCCAAGCCAGTCTTCTTACAGGGGTCCTACTAATTGGGGAAATAAACAATGGAATCCAGCTTGGTATGGCCCTCAAAATAATCCTCCTTGGGGACAGCAGGATTGGCAAAACCAAAATTGGCAAAACCAAAACTGGCAAAACCAGCCTTGGGGAAATCAACAATGGCCACCACAGTTTGGGTCACAAGGCATGCAACCTCAATGGGGTCCTCAACAGGGATACCATCAACAATACCAAGGACAACCTAGACGTTTCCAATCTCAACAGCAGGCTTTACTAACTGGACCCTCCAACACACAGGGTCAAACGCAAAATGAACCAGTTAGTCAACCACCTTTACCAGCTCAGCTTATACCAAACCCACGGAATAAACAGGGAGCAACTGTCTATATGACAGATCAGGAAAATCTGGCTGGAGTTAATGCCATATATTCAAATAATCTTCAGCTGCGTTCTGGGAAAGCATTCCCAAGACCTTCTCCTCCAACTATAGTTGAAATAACCAATGATGAGGAACCTGAAAATCCATCCAATCAACCCCCAGAGGAGATTAATAACAAAAAAGTGCTAGAAAAATCAACCACAGACAACTCTGGAGTTCCTCCTAAAAAGCCAGCTCCGGAGAACAGTCTAGAACACAATTCTGATAAGAGCTCCAGAGATGGAAAAACTAGCACCCTACCCAGAACGACTTAAACAAAATGCTCCCCAAAAAAGGGTTTTACAAAAACAAATCCAACCCAATCAGGAATCAGAACTTTTATAAGAGCTCAAGCAGCTAAACATTGAAATTCCTCTCCTCCAGGCCATCAGAGATGTACCGGAACTAAATCAATTCATCAAACAGTATTGCATCAAAACTCAGGGTAGAAAGAAAAGTTTTCCCTCCACAATACAGGTGGAAGGAAAAGTAATGGATCTATTGATGGGAGAAATTCTCCTCCCAAAATATGGCGACCCTGGGAACCCTGTCATAACTGTTTTCATCTCAGGGGTAGAAATTTTAAATGTTCTGGTTGACTTAGGAGCAGCAATTAATGTGATGACAGTTCATACAATGGACAAGTTAGCTCTGTCAGGTATCCAATCCACGACTACAATTCTTCAACTTGCTGATCAGTCAGTAGCTGTTCCAAAGGGAGTGATCACTGATGTACCTGTTGTGATAGATTCATGGGAATTCCCAGTGGATTTCTTAATGCTGGAACCTAGAAACCAGAGAAATGCTTATCCTCTGATCTTAGGAAGGCCATGGTTGGCTACTGCAGCAGCATCTATTGATTGTCGAACTGGAGATATGGTCATTTCTAATGGGATAGATTTAAAGAAAATATCTCTGTATCCTCCAGCGAAACCATCGGTGCATCACACAGGAAGAGTATGGGTGGATGAACCAGATAACATGAACAACAGTGCCTCATTGGCTATGGTAACCATTAAAGAACATTTGGGAGAATTAGAAGAAGAGGTATACTATGATACAATGGAAGACTTCACTCACATCCTAATCAACAAAGATGTGATGGAACTCACCCAAGATCCTCAAAGAGAACTTCTTGTTTCTTCTCATTGTACCCTTGCCAACATTATTCCTTGTGGGGAAACCTTTTACAGGGACTTAGCCACCTTCCACATGTTACTCCCACATTCTTGTCCTCTCAATGCCATGACACCAATGTATGGACCCACCACATCTATGGATCAAATTACAAAACAGGTCATGATTCTGCCAGGGAAAACACTTAATATAAATACTCGGTTGACAGTAGATCGGGAAGAAAAACTCATTCAGCTTTTGGTTTCCCACTTAGCATCTTTTGCCTGGGAATACCAAGATATGAAAGGCATACCTCCTGAAATCTGTACCCATCACATCTACACTGAGGATACTAAACCTGTCAGACAACCACAAAGAAGATTGAATCCTGCCTTAAAGGACATTGTCAAAACTGAAATAGAAAAATTACTCCAGGCAGGGTTCATATATCCAATCTCAGACAGTCAATGGGTCTCACCCCTTGTCATTGTGCCTAAAAAGAATGGGAAATGGAGGGTGTGTATTGATTATAGAGAACTCAATAAGGCCACAAAAAAGGACTACTTTCCCTTACCATTTATTGACCAAGTTCTGGACAACCTTGCTGGGAGAAAGTATTTTTCTTTTTTAGATGGATTCAGTGGGTATAATCAAATTCAAGTAGCACCTGAAGACCAAGACAAAACCACCTTCACATGCTTTTGGGGAACCTTCGCTTACAAAGTTCTTCCTTTTGGGCTGTGCAACGCCCCAGCTACATTTCAGAGACTGGTTCTAGCTATTTTTGCTGAATTGGCTAATGAATGCATGGAAGTCTACATGGATGACTTTACTGTGTATGGGAATAACTTCGAGGAAGCTCTCACAAACCTTGGAAAAGTACTAAAATGTTGTGATAAAAATCGACTGTCCCTTAGCCATGAGAAATGTTTTATGATGGTGGAAGAAGGAATTGTTTTGGGACACCATATTTCAAAAAAAGGGATCAGAGTGGATCAGAACAAGATAGAAGTAATCACACAGTTGCCTTCACCCAAAAATCAGACGGATGTCAGGAGTTTTCTAGGTCATGCAGGCTACTATAGGAGGTTCATAGAAAATTTTAGCAGAATAGCTGCTCCCCTGTTTACCCTGCTTAACAAGGAAACATAATTTCTTTGAACAGCAGACTGTCAATCAGCATTTGAAACTTTGAAGGAGAAACTTACTGTGACACCAGTTTTAAGGGGACCTAATTGGACTTTACCATTCCATATACAAACTGATGCTTCAAATGAATCCATTGGGGCCGTTTTAGGACAAAAAGAGGAAGGAGAGAGTATGCACGCCATTTATTACATCAGCAAAAACCTTACCTATGCAGAAAGAAACTATACAACAACTGAGAAAGAATTCTTGGCAGTTATCTATGTTATAAACAAATTTAGACATTATATTACTAGATATAAAATATTTGTGCACACTGATCATGCAGCCATCAAGTACCTAATGAATAAACCAGTAGTAGGTGCAAGGATCATCAGGTGGTTATAGCTATTGCAAGAATTTGATATTACCATAGTTGATAATCCAGGAAAGTTTAATTTGGTTGCTGATTTTCTGTCAAGATTACATACAGGAGGAGAAGATCAACCAGTGGAGGACAAATTTTCAGATAAACATCTTTTTGCCATATCCACTACTGCACCTTGGTTTGCTGACATAGCTAATTTGTTAGCTACAGGCTTGTATCCATCCCATTTTACTTCAAAACAAAGAAAACGTTTGCTTAAAGAAAGTTTATCCTACAAATGGTTGAATGGTTTACTATTTAAATGTGGTCCTGATTTCATTCTACACAGGTGTTTGAAGGCTGAGGAGACTTTTGATGTGTTGAGAGCATGCCATGATGAACCATCTGGTGGCCACTACTCTTTCCACAGGACAGTCCACAAAATCCTTGGAGCTGGTTACTACTGGCCTTCTCTTCATAAAGACACAAAGAGGTATGTGCAGCACTGTGACCAGTGCCAAAGGATGGGGCAGCCCACCTTTACCCAGGAAATGCTGCTACATCCTCAAGTCATGATGGAACCATTTGAGCAATGGGGTCTAGACTTTGTGGGACCAATTTCACCGCCATCATCAGGGAAGGAGTATATCCTGGTATGCACAGACTATGTTACTAAGTGGGCTGAGGTTCAAGTACTGCAGTTTGCAAGGGAAGAAAAAGTTGCTGATTTCCTTTACAATAGGATTTTCTTGAGATTTGGAGCCCCAAAATCAATAGTTTCAGACAGAGGACCTCAATTTACTTCACAGGTAATCAAGGCATTCACGGATTTGTACCAAGTCAAGCACAGAAAAACTTCACCTTACCATCCTCAAGCAAATGGGCAGGTAGAAGTAACTAACAGAGAACTTGAGAATATCCTAACCAGGACAGTGGCAATGAACAGAAAGGATTGGGCTAATAGACTACCTGAAGTAGTTTGGGCTTACAACACCACTTGGAAGTCCACAACAAAGTTTTCACCATATGAATTGGTTTATGGGAAAAAGCCTATACTATCTATTGAATTTGAACTCCAGACACTTAAAACTGTATTGGATGTTGGGCTGCCGCTGTCTACAATTCAGCAGAATAGGATTCTTCAGCTCAATGAGTTGGATGAGATTCGGACAGAGGCCATTCAGTAAACAGAACTGGTTCAGTACCAAGGAAACAATGGCATGACCAACATATCAAGAGGAGGACATTTCAACAAGGAGATTGGGTTCTTCTTTATGATTCTAAATTCAAAGAATTCAAAGGGAAATTACATACTCACTGGCTGGGTCCTTATCAAATAAAGGCAGTGTTTGAAAATGGAACTGTATCATTGCAACCAATTGATGGAAGTACAAACACATTTTTAGTAAATGGTCATCGGATAAAACTCTACAAAAGACCGTCTACTAAAGAAGAGTTTCTTGATGATCTGTGTTTTGATACAGGGGATACCTCCTCTGTCACGGTGTTGGAATAATTTTTTTTTTTTTAAAAATAGAAGGTTGAAAACCAGCAATGGCGGCCTTCCAACAAAAACAAAAACAAAAAAAGTTGAAAACCAACAATGGCGGCCTTCCAATAAAATTTTAAAAAAAAAAAATTTAGAGAAAGATCGAAAACCAGCAAATGGCTGTCTTCTCAACCACGGGAGTTGAAAACCAGTAAAATGGCGGTTCCCTTCTCCAAGACAGTTGTAATAATCAAGCTCCGGACATGATCGGTTGCTAGAAATTGGCCAATGCATCTCCGGCGCTTTCCAATAAGGAGCATCTCCGGCGCTTTCCAATTAGGAGCACCTCCGGCACTTCCCAATTAGGAGCACCTCCGGTGCTCTGTTAATAACGCCGACAGTTTCCATAATAAGGGCGGGACCTACCTCGCCAGGTGGTAAAGTAGACAACTCCTATGATAAGGTCATCATGACTCATCTTCTACTTGATCGCACAACATAATTACAAATTAGAAAACTAATAATTGCAGGAGTGTCCACAAGCCGGCGCTGACATCACCCATGGGCGTGGATTTTAGTGCCACTCAGTGCAATGATTGCAGGTCGCGTGCAAGTAGGAAACAGATGTCATATCGGCCGCTGCTTAAATGCCACGACGCGTGCAGTTTTCAAGGCAGCGCATCATTTCTCCCACGTACGATTGCCTCATCATTAAAACTGATCCAAGTAAATCTGTTTTTAATTAGTCATTAATTAGTAATTGCCCTGTCTTTCTAATTTGAGTGCTGCCGTGATGACACGTCCCTCCACCGTCATTTCCTTTCTCACCTCCACGCATGCCGCCATCTGTGCATTAATGCCACCTTACCTCCGGAGCGCCCTGTCAGTCCGTTACAATTATGGCTGCTTTGGTTCCTTAACCCATCTGCATAAACCCAGCCTGAAAACAATTGCATCCCTCATTCAAACCTCCAGAATAGACTGAAGCATAAGATAAACAACTCTCCGGAGCCTACAGAGTAATTTGAACAGCACTCCGGAGCCTACAGAGTAATTTGAACAGCACTCCAGAGCCCATAGAGATCAGAGGGACAAATAGACTACAGATCGCAGAAGAAAAGAATAAAACACAGAAACTGCCATCAATTTAGGTATGGGGGTCAAGAAAAAGTCTGAGCCAGAAAGTACTGCGGGTCTTCTAAAGGATGCAGCTGCAACAAATATTTTAAGGACTGCTGGATGGCTTGATTTCCTATACAAGTTTGAGGGGTTTCAGGAGGACATTGTGGATGAATTCCTTAGGAATTTGAGAGACGACCAGACCACTGTGAGAGGGAACCAAATCAGTCTCTCCTCCACAATTATCAGCCACATCTCCAGACTCCCTGAACAAGGTGAGAGGTTCCACCACCTAAAAACCTTGTATACAGATTTAATTAGAAATTTTTCTGTTCGTGGTGAGCCTGCCATCCAATTGCATATGAATAAGAATGAGGTCAAAGGAATTTTGAGGTCCACTCTCCCAAATCCTTGGGCAACTGTTGCTACCTGGCTAATGAAATAGTTTACCTGTGATGGCCAATTCTCCATAGTCTTAGGGCCCATAATGAAAATGCTCATCTTTCTTAGACATGGAAATAGGCACCCCGAATATAACATAAATATCCCTAATTTCCTCTATTATGCCATCAGAGCAACTACAGAAAAAAACCAGCAGGGTAAGGGGCCCATGAAACATCATGGCCTCGTCTTCTTGATAGTCAAGCATCATTTCTTATCTCAGGCCAATGGGGATGAACTATTACAGAATTTTCTTGAGCATAACCCTCAGGTCAGAGCACCAGAGATAGCACAAACAGAGGATGAGAGTTCTCCCTCTCACCATGATGAAGAAACTGAGCCTACAGCCTCCTCCACAGCTTCTCACAAAAGGATATCACCCTCACAGGAAGCTACATCATCTGCAGCCCCTGTTCCTAACAAGAAAAGAAAAGGCAAACAAATTGTAGAGCCTGCTCCTGCACGGCCTCTATATATGACTCGCTCAGTCAGGCAACAAATGACTTCACCTGAGGGATCTAGGCCTAGGGAATTAACAGAGGAAGAAGCAGGGCAGGGAATTGAAGGGAAATGGTGGGTTGATGAGCCATCCCATGACTCCGATGAGGTACCTCTGGTCTGAAAGAGGAAACAAAAGGAACATTCTCCTGCACCATCTGTTCATATGGAGTCGAGTCCAGTCTCAACACCACCATGTGCTCCGGAGACAGGAAGCTTACCAACTGTTACTATCTCCTCAGACTCTGAGGAAGGAAGACCTGCTCTGGAGGCACCAGTTCCACCTGTGCTCCGGAGAAGCAAAAGAAAGAGGCAGCTCTCACAGGCTGAGAAGGATACTGCCTTGCTTGCTGAGGCACTCCTTGAATTGAGCACATATGAGGACAAGGCAGGACCTTCAGTTGTGCCAGCAACAGCAGAGGACCCTCAGGACAAGGGCATTGCAGAGGGAGAAGCAGGGCAGGTGGCCATGGATAATCTTGATAATCAGCCACCAGCCACAGAAACAGAGGTAGAAACTCTATCACATCCCTCTGACCAAGAAGACATAGAGGTCTCAACAGAGCAACAATTAATGGAAGAAATTGAAAATTTGAAAAGGCTGCTCTGGGGAAAGAATTTAATTATTACTGACCTCAAGAAGGTCAAGGTGGAAATGGAGATGGAACTGAAGCAAACTATTGCAGAAATCCAAACAGACCTCCAAAACAAGGACAGAATCATCCAGGAGAAGGAGGCAGAGTTGGAAACACAGAAAGGTGAGGCAGCAAAAGTGGTGGAAGAAAAAGATAAAGAAGCAGCACAAAAGGTTTCTGAGCTCACCATGGCCAGAGACAATGGCCTCACAGTAATAGCAGCACTAATTGAAAAGGTACAGAGCCAGGACAAACAATTAACTTGGGCCAATAACAGACTAGATGACCAAGAAGAGTATATCCAAGAACTGTCTGGCCCAAGGGCAACCAGTGAACAGGAAGTGCAAACAGATGCCTATGTGGGTCCAATCCCCATAGACATTCCTAAAGCCCTGTTTCATTGGGAGGAAAGGTGCAGAGAATATGAAGCCTCCAAACCAATGTTGCAATTGCAAAGGGCAGTTACTGCCAGAGCAGAAAGGATAGCAACTTTGGAGAGCAAAATCATTCAAATGGCCTCCCTCTCCTCAGAAATTCTATCTTGCAGACCTCCAAGTGCCAGCTATGCAATGTTCCTACAAGAAAGGATACTGCAAAGGAAACTTTCCTTAGTCTTATCTGACATGAATGAGGATACAGAAACAGCAGAAGGTTTCATGACTGCTTACACCAGAAGCAACGATGAAGACAAAAACTTCCTATGTGAGCTGTACTTACAAGGGTTCTACATTAATGATATAGCCTTCATGATCAATCACTTTGTGGGAGAATGCCATCTTAGGGCATTCATGTCCCTCATGAGGAACCACCAGATTTGGGATGAAAGAATGGAAGCTCATCTTCAAAAGGATTCAAAAACAGAGCTCCTCCTCAGAAAAGAATGTCCCAATTCTTTTGCTTTCCAGACCCAATTCAGATCCATCATCTATCATCCTGCCAGTGCAACCAGCATATTGCCATTATATTTGAAGAATTTGCAAGAATGCTCCATTGACTTTGGACTTTTTATGATTAACTCAGCAAATCTTGTCCTTGTTGTAGCAAAGAAAAGATGGAGTATTTTAACACCAAAGCAAAAACTTAGAGAGGTGGTCACCCCTGCAAACCTGAGACTATTCATGAGGAAGGCAAAGATGATATCCAAATTGATGGATTAGCATAAACAGGAATGGCTAGGTGGGCAGTTCAGACCTCCTCTGATAATTGAACCACTCCCCAGGTGGACAGAACAGCTGGAAGATGAAAAACTGCAAGATTGGATGAAGCAAGTTGACAAGTACAGAGGGAATGGTAACACTAATAGAACTACTTGGACAACCTATCTCCAGGGGTATAGTCTGACTGACAGATTGCTTCGTCTAAACAAATCCAGAATGTGAAAGGCAGGAGGACCTGCCAAACCTTAGGTATGGGGGGGATGATGAGTGTCAAATTGCACTCATAAAATACACCCTTTTTGCCTCTCTTTTTCCCTATTCAGTTCATCTTCCTTGTGTCCGCACTCAAATTAGTTAAGCAAGATTGTTCTATTTTGTGATTAATTAAGATAGATTATTTGAGATTAGAATTTCTGATTTGGTGACTAATGTGCGTGGGATTAATGGAAAAATGCAGAATTTCTCTTCCTTTTTGAATCCGCAGGTGTAAATATCAGAAACAACAGTTTTGTGCATCTCCGGAGATCGTCTTCAATGATCTCCGAAGACCATGACAAAGAACAGTGACACCTGGAGATTGAAGATTTGGGGAATGACTCTCCGGAGCTCTGCGAATGTCTGGAATATCTCCGGAGCTGCAGACAGGAACAGCGATCTCCGGAGCCTCCCGAGAACAGAGCATGTTCCAGTCAGAGCCGCCAATCAGACACTTCAGCAGCAATCCTAATACCCCCGCACTTCACTCAAATCATCACCTGAGTGGTGAAGGGTCGACTATCAGTTAAACTGCTAAAGTTTTATCTTTCCAAAGATTTTGCATGAGTTATGAATTAAACTAATTTTCAGGGCTTTGATGCCCAAGTGTATTAAGATCTAAACTTAGACCTCTGAGTGGACTTCTGTTCCACTCAAGTCTACCTTTCTTGCATGATGATCTTTCATAAGTTTGATAGATAAGTACAAATAAGAGATGGTGCCATCTCCTAGAAAGACTGATAGATAAGTTCAGTGATATATCATCACTCTTTTTATATATACTCTCAGAAACAGTAATAGAAAAACAATGATAAGATTATTCTAATTTTTGAAGATTTCAGTTCTGTTATAGCCATACATTTCTCATGAACATAAAAATGAATGAATTGGATTGAATTTGGTTAGATCATCTTTAGTGTTGATTTCCTGCAATAGCCTTCAGCCTCAAAGGTGTGGAGCAAGGGCCCACTCTCACCAACTAGGTAGGAGGCTAGTATCTCTGTTTTACTGTTTCAAGTTTGTTTTATAAAAGTATTTCCTATTTTAGTAGATAGATGCATGTTATCATTCTTTGCTTTGAGTACATTTCCTGTTTTATTCTGTTTTACAGCATTCATTACATTTATTCAACAAGCAGGTAGATTAGTCATTCTTTTAAGCTTTAGGATTAGCTATAAACTGGTCACTTAGAATCCCTAGTTGCAGACAGCCATGGACACAGCCCTGGTTCTTTGACATCTGAAAACAGATTAAATGATGAGGTACAGCGACAGCTCGTCACCCCGCAAATATCTGAACACTCTCTTCACTACATCCCAATGTACCCGTCCAAGATTAGCCATAAATTGACTAAAGACTCCCACTGGTTGGGCAATGTTTGGTCTTGTACAGACCATAAAATACATCAAGCTGCCAACAACACTAGTATAAGGAACTCTCGTCATGTCCTCCACCTCAGTAGGAGATTTTGGACAATCCAAAATAGAAAACTTCATCCCCAACATCAGAGGAACAGTCGGTGGTCTACAAGATGCCATCCTGAATCTCTCCAACACATAATTCACATACTTACTCTGGTTTAACCAAAGTTTTTTGTTTGCCTTGTCTCTTCTAATTTCCATCCCCATAATGTACGGAGTTGCCCCTAGATTTTTCATCTCAAACTATGATGAAAGTTGAGACTTCAAATCAGAAATCAAGTTCTTTCCATTCCCAAAAATCAACATATAATGCAATAATGAGAATGCAATCATTATCCATCTTATAATAAACATAATGATCTGATTTTGATCTCAAAAATCCCAAACTCAACACAAAGGCATCAAACTTCTGGTACTACATCCTAGGAGACTGTTTCAAACCATACAAAGACTTTTTCAACTTGCAAACCAATTTGTATTTACCTTCAACAATGTAGTGCTTTGGCTGTGACATATAAATCTCCTCCTCCAAATCACCATGAAGGAAAGTTGTCTTCACACCATTTGTTCAACTTCAAGATCATACTCTGCTATAAGAGATAACAAGAATCTGATGGATGTCAACTTTGCAATGGGAGAAAAAATCTCACCCTGATCTATTCCCTCAACCTGGGAATACCCCTTCACAACCAATCTAGCCTTATACTTCTCAACACTGCCATCTGCACCAAATTTCTTTTTAAACACCCATTTACATCCAACGGGTTTCCATCCTTCAGGAAAAGGCACCAAAGTCCCAAGTATTATTCTTTCCAAAGCAACCATCTCTTCTTCCATGGTCTCTTTCCAGTAACCTACATCTTTCATACCCATAGCCTATTTCACAGTTCTAGGCTCATTAGTATTAGAAATCAAGGAAAAAATACACCTAGAATCAAGCAATGAATAACCAAACCTCTCAGGTTGCCTCCTAATCTGTGTAGACCTCCTCAAAAGTTGAGATTGAGGTTCTTCTTCTTCCTCTAAACTTTAAGAGCTACTAGAGCTCTCCTCATCACCAGGTCCAATAGGAACTTTCGATTCAGTCTTCTCAGGGGTAGAAGGAAACTGAACCTCATCCTCTTTCTTTTCTTTCTCTTCTAGCTACAGAACAACATGAGAAGGACTTAATTCTCTAAAGATAACACTTCTTCTATATAAGACTTTTTCAGCCATAGGATCCCAAAGCTCGTACGCTTTCACACTAATTCCATAGCCAATGAAAATACACTTAATTGCCTTGTTCTCCAATTTTTACCTCTTCTCCTTAGGCACATGTGCATATGCCTTGGAACCAAATACTCAAATATGTCTCAATGAAATCTTTTTACTAGACCACACCTCCACGGGTGTCTTCTCAACAAACACTAAAGTAGGAGACCTGTTAATTAGGTATTAGGTAGTGGCTACAACTTCAGCCCCAAAACTTCTATTCGAGTCTAGCTCCACTAAGCGTACCCCTAGCCCTCTCCATCAATGTATTGTTCATCCTCTCTACAACTCCATTTTGTTAAGGGGTGTATGGAGTTTTCTTATGTCTTTCAATCCCATGTCCTTTACAGATCTTCTTGAAATCTGCCGAACAAAACTCACCACCATTGTCAGTCCTCAAACACTTATTAATTTTACCAGTCTGATTCTCTACAAAAGTTTTAAACTCTTTGAACTGACTAAAGACTTCATATTTGCTTCTAAGGAAATAAACCCATGTCCTATTGTAATCATCAATGAATGATAAAAAAATAATAGATTTAGAAATCGAAGGAACATTCACAGAACCAAACACATCAGAATGAATTAGATCCAACACCTCAGAAGATTTATGAGAACTAGAGTAAAACTGAACACAGTTTTGTTTTCCATATACATAATGTTCACAAAAATCAAAATCAAGATTATAGTTATTTAACCCCTCAATGAGGTTCTTATTTTTCAGGGCTCTAAGACCCTTCTCACCAATGTGACCAAGTCTCTCATGCCACAACATTGTCTTCTCAGTAGGAAGTTTCATCTCCAAAGCACGGGCACCCTTAGGTACCCAGAAAGCACGACCATCGGAAGTAGATGCAACACACTTCTTTGCTACTAGTTCCAATGATGAGGATGAAGAATCTAAAGCTCTCTTCTTTGAAATAGAAGAACTATTGCATTGAATAGTGCATGCATCCAAATGAAATAGAGTGCCTCTTCGAACACCCTTAGCAAGCACCATAGCTCCTCTAGTCATCTTGCATCCTTCATTCAAGAAGACAACCTACACACCCACATCATTCAATTTACTTACAGAAAGAAGGTTCCGTGCCAAACCAAGGATATGTCGAACACCACTGATCCCCTTCACTTGTCCATCAAGGAATTAGATCAAGACTCTTCCACGACCAACAATCTTTTGGTGAGAGTCATCACCCAAGTACACCTTCCTACCATCATATTCCTTATACTTTGTGAAACCAACCCCAATGTGAGGTCATGTGGAAAGAAGAACCAGAATCTATTAACCACACATCTTCCAATGCATGGGTGGCCAAAGTAGCAACAAAAGCATCACCGTCATTCTGGGACTTGTCAGAATCTGAATCAGAGAAGTTCTTTTTCTTCATCTCCTCCTTACACTCCTTTAGGAAGTGCCCTAATTTGCCGCAGTTTCAACACAATGCCTTGGACTTTCCAGGAGACTTAGATCTCCCACAGGATTTGGATCTTCCTTTATCATCTTTATTATCTTTCTTCTTCCCTTTTTATTTAGGTCTACCATGAACTGCAAGAGCCTCCTTAGTCGTTTCTGAAGTTTTTCTTTACATCTCTTTGGAAAGTAATGATGCAACCACCTCATCCATCTTGAACTTGGTGGTGGTACTCCCAATGACCATCACAAGGTGGTCCCACGAGTCTGGTCAAGAACAAAGCAAGGTAATACATCGGTCCTCCTCCATCTTCACACCAATGGAGTTCAACTAAGCAACTAGCATGTTAAAGGCATTCAAATGACCTGCAACAGATCCTCCATCTTCCATTTTAAGAGAAAACAACTTCTTTCTCAGGAATAACTTATTTACCAAGGACTTGGCCTGATAAATTTCTCCAAGCTTCTTGCACAGATCTACAGTTGTAGCCTCTTCATGAACATTCCTCAAGACGGAGTCAGCTAGACAGAGTCTCACAAGACCCTTGGCTTTTTGATCTTTGAGATCCTAGTCTACTCGAGACATTACCATTGCTTTTGTAATGGATATGGCTACCCATAAATCTTGATCTACAAGCATGCCCTCCATTTTGAGTTTCCATAACTCAAAATTACTGCCATTAAACTTCTCCATCTCCATTCTTCTAGATGTGCTTGCCATCTCCTTCCTACAATAAGATCACAAAACTCTTTGCACAAAATCCCACTCAATCAAATATCAGTACAAAAAACCCTCTACCCAACAACTACAACCAAAAGCTAGCTAGGCTCTGATACCAACTAAAAGGAAGCAAGGTACGCGAAACAACTTCCTACACCAAACTAATGAGGGGAGAGTTATGCAAATTTTTAACCCTTATAGTAACAGAGAAGAAGATATGTATCATAGCACATAAATCAACAACATAACATAAACCATAGCACAAATATACATGGGGAAAACCCTTTCAGGTAAAAACCCCACACTCCAAAGCATAGCCTAATGTATTATTCAGTAAACAATACGTGTTTACAATACACTTGTGGAGCTATACTCTTGCAGGAGTTCACAATACTCTGTTTCTGGAACAATTTCGACAGCATAACAATACCTGCAAATCAACATACAATACTAGCTCCAAGTAACACCTTATATAGACTTTACAAGCCATGAGAGGAGTCTTTTAGGAGGCGGGTGTCCAAATCCATGTGGCACACTTTCCCATGCCCTCCTTCTACTTGTGACACTTGTTCAACACTTTCTAATTGCCATTGACACTTGTCCAATCCTGTCATAGGAATCTCCTCTACATGGGCACCCCAAATTTACTATTTCTGGCTTATGACAGATGCTCTTACACATCTTACATCTATCATAGAATCTGTCATATGTGAAAACACTTATAGTTGTGAGAGAATATGTCATAATTGACTATTTTTTAAACATTCTCTTACAACTTGTCATAGGCCAACTGGGGCACTCCAAAATGGATAAGTCATGCATGCAAATTACACTTGTCTTCATCCCTTCTATTTTTGGCTCTTACACTTTCATAGAATCTGTCATATCTTACACATCATAGAATTTGTCATACTTCCTAACACATGACCTCTAGGTGCCAACACAACATGGGACACCTACCTCCTCGTACGAGGACAAAATACATCTAGTCACCTTCCATGTAGGGTGACACACTACCATGCCAACTCCCACAAGGTGATGAAATAAGATTTACATGAAATTTACAATAGTAGGCAAAAATTACATAAATAAACAAGTACAAACAATAGGAACTTGCAAAGGTCGAGACACCTTAATTCCCAACAATAATAAGTTAGAGCAAGGACATTCATGTATTGACTTGCTAATGTAGGCATCCCTGCATTAACCAAGAGTACCTCCCTCATTCATCCCATGGATGGGATCAAAACATCTAAAGAAGCATTCTTAAAAAGATCCCTCCACCTGTCAATAGTACCTATGTCAAAACGTAAACACGGAGAGTGTTAGTCCAATGTTAGAACATAGTCATTTTAAAATAAGTGCAAAAAGGTAAATGGAGAAGATTAGCATAGTGCTCATGAGGATCACTAGGCTTCCATGAAGAATCACCAATCCTCATCTCCTCCTTTGTTAGCTCTGTAAAAGGAGCCACTCAGTGTCTAGGTGTGGCCTCCTTTGGCATTGCCTCCTCATCCTCTAGGACCAAGTCATCACCCTTTCAGGCTAACTCATCCCTCTCCCTCTTAGGATCACAATTCCCCATATGTCTCATCATCAGTCTCCCCATCCTCGATTATAGTAAGTCTCTGATACTGACAAGCTCTCCATTCCCTCAGGCCTGGCCCTCAAAATGGTCATGTGATTGGAACTCTTGGAACAAGTGACACCCATAAAAGAGCTCCACATTGTGCATCTGTCACCTTTTGAACAAATTTATAGCATGGGGCCAAATCCTCAAGAAAGTCATTTCCTAGAAACTGGAGTACTTGTGCAATAGGGTGAGTCTCCATCAAACCATTCATGTCCATCAAGTGACTGCCTCCTCGAAAATAAGATCGCACAACCCTGTCTCTTGGGGCCATAACCCCTCCGTCTCTCTATAGGGTTCTAAAATGAAGTCTACATCTATCAAAGTAGCCATGAATCATGTAGAAGCATCATTTGAGTGACCAAGCCGACCCCATCTCATAGCTCTTGACAATATTGGGTTTGAAGGGGGCATCTCTCTCTAACATGGTATAATATGCTTAATAATCCATGCCATAACTAGTGAAGGGTGACTAAAAGCAATGATCCCCACCATGAAATGTAGACCAATTCTAGAATGTGAATACCCCAAGTGAAAATTGTCCCTCTCTTAAGCTATTAAATGATCAATGCCTAATACCATTTAAGAATGGGGACCTTCTTGCCTCCTGATACGTGAGTAGCAATCAAGCCAATCAGGACCTTCCGTAGGGCCAAAATGGCAAGTCTAGGAACTAAAGTGAGCTGAATGTCAAGTCTATCTCCAAGTCAAGTCTCTCCCATTATAGTTGCCCAAGCTAATCTCTCTCGCTTAGACTCCCTCTTAGATAACGTAAGTGGTTCCTGTCTAACAAGAACACTGAGGATGCAGTAAATGTTGTAAAGAGTGATCATCGACTCTAGAAATAGATGGAAATCAAAATGTGTTCCAATCAACATCCTAATAAGTCAAGATGTCGCAACATATACGAACGAAGGGCAGACAATCGGTATTTATGCCACTCTAGCCAATGTCGTCCTTTGAAGAATGACATGATTTGCAACAGATAATGCCTCAAGTGCATCCATATACCAAGCTTGTTCATGGGTGACATTCCACCATACGTAGGTGTCCTATAAGAAGAGAGTGTTAGGTTAGACCTTTGTCGAAAACTTAAAAAATTCTAAAAATTAGAAAAATTGAAAATCATAAAATCTTTAAAAATTGAATACATTCTTGAAAAGTAAGTAATAAATGGAGAAGTTAGCATTAAAATGAAGAAAGTAATCAAATTCAAGCATCAAAATAGTTGGTTTTGCCTTTAATCCTGTTAACAAAACCCCCTGGCAAGGTCTCTCAAGGGACTTGATTGGTCTCTTAAATGACCCAAGTTGGAGTGGTAGGGTCAGCTAGGTGCCTTGGATAAAAGGAGTGACCTTAGGCCATGCCTAGTATATCCTAGTGGGGCCAAAAAATATGAAAATTAGGTGGAAATCGAGAAAATCAAGTAACGGAAATAGTAAAAACCCAAAACTTAGGCAAATGCAACATAAAAGTTTGAGTTCAATAGACATTTTCAAGCCAAATCAAAATGAAAAAAGAAGTTAGGGTTTCAAAAAGGGTTTTTTCTCATTTATCATACTTGGGGGTCCACGAAAGGCTGAATAATGGTCATAATCTTGATCTCCTCGTCATAAGCTTTCCGATAACTATCCTCTTGCATAATTTTGTCATTGTTTGGTCATTTTCTCTCATTTTCCCTCTTCCTTCTCTCTTTTCTCTAAGTTTAGCCAGTGATAGTGATTTCTCGCTTGTTTAGTTTTGGATTTGTAGAGTATACTTTTGTCCTTATTTTTCATTTTCTTTCATCATCCTGACAAGTCATTGTGGCAAGGTGAGGTGACATAGGTACAACTTCAAACTCATGCGTCAATGGTACATTCTCTTGTTCTCCTTTTTGTACTTATTTTGAGATGATCATGTATCAAACTTATGCTTGAACTATCTTATCAATCTCTAGTTTGAGATGTGGGACAACAACCAAGATAAGTACATGTAAGTGCGAGTCCCACAAGGCCATACTTCAGGAACGATACCTACCTTGGATGTAGATTATCGTACTTGAGGGGGCAAATATGTAAGCACTAAAAATACATAGGCCTAGATGGCAGTCTGGTGATGATATGGAGGTCCAAATCATGGCCCATGAAGGTGTGAATTACACTCCTCTTAGCAATCTCACATTTGATGACTTATTCCCTAGTGTTTTTACACTCTTGACCATCTTTTCTAGCCTTCGAACTGAGTTCCAAGATTTTGTAATTGTAAGACAACCCTTTTTAGATCCTTGATAGGAGGGTCACCTATGAGACCCTAAGGTCACATAGGTGACTTGTCCTTAAGTTGCAGGCTCACCTAGGTAGCCCTAGCAAAAGGGACGACCCTATTGTGTTTTGACAAGAGTGATTTCTTTTCATTTTGCACAGTTTATTTCCATTTTTAGATTTTGATTAAGAGTTACTTCATACACAACTAAGCCATTACTTCCATTGACTACTTATTAACTTCTAATCAATCCATAGTGATTTTCCAATCAATAGATTATGTTATCTCCTCTTTAGCTATTGTGATTTCCCCAATCAATTCCAATTATCTTCTCAATCACCTCCATCATTGGTGTTCATTTTGTACCTACAAATACCCCCTCCTCTATTATTTTAGGGGATGTTGCGAATTATTCATGCATTCTTGTTTTTCTTCTATAAGAGCTAATTCATATCTTGAGGATTCAAGCTTATGCATATCAGACCCCATAGCATTCCCCATAGCATTATTATGCTTGAATAGGACTATGTGAGCCTTTTATTTATGTTTTGCTTTTGTTTCTAAGCCATAGTCAATCCAAATTCCCTAGTATCCCTATTTTCATCCTCTTCGTCAAGAGGACTCTATTGTTGTAGATGAGGAGACAATTGCTATTAGATTTCTAAGGACACAAGCTTGGCACCGATGCCCTTTATACATTTATAGGTTCTTTTCAATTGTTTTTCAATAGTAATTAGCACATTCTCTTGCCCTTGGGAAAGTAACAATTCATTTGTATTTTCTCTTGGTTAGTTACAATTTTGTTGTGCTTAGAGTAATTGCATTTCACTTTCTTAGAATAGTTCACATTCAAGAATCAAATTGTGAAAACAACAAGAATATAGCAAAATTGCATTAGAAAAAGTTATTTAGGTGTAATCCCACAATACTGAGTCCCAAACTTGGGACATTCTGATTTTTATCTGAAATCACATAACTTTTTAGAAAAATTAATGATTTAAGCCTTGAGGGGTTCCATGTAAAGGGGTTTAATTGAGGGGGGTTAGATAAAACCCCCTTAGATCAAACCCCCTAGTCTTAAATCAAAACATCGATGGAGTCTCCTCTGCACCTATCAAAATACTGACAAAAACTAAATTTGCTTCACCTTTTGGGGGATCAAATGAAGTCGTTTAGATATTCTATTTTGTAAGTATGTAGCCATTAGTATAATCTTTCCAAAAAATATTATTTTGAATATATTTCATTTGATTATTATATTTATTTTCTATTTTCTAGTGAATAGAAGTTTTTCACTAAACATCAAGGTCTCTATTCCACACATGTGGAAAAATTAAAAAAAAAAAAGAGAAAAAAATTATGAAAAATGTTTGCACACAAGGTATTGATGTCCTTGTTTCAACAAAAAGAAATAATGTAATTTGGATACATACAAAAAAAGTTACGTTGTATGGTATAAACCTATGTCTGAATTATAATTAATCTCACTTCAAAAATTAATAAAAAAATATACGTGACAAAAAATTATGAAAAAATATCTGTGCACTAGATATTGGTGTTACAAATCTATGTTTAAAATTTTATAATTTGATCATTTCTATAAAAAAAGTTATGATGTATGGTATAAACATCACTTTTAAAAAATGTTGTTAACTATAAAAAATAAGTTATTAAAAGTTACATAAAAAAATCACAAATTATTTCTTAAAATATTTTAAAAAATACATTTAAAATCTACACATAAAATCTCAAAAAAGACTAGTTCATATCATCTTCAAATTCTTAACGGTTTAGTTGTTGTAGGTGTCAGAAAGTGAAAATTTGATTAAAAATGCTAATTTCAATGTCCTACTCTGGCCAAAACGTGGGACACAATATTGTGGGATCACCCTTAGATTTACATTCAAGAAAGCTTGTCATTTTCATTTTCAATAGTAATTAGATCATACTCAAAAATTGGGGAAAAGAACAAAAAGAAGCTTACATTCATTTATAGTAATTGCATCTATACATTCATGTCACTTTCGAAAACAAACATTCAAGGAAAGATTGTGATTACATCACGAGACACACAACTTGCAACACTTTCAATTAAACAAACAAACATTGCAAACAAAAAGGAAAGCCCTCAATTCCATCACAAGGCACACAACACACAATATTTTCAAACGAAAACAAAACATCCATCTTCCCAACTTAGCACTTAATGTGCCATAGAGTGAGAGAAGATTGGATCAAACCAATCTTAGAAGAGACAAGGGAAAAATTGCTAGTTCAGGAAAACCTTACTAAAGAAATTGCCCAAGAACAAACAAAAATATTGAGACAAATAGAACAACAGAGCAAACAAAGAAGATGAAGAGAGGAGTTTTGTAGCAAAGAACTTAGGCTCCTTGAAGAACTTATTAAAATTGAGCAAAGGAGACTAGATACATTTCACCTCTACGTGATGAACATACTAAACAAACTAAGAGTAAGTGACCCTCTGAATCACATAAGAATAATGACAGCCACGCCAATTCAACACTTTCATCAACCACACACACAAACAAATCACACAATCAATCCAACCATGATCTACAACGTTGTGCTTCCCCATGAACAAAACAACCTCTCAGTCCCACCACCGCTCAACTGACTCTTGCCACGGGAGCAAGAGTGATTGGGTAGGTGCCCTCAACAAGGGTGAAGTTCATGTACTGCATCGGGGGGTTTGACTCACTCATATCATGCTTGGATCTATTCGAAACATCACAGGTACATCTAGTATGGAACATTCATTTTAATGATGAGATGGTATGTTAGAGTCATGTTAGATGGTCTAGTATGGAAATGGACTTGCATGGTAAGAGAGAGGTATATAGGGGAATGAATGAATGCAGGCTTTTAATAACGTCCACGAGGCCAAACAACCTAGGGGACCACAATAAACCAAAACACACAACAAACAAGAAAACTAAGAACCACAAAAGGCAAACCGCCCATGCAATGCCTAACTGAACTCCCTTTCTTTTTGGATCCTAGACCTTCTGCTATGAATCTTGGTCAAATAAACTACAAATTTAGTTATCCTCTCTTCTTCAAACAAAGTTGGTCAAGGAGCCCACATTCAAAGTATCATGAGGCCAAACAGCCTATGGGACCACTAGAAACCAAAACACACAGCAAAGAGAACCAAAACACCTAGGAAAACCAAGAACCACAAAACGCAGACCGCCCACGCAACGTCTAACTAAACTCCCTTTCTTTTTGGATCCTAAACCTTCTACTTTGAATCTTGGTCAAATAAACTGTAAATTTAGTTATCCCCTCTTCTTCAAACAAGTTGGTCAAGGAGCCTACATTCAAAGTTGGTGCAAGTTTGGATAGAAGGGATGGTGAAAGTTTGGATAAAATAGCTGTCTTAGTAGCGCATACAAATTGAATGGAAATTGGAATATCCCATTCCACCGAACTAGTTAATTAAGTGAAGCGAATGCATAATACACATACATTGCTTGGGCAAGTCGCATCCACGTGGAGTCCAGCTTGTCGCTGAGGTTGGAGGATCTCTCGAGAATAGACGGAGAGAGAAGAGTGAGGAAGAGGAGAAGTAGAGGAAAGGCCGATAGCAGCAGCAACAAGCTCGACATAAGATGAAGACCAAGATGATAGGAGTGACATAGAGAGCTTTTTACCCATTTGCCTTTTCTTTTTAAACCACAGATTTGGGGATTGGAAGCGGCCATTGCCATTCCCACCACCGCCCAGGTGGGGTAGAGGAAAAAAGCCACTTTGTGGGCAGCAAAAACACCTCCTTCATTTCTTTGCTATTGAGCGGAAGGAGGACAGAGTTGAGAGAGGATTTAGGGAATCTATACAAGGAGGATTTAAGGTTTTTATTTCGGGACTGCTATTTATAGGGCTTTTTCAAGAGATCGAAAAGGGGGCTGCCAATGCTATTTAGGACAGGTTGCTCCACGTTTGGGTGTAGCGTAGACATATTGACAGTATTCGCAGCAGTGGAGTTTGAGGGTAAAAAGAGGGGATGTCTTGGCCAGGCTCGGAGGACATCTTCCTCTCTACTTCTCTCGCCAGTTATCTAGACAGTCAGTCTTCTCAACCCTTATCTTAGCAATTATTTATTCAAGCATTATTAGCTATGTTAAAGCGGATCTGGCTGTGGGCATCTTTTGTTCTGCGCTGCAAAATTGTTTTCTTGCCTGTCGGATCTGGATTTAATTAAATTTGTCTTTTCTGGTGCCGATTTGATGAGTGAAATGGGTTTCGTATATTCTGTTTTTTTTTTTTCCCTTCTTACATGGATTTGATTCATAGCAGTTGATGATGGGTGAAGGTTCAAATTCCCACGGGTGAAATTTGGCTTTTGTTTTTTTGGTTGACTCGGCCTATTGATTTATTCATGACAATGCGTTCTATCTGTTATGCCTTTTCCTGCCATGGGTCCTGTAGTTAGGGGACGACGAATTGCAATCTCAATACCCTTAGGTCATCAACATTATGTACGGTTAGTCCCTTTTCTATAATTGCATGTGGCTACTCAAACAAAAGAATACGATCCTCATGTATTTAATAGCTAGGCTCGCAATGGTTCCTTTTTTCCACTCATTCTTTTGATTGGTAGTTTACAATTTTACTATACGTTGTCTGCAGTGCGTGTGTAAACAGTAACCTGTGCAGGAAATAGCCATTTTTAGGGTGACTAGAGTATGAGGTCTGTCACTAAAATATAGGGAAAGGTGCTGGTTTTATTCCAGGAGGTACTTTGGAAGATCTCTAAAGAAACGAGTCAGCATCAGTTTGAAGAAGAATGTCCTAATAAGTGTGGTTAGTGGTTGCACCTTGAACCTTACCAGCTCAAAGTAAAAAAAAAAAAAACCAGGTTATGGTTCAAATATAATTAACGAGTCATGTTTCTGGTATAATTAATGGTTAATATGCTTAGTGGAGATTCATTCCATGTTTTATGCCACATTCCATTAAGAAAGTCATGACAGTTTTATAATTGTGTTTAGGGGTATTTTGGGAATGGATAGAATTCAGTTCTGTTTGGTGAAATTTATTTTTTATCTTGAAAAGAATTCCGTGGTAGAGTGTTGTGAAAAGGTATTATTTTTTATGATATCTAGATTATATCCCAGTCTATCCAATCCGTGTGAAGTGAATTTTACTGATTTTAAATCTGCCTGGCATTGATTTTAGTAGAAGTTACCAAATGTGTTAGCCATGAAATCAAAGCAAATTTAACTAAATTTCAAATGTTATGGATGTCCTGGATAGATACTATTACATTTCCCACATGGGACCCCCTGTGCACCTGACTGCATTAAGGCCACAGGTGCACATACCTTAACCCCCTCCAGATTGAATGGGTGTCTCCAAGATGGAAACAAATGATCTTCTCCGTTAGGTTCACTCAGGAATTCCCGAACTTAGTTTATTTCTTTAATTATTAATATTTGTTGTTTCTCTAGGCCCCTTGTACATACTTTCTTTGGTGTAGAAACATCACCTCATGCTTGATACTTCAGTTTAGTACATGTCTCAAACATGAGTTTCCAACTGTTGTGTACCTTCTTTTATGTTTCCACTAACTCTAAGATATCAGGTGACACTTGTCTTTTTCATTGGTCTTGCGGCTTGCCATAAAATCTATTATCTGGGAAGTTAAATTGAAGGTCTTGTCATAATTTAATACATGTTTTGATAACTAGGAAAATGCATTGTGCAAGGATCCTCTAATAAAGTCCCAACCTCTGCCATATTCACCCCATGATCATCCAAATCATTTTCCAATTTGGGACACCCCCCTTGCAATGCCAATCGTTAAGACTCAAAACTATTTCACTTTGTCCCTGTAAGACTGTTTCTTGGTCTTGCAAGTCACGCTTTATGACAGGGATGATCAAACAACTATGTTGTTCTTTTACCAAAAGGAACTCTCTAAAAGCTTCAGTAGAATGTTTTTCTCCATTTAAACACAGCATCCTATTTTTCATGGAAAGGGAAGAAGTTGAACAAATGGTAAGAGAACTGTAGCTAGCAGTAGCGGCCACAAAGATTGAACATGGTGGTTGTGGGCATGGTGTACAGGTGAGTGTGGGTGAATCATTGTAATAAACACAGTTCGTAGTGCTTTGCTTTTGTCATAGGAGAGGGCACTTGTTCAACTTCTTCCTTTAGATTTTTCTCAGACTGTGTATTTATGGTGTTCAAATCAGCATGGCTTTCACAAGCAACAGCAAAAAGGGATCTTCATGGGACAAAGTTGTATTGTTGCATTTATCCTGGCACCGCGATGTTTTAATCATTTGATTCAATTTTTTTCCCATGAATTTGTTTTTCATCAAAAAATACATTTGCTTTCCCCTTGACAATCTCTCAGCAATAGATCCACACTAAATCCTTTTCCATCTCTTATGTCATTTTTATTGTGGAAGGTTTTTTAAATTATCTTTTATGTAGGATTTACGTGAGAAAAAAGCAGTAAATGAAAAATCCATAAAAGTAGTTTAAACATCTTCAACCTGTGCGATTAGAAAATCGATGCAAATTTGGTAGTGCCTGAGTCCACCACATGATTTTTGGAAATGAAAGGATGGGAAAAGTCCTTCAATATGATGGAAATGGAGCCACAACAAACCTCAAAATGTACCACAAGAAAATTTAAAGTTAAAAATACAAAGAAAATGTGTGTTTTGCAGTTGTAGAATTCTTTAACAGCTCATTAAACATTCCTTGCTTAAATTTGTCTCTTACAATAAGCGAAATGATTTTTTTGGGCTTTTGTGTTACGCTTGCACCTATGACCTTTGAGATCAATTGATGCCATAAAACGAAGGCAGTTATCCAAAATATTGTAACAACATTTCAAAAGGAGAAGCATGACTCCTCACGAGATAAATTACGAATTACAAGAATGCTACATGCAATTTTAGTAATACTCAAATTGAGATGGCTAAAGTGATAATTTGATATTTGTCCTTTTGGAACACATTTCTCCTATGTATGAATTTCTAGTCAATGCTTAATTTACACTTTAATCTTTGAAGCTTTATCTTTTAGCAAGGTTGTTCTCATTGTGTGTTGGCATGAAATACATGTATGAAGATCTTGAAACTGTGATCTTCCAGGCTTTCTCTTTGTTAGTAACAAGGAGAACAGGTAACATAGAAGTGAATGCCATTAATAAGTAAACCTTCGCAATCACATCATCTGCATCTTCACACTTCTTTTATTAATGTGGTTGTGAGTCCAGCAGCTTTTGAAGAAAACCTTTATTCTATAGGTTGAGCTTCAACATAGTCAATACGCTTGATATCTTTTCCACTTCTACAATTGTTGAAACTATGAAGAAGGACTTTGGCCAGAAATAGTGTCTTTAGTTTCTGCTGGCATTTGCAACGTAGGCAATCCAGACTTTTTGCAGGAGAGTTAATCTAGGGCATATTTTTACTCGATTGCCATCCATTCCTAAAAGATGTTCCCTTACCTGCTATAACTTCTCTTTCAATATTAACCAAAAATGTTATTGGTTTATAAATGTGGCCACCACTGTTTCTCACCCTGATTGACTGTTCCTGATGGCATATTAAAGGGAACCTTTTTTCTGTGCAACAAATTCCCTTTGCCATGTTTTTCAAAGCTAGATGGGCAATTTGTGGTTTGCATTTTACTTCGAAACTCCCTTCCTACCACCTCACTCACTTATAATGTCATATGACTGCCTTTGGTGGACATGTCTCTGAGTTATATTAGTATCATGCAACCATTTTGGAATCTATAGATTTGATACTTACACATGAGATGGTATCTCCTTCCATAAAATTTTGATCATTCATTTTATTGAAACTTGGGTACATTTTCTCATTCCTTGAATCTTTGTAAATAGTTAAAGATTTCATTTTGACTTCATGTCCCTTTCAAACAGGCATATGAATTGTCTGACAAAAGTGAGATTGGGATCAGTAAGGGGATTGTCATATGAGACAGTGATGGGACTGTTGATTTAAGCCAAACCAAAGACAAGGAGGAAATGATGGCAACAACTACAAGAGAGCTTTGATATGACTTGAACTCATGTTATATTTGAAATCTGAAGCTCCGCTGCGTGACACTCCAAGATCATTAAGCAGATTATAGTCTTGGACAATTGATATAATCATATTTCCAATTCCAGTAATAAAAGATGAACTTAAAAGTTTTGTTATGATCTGACCTGAAATATGAAATAATAACAAAAAAGCCCTAGAGACAGAATTTAAGAATTACAGATTAAAAAGCATTTTTAATAAAACATGAAAACCTGAGAAGATCTAGCTCTAATTGGGAAAATACTGTTAATATCCAGAATAAACCCAAAATAGGATTTTTATTGTTTGTTTTTGTTTTGAAGAAAGTTGAATTTTTTTAGATGTCATATAGGAAATAAACATGGTTACCTGGAGAAGTGGGGTAAGGGTATCAGTATGGGGACAAGGATGGCAATCAAATTAGGGTATGCGAGTAAATGAATAACGAGGCAGTTATCTTCTATATAAATGAAGTTACCAGAAATTGTGGGTACGGGAAAGGGGATACAGTCCACGTTCCAATAATGGAGTTTCCTGGTATCTATGGAAATAAATAAAGTTTCTTGTTAAGGTGTAGAAACTAACTCAGCTTTAAAAGTCTCCAAGAGCATTTGTATCCTTGCACTTGGCCAAGGACTTAGCCTCTGAAAGGCTGCCTGTAGATGCACTCCACTAAATTGTATCCTTTATGTATATATATGTATATCTCTATGAAGTTTGAATTTTTATTTGTGTGCCTGTGTATGCACATGTGAGTATTGCTGTTATTACATATTATTGATCTTTTTGGGAGTTGGCAGAGTTTTCAAAATTTGTATAATTTAGGGTTAACAATAACTTCAATAAAGTGGTGTTCTGTAGAAAATTGATGATTGAATTTCTCACTTTAATTTGGTCATTTTTTCTTAAGTTAAATATTATATTAATGTCATCGTTACAAAAACTGTGTATTATATGGCATTTTTTGGTGTCAGCAAAATTTATCCAAAAAAAAGTAAACAGATTGCAAGATTTTAGAATTAACTATATTTCCAGAAATTTCAAATTTGCATTTGTGGAAAAAGTGCCCCATTATGAAATTTGATGATTTGAAATTTTGTTTTAATTTGGTTATTTTTGTGCTTACATTTTACTTTCCAATTTTCCTTATTATTTTTCTTTTTTTTGAATTTTTTAGTCAATTCACGTTGGACCTTTGATGATTTGTCTTCTTCTTGATTTTGATAACATCGGTGACATTTTATGTTGTATAGAACCTGTCACATTTTAACTGTTCGAAGTTCTTCTAACTCTATCTTCTTTGAACCCTAGGAAAAAGCACCTTACTAAAAGATGTAAACTATCGAGAATAAAACTCTAAAAGAGGTCATTTAAATCTTAAAACATTCTATATTAAAATAACTATTCTTAAACCGTATACCCGAAGTACAGCTTTCTTGTTACCTAAAATGGCACTTGACATTATAAATAATATTTCCCAGAATGGGCATTTATCATTATTTTATATCTGAATGGAAATACTTATCATACCTGTAATGCATCATAATAGTACCCTCCTTGATTTGCAACACACCCCAGAGCAATTGAAATGCTGAATATTGTAGTAATTTTGGGTATTCCTACACAATGTTTTCAGATTTCATAGAATCCTCAACTGGATAATATACTATGACAACACTTGTCCTCTATTTATTCTCTCAAATGGTCAAATTGTGTTCCACTTCCACTTCATTATAAGATGGACCTTACATTCAGGGGCAGCAAGAATTGGATTTGAATGTTTCTCCTTTTACTTTCTGTAAACACGAGACATTTAATATTGGTTATTATTGGTAGCTCAAGGAGTCAAGAGTGAATGCAACCTGGCTTGCTCTTGCCAATTAATATTTTATAAATCCCACAGTTTTCCACTCCTTTCCTTTTTCGAAGGCTTCTGCTTGCAAGTCTGTAATTTGAAGTAAATCTAACCTTTTTATTCAAATTCTTGCTCGCTATGGCATTATTGGGTCAATTCAAAGTTCTCCTTATGGCCTGTGTTTACCAGCCTTGGATGCACCTACTCTAGTTTTACTTCATTCATTTTAGTGCCCTAATTCTTAGTCACTATCTCCAGGATTGTTAGATCATATGCCATTCTTTCTTCAGCTATTTTATTGTCTCTTGGCTGTTTGCAAGGAAATTGTGAAATGGTGGCAGTTGGATGGGTGTCTTAAATGGTCCAATTGTTTAACAAATAAGGTTCATAACTGTAATGAACCCCAAATGGCAACATTCTGATGGTCATGCAGTATGATTAGTTTGATAAATTCTACAAATTTTCTGCCCAGTGCAAGCATTTTTGTCACAAGCTTTTTGGTCAAGTAAATATGACCTTTTAATTTTCTCTTGTTTTGGTTTCCTTGTTTTAGTGCTCTAATTTTTAGTCAGTTTTCCAGTTCCAGCGTTCCTTCTATGTTACTGGTTAGCCCCGAAAAACCCTCAGATCCAGGTCTGGTTTGTTCCTGGTCTGGGTTTGCAATCTGGTGCACTGTGGGTATGGGCAAGGTGTGAGATTTTGGGGATGGATTCCCAGGTACGTCCATGGACTTACAGGGGCAAATCTAGGCCCAAAACCCTGCGCCCAGAGGGAACTCCCTGGGAACAGTGGCCTTTTTTGATTCTTTTTAAAAAAAATTTCTCTGGTTTTTGTTTTTGTCATCACATTTCATGGAAAGAATAAAAACTCCTGCACCTTGCTGCTACAAATACCATTTCTCTGTTAATGAAGGGAGACTTGTACAAATGGTGCTGTTACAGTTAGGAGCTGAAAAGAATGTGGAGGGAAGGCCATCATTCTCTGGCTTCTCCTCCTACTTCTCTATCCAATTATGGCTGATGAGGATGTGCATAAAATTCTTGGAGTATTACCTGCTGCATGTCTCTGTAAAAAACAATAATAACCGGCTTCACGTTAATAAAAACTAGACAAGCTTTACTTTTTAGTGCCTTGAAGTGTCCACTGCATTCATATTGTACGTTACATTTATTTAAGGACATTAAATGTTAATAATTTATAATGCTTTACATTTAATTATTTATTTAGCTTTTAAGTGTTCATTTACATTTATTAACATTTTCTAAATTAATATACTTGTAGCCTTTAAATGTATGTTTTACCAAATAAACGTATGCAGTTTGTGGTTTTATTAACATACATATATATTTTTTTTCTGCTTTTGAGGATACAGCTATATTTTGGGGTTATCTGCAGTTAAATATACATGTACTATCTTATATAATTTATATGGTAACTCACACTATCAATATATTATATGCACGTTATTGTGGTATTCTGAACTTAATTCCTTTTCTTAGGTTGCAAATATTTAGATATTTATGATTTTTATATGTTTTTCATACAGATGTACCCAAAATAAACTCAATCCCCTATTTTATTGCTGTACCAGCATATCTGAACCCCCATACCCAAACCCAAACTAGTAACTTAGTTTTTTAACCCTAGTACATTCCTTCTTCAGATATTTCAATATTGGGTTTGCTCAAGGAACCCAAGAAATTTTGCACTTAGTGTAATAAATGGTCCACTCTCTCAACTATGAATGACTATGACTGTAAAGAGACTCAAATGGTGACAGTTTGATGATTATGTATTATGACGATTTCTACAAATTTTGTGCTAGGTACAACCATTTTAGTCATAAGTGTGTTGGCCAGCAATTTAGACAAAAAAAAAGAATTTTATTTAATCGAATTACAGCAGTACAATACCAAGAAGGATGAAAACAATGCCAGAAGCCTGGGGGCCAAAGCCAGACATCACCAAATATAGCAGCTATAGCCAGACATCACCAAACATAGCAGCTATATCATAGAGAGGGGCAAGTAGAAAATTCAGCAGAATGCATCATAACAGGACGCCAAAGGAGGGAGTTACTCATCAATGTTGTGCCAAATCTGCCAAGTTCCAGGTTTGAGGGTAACACAAGTATTAGCCAGCTTATCAGCTTCTTTATTGTGCTTTCTATGAACATTCTGAAGGTCAATCTGAGAAAACTGATTTATAAGAGAATGGATAGCCTTGACTACATAAGAGAGACTGATAGACTTACAGCTTCCTTTATTAACAGTGTTAACAATTAACCTAGAATCTTTAAAGACCTTAAGAGTATCAGTTCCTTTTTCTTTGGCTATTGATAGGCCCAATTTCAGAGAATGGGCATTAGCATGGTTATTTGTTGACAGTCCCAGCCCCACTGCATATCTTAAACAGACTTTCCCATTTTGGAAGATGACTCCCCCACCTCCAGAAGAACCTGGGTTCCCTTTAGAGGCCCCATCAAAAAAGAGAGAATCCAGATGAAAACAAAGGAGTGGGATCATACATGGTATGCTTCTTCTTCACTTGAGGGTGAGGGACAGCCTCAAGGAGGAAGGAAATAGATTTCATTGCTGTAGCCCATGGAGGGGTAGTGATTCCTAAAGATTGCATCATTTCTGGCTTTCCAAACTCCCCAAAACATGTCTGGGAATAAGATGTTTCACCAATAAGGGCTAAGGAGAATGATTAAACACCCCCTGAATTAAAATGAACCTGTCTATGGCTTCCTCAAAGGATTTACGGGCAGAACAGTAGGAGAAACATTGGAAAGGATTAATCTCCAGACCTTTATGAATAAGCATAGTGTACAAATAGGTGATCCCTGCTTTCTTCATCCTGCTGGCATAAAGGGCACGGCTTGGGTCCTCAAAATTATGTTACCAAATATTATCCCATGTTAGTTGCTGGTTCTGCAATAACAACCACAGAAAGAAGTTGATTTTAGGCATAGGCCATTTGTGCCAAATATGTCTCCATGTGGGCAGCAGAGGAGAGGAACTGCGGATCAGCTTATAGCCCTTACTTATGGAACAATTTAGTTTGTTACACCTTTATACATTTCTTAACAATCTACCATTCATTTTGGAATTAAGGTGGGACAAACAATTTATAACAGCTCCTTTAATAAGCTTTTGATGTTGCTAGAGTATCTGTTGTAATAAGCTTTAACAATTTCCAAACCACATTTGAGCTAATGCCCAATTGGGTAGGGCAAGCCTTTCTGCCGGGCACATAGAGGTGACAAAATTGAGGTCTTACCATTCACAGGCAGGAAAGGTGCAACAATTTTCAGTGGAGGATCACTGTCCTTGTTTGGGGTTGGAAATTTCCCTGGCAAGGTGGGATAGTGCATGCCGGGGGTGGCAAGCTGTGGTATGAGCTTAGTGACCTTCTCCAGTGGGCGGTGTCCTAAATGGGACGATATAAAAAGTTAAAACTAACATTTGAGCCCTGAGCTCATACCACAGCATTCCAACAGTGGTCAGGGTATAAAAGTGGGCGCAAGCATTTGAGTGCTGAGCATCACCAAAACAAAATAAAGAATCTGATACTAATGATGTGCTTTGGTAGTCTATGCAAGTGATGGACATACCCTGCAGATTGTTAAACAAAATGTATGATACAAACTTTGTGTATGTGGTTAATTGGTCAAATGTGAAGGACAGTGTTTTACCTCCTAATAGAACAGGTATTTAGTTCCATGTTAATGAATTCCCTTTTTTGACTGGGAGTAGGCATGGGCTGGAGTAGCTGCAGGCTTGTTGAAGCGTGTGTTGTTTTCCTCCAGCAAGCTTTACATGAGGCAGAAAAATGTTTCATATCTGCTTTATGAGATACTCTTAAGAGAATTTTATGGTGTGACAGGTCTTAAATACAGTAGTACAGCAATTGAGAAATATTATTAGATACAAATCATACATGTTTTTAATATAAAATTGAACTACGCCAGAAATTTTTTGTTGGTTTTTATTCTTGCATCTTTTCTGAGTCTTTTAGTACAGCAGAACTCTCATTGTTGTCATGCTCAACAATTATCTTTTTGCCCATCACAGTGCAATTGACATTTGTAGACATTGCTTGCAGCACAGATAGTCAGTATTTATACCCTTCTATTGTATTTCAAACCAAAAGCCCTGCAACTTGATTATTTGCTTTGCTTTCTACTTGTTCTTTTGGCAATAAGTACTTCATATTTTGGTAGTTTAACAGTAACCAAATAAGTGCTTTCTCAACAGATATTTGCTTGAATTCTTGTAAAGCAATCATAAAGGTCAATGTTTCCTTGTTATAAATGGATAGCAATTTCTTATCAGTCAGCTTCTCATTTTGCAAGTGGAACCTGATTTTGCATGACAGCTCCTCTGTGATTTCCTGATGCATCACATTGCAATGTAAAGAGTTGTGAGAAAAATGGAAGTGCAAGCACAAGGCTCGAAGTCATTACCTTCTTCCTATACTGGAATGTGGCCTCTGCAGTCTATCCATTTTAGTTGATTCTTCCCTTGAAGATTGGTAGGGATGCTATGAGGCCTCCAAATCCTGCAACAAATCTTTTCATAAGAAAGTGCACAGTCCACAAATTCCTCTTAATTGTGTCACATTCTTTGGAGTGTGCAGATCTAGAATGGTTATTAAGTACACAAGTTCACATTTTGTGAATTTTAACTTAGATACCTGTAAATACAAAGTTAGGTTGGGGGATTGCTAATATATTTCTCAAATGGTGAAAATGCTCTCCCATATTTTTGGTAGAGATGAGAATACTATAAATGATAACACATTTGATGCACTTTATCTTTAAAAGTATAGCTGGTTAGCCCAAAAGGTCACATCTATTTGACATAGTGGACTTAATGAGTCTGGAAGAGGCTTCCATGAATTGATCATCCATTCTCTCCCTAATTTGGTGAAATCCAAATCTTAAACAATTCATTATAAATGTTGCTATCTCATGAAATTTATCAAGTAATTTACCTACACATTGAATAAGACATTTGTTTTACTGTTTTTTTTCTTCAATTCTGGGTAAACCAATGCACATGGAGGGAATGATTGTTTTGTCAAGATCATTGGAGATGTAAAAGGATTGTCACTTGGAACTACATGATGTAATATCCAGTAGCTTTTGGAATGCTTTTTGTATCTCACTGTTAATTTTGGCTCCTTATAAGGAAGAACAATGACTGGTTTGGACTGTGGTTCCAACTCAATGGCATCCCTCTGTAATGTCCCCTTTTTCCTCAGCATTAAACAATTTGAAAAATAGGTTAGTCTTTTACTATTTCCCGAAGGCTAACAATATGTGAGGGAAATACAGCTTCTAAAAATTGATGATAGTTAAATAATTATTATGCCTATCATGCACATTGAAACTACTATTATTTTTTAGAAGTGGTGGGCCTGCTGTTGGAGTGGTCGCTGGGGTTGGTGGGACCACTGTCTTTTTTATTCTTGCCTATTCCTGGGGTGTCCGTGGGGGTGGAGGAGGTGCTCCTCTGCAGTGGCAGTCAATAGGATTCTTTGCTATTTTTAGATGAGCATTAGCTGAGTGGCTCCAGAGTGGGTCAGACCTTGTTCTTTGGCTATTCTGGGCTTTGTGTGTGGTTATTTAAAAGCAGAATTCGCTCTTTTGGAGGGGAATGCATTTGGATATATTTTCATGACTTCCATAAACTTATGCTGTTGAGCAGAGTTTCTCCTTGGGGTTTTTTAGCTTCAATAATTTATATCCAGTTTCGATTGTGTGAGACCAATCCTAGCTGGTGTTGTGGATGATTTCACCTCAGAAATCATATTTGAGCATAATGGAGTTTGATGTTTGTTGATCAGTTGGAGTGCAAGTTTTGTATTACTAATACCAAATAATATTGTGATGTTTGCTATGGCATTTTGGAGTGTCTTTGATAGTTTCTTTTAAAGTTCCCTTTAGTCTTTATGCTGGCTGTACATGCCCAGCCTTACATGCTGCTTGAGGGATTCAAGTGCAAGTTTATGTGAAGCGATATACCTTTGTTGAAGACCTGTTGTCATTTGCTTGGGTCGACGCTCAAAACTGAGCAGATTCCAGGGTGTGTTTGAATGCTGATTTTAAAGACTTTTACCAACTGTACTGTCATCCTTGGCCGTACATTCTGTGCATGGGACGTGAGCCTCCTGTAGCAGGTCGCTTGAGTTGTTTTTGATTTTGATGATGTTGAGGGTCGCCTGGACCAGACCAGCTGTTAGAGGAGCATATGGAGGAAGTTGATCTCATAATCTGCCTTTTTATGATATCTGCCCTGTGACAGGCTATGCATACAGCAGCAAGCAATGTGCATTTCGAGTTCAGTCTTTGGACAACAAAAAGGGGCTAAGTTGGCACAGTAATAAGGTGATCAATGTCCTTGTTTATCTGATATCTTTTCATTGCTGTTAGAGAAATCAGTGTTTAAGCATTTCTATAGGGTTATATGAGCTTTATGAGCTAACATGGAATGCTACAGCAATGATATTTTTTAAAAATCAGACTTTGTTAAGTTTTTGCAGCAGTCTTATTGATTTTCATTAAGCTATTAGTCTATAAAACTAGGGTGTTCATTGCACCCTCTCTGTTGTTAGCCCATGAGGCAGGTCCTGAAACACATCTGCAAACTTGTTAATCAAACGCTGCAATTTTATATTTGCAGAATTCTAGACATTTACATGCAAGCTCTTTATTGAATTACACCGAAAATGAAACACAGCTAGCCCATAGCAACATCTTTACCATCTTGTGTGCTCGGATTAGAGTATTTGCATAAGATTGAAACCCTCTGACAGTCATCATATATTTTTCTTTCCCAAATTGCATGTAGTGTGCATTAATATTCATACATAATTCATCCAGTTTCAGCTTGTTCCCCATGACCATGTATGTCCTTGCCAAGGCTACAACATAAAATTATGAACTTAAAATATGGCTTTCCAGCATTATATTTGGGGACCTAACAATTCCTTTATATTTAGTTATCTTGTCATTTGCAACCAATATTTGGAATTACTGTTAAGGGTTCAACTCTCAATGCCACCTATGCCACTGACCTGGAGTATAGGAAGTTACGAGTGCTGCCGAATCAAAACATGTCACAATAGTTCTTCCATTGACTTTGGTTCTTTCTCTCAAAGTCTGACATTGGGTTATTCTTTACATGGCCACAAGGGAAACTGTTGGAAATTCTTGCTGTTTATGGTTTCAAAATTGGCAATTTCCTCAATTCCAGTTATTCTTTGTCCATAATCTCAATTATGTAGACCTCCCCAGGATCCTTGCACTTGTGTCCTTCAAATTGTAAATTGGCAATGATAGCAGGGTCATTCACTCAGCATACTTCCCCTTTGTTTCTCAATAGATGGACTAAAAAGGGATTAAGTTTACAATTCCTTTGAACCTTTAAGTAAAGAATAAGATTCTGCTTGCTGAATGGACTCCTCAAGAATGGCAGGCTCCAAAGCTTTGGCAAATGCTTTGGTGGATTCTCCCAATCCATAAATATACATGGCAACTACACCATGTAGGGAGAGATTAAAGCTATGGCAAGTGCTTTGGTGGATTCTCCCAATCCATTAACACACAACTCTTTTGGATAGAATTTCAAAGTTCCTTGCAGCTTCATATTTTTGGTGGTTGTGAACTCTGAAGTAATCTTCTAGGGTATAATCTTCAAAGTTATCATAGAACTAAGAAGAGAGAAACTACAGTAATGTTCTCAAAAGACCAAAGTATTTTCTCAAATCTTATATGCTGTTATAAACTGGTTCCAAATGGTTATTTTCTTCTGGTCATGCATATCACAATCATGCTGAGCATTTGCCATGATTGGGGCACACGTGCAGATTGAGTTGAGGCCAAAATGACACCAATTTCTGTGGCAGGGGCTCCACCAAAACCCATGTTGCATATGGTCTTTGAATTCATGTTAATCTCTAAATTTGCACTGGGGACAGCTCGTGTCAATATTGCCCTTTTTACCATTATTTGTTTGAAATATCTCTTAGCCATACCTTTCTCATTTATGTAGCTTAATATTACAATTATTGGCATATTCTTTTCAACTTCCTCCTCTCTTTTATTGTGCCCCCCTCATTTTTAACTATATAAACCAATTTGATTCATTAATACATAATAATGATACATATAATTTTACACAATTTTATATATAATTACTTACATAATGCCATATTTGCTTTTTTCTCCACTATTTTCCTTAACCATTGTCACATTATTTACTTCATTATAGTTCCTCATTATATATCATTATATGATCTTGTTTCATTTTTTATTTCCCCTTATTGGTTAGTCGTTATTTATCTACTTAAATACATTAATTTGTTTACTTCTATACACTCCTATTCTGTCCTATTTTTGCATTTAATTGTTTGCACTTATTTTCATATCTATTGTTCTTGTAGTTATTATTTATCCTTAATTATATCTTTTTGTCATCATATGCAAATAATATGAAATTGTTAAATGATCTTTTGCCATATAGATATACATAATATATATTACCATATAGATTTAGTTTACTTATAGATTTATACAGAATAAGTAGACAGATAGATATATAATATTACATAGCAATATTTTATATTAATCTATAATTTGAAATTGTTAATACATATGTGAGATATTCTGTCTACATATATATTTATCATGATTGTATTCATTCGTTTCTATGTTTCCTTTTTATATATATCCTGATTTGCATTATTATATATTTAATTTTATACTCTTACTTTGCATTATTCTACCTTGTTGTGATACATCTTTTAGTACGCATAGTCATAAATTTGTCCATGTATTTTATCCCTATTTTTCTTTATGCATTTTTTCCTATTTCTCCCCCTTCTTTTTTAACTCCTTGTTCTTCGTTTTTCGGTCCTCCTATCACCTTCTCCCCTCCCTACCTCCTTTTAAAGGTTAAGTCTGCAATCTAGACCATAACTCTCCTCTTCCTGATGATGGATCACTGAGTGTGATGCAAAACATCGACATAAAAATATACACAGTTGAATCGAAAAGCACTCTTACATAACCTCAAGGTCGTCACTCCTGCCAACCTGTGTTTAAAATTTGTCGAGATTAAAGGTTTTTGAGTTGTCACAACAATATAACAAACCAAAGGTAAGTTTAGAAGCACCTTTAGGAGTTTGATGGACATATTTGTTCATTTGTTAGGTAGTTGCCAAATTGGAGCTTCCACAGTCATTTAAAAAAAATCCAGATTATATAATTCTAAATATTGTTCCTATCCCTAGATTCTATGATGCCAAGTCTTATTCCTTGAACCTCTGCATATTTTCTGGCCTGCAATCCAAGCCGGATGGGTAGCAGTAAAGCATATTACCAGTATCAGCCTTGCAGATAACATTTTTTCTTTCCTTGACAGGTTTACCACAAGATGCCCTATCAGAGTTTATCTTGTGGGGCATCCTCATTCTTAGGATGCACCATTATTGGGGGCTGTACTATTTGATTGAAACTTAAAATCAAACAAAGAATTACCTATGAACTTTGTATTTTGATCTTGCCAAGAATGTGCACTTGATATTATGACTGCTGCATTATGAATATTTCCACCATGCCTCATGTTGTACAGCTGACATGTCCTAATTTTTACTGAATGGAACAAACTTCACAAGTAGTTCGGAAAATCTTTACCAAGATTGGAAAAGCTATTACAGAATTCTAATTTTCTTTTAATAATTTACATTATAACTTCAAGCTTGAATAGACCTGAAATGAGTTTCAGATTGATCAATCATTTCTTCTCCTGCTCTCTCTGCTGTAAATCTGCTTAAAATGTGTTGACCTGCCAATATAGCAAATTGAATCTGTGAGTTCGAATTGTTGTGCTGTGCACATAGAAATGAAAGTTCTGACAGGCGAGCTAGGAAGAGTCTCTGAAAGTTCACAAAAGAAATTGTTTCCAGGAACTTGACTGTAGATCACAGGGGTGCGCCACTGTTGGGGCTGTTTTTGTAGATTTTCTAAAACTTTTCATAAAGAACCATAGAGATGTGATAAGAGTTACACAGTAAATGAGAATATACTTGGAGACAAAATGTGATGAGCAGACATTTGTATACTCTGTTAAAGCTTTTTCTGTTTTGAGGACTGGCTGTTGAAAAATGACAATATTTCTTTGAATTGATGATAGGTTTTTTTTGCCCTTCAAACCTGCAATACTGCCTGGATGCAAGTTTGCTCATTATAATATGCAAGAATATTCTGTCAGCTGGGCTACTCTTAGTTTTTGTAACATCAAAGGTGGACTGGACATGGATGATGGCACCCATCTAAGCTAGTTTACTATTTAACCTCAAGTACCTTGGTGTGAATATTAGTTCCAAGCACATGGCAACGCAAAATAAAGCTTACCATTCCATCTTAGCTCAGTATTCCTTAGAACATAAAGTGCTAGTTTACTATTTAACCTCAAGTACCTTGGTGTCAATATTAATTCCATGTATGTTTTTGAATCAAGAAGACAGCACATGGCAATGCAAAATAAAATTCGCATACCATTCCTAATGGTGCAGTTGTAGTGGAGCTTCTCTTCAGGAACAGTGCTTTCATTTGGGTGTCATCCTAGCATCAATGAATGTAGTAAAGCTATCACTCATCAATTAATTTTGAATATTGCAAGATGTTCATTTTGGGATGGAACTCAAATTAAGTAGGATACTGAGGTTTATCCAGTTCTTTGGTCTCATTCATTTTTGTGGAATCCTATGCAATAGAATATTTCAATTTTCCATATTTCACTTGTATTTTATTGTTGTTATTATATATAATTGCAGTTCATTGGTTATACTCCATTTTTTTATTGTCAATCAACATTGTGATCGGTATTGTTGTAATGTCCTGCACTTTTCATTTCAGTACCAGTTTACTTCTTTCTTGTTCAGTCACTTGTTTTAGTTGTTTGTGTGGTTTATGCTGTTCTTCATCTCTCTGCATTATGTGGAATGCTGTCGAATGGAACGTTTCAATTTTTTATGTTGCATATATACTTGTATCTTATTGGTGCTTTGATTTATAATTGTTTTTTTATTGTCAGCGATTCTCTATCTTGTATTCTTGTTATTGCTTTGACTTATTTTCCTGGACAAATTGCTTCTCGAGCAGTTAAATATGTTTTGTTTTGTATGCTTTATAGTATTTGTGTTCTTTCCAATTTCTGTGGAATGCTACAGAAAGAAATTTGAAATTTTTACTCCAACAAAGAACAGAATTGCTATGGTATTTTGAAACTTCTTTTGTTTGTTTCCTCACTATTTCTAATATTGTGGTCTCACATCTGTTTGAGAGTAAAAGTAATGGCCACAGCCAGTAATTCCTTGAGTCTAGTGCATGCCATTATTTATTTTACTGGCTGGACCGTTCAAAAGTAATAAAGCTTACCATTAAAACAAATATTTTGTGGCAGAAAAATTATTGGTTTTGCTTCGAGATGGCAGAAAGCTCATTGGTATTCTCCGTTCATTCGATCAGTTTGGTATGCTTTCACCTTTATGGTAACTATGATTCATAGGATGTTAGTAGGATCCAAGTTCATTTTATGTAACCTCTTTTGAGCTTAATTAAACGGTTCAATTTTTATTGCATTCTCTTGAGCCTGGTCTCTGTAAGGCAGAGACGGTATGGCAAAAGTGTTTTGACTCTGGGACATTTGTTGACGCAGCAAATGCTGTACTAGAAAATGCTTTTGAGAGGGTAATTGTTGGAGATCTCTACTGTGATCTTCCACAAGGTCTATATGTGATTCGAGGCGAAAATGTTGTACTGATAGGAGAGATGGTATGACCTTTTTATTGCACTGATATTTTGCTCTACAGAGTATCTGCATGTTATCATGATTTTTTTCTGCGAAAAGAGAGTTGTTATGCAAAACTGTTTTCTTTCCTGCTATTTTGTATAGGATCCTGAGACGGAGGACCTTCCAGCTAATATGATTCCGGTTTCTTCCACAGAAATTGAAAAGGTAGAAGTCAAAGCATTCAAGTTCATATACATTGCATATTATGATATGATAGTGGGACTTTGAATTCATGTATTCTAATGTTGCTTTACATGTGCACAGGCTCAGAAAGAGGAGAGAGATGCAACGGACTTGAAAGGATCTATGAGAAAACGAATGGAGTTTCTTGATTTAGAATAGCCACTGGAGACTGTAATGTCACCTATATCTCCCTTGTTTAATCACAACTTTCATGTGGATGTAGTAATTTTTTTCTGGGTATAATATGGAGCAGTGTATTAGATATATGTGTCCTGCCAGTTTGGCGAGTTTTGTGCTGAATGGCCCGCAAATATTATCGCGGATGGCGCATATGAAAACATTTGGTTGGAAAGGGCTTTGTTCTTTTCAACTGATTGACAAATTGCAATCCATATACCTGCAGAAATCAAGTGTTCAATGGCGTAATGAGCAACCTAAGGTTAAGTGATTAATAGTTCATTGTTAGTGTGTTCTTGAGTTCTATCTTGCTTTTAATAAGATTGTTAGTAGGCTTAGGAAGTGAACATCATCCTCACGCTGCATGATGTTCTCAGTTTGGCTGTATTATTTTTTGTAAGATATGGCCATGGCCATGGAGCACTTGAGTGTGCTCCAGAAGGATGAATACTAATAAAGGGCGAGTGAATACATCTGGATTTTTTAAAAGCCAGAACACAAGTTTGGTTTTTGCATTGGAAATGTTTAATGCCTTAACTTTGCAGCTGGTATTGGCATAATCCTTCATGGTTATGATTGTGGAGTCACCTATGACCTGTTTTGAATATTGACTTTTGTGGCTTGTGGAGTCACCTATGACCTGTTTTGAATATTGACTTTTGCGGCTTGCCAGAAATTTTATTTTTTGAAGAAAAGACTTTATTAGATGTAATGTCTGATTTTATGTTAATTTCATAACACTGTCGAAGAATAGTTTGCTTAGTCCAGAAGAACATGGCAAGGGTATCTTTTTGGCCTTTTCTGTTGATTTGGTGTTTGTATTTTTATATTACTTGTAGGGGGGTGGGGTTACCAGTATTTGAGCAAGGATTACTGTTTATGAGAGGGCGTGAGCACCAAAATATTACTTGTAGGGGGGGTGGGGTTACCAGTATTTGAGCAAGGATTACTGTTTATGAGAGGGCGTGAGCACCAAAGAACAAACTAGTAAAACCAGATAGAACTAAAATAATTTAAAACATCACAGCACAATATTTATCCAATAATACCATCCAAGAGCCAGTCACATAAAGATGCACAGAATATACAATTGTTGAATTTCTAAGAGCAACATTAGGACAGGCTTTTTTTTAATGTTTTTAATTCTCACTCCATACAGCAGTTTGAAATTGAAATTTCTCTCCAACTGAGCATGCCAAATGGAAAAAGTAGCTTGAACACACTAAATTTGCTTTTTGGCATATTGTTAGATAGTTTGTTGGACATTTCTGTGTGTCTGTTGAAGCCCAAACATATTTTGCTTAATTATGCTCTCCTTTACCCTATGTGCAATTCCTTGTGTGGTTGATACAGGTTTTTGTTCAAGATATTATGCATGCCATATTTTAGAATCCTGGAATCAACGAGTAAATAGACTTGTGTAAGTGCAGAGTGTTCTTGCATCTCTAAGATGTTAGTGGAATTTTTTCAAGCCCTACATTAAAATTTTGAAACATGCAAAGTTGATTACAAGAAAGTATGGTGTATTCAAATGGAAAAAGTGTGAGTTGCCCCTGAGGGGGGTTGTTTAATATATATTCAAACTTGGATGTTGCTTCGTGTTAGTAACTAAGCAAAAACATATATTTGCACCAGATGAGTGATATAGGACACTCTACATTGTTGATGGTTTGAACTACTTACTTCTTATCTTTTACAAGGCATATGACAGATTTAGCTGAGTAATGGAATTGCATCAAGAGAATGAGGAAAGGATAATGCATTAAATAAATGCTAAAAGCTACATTAAATTCAAAAGTAATCGAAGTTTTTCTAGTAGATTTATGTATGGTAGATATACAAACTCAGATTGCTGTAGTTCACTGAAGGAAAATTAACATTCAAATGGGTTGTAAAATTAAGGCCATATAATCACATGTTGTACATTGAGTTGTTAATTAGAAGTATCTTAACACATAATGCCACGACTGTTTCTCTACCAAAAAACTTCTTGAGTTACTGATTCAAGAGTTTATATTTAAATACCTTTTAAGTTGAGAGAGTTCAAAGTCCAGAATTGTTTTATTTGGGCTATTATAGTCTTCACTAAATCTTGTTGGTCCCTTGAGGGAACTGGCAATTTTATTCACAGGTACGCAATTTTCCTAGGGTGACTAACTGCAGACAACCCGTCCGACAAAGTATTATCCGTAGAGAAGGGATAATTCATGTTTGCAGAATATTTCAACCTATTGAAAACCCAAATTGAATTTTTGAATGGGGGAGGAAAGGTAAGATGTTCTCACGTCTTGAATGAAGCTTTGTAGAAGTGGTGTTAGGATTGAGGTTTAGTGGTACACGGATATTTTTTAGCTCATTAATGATGTAACTTCATCAAACCAAGTATACAATTAAATCGAAACTTTCCCTAATTTATGAAAGGATAATAGAAGTCTAATTGTATCATTCTATCTATACAATACTTTAGTCGTAAATAGAAAGAAGGGGTTGGGAGTTCAAAATTTAGTAGTGTGAGTCAGGTTTATCTCGTGTTGATGTGCTAAGCAACTTTATTTCATGTAAAAAGTTTTAGTGTTGAAGGCAACTTTATTTCATGTAAGAAGTTTTAAGTGTTGAAAATGTTATATTCAAATACGTGTTTGTACTAATGCAATATTGTTTTAACCATAAATGTAACAATCATCGGTAAAGTTGTACCAATGCAATACTGTTTTAACCATAAATGTAACAATCATTGGTAAAGTCCAAGCCTTAACATAGTCTTTGGAGGAAGTGACTAAAGATGATGTTTAGGGACTCTTGGTAATGTAACAAACATTGGTAAAGATTAAAGCCTAAACCTAGTCTTTAGAGGAAGTCATTAAAGATGATGTTTAGGTGTTGGGGACTCTTGGTAGCATCTGTGTGTAACTATAAATGAAGCCATCTACCCTATGAAATATACACCTAAATATAATCTTTGTGTGCATGTGAGTAGGCATGTTTGTGTGCTTGTGTGGTAAGAAGACCCATCCTTTAGATTTGGACCTAATGTGACAAAGTTGTTTGACAAGACTATTGATGGTTTGATTGTAAGAGCATTAGCGCAAAGTAAAAATATTGTTGTTGTCAAGATTCAAATGATATGAATAGCTAATTATGGAAGGGTTAATAGTTTTCTTCTTATACAAATCCATTTATCTAACAAAGGTAGATGGGTGACATTTTCAGCATTTGGCTTGATATGATTAGTTAGGGGGTTGGATAATTTAATGTTTGAAATTAAAAAAAAATGTGTAAAATGCAAAGCAATGAAATGCTAAAATGTAAATACTCACCTATACATTCTTGGTTGTTGTTACAAACGATGAGATTAAAGGTATTGCAAATTGTGTTATTTGGATAATCCATTATGTTTGTTGCATCATGTTACATCTATTGCCTCAAGGCATTTTGATGTGTATGCTTGTTCTTAGTGTTGCTTTGAGTGTGCTCCTAGGCATGCTAATGCATTTACTTGGTGTGAATGTTTGTTTCCCCTTTGTTTTCAAAGATGTGTCTAATAAAGTACTCACAAGAGTTGCCTTAGGGAAAAATCATGATATCCATCTAATAATGATGAATGACAAAAGTACGCAATATGCATTTATTGTTTTAAACGTTTTGAAAAATTTTCAGTCTTCCGTAGTGATGATTCTTGGTGTGGCATTGGACTATGATGCAATTTTGCTGCTAAGGAATGTATCATATGCCTCCAATGGTTATAGGTTTGTGTTTTGTAATGGTTGTCATTAATGTGTCTAGAAGGGAAGAGTAGATGCGGTGGTATTGTGAATCCATGAGCACAATACCATGAAGAAAATTGTATGAAATGAGCAACATGTGTTTCTTGAGTTAAACCTTATGATTAGCTTAATGTGAAAGGTATGAGTGCCACTGACCATAGCACAAATATGCTAGCCTTGGGGAACCTTGAACAGATGTCTGTAATCCTTTGTGCCAATGTGCAAGCCTCAACATCATCTTGTACTCGCACACAATTCTTCTTAGTACTTCGTGCTAGCGTGCAAGCCTTAGGATCATTTGACACTGCTGCACATGACTCATCTCTTTGTGCACTACCTAGTGGTCATCACACAACCAACAATCTTGCACACGTGGTATCCGCATAACAATTCTCTTTAGGTTGTGGCATTGAAATGTCAACCATTGAGATCCCAACCATCAACAATTGCGAAGTTAGGCGATGTAGGAATGTGAACCATTTCATCTTCTCATATTGATTTGTAACCATATATTGTATAGCTATTCATTTGATTCTCTAGTAAATTTATGTTGGAGATCAAACATACTCTAGGCAAACTAGTTTGATATGTTCACCCCTTTCTAGTCACAAGAATTCTCATTCTCAGCCTTGCTATTCATAACATCTATTATAACCTTCTCATTTATGTATTAAATAGAAGTAGCACATTATTGCTAAAATTCTTCTGCTTGATTCAATTGTGTATTGGATAACAATGATTCTTGTTTTCTTGTGCGTAATCTATAAACTTGTCTTTCACGAAGATAGGGTAGTCCCTTAAATCACCTAGGATCTAGATCATTGGTATTAGAGTAGGGTTCTTCACGTGCTAGTACAAACATGTGCGCAATAACAAAAGAAAGGTTGTCCACTTAGTTCGACTTTTGAGTATCTTGATGAATATCATAGTAAGAACAAAATGATAGATGGACACACCCCCAAGGTTTCAATAGATGTTCAAACGATGATTCAAGTAACACTTGAGGCGTAATGCCAAGTACTCTTGGATCAATTTTGTGAACTTATGTGTCAACTTGGGTCAATGTTGCAGTGCACTAAACAACATGTTCTTGTGTAACACCAAAGCCCTTTCAGAGTACAAGTTGATTTGGATATCCCAATGTTTGCGAAAGCAAATTGATGCTGCAACATTAGATAATTGGATTAGGCAACTCAATGCACATTTCTCTGTCAACAACTTAATTAATGCAAAGAAGATTTTCTTTGTAGTATTGAAGATGTCCTTTGCAGTGTTGAAGATGTCCATTTTAGTGTCCCATTGGTGGCAAATACTCAATGTGTAACACGAGAGGGATGGCCAATTGATTTAGACTTTAAATTCCTTTGTAAGCATTTTGTAGTAGTGTTACCCCTTCAAGATGAGTACATCAAGTTCCAACAATTTTGATAGCGTAAGGAGCAATCAATTGAAGATGACACCAATGAATTTCGTGTCTCTTCTACGTGTCAACATGAGGACACTGTAGAGCAACACAAAGTGCTCAAATATATCATCTAATCATCACCTTATATTCATGCCAAAATAGAGTTCTTGATTTCAGATACATTGGGGTAAGCATTCTATAACACATCCAAGATTGAAGGCAAGGCTAAGCTCAAGTAGAAGCTTTCCTCATGAAAGAACAAGCCAACATAAAAATCAATCTCAAAGCCCTTTTATGTAGAAGCAAAATTCCCCTATGTATAAATAACATCAGAACTCCAAACTAGTTGCACAAAGTTCGAAGGCATCTATATCATTTGTGCCAAAGTGGGACTAGGGAAATAAGTAATAGAAAGGTGATAAATGGTGCCATCACCATCACACTAGTTCCCATAGCAACACTAAATGCCATAGACAACGATCTTTAGTTGCATAAGCCACATCATATCTTGTGCAAGTTAAGAAAATTGATCCAAAGGCATAGTGTCTCAGTGCTAGCACTGTGTCTATTGACACTTTGGAGAAACGTGTCTCTTCCATGCCAACTGCTAAGTCAATAGTTAAAAACTCCATGTCATAATTGACTATAGAAGGTAGAAGAACATCATCTCACATGACACAATCAAGCACTTGAGTCTCTCCATTGATGCACATCCAAAACCACTCTTTGGGATGGTTGTAGCAAGGTAAGGATATTCAAATAAGGCACCATTGCACTTTCAAGTATATAGTTAAACCCATGTAGGACATAGTCCCTTCTGATTTCAGGTCACTAAAAGTATGTGACATTCCACTTGGGAGGCTATATATGTATGATAGAGATGTGGTCTATCAGGGAAAACCATAATGGTGGATAGTGCATGTGTGTAACTACTATTTTAACCTTTGCAACTCTTCACTGAAGACTAAGGTAGCCCTGATATTTGTTAGGTAATGTTGCAAAAACATTTCACGCACAAAAGCTCATGCTTCTCATTGCACAACTAGAGGCAACTACACAAGAAATCAAGCACGTATTGGTAGTGTGTAAGGTTGTGTAGACATCGTCGTAGTAGCAACAACTTGGCAATGTATGGTAGTAGTACAAAGGTGTTTTTAAGGAGTGTAAAGGCCTTTCCACAAATTGCATTGTACAACACATGATAAATTTGTTCCTGGATCCTCTCTTTCAAATAGCCCTTTATACTGTAGATCTATTTGGGAGAATGATGAAGTTTGACACTAAATTTAGGAGTTGATTAATTAGGGCAAGATTAGACATAGCTCTTATCCATGTGACAAATCAAGTCCTTGCACCAAAGAAAGATGGCACATGGCACTTCTACATTGACTAACACGCACTCAATAAGATCACAATGAAAATATGTATCCCTTGTTGCACATTGATGACTTCTTCGACTAGCCCCATGATGCAAAATACTTCACTAAGATTGACCTCAAGTCATTGTATCACCAGGAACTAGTTAATCCTGAAGATATTTGGAAAATAATGTTCAAAACTAAGGAGGGACCATATAAATATATGATTATGTCTTTTGGATTGACTAATGTGCCATCAACATTCATGTGCTTAATGAATGACATCTTACAACCTTTCATAAATTCCTGTCATTTTCTACTTATATGACATTCTCATCTTCAATGACTTGGAAGGAGCATGTGTAGGATGTCTCACACACCTTGACACTTTGCGCAGACATAAGTTGTAGGCCAAATTTAGTAGGTGTACCTTTGGCACAACAAAAATCCAATATCTAGGCTACAACATTGATCACTTAGGCATCTAGGTAGACCTAAAGAAAACTGAGGTGATTTGAGATAGGCAAAGTTCATCCAAAATCATTGAATTGTGTAATTCTCTTAGACTCGCTAACTTTTACTACAAGTTTGTGTGTATAGGTAAAATTGAGCTTAGGATAAATCAAAACAATGATAATAAACTCAATCCTATAACATCAAATGATTGATCTAAGAGATAACCAAATCAATGAATAATACAATTAATAATCAGAAGTTATCACCTAGATTGTATTGATCTCTTGGTTGAATGTAGATTGCTCAATACGTCGCGTACCCATGGTTGCAACAAGCGGATATAAATAAGTGCTCAAAGATTGTGTGGTAAAATATGTGCTTAACGATGCGATATAGGCTCAAAGCGCTGTATTACGAATGCCCAAAGCTTAAATGATCGAAGAGTGCTCAAAGTTGAATGATCGAAGAGGGCTCAAAAGTTGAATGATCGAAGAGGATTTATGATAGGATGAAGACGGTATATATAGGTTCCAGGGTAAGCTTGATCAATGGTGGAGATAAATCAATGAAATCAATGGATGAGATAAATCAAGAGCTCATGATGAATGTGCACACGACATGTGTCATGCTTTAAAGCTATTTTTATTGAATTAATTGCTTTCTAGCTAAAGATAAGTTTTGATTTCATAAATTAGAATGCTCTTTCCAATTTATGAGTTGATAAAAATAATAAAGATTAAAGCCAATTAGCTCAACTTTAGATTTGCTTTTTGAAGTTCTAAAAATAAGAGTGATTGTGCACATAGAAGAAAATAATATTTTTAGAGGATTTGGAAGACAATTGAGAAATTAAATTAATTAAATTTATTTAATTTATTATGTATGATTGAAGAAAGGATAAGATATAAATAAAATATTAATTTTATTTATTTTTAGAAGATAATAGTCAACTTAAATAAATTTGGATAATTTATTTAAATTTAGAGGAATAATTGATTAATTGAATAATTAAAAAATTATTTAATTGTGGACAAGAGGAACTAAGTGATGAATTAATTAAATAATTGATTTATTTAATTAATGTGGATTTGAGGAATTGAAAGAGGATAATGATTTACTTAAATAATAATTATTTAATTTGGAGGAGTTAAATCGATTTTATTGAAATTAATTAAATAAAGATGATTTATTCAATTAATATTGATTTTAGGGAAAATAGATGAATTTGATGAAATTAATTAAATAATTAGATTATTTAATTAATGTTAAATGCAGGTGATGCGATGTGAAGGGTCAACATTTTGCCCCTCTTTGAGATGGTGTTGCAAAGTAACATCATTTCAAAGAAGTTTATAAAAACATAGTATTTGATTTGTAGAAGATTGATTTAGAAGATCATGGTTGGAAGAAAATGATTGGATTAGAGATGGTGATGCCCCAGTCACTCAAAGCGAAGGTGACAAGGAAAGATAATGGTTGTTGATGAATAAGATGAATGATGATGATGATGATTATTCTAAGAACAAACAAGGTATTTCCCCTGTCAAGTTGTAAACCAATGATTAATTAATGATGATTGATAAAGATTGTGTTGTCATTGCGGGGAATGATATATCCCTAGATGAACACAAGGATGTGGGAACGATATATCCCATTGATGATGGATTGATTTACCACAAGATTAGAATCAAGACCAAAGGATGTGATTGGATAATTTGGATAGATTGATTAGCTAGATTGGTATGGAAAGGATGAGGTATATCGATAAGATAAATGATGATGATGATGCCCCCTCGAGAGGAAAGTTGGGTTCAAAGAATGCAAGTGTGCTCTCAAAATGAAAAGAGAGAAAAGGGTGAGTAGATCGAGAGATGTAGATGAAAGATGGAAGATAAATGGAAAAAGAATAGAAGAATTGATATCGGAGAATAGAGAAATGATGATTGATTGATCTTCATGAAAGCTATAGATTTTATTAGGATGTATGGATGGGTGGATGGATAGGATGAAGTGTTTTGAGGATTTTGAGGTGAAATGACGATATCTTATGTACTTGAGTACTAAATTTACTTCATATTCCATACCGCCTACATACCCGTATTGACGGGATCAATGTACCTTAAGATTGAGATGAGATGATATGTAGTTCTAGAAGTGTGATGAGATGGGGTGATGTTGCAATAGTTACACAAATATTTATAAAGATCAATCCTTATTTTTGATATAGTAATGGATGTTATGCACCAGGGTATAGAAGACCAAGGTGACGATGTATCCAATACATAGATGTTGACTTTGCAAACAAATGGTGTGAACTTATATCTACTAGACATAATATAACCTTGTTGGATATGTGAATGAGCCAAAGTCTTGAACATATAATAAACTTAATACATAAATGCAAAAGAATATTAATATGTAAGATGCTAGGTTGTAACACACACACAAGATAAATATTAGCCATAGTAGGATAATAAGAACATCCCACAAACACAACATACGAAATCAATGACTATGCCTCAATCCATACTGTATCGCAACATATCAAGATATAGAAAATCAAGGCAGTCTTGACTAGGTATTAGAAAGGAACAAAAGATAAACCAAAAAGGAAATGACTAACTGACAAAGTAAACACACAACCAACATATTCTCTTGCCAAAGAGGTTACTCAGGGTAGATTGGTAGATAAAGCCTTATTGTAGGAAAGATATATCCATTAAAGGCTGTTGATCTGATCTAGGATAGATGGATTGTTGTAGTAAATGTGGCAAGTGGATATGAGGGACAACATATGGCTTCATAAGTAGTCTTTTTTGCTTCGGGTTTGATAAGTACTTGAGCTTTGAAAGGATGCATAGTTCGTTTTTTGCTTGAGTTAGTTAAGTCGGGATGATAGGTGAATATGATGGATTGTGATAGATGGAAGATGAAAGATATGGAAGTGCTTGATGGATTCGGATGAAGATGATGATTTATGATTGTTTTTGGGAATTTTTTTGGATGTTTTTTGAATGTTTTTGGGATTTTTTGGGTTTTTGAATGTTATGATGTTTTTTGGATTTTGAAATGTTTGGTTGACATGGGATTGCATTTGGATATCTTTAGTACTAGATACTGATGATAAGGGAAAACCATGTCTAGATGAAAGGAGAAAGATGGGATTAGATAAGTGAACAAAAGGATGGGTGATAGCAAATGGGATGGAAAACTCATGATAGAAGGATGAATAAAAGAATTCAGGATGTGATTAACAAAGACTATGTTGCATAGGAATAACATGCCCCCCATTCTATGTATAATGCTTAGGATTTTACATGACAAAGATTATGATGATAGGATTGTTTGGATTGACTGAGGTATATCAAGAGATTTTTCAAAGCATTTTTCAACATTTTTTTCCCATCTTTATCAAGATCATAAAGAGGAAAAAGGATGGATTGGATCAAGGGGATAATTATGCAGATATAATGGATAAGGAAGATATGATAGGAAGGAATGATAGGATGGGTAGATGAGACAACATGCCCCCAAGTGTAAGGTACATAGACAATCAACCTACACATGATGCCTGTTTGCCAGGTTTTCATCATGGTACTTATCCAAGGCGCCTGTTTGCCAAGTTTTCACCATTGGATGAAGGGATTTCTCTTTACTTTTTTGATTTTTTTTTGACTTTTTGAATGGGATGGAAGATGAGGACTGAAGTGTCTGTTTCTAATAGCAAGGTGGTATGCTAGTACTTTAATGCGTGTTTGCACATGGACTATATCAGGTAGTATTATGTACATGGATGTTGGTAGATGTGGGAATATGGAAATGGAATGGATGGTGGATTATGGTGTGGATGATGGATGGAGATAGAGGGATAAATGGGTGATGGAGTAAAAGCATGGACCATAGAGGTATGATGGGGGAAAATATGGAGGATAATGGATGTCAGATGGGGGGATGGAGGTATGTGGAAATGACATGAAATGGTGGGGAACCAAGACCAACGGTTGCACACATCGTGATAAATTTGGAAGCCTTTGACTAGGATGGGGAGTGGGGAGTAATGGAAATCGGGATAGGGGATTTGGGAATCATCGATTTAGGAGTTTAGGAACCCAAATGGACTTAGGGGCTGTAATATTTGTTAATGGGGAATAGAATTTTTGGAATTTGGGGATAGATTGAGATTGAGATATGGATGCTTCTTTTGGGATAATTGCTTGTTTCTTGGGGACCCACAACATTTTCATTTTTGCTTTGAGGTGTGTGGGTATATGCAGCTTTTGTGATTGATTTGAGATAATTTCTTGTTGCTTGGGAACCCACATCATTTTTATTTTTGTTTCGAGGTGTGTGGGTGTATGCAGCTTTTGAGATGGATTTGGCTTTGATTTTGTGTATTGATGCCCTATGACATGATATTCTTGAGGCTTTTGCAGATATTTTGCTATATATGTGGTAGCATCCAAATTTTTATTTTTGAATCTCATGGGGTTAGGAATAGCTTCATAGGTGGCCGATGTGTGCATTTGTTGGCCATGATTAGGAATGATAGGGGATTTATGGATGGAGGGATTAAAAGTGGATTTGTGGATAAATGGATAAGGGGATTTAAGGATGGGGATATTAGGCGTTGATAGAAGTGGAGGTAGAGTGGATTGGAGGATAGGGATGTTAGGAGTTGCAAGTAGTGGAGGTAAAGTGGATGGAGGGATATGTATGGTCACATGCTTTTGGGAATGGTATGACGATGGAGGAGGGATGGCGACATATGAGTGAGAGGTGCGATAAGGTACACCAGGATATGGAGTGGAAGAAGTAGCTGGAGGAGGCATGGAGGTGGTACCAACATCATTGGATTGTTTTTCTTGGGAGGAAAAACCAAGACCATGTGCTCGAGGATGGATTACGACATGGATGGGCTCTAAGATACCTTGTTCATGAAGGCCTAAACCTTTTCCTTGATAGTTCATGTTTTGGAACATACGATATGCAATGGGATGTTTATTTTGGAAACAAGAAGCAAGTCCATTATTTGATGGGGAAAGTGAAGTGGTGGAAAGTGGTTGTTGTTCTCCTAAGGAAGAACATTCATGGATGAAAGTAGTAAGACCAAGGGGATAGGATAATGGATTTGGAATGGGATCGATGGGAGATGGTGGAGTATCAACATGAGATAATGGAAGATCCACAAGAGATAGTGTGGGATCATGCAATGAATGACTTGAGATGCTTGGATCTTGACTAACATTATGCTCAGTAGGAGGTGAAGTGATAGGATCCAAGTGACTTGTTTGATTGTCAATGCTTTCTTGGGGACCAAGTGTCTCATCAAGGGAATTGGATTTTGTTGGATCATGGATAGGGATAGATGGATAATGCATAGGAGTAGTGTGGATAGCTTGTTCATGGATAGGTGTGGGATTATGGATAGGTAGGGTGATAATCTCTTGACCATGGAATGCATAAAGTAGCCTTAGAGGATCATCATGGTTCTCTTGATCATAGATGGGATCTTGATCATAGATAGGATTAAGTGTGCCATGGATGGTATCAGATTGCTCATGTATAGGTTCTTCATCATAGATAATATCTTGATCATAGAAAATATATAGGTTATGGATGGTTTGGATGAAGGTGATTTGATCTTGATTTAGATAAAGGGTTAATGTTTCCACATGCTTTAGATTATACTCTTGACATAGCTCTTGATTTTCTTGAATGGAAGTGGAAGTGAGAGACTCCTGAATAGGCTTGATAGGTTCTTGATGGTCAACAATGTGAAGGTAGAATGGATCTTGACTTGGACTCATGGTAGAAAACTCTTTAATAGGCTTGATAGGTTGTGGACTATACAATGTATTTGGAGGACTAGACATGTTGTTAGAAGGTTCTTTAAGAGGCTCTTAGATAGGTGTTTGATGACATGAAGATGGTTGATTCCTTGCTAATATCCATTGGGTCACATCCTTCATAAGTGTATGGGTGGATTGGCAATATAATGGATGGATGATAATGGTTGATGGTGTTGTAGTTTTAGGATTAGGATTTGGATTGGATGGAGGGATAATGGTATTGGACATACTAGGATTGGAATTGGATAGTTTTATCGAGGGTAGCTCATGTAATTGTGCTTGGACCAATTGTTGTAGGGTTACCTCCGAAGGATCCTTTTGTGGAGGATTGGAGGAACATGGGGACGAAGGTAATGAAGGGCGTGATGGATTAGAAGGTTGGTGGACCAATGGACTATGATGGGGATTACATGGTGGTGTGGGGATAAGACTAGTAGGCTATTGTATTTGTATTTGATTGGATAACGATGTGGGATACCCATAGGATGCAAAAGCTAGAGTGGTGTTCCCCTTATCAACGGTATCATAAGGACTTAAGGACACTTGATTTTGGTGTGAAGGAAGACTTGCATGTTCTTGTTGTAAAGGACCTTGATAGTCTTGTAAATGGGTTTGATGATGAGTTAGAATGTTAGAATAAGGAGTTGTATGAGCTTGGGGTGGATCTTGTTGGGTATCAATGGGATAGGTTGATGTGGAATTGACATGATATGTGGGTAGGATAGATTGGTATGGTGATGGAGGTGACACATGGTATTGAGGTGTAATTTGTTGAGGTTGTGGTTAGAATTCTTGTTGTTGTGGAATGCGATATTGTTGTTGTGGAGAGTGTTGATATGTAGGTGGATTAGGTTGGAATTGTTGTTGTTGTGGTGGTGGAGGGTTTGCATAGGAAATTTGTTCTTGGGAAGTGGATAGAGATGAAGATATAGATAGAGGATGGTATGGATTACCTTGATGTTGGAATTGTTGGGGTTGAATGTGTTGATGTTGGAATTGTTGGTATTCTGGTTGGGATTGTTGAGTGGCTATGAATTGTTGGAGTTCAACGAGGAGTTTTTGTATTTGAGATGATCAGTGTTGTTGAAGTGATTGGATGATGGTTTGTATTCTTTGTATGGTTTGTTGGTCTAGGGGTTGTGGCATTTGGTGAAGTGTTTGGATGATGCCTTGTAGTTGTGGTATTATCATCTTGTTCTCTAGTTTTGGCATAGAGTTACAAATGTGTTGAAGTCTTCGTATTTCAGCTTGTTCCTCAAGATATGCCTCATAATCTACAAGGTTCTCATGATCATTGGTGCTAGAAGGAAAGCCTCCTCGAAGTATGACTTTGGGTTTTGGATTTGACCTAGGTTTGTTGATGATTAGAACCATTTTGACAAAGATTTGTGATGATGTGACTAAAGTTTGACTCTTTTGCACTAGGACATAGATTCAGGGATTGACTGATTTTGGACTGATTTGATTAAGTTAAGATTACTAGTTGATGGATTTGATATGGGTTGCTTATGGAAGATTATAAAACTAGATCAATAGTTGATTTGGATAATTGATGACCTTACATAGAGGTAAACTAATGACCTCAAATGAAGGCGGACAGGGTTAATGGCATTAGACCAACTCAAGAGAAGTTCATTCTCTAAGTTAATGCAAAACCAATAACGGATACTAATTCCTCTTCAAAGACCTAAGAGATGTAATCACTCTCAAATCAAAGATGAACTAGGGGATTGATGTGATCTAGAATCTATGGTGGAGACCAAATTACATAACTAGAAAAGGCGTGGGTAAGGATTTAGGCCTGTTTGGTGAAGATGGAGCTGATATATAATAATCTCAAGGGAATAAATGGTTTGAAAAGTCCAAGTTTTGGGTATGATAATGGATGCAATGGTCTGATGGTTGATGGAACATGTCTGATAGTGTTATAAAATGCTAGCTCAGATGGTATTTGATCAAAGATTTGAAGTTCACTGTGTTCTGGGTTAAGGGGATGAATGTTTTTCGACAGAAACCAAAAGCGTGGAACTGTGGTTCAAATGCGCAGGACTATCAACCAAAAGCGCAGAACTGTGCACCAAAAGCATGGAAATGTGGTTCAAAAGCGCGGAACTGTGGTTCAAAAGCGTGTTTTTGACAATGAGTTTTCAAGGTCAAATTTGATAGATTTTTTATTGGATTCGGATAGGATTGCTTTGACAAGAGAAAAAAACATAGTAAAAAAGAGGCCAAGGAATGACGTAACAGATAGTGTATGTTCGAGGCTCACAAAAAAGCCCAAGTTTCCACAGGTATAACACAATTTGCATACAAATCAAGCACTTTTATACCTAAGGACAAGCTTCACTACGATAATATTAGCTCACAACTTGGAATCTCCGTCGACTCAAGTGTCATCACACCTAGAGTGGGTTTGTACACTTTTTTGTCTTTGCGAGAGAGGATAGATAGGGACCTCCAGGATTGGAAGGATGACCCAAACACCCTTTCCGTGAAAAGCTACAAGTAGATTATGCTATGCCGGGGATTTTTGTCTCATCTCAAGGGAGCCTTATGGTGAGTAATCTTGGGGGCATCTTACCCTTGCACTGAAAATTACCGCAATGTTCAGAGGTAGATTAGGTAGTCACTAGCTATGTGGTTTTTAATTACTTTGGGAGACCAACGCCTTGCGAGCATCCGACAAGCTACTAAAAGCTTTTATCAGCTTTACTAGGAATGCAATATACCCTACACAAATACAAAATTTCTTTCACAAGAGTATTATGTACAATTCCTTTCGAGTTGGCACCGTAAGGCAAGGCTAATGCTAGTTAGGACTTGGCTTTCGCCTCAACCAATTTATATAGCAGTCCAAAGGAAAGATCCGCTTAGGGTCATCCCTTTTGGATGAAATGAAATCCAAAAGCAGGCCCTTCTAAAGGATAAACTGAAAGTAAATGATAGATGAGTCTAGTTTTTTGATCACCCAAGTTTTCATGAGGGGAGAGCATATACCTATCACCTTACAAGCACAAAAAAGACATGTTCATTTACCCTATTTAGTAAGAAAAATAACTAAGTGCAACTACTTAACCACACAAGATTGCAAAAGATAGATGTAGATTTCCTTTAAGAAATTGAAGTGTTTCTAAGACTTAGTGAAAAAGATTTGTAATCTTTAGCGTTTGTCCTACAAAGATGTGTTAGGAAACCTACTATGTGATGAGTGATAAGAGGCTACAACAAGTGATATTAGTTTCAAAGAAATCGATAATAGATTGGCAAGATGTCAGAAATCAAGTCAAAACCCTAATAATAATTTGAAAACCCTAGAAAACCAAGGTGAAATCTAGAATTTTTTTGATAATTAGGATGAGATGCAAAAGATTGGATGTCACCAATAGATTCCTTATGATTTTCTATGCAATTAAAAAAAAATCATCAAATTCGTTAAGTTTTGAGAAAGTTATGGGGTTTTGAAGTTTATAGGTCTACTATGAAATCCAAAAGCGCTTAACTGTTGGGTAAGTGCAAAAAGTTGGGGGGCCAAAAAGTGGCCAATTTTTTTTTTCAAAAAAAAAAAACATAACGCGCTCACGTTATGGTTTGGTAATGACGAGCCTAAGGCTTGACAAAACCAAACCATAACACAAGCGCGTTATGACTTATTATAAATAAAAAAACTTATCATCTCATTTCATTTCTTTATTCTCCTCTACACCCGCGGCCTGCAAACCCTAAGAAGCGTGCTCGCATTTTGGAAGAATTGATTCAACACCAAAATCTTATCGATTCGTTGCCAAAATGCCGCCACGACGTCGAGCAGGCCAAAGGAGTGAGTTTTTTTTTTTTTTTTGTTTCAATTTGTTTCTAAATAGGTAGGTTTGATTTGATTTTTGATGTAAATTTTGTTAATTGTCAGGAAATGTTAATGCACCTCCTCCTCCTCCTCCTCAAAATCTGCAAGATCTTGAAGAGGAAATACCTGCTGAAGAACAACTCGAACAAAAAACTCCTCCATCCATTCCTCGACATGCCCCTGGAACACAAGAAAATCTAATGGGGCAAATTGAAAACAATAAAAAAGAAATTGAAGACATAATTGTAAGGTTGAAAGATCCTTCCACTTCAACCTTGCATAGGTCCACGCTTGCTCAATCTCTTGAATCTATGTTATCAAATGTAGATTCAATTAGCAAGCAAATATCTAGTTGGTCAGATAAGAGGAGAGAGTTTAGAGACTATTATGCAAACAAGCTATCATATGAAGATGTGAAAAAGTTACAAATTACAAAATTAGACTTGTGTTCCATTTTCACAAACCCACAAACAAATCAACCTCCACCCATTACATGCAAGAGGTTCCCTACCTATTGGTGCAACAACCAAGCAATAAGGGACAATTTTGGGTAGAGGTGGTGGATGGTTTTTGACCATCCTCCATGCAATAATAATGAGGTCTCACAATACTTTTTGAGGAAACTCTACTATGAGTTTGTCCTCAATAAAGTGCCAAACTATTTTGATATGCGGGACTTCCACGGTAGAGATGGGGGGTCAACACAAGATAGACCAGGGGCACATGTTGACCCACAGTAGCCAGTGAGACGAGTAATTAGCAAACCAGCCCATGAGCATGTTTCTATCCCTTCCATTGTGAAAGAGACTGTTGAGGTCGATACACTTCAGTCCATTAGTGCCTTGACCCAGAGCATCATAGAGCATGCCAGTCCTGCAGCACAACATGGGTTGGGAGATAGTGCGAGGAGTAGGGTCCCACCCCATGCTTGTCAGACTTGCGGGTCAACCTATGGTTATGACCCCATGGATAGTCAGGACACAGGTGCACAAGCTACATCTGCAGTTAAGGAGATGTTGATGACAGATACCCTCCTGAGTGAGAATTTCATCCTTGATACTTAGGTAAATATTGGCAAGTTTATTAAATTTAATTTATTAAATTTTATTTTTGAAATGCAAGATTAACTAATTTAGTTTGATGATTTTAATGAAATTTCAGGGTCATAGCGTTGATGTAGTTTTCAGTGGTTCTCCACCTGCATATTACACTACATCATCTACTGTCGGGGTATGTAACTAGTAAACAATTATAAATATTACATGTGAATAGAATTGTTATATGAATGGTATTCTAATATCTGATTTTGGATGTTGAATAGGTTAATATTAAAGATTTCACAGCAACTCCTGCCAGCGGTGGTGGACTTCAAAGCGTCACGGATGTAATAAAATAAATAGTTTAATGAATGAATTGTACTTACTAGATTTTTGTATGTGACTTGTGTGCTTTATTGTGTGTACTTCCATGTTTAGATGAACGTGTGTGTATGTTATGAGCCATAATTTGCATCACTATTATAATTTTCGTAATTGAATAATGTAATTTTATTTCCAGATGATGTAGGTTGCGGAGACACCTCCTAATGTTCATAGGGCAATGGAGCATGGTGTGACCTCTACAATTCATAGCTCCATGCCATTGACAGGGGTATGAGGTAGATTAGTAAATTTCAATTTACATTCATTGTTATAGTTGTTTATTTTTGAAAAATCAAAAGATTATTGATTTGAAGTTTAATTTCTATCTGGATGGTTTCTATAGGACATGACATCACCATGGCCTATTCCTACTACTGAGGCAAGTGAGGAGACAAATTATATGGTAGTGGTAAGTGATTATTTTGTTAAATGTTTCATTTTTTATAACATGTAATTTCTATATTAATGTCTATACTTTTTATTGTAACAGCTAAAGATATAGGAAGAACTAAATAGGAGGAGCAACTCTCGAGTTCGTAATAGACCACCCACATACGCGTCTCCATCCCCTAGAAGATCAAAGGCTGCCCATGATCTATTCTCTTCACCAGCTAGAGGGGAATGGCTTTTTATTGTGTTCCTTTGTTGTATGCCTATATGGCATTTGTGGACATATATTTTGTATTGCATATAGTTGACATTGTATGCCTATATGGCATTCTTGTAAACCTATATGGCTATTTTGTATATATGTTATACTTATATCGACAGATATTAATGTATGCCTATATGGATATCTGGTTAATACAAATCTTTTTTATTGATGGCGTCCATACTTGATTATAAATCCACGTTTGAATGGATATTTGTAGATGGCTACTTCAAATATTTAAAGTCCAATTGTATTACATAGGATGTTTGTTGATCTAATAAGCTAGCTATTGTTATTCAAGTGTCACCTAAACCTCATTTTGGAACTAAAAGATAAAAGTTGTATTTAAAAAAAAATGAATCATCGTGTTGAACAGAAAATATTCATATTCTTTATGAGTTTCTCAATTGAAAATATTCAAATGAGTATGTTGATCCATATTCTTTATGAGTTGGTCAATTGAAAATATTTCTTAATTTCTTGTTATTATACCATATTGGGATGCAAAGAGTATGTTTGTTGTTTTGAATGAGATAGTCAAAATCATATGCTTATGAGCACCTGATGACCATTGTGGTTATTAAATGTAATTCCTCTTGCATATAAGGAGAGGTTATGAGATTACATTGAGTCTTACCTAATTTTAGTATGCAACATAACATTGGGGCTATAGGCTTCCATAAGTCATACCTCGGGGATTTTCAATTTTAGGCGCAAATTTGCTTTAAGACCTTAGGCACATTTCTCTACTTGTACAACCTCAAAACTCCACCTAGAACTCAAGGCACCTTTCATCATCCAAACAATCTCAAAATTGCGCCTTGATATTGAAAGGATGTTTCAAAGTATAAAGGAGGGCACCTTAAGGGAGGCAATTCATCTTGATTATCAAAGTTGATCAAACACATCAAACTGAGCATCATACCTCTAGGCGCATTTTTATCTCTCTAAACTATCCATTTTGGCACCTTGATGTAAAGTGAAGTCTAAACTTAGTGAAGATTGCGCCTAGAAAGATATCACCTTGGATATGTGCCTAGAGTCATCCTAGATCATCCATTTGCGCCTAAGGGTCAATATAACATAATATAACTTAGGAAGACTTTGAAAATCATCAAAATAAGCCTAGGCACCTTTAGTTGTCTCCACCATCCATTTTGGGCGCCTAGAGGAAAATGAACTTCAAATCACTTCCAACTGTAGCGCCTAGTGTTGGAATCTTCAAAAAGACTAAATCTTACCAAAGGAAGTCTAGGTGCCTATTGTCACTTGGATCATCATGAATGAGCTCCTAACTGGAAGAAGAATAAGCATCTTGTATGGAGGCGCACTTTTGTGTCTAAATAACCTCATTTTGGTGCCTTGAAGGAAGCTGTTCTAAATCCTAAGATCTAGCGCCTAAGTGTAAAATGGTCTCCTATAGGTTTGAACAAGTGATTGAAGCCATCAAATTGCCAAGAAATGAGCTAAGTATACTAAGGTGCCTTTTCTTGTCTAAACTATCCATTTTAGCACCTAGGAGGAAGGAGATTCAACATCATGAATCAAGGCGCCCTTTGCCATCAAAACAACCTCACATTGGCGCCTTGGAGGAAATCAACTTAAAACTACAAGTCTTGGAGTTTTTTCATGTTTTGATGATGTCTTTTGAGAACAATTAGAATGATTGAAGGATGAGGTGGGTAAAAAGTCTTCATCTAGCTTAAGCACCCATTCAACTCTGAACAACCTTACATTTGCGTCTAAGATGAAGGGGACTTTCTTAAATATTTAAGCATTGATTAACAAACATGAAAACCTTAGGCGCAATTCTCAACTCATTTTACCTTTGATGAGTGCTTAACTTGGAGAGAACACCTATTAGCATCAAGGTGCTATTTCATGCTTAGAACATCACATATCAGTGCCTAAACATGAGGAAGCTTAAACTATGAAATCTGATGTTACTTTGATTCAAAAATGAAGGAAATAAGCCAAAGAATCTAGGCGCATATTGTCACTTGAGCAACCTTCAACTAGCGCCTAGTCTTGTGAAGGAGGTAAGAATCAGGGATAAAAGACCTCACCTTGTTTGAAAGTGTTGAAAGGCTAAGGAATGGGCTAAGTTCATCTAGGCGCACTAAGACATCTACAATTGATTGAGGTCATTAAAATGACAAATATGAGGCTATCTTTTGCTAGGCGCATATTTCAACTTTCACATACCTTAATCTACGCCTTGACTTGGAGGAGTTAGTTTATGGTTTAAAATGTTTTCTATGTGTTTATATGATTCAATATTTGTCAATAATTTAATATGCCGGTAAAATGTAGCTCAGAATGTTTCGGCATGTTTGGGTGCAAAATAGGACCATACCTAGCCTAAACGTACCCATCGAGACGTGCTGGAACTGTCAGTTTGGCCACACGAGGAGAAGAACAAAAGTTACACCCCTTTGCAACTTTACACTGCCTCCTTCTGACAATGTTTGGGGCAGAAGAAAACTTTTCACCACGGGCAAATGCCTCAGAGATATAAAAAATTGAGAGAGGTTATTGTAGAGGCACTCTACGTGATCACATTGCCTTAGACAAAATGTTTCTAAGTGACACAGTTTTTGAGTAACATCTCATCAAAGATTGCTGCCTTTTTGCACTTTGGACTCTTCAGGGATATCGTCGGTACAATGTAGCTTGGACTATTTCGACATGTTTAGGTGAAAAAAAGGACCATACCTAGCATAAGTGTACCCATCCAGACGCGTTGGAATAGCTAGTTTGGTCACATCAGGAGCAGGATGAAAGTTACACCCCTTTGCAACTTTACACTGCCACCTTCTGACGATTTTTGGGGCAGAAAAAAAACCTTTCACCACAGGCAAATGCCTCAAAGATATAAAAAACTGAGAGAGGTTATTGTAGAGGCACTCTACGTGATCATGTTGCCTCAAACAAAATATTTCTAAGTGACACAATTTTTGACTAACATCTTGTCAAAGATTGCTGCCTTTTTGCACTTTGGACTCTTCAAGGATATCGTCGGTACAATGTAGCTCAGATTGTTTCAACATGTTTGGGTGAAAAATAGGACCATGCCTAGCATAAATCTACCCATCCAGACGCATTGGAATAGTCAGTTTGGTCGCATCAGGAGTAGGATGAAAGTTACACCCCTTTGCAACTTTACACTGCCTCCTTCTGATGATTTTTGGGGCAGCAGAAAACCTTTCACCACGGGCAAATGCCTCTGAGATATAAAAATTGATAGAGGTTATTGAATAGGAACTCTACGCGATTGTGTTGCCTCAGACAAAATGTTTCTAAGTGACATAGTTTTTGAGTAACATCTCGTCAAAGATTTCTGCCTTTTTGCACTTTGGACTCTTCAGGGATATCGTCAGTACAATGTAGCTCAGACTGTTTCGACATGTTTGGGTGAAAAATAGGACCAAACCTAGTGTAAATATACCCATTCAGACATGTTGGAATAGTCAGTTTGGTCACATTAGGAGTATGATGAAAGTTACACCCCTTTGCAACTTTACACTGCCTCCTTTTGACGATTTTTGGGGCAGCAGAAAACCTTTCACCACGGGCAAATGCCTCAGAGATATAAAAAAATGAGAGAGGTTATTCTATAGGTACTCTACGTGATCATGTTGCCTTAGACGAAATGTTTCTAAGTGACATGGTTTTCAAGTAACATCTCGTCAAAGATTGCGGCTTTTTTGCACTTTGGACTCTTCAGGGATATCATCGGTACAATGTAGCTCGGACTGTTTCGACATGTTTGGATGAAAAAAGAGACCATGCCTAGTGTAAATGTACCCATCTGAATGCGTTGGAATAGTCAATTTGGTCGCATCAGGAGCAGGACACCAAAAATGCAAAAGTTGCTTTGTGCAACTTGACAACATTGACACTTTTTTGCAATAGAACTCAAAGACTCAAACTAACCCCAAATGACTCAAAGTGACTTAAAAACAAATGAAATGGTCTTAGAAGACCTTATTACATACAATTGACTCAATCGAAACAAAATTTTATTTTTTGACCCCTCTAGTTAGAAACCAAGACACTTAGAGACACCTATATTTATACATTACCTAGATTTTATACATTATTCTAAGGATCAACTTCATCCATCACTTAGGTCTAACCCCATGAAGCATAACATGATGTAAAAATGCAGTAGGAAATAATAAAGACAAACCTTACAAATTAATGTGCATACTTACAACTTAATGTAACATGACTTTACAAAATCAATGTGAATACTTACAAATTAATCCAATGAACCATCCGGGTCTGCTCTACTCTTTATTGTGTCAAGTATTGCTTCATGGTCAGACTCATGCACCTTCCACAAGATTTTTTCAAAGGTCTACCCCGATACTATATCAAATAAACATGGGATGCCACGACAAGGTTCGAGTAATGAAGAATCTTCCGATGCGTGTCAAAGTCTTGAAACGGCCAAACATTAACACTCTTATGTGGGTACCTTCTAAGCCATGTTCCAGTAATAACCACTGAGCATGTAGGGTATTCGATGTTTTCTCCATCTGTAACTGGGGCCTCCAATTTCTTTTTGGCCTCAACACCATGACATAAGTAATAATCTATTCCCTCTTCATTATCTTCATCTGCAATAACTGCATATATGTGCTCTACATTGATATGTGTAGCAAATTAGATGAAATTAGTCAACATTACAAAAACACTACAAAGTAAGATGACATTAAGAATTTCAAAAACTATGCAAATAGATATATTAGCTGTTGAACTAGATCTAATATGTGGTCAAAGTCAACTGATGATTCCATCTGTGTTAGTTCCAGTACCGTCAAGGGTCGATACATGTCAAGTGGGCTAAGATAACTTATCCGTCATTTGTCAACCCACTCCTTTGAATCGCACTCATCCCAGGCTTAAATTGTATAGGAAGAACAAAAGCATGACATCTTTCGCGTATGGATACTCCATGAACCTGCAATTGAGCTTCTAAAAGAGTGCATCTCATTTGATCCTGCCAGTGTAGAACAATCCTCATATGGTGCAATGTTAGTATCATCTATCAACCAAAAAAATCTACGAATTGAAGACTTACCTTCATTACCTAGACCCATGGAAGCATTACACCACTCGACAATCGATTTTGCATATGTCAACTTTGCATTGTCTTTATACTTTTAACTCTTCTCGTGCTATGGCTTTTTTGATACATGCTCTTGCACCATCATGCTCTCCCTTTCCATGCCCAACCTCACAAAAGTTCCACATATGCTGAATACCTATAAAATTATGCCTCTTACTCAGCCAATAGAAATTTCACAAGTTCTTGAATTGTGATGCACAGTTATCTGACCATATGATATACTGACTGAACGATATGCCCCTTCTAGCCAAATCATTGTAGAACACCTGAAAGCAACCTTGCACAAACTTCGTAGAATGCATGCGATCATCACTAATATAGAAATTATAATCCCTTATGATCTTTTTGTCATCCTCTGTACTATCATTCACATGAATGAATGCGATGTGCACAAATATAGAAACCTATGTGGAGTTGTAATATTGTGATTGCACCTCACACTGTGGTTTAGACTATAGTTCTCTGCAAAGTCGATGACTGAAACAATGCTACCAACCGGAAATGTGTCCTTGCATAACTTGAATTGCAAGTCCAACCATCGAGCTCTATGTACATGTCTTGCATACTCATACACTATGTTGTCACAAAATATAGGCATAAACTGATACACTGGAATTTTTTCAATAACCAATTCACACCTCTTTTCTTCTTTACCATATTTTGTATTGTATGCCACTGTTTTATACTTGCCAAACTCTACTAGTTTGTTTCCAACCGCATGTGTTCTCTCCGTATGTTCACATATTGGTAAATGTTGCAAGCCACCACAACGATGACATGTGCCATCCAAGCATAATTTCTTGTAGAATATTTGACCTTCCTTTCTTTTAAATAAAATTCTTGATATGAAGTCTCTTGAAGATGTTGGTGGGGCACGTATGGCACAACCCTACAAAACATTGTTAGTATGCATATCTAAACATATAGACCTATAAACATCAAAATGGTTAGAAAATTCAATATGTAATCTACAACAACAAGTAGTGCATGTGTGATTTATCTTGACATAGAAAGGTTTTAGCATTTCAAAATATATTTGACAAATTTTAATTTGAGGATACTTCTCTAGAAATTTACCATAAAATTGTGTTTGAGTCTCATCCAAAAAATGTTTTGGATGTGGCTCATGGTTCTGACTACCGATTCTCCTTCTTACCACATCCCTTTGATTCGGATATACCCTTGTGTAATTCTTCGAAAAGTCTTCAATTAGTGATCTAAATGCTTCAACAATTGGTTTATCTTTTCGTGGTAGTCTCCCCGAGAACGCCCATAATTCATTGGCATTAGTGTCCTCAATTCTTTGGCGTCTTCCAACAGATCTTGATAAAGTTTTCCTATTAATTCTCAATTCTTGAATCGTCTTTCTAATGAGGTGATCTTTCCTCATTTGACTACTTACTATAGTCGATGTAATCACACGCCATGTTGCATTACTATCTTTTGTGTGTGAGGTGTTACCCACACTCTCATATGCACTCATTAGATTCTATACAATAGATTTTTCACTTGAATCCTCTGATGTTCTCAACCCAAGAATCTTCATGATGGACCTATACTTTATACTTCGCATCATTTCAATGAATAGTTGACATCTTGCAGTCTCATTTAACTTTTCAAAGAACAATCTCCAAATCTTATGAGCAAATCTTCTACAAGTGCGTTTTGGAATCTTACCTTCCATTGGCTGCAAAATATTCTCATCAATATCAATCAAATACTTTGGCTTTCTATGCAAAATTCTAGGTGGTGTTAAGTTAGGTAAATTCATCTCAACATTAGGAATTTCATCAATATTTAAATGAGATGGGCTAGATGGCATACTTTTGATCGAAGATGGAATAGATGACATACCTTGAGGTTAAGGTGGGAACGATGGTGTACCTCCTTCATCGCATGTGAGTGATGATGTACTCTCAACTTCAGATGTGGTAGATGGTGTCCCTACATGTTGACTTGCGGTAGAGGACGTATCTCCAACTATGGTATTTAAATCTCTCGTAGTACGAAGTTTTTGCATTCGTTCTCTTTGTGTCGCCAATACCATATCTCTTTGTGATGGTTGTGGTTGCTCTTCAATTGGCATGTCTTCATTTATCTTGTCTAATTTCCTCTTCTTACGAAGTTCCCTCATAGCCACTGCTTTCTTTGCATTCTTAGCTTCTATCTCTTCCTGTGTTGGTTTAATTCTTGATCGTTTCCTCGGCATGACAGAGAATTTGTCTATAGCATGATAAAGAGACCAATATTAGTTCCTAAGAAATGAATACAAGATAATAGTGGGATTGTATTTTTATTATGTTGTAAGGATTTATTCTTGTATAGTTTGAGATCATGGTATGTTAAGGTCTGTTTATTACACATAATTATTAAAGAGCCCAAGTGTAGAAAATATACATGGCATCATGTGAGATTGTAGGCTACTTTCTTGATTGGGAATGTGTCTATTTTAAACATGTATGATAAAGCATGATAAAGTAATTCAAATAGAATTAAGGAAAATGTAAAGAACATGCATGTAAAGACTTGACATACCTAAAAAACAAAGATTTGAATGGAGAGAGTACCCAATTATGTAGTGTTTTTTTATTCTTGCATCAAACTCCTCAACAATTTGAGTTTTTCACCACTTACTTCCTTTTCAATGTTAAATTGAATAACACTCAAATATAATTACTAACAACAGTACTATTAACCAATCTATAATGTTAAATTCCTAAAATTGAATCACAATTAACATTGCAACACTACAAAAATTGAAACTTGAATAGATATATATCAAACTTGGTGTGAAAACTATGTTATTTCCTCCTTCTCAAGTTGGCAAAGCAGAAAAGGTGGTGGAAAGATCATGCAAGGTGGTAGAATGTGTAAAATATGCATGTGAACTTCCCAACAGCATGAAAGCACTTCTTTTTTGTCAGAGCACGCACATAATTAGCATGAAAACAGAGCATGTGGGCCTGGATCATGGGGGTCAACACTTTTTTACCATTTCTATAACAGGACAAAATGTGAGCGCGTTATAACGCGCTCACGTTTAGTCCTGCTATAGATTGATCTATAAATAATTGTGCCTATCTCAACTTCGATAGCACCTTTACAATATCTCACCTCTAGTTCCATCAGCTCATGTTCTATATCTCACTTATCTCTCCCCCTCACCTCTCTACCTCTCTACCTCTCCCCTCTCTATGTCTCTCAGTCGCTCCTTGTCTACCTCAACCCTAAACCTTATCCCTAAACCCTAATCCCTCAACTCTAATCCCTCATTCCTAAACCCTAAACACTATCCCTATTCCTAAACCCTCAATGAGCTCGATACTATACCTTAAACCCTAATCCCTTATCTCTAAACCCTCCAACCCTATCCCTAATCCTTATACCCTTGACACTCTACTTTAACCCTAATCCCTTGACCCTCAACCCTATCTTGAAACCCTTAACCCTCAAACCTTAATGTACTCAACCCTCAACGTCAAACCCTAATCCCTCAACCCTTAACTCTGATCCCTCAATCGTCAACCCTATCCCTAAACCCTAAAGCCTCAACCCTCAACCCTCAATGTCAAATCCTAATCCCTCAACCCTTAACTCTAATCCCTCAACCCTAAACCATATACCTAAACCCTAAACACTATCCCTATTCCTAAACCTTCAACGGGCTCGATACTATACCTTAAACCCTAATCCCTTATCCGTAAACCCTCCAACCCTATCCCTAATCCTTATACCCTTGACACTCTACTTTAACCCTAATCCCTTGACCCTCAACCCTATCCCTCAACCCTCAACCCTCAAACCTTAATGTACTCAACCCTCAACGTCAAACCCTAATCCCTTAACTCTGATCCCTCAACCCTCAACCCTATCCCTAAACCCTAAACCCTAAAGCCTCAACCCTCAACCCTCAACGTCAAATCCTAATCTCTTAACCCTTAACTCTAATCCCTCAACCCTAAACCCTATCCCTAAACTCTAAACACTATCCCTATTCCTAAACCCTCAACGAGCTCGATACTATACCTTAAACCCTAATCCATTATCCCTAAACCCTCCAACCCTATCCCTAATCCTTATACCCTCGACACTCTACTTTAACCCTAATCCCTCAACCCTCAACCCTATCCTAAAACCCTTAACCCTTGAACCTCAATGTACTCAACCCTCAACGTCAAACCCTAATCCCTCAACCCTTAACTCTGATCCCTCGACCCTCAACCCTATCCCTAAACCCTAAACCCTAAAGCCTCAACCCTCAACCCTCAACTTCAAATCCTAATCCCTCAACCCTTAACTCTAATCCCTCAACCCTAAATCCTATCCCTAAACCCTAAACAATATCCCTATTCCTAAACCCTCAACAGGCTCGATACTATACCTTAAACCCTAATCCCTTATCCCTAAACCCTCCAACCCTATCCCTAATCCTTATACCCTCGACACTCTACTTTAACCCTAATCCCTCAATCCTCAATCCTATCCCTAAACCCTTGACCTTCAAACCTCAACCCTCAACCCTCAATGTCAAACCCTAATCCCTCGACCCTCAACCCTATCCCTAAACCCTAAACCCTAAAGCCTCAACCCTCAACCCTCAACGTCAAATCCTAATCCCTCAACCCTAAAACCTATCCCTAAACCCTCAACACTATACCTTAAACCCTAATACCTCAATCCTCAACCCTAAACCTTATCCCTAAACCCTAATCCCTCAACCCTCAACCCAATCCATCATCCCTCAACTCAAATCCCTCATCCCTAAACCCTAAATGCTATCCCTATTCCTAAATCCTCAACGGGCTCAATACTATACCTTAAACCCTAATCCCTTATCCCTAAACCCTCCAACCCTATCCCTAATCGTTATACCCTTTACACTCTACTTTAACCCTAATCCCTCAACCCTCAACCCTATCCCTCGACCCTCAACCCTCGAACCTCAATGTACTCAACCCTCAACATCAAACCCTAATCCCTCAACCCTTAACTCTGATCCCTTGACCCATAACCCTTAAAACTTGAACCCTAAAACCTATCCCTACATGCTTGACACTCGACACTATATCTTAAATTCTAATCCCTTAACCCTCATCCCTAAAGCCTCAACCCTAAATCCTTAAACCTTCAACCCTAAACCCTATCCCTAATCCCTCTACCCTTGACACTCTTCTTTAACCCTAATCCCTTGACCATCAACCCTATCCCTAAACCCTCAACCCTCAATTTTCAACTTTCAACATTAAACCCTAATTCATCAACCCTAAACCCTAATCCCTCAAACCTAAACCCTATCCCTAAACCATCAACCCTCAACACTATACCTTAAACCCTAATCCCTAACCCTCAACCCTTAACCCTTAAAACTTAAACCCTATCCCTACACCCTCAACACTTGACACTATATCTTAAGCCTTAAACCCTCATCCCTAAAGTCTCAACCCTCAATCCTTAAACCTTCAACCCTAAACCCTATCCCTAATCCCTCTACCCTCGACACTCTAACCCTAACCTCGACATTAAACGCTAATCTGTCAACCCTAAACCCTAATCCATCAACCCTAAACCCTATCCCTAAACCCTCAACCATCAACACTATACCTTAAACCCTAATCCATCAACCCTAAAATCTAATCCCTCAACCCTCAACCCTAAACACTATCAATAAACCCTCAACCCTCGACACTATACCTTAAACCCTAATCTCTCAACCCTCAAACCTAATCCCTTAACCCTCAACCCTAATCCCTCATCCCTAAACCCTAAACACTATCCCTATTCCTAAACCCTCAACCCTCAACACTATACCTTAAACCCTAATCCCTTATCCCTAAACCCTAAACCCATCCCTCAACCCTTAACCCTTAAAAATTAAACCCTAAGACCTATCCATAAACCCTCGATGCTCAACACTATATTTTAAACCCCAATCCCTTAACCCTCAGCCCTAAAGCCTCAACCCTCAATCGTTAAACCTTCAACCCTAAACCCTATCCCTAATCTCTCTACCCTCAACACTCTACTTTAACCCTAATCCCTTGACCATCAACCCTAAACCCTATCCCTAAACCCTCAACCCTCAATACTATACCTTAAACCATAATCCCTCAACCCTAAACCCTAATCCCTCAACCCTCAACCCTAAACCCTATCCCTAAACCCAATAAAACTACTTTGCCTTATGTTAGGTTGTTAAACCCATCATTTTTGACACTCTTCTCTTAAAAATATCTGAGTTGCAAGAATATGTCCAAAAAATGACTATGAACTTTTTTAATGTTAGTAATGTTATATGGCATGTTTTTCTAGCCCATCTGGGGTTCATTATGCCAATAGGTGTACACACTATGAGAAAAGATTTGCATATGGTACATCCATAGTGAGTAAGTAACATTTGAAATCAGAAGGATGATCATTATGAGAAAAGCTTTGTTTTGGGGCACATCTATGTTTCTTTTTGTCCACCCCACACTTAGGGGAGGTATATTGTTATGAAACAGGCAAATAATTTCCCATTGTTTACTAGCTCTATCCACAAGAACTACAAAACTTTTTTCTCTTAGTAATTGTAGAGGACATTCACCTATTTTTGGCAACTGGACTGCATTCCCAAACCATTACAAAAACTAAGTTATTTTAACCCAATAAATAGCTAATTGCATTGATTTAATACTCTGCTATATTAAAGCTTAGCATTCACACAAATGCATATGTTCATATTATAGAAGACTGCATTATATTAGACTATTAGAGATCCCTCAGAAAAATGTAATAACAAAACTATTTTGCTTTACATTAGCTTACAATTAAACCCATTCTTTTTGACACTCTTCTCTTAATAAAGTAAGAGTAATAAGAATAGAAGGCCGAGAATTGATCTTACTAGTATGCATGGTCAGTTTACATTCCATGACTTCATTTTCATTGAATAAAAAGGTAAATATCTGATTTGAAAGGTGGGGCAGAGTTCACTGTCATGTGCTTTTCTAGATGATAGGGTCCATAATGTCCAGGGTTCTTCAAAGAAAGGCTTGTAACATAATTAAGTTTTTGTTATACCATCCTCTAGGCAAAGCTACAATTCAAATGTCTGCTTTGAAAGTTGAAATAAATTAAATTAGACTTACAATTTTGATTTTCTTCCATTGCTTCAACAACATCATTATTTTCTTCATCAAAAACCAATTCAAGATCAACAACTTGCTGCCCATTGGTTGACTTGAATTGCATCCTCTGTTAGAAGAAGGGCATTTTTTATTTGTATCAATGTTGGTATTCATAAGCTGAAGAGCATTGATATTTTTCACACACCCTGTTCTTTGAAATATCTTAACCTTAAAATTTGACTTGGATATGTACTTGAACATAGTGAAATCTCCAATCTCCAGCCCATGATGATTCACAAAATTTTCCCAACCCTGCCTAAATTCTAGTTTATTTATGGTACCCCTTAATTGTACATCCCACTCTTGCCCACCTGGGCCTTGAAGAAGGGGGCATGCCCATTAAACCAACTCATTTGACAACTTGCTGCCCATTGGTTGACTTGAACTACATACTCTGTTAGAAGAAGGGCATCTTTTATCTGTATCAATGTTGGTATTCATAAGCTGAAGAGCATTGATATTTTTCACACACCATGTTCTTTGAAATATCTTAACCTTAAAATATGACTTGGATATGTACTTGAACACAACGAAATCTCCAATCTCCAGCCCATGATGATTCACAAAATTTTCCCAACCTTGCCTAAATTTTAGTTTATTTATGGTACCCCTTAATTGTGCATTCCACTCCTACCCACCTGGGCCTTGAAGAAGGAGGCACACCCATTAAACCAACTCATTCGACAACTTGCTGCCCATCGGTGGACTTGAACTGCATACTCTGTTAGGAGAAGGGCATCTTTTATCTGTATCAATGTTGGTATTCATAGGCGGAAGAGAATTGATATTTTTCACACACCCTGTTCTTTGAAATATCTTAACCTTAAAATATGACTTGGATATGTACTTGAACACAATGAAATCTCCAATCTCTAGCCCATGATGATTCACAAAATTTTTGCAACCCTGCCTAAATTCTAGTTTATTTATATGGTACCCCTTAATTGTACATCCCACTCCTACCCACCCAGGCCTTGAAGAAGGAGGCACACCCATTAAACCAACTCATTCGACAACTTGCTACCCATCGGTTCACTTGAACTGCATACTCTGTTAGAAGAAGGGCATATTTTATCTGTATCAATGTTGGTATTCATAAGCTGAAGAGCATTGATGTTTTTCACATACCCTGTTCTTTGAAATATCTTAACCATAAATAATGACTTGAATATGTACTTGAACATAATGAAATCTCCAATCTCCAGCCCATGATGATTCACAAAATTTTCCCAACCCTGCCTAAATTCTAGTTTATTTATATGGTACCCCTTAATTACACATCCCACTCCTGCCCACCTGCACCTTAAAGAAGGAGGCACACCCATTAAACCAACTCATTAGACAACTTGCTGCCCATTGGTTGACTTGAACTGCATACTCTGTTAGAAGAAGGGTATCTTTTATCTATATCAATGTTGGTATTCATAAGCTGAAGAGCATTGATATTTTTCACACACCCTGTTCTTTGAAATATCTTAACCTTAAAATTTAACTTGGATATGTACTTGAACACAACGAAATCTCCAATCTCCAGCCCATGATGATTCACAAAATTTTCCCAACCCTGCCTAAATTCTAGTTTATTTATGGTACCCCTTAATTGTACATCCCACTCCTGCCCACCTAGGCCTTGAAGAAGGAGGCACACCCATTAAACCAACTCATTCGACAACTTGATGCCCATCGGTTGACTTGAACTGCATACTCTATTAGAAGGACATCTTTTATCTGTATCAATGTTGGTATTCATAAGCCGAAGAACATTGATGTTTTTCACACACCCTGTTCTTTGAAATATCTTAACCTTAAATTATGACTTGGATATGTACTTGAACACAACAAAATCTCTAATCTCTAACCCATGATGATTCACAAAATATTTCCAACCCTTCCTAAATTCCAATTTATTTATGGTATCGCTTAATTGTACATCCCTAAACCCTAAACCCTAAACCCTAAACCCTAATCCCTTAACCCTAAACCCTAATCCCTAGTCCCTAAACCATAAACCCTAATCCCTAATTATAATTTATGGTACCCTAATCCATAAACCCTAATCCCTTATCCCTAAACCATAAACCCTATCCCTAAATCCTCAACCCTCAACACTTAAACCTTAAATCCTAAACCCTATCCCTAAACCCTCAACCCTCAACCCTCAAAACTATACCTTAAACCCTAATCCCTCAACCCTAAACTTTCAACCCTAAGCCCTATCCCTAATCCCTCTACCCTCAACACTCTACCTTAACCCTAATCCCTCGACCCTCAACCCTAAACGCTATCCCTAAAGCCTCAAACCTAAACCCTAATCTCTCAAGGTCCTAAACTCTAATCCCTTATCCCTAAACTCTAAATCCTATCCCTAAACCCTCAACCCTCAACCTTAAACCTTAATCACTCAATCCTTATCCACCCCTCTCCTCCCCTATCTGGCTCACCCCCATCTCTACCCTCCTCTACCCTTGACACTATACATACATACATATAGACATACATAGATACATACATACATATACACATACATACATACATACATGATTAATAACCTTGAACATAAAAAAATTCAAGGGGGACATAACGTGAGCACGTTATAATGCGCTCGCGTTATTTCAAACATGACAAACAATGCACAAACTTCTGCAGAAAAGGAAAAATGCAAAGTAGAACATAACGCGAGCGCATTATGTTTTGCTTTGGGAATCCCAAGCCTTGGGCTTGAGATTTGCTTTGGATCTCCAACCCAAAGGCTTAGAGTGCCTTCCCAATGTCCAGAGACGTGTTTTTCCATATTCTATAGGATTTCACATAATTTCATTCGTGCTAACCCTCAAATTTGCATGTGTTTCAAGGTCAAACAAATTGAACACCTGGGTAATGTTAGGCTTTCTCTTAGCTATTTGACGATGTGATTTTTTTCACATTTTGACAATGTTAAGCCTTTCATCTTTAATTTCTTTTGTTTGTGTGTCTATTTTTTGGGAAAAAACCATTGTTTGGTCTTTTTTTCATTGTAAATTAACTATTCATTGAAATTTCAAAAAAAATACATATTTGGAAACTAGACTACATTCTACACATGTTAAAAAAAGAAAAAAATGATTTTCAATTAGTTTTCAAAATTTATAGGGGTAGCACGGCCAAAATTCTATTTTTTAGGATGTGTCCACTTTGAAAATTAGTAAAAAATCAAATATTCATCAAAAAAATATCAGAAAAATCAGGCATAAACTACATGCTGTTAGCTAATTTCTCACTGGAGCGATTTTAAAAATACCAAAAAAAAGTTGACCTTTTGAGGGAGCCACAAAACATGCTATGTTATGTTTTTTTGACAGAAACAACACCAATTTCTGTGGCTCCCTCTTTTGAACCCCTTAATCTATACCATTTTCAAAAAAAAAATAGTAGTTTAGAAAGTAGACTCGGAGTACTACGAACATTGTTTTGGTTGCATCTCCAAATTTGAGTGTAACTATGCTCAATTTCTCATCCAAGGCCAACATTTCTTGATTTTAGAAAAAAAGTGGCCACTTAAGACCCCTTTTTGGCCCCCCATCTTTTGCACTTACCTTGTTGCCCATATGCACCTTTTTACACCAAAAGTGCATTTCTGTGGCCCATATGCGCCTTTTTACACCAAAACCACCTTTCTGTGGTCCATATGCACTTTTTTATACCAAAAGTGCCTTTTTTTTGCCCATATGCACTTTTTTACACCAAAAGTGCCTGACTATAGACCAAAAGTGCCTTACTGTGCGCCAAAAGTGCCTAACTATCGCTCGAAGGCACGTCAAAGCATGCCAAATTCACTTTAAAGTTGTGCAAATGCACTTTTCTATGTTGTTATTGCACTTTTCCGTACCTAGCTTCAAAAAATCAATCTTTTCTATATAAAAGCAAAGTAAGTGGGTCCCACCGGGTGTGCCAGAATGTGTATAGGTAAAATTAAGCTTAGGATAAATCAAAATAATGATAATAAACTCAATCCTATAACATCAAAAGATCAATCTAAGAGATAATCAAATCAATGAATAATGCAATTAATAATTGAATGTTATCACCTAGATTGTATTGATCTCTTGGTCGAATGTAGATTGCTCAATACGTCGCGTACCCATGGTTGTAACAAGTGGATATAGATAAGTGCTCAAAGATTGCGTGGTAAAATATGTGGTCAACGATGCGATATATGCTCAAAGCGCTGTATTATGAATGCCCAAAGCTTAAATGATCGGAGAGTGCTCAAAGTTGAATGATTGAAGAGGGCTCAAAAGTTGAATGATTGAAGAGGATCTATGATAGGATGAAGGGGGTATATATAGGTTCTAGGGTAAGATCGATCAACGGTGGAGATAAATCAATGAAATCAATGGATGAGATAAATCAATAGCTCATGATGAATGTGCACACGACATGTGTCATGCTTTAAAGCTATTTTTATTGAATTAATTACTTTCTGGCTAAAGATAGGATTTGATTTCATAAATTAGAATGCTTTTTCCAATTTATGAGTTGATAAAAATAATAAAGATTAAAGCCAATTAACTCAACTTTAGATTTACTTTTTGAAGTTCTAAAACTAAGAGTGATTGTGCACATAGAAGAAAATGATATTTTTAGAGGATTTGGAAGACAATTGAGAAATTAATTAATTAAATTTATTTAATTTATTGTGCATGATTGAAGAAAGGATAAGATATATATAAAATATCAATTTTATTTATTTTTAGAAGATAATAGTCAACTTAAATAAATTTGGATAATTTATTTAAATTTAGAGGAATAATTGATTAATTAAATAATTAAAAAAATATTTAATTGTGGATAAGAGGAATTAAGTGATGAATTAGTTAAATAATTGATTTATTTTAATTATGTGGATTTGAGGAATTGAAAGAGGATAATGATTTAATTAAATAATTAAAATTATTTAATTTGGAGGAATTAAATGGATTTTATTGAAATTAATTAAATAAAGATGATTTATTGAATTAATATTGATTTTAGGGAAAATAGATGAAATAGACAAATTTGATGAAATTAATTAAATAATTAGATTATTTAATTAATGTTAAATGCAGGTGATGCGATGCGAAGGGTCATTTTTAGGTGTCTACAGTTTGTTCTCAAATTTTTGCACATTACTTTGTTGCTTAGTCAAGTTGCGCATGCCAAAACAACATTCATTTAGACACCTACACAATACACCATTGAGGAGCTCAAGCAACACCTCTATGCAACACTTGTTTTAGAAATGCTTTACATTGTGCACCCCTTTGAGATTCAGATTAATGCGTCTCTATCTATGAGGAGCTGTATGCCATTGTTCATGTTCTCAATCACCCACTACATCAAGGAGACACTCATTCATTCTAATCATAAGCCACTTCAATTTCTGCACACATATAGCAAGTTGGAGAATGTGTGCTGCATGAAATGAATGACATATTTGTAACAATTCCATTTGGTGATCAAGCACAAGGGAAAAGACAATAAGGCAAAAAAATGCCTCAATTGACTACTATTTAATGTGCTCATCACAAAGTTGGAGTGATGTGACCACAATTCTTTAATTGGGAGACACTCTAGTCAATAGACTTTAACACTACACATACTTACACTACCTACACCTTCCCAAGATTAACAAGTTGGCAAATTCTACTTGTCAAACAAAATTATCTACAAGCTTGGACATCTCATGTTCTAGAAGGCCTACCTCACCAATGACTCATATGGGAGGCACAACACTATGCCAAAACAACTTGACACATTAAGGTTACCAAGATATTGGGAGGACTAAACCAACATTCCTATTGGCCTCATATGTGTGTTGATATTGAGCACCGTATCAAAGCTACATTCCTTGTTTCATCACCAAGCCCACAAATAGGAAGCTTGGGCTTTACGTACCTTTGGAGGTATTGTAAACGCCTCGAGAATCTATCAACATGGATTTCATGAGCAAACTCCCTATAATAAAACATCATAATGTCTCTCTTTTCATTGTAGTGCATAGATATTCAAAGATGGCTATCATTGTTGTATGTAAGAAAAGAATCACAATATAGGAGACCACATGCCTCTTCTTCAATCATGTTTGGGTTCATTTCAAATTGTAGTCTACATTCATTATGTTTGAACACAACTGTTAGATTGTTAGCACATTCTGTCAACCTTGTGGGAGAGATTGAATACACAATTAGATTGGTCCATAACCTTTCATCCATAGACATACATCCAAATGAAGGTGGTCAATCACACATTGTTGCATTTATTGCACATGTACCTACACACTTAGGATGACAACTTGCTCTATATCCAACATGCCTACAATAAAGCTCTACATAGTTTTGTGGGGCATAGTCCTTTTCAAACATGCCTTGGTTTTAGCCAACGTCACCCTTGGACATATCCTACTGCACACCACCTCATGCAGAGTTGTGCACAAAAGAACAAGAAACGAATAGGGTATATAAGTTTATGTAGCACATCCAATGTTCACCAATAGGTAAAATAGATTGTCTCATGCCAACAATATAAGCATAAAGGGTGCCATGACATGCACACCACACCTCACTCATTCAAGGTTGATGACAAAGTTTAGTTGATTATTTAGAACAACACTTCAAGGGTTGTCATAGGAAGATGAAGCTTCCACACAATGGTCCATACACCATCTCATGCATAGCTAGTGAGAACTACTCACTACTTCCTATATATAGGCATCATTAGGTAATATTAGTACCCTAATCCCCATGAGGCCAACCTAGCTTACAATAATTATACTTAGGGAGTCATAAATGACTAAATTAAGGATTATGTGAGCTATAGTTGGTTATCATGTATCCCAATTAATGTAGTAGGCTAAGGGCACAACAATAATTCCTATGAGCCTATAAGTAACAATCTCATAGAGAAAAAGTGTCAAATGCCTCTAATCAAGATAAGGACATAATTTGGATAATGAAGTTCTTGAATATGATTAGACATTAATACATACCTTGGATTTCATGATCGATGGGGCATCTAAATTTGAAATGTTCATTGTTCTCCATCTCCTAGAGAGAGCAATGATGGTACAACTTGTCTCCATGCAAAATGGTGGTCAAATTAATCTTGAATTTGGTAAGAACTAACTTTCAACAAGTTGTGAAAATTGTACCCCATAGGACAAATGACATTAAAGTAGAAGGATTAATTGATGATGCCATCCTTAATCTATAAAAATAAATATTTCATTAACTTCTTAGAAATGTTTAAATATTTGTAGAAATATACTTATGGTTTCCATATAATGAGTAGATTATAAAAAATATAATTAATATCTTTAATATCCCTTACGAGTAACTGATTTTTAATTTAGATGTTTTATATAATATTTGTTAAAACTTATTAACAATGAGTATTACCTTTTTATCAAGGCTTATCTTCTATTGTCTTAGGTAAGTTACATTAAAGTGTATATTATTTTTAAGGTGTAACATTCATTGGGTAGCATGTGTTCGTCTTTCAAGATGTTTATTATAAGTTATATTTGGATTTGCTCAATTTTGCACATGTTTTATTAGATTGTAGATGACACAATACTAATTTATCAAGAACAAGTAGAAAATTAATAAATAACATAAAACATATTTTTTAAGGTAATTTTTTGGTAGGATTCTTCATTGTATTAGTTGTGTAACATTTCTAGAGGCATTATAAATGTAATTGTAAAATGATAGTGATAGAAAGAAGGTAGAAGGAGTATCAAAGTGTTGTGTGAAAGTAGAGAGTCTATGACATTATTATAATGTATTCATATATTCAATAAAAGAGAATACTTAGTAGAAAATATTTGTATCTTTGTTTATGTGTGTGGAAATGTGTGAAATATAAGATTCTCTATTTTATTTTGTTAATGCATGCTTCATAAGATAATCCTATTTTTGATATAGTAGTTCTATTTGCATGCAAAATTATGGTCTCGTTGTTAGTATTTATGGATATCTAATGTTGAAAGGGAAGTGTTATAGAGTAAAATGTGTACACTAGTTTTACACCTAGTTTAGCACCTGGTTGGACTTAAAATGTTTCCTTTGTTAATTAGGACCTATTTTAACACCTTTCTGAACATTAAACAATTAAATCTTGATCACGATGCACAAAACTTAGAAAATAACTATAAGGCGAGGCTAAACACACCTAAAGTGGCCTATCCTAGAAGTTGTGGGGATAAAGGACCAGGGTGCTTGGGTACCCTAGGCCCTCCTTTAGCTTGGACCTAATTTAGTGTTATGTCAGCTTTGGACATCTCAAATGTTTCCTCATGTCAGCCTCATTTGGTTTAATTGTTTGAAAATCAATGGGAATGCATATATAAGCAAGTTAAGTCATTCATTTGACACCTAAGCAATCTAGGCACTCTTGCACTCTCTATTCTTCTCTAAAGCTCTCTACTTCTCTAGGGATTATTGTTGTTGTGCTAACTTCTTGCAGGTCTTGTAAAGATCTATCTACTTCTTTGGGCTACACCAACTTCTTGAGTCAAGTTGTGATGCTGCATCAAGCATGCTAGGGTTTCCATGCTCATGGTGATTTCTTTCCTTCATGTTTTGTTCTAGCATTCCATTCTACTTTAGATTTTCCTCTGCCCTCCTAGGGCACACACTCTTTGAGATCTCATCATTACTATTGTGGAGGTGGAAACACCATTCACAGAGCTTGACTTAGGCAAGCTCCTAAATAGCACCCAACCATTTTACTTCTTGTGTGTGTACAAGTAGCATCCCAAATACACTACATAAAATAAGCTACAAGAAGTAGGAACACAGAAGGGTGAAAACACAAAAAACTTAAAATTCTGCCAAACCCTAATCAGGATCTAGGGCACCCAAGCGCTTTGGTCCTTTGGGCTCCCAAATTTGGATCTAGGTTCTATTTTGCCCTCTGATCCGCACTGTGGTGTTAGATTTCTGATATCTATTTCTAATAGTCATATTTTCATAGATCTTGCTTAACTAGGGTTTCTACTTTGCCCTAGCTTGATTGGTTGTGTTCGTAATAATTTATGTTTAGGGTTTTAGGCTCGAGCTACTGTTGGTGCCTGCATAAGTATTCAGGTTTCAAGCATTTAGATATGCAAGCACCTTCCCAAAAATCCAAAAAACTCTAACACTTTCGGCCTCTGCAGTTGAAAAAATGCAAAAAATCAGTTAAGGTGCAAGTGTCTTTGTATATACGAAGGTGTTTGTATATACATACAGGTCAAAATGTGCATTGGCGGGTGCAAAATCTCCATCGGCCTCTGAAAAAATCAATTATATGCATTTTAAATGCATATTGGGCTTTGAAATGTGCATATACAAAGGTGAATCTTTCGCAGATTCCTGGGAATATTCCTACTTTGTATATCAGGTTGCATGTAGAGATATAAAGGAAAAATGTACAAGGGTGGCGGACATGCTTCTGCTACAGTGCGATTTACAAGTGGTCTTGTATATCGAGCTACATACAAAGCCGCTAGCATGCATTTCAAACATACAAACAAATATACATTCGGGCGCGCATACAAAGAAAAGATACATTGCAGGCATATTCTAGGAAAGATTCCTTGTTTGTATATGCAGGAGCGAATGTATGCTTGCATTTAGATGCATTCTTGGAATATTCTATCGCATATTCTGTAGTTGTATATGAGGGTTTGTATATTTGTGTTTGTATATTGGCATATACAAAGGTGCAAATATACATTTGCTACAGTGCCGTAGGGGAGACACAAGTGATGGGGCCCACCAGTTGTATGTGCATTCGTTTGTATCTTTGCACATACAAGCCAATATACAATGAAGAAATATACATTCCAGACCCGATTGAAAATCAAATGCAGTGAATAATGTTTCAGGTCCGCAGCATGTATATTGGGCACTTGTATGTGCCAATGTACATTCGAAAGATACAAGGGTTAAGATGCAAGCTGGATTTCAAAGCAACTTCAGCATGCCTCATTAAAATTTGAAATCTGCCTTGTATGTATGAGGCAAATGTACATGCATGTATACAAGGAAATATGCAGGAAAAGAGGATACAAGCTAGACCTGAATTGAATTTCAATTTGTTCTAAACAGGTTTGGGGTCCGCCTTGTATATCAAACAGATGTATATGCATTTTGCATATATAAGGGGTTTTTGAAGGGTGAACAGTGGCGATTGTATATGCATCCATTCATGAATATACAAGGGCAAAAAAGGCAAAATGAAGAAGTGAAAAGCCAACGATTGAATAATGGGGTGCCTACGTGGCACGTTTTCACTGGCCGACGATTAGTCAGTGCGATTTTGAGCCATGGATCTCAGCAATAGGAGTGGATCGATAGCCTTGTTTTGAACCTACAGCGATGGTTTTTTCTGAGCGTGTGCGGCCATTTTTGAGCGGGAAAATCTCCAGATGCATTTGCTGTTGCATCCCACGGGTAGTTGAGGCTTTAATGGCAGTCATGCAGAGACATCGATGGGTGAGGTGATAGGTAAACTACCAGGCTTGCGAAGAAAACCTTCAGGCGGCGGCTCAGATCCTGAACCTACCTGCTCTCTTTCCTCTATTTCCTAGCTGCATTAATTATTTTGAGCGCCATTTCTCATGCATTGTATCTGGCGGATTGTTGACTTGCCTTGTAATTAATTTTGTTGAGTACACAGTCTTGGTATAGAAAGCCAAACTGTGTTATTCATTGGTGGTTGAAGACTTGGGCAATTTTGGGGGAAAAATAACAAAAAATAGAGTATTTTCTATCTGTTTTATCTCTGTGGAGTTTATGTGTTGCATCTGAGTTGTATCTTGCACACATGTTCAGTTTCAGTGTTAATGTTATATGAAAAATGCTTCTTGCATGTGTTTTGCTGTCTGTCTCCACTTGTTGTATGCATTTCTTCTTTTGAATTTGGTTGCTAAGGGTTTCTCAAATTCTAGAATACAGATTTATGTATTGCATGCTTAATCTCTAACTTCCATTCAAGGAGTGGATTAAATTGTTTTAGGTTGAGTGTGGAGGAGATTGTATGTCAGCTGGGATATCCATAAGCAGAGACAGTTAAATACCCATTCTTGGGTGATGTTTGTAAGGCAAGCATCAATCTAACCCCTTGAAACCCAAATGCCAGTTGTAAGCCACTCTCATGTATTCGTCTATGTGACTCCTTGCCCTGAGATAGGCACTGGTCTGCCCTTGTGAAGTAGTTATGATTGAAAACCCCTGTCTTGCATCCAAACCATCAAATTCAAACCATTCCATTATTCCAACCCGTTAGTTGTAGGAGTAGGATTAGGAACCCCTGCATACTCTCATACCTGACCAGACAAATATGTCCAAGAACATTGCCAACCTTGTGATTTATCACACAAATCTTGGTCCACACATGAGAGTATTATGCCTGTTATTACAAAGTTAAATCTTTCTGTCATTTGGAGAGTAAATGTTACATCTTTATCAAATAGGGACACCCCCCTTGGTGTGGCAGAACCAAAAGTGAAGGGGAGGTAGCTCATGCAACCTCCCGTGTCTGTTGGCCGAATCTGCCCATGTATTGGAACTGGCAAACCCTCTGCCGATTCAGAAAAAATTACCAACAGAATTGGCGACTCCGCTAGGGAGGTGAAGTGAAAGTATTATCTTTTCATCCCTGGGAAATTATTGCCCATCTAAGTTGCAACAGAATTGGCAACTCCGTTGGGGAGGTGAAGTGAAAGTATTATCTTTTCATCCCTAGTAAATTATTGCCCATCTGAGTCGCAACAGAATTGGCGACTCCGCTGGGGACAAGAGTTAAATAATGTAAAATTATTGCTGCATATCCCGTTCTTTCATGTGAATGATGGTGCTCTGCTAGCGGTATGAACTCAGAAAAATGTTTGATGAGCTTTCAGCTGTTTGAAATTTTTATCCTCTTTGGAGAGGTGGCGACTCTGCAAAAAAGTTTTAGTGCACATGAAAGGCTGATGTATGTTATTGAGATCTAAAAATATTATGTTCAAAGCTTCAGCATCTGGATGAGAAAAGGTACCTAGCTCCTTCCCATTTATATTTGTTGTTTTATTGCATAAGTTAGATGCCAAGGGGAAGCCTTAGGTCTTAGACAGACATAAAATGTCTAAGAGTGAAGTTTATATGAATCCAAGTATGTATTCACCCATACTCAGTCAAGAGGGGGATGATGTATTGAGTAAAAAAATTGAAGAGATAAAGAATAGGTTGATATCCTTAGAAGCCCGGCAGGCTCAGTTAAATAGTAGTAACCCTGTTGTGTCTGCCAGTCATAATGATAACCCTCTTGTAAGCTCTTTTGATCCTTTGTATGACCAATTAGATTTGTCATGGGTTGATTATCAAGTTGAAAGTATGCTTGCTAAAATTTACAATCAGATGCCCAGATTTAATGGACACAATGTGTGTGATGGGGGTGCACATATCTAAAACTTTCACTGCTTCATGGAGAGACATTCATTTAGGGATGAGGATATGTGGATGAGGTTTTTTGTTAGATCCTTTGGTGCTAGAGCCAGAGATTGGTATTTGAGCTTTCCAAAGAAATTCTTTGCCTGTTGGGATGAACTTGCTGACTGTTTTAGAAAAGAATTTGCAAGAGAACCTGCTGATCTTGTTGCAAGATTAATGGAAATTAGAAGACAAGATAAAGAGCTCACTATTGATTTCAGTCATAGATTTGCAGTTGCCCTTTCACAAATCCTTGAAGGCTTCAGACCTGATACTTCATCCTGTGTTGGCATATATTTTGAAGCTTTCGAGGAGGGCTCTAGTGCATTATTGAGGGAATTCAAGATAACAAGTATGCAGATGGCATACAAGTTTTTAGAAAATATAAAAAAATCAGAAATGAGCATATGCAAAATTCCCTGTCCACAGGCTTTGGTGTGAATAATAGTTGTATGGCTGCAAATGAGCAACTGATCATGGCATCATGTGAGGATAAATGTGAAAGTGAAAGCATAGAAGTTGAGACTACTGTATTTGAACATAATGCTGACAACATTGCTCAACTGGATTGTTCACCAATGAATGATGCCAATGAAAGGATCAATGTTAACTCCCATTGCAAAGTTGAGGTGTTTGGTTCAGAAAACAATGATGAGGTTATGGACAAATACGAATATTTGTTTGAGTGGGTTTGTGGAGATAATTGTGAGTATTGTGCACAAGATAAAGAAGAAATCAGCAAACAGAGGAGCAGTTCCATGTTTGAATCATTGCCTTTTATTCAGACACATGGAAATGATGAAGAGCAATCAGAAATTGAAACAAGTGCTAGTGCTGAGCATGATTGTTCTTTATTTGATTATAGTTTTGTCTATGACACACAGGCTGATACTCCTCCACAAAGAGAATTCACTGATAATGAAAATGCATGTTTTGCTGCCCATGAACCAATAGCATACTATAATGAAATTCAAACACTTGGATCAATTTTTTCTGACACATATAGTGAGGAGGATCTGTTTGAGTATGGTGAGGATCTAAGCAATGTAATTGATATGTGTTTTGATTTTCATCCTGATGAAAGAGCAACCAACATATATCATGAAGATTGTTGTAGGGAGGTGCTAGAATATGAGTTTTTTCTATTCGGTGCAGCTGAAAGTTGTGTGCATGAAATGCACAAATATGGATTTGAGAGCTTCTCCTTTGATATGCCAGCTTATGATAGAATGATATCTGATGTTCCTAGCTGTATGGTGGACTATGAATGTTTTTAGTTTTCAGTCCAGCTGGGAGATCATTTTACAATGCATATTGCTGATGTAGATGATAATATGTGTCACGTTTCATATGAGAATGTATCGTTTGACAAATATGCATTGTTTATGTTGGTTAATGCTGAGGGTTATGTGCATAAGGTTGACAAGGATAAGCTCAGTGAGATGTTTGAATATGCAAATGACAAGGGTTGTTTGTGGGTAAATCATGGCAGCATCTTCAGGCCTGACCCAGTGAGATCAGAAGAAAATCAAGTGTTGACAGAGGAAAATTCTGGTTTTTCCTTTTTGGTGGCCCTGCGCCACCAAGTAAATTTTAATGAATGTGTTTCGTGATGTAGGCTGGTGCGTGTTTGACTCTGTTGCCCAATGGATAAGGCCCAATCTACGAAACCAGAGATTCTGAGGTTCTCGCCATGCCTACAAGAGGCATGCGTCCCCAGACAGAGCCTGTGTTGGTAATCATTTATGTTTAGGATTTTAGGCTCGAGCTATTGGTAATGCCTGCATAAGTATTTAGGTTTCAAGCATTTAGATATGCAGGCACCTTCCCAAAAATCCAAAAAACTCTAACACTTTTGGCCTCTGCAGTTGAAAAAATGCAAAAAATTAGTTAAGGTGCAAGTGTCTTTGTATATACAAAGGTGTTTGTATATACATACAGGTCAAAATGTGCATTGGCGGGTGCAAAATCTCCATCAGCCTCTGAAAAAATCAATTATATGCATTTTAAATGCATATTGGGCTTTAAAATGTGCATATACAAAGGGGAATCTTTTGCAGAGTCCTGGGAATATTCCCGCTTTGTATATCAGGTTGCATGTAGAGATACAAAGGAAAAATGTACAAGGGTGGTGGACATGCTTCTGCTACAGTGCGATGTACAAGTAGTCTTGTATATCGAGCTACATACAAAGCCGCCAACATGCATTTCAAACATACAAACAAATATACATTCAGGCGCGCATACAAAGAAAAGATACATTACAGGCATATTCCAGGAAAGATTCCTTGTTTGTATATGCAGGAGCGAATGTATGCTTGCATTTAGATGCGTTCCTGGAATATTCTGTCGCATATTCTGCAGTTGTATATGAGGGTTTGTATATTTGTGTTTGTATATTGGCACATACAAAGGTGCAAATATACATTTGCTATAGTGCCGCAGGGGAGACACAAGTGATGGGGCCCACCAGTTGTATGTGCATTCATTTGTATGTTTGCACATACAAGCCAATATACAATGAAGAAATATACATTCTAGACCCGATTGAAAATCAAATGCAGTGAATAATGTTTCAGGTCCGTAGCATGTATATTGGGTGCTTGTATGTGCCAATGTACATTCGAAAGATACAAGGGTTAAGATGCAAGCTGGATTTCAAAGCAACTTCAGCATGCCTCATTAAAATTTGAAATCTGCCTTGTATGTATGAGGCAAATGTACATGTACATATACAAGGAAATATGCAGGAAAAGAGGATACAAGCCGGACCCAAATTGAATTTCAATTTGTTCTAAACAGGTTTGGGGTCCACCTTGTATATCAAACAGATGTATATGCATTTTGCATACACAAGGGATTTTTGAAGGGTGAATAGTGGCGATTGTATATGCATCTGTTCATGCATATACAAGGGCGAAAAAGGCAAAATGAAGAAGTGAAAAGCCAGCGATTGAATCATGGGGTGCCTACGTGGCACGTTTTCACTAGCTGACGACTAGTCAGTGCAATTTTGAGTCGTGGATCTCAGCAATAGGAGTGGATCGACGGCCTTGTTTTGAACCTACAGGGATGGTTTCTCCTGAGCATGTGCAGCCATTTTTGAGCAGGAAAATCTCCAGATGCATCTGCTGTTGCATCCCGCGGGTAGTTGAGGCTTTAATGGCAGTCGTGTAGAGACATCGATGGGTGAGGTGACAGGTGAACTACCAGGCTTGTGAAGAAAACCTTCAGGCGGCGGCTCAAATCCCAAACCTACCTGCTCTCTTTCCTCTGTTTCCCAGCTGCATTAATTATTTTGAGCGCCATTTCTCATGCATTGTATCTGGCGGATTGTTGACTTGCCTTGTAATTAATTTTGCTGAGTACACAGTCTTGGTATAGAAAGCCAAACTGTGTTATTCATTGGTGGTTGAAGACTTGGGCAATTTTGGGGGAAAAATAACAAAAAATAGAGCATTTCCTATCTGTTTTATCTCTGTGGAGTTTATGTGTTGCATCTGAGTTGTATCTTGTACATATGTTCAGTTTCAGTGTTAATGTTATATGAAAAATGCTTCTTGCATGTGTTTTACTGTCTGTCTCCACTTGTTGTATGCATTTCTTCTTCTGAATTTAGTTGCTAAGGGTTTCTCAAATTCTAGAATACAGATTTATGTATTGCATGCCTAATCTCTAACTTCCATTCAAGGAGTGGATTAAATCGTTTTAGGTTGAGTGTGGAGGAGAATGTATGTCAGCTGGGATATCCATAAGCAAAGACAGTTAAATACCCATTCTTGGGTGATGTTTGTAAGGCAAGCATCATCTAACCCATTGAAACCAGAATGCTAGTTGCAAGCCACTCTCATGTATACGTCTATGTGACTCCTTGCCCTGAGATAGGCACCGGTCTACCCTTGTGAAGTAGTTATGATTGAAAACCCCTGTTTTGCATCCAAACCATCAAATTCAAACCATTCCATTATTCCAACCCGTTAGTTGTAGGAGTAGGATTCGGAACCCCTACATACTCTCATACCTGACCAGACAAATATGTCCAAGAACGTTGCCAACCTTGTGATTTATCACACAAATCTTGGTCCACACATGAGAGTATTCTGCCTGCTATTACAAAGTTAAATCTTTTTGTCATTTGGAGAGTAAATGTTACATCTTTATCAAATAGGGACACCCCCCTTGGTGCGGCAGAACCAGAAGTGAAGGGGAGGCAGCTAATGCAACCTCCTGTGTCTGTTGGCCGAATCTGCCTGTGCATTGGAACTGGCAAACCCTCTGCCGATTCGGAAAAAATTACCAACAGGTTGGATTTGGTTGATTCTCCTCTATACAACAAAGGGACAAAACCCCTGTAGTTTGTCTCTCCTTCTTGGGTAGAAGCCAAGCTTAGTTTGTGCCCCAATGTTTGGTAGAAAAGGGTTTTGACCTAGTTTAATCTCTTGGGCTAGGTCTCTCTTTTCTACTAAACAGGAAGTACCCATTGTTTCTTACACAACATGCCCTAGTTTTTTTATCTAAAAAATTAGGGATCCCCTTTGTTTATTTGAAAATTCAATGTTTAAAGCTTGTTAGATTCCTTGGTTACTTCATTGGTTGTGTAAGATTAGTTCATGATTGTTTCTCTGCATTGTTTTTTTATCTAGGTTCCTAAAATAGTTTGGCTTATTTATTTGTTTTATCTTGTTTAAACTAATATTTATTTACCAAGGTTTGGATTTGTTGTCTACTTAATGGTTTTAAAAAAATTCTTTTAAGAAGTCCAAATCCAAACATGTGTTTAAATCAATTGTCATTTTATATGAAATTTGAGTTAATCCCATTAAAAAGTTTATTCATGGTTTTATTTGATCATTTCAAATCCAAAAGATTTAAAAAGATGAGTTTATAATTACTTCAAACTGAGATTTCTTTCAAAGATTTGGAGATAACCTGTCACTTTTTCCTTTCCCTAGATTCCTTTTCAAACTTGAAGTGACATTACGATCTTTAAAATAAAAATTTAAAACTAGAAACTAGATCAAATTCAAAGCATTGGAAAATATAAGTTACAAAAGATTATCCTTGATAAGATTCTTAGACTTTACCCTGTATGATTTTTTCTTTAATTACCTTGTACTTGTCATAAGTATATTTATTATGAAGTATAACATGGAGGAGAATCTTGTACTTATCATTATTATATTTCTTATGAAGTATAACCCGGGGCTTGCGATTCCTTTTAAAAGGAACCTTAAATTGTATTGTGTCCAACATATTTAAATCAGGGTTGATTAACTAGGGGGAAGTTTTACGTTTGTTAAGCTAACCAAATAAACCTTTTCGAAATTCATAATGTTTCTAGGTCTAGATCACCCCAAAACAAACATTTTAAAGAGAAAATATATTTTACCTCTAAAATTCTAGAGCTCCAAAAACCTTTAGCCTTTATGAACCCATTAACTCTCTAGACTAATCAAATATCACCATGTGTCAAAACTACCATAATTAGGAGTTACAACCTAAATATTAATGTGATGTGATAGGGAAAAGACAAATCTTTTCTAAAATCTTAGTGTATGTATTTTCATCGTGGTTTGTCAATTTATGATTGGATTTCATTTAGAACAAAATTAAGACAGGGACAAATTGATGAATTTATTGTTGCTTCATTTTGAATCAATGTTTCCTAATGGTTATACTTTTTATAATTTAGGTGTCAATCAAATTTAATTTGTGATGTGTTACAGGGTTTTAAAACTCAACCTTAGATATATGCATTATTAAATAACCAAAGATATGCTCAAGCCAAAATTTTCATGATAAAAGCAAAAGGTTTCTTAAATTATAGTATATTATTTATGTAAAAGAATTCCAAGAGTGCTAAATGTCCAAGATAAAGAATATCCATTGATCCTATTTTCCAAGTTTTAATAAAGTACTTCATCCTTTGAGTTTTCACTAGTGATAAACAATGACTATGGTTCTAAAGAAGACTACAACTAGTCCTTCAAAGTCTACAACACATTTGGAATATAGAGACACACAACCCCACAATGGAGAGAATGATAATATTAATTATGTCTATCATTACTTAAAAAATTATGAGGGTAATCCAAAGGGTTCTTCAATTGCAAACTAAAGGGTCAAACTTGTAGAATCAAATATGAGAGTCATACTTACACAGAGCAACTAGAAAGTTTATTGTGTTTCCTTATATAGATTTTCTCAAAAATATTTTCCATCATTGCATTGTCAATGAAGAATGTATAAGGAACTCTATCAATGAAGAAATATTAGAGTTTCTAGAATTGTCTTTAGACAAATGCCCTGATTGCAAGAAAGCACATTTAGATATATGCAAGTATTACCAATAAATGGTTGGAAGATAATGATCTATTTGATGTCTTGGAAGATTGAGCTAGAGTAAGTATAGATTTCCTAGGTGATTAGATAGGCCAGAACATATTATGTGGAGCTTTTTGGATGTAATTAGGGAAGCAATGATCCTCACGTGTAATTTGTTTAGGAATATGGATTTTGATCATCTAGATGTGACATGGGTCCCTTTGCTCTCTATGATATTTGATAAAATATTGGTACCGAATTGGGGAGAATTAATCTCATCTTGGTTGTAGAGGAAATTTGTAGCTTCCCAAGTGGGAGAGAATTTTACACGGCCTCTTATTTGATAGATGCCATATGTGCCTCAATGAAATTTGTTACTTTATTGGTTAACTAGAGGCTTCCATAAAAATGACATATTCACAAGGTGTTCAAATCCCTACATGATTATTTATACAAGGCAAACATCTAGGTTATATCAAATAAATTTTATTTGGTAGTGTATGAGAAGATTGACAAGGAATCAATGGCTAGGATGTTGTAAAATCTAATTGACGACATCAAATAATTCATTTATTGGATTTTTTCAAGTTATATCATCACGATGGTGGAGGATACTCTTGAAGGTCCTCATATGCTCCCTAGATATGTGTTACTGAAGATTGGGGTAAAAAAGATTTGTTTTTAGTTGACTGACAATATTGCATGCATTTTAAAGAACAAGAGCTCAATATCCATTCTATCTACTCCATTTTCCATGTTTGGTGATCAATTTAACTTTGGAAATATTCATTTTGTTGTGGAGCACATTAAACCATTTGATGTTAAGATATTTAAAGAACCAACTCTATAATCATAATGGAAAGGTTAGGGCTTTGAGGCTGTAAAAGCCAAAAATGATTATTATAAACATGAGGAATCCTAGGAGTATGATCATTTCAACTAGTTTGCTTAGTATGATCAAGAATTCATTGAAAATTTATCCATAATTGGTAGATATGATCAAGATCTAAATAAATATTTCTCCAAGACAATAGGGTAAAATCTTCTAGATATCCTAGATCAATCTCACCTATTAATGCAAAGAAATTCTTGGTAGTCTTGGAAGTGGAACTACCCCCACTATAGAGGAAAATCAAGAATGGGTGTTATCTCAAAATTCTCCAACCATAAAATATGATGAGGAATCTAAGGAAGAAGAGGAAATGGTTGTAATTACTAAGTAATAATTTATCAAAGAAAAAGATGTGGAATTTCTAGACAATTTGGTCACTATTGTTTCAACACTCGATGTAGTTCCACCTTCAATTTCTTTGCTAACGACATTGCCTCTAACTTTACCTAGTTCATCAAATTATTAGGGAGCACAAAAGGGTTCATACTAGTGGCTTCTACCTCAATCATTCCTAATGTTTCCTTAGTGTTATTAGTATCTTCATTAAGTTCTTTAGTATCAATACCTATTTCTATTGTGGCCACACAATATGTTTCAATAATTTCTTTTTTTGTTCCAATGATTCCAAGTACTTAAATGGTCTCAATTGATCATGTTATAACTTTTGATTCTTCAACTATTACTTCTTTAGTATCTAATGTATCATTGGCTAGTATGAATTCAAGTTCCCCTTTATTGCCACATCTTTCATTTGTATATTTACCTTTGATTTGTAGCTTTATGTGTATCACCCTTATTAACCACTGTCATATTGACCCATTGGCTCATATTTTCCTATAGTTTCATCGAATATGCCCTTGGTATCTCCCATTCATGATTTAATCCCTCCACTATCGGTTACTCCTCTTTTATTTTCCCTTATTTATACCACAATGTCACCTTCCTCTATTTCATCTCCCCTCCAAGTTTCTTCCCCAATTTCTTCTCCAAATCCTCCTTTGTTGTCTCCTCCTTGCACTTCTATCCCTTAGGTGGCTTCTTCATCACCAAGTGTGTCCATTTCCCCCCCATTATCATTTCCTTCCCTAGTTTCCTTCACTGAACATTACCATGTCCATTTGCTTTATGTCCACTATAAACTTGCTAATGAAGTATCAAATATCCTAACTTTGAGTGTAATGGAAACTAGTTGGATGGAGTAAGTAAGGAAATAGCCTTAGTTACCAAAAAAAATGTAGATGAAGGTCAAGGACTTGAATGTAGATATGAAATATGATAAGAAGACTTAGGGAGTAAAGAGGTTATACACCAAGAAAATGAAGACTAGTGGACAATAAATGATTTCCTAGGTAGACCGAGAACTCTTCCCAATCTCTAAAAGAATGAAAGGAATAGAAGAAACTCCCTTTGTGGTAAAAGACACGTTGGATGTCACAATAGACTAGACTTAATTCTTGTTGAATGAAATTAAAAAGTTAAAGATAAGATCTATAGAGGCTCCTGATGAATTGACAAGAAAAGAATTGAAAAATAAAATTTAACTCATTGAACAAGTGGCATAAGCTAGTAGACCTCAAAATTGGGAATTGATGATTCATATTGAATTTGGAATTCTTTCAAGGTATTCTCTTATAGTCTACAAATGCTTGGAAAGGCAAGAAGAGAAATGAAGGACTTGAAGGAATCTATTATATAGGAAATCATAATTTTTTTAGCCCAATTTACTTCATTTAGATAAAGGATGGTAGCCAATGACCATGGGAACACGATAGATTTGGCAATGTTTGGTGAAAAGTTGAATCAATTCAAGAAGGTATTTATGTCCAACAAGATAAAGGTGTCAAAAAGATAGGAGCAAATAAGGTTGTGGAATTTATATCAAGAGCTTATGCTCAAGTGGAATGGAATACATGCTTAGTGGAATCTATGATGAATAGGTTAAAATTACTTCCACTAAATTAAAATAAATTAAGATGTAGGAAGTGAAAATCTAGGTGATTAATACATAGAACATGTTTGTGGATTATCAATCTTATTGAATTGAGCTAGGATCTCAAGCTAGGATCTCAAACAATGATCTAGGAGAAACGTGTTAACCTAGATTTCATGAGGTTGTAATTAGTTGTTAGGACTCTATTACCTTTTTATTTATTCATCCATGAACTCTTTTATTATTTTGGTTAAGCTTAAATTGGAGTTCTAAGTACCCACCTTTTATAATTAATTGAGGAATTTACTATTCATAATCAAGTCTAACACTATGTTGTGGTTGGAAAATATTTTCACACATGTAATAGAAAGTAGCTCAATTACTTTTATTTGGTCTTATTAAGTTAATTTTATGAGTTTTCCAAACATATTTTTTGATTCTATAGAAAAATTCATAGTTTATATGAAAAGTTTGACATGTCAAGAGGTAACTAGTTTATATAGATAAATCTTGATTAAGTAGATGAGCATGTGGTGTGACGAACTGATATTTGCATGTTATATGGTGGTCTTCATTCACACATCTCTATGATTTAAAGTCCCTTGGTGATTGCACCATCTCATAGTTCAAGCTGTGTGGAAACTAGCTATACCAAAAGTGGTTGAAGTACTGATGTGCTAACTTTATGAAATTGATTGTTTACGTGGGAGGATCAAGCTTATTTTTTCTTTTCTCAAACATTAATCTTTTGATTTTTTTAAAGAAAATGTTAGAATATAAATTAGGGCTTAATTAACATTAGTTTAGAAATAAGTTAGGAAAATTAGATTTTATTTAGCGTTTGTTTAGGAAAGTAAATGTTATCTTAAAGACTAATGATTAAATGGTTTTCAATGAATAAGAGTACCTTATATGTCTAATAAATTATTGATTTGGAACATCCTATTTCTCTATAACACACATATCCATTTGGAGATAGAAAGTTTGAGGTTTGTAATTAATAAATTCATAGGAGTTAAGCAGATATTTAATTTGGATAATGGTTTATTTAATTCTAAAACATTAAATCACAAATATTTATCAAGAATTAAATAAACTTATTTAAAAATATCCATGGATTTAATACTTAGGTTCTTGATTTTCCTTGGAATATCAATAGGCCCCTTAACAAAATGGTCCATGTAGACCTCTGGGTAAATTAAACATGCCTAGACTAGGTGAAAATAACCTTGTAGGAAGCGATTCCCTTTCAAGTAGGAATGATTTGTTCCATTCAATTTGGTGTTTTAAAACATGCATCCATAGTACCTACAATAGTTTTGGAAAATCACTTTGACAAAGATTGAAGTGTGGTGTGAAAATCATTTACTTTGACAAAGATTGAAGTGTGGTGTGAATATCATGTTATGTTATTAGTGCCAAATCCTTTAGGTCCCATTGTAAGGATTTCTAGTGTTTTTTTAGTATATTTTGTGTCTATGATATTGAGGAGTGTTGAACATACAAGCTCTTCTATTTTCACTAGATTAAAAGACACATCAAGTAGACACAATTAAAACTCCAAGAACTAAATGACATAGATAAACGTTGGAATCATTCTAATGATTATTATTTAAAAACTACACTTGATTCTTTCACTACAACATGAGCAATCTAAGAATAAGTTTTAACACCAAGAAGATAGGGTACTCAGAAGAAGGAAGAGAAATATTTGTGTTACTCTTAATTCATAAATTATTTTTGGAGAAGGGTTTATCCTTTGATTGCAATAAATTTTTTTAGGGGCTACACACCTATGGGATAGCATGTGGTAAGGGGGAGATCTAATAAACTGAAGTGCCTACTGAGATAAAATAGTTATAATGATTAAGGTAAATAAAATGGTTGAGGCTAATAAAAATATAGTGTAAAAAGTTAACAGAACATGTGCATAAGAGAAATTAATGGGGATGAATGTTGGAAGAGAGTAAAAGAGAAGTGACTAAAAAAGAAAGAGGATTCCAAGAGGAAATATTGAGAGAGGGAGTACTAAGAGAAGGAAAGTAAGAGGAAAGAGAGGAAATTTTAAGGAAGAATGGGATATGAAAGATGGATTATTTGGCACACACTAGAGCAAATGAAAGCAACAATAAATCTAAAGCTAAAGAACAAAGAAACTTCGAAAAAGGATTTACTAATGGGCGCAATTTAGAAAATTCAAAAGATCCGCAAGATTTACAAAGGGTATAAATATAGTAAGACAAAGTATAAGATAACATTAAAAAACCAATTTTTTTTCAAGAACATGAATTTCAAATTAGTATTGAGGGAAGGGCGGATAAGAGTGAGGAAGATGGTGATATAAAGAGGAAAGTATTGAAATAATTAAGGAATGTAATGAGAGAGAATGTACTTACTATAGAAGTAGTAGGGGAGAGGAGTTAGATCTCCTAGAAATTGTAGATGAAGGTACCTCTCTTTGAACTAAGAAAAGAGATTAGAGAGAGTTGGAAGAAGAGAGAGAGGAATTAGAACCCGTGGAAGATAATCATGCACTTGAAGAATTAAAAAGTGAAAGTAGAATTTGAAAAAATTATTTAAAAAAAATTGAAAATAAAATATTACCAGTTAGAGGGTGATAATGTAGATGGAGAAAAAGGTGGAGAAGGTTATATAGATTATATATACCCCTATACATGACCCCTGATCTCCAAGCTCCTCTTGTGACTTATGTCAAACATAGGCTCAAAGAAGCTTGTGTGGAGCTAGATCTCATCAACAATGAGCTTGCATGTACCATTGACTCGAAATATTGGCCATCGATTTGGGTGTATTCATGACGTACATCTATAGATCATCGACGTGAATTTAGGCTTTGAAAGTACAAATATAAAAATGAGTGCTTGTTCATGCATTCTAATTGTACCAACAGGGGTGAAACTGTGAACATGTGATAGTTGTTAATCTCTAAATTGGGACACGTAAATCAACATTGTTGGTTGGCGTTTGTTAAGGAAAATCTGGGATGTCGGTAATCATAGGGCAAACTTATGATTGAAGACTTCGATGACTACATGGAATTCGTGCATTTGTTCAGGAATTGGAGATGACAGTGGCAAAAATCAAGCACAAAATCTCTATCAATGTGAATTCCTTAGACACTTGGCAGTTAAACAGGTGTTAAGTAATCCAAAAGATCTTTGTCAGACAAGATGGGTGAATAAGTGTTGTTCAGTGATCATTCAAGGAAAGCTAAAGGTGCAAGCGAGTGTGAAATGTGAATTGCTGGCAAAGGGTACATTCTGGCAATATGTGGATTTGTTGATACAGAATATGTAGGCTGATGTAAAGGGTGAATACTCAAATGAAAAGACCTCATGGACAGATGTCAGAAGTGTGTTCATTTAGAAATATTAGGGACTTCCACTGGCTAAAAAGGTGAATATCCCTGACACATGGCACAAGTGCATGTAATTATAACTTGGATGAACCTTGTAAGACAAACAAAGCTCTGATTTCTTGCAACATAAATATGAACATGAATTTGTACAAAAATGCATGAAACTTGTAAGGCAACAAGGCAAACAAAAAATGTTAATGTTATGAGGGATTGCTTTCGATTAAGGATGTTCTTGTATTAGACACTTTCGCTAAGAAAATTTGTGAGATTCTATTCATGTTTTTTTGTGCAAGCTTTTAATTTGATAGTTACCCTTTTTAACTTCTGTCAGCATCAACCAATTTTTGTCTTGTTCTTCCACTTGCCTTTCTTCTAGTTTTTTCTTGCTATCCTCTAATCTATAATTCACTCCATTTCTTCTTTCAAATTCTCTACTATATTTATCTTTGAGTTTAGAACCTTTGAACCTCAACCTTTTTCTCCTTTTACGTATGCTCTTTCATGATACTCATACAAATCTGTCACATTAAAGATTAGTGAGATGTCAATATTTTTTGACAATTTGATTTCATAGGCATTTGCGAAGATCTTTTTCAACACTTGGTATGGTCCAATCTTCTTCATGTGCAATTTTTATATATTCCTCTTAGGAACCTCTCCTTTCTCAAGTGGTTTAAGACCAAATCACATTCCTATAATTCCTTATTTTCTTTCGATCTACATATTATTTGTAGGTCCATTGGTTGCATCTCTCTAAATAGCCTTTAACTTGGTTGTGCACATCTTCCTACTTCCTCTACTTCAAGACATTAAGGAACTCTTTCCCTATGAGTTACAACACTAAGGAACTACTCACTCTCTTCAACTTGATCCTTTAATGGGTTTAAGACACGTTGCTTGCCATTCTTGATAAGGGTATATGTCTTTGCATGACCATCATGGATAACTTTTCAGTCAAATCACCATGGTCTACCCAATAAAATATGATACACATCCATTGGATAATATCACACCATACGTCATCTATATAAAACCCTTATATGTTAAAACTAACAAAACATTATTCCTAAACTACAACTTGATGACCTTTCTATAGCTATGACACCTTGTAAAGCTTCAAATGTGCTACCCTTTTCAAAACTAATGTGTCTACCATTTCTATAGATACTAAATTATTTATGCTACCATTATCAATAATGATTTTGGAACACTTCATCCAAACATGCAAATTGTTTGAAACAAACTTCTTCTAAACACTAGTTCACTATCGTCCCTTGGAGTTTCAACAAGATAATCCTCATTATGAGGTTTTCTTTGTGCTCAAACTCATCCATCTAATCAGGTGATACAACATACTCATCATTATATTATGTGATGTGTGTGCTCACTAAACTCTTCATCCCCATCCTTCAGTATATGACTAAGCACATGCATACAGTCTATGACTCACTTGGAGTGCCACATAAAAAATGTTCCTTGAAAACATCATCCTTGTCCACCATAATCACCATGCCGTCTAGATAGACTAGCTCTTCCTCAATTATACTTTGAAGTAGACTAAGAAGCACTTGCTTCTCCTTCTTGTCCTTGTTGGCATCTTCCAATATTCGACCAACCTCAATATTTTCCTCTAGTTTTGTTTACTTTCCTCCTCAATAAATTCTCCACCACCTTCAAGGCATACTAGTATGCTTCCTTGATAGCTTTCAAAGCCTCAACATACCAAATTCATCTTGTATATTAAGCCATATTTTGTTAATGTACCTTGGCAACTTTTCTTGGCCATCTTCATGGTGACTAGATTCTATTGTCTGCTTGTAAAACTCCTTAGTGTAACATTTTACACATCGCTCCCTTTATCTCATATTTTGGAGCCTCTTCAACAAGTCTAACTCGTAGTCTGAAGTCTCCTAGAAGAAACTTTCCACATATCTTGGTGACCATTTAGTCCCATAAGGTTACCTTTGCCTTGGCTCTTCTAGATCTGTCAAGTTGTGACTTCTTCCACTATAGTGTAACATGACCTTTCAACTTGGTTTGCACCACTTTTACTCTCTAGATGGATAATAGATACCCTCATATTTGAAGTACTCTTCCATTTCTAGGAGTCTATCTATTAAGTCTTTTGGGTTCAACATTCCTAAGAAATTTGGCATGCCGATTTTTGTTTCCTTTCTAATTTTCAAGATGGCTCTGAAGCCTATCCTCTCCTTTCTCATTCACCAATTATTAAATTATCTTGCACTTGCTCTATATTATTAGTCTATACTTCATCTTTTAAATCACTATCTTCTCTTCTCATAGTGAAATCTCTTTTCCTATTTTCTTCCATGGTGTTAAATCTAACCTATAGATCTTCTCATCATATTTACAACTTCATCAAGTCTCCATTCTATATTGATAACTCCATCTCTACCTCTACCAACTACTCTTCTGAGAGTTATTCTCAATTATGGGTCAAACAAAAACTTGCTTTGTAACAATAGGTCACAACCTACGTATGTCAAGGACACTAGTGGTGACTAATTCTATTAAGACTCACTCTTACAAGAACTAAACATACTCTAATACCAAACTAATGCAATACCAAGATGTGCCCAGGGCCCAACTAAGAACTACCAAACCAAGTAATTATAACTCATAATACCTAGCAACATGAAAACAAACAAGAATATTTTTATTCATTTAATATTGTAAAGATTATATTGTTTGAATACCTAAAATTTTTTATTTGGATTTAATAGAATTGTGAAACACAACCCTATAAAAGATAATTATACAAAAAAATATGACAAACTAATCATCAAACCACTACCTAAAAATGTTACTATGTAAGAATTACTTACAAGAAAGATTAATATTCCCAACAAGGAAAATCAAATGCATATCCTAAGAAATTTGATAGAAGCACTACCCCACAAAAAATAATTATTCCAAAATAATAATAATGTTAAACCAATTGCCAAATCACCACCTAAGAATGACTTATAAGAAAGATTATATACAATTTCACAAGAAGAAAAATCAGATTCACATCCTACAAAATTTGATTTGACAATGATCTCGAGCTGAAAAAACATAGATATTATCTCCCTACCATATTAATTGTAGGTCTCAGAAGAACAATATTATCTCTAGAATTAACCATGTCTGATAAATGAAATCAATCAAAAGAAAATAATTGAATATTATTTTTCAATATTTGAGACCTTGAATGTGCTTTCAGATCAAATTCACTAGTAATCACAAAGTTCATCGAGTCTCTAATCTTCTTGAGCTTCTAAAAATGGTGGTTGATCATGTTCAGGTAGTAAATTCTTGTGATTGGACATCAACCAACCAGTCATACAATTTGATTGTGGTGGCAAGAATGGAAGTGTGAACATGTGGTCACTGTTGATCTCATGGATTCGTTGATCCAGAAGATGTAAAGGATAATTTACTTAAATTAGATTATATTAAAAAACTATGAGATTTTTAATCCCAAAATAAAATTATTTATAAGTAGATTAAGTGTTAAAGTGGTATATGAAGGCATGTCTATGTTGATAATTGAAACAAATTTAGTGTAAGTATTTAAAAACAACTACTTTGAAAGGAAATTAGATTGAACTTACATTTATTCTATGACAAAAGTAATGCAAATAAGTTTAGATCTACACAATATTCTACAAAGAAAAAGCACAACATAAGATATATCTTGGAAAACCATTAATAGGTAAAATCCCAACCTTCAAATTGCACTCAATGTATTAATCTCAATAACATGATTACAATACAATATAGAGTTCCAGTGCTCTCAACAAGAGATACATGAGATCTTCAACATTGTCTTCTAGAGTTAATCTAGTAGCATAACCTCACTTTGAAATCAAATTACAAACTCTATCCCAAGCATCCAATATATAGGCCAAGGAAATCTTGGAAACCACCAATGGTTTTGAAAACCATGAGTCAAAAAAAGGGAACCAATTTAGGTGGCCAAATTGGACTCCCAAATTCTGACACCCCACTCATAACGCTCATCTCCAAAATACTATGTAACTCCCAAGTCACTAAGTCCACTCACCAAAATTTGGCACCCCAATTCAATCCATTAAAACCTCTTACAAGCTACTCTTATGCATGCCATAATTACTATTCAAAGATGCTCCACCTAGTACACTATGTAACCCCCTCTTACAATTTTCTTGCATGCTCTTACATGCATTATATATTCTCTTAAACACCTTATAGTGTCAAAGATACTCTTACACATATTACATAACATAGATGCTCTCGTACATGCATCATAGCACAAATTCCATGTGGCATAATGTTTCATCTAAGAAATCTTGCCATTCCTCCCAAGAGTGGTGCCCCTTTCCATGAGGGCCCAAATATTATAGCACATTACAAATATTAAATACGGGTGAAAGTTGAGAGTTGTGTCCCACTTTCAGCCAATCAAATAATTGTGAACGGAAGGTTTTCAGGCGGTAGGGAGTCGCCCAACACCTTTTCGTCCGAAACCACATGGCACATATGTGGCACCTACATGGACGTACCTTTCCGGGCAGAAAGGTATCGGGTGGTAAGGTTCCACCTGATAGGGTTCCGGGTAGAACTATTAAAAAAAAGAAAAAAAAGGTGAAAATGTCATTTTTTGCCCAGATTCCTGTCACCTCAAATGCTTTCACCTGGAGCCCACAATGCCAACGACCTAAAAAAATGACCGTTTCCTTGCCTATCAACAACAATAGGTAGGGAATTTGATGGGTTTGTTATTTTGTTGTTTTTTTTCTTGTTTTTTTTGTATATCTAAATTCCCTTGCATATCAATCAAATTTTTAATGACAATTATGTATTCAATGTTGCGTTTCAAATACTATGACATACCTTAGTATAAGTAAATCATATAAAAATCAAATATATAAATCATCATAATCCTATATAAATTTTGATAGTTTGTCCAAAATCCCTCCTTCCATATGATATAGTCTTAAAAATTTCGATTGTATTTTACAACAAAAATGCCTAAATACAGCTATATAGCTATGAAACAAATATATTTTCTGTATACCTTGCAATCATTCATCTGAAGAGACCGCATTTCCTTGGAGAATTTTCCAAACAATTCATACCTTTTATTATTGTTCTCAAATTTTGCAGACATGGCTACTAGCGTACTTACATCTATAGTGTCTAACAAAAACATGATTTCAATCATGCTTTGATGGATGATTACAATTACTACCATAAGAATTTTGGGAATACGAAATTTAGGAATTTTTACTGTAAAATACAATTGAAATTAAAAAAGAAACCATTTCATATGAAAGGAGAGATTTTGGACAAACTGTCAAAATTTATATAGGATTATGATGATAAATATATTTGGTTTTTATATAATTTACTTATACTAGATATTGCTTTTACATTTTCCACACTTCAATTATGATGATAAAATGCCACTATGATCTTCTATTTATCTTGATCTCTCAACATTATGTATAAAGGGACAATTGAATAAGGTGCTCTACATTCTAGTTATTGCACAAAACCTTATAAAGACCTCTCTACATTACTTAAATTATTCTACAGTGAACTAATAATGGATCATGAAATCGAACTAGATCAATTATCAATGATGCAACTAAGTTGTTTATGAATTTCTACTTACACCAATGATAGCATTACAAAGATGCATGTAGTTTTGAGTCAAATCACATCAACCTACATCTCATATTCTATAACTACTACACTTTACAAAAAATTGAGTACATTTAGATAGGAAGTTGCTAAAGGTTAATGAGCCTTAGTTTGCACTCACCAATTACATTTATTGAAAAGAGTTTTAGGCCTTTTGTCCATTGAACATATCTTGCAATTATTCCAATTCATGGCATCCCATTTATTCTAGGAAATTTGTCATGCTTTGTGAAATAAAACATGTTAAAAATGATAAACACAATCTTCAAATGGTCCAGACAAATGCCTTGACCATTTGAAGTTTGTGTTTATCATGTATAACATGCTTTATTTCACAAAGTATGACAAATTTCCTAGAATAAATGGGATGCTGTGAATTGGAATAATTGCAAGATATGTTCAATGGACAAAAGGACTAAAACTCTTTTCAATAAATGCAATTGGTCAAATGAAAAACAATTACAACAAACCTTGTTACCCTAAGCCTGCATGGCTAGAAAGATCAACATACTAAATAGGTCAACAAGCAAACTCATATAGTTTTTATGAGCCATCATGGAAAAATATAAAATGGAAAAGATTTAGATAGCTTACTAGTTCTTGAAAACCAACTTGTCTATGTTTAGTTTCAATACATACTTTGTGAATTTTTCATGTAGATAAATAACCCTCCTCAAGCATGAATCCAACATGGTATTAAAATTTCAATCAAGTCTTTCGCAGACATGCATTAAAGCAATATACCTTCAATTTCAAATACAAAAATGTAATTTTTACTACAATTTAAAGTCCCAATTCCATTACCATTACATGAAAATAGAAGAAAATGTCATTTGCATAGCACACATGCTAAAGAATAGAAAAATCTATTACCATTGAGCTTGTTAAATATGAAAAGCAACTGAATGGTAGCTAAGAGGTTAATTCAAGCTGATAGTTAGAACAAGCCAATGACCTAAATCATCTAGACATGACATTCAAACTTGCCTCAAGAATTAATTTGGTCACCAATATTTGTATTCTATCATGCAATTTGACAAAGAGACCAATGGATAATTTCTTTAGAGTCAACTACTCTAGTTGTAGTAGTCAATTCTCTATTGGTAACAAAATATTTTTAAGCCATGCATTTGGAATAGCCATCATGCACTATGGTTTAAGTGACCCACCAAACTAGTTGTGACTATCAAACTGCTTAAAATTTTCTAAATCCTTTTCAAAAAATGCATTTTGTGTGTATGTTGCAATCATTGTATACCATGAGATGACTACTAACATTTGCCTTACCTAGTAAGCATTGCTACAAATATCTTCAATATCATGCATAGTTGTGCAACGTACTTTGCTCAAAATAACTAGGCATGCACCTACCAAAAGATCACGACCTCTCTTAAATTTTCTAATCAAAGATCAATTAGACTACATAGTAAGAAGAATAGTTGAAGTGGCTTACAAAACTAATACAATGGTGGGTGAATAGTCCCTACAAAATTGATGGTGGTGGGGGTTACTACTTATAGTGATAAAAACATAAGAAAACTAATACATAGATGAAAGATTAAAATTAAGATCTTTAAATGACTATTCATATTCCACACAAAGTTGGTGAATGAAATCCAAAATATTCCTGGCATTCAAAATCTAAGAGCTCAAAGTCTCTTCTTAGATTTAAATGTATAATATCTATGTAAAATACTTCCCCACAGTAGAAAGGATAGAAAGGGAAATAAAGATATGATCATGTAAACCCCAATAATCATGTAATAGGTTTCATCAACAACATCAAGTGACAATTAATGAACAAATGAGGATGTAATCATATAAGCTCATATAGAGCAAGGGGAATAGGATACCCTTAAAGTTTCCCCCAATGATGAGAAAACAAGAGAGAGAAACAAAAAAAAATATAGGTCATGAAAGCACAAAGTAAACCTCATAAAATATGTAGTCATGTCCAACCATATACATAAAAGAATATTAGATTAACATGTAAACATAAAAGGCTAATCTAGTATGCAAGGATAAGATGACCTAAAGCAAAAGATATAGAAATGGTGGAATATACATGAGAGACAAAAATTTAAATGATCCTATGAAAGGGCCAAGGTATTTGTTCCGAAGTGTAATTTTAACATTGTAATCACTTGACGTTAAATATCCAAAAATTTCAAAACCCGCGTTGAAACCATAATCCACTGAAATTGCAAATCAATTAAATTTATAAAATCCACTAAAAACACAAGGTTGATACCATTGTAATATTTCTAAGGCCTCTTCCTTCAATTCCTTCCACTAATCTTTGAGGTTTCCTAAAAAAAACCAAACTACATAATGGATAAGTTTTGTAGTAGACCATCCTATATGAGTACACTCAAAATTTTACATGCAATCATGCCATGTCGCGATAGAATCATAGGGATCTATTATTTATCAATGTTTAAGATGTATGAATTAGCATAATTTTTTTGATCTCATTTTCCCACATCCTAGTACATCATCGACAACATCTTCTATGTTTATATCAAGAGATTCTCTCAGTTTATTTTTTGAAATAGTTTATGGAAAAGAAATTTCATAATGTTTTCTTTAGTTTTTCTTCTTTAGATTTAGAATATATGTGTTCATTAAGAATGAACTCTTTTACGTCTTATATTATTTATTCTATTTCTGCACACAAAGGATTATTAGTTTATTCATCAATTTGAATATGTTTTAACCAATCTTTTTTCTTTGATAGACTAAATTTGGAATTGCTCAAATATATCTCCATGATTTTTCTTGTGGGGTTCTTTATGAGATATGCTACCATGTTTTTATTTTGGTGGTGCCACTTTTATATTAGAAGATAAGGTGATGATACATGATTTTTCATCTAAACTATTGTGTCTAGCTTGTCTAATTTTAAACTTTCTTATATATTTTAAATTTTTTCCTAACTTTGAAGGAACATGAGAAATCATTGCTTTATGATCATTTATCTTATAAATTATTGAATTTTGATTAACATTCATCAACATCTCATCAACCTAAATCTAATGGTTTCTCAAGCTATTTACAAATTCCTTGATATTTTTCTAATCATAAGATATTTGCAATACTTTAAAAAATGTATCAAGATGTTGCCTATTCAAAAAATTTAGTTATAGATTGGGTGTTTTCTTGAACCTTAAAGCCAAAATCTACTTTTTATATGGTAGAGTCTACATCACTAGCAATATCATCAATGTTATCTTGTCCAAACAAATTCCGTTGAGCTAACTAGTTCCTTTATGCTTCTAATTTTTTCTAGGTAGTACATATCTTAGAATGCAACATTAATTTATATGTGTCATGTTGGCTCTCAAACATGTATCTATACTAATCATAAAGACTACCGCCAATGAGTTCTTATACCCAAATGCATGATAAGCCTAAAATTCTATCACTAATTTTAGGACATACTAGCTACTAATAAAGCCTCTAATTTAGTTGATAATACACTCTTCTATATGTACAAAATATGACAACAATATATATATCTCTTAGAATGAAAACACGTGACTTTCATACACATGAAAGAGGGAAAACACACTTTCATGATCTTCTAATAGTTTATCCATTTTTTCTTGTTAAGGTGAGACACTTAGTAATATACATGGTAAGATACAAAGAGACCATACAAAGAGACCTAGGTAGGTTGATCTAAGAGGTCCCTCTAATTGTGTAAAATTTTATTTCATTTAACCTTAAAGTGGCTTTTTCCTTTTAGAGTAGCTCTCATGACTTCATTTACACCTATAATTTCTAATTCCAATACCTATAATCACATGCATACTCATTCACACATGCCATGGTACAGATACAAGGTCCTAGAATTAGAGTTTTGTTTTTATCAAAAGCAATTTTCTTCATAATGAAGGTATTTCAATACAGAAAAATCAAAATAAATGTTTTTAGTTTTGTAACTAGAATTTAAATGTGTAGATTGAATGTATTTAATTTTTAAATTTTAAATGTTTTTAGTTTTGTAACTAATTTAAATGTGTAGATTGTTCATGTATTTAATTGTTAAATTTTAAATATTTTTAGTTTTGTTAATTTAAATGTGTAAATTGAATGTATTTAACTTTTAAATTTTTCTTATGTTTTTAAATTTTATTATATTTTTATTTTATAAATTAAATGTATGCACATTTTTATTTTTAAATGCAGATTTGCATACACATTTACACTTGTTTTTTTCATAGATCATGGATGATCAAGGTTCTCATCATAGTGTTGATCATACACATAATGTTAATACTGCTGATACACATAGTGCTAGGAGTGACTTGTATGCGGGCATTCCTGATAGACTAAACAATGCTTTGACACATTTGGATAAGATGATCCATAGTACACCAAACCTATCTAATAGAGATAGGTTGGTGGAAATCTGAGCACAATTTACCCATATGATTGACACTGCCAAATCATATAACCCATTTGATGATGTCAGTATTGAGGATTTATGTGTCACTTTCTAGTACTGTTACTAGGACAGTGAAATGGCCAACAGTTAATAGGGCCATTTCATTAGATATGGTTCATACTATGTTTCCAGACTATGCTGGACGAGATAGAGTTCGAGGCTATCCTGTCACTAGGTGCACAAATGCTGTTGTTGGACCACTTATATACCCTAAGTGGTTGGCAGCACATCATTGATGGCCACATAATGATGAGTTGCCATTATATTTTTGCAAAAAATTATATGTTGTAGTTCATTTACGACTTGATGATGATTACACCTACCCCTGCTCATGCTAGATAGGGTCTTGGGAGGTTTTCTAATAAACCTCAATTTAGACATCCTGATCAGGTACCACCCATTGATAAGAGGGCAATAATGGGTCCCAACCTTTTGTTACTTCCCAAAAGGTTGAATCTAGGATGATTAGCTGAGATGACAGTTGCATCATCGAAACATCACATTTTTCATATTTTAGGTTCTATTGCTAGTGAGATTGACCACTTGGCATCTGACCGTGTTGGTAGATATATCTTGCATCCACGCATCAACATTCCTTCAGTTGATTCAACTTCCACCAGTTATGATCCTTACATCCACGCTGACATAGTTTCACCATGTGATGTGGCACAAACTACTGGAGAGGGTGCACTACGTAGATTGAGTACATGCTTGGCACATGATTTATTAGCTGCATATGAGTTTATCAGTTCAGAGTACGGAATCCCTCTTGACTTTGTGGCCACACATGTCAGCCATCACAGTGTTGGCAAATGGTCAATGCTCCCCGTGGGATTTGTGACATGGACTAACTGCCTCCCATGGATTCATTAACTCTGACGCTTGTATCAGAAATTATACGGCTGACCTTTTGGTTTAACGACAATCATGGGCCAACAATTGGTATCAGAGCTACAGGTTCCCTGGAAGAGTCTAATAGACTTGGGTAGATTCTGGAGGTGGAATACTATGGGTAAGAGGTATAGAAATAAAGCTTCTAGAAAGGAGAAAGATTTGCATCAAAATAAAGAGAAGTCTAATACAAAAGTTGATGATGTTTCTAATGTTCTTGGCTCTAAAGAATGTCATGCAAGAATGTCTGATGCAAAAAGAGATGAGTTTCAGTTCATGGAGGTTGCAAATGAGCATCAGAATGATCTAAAAATAGATGAAGAGGAAGGAGTTGTTGATCTTGAAGGAGAACTTATTTCTGCCCTAAATGAGATCAAGAATCTCAGACATAGAAATTAGAAACTCAGTGTAAAACTTCAAGAAAGTAATGAATCTAATGAAGTACTAATTCAAAATCTTGAAGAATTACAGAAAATAATTGCTTATCTACAGTCTTAGATTGAAGAAGGACACAAGATGAATGAGGAGAACACTTTGTTTAAAGATCAAGTCCTAACAGATAATGTGTTGTTGAAAGAAAAACTTGAAGAATTAGATAAATTGATCATTAGCTTGAGGATAGAGATAGAAGAATCCAAGAGGAAAATAGATGTGACCAAATTTGAATTTGAAGCCAAAACAAATGACTGTCAAAGATTGGAGGATAAGATAGTTTCTCTAAGAAAGCAATTAGAGAAGGTAAATTCAGAGTTAAATAGAAGCCTTCAACGTGAGCAGAGTACTGAATTGTTTGAAAAAATGATTCAAAGTCAAAAATTTCTGCCAAACAAGTCTGGGTTAGGTTTTGAAGGAGAAAAGGGTTACAAAGATGCTATAGTGTCCAAGAAGCCAATGAAATTGACAAGTCAGTCAAAAGGAGCAGCAAATGAACAAGGAGAGTCAAGCTCTACTTCCAAAAAGTCTATAGATCAGAATACTAATAAGGAAGAATACAGTAGAGTTCATGATCCCAAGGAAAGCCTTAGAAGAAGGTCACCAGCAAGATAAATCAGGTACAACTATTCACACTTCCATGGTTACTATTTTTCATGTAATGATTATGGACATAAAGTAATTGATTGTAGGAGTCAATTTGCATCTTATAGAAATATGAATGTAGTTTGTTATAAGTGTAACAAAGTTGGCCACATAGAAAGAAATTGTAGAGTGCATGGAAGGAATGATCATGTATGGAATAAAAATAGAAGTGCTCATAGGTTGTCAAAGAGAAATTATCATTCATTTGATCTAGATTGCAATATCAAATGTTATAAGTGCAACACTCTTGGAGATAGAGCACATTGTTGTAGAAAAGTTTGGAGGGTGAAACATGAACAACAAGGGAAAGAACCTATGCCTGTGCTTTATGCACAAAAGGCATCTCCAAGTGCATAAGGAGATCCATAAACTTAGGGGGAGATGTTCATGGTTCTATCATTTAGCCCCAAGGAGAAGACAACAAGAATGTAGTACAAAGTTAGACAATTTTATGGTGTAGAGGTTAGAATGCTAGTGCAAACAAATTAAGGCTCAGGATTTGCAAGATTTTATTTGACAATATTCAAATAATACTCTTGTTCTGTCTATCAAAAAGAACTTTTGAACAAGGTAAGGAACAAGGTACGGTATTCTTTAAGGTATAAAATACTGTTGTTCAAGGTTGTAGTTGCAAAGTGTCCTGATTGATGTAGAAGATTAGACAAGACACATGAAATCTATGATAAAATGCCACAAGGGAATGTGGTCTAATGGTCTGTCATGTTTATAGGATATGTTCAATATGGGTGTGATAAGCAGACCATAGAAATTTCTAAGCAAATGCAACTAAAAGGTGTAAATGCAAACAACTTAACCTGTCTCTATTCAAGTTGAAATTTTGGAAATGGGGGATTGCTCAAGTGCCTTGATATGTAATTGAAAAGGCAAGTAGGTTTAGTTACAAAGACATTGCAGAGTCTTTATGACAGACTTCATCATGGAAGTGCTGCAGTGTTCATGACAGTGTTCTTTGACTATCTTAGGTATATGCAGTGCAGTGTTGTTGTTGATCTACAATGTGATTATGTTCTTCGACTGTTCTTAGTCATATACAGTGCAGTGATGTTATGTTACAGGACAATAAATATGCACATACAGATCTCAGGCCTTAATAGTACAATTAAGACATTGCTTCAATGATTATGATGAAGTATGGTGCAAGTAAATGATGAGTATGCATCAGTGCAGGATAAACAATGCAAACAAGACAAACAATCATCAGAATGTGAGAGAACTGTGTGAAGATAGGTGCATGATCTTCTCATCTGACAGAGGACTGTATTAGTTTTGCCATGCCTTATTATGGTTGATAGTGGCCATGATAATTCTCAAATGGGCCTCATCCATTACTTTGACAGAGCTATTCCTATCATGCAGGGGAAGTTTATTGATATTTGCCATTGGTGACAATGTTGTTTTAGTAAGTTTGTGGTAGAGATAAATAGTCAGGGGGAGTGTCTTTGAAAAATAGAGTTGGCCATCCTTTGTCCTTGATGTCAAAGGGGAAGAGAGAGTGGAACATTTTTATTTTTCCATCAATGACAAAGGGGGAGTTTGTTGATGTGTTTGTCATTGATGTCAAAAGTATAAGTTGCAGTGTTGTTGATCATCTCATCTATGCTCTTGATATGTGTCAGGTGTGAGTGGTTTATCATCTCATTTGATGGTGTTGTTGGTTTATCATCTCATTTGAATGGTGTTGTTGTCAAAGGCACAAAACAAAAGCTTCTTATGGTGTGCAGTATGAGTTCTTGTTTCAAGGTGTTCTCAAGATGCTTCATGGTACAATATGGTATTCTTGGCTTCAGTATCAGTGTCTTGTAGAGTGCACAATAAGATGGTGATAATCCTTTTTTAAGGTTTTTGGTAGTCAAGTTTTCTATATTTTATAACCTAAGCACTAAGTATATTTGAAACCCTAAGAGCTTTAAGAATAATGGTAACCTAGGGTTTAATCCTATGAAGAATGTCAATGAAAAGTGCACTTTATGTTTTACTTTCAAAGTGACCTGCTATAAGAGGTCACCTCATAACTTAAGTTATGACTAAGGGTGTGATCTACGTTGCTTAACCGACCCTCTTCCCTAAGGGTCGTTGGGAACGTCCTTCATTTGGGCGCCAAACTGAAATCAATGGTTAGTATTTGAAGTCTCGAGGGGCACGAAGCATAGGATCAGTGGTCCACATTTAAGCTTTAATATCTCTTCCCTGTGCCTAAAAATTGACGGCTATATGACTGTAATGCTGTGCAAAGGTGATTGGAATAGTTTTGTTAGCTATTTTTTGGTTCATTGTTTGTGAAATAAAAAAACCCTATTGTAAGGGATGCTTGGGAGTGTGAAGTGGATTTTTTTATTGTGTGAGAAGGTTTTTGAGATTTTTGATCTCTGAATGAAAAAAAAGATGAAGCAACAAAGAAGTTTTTAAAACACAGAGAGATAAATGTATATTGAAAAGAACTAAATGTATACAATGCTTCTCAGTTATGTTGAAGAGTTTGTGAGGGGCAAAATATAGAATTCAGTATGCAGGTATGAATATGATTGAGAATACATATTAGAATGAACAAAAGATTTTATATGCAGTGTTTTTAAACAAAGGATAATCAGATGCCTTCTTGTAAATATATTTTGTTCCTTCATGCGTGTTATGGTGATTTAGGTGAAACCAATTTGCTGTGATAGATTCTTGATGATAGAGATGAAATTTTGAGTGTGATAGATGTTTTTGATGTGAGGTGTCTTGTTGAAAAATGGTGTGGATAGGTTTTTGATTATAATATCTAATTTCTTTGAAGATGTGAAAGAGGATATGCAGAGTCTGCAGATGTTGTTTGGATAAGCCATGATGAATAGAGTGTAGGAGAGTGATGTTAGAGTTGTGAAGATATCTTGATATGTGTATGAGAGCATATGCTTGCATGTAGATATAACTTGAGGGTTTGATGACATTATGTATTGATTGCAGAGGCAGAGAAGATACTCAGATCAAGTATCCATTGTTCCTGATGATGATTTAATGTGTTATATGTATTGGATGTAATAGAGTGATGATATATCATGCAAAGAAGAATGTGTCTTGAGTAAGATAATTTTGTGTGGTCTTTGATGTCCTTGTAACCAGGAGCTCTTATATTGTTTTATGATGTCATGTACTCCTGTGATTGGGTGTTTTGTAATCTTGAAGGGTTATTCTTTTATGCCAAATTAAGAGAGATAAGGTGTTTGTATAAGAGTTATAGAACACATCTATAACCTTTGGTTTTCAATGTAAATAGAGTAGTACTCTATGTTTATCTTCTAGTTTTGAGATTGGAGTTCATGTTTTTCAGTGAGACATATGTTGTTTTGCTAGTGAGGCATTGTAACCAGTAAGGTTTATAGCCAGTGAGGCTTGTATGTGATTCTATCATTTGTTGATGTCTTTGTCATGATGATGTTAGAAATTATTTCTACAAGATTGATGAATGAACAAGTTTTATTGGATCACTGATTTACCCCCCCTCTCAGTGATCCTTAGTATTCCTACAATTGGTATCAAAGCGAAAGGTCACAGGTTCAAATCCCCACAGGTAACACTGGGGGGAGTTTGTTGGCAAATGGTCAGCGCTCCTTGTGGGATTTGTGACATAGACTAATTGCCTCCTATGGATTCATTAACTCTGGTGCTTGTATCATAAATTGTAGGGTCAACCTTTTGGTTTAATGGAAACTATGGGCCAACACACAGTGATCTCTGAGCTACACATATGGGTCACACAACCACACAGGGCTACATAGGGGGAGATTAGGTTGATCTAGGAGGTTAGTCTACAACACCTTCACAACAGATTCCACCACATCTTGATACTCTTACTCCACCTTTTCCACTAGGATCATTATGTGGACTTTTGTACGATGATGTTGCGATGACCCTCAATTCATCTGACCTTAGTCGGATTGGGAGGGTCATCCATGGAGCTACACAGGTTGCTGATGATGAGGTATATATTAAATTTTGCATTTAATCTAGTGTAATTTATTTGTTATAAATTATATATTTAAATTATAAAATTTAGTTTTGTGCATCATGTGTATTGACTCTTAATATCAATCTTACATTAGGGACCTACTAGAGTGGTGGGACATGACACTGTGCAACATACATCTGATGTGGTTGAGCCTAGATGCGAGGTAAAGTATTTAATTGTATAAAATTTGAACAAGTACTTGAGATTCCATTTTTTAATATATATTTAATTGAATAGAGATAATTTTTATGTTCAGGTATCTACACATTACTCAGATATTCATAGATGGATGGGATTAGATACACAAGGTTCAGGATAGAGCTCAAGATAGGGCTCAACTCATCATTCTAGTCATGGGTTGAGTGAGGCCCATTCCGCCCATAGGAGGTGTTGATGATGTTGCAGCTAGACTTGATGTTGTTTGTTATTTCTGATCATGCTTATGTTTGACTTTGAAACTTATTTATATTATGTAGCATATGCATGTCTTTATTCACGTACATACTTGCATTTACATGTTTAGTTATATAGCTATGTTATGAACTTTATTTGTTATTTATCACATGTGATCTATACAGTATATGTAGCATCTCTAGCATTTCTTTATATATGATACATATGCACATTTAGATGTTTAATTATAGAGTTATGCAATTCACTTTTTATTTGATAATTTTAATATATATGTTTTACATTTATATTTGATATATATGAACTGAACTTATATGTATGTTCCAATATAATTTATGATATGTCACAATATAAAAATTATTGATTTAAAAGTAATTTGACATGTTCAATTTAAGAAAGTAATATAAAGATATTTCAAATTTCAATTTATCATTTATGCCATAAATAAAAGTTGAATATTGATCAATTTATTTCAATATTATCTATTTAACATGTATATATACATTGTGCTTATAATATATATATTTTAATATATCTTTCATAATATCTCTTCATTTACTCAGTTGAAAATTAAATATGTCTTCATTAATTACAAAATACATCCTGATTATACATTATAAGACAACAATTTTAATTTAACATTTAGATACTTTATAACTTATCATTGTATAGCTGGTATTTAATTTTAGCACATAAAAGACTAAAATCTAGAGTTAATGAATTATTAATCCTTTCATTAGGCTTAAACACACGAATGATAAATTATAGTCTTCAAACCCATATTCACATAGAAATGATTAAGAAAAGATTTGGCCAACTTAGAAAAATAATTAATAGAACCAATGTAGTAAGGAATGAAACTATTGTATACCATAGTCCCTCAAAGTACATGGAAATTTTAATTACATGTTAAGCCCTTTTTAGGAATTATAAATTGTTGCAAATTTTAAAACATGTTAAGCCCTTTAAGAATTATAAATTGTTGCAAATTTTAATACATGTTAAGGCCTTTAAGAATTATAAATTGTTGCAAATTTTAATACATTGGACATATTTTTAAATACATTGATGCACAACATAAATGATGTCTTTCTTGGCATGTAAATCCTTGTAAGAAGGACTTGCTAATTAATACAACTAGTCTACAATGATCAAAGAGCTTCAATGAAAGCATGTAGGAATCTCTAGAAATTGTAACATTTTCACTATATTGTGAACATATTTAATACATTGAATGCAACATAACTATATGAATAAATATACATTGTCCTTACAATTAGCAATAAAAATCCCTAAACATTTAGATACATTATAACTTATCATTGTATAGTTGATATTTAATTTTAGCACATAAAAGACCAAAATCTAGTTAATGAATCATTAATCCTTTCATTAAGCCCTTACACATGAATGATAAATTATAGTCTTCAAACCCATATTCACATAGAAATGATTAAAAAAATATTTGGCCAACTTAGAAAAAATAATTAATGGAACCAATATAGTAAAGAATGAAAGTATTGTATACCATAGTCCCTCAAAGTACATGGCAATTTTAATTACATGTTAAGCCCTTTAGGAATTATAAATTGTTGCAAGTTTTAATACATGTTAAGCCCTTTAGGAATTATAAATTGTTGCAAGTTTTAATACATGTTAAGCCCTTTAGGAATTATAAATTGTTGCAAATTTTAATACATTGGAAATATTTTTAAATACATTGATGCACAACATAAATGATGTTTTGCTTGACATGTAAATCCTTGTAACAAGGACTTGCTAATTAATACTTGACTAGTCTACAATGATGAAAGAGCTTCAATGAAAGCATGTAAGATTCTCTAGAGATTGTAACATTTTCACTATATTGTGAACATATTTAATACATTGAATGCAACATAACTATATGAACAAATATACATTGTCCTTACAATTAGCAATAAAAATCCCTAAACATTTAGATACTTTATAACTTATCATTATAGAGTTCATATTTAATTTTAGCACATAAAAGACCAAAACCTAGTTAATGAATCATTAATCCTTTGATCATGCCCTTAAGGACACTTACACATGAAACATAAATTATAGTCTTCAAACCCATAATCACATAGAAATGATTAAGAAAAGATTTGGCCAACTTAGAAAAAACATTAATGGAACCAATATATTTAATACATTGATGCACAACATAAATGAAAGGGCATGTAGGAATCTCTAGAAATTGTAACTTTTTCACTATTGTGAACATATTTAATACACTGATGCACAAAATGTAATTTACATACATTTAACTTAGTTCTTGGTACATAAAATTTGGATCCTCTCTATCCTTTATTATCTCTAAAATCTTTTCATGGTCTTCAATACTCAACTTCCATTTTTGTTGGCTACGTCCTATTTTTTGTAAAGTTTCCAAATTTAATAGTGTTGCTATAACTAAGTGACTGTAATGTAGAACCTTTTGTCCTGGCAAATAATTAATAAATATAATACCACTTTTATCTATCTTCATTTGTTGATAATAAGTACCTTCAACCACAACAGATCCAATGGGATACTCTTGTCCATCATCATCTATCACAGATTCTATCAACTTGCATTTTGGTTGCATGCATCTGAGTAGATAGTAATCTGCACCCTCGGTATTATCAGGATTTGCAATCACAACAAAGATATCTCCTACAACAAATACAAAGATTTGAAACTCAATTCAAATACAAGTAGTTACTTAGACAAAGACAATTTTAGTAAAATAAATAATATACATGTAAATAACATTTACCTGCAAGAACTAGATCGGATACACGTTCAAAATTAGCTGAATATAAAGGATCATGGAGATCTATATTATCATTATCTTCATAAGGATACATTGAAACTAATTATTTCATTTCCCATTCTGAAACATATCCATCAATAGTATGTTGACATTGTAGAGCATTTGCATTGTTCTCAATGCAGTCAACACCAAAACATGATTTTTCTCTAATTTGGATTGCAAGTGGTTTGCTATGTCCAGTAGTCATCACTTGATGAAGACTTCTAATACCGACAATTTTTTGATAAGAATAAGGATGTGAGTGATTGATATCTACAATCATGGAAATTTAAATTTGTATTCAAAAAATATACATATAGTAAACATAAATAAATGTAGATGCAAGAATTACAAGAAATACCTTTGACTTACCAAAAATAGCATTTGGTACTTATTGAGCCACTTTTTCCTTCACAAGCCCCAAAATGAGTCTTACAACATTCAACAATTTCATTTGCACTAGTATGGTGTTACCAACAAGCTCATGTTGGCGAAGTGCATGCTTGACACATGCACCAACTCTATCATGCTCACCTTTTCCATGTCCACTTTTAAAAAAAATCCACAAATTTTATGGTATGTCTTGCATGTTGTTGGCTTAACCAATTAAATGCTTTAGAGGATTTGAATTGTCCTATAAAGTAAACAAATGAGCATTAAAAGTTGTTTAAAAGTTGGAACTAATTTAAAAAATTTGAAAGAAAATAAATTCAACACTAACCAACACATCCATCTGACCAAATCCAGTGACTTGAAGCATGTATGCCATGTCTCAACTCATCAAAAAACATTCCAAAACAATGGGCTATATAGCTTCTGTCATGACCAGTATCATCTCTGATATAAAAATGAGCCTCTTTGATGATATTTCGTTCATGCAGGATACTTTGTACACCATCCACTTGCAACTTAACATGTCTGTAACAAACATGTACGAAGATTGCAACCTGCTTTGAATGATAATATTGACTCTGTATCTCTGTTTGAGGACTAAATGTATAGTTCTTAGCAAAATCCACAATCGAAAGAATACAACCTTGTGGAAAACAATTCTTTGACTCACGAAACTAATTCGCTTGCCATCTTGCACTATGACAATGTTAGATATGCGGATATATGAGACTATAAAATTTATTCAAAACTCATTGCAAGGAAATTCACTTTCTTTCAGAACAATTTTTTTGATTCAACTCATGACCTAGTTGTGTATTTATCATATTCAAATCTCTTCCACATAATTTCTATTCATTGATTAATATTTTCGATCAGAGCAAGCTTCTTCAAATCTCAACAATTTACACAATTATTTTTGATACATTGCACATTGAATTCATCGGAACCTTCTATTTTTTCATATAAGATGGACTTCATAAATTGTGAACTGTACTTGCATGGATGATAACATTTGGATGAGTCATTGCCATAACTTTTTATATGATTTATGGTGTAGATAAAATTTGACATGATTCCAACAACAACAAGTTTCATGCACTTTATTTATGCGTACAAAACATGGACGCAACTTTTCAAACACCCTTTGAGATATCCTTACCTGTGGAAATTCTTGTTTGAATGCTTCAAAATATTCACTTTGTGTTGTATCTACAAAATGTTTTGGATGAGGATACTTTTTACCATCTTCACCTGTTACTTGTATAGTATCCCTTCTATTAGAGGAAACATGAGAGTGGTTGATCCAATATTCAATGACTTGTTTCTTCACATCTTTTGGTATTCTATCTTTTTTGGGAACCCTAACAATATTTACCCAATTTTTTTCTATGTTTTCATCAAGCTTATTTCTCTTTGAAATATATCTGTGAACAATTCTCCTGGATACATGCAGTGACTTTCCAATTGCTTTCACCTGTCTCATATGTGATATTTTTTACTTGAAATCACAGTCATCCAATGCCTTGCGTGCCACACTTAAATCACTTCTTTGTACTTTGAATAGAGTTCAAAGCTTCTTGCAAGTTTTCAATTATTATATGTTTTGCTAGATTTGTTTTTTTCTTCCTATTATCAACCCCTAGCAACTCCAAAACATGGGTAATTTCTCTTCACCTAAATAACTTACCACATAATTGTGCTCTTCCAATTAGGGATTTGTCTTCAAAAAATTCATCCCAAATTCTTTTGGAATGCAATTTTATTGTACTATTAGGTAACATGTCCTCAGGGGAAATCTTTTTGAAAAGAACATCTTCATCTAAATCCACTAGATTTTCCATATCCAGGTTAAAATAAGTTGTATCGTCAATTTCCTCCTCAGTCACAATGTTTTCTGCATCTTGTTCAATTTCTTCTTCAATTTGTTCAAACCCAAGATTTTCTTCCTCTTGTTCATTAGTAATTTCATCTTGTGTTTCTTGACTATGTTCAACCAATCCTTCTAAAGTTGAATTTCTCTCTATTCTTCTTCTTAGATTTTTATCTTCGTCAGACCTTCTTCGATAAAAAATCCTTGACCTATTCCTTTTGTTCCCCATCAAAAACTATTTTTTAATTCGTGCCTGCACAAATACATGTATATGTGACCTGGCAAGGTCAACTAGTGTCCAAGTGGTAAAATTATAGCTTGTATATTATGGTTTAACTAATAAAATGAATGGTCTTTATCCAAGTGTTTGAATAAACTATTTGAATGTTACACAATCATGTGTAAGGACAATTTAAACTTAGGAGAGTTCTAATATTTGTACACGATTCTTGTTGTTAGGTGGAATGATTGTACTTGACTACTTCATGCAAGGAAGGTCTAAACTAGATGAATAAATAGTCATTTTTGGTTGACATGTTGCTTGATTTAACATATGGATTTAAGTATTTAATGAATGGTCTTTATCTAAGTTTTAATAAACTTCTTGAATGTTGCACTCATGTGTGTAATGAAAAATTAAACTTAGGAGAGGTGTCTAATATTGAGATTGGGATTGTCAATTTGAAGAGCTCCTTTCAGTATAAATTTAGGTTTGGGACGAACTTCACACAAAAAATGGGACACAAATGTTGTAGGTTCCATAATGAATTTATCAAACTAGCTTTGATGTTTGTATGTGGGTGTTGGATCTAGGATTAGGTGATGTCTTGGATGGGGATTTTGATTGGATGTGGATGGAGTTTGATTTATATATCTAGGATGATGTTCATGAAATTAGATTGGAATAGTGGATTAAAATCTAGATTATGGATGGAAAATGGATAGAGGATGGATTATGATGTGGATTAAATGGATCTAACAAATGGATGAGAGATGAATAAGATTGTATTAGGAAGTGGATTTTGATGTGGATTATGGGTGACAAATGGATGAAAGGTTTTTAGGATAAGGATGGATGATAGGATTGGATGAGGAATATGTATTATATTTAGGTTTTGGTTTTTCAATTTTGTATATATAACTCTTTTACACAAAGGGAGAGACAAGAAAAACAACCTATACTACTCAGGTGGGAGTGTTTGGTCTGTGAGCTCACCAATATGCTGATCTTGTTTGTATATAGTGTTGGCCCAATGTTTTAGAGCACTAACTACGGAGGATTGGGACTGTACCCATAGCCCACTATGCCATCTCCAAGAATGCATAGGGTGAGTAACTTCCTAGGGCTAACCGCTTACCAGTGCATCACAGGTTACAAACGACCGATGACTTCCTAATCTAGGTTTAAACAAGGATCAACTAAGGGAGTTCTTGATATACCTTGTAGTATGTGAGGCATAAATCCATGGTACAAGGGTGTTGTCTAAGGCCTAGCTATTGGTGGGATGAAACCACCTTACTTAACGGTGCACTTAAAATACACAACCGATTAGCCAAAAATGACAACTCCTCCTTGGAATTTATATAGCCTGCCAGAACATGGACTTTGGCTAAGCGCTTGGTGATGAAATCCAAGTCGCTTAAACCCCTAAAAAATAAAAATCCACACCATTTCTGATTTCCAAGATCATCTTACGATGCGAGGAAAGAGCATACGCGGATATGGACTGGGGAAGTTCACATAAACACACATGAATGATGTAGATCTAAGATTGTTAACTGTACTTTTAAGTTTATTTTTTGTTAATTTGTATTACATATTTTTTTATTATTAATATAGGAGTCTTTTTGTATAGTATTTATCAATTTTTATAAACCCTAATTAACAAAAATCAATCAAACCCTAATTAAAAAATATCAATAAAAACCTAATTAAAAAATCAATAATTACAAACCCTAAGTCTAAAAATAATCAAACCCTACTTTAAAAAATTAAAAAATTAAACCCTAATAAAAAAATTCAATTAAACACTAAAATATAATTTAAAAAAAACTAAACCCTACTTAAAAAAATTAAACCCTAAATTAAATCAATTAAATCCTAATAAAAAAATTTAGTTAAACTATAATAATTCTTGTTCTATATAATAATTCTTAATATTGTTCTAAAAAAACATAAAAAACATATACCTGTTAATTTTTAAGTTTTTATTGTGTGCCTCTGTTAATTTTTTTAATAATGTTGCTGTTTGTATGAGACATGTATGAAAAAATAATTACCTGTACCAAAAAATAATCTTTAAAAAAAGTAATTATATAAAATAGTTCCAGGTGGAACCTTACTAGTCGATAAGGTTTCACCCCTATCAAATCCGCCCCAGATAGTTCCGCCCGGAACCTTACCGGGTGGAACCGTACCGCCCGATAAGGTTCCGAGTGGAACTGTCTATGTGGTAGTCCACCCCCCCTTTCCCACAATTTTCAAAAAAATTCATCTTTTGCTACAAATTTCTGCCATTAAAATACATTTTTTTAAAAATTGATGAATACCCTTTTGTAGTGCTCAGAATGTAGATTGTAGAAATATATTTTTTTTTCATATTTTGATTAATTTTATTATATATATTTTTATATTTATTGTAAGTAGGTTTTCCCAATTGAACATGAAGTTGATTAGAAATTAGAAAAAAATAGGCAAAAAATATTCAAAATAATTGAAAAATATATGGTTCACTAGAGAATGGAATCCTCTCCAAGAGGGTATTTTGTTCTTTAAAAAAATTTATATAATGTAAAAAAGTTGACGTCCCATGGAAACTACTATGTTCTGATTAAAATTGACTTTAAAAAATAAAAAAAAATATTTATCAAAATTTTTTCCCCATGCACTAGATATTTGAGTTGGCTAATTAGTAAAAAAAAAATTAAGAAAAAAAATAATTTTGCTATATTTTTCTTGACGTCCCATCGATGTCACTTTTTTCAAAAAATATCAGCATTTAAAATTCATCAATTAAATTTATAAAAAAAAATCCACCTATTTTAAATTTTTTAAAAAAATTATAAGCTAGTGTAGTCATGGTTGGAGGGTTCATAGAATGAACTGTCCAAACCATGCAGCTAGAGTAAACACAACGGAAACAACACAATTGTAGAATGCAATGGAAGATTCATATATTCAGTATATCAAAGAATTACAATTCTCATATGCCGGCAACATTCGGGTTACAGTCGCAAGGGCTCACAGGCCTGATTTCTGGTTACAACAGATATGCAAGATATGGTATTGAAGTGCCTTTCTGGAACAAAATATCTAATACTAAACTATCATAATGGCTAACTTAGAACTACTGACTTCCTAATACATCTTAGGGATATATATATATATATATATATCATCTTCAAGCTCATAGAATCCTCTGTGTTAGCCACATAAGGATACAAACTCCAATAAAAGATGTAACGTGTAGAAACACGTAGGCCATCCTACAACATCTGGTAATGCTCTGCAAATGCATGGAACTTGGTGTGGACCTCAAGGAAGGTCTATCTGATCCATATGTACTGTGTATGACATTTCATTAGGCTCCGCAAGTCACTAAAGTGCTCCGCAAACCCTCTCCTTCAGCTGACTATCTGAATGTTCTGTTATGAGAAAAATGATGATCTTCTGATAGCGACAACTTTTAGAAGACAAATCTAAATGACCTGAAATTTGAATATGATGTAGATGATGATATCTAGATGCTAAGTCCTACTCCACGAGCTCTGATATGAAGATACGATGAAATGTGGTACAAAATGAAGAAACTGCAAATGACTGAACTGAACTGAAAAACAATAAAAGAAAGAATGCAAATGTTTTTGGTTGATGCAAGATTGCTCTGCAACTTGGGACGCTCCTACATCAGACACCCAAGGTTGTTGAAAAAGTGAGTCCCTCACTTTGTTGGGGCCAAAGAAAAACCAAGGTGGTCAACCTCAGCCCGAGAAATCCATGTTGAGTCTTCTTTCGATATGCCTTTCTACTTTACCAAATATTCTTTATACTGCTTGCCTTTGGTATTGCGTCCAACTCTACTGTCGAAGATGTCCTCTATTTGCTCTGGTGGTTGCTGTAGTAACTGATTCTTCAATCCTTCTTGAATGTTGTCACTTTATTCTCCCTCATGATATTGATATAGGTCTGCAATGTTGAATATAGATGATATACCAAATGTCTCTGGTAGCTCCACTTCATATGCATTTCTTTAATCAAACTTCTTAAGTATCTTACGTGGTCCAAACTTCTTCATCTTCAGCTTGTTGTATGTTCCCACTGGAAATCTCTCTTTTCTCAGATATACCATTACTTTATCTCCAATTGAAAATTCATTGTGTCTCCTCTTCTCATCTACTTGCTCCTTATACTAATTATTCATCTTCGCCAAATTCTTTTTGACCCAATTATGTAGAGTCTCCATGTATCCTAAAAATTTGTCTGCCTCCACACTTCTCTTATTCTCCATACTGATGTCTCTCAACTCTACTACTCCTCTAGGTTGTATTCCTATCACAACTTCAAATGGTGTCTTCCCTGTACTCCTATTCATTGAATTATTGTATGCAAACTTTGCTTGCGGTAGAATTAGATCCCAATTTCTGCCTTATCTCCTACTAAACATCTCAACAAGTTACCCAAACTCCTATTTACCACTTCTATTTGTCCATATGTTTGTGGATAAAATGCTGAACTAAACTTTAGGTCTGTCTTCATCTTCTTCCACAATGTCCTCCAAAAATATCCAATGAATCTTGTATCCCTTTCTGAAACTTATTGATGGTGTTTTTAGCATGCAGTAATGGAGGTAAGATACAAGATATCTCACCTCTCTTGAAAGGAATCCTATCCCAAACCTTTAGAATAGGACTGCCCCAAGGTTTATACAGCTAGGTCTTAGCTCACAGGATAACTCAGTGGATATGTGTTTCACTGTTCCAACCAAAAGGACTTACATGCAATGCAAACAAACTTTAGTGCATTAGGGTTTGATTGCACATGACCTTGACTAGTTTTCTGATTTGACAATGTATGAACAAACTGATATATACTTGGATTGCTGTAAGATATGTGATTTCAACATGCAACTAGCAATCTGCCAACTTGCATTCAATAAACATGAAATCTATGACAACACTATGCAAGTTTATGAAACCATATCTCACAAGATATGATAAATAAAATGCAAAAGGAAAAGGGAAGAGAGAAGGGGTACAGAGATCCTATAGACAACTACAGAAATGATCAACAAACAGATAGATAGATTCCCAACAATAAACAAATCTCTTCTTAACTAGGCAACCCACAACGCTACAAAGATTGTGCAATATTCTAAGAAAACATAATGATTTTCAAACTGTGAAGATTCATCCAACACCCAATTCCTAGCGCAGTTCAATGAACTCACACAATCAAACTTAGCTCATATGAATATGTCCAGACTAACCATGCATAATGATATAGAATCAACAAGCCATCAATGGTATGGACAGGAAATCCATCAAATATCTGAATAATTAACCACAAATGTAACTGAATAACTAATTGGAAAGATGAAGAAGAACCATGAAAACCATATCCAATCAACAAAATGAAGTCAAATGGCAGCAACAAATGAAATTCTGTTTATATTGATTCAGAAAAATGGCAGAGTTTCAACAATTCTTTCTTCAGTTCTTCCCTATCTTTTTAAAATGAGAGAGGTTGCCTTTATATAGAGAGGTAAGCATACCAAGTTTTTCAATGAATGGTGCAGATTAACTCAACACCAATGGTCTAGATTAAATTGCATTTAATTTTGGTCGGTGGGTAGTTACAATCCTGGATTTGCTTTTGTCTTGTAGGAAAAAGATGAAATTACAACTTTTTAGCTCATCAGAACAAGACAAAATAGCAACTTTTTGAGTTGTCTAATGAGAAAAATGACTTTTCCAATGAGTTGATTGGTCAAGATGAGTATGTGGCAAATTTTTGATGAAGGCATATCCAACTGGATGCTTGTTGGATTAACATTTGATGACTGGATGATTGGGACACTTATGAATGTGTGCTGAACATTGAATTGAATCTGTTGGAACAACAGTGATGTGGGCTTGATCTCCTGTGTCTTCTAGCTCCTGGGACTTATCTCCATCATCTTGGACATTATATTGAATTTCTCTTGCAAGTGCAACAATAATTTAGTTGACAAAATGATGATTCTGCATGTTCAGGTCAGCAGTGTATTTCTGGGTTTTCATCCTTCATGATAGCTCCAGTTAGTTCCTTCATCCTTTCAAACCTATAATTGACAACACCAAGCATCAATTTCATCATAAACAAATCATTTTCCATCAAGATATTTCAAAATATGTCCTTTTGTAGCCATGGATCAACCCAGGACAACTCAAAATCAATTTTGCTTCCTTATGAACAACTTCATAAATCTGACATTTTCCAATGATTTTTTGAGTTTTTTCATCATTTTTGACTACCCATTTCACATTTATAGTGGTTTTGGATGTTTTTGTCACAATTTGGATCTAGTAGGAGGCTTTTATTTCGTGTTTTTACACCTTTTTTGCAAAAAGTAAGATTTTTTGGGTCTACTAGATATCCATGTGCGGTAGCATTAATTTGATGCAAAAGATGCCCAAAATCCACACTAACATGATAAAAATGTTCATAAAGATGCAAAAGAATGTTATGCAAATCAAATTTGTCAATTAAATCTAGTTTCATACCTTAAAAATCAATTTCAGGCCCAAATCATCAAAAAGTGAGGTTTTATGCTTCAACAGGATGGGCGGTCATTTTAGCTTCAACAAGATAGCGCTATTTTGGGCTCCTACCGGATAGCACGGATTTTGGATCCAATAGGACATATGCAGTAGAATGCAAATTTAGCGCTGGCACACAATATTGACGGTCGGGCAACTCAGCGGGGATTTCAAGTTCAACAAGATAGTGCTGATTTTGTGAGCAATATGATATATATGCAGTGGAAGTGATTTTTAGCGCAATTGTGGTTGACTCGACTTTTAGCACAAAACCTTAATAAGCATTTTAAACCTTCTAGCAGGGAATTAGAAGGCAACCGAATATATCTTGTGGATGTCAATTTTAGCACTATTCGGTTGGAGGTCCTTTTAGCGCTAGACTAAGTCATGAAGGTTCAACGCTAATATCTGGTACCACTGGATATTAGTGCAAAATGTAGTAGAGGTAGTTTTTAGCACCATATTTTGAAATCCCTGACTGACAATATATTTAAAAATATATTTAAGTATACATATACTTTAAATATTTTGAAATATACTGTGAGGATGTTTGAGATAGGTCTTGAATCCATAGGATTTAACATGCAGATTATAGATTTTGGAGGATCCACCAGATTTTAGACTTAACCAAATTTTTAGGATTTTAGAGTTTCAGACTTAGCCAATTTCAGGGCTTCAGGGACATGCATCAGGATGAAAGCACAAGGACCCCTTAGTGAAATGTTGTGAAATTTGACATGATTTTACAATTTTGAGGCATGGAAACTAGGAATTCTAACATGACACATCATTCAGTAGCAGTTTCAAGGACTATATCCAGTGACAGGATTTTAGTGCAAACTTCAGTAACACCCACTTTAGCACAAAAGGCAACAAATATCTATTTCTTAAGCACAAACCCAATCAAGACTCCAAATCAATCATGAAAGATATCAAACAACTTCAAACATACTAAATACCCAGATTTGGAACAAATCTTGCATTCTAAGCACCATTTCACTTTCTCATCATCATAAAGAGGAAAGGTTGAGACTCTAAGCCAAAGCAAAAAGGGGGTCTGGACATTTGGCAAAATGGGGTGTGTGTGCAGGGGACAACAAAACTATACTCTTAGGTAATCTATGCAATCTCACAATCTCTATGAAAAATAGGTCAGCAACATGCACCACATCATTTGTCTTCTTACAAGGAATGAAATGTGACATCTTTGAAAATATGTCCACCACTATAAATATAGAATCATATCCCCTTTGTGTCTTTGGAAAACCTAATATAAAATCCATGCTTATATCTTCCCAAGGTCTCTCTAGTACTATCAAAGATTTGTACAAACTAGTATTCTGACTCCTCCTTTTTGCAACTTGACATATTCTGCAACTCTAAACAATTTTCCTTACATCCTTATATATCTAAGGCCAAAAATAATGTTCACTTACCAAAGCTACTGTCTTGTCAATTCCAAAATATCTTGCCATTCCTCCACTATGCTTCTCTTTGATCAAATTATCTCGCATTGAACTCCTAGGTATACACAACTGATTTCCTTTGAACAACATATCCTCCTGAATGAAATAATCCAACCACTTACTTCTATCTGTCACAACAGGTTCCTTACATGCTTTCCATGCTTCTGCAAAATCAAGATCCTCTTCATACATGTGCTTTAGTTCCTCAAATCCTAATACTTCTACTCTCATATTTGTCAACAAATTTCTTCTTCTGCTCAGTGCATTTGCAACTTTGTTTGAATTCCCACTCTTATGCTTCAATACAAATGTGTAACTCTGCATGAACTCTACCCATCTCATATGTCTCTAATTCAACTTTCCTTGACTGTTCAAATATTGTAAAGCTTGATGATCAGTGTACAATACAAATTCCTTAAGCAACAAGTAATGTCTCCACTTCTTCAAAGCTTGAATTATGTCATAGAACTCCTGATCATAAACTAAATATCTTCTCCTTGTATCATTCAACTTCTCATTGAAATATGCTACTGGTCTCCCTTCTTGACTTAACATTGCTCCTATTGCATTCCCACTAGCATCGCAATCTACTTGAAATACTTTGTTGAAATTCGGCAATGCTAACACTGGTTGCTCTGTCACTTTGTGCTTCAATAATTCAAAACTTTTATTTGCTCCTGATGTCCACTTAAAATCCTTTCTGTCACCTCTCATTGTTTCTGTCATTTGTGTGCATACTAAACTGAAATTTATGATGAACTTCTGGTAGAAACTAGCTAATCCATGAAATGATCTTACCTCTCCAATGCTCTCCGGTGTTGGCCACTTGACAATTGCTCTAACCTTCTCAGGGTCCATCTTCAATCCTTTCACATAAATCACAAATCCCAAATATACCAACTCTTCCTTCATGAAACTACATTTCTTGATGTTTATCAACAATTTCTCTTCTCTCAACCTTTACAATACTTGTCTAATATGCTACAAATGTTCTTCTTTTGTCTTACTGAAAATTAGAATATCATCCAAGTATACAATAACAAACTTACCCAAGAATTTCTTCAAAACATCAATCATCAACTCATGAAAGTATTTGGTGCATTAGTCAATCCAAAAGGCATCACTAACCATTCATACAATCCTTCATTTGTCTTGAACGCAGTCTTCCACTCATCTCCTTCTATGATCCTGATCTGATGGTATCCACTCTTCAAGTCTATCTTTGTGAAATACTTTGCTCCACTCAAACAGTCCATAATGTCATCCATCTTTGGCAATGGAAATCTATACTTAATTGTGATCTTATTGATTACTCTAGAGTCTATACACATCCTCCATTCTCCATCTTTCTTCGGTGCTAGTACTGCAGGTATCACACATGGGCTTAAACTTTCTCTGATCAATCCTTTCCTCAACAACTCCTGTATCTATCTATTCAGCTCCGCATTCTTTGCTGGTGTCATCTGGTGTGCTGCTTTTTTAGGCAAACTAGCTCTAGGTATAAGATCCATATGATGACTGATACTTCAGATTGGTGTCAATCCTTTAGGTACATTATCTGATATGATGTCTTCATACTCTGTCAACAATTTAGTTATCTCCTTTGGTGGTGGTTCTTAAGTCTCTACACTTAGGGTTTCACACTTCTTAGGAATCAAAGAAAAATACATATTCTCATGTCTCAATCCATCCAGAAATTTTCTTCCATCAACCAAACAGATTTTAGCATTCCCACATACTTCACTTTTAGGCTCATCTTCCAAAGGTATCAGGATACGCTTCTTCCCATTTGATGTTATAGTATAAGTATTCTTTCTCCCATCATGTATAGCTTTTCTATCATACGGCATGGTCTACCCAACAATATATGACATAGTCCATCGGCATAATATCACACAATACTTCACCATTATAAGATCCTATATGAAATTTCACCAAACATTGTTCACTCACCAGTACCTTGTGTTCATCCTGAATCCATGCTATCTTGTAGGGCTTAGGGCATTTCAATCTCTCCAGGTTCATCGTAGTCTCCATCTCTTCTGAAACCAAATTATCAGTACTGCCACTATCAATGATCACTTTGCAATATTTACCTCAAGATTTGCATTTGGTTCGGAACAAAATTTTCCTTTACGATGGTTCCTTAGTTGTCTCTGCTTGAAATAGTGTTATCCTCATGACTAATGATTCTCCTTTCTTTGGTTTTCTGACTGAACTAGGTGATCCAACAGGTTCTTCCTCCGCATAAGTTGCTCTTGCATTGTTCTCTATCTTCTTGCTTGTACTTCCTTGATGGCATTCAAATGCTCTGTGTCCTTCACCTCCACACTTAAAATAGGTTCCTCTAAATGATCTCTTATCAAACCCTCTTTCATCTCTCTAGTATCCTTTATTGCGGTAAGAATTATGGTTTCCTTTGCTGTTGTGGTAGAAACTTCTGTCATAGATCTCCCTCTGTAGTATGCATTATTATCCTTTTCTTCCTTCCGGTATGGACTAATTTCTTTGTTCTGCTTTGCATAAGGTCTTTCTCCTCCGAAATATGTTCTTCCTCTTTGAAATTTACCTCCTTTACCTCTCTATCTCTGCTCATGCTTCTTATTCAACTTGTCTTTAACTTTTAATGCAAACTGATATGCTTCTTCTATTGTTATCATCCTTACCAGGCTCAGTTCTTCTTGAATTTTCATCCTCAATCCATTTATGTATCTTGCTACTTTCTCCTTGCTTGCTTCACTATGTACAGTTCTTATGATCATCTTATGAAATTCTTCAGTATACTCCTTCACAGATTTCTCCTTTTGCCTTAGGTTTTGCAATCTCTTCAACAATTCCAACTCATTGTCAGTAGGTATGAACCGATTCTTCAACTTTGTCACCATCCTATCCCATTTTATGATCTTTTATTTTCCTCTCCTATTTCTATCCAATTGAACTTATTTCCATCAAATAGCAGCATGTCCTTTCAACTTAGTTTTCGTAAATCTTACTCTCTCCGGATCTTCAATTTCCTCATATTCAAAGTATTCCTCCAAGTCATTTATCCAATCAATCAATTCCTTCATATTCAAATTTCCAGTGTAATTTGATACTTTGACTCTAGGTCTCTTACCAATCTTAGAAATAGCTTTCAACATCTTTGCCTGATCAGACTCTTCTTCTTCTAGGGCTTCTTCATTTTGTTCAGCAGATTGAAATTCTTCATCATCACTTTTAGTATCATGTCTAGGGTTTAGTCCTCTTCTTCTATCTTCTTCTACAACATCCAATCAAACTTTTATTGTCCTTGTCATCTCAATCATTTCTTCCATTCTTCCAGCAACATTGGCCATAGCAAGCATCCTCCTTGGTGGCATCTCTTCCTAGGATCCGGTGCAACTGCATCAATTCGATGATCTGACTACAAGGTAGCGACTACCTCACAATCGACACTCTATTGACATTTAGACTGCCTTAGGTCGGTGATCTATTCACAACAAGATCTTACGGAATGACTTCACTTCCCAAATGATTCAAAACTTCTCTCTGATACCACTTGGTGTAGTCATGGTCGGAGGGTTTATAGATTGAACTGTCTAAATGATGCAACTAGAGTAAACACAATTGTAGAATGCAAAGGAATATTCATAAATTTAGTATATCAAAGAATTACAATGCTCATATGCTGACAACATGTGGACTACAGTCAGAAGGGGTCACATGCTTGATTTCTGGTTACAACAGATATGCAAGATATGGCATTGAAGTGCCTTTCCGGAACAAAATATCTAAAACTAAACTATCATAATCACTAACTTAGAACTACTAACTTCCTAATACATCTTAGGGATCTATATATCACATCTTCAAGCTCATAGAATCCTTTGTGTCGGACACAGAAGGTTACAAACTCCAATGAAAGATGTAACATGTAGAAACAAGTAGGTCGACCTGCAACATTTGGTAATACTCCACAAATGCATGGAACTTGGTGCGGACCTCAAGGATGGTCTATTTGATCCATATGTGCCATGTATGACATTTCATTAGGCTTCAGAAGTTATGAAAGTGCTCCGCAAACCTTCTCCTTCAACTAACTATTTGAATGTTCTGTTATGAGAAAACTGATGATCTTTTGATAGCGACAACTTTTAGCAGACAAATCCAAATGACTTGAAATTTGAATATGATGTAGATGATGATATCTAGATGCTAAGTCCTACTCCGTGAGCTTTGATATGAAGATGTGATGAAATGTGGTACAAAATGCTGAAACTGCAAATGATTGAACCAAACTAAAAATGCAAGAAAATAAAGAATGCAAATGATTTTGGTTGATGCAAGATTGCTCTGCAACCTGGGATGCTCTTGCATCATAAGCATAAACTAAATTAAAAATTCTACATTTCATTAGTTTATGTTATTTTAAAATTTAAAACATACATACGACTTTTTTGACGTTTAAGTTGGAAAAACATGTTTGTGTTGGCCGTTCCCTTTATAAAAGTGTGACATAGTTCTAAACTTTCTCCCATACTTACAATGTTACATATATTTGCAAGGTGTACAATGCCTAATCCTAACATTACCCCACTTTTTGTATACATTGCAAAAGAACATAAAGGGTTCCAACAAAATGAACTAACTACTAGAGGCATATATGCCTATGGCCTCCTACACCATCTATGCCACAAATTCTTGCTTGTGCATCCAACTCATTACACCACCAACCAAGTTAAAACCATAACCATTGGTAGGATTTTAGCTATCAATGGCTCTAGCCTAATTTATCCTACTCACATCAAACTCCTACCAAAGAACTTGTTGAGGAACCTCCCTACTAAGGAACCTTCTTATTGTGGAACATCCCTCTTGAGGATCTTCCTACCAAGAAACCTCCTTGTTGAGGAACCTCCCTACAGAGGAGAATCCCTACTATGAAACCTCCCTACTAATAGGCTTTCCATCTCCAATAACCAAGAGATCCTTAGGCTCACCTTGAAATTTCTATCTAAAAATAAACATTTCATGTCAAAACACTCCAACTACAACTACAAGATATAGAAGCTCACCACGACAAAATGATCCACGTTCGCAAGACTAGAAGATCGTCTATCTCCAACTGATAGATTCATGAACAACCATATCATGTCAAAAATCCTACTACAGGTGTAGAATCTATCCTAGCACAATGATTAACATCTTCAAAACTAGAAGATCATGTCTTCAATTCATAGGTCCATAAAAAAATGTCCCTCCACAAAGCTCCCACTACATTGTGATCCAAAGCATATCATGGTAGCATAGTTCATATACTCAACACTTTGAATACCATCCATTTATAACAATAGATTCAAACTCAATCGTGTGACTACCAAAACTCCCACTACACGTGATCTAGAGCTTCCCATGGTAGCACGGTTCACATCTCAACACCTAGATCTGATACTTTATTTGAGACATCCATTTGAGACTAATGGATTTTTCTACAACATGAAAAACATGAACAACTCTAGTTCTAGCATCCAAGTTGTATACAGGCTCATTCTAAAGTCTTGTAACCAACACTTTTCCACCTCTTCTTTCTAAAATCTACTTACACACCTACATCAATAATCTTGCTAATAGAAATCAAATTTCTAGTTATCCCAATAACACACAAGACTATATACATTGACTTCACTTTCCCATCCCTAAGCATCAAATTGACTTTACCCCAACCCATGATCTTATGGGTAGACTTATCCCCTAAGAATACATCACTCCAACAAAAAGTTCATACTCAAAGAACTACTCCTCACAAGGAATCATGTGACAAGATACTCTTAAATCAATTAACCATGCATGCATACATGATGAAGTTAGAAACACATCTTCAAATTCTTCATTGAAAGAATCCAATTCTATAGGAGTCTCATCAAATTTATTTTCTCTCTCTTTTGTCCTTATTCTCGCAATCTCTCTTAATGCGTCTAGTCTCCTTGTGGTTCCAACACTTCACCTTGGTTTTTCCAATGATCTACCTTTCTTCTTGTTTGGAAAACCTGTAATTATCAAAGCTTCTTTAATAGATCATTAAGTTTTACATCTCATTTATTCTTAGAATAAGGCTCCAACCATCTCCTCAAGCTTCAACTTAGAGATAGTACTACCGATCACCATCATAAGGTTGACCCATGAATCTAGAATAAACTTAATAAGGTAATACACTAGTCTTCATTAGCCAACTTGACATCAACCAATTCCAACTGACTAATAATAATGTTGAACTTATTCAAGTGCCTTATCACTTAATTTCCATTTAGCATCTTCAAGGAATACAACCTCTTCTATAAGAACAATTTGTTCACTAGGGACTTGGTTTGGTACAAGTTCTTGATCTTTTCCTACAAACGGGTGAGTGCAAGATCATCATGGGCCAAATAGTGGAAATAGGAAAAAAATGCATCTATACTTAGCCAAAATATTGAAATGGATATTTAACTTTTTGTATGGGTCAGATAAAAGTTTGATTTTGGCTTGGTAATACCAAACCAAAAAGAATATCTATTAGTAACAAATATATGTTACTAACGAATATCCATTTTTACCATAACAAATATCCACTATGTTAAAACTAATATACGTTATCTACTCTCCCATTCCGTAGTATCATTATATTTAAAATGGATATCCATTATCTACTTCCCCCATTCCACAACAACATTATATTAGCAACCCATGAGTTTGCAAACAAAATAGAATAGATATCAGATAGCAACAAGAAATGGATATCAAATATTAGGAATTCAACATTCAATAATTTAGAGGTAATTTTTTAATTTTTTCTAAGTTAAATCAAAATTAGTTATATCATTTAGGAATTTGATTTTTCTTGATTCTAAGCAAGCTTTTTTATTCTACTTTTTTGAGACAATGGTTTTGAATTCAATTTCAAATGTAATTGAGTAATTTTAATTGTGTTCTAAGTATTTAATTTAAATTGTATATAGTTTCATAAGATGTTGTTTTAAATCTTAAACTTGTATATTTTAAAGTTGAAATGGGTAATATGGATGAGCAAGCTCAAAACCCAAAGCCTCCCCCACTAAACTCTCCTCCACCAAACCCTCCATCAAAGATAAGGTGTTAGACTAGGAGCTTCCACCCACACCTAATTTGATATCCCATGACCATGGAAGATTTTATTAATCTAAAGTTTGATACCATATTTAAAGCCAAGAACATGTGAATAGGCATCAAACTTTTCCTTTCCTCTTATTGATCACTAGTCTCCCACATGAATTCATAGATGTATTCTCTTAGGAATACTCATACATGCTAAACATGGACCCTAATATCATTCTACATAACCTTGTGAATGATGAGCATGCATGGTTTATCCATAAAAAATCATGTTCCATGGCACATTGTGTTTAGCACAAGGTTAAGGAAGATGTTGAGAAACTAATTCATGTTACCTTCATAAAATATGTAGAATATCCCCTGTGGGTTTCCATAATAGTCCCTATTTTGAAAAATAATGGGAAGGTTAGAATTTTCATGTATTGTTGAAATATTAACATTGCTTTTCCTAACAATAATTTTCCCACTCCCTCCATCAACATCATCATTGAAACCACTACTCATTTTAAGATTCTCTCCCTCATGGATGTGTTCTTTGGGTACAATCAAATCAAAATAGGATTAGTATAAGATAATGTTTACTACCTTATGGGACATCTTTTTCATTCTATCATGCCTTCTAGTCTAAAAAATATTGGCACAACCTATTAACATGCCACGACCCATATTATCTCATCCACAAGATTATGGACAATTTTCTAGGAAATTCCCTCAAGTTGGAGGACCAACATAAAGATCTAAGATTGATTTTCCAGCATCTTTGTAAGTACCACATCAACCTAAACCCTAAGAATCCCATGTTCAATTACTTATCTAATAGAATTTCCAAATCCCTCATTTCACTATGAGATATTAATTTTGATCCTAAAAATATCAAGGCCATTCTATATATGTTTCCTCCTTGTATCGTTAAATTGATGCAGTCATTTCTAGGTTGTGTCAACCTTCTAAGTAAACCTATCAAGGAGTATACTTCCAAATACATACCCCTCACCTGCTTGATTCATGAACAGCCTCATCCTTTGGACCCTAGAGATCTAGGTGGTGTTTGAGGTGCTCAATCACCCACTCTATAATTCTTTTATCCTCACGAAACATATTTAGAGACAATAATTTAGACTATATACCTCAATACCTAATGATTATATCAAGTCATGCTTAGAAGGATGATTCGAGTAAATGTATCTATTTATTATCTTTCACACCCTCTTTAGTTATTATATTAAGTATATAGCTATGGAGAAGAAGCATCTCACCCTTCTCTTCATTATAAACAAAATTTTGCATTACATGCTAGGCTAGATGACTAACATTATTTAGTTAGAACTTATTTGTTACTTACTTGGAAAACCTAGTCTTGCAAAAATGATTACAAAACTGATTATGCTTTTACAAGAGTTTGTTAAGAATCATAAACCAAAAATCTAAAAAGGGTTGAAGATGCCATTGTTGAGTATCTTGCAAAAGCCACATTTCTCAAAGAAATTGTTGAGCCAATTAATGGTGCATTTCTTGATGAAATAGTTTATACCATAGAATGTTAGCAAATCATGTATTGTGAGTGGTATAGTGGTATTATTTTCTACCTCCATGATCAATCTTACCCTAATGGCACATCTCACTATTAGCATCACGAAATCTATTAATTAACTACCTAATACATTATTATTGGTGGGTCCTTCATAAGAGAGGTCTAAATGGTGTCTTATTACATTATATTTCTATTGAGGACACATCTCATGCTCTTGAGGATGTACATGGTAGCACATGTGGTGGCCATTATGATGGGTATTCCACCACAAAAGATATCACTAGGATGCGGTGTTTTTGGCCCACAATGGTGAAATATGTTATACTCCTCACATAAGCTACATGTTTTGCTCATTCAATAGGGATATTATCAATTCCCCTACTAGATCCTTGAAATCAATCTCCACCCATGAATTTTCTAAAGTTGGTCTCTTGACCTTTTGGTGAGTTTAAACCTACCTCTAGTGATGGTCATTGATAGATCAACATCATCATTGATTACTTCACTAAATTGGTGGAGGTGATGTTGATCAATAGTATGAGAGGACATGCAATCACTAAGTTAATCATGAACCAACCTTTTTGTGGATTTGGAATCTCTATTATTGTCATGAATGGAAATGGATTTGTCTTTCAAAGTGCTAAGATGGGTGAGATTACCACAAAATTTGGCTTCACTCTCCATTTCTCCTTGATCTACTACCCCCAAGGGAATTGCCAACAAAAAATTTCCAATAAATCCTTGAAGAAGATTCTAGTCCACATTATTTATATTAAAGAAGGATTGGTACCTCCATTTTTTCTTTCCTATGGACCCACCACACTAGCATGTGTAGGAACATGAGGACACCATTATACTCTTTGGTTGATAGTTCTAAGGTTGTGATACCTATGGAGGTCTTAATTCCCTCGCTTCAAGTTAAAACCTTTATCTTTCGATCCAATTAAGAGTAGTGTGCATGTAGACTTGCTTAGCTAGATTATCTTGATGAGCACCACTTTCATGCTTTTAGCACAATTATGCTTACCAAAAGTACTAATTCCATAATTTGAGAATTTATGAGACCTCGTCCCTTATGAATTGGTGGCACTTTCATTATCTTTAACAAAAAAATCCATTAGAAAGGAAAACTCACATGTAAGTGATTTATTCTCTTCATCATCACCCATAGTATGGTGAAAGGCACTACCTATCTCCTCCCTTGAGAGCAATCCCATCAAAGACCACATTAATGAGTTCTATCTCAAGAAATTTTATGTTTGAATCCCTTCAATAGTCTTTTTAAGAGCCCTACCTCAATGGTGGTATAGCAAATGTATTCTTGGTTTTTCTTACCACTACCCATGTTCAACGTGTATGTGCCCATGGTTTCTTTGTTAGAATTTTATTATGTTAGCATTTTTTTGTAGTTAACTATTTATGTTCTATGAGATAAAAAAAAAATCACATGTACATCATCAAAAATAAATCATGTACGCCAAACATGGATATCTATATCAAAAATATAAACTTTAGTACAATGTAGGTCTATGGTACACCAAGCTTCTTAGCATAAGGGTAGGCAAGTCTCAAAAATGTAAATACACATCTATATTTTTAAATCAAGGCTAGCTTACAAACCTCTACTAGCCTCCCCTAGTAGGACATGACATTTACCTCCTAAATCAAATCTTTCCTATCTTTAGCCCCTATGTTGGTGCCTTCATTCCAGACTCCTCCTCCATTGATGCTAACCAATCCTCCACACTAGGCTACCATATTTGTGATGGTCTCAATACAACCAACTCTTCTTGGGGCCTCATGATCATCCCCCATAGGTTCACCAATTCGATCATCCCCCATAGGTTCACCAATTCCTTCTCATGGACGTGGATGTATAAGGCCATGAATCCAATCTAATGTGCTACCCATATGGTCATTATATAGTACACAATACATTGAGGAATGCATTTCATGGGAAATGATGAATGTGGCTCCCTATTCCTAGCTTAGATGATATCCTCTAGAAAGATCTTGGTGATGTGTTGAGACACCTTTTGTCTAGATCATCATGGAATAGTACATATACACATATAGGTTATGCATGTTCCTCAACATGTATCATCATCAAATAACTTATTAGTAGGAAAATTTAAATATATATGTATAGCACAACCACTTTATTACTTGCTATATAGGGTGGTGAACCTATCACTATCTTACCAAGTGGGGGAGCTTGGGGCCTATAGACCCACACTACTCAAGTAAACCCAAGTTAATAGCTCCAAATGTTGATGACTATCTATTTTAAAATGCCTTGATACAATGCTCCAAATTGTTGCTCATTGTTGGCCCCAATATTGCTAGTGCACTTGGGGTGGCAACTTGCCTTCAATTGCCCCTCTACCCTAGGTTGTACTACTAGCTTTCCTAGCTTGGGAATGGATGTATTCCATAGAAGAGTCTCCACAATTGCATCCTTTGACCATATAGATACAACATATGGTTCCTTTTTTTTGTGTGTCCTAGGTCTCCTTCCTTGAGTCAAAACTCCATGCATGTCACCTTGTAGCCTATATCGAGTACCATGCCTCATCAACATCTAGCACCAACTATGCTTGGTCAGTAGCTTAGAATCCTCTTATAGACCTAACCTAGGAGGGATGTGTACATAGTCCCTTTGTTCCCTATCTATTAGATCATATCCATCTAGTGAAACAGTACCCTCATGAATATGACAACCCTTGCTCTATCCATTACACCATAACCACCTAGTACACTAGTAAGGGTTTTCTATGACCATAAAATTGACTTAGGATGATTGTCACAATGACTATCCTAAGTGGTAGGACCCTAACCACCCCCTTCTTTTGTCATCCCATGTGAAGATCCATGGGGCACTATGTCCCCCAATTATTGACTATTTCTTCATAGATTCCCAACCAAATTCTAATTTAATGGTCATAGTCTAGTAGTGTTACATACAATAGTAAGTATCTTAGAGGTTCACAATTACCTCCCAATCATGACCTGGCTAAAAGATATGTCTCCTTAGGTCTAACAAACCTGCTCAATAGATCCAAGTTGAACCTCACCAAGAAAACTTAGCCTAAGTAGTACAACCCTATAACCTATAATATGTCTCTCTCTCCAAAGGTCAAATTTAGGAATACCCGTCTAAACCAATCAAGTGTCCACTATCAATTTATAATGACATATGTAATGACTTTGAAACTCAACCTATAATGTTTTCAGTCATGTGGGTGGTGAATCCTCCTACACCATGTCCTCCCATGCATGGCATATTAGATCTCATGAAATCACCTTGTTATTTAGCCTAACTAGGGTGATGGATATCCTCAAAGACTCATTTAGACCCCCCTTTGGCCTTCCCAATCTCCTTCTTCCTTTTAGGCCCCTTGATGAATTCAAAGCTTGGCTACAAAACCCATGCCTTTTTACAATTTTTGGACAAATGATCCCCCTAAAAGGAAAGTTATGTCTTTGAGATCATTTTGGAAACAAATTACATAATTATGTCACCAAAATTTTTATTTTGGCCCAAATGGCCTCCTTCTAGCCCTAAATACATAAAAATGGAAAATTCACTAAGACTTAGAGTTAGTGGACTCACTCATACCTTCATCACTACTTGGGATGTTCTAGTTGCTCAAGAAATAGATGCTTAGATGGTGGCTTTGGGCTTAGAGTTCTCATTTTATTGAAACTGATGGTTGAAATGAGGATGAAAATGAATTTTTATTCTATTTAAAGGTTGACTTTCCCTTTTTAGTTGTGGTGGTCTTCCTCTTTTTCTTCATTGTTTCTCATCCCCAAGCCATGAAAACTCATACTTAGGGTTTTTTAACGGGTTTTTTCATGATCTAAATGCATTGAAGAGTTTGTTTCACCCCTAGGAAACTCATGGCCCTCCTTTAGGTACTTATTTTTCTCTCATTTGGCCTTTTTAGTGTCTAAAATTCACCTCTTCTTCCTTCTTGTCCCTCATGGACTCATCAAGGTTCTTTTTTACCTATTCATTGCTTTATGCATAGGCCCCTATCCCCCTTTGAATATGTAACATCCACGTTCTAAAAACATAGTAAAAACCAAAAAAATTCACCATAAAGTAAATTTACAAGGTAAAAATGAGACAGAGAAAATTTTTCTTTTATTCAACATATAGTCGAGTAACTACAATTACAAGATATCTCAATACAATCAACCTTATTATCTTTCTCAAGTACAATGTTTACAAAAATAATCAATTACAAATATCTGCTTTAAATATTGCTTTACATAGTCTCAATAAACACAAGTCTCGAAGATATACTACATCCGAAAATCTGACATCTTTATCGCAAGCCTCGGCATGTCTTCTGCGAGAGAGAGAGAGTATCTTTCCAGTGATTTACCTCCAACCACAGACCGGTGGTCTTCCACACATCTTCCACATAGGAAGTGGCCCTACCCTTCACGAGAAGTATAGACCAAGGTGACCAGTGGTAATTTGCCGTTCCGAGTACATAGTTTTGTATCTTACACAACTCTATCTATCATACAACCCTAGATACCCTCTAGCTAAGTATGATTCCCGATAGGATGTGCAATCCAGATACAGTGAACCGACAATGCATGCAAACACAAATGCATTACTATGGCCATAGTTTCAATATAAATTGACGTTCGCAATGAACGATGTCGTTATGTTCACCCACCCCAACTCGACTTGGATACTATCATATTCCTATAGTTTGACTTGGTCAACTTATATAGTCTTGACATCTTCAATGTTCTTGTCTTCCTGACTTAGATAGGTTTTTAAACACTATCATTAGTCCATAGATCTCATGGATTTACTTTTATACAAGGGTATCCCTTTATATCCTTGCATAACCTAGGTTCCATGACTTATCGACACTTAATTAAACTTAAGTCAATTCGTAAACAATCTAATAGGTTATCAAACCAAAGATAAAAATTATCGATAAGGACACGTCTTCCTTTGCACAAGTATTTAAAATAAACATTATTATTTAGGGTACTCGACTTTCTTTGTCGACCCATATATAATCAACTAAAACGAGTTGTAACCCAAAAGGTATAATTTATAACCTTACCCTACTTGGTCACTCTAGGGTTTTGTATTTCCTTTTCCATGATAATGGAATATCAAGAATAGAGTTTAAGTAAACAACTTTCCTTTAGTCTTCTTTTGACCTGAAGGTCATTTCCAAACAAGCCTAACAATAATGCCAAATGGTTCAACTCCAAGTCTAAGCTTCTCCCAAGTTTAGTTGGACTGTAACTGGTTGGCAGTCTAATCCCATTTGTTATCCATTGAAATCATGTTTAAAGTTCTTCTCCTTTTTCATATTGAACTATATAGAGTCAAATATAAACGAGTGTTTTTTTATTCTAAGTTGATGTAGGGAAAATCCATTCTCTTTGAACATCCCTAGAGCAAAGTATTCTCCTAATGACCTTAAAAGTACAAGAGAATACTATTTTCAAGACTTCTCAAGACTTGCAAATTCTTCTCTGCCAAGTAAGAATAAACATCCATATATAGAGTACTAGCCCTTTTTCCTTGTTGATCATTTGGTGATCACAAAAGTTTAGTATACAAAATATCCCTATTGAACCAAATTTTTAGGTTTTATCCTCCTATACCATCATAATGGAATTACAACATATATTCCCATAGAGTAATCATTTGATAAGCCAAAAGGATTAACCCCTAGCTCTTATTCTAACTACAAGGTCATTTCTAGGTTTCACCACTCTTGACTAGAAAGAAGATTGTTTTCCAATGTTGTTAAATATTAAGGGATCATTCAATCCTTTCAACAAGGTTATGTCTAGATTAACCTTAAAATCTTAATATAACAAATCCTATGGTTCACAAGAGTCTAGAATGTTGTCCAAGTTTGATGTGGTATCAAATATTGAACCAAGACAAGTTTATTCTAGTTCATATACAAGTAAAGCTCAGTTATAGATAATCTAAAGGTTCTTGACAAGCTTAATCTTGTCTAAGTTTGAATTGATTTGATACGAAAAGATAAGATAAAAAGACTTTTCTAAGTTGCTATCCTTTTGAACTCAAAGTTAAGTTCCTCTTTCTCTTCCAATACTAAATTAAATCAAAACAATAATAAATGAGTGATGAGGGGGAACAATTCGTCCATTGGATCTATTAGAAGGTAACCCCATAATGAATTTATAAACATTCAAAAACTAAAGTATCCTTATGGTAAATGATACAGTTGGCTTAGCATTCTATGTTTTACAATATCTACATTGTATGATGAATAGTTTTACTCTAACACCTATGATATGTGTTATCAAAGGATACATATAATCCTAATATACAGTATCATTCCAAATCTGCTATTTATTATTAGACGTATATCAAGGACACCGTAACATGTAAGTAATAACTCTCTCAATCTCGATGTATCCCTTCTATCATTGGGTCTAGCTGATGAATAATTAAATTATCATCCCATAAACAAAGGTCAACGTTATTATAGACCAACCAAAGTTCTTTTAAAAACAAAAACCATTCATGTTTATTACAGGTAAATGAGATCACTATACGTAAAAGCTGTTATTCTCAATATACTGGCCCACGTCATTAAAAGACATCGACCTCTAAATCCTCAGACATTTTGACTCAGCCTCTTATCATAAATATGAAACAACATAAAAAGAAATCATATGACGATTAAAGATTTCACACAAGAAATGAACCTGATAGGTTGCTTTGATAGTCAAGTGTCTTCCTTGCAATGCTAAGCTTCTTCCTCAGATAACAATTTTCTCTTCCTTCTAAGAAATTTGTCTCCCTTCCTTGGATCATCTCAGCTTAGTCAAGTAGAGAGACTTATGCCAACTATCCTATCACAACTTCACTATTTTCGGTTATCTTCTCTTGAGTGCCTTCGAATGCTCTTTTCATCCACTACAGAAAGTGGGAACGTGGGTGTCTAACTGCCACTCTCTCACCAATCCACGACTAACTAAAATCATAAGGATCGGCATGCAAGATAACTCCATGACTTCTATCACTAAGACTTCACTCAAACAGTTAGAGTGAGTTCCTTCTGGTCGCGACCAATAGAAAAACTGACTCCCACTCTCTACTTTAAACCTGCTCATGGCGAAGGGAATCTCGCCCATCATGCTGTCGACCATGCCCATTAGAATGGCGATTTTTATGGCATGTGAAAATAGTTCCTAACCTTCAGCGAGCTCTCTCTCCGTAATGGAGCTTTTCTTAAGCAATGTGGTGGTTGGGTAAGGTAACAACCTGCCCACTTACACATGAAATAAGGACTATGCAACCATATGATTCACCACTACACAGAAAAGAGGTGCTTGAATTCTTACAAGGCGGCAATTTTAAAAAGATCAACGTCCCTCTTATTCTAACCCATTTTTAAGAGAATAAACAATTGCCACCACAGCAAAATAGTTTGGTCGATAACTATTGGTGGTCTAAAACTTAGAAACAAAAAGAGTCATTCAAAAGAAAAGACATCATAAAAAGAACTAATATGTGTCCCTCTACAACTCCGAATCAATACCGACGACCAACTAGAATAAGGAAATACCTCATGTTTACCAAAATGTGATTTGGCATATTCCTCCAAATAACGACCAAAACAGGTTATAACACGCCTTGGCTTCTAATTCGACATCCGTTGATTTCCAAAAAGGAATGAGTTCACAACATATGTCCAAAGTGTTTTTTATGATAATCATGACGGATTGGGCGTAACGCAAAACAAGATTTTAGATTTCGTTTAGTTATCACATAGCTGTGAAAAACCTCTACCCGAAGTTGTTAAAAACTCCTCTATTTGTCCCATTTTGATCACTAAGGATTTCAGATGATGTGAATGGGTCGAGTTTGCCTCCCCATCACAATCTGTCAAAAATATTCACATCATCTAACTTGATGAGAATGTAGTGCCCCTCACCTTGCTTCTGTCAGACTGATAGTATTTCTAGTAGGATTAAGTATCATGACATGGGATTCTTTGTTGTTATGATGAGTTGTTTATGGACCTATTTCTATGATGACGATTGATGATATTGGATTATTGATATTTTATGTTTCATAGTTTGATGGACATATTTGATATAATGGATTAATGTTATTTCTGAGTTTAATGTGATATTTAATCCGGGTTATGATACTTTAACAATAATTGTTATACTAGATCGTATTGTTATTGATTATTCTATTTTCGTGTAGACAACTGAATACTTAATTGTTGATGTATTTATGTGAACAGAACAGTGTCGCATTACTCGTGTCTGAGTACCCTGCCACGCTATGATTTCTGTTTACTGTGTGCATGACTTCATGTTGTATATATATGTTTAACCTTGAGGTTTGTTGCAGGATGCAGGTACCGGGCATCGACTCCACCTGAACTAGCAGGTCTGAGCATGCCCTAGCCAATGGAATTGTTGATGGGAGTTAGCATAAGGTCCCCTAGTCATCCGTCATTCTTGTAGAGGATAAGTCTTTAGTTTTGCGGCTAGTCATTGTTCTCAGTCTCGTTGTCTTCATGGGTTGTCGTCTTGCTTTCTCTGCATGCTTGATGGTCATTGCATGATTTATGATTGGTTAATTGTGGTATATAAATAGATAAATTTGATTAATGTTTATTAAATAGATTTATAAATAATTATTAGTTGTTATATAACAAATATATATTAAATATTAAATAAATAAAAATAAATAATAAAGGAGATAAATTAGTTATAAAGTGGCATTATAAGTTGTGGAAATGTTTTATAATTAATAAAATAAACAAGAAAGTATATATTTGTGGCCCAGTAAATAAAATACTAAATTAAATAAAATAAAAATTATAAGTTGTTATATATTAAATGTAAGTTATCCTTGAGTAAATAAAAGAATAGGGGTTATATTGTAATGTTATTAAAAATTAAAAGAATGTAGGCTGTATTTTCATTGACGGTTGGCATTGGATCGTGTGTATATCCCCTAATAAGGTGGAGTACAAGCAATTAGGGTAGGGGATTCTATATAATAAGCAGAGAGAAGGAGAGAAGGGGGGAAGAAGCAGAATTGGAGATCTGGGAAGGAAGACAGAGCTGCGAAGAACAGAGAGAGGTCTTGCAGCGTATACAGGTTCTTTTAATTGTGTTAATGCTATTTTCTCATCTTGCATTAAAGGATTATACTTAGGGTCTCCTTAAGGAAAATTCTAGTTCTGCGCATTCCTCTACCAGAACATTGTTTTTTTTGTTCTTGATCTAATTCTCTCCTACCGAGTGCATTTGCTTTAAAATTTGTAAGGCCAGTGTAACAGATCATGTTGTTCTCTGATTATGTTGATGGATGTTTATTCCTGTTCTAAAGCTCCCATCTTAGGGCGATTTAGGGGATGTTGGCAAAGGTAGTTTCATCTAGATTGATACCCACCGATTTCAATGCTAAAAAGCTTCCAAAGCCTTTTCTGTGAATCCATTTTCCGCAGATCCTGCAATCATTACTTTCAAAATGTTTTCTGTCAAAATATATTATTATTTCTACCGATCCCATTGTAAGGAAGGCCTTCGATGGGCTTTGCAGTGCCACCACTGCGTGCAATTATTCCAGGTAAGAATGTGGCCTCACTGCCAACAAGGACGGTGAAAACGAAGGGACTAATAATTTTGCCAAAATTCAGATTGGCTCACGAATAGGCAGCGCTGATTCGCAAGGCAGGGAAGGCTCGACAATTTAAGTCTTGTTGCGGATTTCTTCTGAATCTATACTTCTATCAAATGCTATTGGACCATGCTTTGTTAATGCTAGACACAACTACAAACAATCGGTTACCGGTATCGATTTTTTTTGGCATCAATTTTCTGGCGTTAATTACCATACTGGCAGGAAAAAGCACGGCGTGAGGCAGTTTATGCTCGCATATAAAAGCCTATCGCCTAATTAACGCATTCCATCTCTTAGGGTTTATATTGGGAAAAACATTTGATGCTATGATTTGTGTCTGGCATCTCTCGTGGCTTTGGTCACTTTCATCGTTTTTGAATCTCTCTTTTGTCTTATCCTTTCTCATTGCTCTGCCTGCTTTGCTGGCTATATGGTTGCTCCATTCGCTTTATCTGCACTCCAAATGCAACAGACACAGGCAATTCCTCTATCTTTCATCGATTCTCCTTAGCATTTGAAACGCACCACACTGGCTCACTTCTGCGTAGATGTTTGAGAAAAGAACATAAATTGTGCAGTCAACAAGTAGTGTTGCTGTAAATACTCCTAAGTCGATATTCATATGTGATCTGCAGGAACCAAGAAAATGCCTTGCAGGTTTGACAGGTATCGCGATGATAAAGGTTATGGTGTCTTCAAGATAGCCGCACGGGCAAGGAGGTCAACCCAGTATACATAATGAATCAACTTCAAGCATGATGCGATAAGGGTTACAAATGTGATTCAAGGTGTGATTCTAAGATGTCGTTTGAAGGGAATTGGTGAAGCCGTTGTTTATAAAATGAAATCGAGTCAAAGCGAATAAAATGTGATACGTGAGGGTGGAAATTATAACTCAAAGGAAGAAGTCGCTTATAATAGAATGGTAAACTGATATAGCTTGCAAAGGAATTAAATATTGGAGTCTCATTGGATTAGTCATGCTGAGCACCGATAATAGATTTCTTTGGCATCGATTTGTAGACTCAAGCTTTGGTTTTAATTTTGTTTTCACAGCATTAAGAATCGAGAGGTTGAGAAGACTGCGATATGGGTCTTGCATCCCTATCGAATTCTATAGCAGCCAACTGTGTTTCCCAGTCAACATCCATCATTGTTAGTGATTTGACTGTCATATTAGAAGTAGAAGATCCATAGGTAGATGCGGGAATACCATTGATATTACTTGGATTAGCGATCAGCTGAGGAGAACCCTTGCATTTTATTGACCATCATTGGTCACTGATATCATTCAAGAAGATAGTGTGGAGTCTATTACGGAGCTCAAAGTGGTGTCCAGGAGAACCCATGTGGGAGTTTGTTAACTCAGTGATAACCTAAATAATGAATTAGGGGGTTGGGTAGCTAATCACACTAACAAGATAAGTGGATGCCTCACTCATTGCTCAAGTGCTTGTTTAGGCTTGAGGTGAGATGAGAAGGCTTGGAATGGCAAAATCAACTACCTTGTCCTCATGAAAGATATGTTGATTCTGCATGAGCGTTGTATGGGGGCCAGGAGTCGGGAGAGGCTGCCAGGACAACCCAAGATGGGGGCCGGGGCCTAGGAAGGCTTACCAGGACAACCCATGACAAGTCATGTGATGACACTCCTCCCTATTGCAGCCTAGCATTCCCCAGTTGTACTCTCCCCATTCGTTATGTGCTTGCCTCTGGAAGTGTTGTTAAGTTGTTTGAGATATTAACTTGTGTTGTTGGAGTTATGTCTTGTCTTGTTCTTATAGTCTACTGTCTACCTGACTGTATGTTGTAGTGGGGACCTTATGTTAACTCCTAGCTCGGGGGGTGGACCTCAGGGTTCCACATGGTCGGGTGGAAGAGCTTTTATCCATTGGTTTTCCCTTTGCCATTGTTCGTGTGCGAGGATGTTGTATCTTGTGTATCAGCCGTCAGATCTTGTACTAGGTATGAAGTAAGTGATTTGTATTCATGTTCTTGTCTGTGTATCAGTTGATTTATAATGTATGTATTCAGAAGGTGTTAAGTAACAATGTAAAGATGTACTCATATGTGAGAAGAAATTGTAACTATGTACTAGATCCTGATGATTACTTATCTGATGTTAAGGAAATGTAAATGTTTATTGATTTAATGCAATAGGTTTAGAATGATCTACTGATGTTAATTTATGATGTGTGTTAGATTATGTTAATTGTTTTGCTAAGTAATGCTCCCATGAAAATCTTAGAGTAACAAGTTGATAGTTAATGATGTGTAGTGATGTGTTATTTTATTCATTTTTTTTAAAAAAAATATTATTCCGTTTTGCATAGCATAGATGTGTTGTTCTCTAAGGTGTTCATGTGGGGTGTTTCAGAGAACGTCTTGACGTTAAGAAGCGACAGTAAAACCTCAAGTGACTCAAGAAGAATAACACAACCGTTTTATGTCTATGACGTTGTTTACTTTACAAATGACTATGTCGACTCACCATCGACTTGACTAGATGATAATCAAGATATCGACTACCTGTCGATTAGATTCAAAAGTAACTAGCAAGACAAGACTTGCCTCATACGACTCATTGGTTCTCATTATCGTTTAACACTAAACTCGTTTGACAAATAGACCACTCGTAATCCAAGGTCTATATCTCTCTTCTCGAAAGATTCTCTCTCTCTCTCTCTTCTCTGAGAGTCGATAACTTGTAATCCTATTTCACTTGTCATCAAACAATATGTAATCAGTGCTTCATTATTTAATTAATTCAACTAGTAAATCAAATCTCATAATACAATTATTAAATTGACAATAACATAATCATTTCCATGATTTCATAAATGATATTCAATATAATTCCATGTCATACCCTGTCATAAATCTATAACATCACAACAAATTTACTTATGCCCAAGTAAAAATTAAAAGTATAGCAAGTCAGAAATTAGGGATGTAATAGAATACTTAGCCCCCTAATCATATTGTTGCCCTAAAAACCAAATGCTTGGAGACTTGTGATTAATGTATGATCCCATACTTTCCTATCAACCATCTCTTGCCCCCTCATTGATCCTACTTCATCTTAGGCCCCCTATTTTTCTTTAGTACCTTTGTGCCCCTTTCCCACATCAACACAGTTGATAAAACTCAAGTCAACTGTTTTATTTATTTTTATCGTTAGAGTTCATGGACCATCTTTATCATTCACTCCCTTAGGGGTAAGGGGTATTTTGGTGTTGTAGAAGATCATTTAGCTTCCTCTAAAGGTTGTTTAACTCCTCCTTTAAGTGTTGGTTAGAGTCTTATTTAACTCACTAGGAGGAGCTTGCCTAGTGCCCATCCCTATGATTCCAAGGAGGCTTTTATTTAGCTCTCTTCTTGTAGTTGGAGGCTTGTTTAGCTCCTTGGGAGGCTCGTTTAGCTCCTTGGGAGGCTCATTTAGCTCACTACCCTAGCTTTATCAAGTGACTTGCTCGTTTCCCCAACGTGGCACCAATGAGGAGCTTGTTTATATACGGGCCAGAGGCTTGTTTGTCTCCTCACCTCAATGTTGTTGGGAGGCTTGTTTAGCTCTCTAGGAGGCTTTCTCATCTCCCTTTTAGTGAATTAATTGGAAGTTTGTTTATCTCCTTATTCTATTCCCTCAGTTGGTACACCATAGTCTATTTCTTGTGATATTTACTATCTCTTAGACCCTTTTCTCTCCCCAACCTCCATACTACCATCCACTAGCTCTATCATGCGCTTGATCTTTGATTATTGGTTCCCCATTGGGTAGGCTCTAGCTTAGGAGGCTTTCTTAGTTCCTTGGGATCAATTAGCTATCAATTGAGCTTTATGTATCCCCTATTAATTCTTCCTAACTTGGCTCTCATAGGCCATCCCTTAGTGCTTCATGATGATCCCATTCCATATACTTTATTCCTAAGCCTTGAAACCAATTTATTGAACCTAATTCTAACAATTTGTTTAAGTATTTAGTCTCTCTTGTAGCAAATTCCTCCCCCCTCATTTAGATAGTCCTCCTCCCACCTAAACCACATCCCCCTACAACATGTTTTATCACTCCATGGTGATTTATATTGATGGTTCCAATCAAATTAAACTTGGGCCCAGTAATAGCCATGTAGACGATTTATGAGTCATGGGAAAATGAATTTGTCCGCTAGGTTTTCCTAACTGGTGATACTAACAACTCAATGAAGTACCACACCATCATTAGCACTTTAATGGATGCTCTCTAGATTTAGGTGCCTCCTTTGCACAATTGTATTTTGACTCGTTCTTAGTGGTTTCGCAACTCTTTAGTTTTGGGAGGTCCATAACATCAAGATAACCCCTCTTTAAATCATGAGTCCCATTAGCTACTCTCTCATTTTATCTACTATTAGGTCACCCATATTCCTCATTTTAAAACTCCCAATTTGACGCTTTGGTGAATTAATCCTAGACCACCTTGGATCCTAACACTTACTTTTCATTGACACTATAGAAGTAACTTGTCTCTATTCAATTCCTTCCCATTTAACCAATGTATGTTGTGGATTTCTTTCCTTCCAACTTTCTTTGTTTCTTTGAGAATTTTATTCTTTATCTTTTTGCAAGTGCTTGAGCCTTGGACCTTTTAGCTTTCGTACTATAGTTGCTAACAAATATTTCTACTATTAATCATAAGAGTTAAATACATCATCCCTTAATGGTTTTTTTTTTTATATACACAGGAGAATCAACAGCCAAGGACCAATCCTATAACCCCTGTGGTCGTACCTTGACTATGCCCTCAACCGTACACAACATTTAAATCAGGGCACAAACCTGCGACCACTGTCCCTATTTTTCAATGGCTCAACGTCCGGTCTAACCCTTAATGTTGCATTTATCTCTAGGTAATTCACAATCTTTGTACCTAATAGAATATGGCTTCTCAAACCTTGATGATGTAATACCAAAGTTAGAGAACTCAACTAAGTTGTCTAAGCAATCAACTTAAACAATAACCTCGACCCGCAATGACACAACAGGGTGTGAAAGAACTTAATTTAATTATCAATAAACATAAAGAACTCTAATCAGTAACTTACTACGCGAACTTGAAAATTAAATCTTCGAACACATCCCGAGACTGAGACGATCTCTGACATGAGAACTTTCTCCCATGTTGGCATTAGTTCTGAATCCAAGACAACAGTCTGATCTGACGTCAATCATCCTTGTTAAATGCAGATCTGTCAGAAAACCAATTGAATATTATTTTTCTCAGGTAACTGTATTATTATCTGATCTCTAAATGCGTTTCATGCTTCCATTGCTATCAGATTGTCAGCTACCATTAATGATCGTTGCTCTTTGTCTACAGACTACTCAACGACTTCTGAGTCCTGGAGATATCTGGTTGGTCCAAGGGAGCTTGTGTGGATTTAGAATCCACCAACTTAACTACTTTCATTTGCCCAGGCAAGATTGCTCTTCTTGCTGGAATGCTCCTGCATCAACCATAGTCTTTCTTTTTGACTGGAGCTTTGAACCCGAAATATGAAGGGAGGGTCACACGCTCAACGAGTCGAAAGAGACAGCCAACAACGTCCAAACGATGACAAGGAGAGACAAGGAACATAGAGCAATATGTCCTTATCTATATTTTGTTATCTATTGTTGTACAATTTCGATGTTTTAAATTAGTCTTTCTTTTTGACTGGGGCTTTGAACCTGAAATATAAAGGGAGGGTCACACGCTCAACAAGAAAGAGATAGTCGACAACGTCCAAACGATGACAAGGAGAGACAAGGAACATATAGCAATATGTCCTTATCTATATATTTTTATCTATTGTTGTACAATTTCGATATTTTATATTAGTCTTTCTTTTTGACTGGAGCTTTGAGCCCAAAATATAAACGGAGGGTCACACCTCAACAACGAACCGAAAGAGACAGCCAACAACATCCAAACGATGTCAAGGAGAGACAAGGAACATAGAGCAATAGGTCCTTATCTATATATTTTTTATCTATTGTTGTACAACTTTGATGTTTTATATTTTACTTATTTTTAAGATGAATTTGATTTCTAAATATAATATACTAGTAAAGAAGTAAAGAATATTGTTAAGAACATTAACTAGATATTATTAGATTATTTTTGGGAATTTATTGAAGCATGTTATGAAGTCTTATGTGAGTTTTTTTTCTTTTTTTAGATATAAGATATTTGGAGCGTTAGCCTATATTTGTTTTCAACAAGTTTGAACCTTGTCAAAAAAATGTTTTGCAAGTCGTTTCAATTTACTATATATGCATCATTATTTTTTGAAACCACTAAATAAGAAATCCAAGTAGCATTTAACAAAGAGCAATATAGTTATGTCTTTAAAAGTAACCCCAAAGATCCTACATGCAACTATGAAGGCTCAGTTATGTTCATCATAAACTATCTCTTGCAAAAGGTTTGGAAAAAGGAAGGTCATTGTGTTGAACTAGAGTTAGTGGTCCAAAATGGGTTACTTCAAGAAGTAGGGACACCAATAACATAACATGTGCCATATAGTAGCAGCCAATACTTATCTTTGTAGTATTGTAATAATAATATTTATTTTGTAATTGAAAAGATTAATGAAAATACAATTACCCGTATTTTTAATAGAAAGGAGTTTGCACAATAATATGGTAGTGTGATTTTTTATCTTACAAATAAATATTAAAAGTTTAGAGCGTTCTAAACCATCCCAAAATCCTTAAATATTGAATTGAAAATAACCATTCTTCCTCACTCAATTATGAAATACTTTATACTTTTTCCTTGGAGATAACATCTAGAATTTTTTTTGCGGGGGACATTTACATAATTTTGAAGTCTCTAAAGTCTTCGAGAATTGATTGAAAACACATGTAGGGAGTAGAGCGGCAAATGTAATTTTTCCGGTTGGAATTCCACACCCATGAAACTTTCGCGTTTGACATACATTAATATAAAATTTCAAATCGGCAACCAAGTTTCTTATAAAATCAAGCCATAATTTTTTCATATAAATATCTCATAAAATCTTTTTGGATAATATAATACATTATAATTATATTTATATTAATTTTTATAATTAATAATTTAATATAAATATTGATATCAATAAATTAATTATATCATTAATATTATTCGAAAATTATAACTATAAACTAACTCTTTAAGTAAATAATATAAAATAAAATAACTCTTGAGTACATAAAATAATTTTTAAGTAAATAAAAATAGATAATATAAATAAAAGAAAATAAGTTTTAAATAGTTACGCCGAGAGGCGTTCTTACATTCATAGTATGGATGGGAGTTGAAAGATTCCAGAATTTCTATGTAAACTTATAAGATTCCAATCTAGAATCTTTATTAAAAAAATAAATAGTCAATCCACAAATTAAAAAAAATAAAAAAAAAGAAAGTGAAAGGAATAAAAAGAAAAAAGAAAAAAAGATGGATGACAGTTTCAAAGAAGCCATCACTATGTACTAAGATGAAAGAAAGAAACGTTATGGAATCGCATATGAAAAGACGCACATTCAATCCTCTTTAATTTTTTTTCACGTGTAGAAGAAACATATCAAATTTGTAAGCATACTTTAGATATATTTTTTAAATATAATTATACTAGTTTTAAAGTAAATAAAATAACTCTTATGTAAATAAAATAACTCTTAAGTTAAAAAAAATGGCTCGCAACCAAAGGAAGAAGCATAATGACAATTCACATACCCCTGCTAGGGCTCCTACAATTGCAAATACACCAAGCATCGAGATCATCCTGGAGTCAAAAGTGATTTCAGACACAATGATATTGAAAGAGATTGTTGTAATTGCTAGATTCACATGCCCTAAAAGAGCTCAAAGTGATGTTGAGGCCTGGGTGAAAGAGAATTGGAAAGGCAATTATGTGTTGAAATTCCTCCTGAAAGGTTTCTTTGTGACTGTATTCCTAAACCAGGAGAACCGCGACAATATTCTGTCTAAATCATGGTATATGGGAGAAGATATCCTTTTCATAAAGAAGTGGAGCCCGAATTTTAATCTGGTTACTTTGAGTTCTACTTCCTCTACAACATGGTTACAATTGTACAACTTACCGGTTGAATTCTGGTCCGAAAATTGTTTGAAGAAAATTGGTGATGCCCTTGGAATGTATGTTGACATCGACATGGACACCATGGAAGGCAATTCTTACTTGTATGCTAGATTGAAGGTTGTAGTTATAACATACATTCCAAAGATGATTGTACTGACCACAGATGTGAGCAATTGGACCCAACAGATTGAGATTGAGGAAGTAATTTTTTTGCATGAATTGTCACTGGAGAGATCATGGCTCTTCCTATTGTGAAAGGTAACTTCCTGCCCCGAAAATATGGAAACCGGTGTGAAAAAACATTTTGGAGACCTCTGCGACAAAAGACCAGGCAATAGGATCTCCAAACAACTCCGCAACCAGAATCAATGATGGGCCTCTACCAATAGTCCCACTCCTGAAAAAGGTTGAAGAAGAGTACCCTAAGGATAATCAGGATGTCCCTGACTAGGAGGCAGATTTAGAGGAATTCGAGTGGTCCAATGATGAATCCATGGAAGATGGTGAGATTAGGATTATTGAATCCAGATTCATTCATCAAAATGCTTCAAAGATCGCTAAACCAAATATCCATGCTGGTAAAAAAGAGGTAGGAGATCCAACATACATAAGAGGGAAATGGATGCAAGGGCATAGGGACAAGGTTCAATTAACAAGTTTCTGAAACACAAGGGAGGGAAGCCCTCCCTTGTGGAGCCATGAAGCTCTCTACTTGGAATGTTAGGGGATTGAATGCCCCTAACAAACGACGCTTGATTAAGCGTCAACTGCAATCTATGAATTCTGACATTATTTTACTTCAAGAAACAAAACTCAAGGATGACAATGGGAAAAGTATTTCTGTCTCATTGTACTGGGTGGAATGGCAACTTTTTTTTTATGATTGGTGCCTCGAGGGGCCTAGGGCTCCTATGGAGGCCGAATAGGTTTCAATTGGAGATGCTTTTAGAGGATTCAAACTGGATGATGGCAAAGGTTTGATGCCTACATTCCAGAGTTTCTTTCCACATATTCAACATCTATGGTCCTATTAAAATGGATGAGAAAGCTAAGGTATGGGAAAGTGTGTTTAATTTCATTTCTATGTTCAATTTGGAGCTATACGTTTTAGGTGGTGACTTTAATATTGTTTTATCCAATCTAGAAAAAAGAGGGGGCAGATCTTATGTAAGCAAAGCATAGAAAGAATTCCAAGAATTTGTCAGCTCCCTTGGCCTAGTGGATTCTATTCCAAAAAATGGGAACTACACTTGGACCAATAGAAGGCAAGGCTTTACCAACATCATCGAAAGATTAGATCGGTTCCTGTATTGCCCCAATTGGCTTAATAAGCCCTTAATATTAGAATCTACTATTGCCCCTATATCTAGCTCTGATCATTACCTAGTTGTCCTCTTAATGTCAAATGATCAAGCTCCTGTGAAATTCCAATTCAAGTTCGAGAGAATGTGGCTTAGACATGAATCTCTCCATGACTTGTTAGAAAAATGGCAGGATGAGGCGTAAATTCAAAAAGGAACTAAAACGTTTATGATGGAAAAATTCTCTTTACTATCAAAAACCACCTCAGGGAATGAAACAGGAAAACCTTCAAAAATATTTTCAAAGAGAAAGAAAGAATTGAAAACAAACAAGCTGCTCCCAATGAAGTTATCTTGGAGAAAGGAATGTTGTAAAGGGAGTTTGAAAAAGAGAAGGAGCTACTAAATGAATACCACAAAGTACTAAGGCGTGACCTAAAATTTATTGGGGATCTAAATCTAGAGAGACGTGGCTCTGTAGTGTCATAAATTGTCACCCTGGACAATTTCACACAAAGTTTAGCACCCTCTTGAATGATGTATCAATTTTGGGTCTTGATTAAGGATCTTGGCTAAGTCCTCGGGCAACCTACCCTTTTGGGAGCTAATTGGCTAGGACCCTAGCGCCCAAGCACTAGTGTCCTGCTAGTTAAGTCCTAAAAAGGTTTGAGTTAAGGTATGTTGGCCTTATTTTCCTTGGGTGATGCATCATGTTGGCCTCATTTTATTTTGGGCCCTTGAAAAGTAATTAGGATTCATATATAAACAAATTTTGAACACACATAACCCTCCTAATGACTCTATGATAATTCTCTCTAACAAGGTTTCTATATCTTTATCTATCTACAAGCTCTCTACTTATGTAGATTATTGTTGTATACACTAACCCTTGTAGGTCTTCAAGGAAGCTTCTTCCTCCTTCAACACCTTGTGGATGATCCATGTTGCAACATGCTTTCACCTAGGGTTTCATACTCATGATAACTCTATTCCTTTTCATTTGATTACAACAATCTTTATTACATGTTTTTCCTTTGCTCATCACGAGCACGCACTCTCTATCACTCTTATCATTGTTGTTGTGGAGGTGGGAACACCATTCACAGGGTTTGACTTAGGAAATCCCCTAAACAACACCAACATTTTCCCTTCTTTTATGTGTGCAGGTTGAAGACCAAGATCCAAATAGAAACGACTGACAGAAAGACAAAATTATAGGTTTAGGAGTCTCTCAAACTTTGGATAGCCTAAAACCCTAGGACACTAGCGCTTGGGCACCCTAGTCCCTCTAGATCTAGCCTTGATTCATGTGGTGGACTCTGACAGCCCTGCTCAACTCTCCTTTGCTCTAGTTTTCTGGGTTTTTAGTCTCAATAGGTCAGTGACTCCTATTTTGTTCTATTTCATCATGGAAACCATTGATCTAGTCTAATTGCCTCAATCTCTTTGATTACAACAAAGGAATAGAGATCTCACCAACCCAGCAAGGCTCTCCTCAAGGGACAACAACCTTGCTTGAAGCTGTTGGTGGCTTGTGTTCTAATGTTTGATTAAAAGGATTGACCTAGTTAGTTGATTAGTGATTAGGTCTCTTCTTTTCAATCTTACCACGAATACCAGGAAGTACTAAGGCATGAGGAAATTTACTGGCGATCTAAATCTAGAGAGATGTGGCTCAAGGAAGGAGATCTGAATACAAAATTCTTCCATAATTCAACCAAAGCAAGGAGAGTGCAAAATAAAATTTCTTCCCTAAATCTTGAGGATGGAACCACCATTTCCAATCCAGTATATATACAAAATGAAGTTGTGAAACACTTTCAAAGCTTGATTGTAAATCCAGAGATATCCAATTTCCACTGCCAGAATTTCTTCCTGGACCTAATCCCTAATTATGTAAGTAGACAACAAGATGCTATGTGCCCCTATAATACTAGAAGAAGTCAAGAGTGTAGTATTCCGGATGCAACCAGACAAGGCTCCAGGCTTAGATGGATTCCTAACAGGATTCTTTTAACATTTTTGGGACATCTTAGGCAATGACGTTTAGGAAATGATGGAGGAATCTAAGACTTCTAGATGCATCATGAAGGACTTCAACTCCACCCTTATTGCCTTAATTCCACAGAAAGATTATGTGGACTCTCTATCATATTTTAGACTGATTTCTTTATGTAACATCTCATACAAAATCATCTCCAAGGTAATAGAAAATAGGCTAAAGTTGATCAAGCCAAATCTCATATCTGAGGACCAAAGTAGATTTACTCCTAGATGCACTATCATGGATGGCATAATCATTGCTCATGGAGCAATCCATTCAATATGTGCCTCCAACCAATCATGTATGTTAATCAAAACATACATAAGCAAGGCCTATGATCGCGTGGACTGGTGATTTCTCCTTGTCATACTGAAGAAATTTGGATTCAGCTCTCATTGGTTGCAATGGGTTTATAGCTGCATATCAACAGTTTGGTACTCAATTTTGGTTAATGGTAGCCCTACTAGTTTTTTTGAACTGACTAGAAGTCTCTGTCAAGGTGACCCTTTATCACCTTTTCTCTTTGTCATCATGGCCAAAGCCCTTGGGAAGGCAATTAAGGCTCAAGTTGCAAATGGAAGATGGAATGGAGTTCACATTGCAGATAATTTCCCCCCATCACCCATCAGTAATTTGTCGAAGACACCATTCTCTATGGTATGTCATGCATGAGGGAAGCTAACTCCATAAAAGAAACCTTGGAGAGATATGTGCATGTGTCTGGACAAAGCATCAATAAGCACAAATCCCACATATTTTTTCAACACTAAGAGCAACATCAGAAGGAGGATTGCAACCCTATCAAAATACAATATTGAATCATTGCCTGGTAAATACCTTGGCATCCAACTATTCAAAGGTTTTGTGAGAACAAGTTTATGGGAAGAGACCATAGAGAAGTGTCGCATCAAGGCAACTTCATGGAAATGAAAGTGGCTTAGCATGGTGGGGAAAATCACTATGGTGAAGGCAGTCCTCTCTGCAATTCCAATTTACCTTCTCTCAAGCACACAAATCACGGGGAAGGCTAATAGTTTGTTGGAAGGTATCTTCAAGAAATTCCTATGGGAAGGATCGAAGGAAACAAGGAGAGTTCTCCTTTTTATATAGGAGATGTCATGCAAGAAAAATAATGATGGTGGTCTTGGGCTCAGAAGAATAAAATTACAAAACTATGCAATGGGAGCTAAGTTAATTTGGAAGATGTATGCGGATCCCTCTACTCATTGGTGTCGATTACTCCAATGCAAGTATCTTGATAATGTAGACCCCTGTTAAATTCTAACTACATCAAATCCCCTAGGGATTCTCACATTTAAAACTTCTTGATTTAGTTCCGGCCCATTATCACAAATCATTTGTCCTGGACCATCAATAATAGTCGTTTGGATTTCTTTTGGAAGGATTCATGCAATGCATTTCCCTCGCTGGTGGAAATTAGAGACTTCATAATATTATGGAAATACTCACTGATACATGGGGATCGCGAGTCTCTGATTATCTTCTCCCTCTGTGAATGGTTCCTCTGTTTGGAGATGGAAAGACCTTGATGCAATTTCAGAGTCAGAGAACTAAAACTCATATTAAAGCAAATCCTTGCATCAAGGGACATCTTTATAAAATAGAAAGAGGATCACATTGTCTGGATGAGGGTGAAATTTGGTACATATGCAGTCAAGCTAGGATATAAAATTTAGAAAGGTATTATATCTAGGGCGACTGGTTGTCAGAGCTATGTTGGAGCCAATGGTGTCTCCCCAAAGCATGTGCATTTGCCTGGATTGTCCTGCACAAGAGAATCCTGACAAGGGACTGATTGAAGACCATAAGCATTTTGGGTCCCTTTAGATGTGTACTCTATAGAAATGAAGAAGAAAGTGTGAGTCATCTATTATTGAATTGTGAATTTGCCAATAAATGCTGGAAATAGTTTCTCAATAGTCTCGGATGGTTTGGTGCTCTGCCCAATGACAGACTAGATCTTTTCCACAATTGGCCCAAATTGAGGAATTCTCTTTGGGAAGGAATTTGAATTTTTGGTCCATCATTAATCATATGAAACCTATGGAGAGAATGCAATAGTAGAATTTTCAGAGATACAGAGCTATCAATTGAGGGTGTTATAACGAAAATTGAGGAAAGCATCTGTGAAATAGTCATGTCCAAACAAAGATCCTTGAGAGCACATCCTAGGCCAGTCACTACCTGGGATGAATCCATCATGAGGAAGTGGAAGCTACTCAAGGCTTCCCCCTCATATGCTACAAGAAGCCCATACATACCCAAGAAGATCAGGCGTGAATCCATAAAATGGCATCCACCCTCGAGTGGGAGATTAAAGCTGAATTTCAACGGTGCTACCAAAGGGAACCCCAGGATTTATGGCACATGGTGCATTCTTAGAAATTGATGCAGAGTGCACAGAGGAAGTGTCAAAACTTAACAAATGGCTGTATATACTTCCGTTGACTTGCGATCACCAGCTTCCTTCACCGTCGCTGCCGATCGCCTCTTGCATCCAACACAATGTATATGCGCAATGTATATTTTCAATATACATTCGGGAGATGCATTCTCCACATACATTTAGAACATGCATTTAGAAATTGATCGTTGACCTTCCTTGTATCTCACCCGATGTACTTTCACAACATACACACGAACATACAACTGCGATATACACACAGAAAGTATATCCGGTGAAACAACACAAATCTTACGCCGATGCACTGGGTTACTTTGACTACCCTTCGGGCAGACTATTGTGTCTGACTTAGTTCTTCTTGTTTTTCCGGCCAAACAACCATCGTCTGGGCCTTCTCCGACGGTTATTGTTCTGTCAGTGACAAACTCTGCAACGCAGACACTCTCTGCATTCGCTGAATCCTAGCACATGGAGATGCTAGGCTCGATCAGCACATCCCACACTCGATCCTGACACTAAACGTAAACAAAAAAAAACACTAAATGTACAAACAGACCCATTCCACCGATTTTGAAGAAATCTTGTCGGTGGAATGGCTCAGTAACCCATCCGAATGACAAAATGGAACTAACTATAGTGACATGGTGAAAGAACACAAACAAAACAGGATCTTTTATTTATCTTGGGAACTTCTGCACTGAAAATAATTCTTCTATCTTCTTACTGTTACTCTACCACAAATCACACCCAATTTCTATCTTACTCCTCTCTTTCTCCTTTTGTTCACTGAACTATTTATACATGTTCTTGTTCGTGACAGTTTGCATCGGTGGGAATGCCAACCATTCTGCAACTGTCAACCTATTCAGTTACAATGCATTTGCTCTTCCACTACCAGACCCTACGACTTGTCCTATTCCACTTAGACTCACACGTGGCACTAGGCCTTACAATTGATCACGTGGACCTTATAAAACTCCAAAATATCAAAAGAACATGAAATTAATTAAGGTATCTAGGTGCCCCTGCACCATACTCCCGGGGTGTAAAAGAACTCAAGTCCCTTGAGGAACCAAGTCAGAAACAGTAACACCATGTTTGATGATGTCCTCTTCGCTCATCTAGTAGCATCTTCATCAGGCAAACCACACCATTTGACCATATACTGTTTGTAGGTTTTATGCCTGGTCTTCTTCTGAACTTTGGTGTCCAAAATACATTCTAGCTGCACTGGCTGACTCGGTGGAAGATCAGATATCCATTCTGCATCCCTTGCTTCTGTCACATTTGAACCAGCAACATTGTTTCCTCTGAATGGAAACAGGTCGGACACATTGAAAATGGGTGATATTGTGAAACCTGGAGGAAGTTCAATTTCGTATGCATTAGGCCCAAACTTGTGTACAATCTTACATGGACCTATCTTCTTCATAAGAAGCTTCGTGGGCTGTCCCTTCGGAAGCCTTTCCTTCTTCAGATATGCCATCACCAAATCTCCAACTTTGTATTGGACATCCCTTTTCTTCTGATCAGGTCTCTCTTTGTATTTCCCTGTGTTCTTCTGTATAGTTCCTCTGACAGCATCATGGATATCTTTCATACTTACTGCAAAATCTTCTCCTTGTGCACTCTTTTTCTCCATGTTCTGGAGATCCCTGAGCTCCAAAATTCCCCTAGGATGAATCCCATATACAACTTCAAAAGGACTCTTTCCTGTGCTCCTATTAATAGAATCATTATATGCAAATTCCACCCGTGGGATGATCATATCCCATGCTTCTCCATGCTATTGAGTCAAACACCTCAAAAGATTACCCAATGATCTATTCACCACCTCAGTTTGTCCATCCGTCTGAGGGTGATATGCTGACGTGAAAGACAATTGGGTGCCCAATTTCTTCCACAAGGTGCGCCAAAAATGTCCCACAAACTTGGAATCTCTGTTAGTGACAATATTCAATGGCAAACCATGAATTCTTACTATCTCCTTGAAGAAAAGACCAGCAATATGTGAAGCATCATTAGTACATTTACATGGCACAAAATGAGCCATTTTACTAAACCTGTCAACAACCACAAACACACTGTCAAATCCTCTTTGAGTCCGGGGAAGACCCAAAACAAAATCCATACTGATGCACTCCCATGGCCTTTGCGGAATTGGAAGTGGTTGATAGAGATCTGCATTTGATGAAGTCCCTTTTGCCTTCTGGCAAATATTACAACCTTCCACAAATTTCCTGACATCTGTTTGCATCTTAGGCCAGAAGTAAAGCCTTCTCACTTGTTCCAATGTCTTGTCTAGTCCAAAATGACCTCCAAGACTACCGCAATGTTTCTCTTTTATGATGTTCTCCCTCATGGAACACCTAGGTACACACAGTTGGCTGCCTTTGAACAATAGCCCTTGCTACAACAAATATTCAGAAAAATTAGAATGATAGGAATATGAAAACTGTGAACAAACTGCATATATCTCCTTGAAGTCCTCATCATCCTGATACATATTCTTGAGAGAATCCACTCCCACACTTTATAACTGGATTTCCTGTATAGTGCACACTCTTCTGCTCAGAGCATCTGCCACCTTGTTAGCTTGTCCCTTCTTATGTTTGATGGAAAAAGTATACACCTGGAATTGTTCAACCCACTTCATATACCTGTGATTTAGTTTCTCCTACAAATTCAGAAAACTCAAAGCATGGTTGTCAGTATAAACAATGAATTCCTTGGGCAAGAGATAATGTCTCCATTTTTTCAATGCTTGCACCATTGCATACAATTCTAGATCATATGTGGAATACTTCCTTTTAGCATCATTCAGCTTCTCACTAAAGAAAGCAACAGGTCTGCCTCCTGACTCAAGATAGCACCAATGGCAAGGTTACTGGCATCACATTCTATAGTGAACAACTTATTAAAATCAGGCAAAACCAAAATGGGTTTCTCTGCTATTTTCTGTTTAAGAATCTCAAAAGATTCATCTGCTGCTCTATTCCAAACAAACTTAATTTTCTGTCCTCCTTTTATGGTATCTAGAATGGGTGTACAAACATGGCTGAATCCTCTTATGAATTTCCTATAAAAAGTTGCCAACCCATGAAAACTTCTCACATCACTTACTGTCTTAGGTGCTGGCCAAGACATAATAGCCTTTACCTTTTCCGGATCCATTTTCAAATTACCCTGGGATATCACAAATCCCAGATATGTGAGTTATTCCTTCATGAAGACACTCTTCTCCATATTGGTCATCTTTTTCTCCTCATGTAGTTTCTTCAACACCTCTTCCAAATGCTGCAAATGTTCTTCCTTTGTCTTGCTGAAAATCAGAATATCGTCAAGATAGACAACAAATTTGCCAATAAAATCTTTCAATACCTCATTGATTAGACGCATGAAAGTGCTTGGAGCATTGGACAGTCCAAATGGCATCACCACCCACTCATAAAGACCCTCATTAGTCTTAAAGGCTGTCTTCCATTCATCCCCTTGTCTAATCCTGATCTGATGGTATCCACTTTTGAGATCAATCTTAGAAAAGTACCGAGCTCCACCCAAACAATCCATGAGGTCCTCTAATCTGGGCATAGGAAACCTATATCTGATGGTGATCTTATTTATGGCTCTTGAATCAGTACATAACCTCCATTTTCCATCCTTCTTGGGAGCTAAAATTGTAGGTACAGCACACGGACTAAGACTTTTCTTCACCAAGCCCTTATCCAACAGTTCTTGAACTTGTTTAGCAATCTCCTCATTCTGATTAGGTGTCATTTTATAAGCTGGTTTATTTGGCAATGTGGATCCTGGGATGAAGTCAATCTGATGACTTATGTCTCTTACAGGGGGTAGTGTATTGGGCATATCCTCCACCATGATACTCTTATACTTGTCTAACAATACCTGCACTTCCTTAGGGACTTTTTCCTTGTTGTTTTTAGACAAATCAGAATTGTCTTTAGGTTTCAGAATCAGAGCATACCCCTGGGTTCCCTCTTCTTTCAGAGTATGGAGAAACTCTTTCCCACTCACTAACATGATACTTGATCCTACATTCTTGTTTACACCCTCTTCTGGTAAAGGATCCATCTTATACTGTCTACCATTCTTGGTGATAACAAAAGAATTGGATTTACCATCATGCTGGGCTTGTACATCATACTGCCAAGGTCTACCTAACAGTAAATGGCATGCATCCATGGGAATTATATCACACAAAAGTTTATCCCCATATTCCCCTATTTGAAATTCTACCCAAGCTTGTTCATCAACCAAGACTTGTTGCCCTTTGTTCAACCAGGACACTTTGTATGGACTAACATGTGGCAATCTTTTCAAATTCAATTTCTCTACCATTTCTACTGAAACTAAATTTTTAGTTGAGCCAGAATCAACAATTACCTTACACCTTTTGCCAGAAACTTTACACAGAGTTCTAAATAGTGTCTTCCTTTGCAGTGGTTCTTTGTTCTGTGGTACCTTCAGCATCGTCCTTCTCATCATGAGATTCTCTCCATCTTGTGCTGGAATTGTGCTTCCCATAGATGAGTTCACACTCTGACAATCTTCTTCTTGAATCAACTGGCTCCTTCTATCTCCTCCATAAGAGCTTGAGGCTTTCTCCGGACACTTGCCTGCTATGTGCCCAATTTGGTTACAATTATAACATCTTCCCGTGAAGACATTAGGACCTCTGCCTGGTCCACCAAATCTACCTCTTCCATTGGGTCTCCTTCCTCTGAAACCCCCTATGGAACCAGATTCTCCACTGTGTTCTTGTTGACTGAACTCCCCTTGATTCTTTTGGAACTGATTTCTGCCACCGAAACTATTTCTGCCTCTGAAGTTCCTTCCACCTCTGCCTCTGTTTTGTTGTTCTCCTTTCCTTTTCTGCTTCTCTTCTACTCTCAGTGCCACTTGGAAGCATTTGTCCACGGTTTCTGGTGTCAAGATGGTAATCTCATCTTGTATGCTATATTTCAGGCCATTAATATACCTGGCAATTCTTCCCTTTTCATCCTCAGCAAGCCCACACCTTAGAGACAATTTGTGAAATTCCTCTGTGTAGGTGGATACATCCATGTCCTTCTGTCTGAGGTTCTGCATTTTCCTGTATGTCTGCACTTCATAATCCGCTGGTAGGAACTGAGCCTTCATCCTCTCTACCATCCGACTCCAGGATGAGATCATGCTCTTGCCACTCTTCACCCTTTCTCCCTGGGTGTAGTTCCACCACGTGAGTGCAGCACCCTTCAATTTCGTCTTTGCAAACTTGACTCTTCTATTCTCCGGTACCTCCTTTTACTCGAAGTAATTGTTCAAAGCCTTGACCCATTCGATGACTTCTTCTGTGTCCATCTTTTCACTGAACATCAGAATCTCCATTCTTGATTCAGACGATTCCTTACCAAGTGATTTTATGGCCTCCATAAATTATTTCTGATCTGTAGATATATCTGTCTATCCTGAGGTTGTTTCCTCTTCCCTGTCTTCTTCTTCTTCTTCTTCATTAGATTCATCATTTGATTTCTTTCCTATCTTTAGTGCCTTCAACTCAGCCTGGAGTGTTTCCTTGATTCCAACCTTGACTCCAACCTCGATCATTTCTTCCATCTCTTGGAGCTTTTTAAGCACTTCTGCTGTCATCCCCTTCGGAGGCATGGCACTGGCCTCTCCTTCGCTCTCTCTATCTGACATAAACATTCACAGATCTGTCACACACAGGACGTCCAAAGCTCTGATACCAAAATGATGCAGAGCGCACAGAGGAAGAGTCAAAACTTAACAAATGGCTGTATATACTTCCGTTGACTTGCAATCACCGGCTTCCTTCACCGTTGCTACCGATCGCCTCTTGCATCCAACACAATGTATATGCGCAATGTATATTTTCAATATACATTCAGGAGATGCATTCTCCACATAAATTCAGAACATGCATTCAGAAATTGACCGTTGACCTTCCTTGTATCTCACCCAATGTACTTTCACGACATACACACGAACATACAACTGCGATATACACACAGAAAGTATATTCGATGAAACAACACAAATCTTATGCCGATGCACTAGGTTACTCCGACTACCCTTCAGGCAGACTACTGCTTCCGACTTAGCTCTTCTTGTTTTTCCGCCCAGACAACCATCGTCTGGGCCTTCTCCAACGGTTATTGTTCTGTCGGTGACAAACTCTACAATGCAGACACTCTCTACCTTCGCCAAATCCTAGCACATGGAGATGCTAGGCTCGATCAGCACATCCCACACTCGATCTCGACACTGAACGTAAACAAAAACAAAAAAACACTAATTGTACAAACAGACCCATTCCACCGATTTCGAAGAAATCTCATCGGTGGAATGGCTCAGTAACCCATCCGAATGACAAAATGGAACTAACTACAGTGACACGGTGAAAGAACACAAACAAAATAGAATCTTTTATTTATCTCGAGAACTTCTGCACTGAAAACAATTCTTCTATCTTCTTACTATTACTCTACCACAAATCACACCCAATTTCTTACTCCTCTCTTTCTCCTTCTGTTCACTGAACTGTTTATACATGTTCTTGTTCTTGACAGTTTGCATCGGTGGGAATGCCAACCGTTCTGCAACTGTCAACCTATTCAGTTACAATGCATTTGCTCTTCCACTACCAGACCCTACGACTTGTCCTATTCCACTCGAACTCACACGTGGCACTAGGCCTTACAATTGATCACATGGACCTTATACAACTCCAAAACATCAAAAGAACATGAAATTAATTAAGGTATCTAGGTGCCCCTGCACCAGAAATGAAGAAGGGAAGCTAATTTAAGCCTTGTTGAAGAAGCTGATGCATGGAACTAACAATGAAGTGAAGTTCTAGCCCCTTTTGGCAGGCCTCAGAATGTGCAAAGATAAGAATGTCTCCAAAATCAACATTGAGTGTGACTCACAAATATGCATAAATGCAATATCTAGCCACAATACTTTGAATTGGAAGCTTAGAAACATTTTGAAATTAATCTGGGTTGTTTTAGAAGGCATAGAGGACTTCAGACTCATGCATTACTTTCGAGAAGCTAACAGAACTATGGACCAACTTGTAAACTTCATGTGTAACTAGAGTGAACCGGAGATTGTTGATTGCAACCCACATGCATGGGGTACGTTGGCGGAGTGATAATCCAAAGGAAGAAAGTGCTTGGGCAGATATCCTTACGGTCAATTAACGCACATCACATGGGGGTGTGTAGAGCTGATCAAGGCATATCATATGACATGCGAAGCTGTCTGCAAGAAAACCTCGCGGCTTTGTAGTCGATCTTGAGGTAGATTTACTAGCCAAAATGGGATTGCAAGTAAAGATGATGCATCGGGAGAATGGAAAACTTCCCTTCAAATGTGGTTCAGTCATTTTCATTCGGCACAAATATGGCAATAGAGCTATGACATGCATCAAGGTGGGCAGAGCCGATTGCCCTTGTGACACTAACGACCTCACCATCTAACTTAGGCATGTTTTTTGGTATAGAACGAGGAGGTGGATAAAGCTCCACGTCAGGTTCTAAATGAGAGTGCCATTAATGAGCATGTTCATAATCATATTTTACTATGTAAGTTCCTTGCAGACTTTACGCTCGCCCAGAGGCATAAGGGGCTGATGAAATTGGTGGCAAAGAAATTGGTTGTGCCTCATCTGCAACAGGTTGCTATCAAGGGGATATCTTCTTTCAACAAAAAGCCTAAGACTAGAAATTGGGGCGGTGTTTTTGACATTGCAACTGTAGTAAAGAGTGAGGACATCAAGCAGGCAATATCTCTTTTCAGGGATGGTGTTACCTGTGATAACATGGAAACATTCTCCTTCTACGTAGGGCATATGGTGCCTCCTCACTCTCAAGCAAGTCGAAACGGTCACTGAATTTGCAGCTGGGGTGAGGTTTATACTACATAAACTCCCCAAGTAACATCATGTTGCCCTTGTGGCCAATGTATTGTCACCTTGTGGCTTATGTATTTCTATTTTTTATTAATGTCAAAGGGAGCTATCCCCAAGGTAGCATTTTACGAATAAAAAAAACTCTTAAGCAAATAAAAGAATTCAATCCTATATCTCTCTACATTTTTAGATAAATGTATTCAAGATATCTATACTAATACTAATAGTTATTTTATTTGTTTGATTCTACTAGCCAATGATTTTAACATTGATTGTGAAGATGTTGAAGATGTTGTTCAGGTGATTATGAGTAGATAGATTCTTCATGACTCCCTTTAGATGTTATACTATTCTCAAGTAGTCGCTATTTTTCTATCCAATGCTATGGATCTCATTCAAAACCTCATTCTTCTTAAGAAAATTACATTTGATTATGTGCAAAATCATCTCATTGTAGAAGAGAGTTTCAATTCTACAATTAAAAAGTATGATTTCTTCAATGGTAAAGCATTGGTTGGGGTTTTATTCACTCATAGAGAAATTCAAAAGGACCCAGTTGTTGTGTGTGTTTATAATGCTATAAAAAGTAGGTTGCAAAATGATTGTTTAGTTACAATGGACAATTCAGTTCACTACCACTAACTAGATCTTTGCCCTAAATTTGTAGCAAAAGTGAATAATACATTTCAAGTCCTACACTTCATGTTGAATCATGCTCCTAGTCCACCTATGCTTCTTGGGGATACCAGGCATAATATTAATCATGCTACAGTAAATGTTGTTGCTCATGTTCAAGAGCCTCTTCTTTCAGTTCCTAATCTATAGCTCCCAGTTTCTAGTCGATGGCATACATCTATTTTGGATCAATTTTTTGGCTCTTTTTATCTTGTTTTATTTTTGACAAAAGGGCATTTTGTAATTGATCATCTTCAACCCTGGTTTCATGGTGGATCTTTATGTAAAAACTTCTATTTCTACTATATTTAATATAATGTTTAGGTGTTCTCACCTTTTGCCCAAAAAAATAGTTATTTTATTTGCTTAAAAAATAATTGTATTTTACTTTACAACTATTTAAAAATTGTTTTCTTTTTTACACTATTTTTTTAATTTTTATTTGAAGAGTTATTTTTATTTTTTAAGAGTTGTTTTGTTTATTTTATTTATTCAAGAGTTGTTTTACTTTCGAACTATTTAAAAATTATTTTATTTTATTTATATTGTTGACTTTATTTTTATATAAAAAATTATTTTCCTTTACTTAAGAGTTATTTTATAATTATTTTATTTACTTGAGATTTTTTTACTTTAAAACTATTATTTTATTTAACTAGCATAGATATCTTAAATACATCTATCTAAAATATGTCAAGAGATATAGTCTCTAGGCGCCTATCTATTTTTAACAATATAGGTGCCTCAAGACTCATATCTCTCAGTGTCTTTTAGATAGATGTATTTAAGATATCTATGCTAGTACATAATACTTTTAAAATAATTATATTAACTAGCATACTGATATTTATAAAATATATCTCTCGGCACCTAATGTTAGGATTAGTGATTAAAAAATAGGTGCCTCGAGAAGGATATCTCTAGGCGTACTTTAGATATATTTTTTAAATATAGGTATGCTAGTAGCATCTGGAGCGGCAAGCTTAATTCTAACTATATTATATATCTTAAGTTCATTATTATAATTACATAATATAATATTATAATATAGATTAGATATATTATCATAATATTTTATATAATTATTATATTATTATATATAATATTATAATATAGTTTCGATTTAGGGTTTTAATCATGTTTTAAATTATGGTTATGGTAAGAATTAGAATTAGAGTTAGGATTATGATTAGGAATAGAGTTACGATGTTAGGATATTTATATTTAGAGAAATATGTGCTAAGTGTAAATTTAGGATCATGGTTTAATTAGGGCTAGGGTCGGATTAGGGTTATGCTTAAAATTAGGGTTACAATGAGGTTTTAATCTAATTAGGGTTATGGTTATGTTTATAAATCTTATTAAATTTAATGTTTTATTCATGTACCAAATTATGGTTCGGGTTAGGGTTCAAATGAAGGTCAAATTTAGAATTAGGGTTTTGTTTAGGGATTGGGTTAGGATTAGGCTTATAAATGGGGTTAGATATAGGGTTAGGATTATAAATCAATGCTAAGTGTAATCTTGTGGTTATGGTTAGAATAGGGTTAGATATAGAATTAGTTTTAGATTGAGGGTTATGATTATAATTAGGGTTTGGATTATCGTCAAAACCAAGGTTAGATTAGAATTAGGATTTTGTTTAGGGATATAGTTAGTTTGAGGGTTATAAATAGGGTTAGATTTATAATTAGGGTTAGGTTGAGGGTTATGATTACAATTAGGGTTTAGGTCAGAATTAGGGTTATGCTTAAATTAGGGTTTGGGTAAGAATTCTAATCTTGTTCCATAATTGTAACCTAAACCCTAATTCTATCCCTAACTGTAATTGCATTGATAATCTTAATTTTTCCCTTAATCCTAACCCTAATTTTATCGTTAATCATAACTAAAACCATAATTCTAACCCTATCCCTAAATATAATTGTAACCCTAAGCCTAATTGTGTCCCTAATACTAACCATAATTCTAAGTATAATTCTAACATTGATTCTAACCAAAACATAATTCTAACCCAACCCTAAACCTAACCCTAATATTCAGGCCAATACTAACCTTAATTCTAACCCCAACCCTAACCCTATTTATAACCTAAACCCTAACCCTAACCCTAATTCTAACACTAATTCTAACCTTAATGATAAACCTAATTCTATTACTAAGCTTAATTCTAACCCTAACCCTAATTCTACCCCTAGATCTAGTTAATTTCTAATTCCATCCCTAATTCTAACCTAACCCCAACCCTAATTCTAACCATAGTTGCTTGACCCTAATTTTAAACCTAATTGTAATAATAATTGTAATCCTAATTCTAACCTGAACCCTAAGCCCAACCCTAATTGTAACCCTAACCCTAACATTCAAGGCAATACTAACCATAATCTAACCTAAACCCTAACCCTAATTCTAACATTAATTATAATCGTAAGCCTTACCCTAATTCTAATTGTAATTGTAACCCTAACCCTAATTATTACCCCAATATTGATTATATTACTAATTCAAACCCAAATTATAACCCTAACCCTAATTCTAACACTAATTCTAACTGTAATCCTAACCCTAACATTTAGGCCAATACTAACCCTAATTGTATTCCTAAATCTAACCCTAAACCCCACCCTAATTCTAACCATAGTTCTATATATAGATATAAATGTAAATGACCATTATTGTTTTAATTTAATTAAAAATGATTTCATTTCAATTAAAACTAATTTTATTTCTTGATTAAAACTAAACGGTAAGTTCTTCCCTTAACCTTGTTATTCATTTATTTGTAATATATACATAAAGGGGATTCTCACACAAAATGGGTACATTTTATTTGATTTCAAGTGATCATAGTTCATCATATCCTCATCTAGTTATTGTAATCTCAAATGATTTATGGAATTAAATTATTGAAAAATTAAAGAATAAGCCACAAGGTTTAACCTTTAGGGGTTAGGGTTGTGATTAATGTATAGAGTTTAGGTTTGAAGGTTAAATGTTTTGGGTTATTTGTTGAAAGTTTAGTGTTCAAATTTAAGGCTTAATGTTTAGGCTTCACAGTCATAGGCTCTTTACTTAAGGAAGGTTGAACATGTAGGGATGAGGGTTTAGAGTACATGGTTTAGGGTTTTAGGTTGACACTTGAGGTCCAAATTTTTAATTCTATTGCTAACCCTAATTCTATCGCTAACCCTAATTCTATATGTAACACTATTTTATCCCTGACTCTAACCCTAATTCTAACCTTGACACTAATTATATCTCTAACCCTAATTCTAACCCTAATCATAATTCTATCCCTAACCACAATCATAATTCTAACTCTAACCCTAATTATTTTTTTCTATAAATATTCTCCATGATTGTAACCCTATCTATAATTCTATCGCTAAGCTTAGTTCTATCACTAACCCTAATTCTATCCCTAACCCAACCCTAATTCTAACTGTAACTGTAATCTCAACCCTAATGTTTTTTGGGTTCTATATATTTACCCTAGTTGTAACAACTATCATATTGTTTTTGTTATATATATTTTTCTAATTTTTAACCCTAATTCTAACCCAATTATAATGAAACCCATAACCCTAACTCCATCCCTAACCCTAACCCCAATTCTATCCCTAACCCTAATTCTAACCCTAACCCTAACCCTAATTCTGACCCTAACATTAATAGCAACCTTGATCCTAACCCTAACCCTTATTCTAACCCTAACCCTAACTGAAGCTCTAACCCTTACCCTAATTATATTTGTAAACCTAATTCTATCCCTAACCCTAATTGTATTGCTAACCTTAATTCTATCCTTAACCCTAACCCTAATTATAACCCTAATTATAACCGTAATTCTAATCAAAACCCTAATTCTAACCATAACATAACCCTAATTATATTTCTAACCCTATTTCTAGTCTTAACTCTAATTCTAACCTTAACTCTAATTATATTTGTAACCCTAATTCTAACCCTAATCATAATTCTATCCCTAACCCTAATTCTATCCCTAACTGTAACCCTAATTGTAATTTTAACTCTAAACTTATTCCTAATATTTTTTGGTTATATATATTTGCCCTAATTCTCTCTCTAGATAGTAGTCACTACACAACACTTATTTTATATAAAATTATATAGTTTATGTAATTAGATGTGTTGATTTGTTTTCAAAAAATTGATGTGATTAGGTGTGTTAATTTTTTTTCATTAAATTAATTATCATATTTATTGTTTGTAGGTATAAAATTGTTATTTTCATTCCTATGTAATTAATTTTTTTTTAATGATTACTTCTTATATAACATTCCTTTCAATAGTTAAAGGTAAATTTTAGGTATTAAAAATATGACAACTATTTATCACTTTTTACTGTGAATAAGATATAAAATTGCTACTAACTATTTGATAATTAAATTGGATGATGTTTGAGTTCCCTAACATTACTTCTAGCATAGATATCTTAAATACATCTATCTAAAAGACGCTGAGCGTCTATCTATTCTCAATAACATTTTCAATATAGGCGCCTCGAGATTGATATCTCTTGGCGTCTTTTAGATAGATGTATTTAAGATATCTATGCTAGTTTGTTTAGTTTTTACTAAATCTTTAATCACCAAGATAAAGAATGAATACTATTTTTAACTTTTAATATAACACTTAACAAAGTTATCAAAGAGCCGATGATGGCATGGTTCGGTGGTTAAGTCGCTCAGGATGTAGTGGTGGCCACCAGAGTTCAAACCCCCGCTGGGCCAACGAGCTTGCAAGGCTTTACGCCTTCGTTGGGCCAATGAGCTCGTGGGTTTGAAGTGTTCTTCCTAGGGGATGAGGTCCCCCAGTTGTGGCCTCACCGGTTCATTGCTCCAGGCAAAAGCATTCGCGTGGAGCCGGAGGGCATGTCGCACCAGTGTCGCCGGTCACGTTAAAAAGTTTACCAGGTGCATTATCTTTAAAAAAAAAAAAGTTATCAAAGAAAAAATATGACATAATACTCTATAAAATATATTAAAAAATATTACATGTCATTTAGAAAAATTAAAATTAAATACAAATTCATACTGATTTATATAGTAGATTAACTTAAACAAATAATTAAATTAGGTTAATTAATAAATAGATTTTTCCACTATCTCCTATTTTTCTAATTTAGACTTAAATTCTCAATTTGTAATTTGTGGTTTAATGTGGTTTTTGTGGATGTATCTTTTTATTCTATGCACCATTTTTTTTTATATATAATTATTTTAGTCCATGTTTTTAGTTTTATTAGTTTTTTTTTTTTTTCAATTTTAATTTTAATTTTTTAATGTTGCAGTATACATTTTTAAAATATTTTAGCAACGAATTTGAATTTTTTAATATTCATGTTGGGAATTAGTGTTCACATGGGTGTTAGGAATATTGCATCATTTATAGGCTGCATATAATAATTGTATATTAGGTTAGTAGGTTTGTTGTAGTTTGTTAATAGGTATGTATGTGTTTGTATTGAGTTGTTAAAACAACTCAATATATTTAGATAAGTTGTTTGGGTAGTTTCCTATAAAATAGGATTATGAGAGTCCTATAAATATGTGATGTATTTGATTGAAAAGATATCAAGCATGACATTATCTTGTGTAATAGTATTCTGCTTCTATTGCATCATTTATAGGCTACATATAATAATTATATATTAGGTTAGTAGGTTTGTTGTAGTTTGTTTTTGATAATATAAGGCGGCTAAACAAGGGGCCGAACCCTTACACAAGCCAAGCCCATGGGCAAGAACACAGTGTGCTGACAGTACTCAGCTAGCACAGAGAAAGACCAGAAGCAAAGGCACAGCAGCCTTGCTAAAAAAGAAACAACAGTAAAGCCTAACAGACTAAGCAACAAGGTTGCAATGAGCAACAACTTAAACAATAGCAGAACTAGACTTAACAGGTCGAACACCTTTGGCACGAGTGCGGCTCAAAGAAACATGCTTGGGAAGACCTCTCTTCCTCCTTTGGACAATAGTCCAAAGAACATCATCTCCATCCCTAGAAATAGGAGAAGAAGGAGAAACTCTCTCCAAATCCATGGAAAGGGGCGGAGCTTGGGGCACAACAACATCAGCCCCAGCAACATGTGCACCTATATTAATAGTGTGAGACATATCAGCAGCTGAGATCACTGCAGCAGAATCACCAGCAACACCAACAATCCTAGCAGCAGAACCACCAGCAACACCAGCGATAGAACCACCAGCAATCCCAGCAGCAGACCCACCAGCAACACCAGCAATCCCAGTAGCAGAACGATCAGCAACACCAGTAATCCCAGCCGCAGAACTGCCAGCAACACTAGCAATCCTAGCAGCAGAACCGCCAGCAACATTAGCAATCCCAGCAGCAGAACCACCAGCAGCAGTATCCATAGCTATAAAATCTAGAACCCTCACAATATCAGGAGTAGACCCATCATCATCAGAGGAAGAATCAACCGCCTCTGACCCAGAAATATCCTCAATAGCACCAACTGTAAGATGTTCATGCAAAGAATTCTTCCACCAGGAGGAAGAACAAGGGATCTTTAAGCGAGGACACCCAGAAGCCAGATGACCCGTAGCAAAGCATCTATGACACCGGAAGGGAATACCTTCATAGTCCAAAATCTGCCTCTAAGAATTATCAGCAACCTGTAGTATAATCTCAGCCGGGAGAGGCTTAGAGAGATCAAAATCCACAAGAACACGAGCGTATGTGGTATGAGAAAATAAGGTAGTCGCTTGATCAACCATAATAAAAGAGCCCAAAGAATTACCAATGCCCTCATAACAAGATTTGCACCAAAGATGCAGTGGAAGATTCGGGAGACGAATCCAAACAGACATTCTATTGAAAGACTCGGTCAATGGGTTAAAGGAGGGAACCCAAGGCTTGAGAAGGAGGGCATGAATGCCCCAAAACTAGGCCTGAGTATGAAGAATAGTATTCCGATCAGAAACTGAAGCAAAAACAACTACAAAGAAACCCTTTGCACAAGGGTAAATTTCTATTTTCCCCTCCATTAAAGGGCGCCAATGCTCAGAAATCCAGAGGTTTAAATCACCCAGCCGAGGCCATCAATGGTCAAATCTGCAAATCAAACCCTGCTCAGAGAAATAGTCAATATTTTTTAAAACCTCATCCCCTAGGACCACTACAGGGGGAGGCAAGTCTGATTGAGAAATAGATCTCCTAGATACTAGAACAGTAGCAGCATTAGCAGACTCCTCACATTGCCGAGGAGAACCACTACTAACAATCTTTGCATAAGATGTAGCAGCAACAGCAACAGCACCAGAAATGGGCAGCGTACCAACAGCCGCAGAGACCCCAACAGCAGACGGAACCCCTGCAAATAAAGCAGTAGACGAACCCTGAAAAGCAGCAGTCGTAGTCACAGATGGCACTCCTACTGCAATTCCAGCAGTTGCATGCATGGACGGCGCATTAACAGCTGTAGCCACACTATCAGCAGAAGAAACCACACCAGCCGCAGGCACCCCAGTAGCAGACGGAACCCTAGCCATAGATATAGACAGCGCATCGACAGCACAGACAGACGCAGCCGCACGAGCCGCAGATCCCACGGACGGCACACGAACAACCGCAACCACACCATCAACAGAAGAACACCCAACAGCAGTAGACGGACCCCCTGCATGTAAAGTAGTAGACGAACCCTGTAAGGTAGTAGTTGTAGGCACATACGGCACTCCAACAACAAAAGCAGCTGAGGCCACAAACGGCGCACCAATAGCTGCAGCCACACCAGCAACAGAAGAAGACCCTGCAAATACCCTAACAACAGACGAATCCTGTGAACCAGGAACATGGGCGGGAAGAGGAGCGGGAGAGCCCGTTTCAAAAATCTTTAACATATGTTAATCTAATGCCAAATATATTGTCCTTTTTCAGTTTGTTGTAGTTTGTTAATAGGTATGTATGTGTTTGTATTGAGTTGTTAAAACAACTCAAACAACTCAATATATTTAGATAAGTTGTTTGGGTAGTTTCCTATAAAATAGGATTATGAGAGTCTATAAATATGTGATGTATTTGATTGAAAAGATATCAAGCATGACATTATCTTGTGTAATAGTATTCTGCTTCTATTTGACTCTGTTCCATATTTTCTTATAATTCCAACAATATGAAATGATTTTTATTTTGTGCTTCTTTCTTCTATAATTCTGATTATATTTTCTGCTCTCTAAATTTATCTAATTGTTTTGGGTTTTGGAGACTTTCAAACATTTATATATTTTCTGCTCTCTAAATTTATCTAATTGTTTTGGGTTTTGGAGACTTTCAAACATTTATGTTTTATATATGTTTTAATTATTAATGTTGCATTTGTCGCCTTTTTTTTTTAATGTTTATGATTATTTATTTTAATATGTTGGCTATTTAATTATTTGTTTTGGGTATTGGAGACTTTCAAACATTTATGTTTTATATATTATTAATCTATTGATTGTAAACCAATCAAAAGAAAGGATTATTTTTCTTGTGGGGCAAATTTGATTTAAATTTGTACTTTTCCTATGTAAACATGATAAATTTTTAACAAAAAATTATTGAAAAATGATTTATCTGTATTGTTATTGGTTAAAAAAAAAGACCTCTTCTCTGCAGATTATCCAACAAAAACTATAAATGCGGAGAAAATTTTGGTTTGAAGGGAGCACGTGGCAAGTAAACAAATTATGAACACAAATTTTGTCTCCCAGTTAAGTCATGCCTAAATGGATGGCGATTAATTTTTTGCTTCATTATCTAAAAGTAATTTAATTTTAATTTAGTTTCTAAGGTTCTACATATTTTATTTACTCAAGAGTTAAAAATCTTGGATTTCAATTTTATTTAGTCAGAACTTTAAAATCTTTAATGCATTTTAAATTATAAAAGTATTAGTATTATTACATTAATTAATTCTTTAATCATTATAATCATTATTATTATATTATTTAACTATTTAATATTTAATTTTGAAAATTTATATTTAAATTTTAAGTGAAAATATGAACATTGAATATTTAATACATAGGAAACAACTTCCTATTATATTAAATATACACCCTAATAATTTTTTTATAAAACAATAGTGACAAGAGTTTAAAGACTATTTTGTTACTTTGCTTGTATTTAATTGTTTTCTTGTTGTTTAGAGAATTTTTATTTACCTCTTAATATGGTCAGCCATGTTAACTTTGAAGACCATTTGACCACATTATATGATTTTTTAAGTAAAATATATATTTATATTAATACCTTAAAGCCCATCTAATGCCTACCTACAATGGCGTGCATTAGTTGAGTTGGTAAATAAAATAAATGAATTCAACTATAATCTTCCTCTTTGTTTCATAATATTCAGTTGAGTCAAAATAATATTTTCATAGTTATGTATATCAAATCTTATAATGATTTATCAAGATTTAACTATGTAATATCCATGCAATGACAACACTAAATAGGAAATATCATTGCATGTCATAATGGGGTATTTGTTATCGAAAAATAAATAAATATATTGTTGGGTATTAGGTGTAGAGAGGGTCATTATATTAGTGTCAAATTTAAACCCTAATAATAAATATATATTTATATTAATACCTTAAACCCCATCTAATGCCTACCTACAATGACATGCATTAGTTGAGTAGGTAAATAAAATAAATGAAAGTAGTACTCAAAAAAGATTAAGAATTCAACTATAATCTTCCTCTTTGTTTTATAATATATCTATAATTGACTTGTACTCATCTATAGAAAATGTCTAGAACTCTTTCAACAAAAGCTTCCCTTGGTATCTCACCTTATCCATTTAAATTTGGTTTGCTCTATATTTTCCTAAAGTGCAACCAAAATATATATGTCATGTACAACAAGACAATGACTAGTATAGATCAGTTGAGTCAAAATAATATTTTCATAGTTACATATCAAATCTTATAATGATTTATCAAGATTTAACTACGTAATATCCATCCAATGACAACACCAAATAGGAAATATCATAGCATGTTAGTCCATAATGGGGTATTTGTTATCGAAAAATAAATAAATATATTGTTGGGTATTAGGTGTAGAGAGGGTCATTATATTAGTGTCAAATTTAAACCCTAATAATTTTTTTATAAAACAATAGTGAAAAATCCCAAGAAATTAAATTTCCAAAACAATAGGAAATTAACTGTATAAAACCCTAGGCAAATATGAAATAAAAGATAAAAGCATATTTAATCATTATAAACATTATTATTATTAAAATTATACATTAATTAATTTTTTAATCATTATAATAATAATTATTATATTATTTAAATATTTAATATTTAAGTTTCAAAATTCATATACAATTTTAAGTGAAAATATGGACATTGAATATTTAATACATAGGAAACAACTTCCTATTATATTAAATATACACCTTAATAAATTTTTTATAAAACAATAGTGACAAGAGTTTAAAGACTATTTTGTCACTTTGCTTGTATTTAATTGTTTTCTTGTTGTGTACAAAATTTTTATTTACCTCTTAATATTGTTAAGTTTGAAGACCATTTGAGCTCACATTATATGAATTTTTAAGTAAATATATATTTATATTAATACCTTAAACCCCATCTAATGCCTACCTACAATGACATGCATTAGTTGAGTAGGTAAATAAAATAAATGAAAGTAGTAAAATTTTCCAATATTTAATGTATTTGTCAGTTATATGAATAATTTGTTCGTTAAAAGTTAGTTATCTTTGTAGAATAGTGATATTAATAATTATATTTTTTTAGACAGCCCCCTATAAACTGCAATGGCCTGGTAAACTTTTTTGGGCCCCTATAAACTTTTTTGGCATATTAATAATTATATTACTTTGTATTAAATAAAATAATATAATTAATAATAATAATAACAATAATATTTCTATGCGATTATTGATTTTACATATGAATGTAATTATGGTTATTCTATTTATATTTATGTTATATTATAGTAAAAATGAAATATATAATTTTTTAATATTAATATGTTTTAGATGTAAATATTAATATATTATATTATATGTAATATTTGTATTTATATGATTAATTTGTGATTTAAAGTTAGTTATCTTTCTGAAATTAGGGAATTATTTAAAACAAATTGTTATTAACTTTTTTAATTTTATTATAAGTGAGTAAATTCTTGCGGGATGTTTCAACATGCAATCCGTTATGTGGATGAGGTGAACAGTTTCCTACTTTTTTTAATTTCGTGTGTTTTGGGGTGCTCAATCATTTTTATAGAGATAGGCATAGAGATAGGCATATCTGCAATTAGGTGTGTCTTCACTTCAATTATGTTCCTGCATATTCATGTATATGCTTGGTTTATTTGAACCTTTTTCGACTTAGATATTAATGTTTACTTGGATTGTTATTGCAGATAAAGGCTCGCTTGCCCATATCTTCAAAGTCAATGCTCTTGGTAATTTAATTTCTTCATATTTTCTGTCATTGTGCTCATTTAGGTTTTCTAATCTTGATTGCTCCAAAATTGAAGGTGGGAAACGATGGTGTAGCCAAAGACATTATATGACGATGAGGATGAAACTGTAGTTGCTCCAAAGAAGGTTTTAAAAAATGAACCATCTGTTGTTGTTCTTGCATCAATGGCGGAACACTTGGTGTCCATATTACGAAATATAAATTTTATTTAGTATTACATTAATATGAAATGGTGGTTCTATTTTTGTGTAGGGCTTAGGAGGATTTGAAATTTACACATGCTTGGATGCTGAAATTTATTTAGTATTACATTAATATGAAAGGGTGGTTTTATTTTTTTGTAGGGTTTAGGAGGGTTTGAAATTTACACATGCCTTACGCTGAAATTTAGTTTTGATTTCTAATTATTTTAGTACTATTTTATTTTTACCAAATTAAATTATTTTTTACCGAAGACATTTCAAAACAAGTTCACATAAAATTTTCCTTACAAATTTAGTTCTATAAATATAATAGTTACAAATTTGAAATATAAACAATTCTTTATCTTTAGAAAAAATTATTGTTAAACCACAATATTAGATTAATTAAAATAATTAATATCATGTTCTCTAAAAGTACTTACTATTATTACTTACAATATTTTAATACATTTTAAATTGTAATAGTATTCAATATTATTACATTTTAATATCTTAGGCAGACATTTCAAATCTCTCCACACCCAATTAGGATTAGGGTACTACACATTTTATTTTATGAAACTAGATTTTTTTGGAATTTCAATTTTATTTACTCAAGAGTTAAAAATCTATAGTATCATGAAAAATATTTTTCCATGTTATTACATTTTTTATTTTATTCTTCAAATTTACAAAATTTTAATGCATTTTAAATTATAAAAGTATTAGTATTATTACATTTTAATAAAAGTATTAGTATTATTACATTTTAATATCTTAAGTAGACATTTCGAATCTCTATACACTCAACTAGGGTCAGGGCTCTCCACATAAATACAAATATGCAAGCTTTGTAAAGTTTAGTTTTATAGTTAAAAGGAAATATTTGTGTTATTTAATAGGCTTTGTAAAGTTTAGTTTTATTGTTAAAGAAATATTTTAGTCCTATTTTATTTTTACCAAATTAGATTATTTTTGAGATTTCAATTTTATTTACCCAAGACATTTCAAAACGAGTTCACATAAATTTTTCCTTATAAATTTAGTTCTAGAAATATAATAGTTACAAATTTGAAATGATAAACAATTCTTTTTATCTTTAGAAAAAATTATTACTAATCTAAGTGTAAATTCAAATCCTACAAAATTGGAAGCAAAAATGGGAATTTGTAAAAAAAGACAGGATTATTTTTCTTGTCGGGCAAATTTGATTTAAATTTGTACTTTTCCTATGTCAACATGATAAGTTCACACTTATCTAGTTATTAATCTATTGATTGTAAAAAAAGACAGGATTATTTTTCTTGTCGGGCAATGTCAACATGATAATTATTGAAAAATGATTTATCTGTATTGTCATTGGCTAAAAAAAATGACCTCTTCTTTGCGGAGAGTGCAACAAAAAGTTATAAATGCGGAAAGAATTTTGGTTTGAGGAGAGGATGTGGCAAGTAAACAAATTATGAACACAAATTTTGTCTCCCATTAGTTAAGTCATGACAAAGTTATAATATTTATAATACTATTAAAAATATAGGAGTTAAGTCATGACAAAGTTATAATATTAATAATACTATTAAAAATATAGAGTTCTACACATTTTATTTTATGAAATTAGATTATTTTTGGAATTTCAATTTTATTTACTCAAGAGTTTAAAATCTAGTATTTCAATTTTATTTACTAAAAAGTTAAAAATCTACAGTACGATGAAAAATATTTCGCCATGTTATTACATTTTTTAATTTTATTTTTCAAACATACAATATTTTAATGCATTTTAAATTATCATAGTATTAATATTATCACATTTTAATATCTTAAGCAGACATTTCAAATCTCTATACACTCAACCAGGGCTCTCCACATGATACAAATATGCAGGCTTTGTAAAGTTTAGTTTTATAGTTAAGGAAATATTTGTGTTATTTAATAGGCTTTGTAAAGTTTAGTTTTATAGCTAAGTAAATATTTTAGTGCTATTTTATTTTTACCAAATTAAATTATTTTTGAGATTTCAATTTTATTTACCCAAGACATTTCAAAACGAGTTCACATAAATTTTTCCTTTAGAAATATAATAGTTACAAATTTGAATTGATAAACCAGAATATTAGATTAATTAAAATAATTAAAATCATTTCTCTAAAAGTACTTACTATTATTACTTAAACAAAAAATTAAATTATAATGTGTAATTATTCTTCAAACTTACAATATTTTAATGCATTTTAAATTGTAATAGTATTCAATATTATTACATTTTAATATCTTAGGCAAATATTTCAAATCTCTCCACACCCAACTAGGGTTAGGGTTCTACATATTTTCTTTTATGAAATTAGATTATTTTTGGGATTTCAATTTTATTTACTCAACAATTAAAAATCTAGGATTTTAATTTTATTTAGTCAAAAGTTAAACACCATACATTATTTCATTTTTTATTTTATTCTTCAAATTTACACTATTTTAATGCATTTTAAATTATAAAAATATTAGTATTATTACATTAATTTTATAATTAAGGAAATATTTTAGTCCTATTTTATTTTTACAAATTAGATTATTTTTTAGATTTCAATTTTATTTACCGAAGACATTTCAACACTCTTCAAAAATTAATTTTTCAATTATTGGAATGCAATTTGTCTATACAACCAATACCTAATCAACAAAAAAATTACAACTAAATAAATACTATATACAACCAATAACTAATCAATAAAAAAAAATACAACTAAACAAATACTATAATAACAACACTATACAACCAATAGCTAATCAACAAAAAAAAATACAACTAAACAAATACTATAATAACAACACTAGAAGGTAGGTACTGGCCACTACGTGTCACTTGTATAATGTTTATGATTATTTATTTTAATATGTCGGCTTGGGTAATAATTAATTTTTAAAATATTAATAATATCTAAACAAAATCCAATTAACTATTAGAGATGTTAAAAAATAAACTTTATTGCAAATGTACTATCTATACATTTCACAATTCACATAAAATTTAACATATTTTAATAATATAACAAATTTTCAAGTCTAATTCATCTTATTCATAAAATTTTCTCATAAAATAGGAATGATGGAGAGAATATTGGGAGAGTGGAGGAGACATTTAAGAAAAATAAGGGAGAATAAAACCCTCAATCAAGTACCCAATAGAATTATATCTTCTAAGTCAATTAGCTAATTAAATTGTAGATATTTTTTTTTAATATTTTTGTTTACAACATTTGCATCAATAAAGAAACTTAATATAAACTAAACCTCCACACAATCAACATCCTTATCAATGGAAGGTTTTTTAATTGGAAACTTTACAATTATTTCAAAAACAATAATATTTTTTATAGTTTGATTAATATAACTTTTTTATATTAAATTTTCAATTACAAAAAAGTTTAAAATTTAATTTAATTTTTAACATAATAACAACAATTTATATAAATGTTAATGGAATCAAATGTGTGGCTTCCTTCCCATTATTATGTTAAAAATTAAATTAAATTAAATATAGAATAATTTTCCCATAAAATATGGAATGATGGAGAGAATATAAGGGAGAATGGAGGAGACATTTAAGAAAGATAAGGGAGAATAAGACCCTCAATAGAATTATAAATTAGCTAATTAAATTGTAGATAATTTTTTAAAATATTTTTGTTTACAAAAGTTGCATCTTTATTTTAAGAATACTTAATATAAACTGAACATCCAAACAATCAACATCCTTATCAAAAGTTTTTTAATTAAAAGCAGTTGAATTAGAAGACTCCATAAAATCATGGTAAAAATATAATAATAATGATATGATAATAACAATAATATATATATATATATATATATATATATATATATATATATATATATATATATATATATATATAATTGTAATATTATAATGATAATGAATAAGTAATATATTATATAGTTATGTTAATAATAAAATAACAATAGAATTCAAGTGCTGGCGAGCAATCAAATATATATATATATATAAAATACTATTAATAACATATGTAATAATATAATATAGAGATATTATTAATATTATAACAAATACTATAATATATAAATATTAAAGAATAGGCATGAGACTAACTTAAGAAGAGTCACAACAGACAAAAAGGGACACTATAATAATAAAGGCAAATTGTATGTTTTGAAATGTGTGTGGAAACTGCATGTATTGGATTTTATGAATTTAACCAGGAGAGGGAATGCATAGACCTTAGTAGATTTCCTATAAACCCCATCTAGTTTCCATCCCCATAGGCCCGAGACCAGGATTGGGCGTTATGCCCCTTAGGCCTGAGTCAAGGGATTGGATCATGGAGGGATGGGGGTCCCACATTGTAACATGCCCCTTAGGCCCGAGACGAGGGATTGGGCAAAAGGACCAGCCCCCATAGGCCCGAGTCAAGGGATTGGGCAATAGGACTATGGTAGGCCTTAGGCTACTAAGGGCTTATGTGTTTACCTCCCCCGGCAGCATGAATGTTTTTCTTTTACCTATGTGTTTCAAATTGCAAGTGTGTTTATGTTGGACTGATAAATACTAGATATTAAAACTAACATGCAGCAATATGGACTTGAATATACATGATGTTGCAGGTACTAATTCAAAATAATGTGTGATCTACTCAACCCAAGGTTACCCCATTAAAAGAGAAGAAACCCTAAACCTAATTCACAAGCAAATTCTAGGGCAAGTCAGGTAAGGGACATTACAGGAAAGCATATCAAATTGTAAGATTTGAAGTGAGCTGAAGGGGAGTGTGAACATAAAACAAAAGAATTGCATAAGATTTGTCTTGTTATTGATTATTATTATTATATTATATTATTATATAATATTGTAAGATTTGGTATGACATCATTTGACATCATAAGACAGATATATAATATGAAGTATTCCAACGCATGTACATTGCCACCCTAGTACTCGTACACATAAGAATAGTATTTGTCCACATAATATTCTTATCTATTTCTTTGCAAATACTCTTACCCTTCAAAATTACACAAACCATTCATATCATGGTTGTTTGATTTGAGTTCCACACATCACTCATGTTTTGTTTGCATCTCTTAGCCTATTCCTAATCATATACAGTTACATATTCCTCATAATTAAGTGCATATTTTGACTATTTTAAAACTTTTGTTTCAAGGTTTTGTAGGTATTTGTAGTGACTATACTTAAACCACACTCACTTCAATGGTCAAGGGTAAATTTTAGCTAATAACAATAGAAGAACTATTTACCACTTTTTGACATGGATGAAGTGTAAAATTACTATTAACTATTTAACTATTGAAAAATAATATTTAAATAGAGTCTTATCTATTTCTTTGCAAATACTCTTACCCTTCAAAATTACACAAACCATTCATATCATGGTTGTTTGATTTGAGTTTCACAAATCACTCATGTTTTGTTTGCATCTCTTAGCCTATTCCTAATCATATACAGTTCCATATTCCTCATAATGAAGTGCATATTTTTGACTATTTTAAAACTTTTGTTTCAAGGTTTTGTAGGTATTTGTAGTACTATACTTAAACCACACTCACTTCAATGGTCAAGGGTAAATTTTAGCTAATAACAATAGAAGAACTATTTACCACTTTTTAACATGGATGAAGTGTAAAATTACTATTAACTATTTAACTATTGAAAAATAATATCTAAATAGAGTGGCTTGAAGCTATCAATATAGGATGATATTGACAAATAATATTATCATATGGTGGAAGTGGAAGTGATGTCGATGGCTAAGTTTAGAGGATTGACCATTCTTTTAGTAAATCCTTTGAATATATATTTTTGCTTACCTAGTCTTGACCAATTTCAGCTACTAACTATCCATTAGATATAATATGATATATGTGAATTTATAAGATATTCTATCTAACTAGTACTTATATCTTTTCTTGTTGAACGTTTTAGATTAACAATCTTAATTGATTCAATTTAATTGACAAAAATTTAAAGAATTAAGGTTATGAATATTTTTTATACTTTTATTAGGAAGTGAGTATCATAGATTGTTTTGAAATTTCTATTTCAAGGTTTTATAGGTATTTGTAGCAGTTATTAAAAATTTGATATTTAAATAAAGTCATTTGGTACTTTCAACAAATAATATTATTGAATGTTAGAAGTGAGGCCATTTGTTGTATGCTTTATCATGATACCACTCACTCTCAAATTAGACATTTGCTTCAAAATTCAAATAAGTCTTTAATAGTTTTTTTTATAACCATGGACTCCACTTCAATAGGCTACAAGGACAACATTTCTTTAAAAAAATAGGCGCCTAGAGAAGGATATCTCTAGGTGTAATTTAGATATATTATATTTAATATAAATATACTAAATCAGATATATTATATAAATATTTTTAAAAACTTTAAAAATATTATATTAAAAATAGATATAATCACCTTTAATTTTATAAATATCACATATTTTATAAATTTATTAAATATTTTTAAAATAAACAAAATAAATAAAATTACAATTTAAAATTATATTATATTATTAAAATAATATCAGTGTATATAGTTTTACTTGCTGGGAAAGAAAAGCTGCTAATATATACTCCTCGTTTACAATTTATCTTTTAGTTGGAACGCATTGAGATTTGATTTGGAAGGAAAAATGGGGCAATGTTATTCCAATTGGGTAAGAAAGGATAAGAGAAATGGGTTAGAGGAAGATTTGATCCGTGGACTGTCCAACGATATAACAATGGCTCATATCTTTGCTCACTTGCCTTGCTACAAAAGACACGTGTTGATGGCTTTGAATAGAGGTTGGAGGAAGGTCGTCCTTAATCACAACAATTACTATACAGATAATACCCATTTCTATCAACGCCATGCCATTGCCAATTCATTTGTCTTTTATGTCTTGAGATTGGGATTAGTTCGTAGTATAAGTATTTATCACCAAGGAGATCTCAAGACCCTTCCTTTGCCGCCTAAAATTATGACTGCAAAATCGGTAAGCTTTCTTATTGCAAATCAACAAATCTTTTGTATTTCTTGCCAAAGTCTAAGTGACAAGAATAAGGTACAACTTCTTGATTTATGTGGAGAAGGAAGGTTTGAGTGGCAAAGCTTTCTAATGTTGCCAGGATCAACTAAGGGCTTGGATGACTATTACATAGAGGTATTGGATCTACCTACATATGTATACGTGATAACACCGTTAAAGTGATAACACCGCTAAAGTGAGTGATTTATAAACAGATATTCAGACATATCCCTATGAGTGGTATGTGTGGTGTTAGAAATGAAGGTGCAAACCACACAATGGAAATCTAATTCAAATCTTATTTATGCCCTCTAAACAATGTAGAATCAATGGAGATTGCAATAAAACCCACTACATAGAAATAAAAAGCATTAAGAACAGAACACAACACAGTATAGAAAACCTTTTTGGGTAAAAAACTCCACCATGAAAAGAGGTTCCAAGTTGTATTATATTCAAATATATGAGATTACAATACACGCACTTCCTCTATTTCTCCAGTCTTCAATCCAACAACGCCTGTACTTTCAACTCTGATAAAAATGTAGTACAAATATCCTTATAAAAGGGGGTTGCCTTCTAGGACAAGAGAACTGACATAATATCAACCATCAGATCTGTGACCTAATGATGAACGGTCCAGATTTACAATGATAAAATATAAATAAAATGTGGTTTCGGGGAAACCCCCCTGCGACCCCCTGTTGCGAACAAATGAGTGTCGAGGACCGGATATAAACATGTAGCTGAAATAAGACTGTTGGCACTGGTGAAACCTTTCATCTCTTATGGGTGATTTACAAACAATATTAGGAGTAATTAATTACATATGATTTACAAGGTTGATGACACCTTAATCCTAACATGTGGCAACTGAATAAAGCGGAGCAAAGATGGAGCTCTAGTGTTCCTATGCAATTTCTAAATACCCAGTTTGTTGCACCCAAACATCCTCTCTAATATCTTTATCTGTACAACATTGACAACAATGGGGATTCCTACCGCATATATAGAGATGCTACTACACCACTATGGATGGGTCTTGAAAATGAAACACGTTTTTATTATTTTTATTATTAGTTTTTGACTTGTAGATGGCGTGAAGAAATCCAAGAGTTTTGTAATGGCCACCATAAATTTATTTTTTAAAAATCCACAAAATCAATATTTGTAGTGATTGGCATGTATATTTTTTTATCAAAATCTTATAAAATTTCATCCAATCTGGAATCTTTAATGTTTATGAATCTTTCAGCTCTTGTTCTCTGTCCATACTGTGACTGTAGGAACACCTCTTGGAAAAATTAAATATGGATATTAGTCTTTTCAAAATTTTAAAAAATAAAGTACATATTATTTATTTAAAGATATAAACATTAAATAAAATAGTAAATAAAATTTTAAATTTAAGTAGAAATAAAACAATAAGTGAAACTAAAACAAAAAATTAAAGTAAAATAAAATAACTTTAAAGTAAATTAAAATTTATATATCCATATGTTTGTAGCAAATAAAATAGTTCTAAAGTAAAATTAAATAAAGTAAATATTTTTTTTGATAGGTAAATTGCGGTCAAGGGGACCACTCTCATTCTTAAAAAAGAAAAATAATGAACCAAAATAAAATAAAGTGCTTAAAAATTATGTTTCTTGCTGGTTTTGCCAAGGCCAGCGCTGGGAAGCAGATCTACACTAATTGTTAAGCTTATGAACCCTTCATCCCCATCTTATCATGGGAGCGCAGGGTCAATGGGAACTTACCATCCTCAAGTTTGCTAGGTGCCTTCTTTTTGTGCTTGTCAAGAGTCTGACAAAGTAGAGTCTAAAGCATATTTTGTTGAAATGCTTGCCTCAACAACTCCTTTGGAATAGGGAAAATATGTTGATGACTGAGATCAACCCCAATCCACCAAGTAGCTTACTTCTGGATATTAGCATTTTTAGTTGTAGATTTTAAACAATCTTCAGCCTTGTGACTGGTGTCGAAGCATCGTCTACATCTAAAGTAAATCCCTTCATAATCAACCTTTTGATCCCAGATTTTGGAACCAACTTAATTTTAATTTCAACGGGAAATGGATGAGACAAATCCATTTCCACAAGTATCCGAGCAAAGGTGAAGGATGGGCGAAGTATAAATGTGGATTGATCAATAGAGGAGATAGGTCCTGAAATATATTTCCCGATGAAGTTACCAATCGACTTGAGGCATGCAAAACCCCAAAAGTGTAGTGGTAGATTTGGGAGCCTGACCCAAACTGGAGTGACTGTACAAAAATTTCTATGGTAGGGTTGAAATCTCAAAACCATAGTTTTAAACCTAAATAAGATTTGTCCCAAAACTAGGGGCCTTTCTATAGAATCATTTCTCTATCCTCTAAGAGTTCATAGGTTACATAGAAGAATCCTTTTTCACAAGGGCCAATGCAAATTTTGCCATCCAACAGTGGTTGCCAATGCTTTGAAATCCATTTATTCAATTCTATTAGATTCGGCCAAAAGTTGTGGAAGCAACATATGAGAGTATGTTTTTATGCAATGCTTCGGTCTCCATCGCAGCATCACCAAGGTCCACCATAGGAGAGGTTGCATATTGCTTCAAGGACCCCTACTTCTCATTTAGTTGCCTACCACATGAAGGTATTTCATGGCCATTACCATCCAAAGGAGGAGCCATTTCCTTGTTTGTATCCACGCTTTTGGCCTTTCAACCCTACAACACATCCTTAAAGGTGCAATGAGCAATGATAGGGGAAGTTTGCATTGTTGAGATCCTGGAAGGAGGAGCACGAACCGCCTACTCTACCAGAGTATCTTCGCTAGCCGAGCCAGGAGCGATGAGGGAGGCAAGGGTTTCTGAGGAATATATAGGAGTTTTTGGTAGTGACATTTCGTAACTTATTATCTAAATAAATTAATTAAAATTTATGTGCATGTAGTAAATAAAATAATTCAAAAGTAAAATAAAATAACTCTTAAGTAAATAAAAATATAAACAATGTAAATAAAATAAAATAATTTTTAAATAGCTCTAAATAAAATAAAATAATTCAAGATTGATATTTTAGATATATTTAAAGTATTTAAATATTAATATTTGGACATGTAAATGGCTGGCAAATTTAAGGTAAAAGGTAAGAGTATTTGTTAACATGCTCATGCCATTACACTCCACCCCTTCCTGCCATTGTAGAATGCATCTAAGCATACTTAAGAGTTATTTTATAGCTTTGATTTTTTAAAATATATAATGGCTGTGTTTTAGAATTTAGAATCCAATTTTAATTACATTGCTAAAAAGAGCACAACCAAAATGGAGGAGCACATAAAATATTATTTTAACTATATTGCGTGGATTTTTTCTAGGACACAAATCACTATCCTTCATACTTTGAATAAAAATAAAAATATATTGTATACACCTAAAAATGCCTCACATCGAATTAAATAAATATTTCAATATTTATTTTAATTCTTATTTCATCTATCAATTAAATAAATATTTAATTGGTTCATTATCCCAAAAATTAAATAAAAATCAATTTATTTAATTAAATCATCTAAATTCCTCTAATGTCTCATCTAATTAAATAATCCCAAATTATTTAATTAATCATATATCCTAAGTCTTAAATTCATAAATCCACATCACTTTTCACCTTACCATGTTGCACACATAATTAAATATTTTTAATATTTAATTAGCTGATTACCCTCACCCACATGTCCTATTTATCCTCTAGTCATCCCTATTTCTTCTCCACATGTGTCCTATTATCTCTCAATCACCTTTATGCTCAAAGACACTTGTCTTTCTAATTCTAGTTCATCTCTCACATTCCCACAAGTCAAGAGTCCTTCCACAATCTCCTCAAAGACTTCCACCTTTAACTCATAGGTCATTTGTGAGCACAATGACATGTGGCTTATGGATCCACTTATTCCTCTACCTTGTAAACGCAGTAGGAACATTTCCCATGATTATCTCCCTCAACTCCATCTCAACCATACACATCACAGATAATTTTGCCAGTCATGGATCTATTGACACTTGGACTTGGCATCTCTTAAGCCTATAAAAGTAAGGTCCTCACACCCATTTTGAATCCACTCAAGCTTTAGCAATCTTACTCTGCAGGAATTCCACCATAGATCCCAAGCATGCCTTTGGCTCCAGTGCTTTTGCATTACAAACCCATTATCATCATCTCATTATCATCCACCATGGCTGCATATCATTATCCCCATCCTTCATTTTAGTTATTGCATTGTAGTCTCATTGCATAATCCTCCACATAGCCGTTCAATCTTTATCATCTTAACAGCAAGGAAGTACAACTTCTGAGAGCTCCAAATTATACAAGATGAAAGAAAGATAGGCAACAATGGAAGGCATAAGGTAAATTTGTTTGCAAAGGTATATCTTTTGTTTGCTTGCATTTGTCTTATTTCCATTGAAGTTATTGGATATTTAGATAGTTTTTACTATGATTTAGAAATTCAACAACATATATAAATTTGGTTTCATGTGGCTTTGGGGATTCTGTGAAAAGTGGGATGTGATTTACCTACTTTTGCACATATGAAGGTCAAAATGGTCCCATTTTTTATGCAACACCTCTAGGTTGATAATGTAATAAGTGAATCATAGTTGAGACAAGTAGATAGTGTATATTCTTTGTCATTAACATTTTCAATGCCAAGATGCCTAAAGATGTGATTTGTTTAGTTGGCTTGACCCTAGATTTTTAGGGTTGGAACTTAGTGTTAGATAGGCATAAAATAAAAAATAAAAATAATATTAAAGAAATAATAATCATTATCTCTTAAAGATAACAAGATGGCAAAGGTTGTGTTGGTAATTATTGCTCAATAATGATATCCTACATGTTGCCTTTGGAAAAACTACCCTTGCTAAAATTGCTTAAGTCAATCAAAACCACTTTCACCTTGGACTCCAAAAAACCTATCCACAAACAATGCCTTCCATTGAGAAATTCAAAACTCCTTTTCTTGTCAAACCATTACAATTCCTGGCGAATGTCATTTGCTTTATGACTAGGCTATCAAATTCGAGGCAAAGGATAATGAACAAACAGAAGGTAAAGTCCTCACTATTAAAAGTTGAATCTAATGGTTTGCAACAATAGGGAGGAAGATCTAATGGATAGCACTTAGCACTTAATTGGAAACTACTCGAAAGATGTTTGGTTGTTGGCCTCTTCCCATGCGCTAGAAATGGTAGCATGCCACGTGGCACACAAGTAAAATGATACAAAGTTAAGCAACCCTGTTTGGTGTGTACATCTAGGAAATGTGATCAATGATGACATGCTAGTGGACTTCACTGGCTATGAGAGTTTTTGGATGGGTTTGTATGTCAGTATTCTAGGTCACACATGCCATATTTGGGATGCTGTGATGGAGAAATTGGTATTTAATGTCAGAGATATTATAAACTTGGAAGCCCTAAGAGGATGGTGTTTGTTGACAAAGTAGGCAGAGCACATTGGCCACATGAGGTTTAATAGTGATGGGATTCTTATATGCGCTCCCCTTGTAGCCCTCACTAGGAGTGATGTAGGAGCATTCGGGTCCACAAGTGATCCTGTATCAACCAAAAACATTTCAGATTTTTGTTTTTTAGTTTAGTTCAATTTTGTTTTGTTTCTATTGATATTTGGTAGTTACTTCAGGAGATTTTCATGATTCAAGTTATCTAAGGCATCAAATTCAATTCAGAATGTGGTGAAATCTTGTTTCAAGTTTGTTTGATGTCCTTTGTTCAGTGACTGACCGTTAATTTATATGTAGGAATTACCACATGTTTGAATTTCACAACATAGAAACATTGTCAAGTCTAACAATTTTTCCTATTGCGCTATTTGTTGATTCAAATGAGTCATCAAGGAGGTGGGACACATGTATCAAGGTTTAGCAAAAGGAAGTGATAGAGCCGTTGATCAAAAAAGAAGTGGCAAAGTTGTTGATCCAAAATCAATATGGATGTTGCCACTTGATTGAACCTTGCAACTCTAGAGAATTGCAGTCTTGACAACATTAACTTGAAGCAACACTGAGACACGTGGCTTTGAGTCACAACACTAGTAGGTCCATGCTATGTGCATAAAGCTGAGACATCTTTAGAACCATCTAATCAAGGATTTCATCCAATGGCTGGCGCATCTCAAGAGAATCACAGGGAATGTTGACAAGTGTCTCAACCGCACATAGTTTTAGAATTACAGTGCTGATGCTTGATTCTTGATGTGCCATTGGTTAAATATAATGAGTCAATAGGTGGTGGGTCCATCTGATTAAAGCCTGATGCAAGAAGATATTGTGGGGTTTGATATTAATGACGATAGGTGCCACAACTACTGATGCAGGAGCATTCGGAAGCATTCAAAACAATTGGGACAGTTAACAGTGAATTATAGAGTACCGAGAGAGTGACCTTAGAGAATACCACATTTTCATATCAGAGGCTATGGAACTAGACTTAGCATCTAGACATAGTCATCTACAACATATCCAAAATTTAGATCATTTGGGTTTGATTCTGAAAAGATATCGCTATCAGAAGATTACCTATTTTTACCTATTTTCACAGAGCAGAGCCGACAGTGTTCAGTGGAGTCTAATCGGCTTGTGGAGAAAATACGTGACTTACGAAGCCTAAAGGAACATAATTCAAGGAAGTATAGGACCTGGCTGACCTTCATGGAGATCCGCATGAAGTTCTATGCACCAGCAGAGCAATACCTTATGTTTAGGTCAGACCTATCCATGTCTACACGTTTCATGAGGATAGTTAACTCTTGGCCGACTTGATAATGATTTGAAGGCTTGCAGAGGATATAAATGAAGGATAATAATTTTTTACAAGGTACTAGTGACGAAATGAACAATTATGCGAAGACATGAAGCCAATTCATAAGTGTTTTGATTCGAAGAAGAAGCAAAAGTGAAGTAGAGAGCAGAGTAGAGAACAAAGGAAGTTACAGAGTAGAGGATTGATGAGTAGATGAATGAGATCGTGAAAGAGTTTTGTTATAGGAATCTTTTGTAACCCTAGACTGTGGCCTAGCATCTGTAAAATCTTGAGTGGCATATGTAATGTGTTTTGAGATCATAATATAAGATGAATGAGCTTTGAAGGTTGGGTTTTTCCCTTTTAGGGTTTTCCCAGGATATATCTTGTGTCATGCATAGATGAATGTCTCTTTCTTTCTTTTGTTAACTATTTACTTTTGTTGCATATCATGATGTTAGTTGATTAAGGCTGCAAGGTTGGACAGTCCCTCATCAGACCCTCCTAACCTTGACTACATCAAGTGGTATCAGAGCTGGTTGCGAATCTACTAGGATGGTTGCGAATCTGTCAGGAAGGAAGACAATGTTGAAAGAAGTGTGAAACCCTAGAAGTAACAAGTGTCACTACTAAAGAAGATCAAGACAAGGAAGCTTCAGTAAGCTTTTCAAATTAAGTTTTTTATCTAGTTTGTTTCAATGGCGAAGATTGGAAAAAGGATGAAGAAAGAGAATGAAACCCTAATATGCAAAAATGATATTTTGGAAGAAGAATTGTGCAAAATCAAGAAGTGTAATTCAAAATTGGTGGAAAAGATAAAAGAACTTGGAGAAGACAAATATGATGCTCTTAAAGAAAAATTGAAAAATGTAAAAAGGAGGAATGAAGATTTAGAAGCAGAGCTGATTTGAGGATATTGAAAAGAGATTTGAAGAATTAGAAGAAGGATTCAAGCTGTTTGGGAAGGTGGAAAAGAGAAACAGAGATCTGGAGGAAATTTTCGAAGAGATGAAAAGGGAAAATAGTTTGTAGAAGAGTGAAATGTCAGGATTGGAGCAGGTTAATAAGTTAGAGCAGTCACTTGTAGCATGCAAAGAAGAGAATGAAAGTCTAAGATCTATGCCTAAACTTTGTGATGTTTCTTGTGATACTAATGATTTGTGTGATGACGTAGAAGCTTCTTTAGAAGATGAAATTAGAGATGACAATGTAGCAGGACCTGTAGTTGTTGGTGATGGTATTGGTTTCAAAATCATGCAGAGAATGGGATATGAAGGACAAGGATTGGAAAAGCATCAACAAGGAATTATAGAACCTATTGAACCAATAATAAGATCAAGAAGTGAAGGCTTTGGGTATGACAGAGGTAAAGATGTTGTTACAAGTTCAAACAAGTCAAGTCAGGGAAGAAAAGGTATGTATTGTTCTCATTATAATAGACATGGACATGAAAAGGAATTGTGTTGGGATCTACATCCTTGTAAGTTTTGTGGATTGAGGAATCATTCTAAAAAGATGTGTTGGAATAAAATGAAGAGGAGAAAGCTTATGATAGATTGTATGTAGATGAATTATGGATGGATTGATGGAGCAAATTGGAGACATGTTACTTGTATGTTCAGAAGATTGTATTGCTGGAAGTATTCTTATGTTGGAGAGAAAGGAAGATATGGATCAGGATACAGAGAAAGAAGACCTTATGCAGAGTAGAACAAGAACAATAATTCAAACTATAGAAGGAGAAATGATAGGAGTCATAATTCTTATCATAGTGAAGGATACATAAGGGATGAAAGAGGATTTGATAGAAGACCATTCAGAGGAACTTGTTTTCAAGTTTGGAGGAGAAAAGAATCAAGCAGTGAATGTCAACAAGAACCTGTTATTAGAGGAGATAATGATGAGGAAACAAAAACTAATGCAGAGGAAGAAGAACCTATTGAATCACTAAGTTTGACAGAGAAACCAGAATAAGGTGAAGCATTGATCTTAAGAAGAGTTATGTTATAGATTAACCATCTGAGAAAGTAGTGCAAGACAAATTTTATGTGAAATCATCTGAGAAATAAAGTTTGTGTGAAAAGTGTGAAGCATAGCATGAAAAGGAAATTCATGTTATAGAGAAAGAGGGAATGACAAGATATTCTACAAGAGGAGAAAGTTTGTAAAGGAAACATGAATAAATAAATAGAGGAAAGTGTTGGAGCAGTATATGCAGAGCGGAAACTGTAAGACTTTGATGTGTGATAGAAACTATATCTGAAAACATAGATCAGAAAGTGTTGTAGAGAAAATTTAGAATGTATTAATTGTATCAAAGGGAAGTTAAATGATTGTTCCGGAGGATGTAAATATGTATTGATTAACTCTTATTTGATTGAAGCAGACATTGATCTTGAGGCAGCTTGTGGAGAAGACTTTCTTAGACTGCCAATCATTGAGGTAGTGTAAGGCTTGCAGGTAGACCGCCGAACCTAGACATGACAAGATGAAGAAATTGAGGCAGCTTGCAGAGAAGACTTGCTCAGACTGCTGATCATTGAGGCAGTGCAAGGCTTGCAAGTAGACCACTGAACTCAGAAGAACTTGAGGCAGTTTTACAGGGTGGACTTGAACAGACCGCCGACCTTGAGGCAGTTGCAAGTACCTGTGAACAGATCCTTGAACCTTTGCAAAGAAACAACATTAATACAGGTAAAATTTAAGAGGCTCCCTTTTCAATTAACCCTGAGAGTCTCATGCAGGAGCATCCGGAAGCATTCAAAATAATTGGGACAGTTAACAGTGAATTGCAGAGTACTGAGAGAGCAACCTTGGAGAATACCACATTTTATTGCATTTGCATATCAGAGGCTGTGGAGCTGGACTTAGCATCTAGGAATAGTTATCTACAACATATCCAAAATTTAGATCATTTGGGTTCAATTCCGGAAAGATGTCGCTATCAGAAGATTACCTATTTTTACCTATTTTCACAGAGCAGAGCTGACAGTGTTCAGTGGAGTCTAATCAACTTACAGAGAAAATCTATGACTTGTGGAGCCTAAAGGAACATAATTCAAGGAACTATAGGACATGTCCAACCTGCATGGAGATCCGCACAAAGTTCTATGCACCAACGGAGCAATACCTTATGTTTACGTCTGACCTATTCGTGTCTACACATTTCATGAGGACAATTAACTCTTGGCTGACTTGATAATGATTTGAAGGCTTGTGGAGGATATAAATGAAGGATAATGATTTGTTACAAGGAACCAGTGACAAAATGAACACTTATGCAAAGACATGAAGCCAATTCATAAGTGTTTTGATCCAAAGAAGAAGCAGAAGTGAAGCAGAGAGCAGAGTAGAGAATAGAGGAAGTTGTAGAGCAGAGGATTGATAAGCAGACGAATGAGATCATGAAAGAATGTTGTTATAGGAATCTTTTGTAACCTTGGGCTGTGGCCTAGTATCTGTAAAATCTTGAGTGGCATATGTAATGTGTTTTGAGATCATAATATAAGATGAATGAGCTTTGAAGGCTGGGTTTTTCCTTTTTAGGGTTTTCCTAGGATATATCTTGTGTCATGCATAGATGAATGTCTCTTTCTTTCTATTGTTAACTATTTACTTCTGTTGCATCTCTGATTGATCATGTTGTTAGTTGATTACGGCTACAAGGTTGGATAGTCCCTCATCGGACCCTCCTAACCTTGACTGCATCAACTACACATCACCATGGAAATGTAACACTGACGTATTCAAGGTAAAGCAACATGGAGACAAATGTCATGGAAGACTCACCTCAGGGAAGAAATATTTTGAACCCTTTGATATTCATTAAGGGATCCAATGGTTTGCACTACGCAAAATAAAATTTGATAGACACATTGCAAGAAGACACTTGTTAGTGTCACGCAACTCTTTGAGGAATCAAATCTGACACCTCTAAGTTGATGCATTTTTTTGCTCCATGTGGTGGTAAAGGATCTTCTTTCAAAAGGAGTCTTCGAGATCATTAGATCAAACACTTCATCTAATGGTTAGTGTAGATTCGACTGGTGACGGTTCAGTTTAACTATCGACAGTTAATTTCCTTAAGGCCAAGACATAAAAAAGAATGGTGTTATATTCTATTGGGGGACATTCGGAGAAGAAAGGTTGATATCTAAAGAAACTACAAATCAAATTGATGTAATTTATACTCCTTATTATGTTATAAGAATCATTGGTTGAAACATGAATAAAATACTTTAAATTTGGTGTGATTGTGAATATTGTTGTTGGGCTGCTAGATTTGGTAGTCTGATAAGACTCACATCCTAGGCTGGATTAAGTGGTATCAGAGCCCAGTTTGGGTTGTGTTGAAAAGAAGGAATCCTAAAGAATTTTTTGTGGGTGAGTGAGAGAAAAGGAAAACCTACAACTATAGAGGATTCGTGAGACATGGCGCATAGAGGATGTGGGTGAAGAGGAGCACCATGGACTGGTGATTTAGAAATTGTAGAGATCCTAAGAGGTATTACATCAAGACTAGATGCAATGGAGGCAACACAGAGAAGGGGAGTACATGTGGAAGATATCAATGAAGATGAGAATGAAGTTGAAGAACAAGAAATTGATATAGAGGATGAAGATGGAAATGAACGAGAAAGAATATTTTTGCAGGCAATGTCTAGAATTAGTAGCAAACCATGGATTGATCCACCAAGTTATCATGGTAATTTAAATCTTGAAGAAATCATCAACTAGATATCAAAGATGGAGAAGTATTTTGATTTTGAATTAATAAACGATCCAAAAAGAGTAAAATTTGCATCTACAAAATTGAAGGCACATGCATCCCTATGGTGGGATCATATGCAGATTGAAAGGCAATGAAAAGGTAAGAAGAAAATAAAATCCTAGGAAAGAACGGTGATAAAATTGAAGGCTAAATTTTTTCCTGTAAATTATCAAATCAGTTCATTCAAGAAGTTGCGGAATTTGAAGCAGAAAGAAAAGAATGTGCAAGAATATATCAAAGAGTTTTATAGGCTAAATATCCAGGCATGACATGTAGATGATGATGTTGAGAAAGTATCAAGATATATTAATGGTTTGCATTATTCCATTCAAGATGAAATAAGTATGGTCCAAATACAAAGTGTTGAAGAAGCCTACCAATATGCCTTGAAGGCAAAAGAGAAAATTGCAAGAAAACAAAATAATTCCAAAGGTAGAGGTGGATTTTCACATAGAAGAGGACAGTCCAATGGTGACAAAGGATATCAAAACAAACAAGGAGAAACCAACACCTCACAAACAAGCACCCAGGATAACAAAGGAAGAGGAGATTATTCTAGAGGAAGAGGAATTATTCCTAAGGAAGAGGATTCACTAGAACATGTTACCAATGTGGAGAAATAGGTCATAGGGCATTTGAATGTCCTCAATTATAGCAAGGTAGTGGAAAAGGAAAAGAAAAAAGAATTAATATAGCACAAGTAGAAAATGAAAGTGTAGCTTCACCAAAGCTTGGAGAAAATCCCAAATATGGAGAGTCTTTGATGCTATGAAGAATACTGTTAAATCCAAAGAAAACTATTCAGAACAGGTGCAAGTCAAGTGGAAAATGTTGCAAGGTCATTGTGGACAAAGGAATAACCGATAATCTCATGTCAAAAGAGATGGTTGAGAAGTTGAAGCTAAAGAATATGAAGCATCCAAGTCCTTATAGAGTTTCATGGTAGCAAAGAGGACATCAATTGGTGATAAGTGAACAATGTCTTGTAAATTTTTAGATTGGTAGTTATAAGGATGAAATTCCTTGTGATGTGATGTCAATGGATGCATGTCATATCATGTTGGGTAGACCTTGGCAATTTGATAGACAAGTTGTACATGATGGTAGAACAAACACATATAGGATAAAGAAAGATGTAAACAAATTTACCTTGAATCCACTGAAGGATAAGAAGGAAGAAGTAGAAAATAGTCCCAAAATTTGTTTGATTTATGAGAAGAAATTTTTGAAAGAGTTGAAAAAGGAGAGACCATGCTTTGCTTTTATTCCTAAACCTGTAGAAGTTATGACAGTAGAGAAGAATTAAGAGTCGCCAATAAAAATTTAGGAAATTCTAGATAAATAGTAGATATATTGATGGAGTTGCCAGATGGATTGCCACCTCTGAGGAGTATAAGTCATTGTATGGATTTGATACTTCGTGTGAGTTTGCCCAATAAAGTGCCATATAGAATGACACCAATGGAGAATAAAGAAATAAATAAGCAAGTGCAAGAATTGTTAGACAAGGAACTGATTAGGGAAAGTCTAAGTCCATGTGATGTTCCAGTAGTGTTGACACCTAAAAAGGATGGAGAATGGAAAATGTGTAAAGATTCAAGGGCCATAAACAAGATAGCAATAAAGTATAGGTTTCTATTTCCATGGATGGATAATATGATGGATTGTTTGAGTGAAGCCAAGTACTTCATGAAAATTGATTTGAAGAGTGGATACCATCAAATAAGAATAAGAGAAAGAGATGAGTGGAAAACAACTTTCAAGACAAAATATGGTTTATACGAATGGTTGATAATGCCATTCAGATTGACAAATTCTCCCATCACCTTTATGAGGTTGATGATGAGGTGTTGAAGCCTTTTCTATTGGAATGCACAAGACAACTGAGAGGGGGGGTGAATTAGTTGTATTCAAAACTTTGAACCCTCACTAATATTCAAATCAACAACCACTTATTTATCCATTAATCTATTAGTGTGATGAATCATAAAAGCATATAATAGAAACTTAAACACATCAACACCATAAACACATGAAACACCAGATTTATGTGGAAAATCCAAGAAAGGAAAAACCACGGTGAGGATCTTAGCTCACAATATAAATAATATCAACAATTTACAACAAGGCTCAATGTTGGAGGCTCACTGCCCAAGGACTCACTGTCCAAAGATATGCTCACTGCAATAGGCTAACTACCAAAAGGGCTCACTGCCAGAAATGAAAGAAGATAGAAGAAGGAAGTTACAATGAGAAGATATCTCAAAGCATCAGGAAATCCACCACATCAACACTCACAACATCCGCAACATCTATGAAGGAATTGTAGACACCTACTCACTGCATCCAGTAGCCTAGCACATGAAAAACCTTACTACTTTCACAAACTCACATCACACAAACATCTCACACAACCCTTTCATCTATCAACATCATTTCACACAATCTTCAAACATCCAACACTTATTTATACTAACATCAACCTTAGGAACAATCTCGAAGGTCGACACAACCTTCAAACTTAACCAAAATTAAATTAGGTCTGGACCTAAACATTCCCGTGGTGGAAAGGAATGAATACGGACCATACCATACCTTAGCAGGGACCTAAATCCACTCTCTCATGCTTCTACACGCTTCCACAAATTCCAAAGCACAACTGCAAAGAGTGTAAACAACCAAGTCGACCAAAACTGGTGTTGACAATAGGATCTTTAGGTACACGCTTCAACAAGATAAAAAAGAAAACTCGCGGAGCAAACACCAAGCATGAGCATGATCTAGAAACATCCACAAGAACTTGAAAACCAACAAAACCTTTCGCAACAACTTCAACAACTCTTACTTGAAGAATCCTCACATTGGAACACTTGAACTTCACTGACAATAACTACAACTTAATAAAGATAGCTTATGGAGTGCCAAACCATGAACCAATTGAACTGAGGAAATATATATGGATTACAAACATAAATCCAGAACCGTGAACCAAGAAACACAACAATGGAGGAATGCGGAGCAAAACAATTTCTCCCAGTCACCTCTACACAACTCAAAAAAATTGTCCACACTCTGGTGAACACAACTTTCTCTATACAATGAATCAACACCTCAAACTTAAAACATAGAAACTTTGAACATCATTGAACATCACCTCCAAACTGCATTAGCATATTTTCAATAGCGGAGAAATGCAGAGCAAAATACTAGCACTATTTTGCAAGCCAGAAGAACTCTGCAACACACTATTTCCTCCAGAGAACAAATTTTCTCAAAAGCACTTTGAAAATCAACATCAAGAACTCATTCTAAACACCTTCAACTTCTCTTCAAAGCAACTAAACCAAGGAAACTTAGCCAAGAAGCTCACACTCTACAACAACAACAACATCAGCAACAATCTCCCTAAACACTAATCAACAAACAGACTTAGGTGTTGACATCAATGTCAATACTTACTGCTCATACTTGCAACAATCTCCCCCTTTGTCATTGATGGCAACACATGATGTGAAAAAACATCAAGAAAAGCTCTGTGACAAACTTTTTACTCTTTCTTTTTCTTTCACATCTCTCCCCCTAACTATTTTCTTTCTTTAACATCTACATCTCTGTCTTGAACCACTTTCTCTCTCACCCTGAAGCCATTCATTCTCTTCCATGGTCTCACATGCTTCTCTCTCACCAACTATTTTTCACACGCCTCTCTCTCCCCCTTTGACATCAATAGAAAAGGGAATGACACTTTACATTCTCATTTCTCTTACACTACTCTACTCTAAATACTTCCCCTAAGGCGTACACTCCAATCTCAACAACACTTACTACTTCTATCAGCAACAAACACCAAAAGCCACTACCTACTCTCCTTACGAGGTAGCCTCCAACATCAATCCAGATCCAAGAATAAATCCTTGAGCACCACTGGACTGATGTATCTCCTTATGCATCTTAGTTCAAAGCAGGAGGGGCAATGACCCCTAACTTCTCCCAGAGATACTCAAAAGTATCCTTAGGAAGAGCCTTAGTAAATACATCTGTAATCTAATCTTTAGTAGACACATACTCAAGCTTCACTTCGTTCTCTGCAACCTTCTCTCTCAAGAAATGATACCTTATTGAAATATGCTTTGTTCTTGAGTGCATCACTGGATTCTTTGAAATGTTTATAGCACTTATATTATCACAAAAAATGGAAATTGGTTCATCATACATAACTCTGATATCCTTCAAAGTTTGTTTCATCCATAACACTTGAGTACAATAGGATGTGGTAGCTATATACTCAGCCTCTTTTGTAGACAATGAAACTAAATCTTGCTTCTTACTTATCCATGACACCAATCTGCATCCCAAGAAGAATGCACCACCACTTGTAATTTTTCTGTCATCAACACATCCAGTCCAATCTGCATCTGTATATGCACTTAGGGTGAAATTGGTATCTCTAGGATACCACAATCCATAATCTAAAGTGTCTTTCAAGTACCTTAGAATCCTCTTTATTGCCATAACCTGTGACTCTTTAGGTTCTTCTTGAAATCTATCCACAAGGCAAACTGCATGCATGATATCAAGTCTAGTAGTAGTTAGGTAGAGTAATCCTCCAATAATAGACCTATACTTGCTCTGATCAGCCTTAGGAGATTCATCATTTCTTCTCAGATTACAACTAGTTACCATAGGGGTACACACAGGATTAATGTCTTCCATTCCAAACTTCTTCAACATTTCCTTCACATATTTTGATTGAGAAATGAAAATCCCTTTTTCTGATTAAATGATTTGCAAACCAAGAAAGAAATTCATTTCACCAAACATTGACATCTCAAATTCCTTTTGCATTTGCTCTGCAAACGTCTTACACATTGCCTCATTATCTCCAAAGATAATGTCATCAACAAATACTACCACAATCAAGATCTGATCTTTATCAATTTTAAAATAGAGATTGCTATCTATAGTACCTTTACTGAAACCTAGCTGCAACAAGTATTTATCCAATCTTGCATACTAAGATCTAGGAGCTTACTTTAATCCATACAAGGCCTTCTTCAATCTGCCCACCATATCAAACTTATCTAACAACTGAAACCCTTCCAGTTGTTCAATGTAGACTTCTTCTTCCAACTCACCATTCAAAAAGGTAGACTTCACATCCATCTGATATACTTTGAAATCCTTATGTGCTACAAATGCCAGAAACATTCTGATAGCCTTGATTCTTGCCACCAGATCATAAGTCTCCTCAAAATCTATACCTTCAACTTGTGAATAGCCTTTTCATACAAGTCTAGCTTTGTTTCTTACCACTTCTCCATTCTCATTCAACTTATTTCTGAAAACCCATTTTGTTCGAATCACATTCTTATCTACAGGCTTGGGGACAAGTTCCCAAGTCTCGTTCTTTTCAATTTGCATCAATTCTTCTTCTATTGCCTTGACCCAATGTTCATCTTTACATGCTTTAGTAACTGTCTTAGGTTCAACCTTTGAAAGTAAATAGAGATTTACCTATTCTTCTGCAACTCTTCTTCTTGTCAAAACTCATTTGCTTTTATCACCAATGATTTGATCCTCTGAGTGATTCTTTTGCACATACTTGGGGGTTTTAGGAACTCTTTCCAGAGCTTCTTCTTCATCAATCTGAATTTCCTTTTCTTTGTCTTCTTCAACTTCTTCTAAATCAACAGACTCATCTGATTCATATCCATTCGACTCTGAGATTTTCTGAATATCTTCATCTACCTTCACATTTGCACTTTCAACAATATTTCTCAACCTTTTGTTGTATCACCGGTAAGCTTTTATCTTAGTAGAGTACCCAAGGAATATGCCTTCATCACATCTACCATCAAACTTTCCTAACTCTTCATCTCTTTTGATATAGCATTTGCTTCCAAAAACTTTGAAATACTTGACAGTAGGAATTCTTCCATACCATAGCTCATAAGGTGTTTTTGTTCCATTTGCTTTGACTTGCACTCTCTTCTGAATGTAGACATCAATGTGAATTGCTTCTTTCCAATATACTTCTGGTAGATTTGCTTCCTTGATCAATGTTCTAGCAGCTTCCTGAACTGTTCTATTCTTCCTTTCAACTACTCCATTTTGCTGAGGAGTTCGGGGGCAAACAAATGTCTCTTTATCCCGTGTTCTTCACAAAAAGCATTGAATTCATTTGAAGTAAACTCACCACCTCTGTCATACCTCAAACACTTGATTCTCAGATCCATTTCATTCTCAACCATTGCTTTAAATGCCTTGAACTTGTCTAGGGCTTTTGATTTTTCTCTAAGAAAAGTAACCCAGGTCATTCTTGAATAGTCATCAATAAGTAGCATGAAATACATGTCACCTTGTCGAGTTCTTGTTCTTGGAGGACCACACAAGTCTGTATGCACCAACTCCAATAGACCGGTAGAGGTTTGTTCTTTGCTCTTGAAATTAGTCTTTGTTTGCTTTCCAAATTGATATTCTTTGCAAATAACATTAGCAGGCTTCACAATCTTAGGCAGGTATCTTACAGCTTGAACTAAGCTTATTCTCACCAGATTATCAAAGTTAATATGACACATTCTCCAATGCCATAACCATCTTTCATTTGTCTGAGCCAACAAATAACAATTATCAGTACCTTTCAATTGATAAATATTACCATGAGTCTTCTTACCAGCAACAATTATTGTAATAGTAGGCATGAGTTTTCCACAGTCCATGATAGTATATGAGAGTGCTCCTGGATTCAACTGTGTATATTTTTGCATCAACATTTCGGATCATACTCAATGATCCATCATCAGGAAGAGGAGAATTGTAAAATGGAGAGAAAACTTGGACTTTTTAAAGGACAAAGAGGGATAGATGTGAAGGAACAAAAAATGAAGGATGGAGGAAGAACATTAAAAAGAGACAAAAGATTCAAAAAAGAAAAATGAAGTAAAGACAAAGACAATTAAACCTAGGGTCAATGATAAAGCAAAAATAAACAATATACATATATATATATACATATATATATATATATATATATATATATATATATATATATATATATATATATATATATATATATATATATATATATATATATATATATATATATATATATATATATATATGGAGAGCATGCACATACTATGAGTAACAAAGTCCATAAAAATGAGAATCTACCATATCGTAGTCCTAATTGTATATAAATATATCCATATATGTAAAAGTAGGCTCACCAATCTATAATCCCATAAATCTATAAAATGCAAAGCATAAAAATGAACAAGGAAAAAACCAAAACCTATATATATAAACACAAGAAAATAAACTTCTACAAACATAAAACTATTATATATATATATATATATATGAAAAAAGTATATATGTATACTTATATATGCATATATGTGTGTTAAGTTCATTAATGTATAAAAGCAAAAAAAATAAGTATAAAAGCACAATAACTATTAAATGAGTAAGAAGAATAAAAAGCTACAATGCTCAAGAATGCTCATAAATATTAAGAAATTAAGTATATATATGTATATGTATATATATGTATATGTACATGTATGTATATTATATAATATACATACATGTACATATACATATATATGCATATACATATACATATACATATACATGTACATGTACATATACATATACATATACATAGTACATAATGCATAGGTACAAACAACCAACAGAAGCCCAAAAGTAAAAACCAGAGGGAAGCACAAAAACTAGAGCAAGGGAAACATCAGAGAAGGAATGGAAATCTAACAAGGGGAGAATAAGGAAAGGAAACAAAGTAAGGAAAGGATCAAGAGAGAAGAAAAAAGGCAACTAGGAGAAAAGGAGAAAAGGAGAGAGGTGAGGGAGGGCACAGGTAAGGAGGGTGGATGGACCTCGGTTGATGAGGATAAAGAAGAGGAGAGAGGTTAGGACGGAGGGAGGAAGAGAGAGAAGGAAAGAAGGGTGGGGAGGGGGCCTAGGGTTGGTTGAGTCATGAGGGAAAGGGTTGGATTTTTGGCGAGGCTGGGCTAAGTTGCCAACCTTCATCACGATTAAGGTTAGAGGGATGCCTTTTGATGAAGATGGCTTCTTGTAGTTTTCTCTTGAAAAAGCAATCTTCCTTAACTAGGACTTAGGTGTGCTTAAGACAAATATGGTGTTTAGTATAGGAGTGCTCATCTAAGGCCAATTTGGTGATGCGATCATGCTTGATGTCTGCGTTATGCTCTTTGATCCTCGTCCTAATGGATCGACGTGTTTCTCCAATGTATGGAGTTCTGTAAGAGCAGTCAATCTTATAGACCCTGGCATTGATTAGATTGTTTCTGGGGTCTTTGGCAGAAGGGATGAGGTTCCTAAGGGTGGAGACGGGTTTGAAACCACATATAAGGCCTTTCTTGTGTAATATTTTTGAGATTTTGTTAGAGAGGCCCTCTATGTAGGGAAGGGTGGCAACCCAAGTGGTGCTAGGCATCTCAGGTTTAGGGGTCAAGTGAACTCAATTTTTGGTGAGGTTGAAGGCACAAGAGATGCATTTATTGCGGTACCCATTTAGCTTAAAAACTTGGAAAAGATGGGCAAGTTCTTGGTCAATGTGTTCCTCGTCACAAATGCAATAAGCCTGAGTGGAAAGGGTCTTAAGGACACCTGCTTTTGGGTAGGATAGTGGTGAGAAGACGTGTGAAGATAAAGGTCAGTGTGGGTGGATTTTCTATAGACACTGCGAGCAAGGGAGCCATCCTTTTTCTCATGATAAGGACGTCCAAGAAAGGAAGTTGGTTGTCATTCTCAAGCTCTTTGGTGAATTGAATGCAATCTACCATGTTGTTCAGGTGAGAGTGGAAAATCTCTAAGTTCTCCCGGCCATGAGGCCAACAAATGTTGGTGTCATCAACGTACCATTTCCACCATCTAGGTTTGAAGGGGAAGGAGTTAAGAGCTAATTTCTCAAAGTGTTCCATGTAAAGGTTAGCAACAACAGGGGATAGAGGAGAACCCATGGCAACTCCATTAGATTGCTCGTAGACCACATCTTGGAAAGTGAAGAATGTGGACCGAAGGCAAAGTTTGACAAGAGAAGCTATCTCATCATTCATTTTATGTCTAATGAGCTCCAAAGAGTTGGACACCAGGACCTTGGTAAACAGAGACACCACATCAAAGATGACTAAGATCTCATTATCCTCAACCTTTTTGTCATGTATGAAGTTGACAAAATGGGCAGAGTCTTTAATGAAGGTGTTTGATTTGCCTATTAGAGGAGAGATCAACTTGGCAAGGAAGACGACTAGCTTGAAAGTTGGGGACTGAGTGGTGTCAACTATAGGTCTCAAAGGTATGCCAAGCTTATGGATTTTGGGAGCACCATAGATATGAGGTGTGAGTTCCTTTTTGGGAAGAAGACGCTTCTTCGTAAGGTCATCAAAAGAGGAAAGGGAAATAGCCTGTTTAACCTTTGTGATGACCTTGGATATGGGGTTATGTGGGAGGACTTTGTAGCTCCCACTGTCAGATAGGTGGTCGAGCATCTTGGTAATATAGTCTTGTTTATCAAGGATGACGATGGCATTCCCTTTGTCCGCTTTGGAAATGACAATATTCTTATTCCCCGTGAGTTCTTTGAAGGCATAAAATTTGTCTTTGGGAACATTCCACAAGGGGCATTTAGCATGTCTTTGGGAACAATTATTGTTCCAGAGCTTTTCGTTATCTCACAACCATTATCCTTAAACATTAGATTGTATCCTTTGCCACACATCTGTCCAACACTTAGAAGATTATGCTTTAAGAATTTGACATAAAGAACATCATCTGTATTATTCATGCCGTTAAAAGTAATTAACCCTTTTCCACACATCTTACCAGCTGCATCATCACCAAATCTAACTAGTCCTCCTTCATACTTTTCCAATTTAACAAACTTACTCTTATCTCATGTCATGTGATTTGAACATCCGCTATCAATGATCCATTCATCCTTTTCCTTTCTAGCATAAAATGCAAACATCACTTTCTCTTCTTCTGGACTTCCTTCCTTCACATAGCTTGCAAGGTTAGTAGAAATAGGTTCTTCTTTTAGGGCAATAAACAAGCATTCATTAACATTACCATCCTCAAAATCAAATTCGTCATCAGATACACCATCATTTTCTCTAACATAGTAACTTTTCCTTACCATCTTACCTTTACCTTCATTGTTCTTGATCTTCAAAGCTCTATCAGGACATCTTGAAGCATAATGACCAAACTTACCACAACTGAAACATTTGAAAGGTAACTTACCTTTGAACTTTTCGGTTTCCTTTTTCATTCTCCTTACAAATTTTGCCTCAATCTCATCAAAGTATTCCTCATCTGACTCCACAACATACTTGTCTGATCTAATAGTCCTTTTTGATTTGGCCTTAAAAGCAATCTCAACTTTCACAGGACCATCAGTAGTACCAAATTCTCTCATTCAAAAGTAGTCAATTTACCAAGCAATTGATCTTTTGAAAGCTTGTCCATATCTTGCAATTCTTCAATGGTAGACACTTTATGACTATAAGATTTGGGAAGTGTTCTGAGTATCTTATTTACAACTTATTTATCATCCAGCTCTCCACCAAGGCCTTTGATGTCATTGACAACTTCATCAATCTTCTGCATATAGCTTGTTATGTTCTCATCTTTAGACATCTGCAGAGTTTCATAGTTGGACTTCAAATTTTGCAACTTGGATTTCTTGACAGATTCATCACCTTCATAGATATTCTTCAATTTATTCTAGATCTCATGTGTAGTTTCCAGATCCAAAACTTTCGCCAGTTCAGTGTTAGATAGAACATTTAGTAGGGCATTTCTATCTTTACCATTTGGTATAGTCAGTTTCATCAAACTAAGGAATGTCTTTCTTGTGCGCCATCCTAGATCTATCTTAAGCTATTAGGATTTCTTCCAAGGAACCCTCGCTCTGATACTAATTTTTGGAATGCACAAGACAACTAAGAGCAGGGGGGGTGAATTAGTTGTAGACAAAACTTTGAACCCTCACTAATATTCAAATCAACAACCACTTATTTATCAATTAATCTATTAGTGTGATTAATCATAAAAGCATATAATAGAAACTTAAACACATCAACACCATAAACACATGAAACACCAAATTTACATGGAAAACCTAAGAAGGGAAAAACCATGGTTAGGATTAGCTCACAATATAAATGATACCAACAATTTATAAGAAGGCTCACTGTCGAAGGCTCACTGTCCAAAGAAATGCTCACTACAACAGGCTCACTACCAAAAGGGCTCACTGCCGGAAATGAAAGAAGATAGAAGAAGAAAGTTACAATGAGAAGATATCTCAAAGCAACAGGAAATCCACCACAACAACACTCACAATATCCATAGTGTCTTTGAAAGAATTGTAGACACCTTCTGATCACTACATCCAATAGCCTAGCACATGAAAAACCTTATTGTTCTTCAGAAACTCGCATCATACAAACATCTCATGCAACCCTTTCGTCTATCAACATCATTTCACACAAGCTTCAAACATCCAACACTTATTTATACTAACATCAACCTTAGGAACAATCTCCAAGGTCAGCACAACCTTCAAACTTAACCAAAATTAAATTAGGTATGGACCTAAACATTCTCGCGGTGGAAAGGAATGAATGTGGATCATACAATACCTTAGCAGGGACCTAAATCCACTCTCACTTCTACACGCTTCCACAAATTTTGAAGCACAACCACAAAGTGTGTAAACAAACAGGTTGGCCAAAACTGGTGTTGACACTAGGATCTTTAGGCACATGCTTCAACAAGATCAAAAAGAAAACTCGTGGAGAAAACACCAAGAATGAGTGTGATCTAGAAACATCCACAAGCACTTGAAAACCAACAAAACCTTCCACAACAACTTCAACAACTCTTACTTGAAGAATCTTCACACTACAACACTTGAACTTGTTAGGAACCTGTGTTTAACCCCTCTCTTTACTTTTTTAGTATATTACATTTGGATGCATATGCTTTGTAAGTCATCCCGTAAGCATATTGTATTTCCCACATTCATAGGAAGTAATAGTTGTTTAGATTAGACTTAGTATAAAAGTACGTGTTGAGGCCAATGAAGGCATCCACAAATTTATTGTATTGAGCTTGCTCAAAGGAGGTTGCCCCCTCGAAGTGGCCTGTGATCAATAAATTCCTTCTGTGTTTCTACTATTTATATATTTCTATTATTTCGTGCATTTTTCATTATATTGTTGCAGGAGGTTCCTCTCATCTGGTATCAGAGCGCTTTCTTGGGCTCGCTGGGTGAAATTTTTGCCATTTTTTTTTCCGCAGTGGCCTCCAGGCGCTGTGATTATTGTAGTTCTTTCTTTTTCACATCTATATTGTTTAATTTAATTGTAGGTTTGGATCAGGGAATATCCCTATCCGCTTAACTGTGGGAAGTGCCTGGGCATATAGCCCTAAAACTCATTGTGAGAAGTACCACAAGAACCCTAAAGTAGCTGGCCCATTGAGAGGACCTGTCAGTGAAAAGGGCAACGACCCCTACCTGATTGACTAGTTCCCATCCGTGAGGTAAACCAAGAGTTGTCGTTTGTGGCAGAATGGTTATCAGTTTTACCTGATCCGTGGAGTGAGGGGCATTGCCCCAATACGCAAGCCGTTAGACAACATTGGTGGCCGAGTGACTCCCATGAACCTTTAGGAAACTGAACATACTTGGGGCCCATATCTATTGACAACCGACAAATCACAAATTAAATCCATCCAGAGTAGTTGACAGATCATTTTTTTGCCATATCTTCCTTGCTTTAGCTCCGTTTCCTCTCAAAATTCACTGGAACCCCTAAAATTTCATTCTGCATATTTCCTTCCTTGAGGACCCTATCCCAAATTCCACTTATCGAAGCCAAAAATCCCACATTTGTCTATTTTTAGGGTTTGCCATAACTTCTTCGATTCTCACCCAATAGCCTTCAAATTTTGCCTTCAAATTTTGCCATAGTGTTCATTTCATATTTCTGCTCCTTTGTCCCTCTTGGACAAATTTTCCCATTCTTTCACCCCGCTTCTGAAATTCCCATTTTCTTCTCCCCTTTCCCTCAAAAAGTGTCCAAAACCTAGTCAAACCCCAATTACCCATCAAAGTTTTTCCCAAATCCAAATTTTCCTTTACTAAAAAAGTTTCCATTTTTCTTTTTCTACCCATTCCCAAAAAAGAAAAATAAAAAAGAAAACAAAAAAAATTCTCCTGGCTATGGTTGTCATCCGAACAGAAGAAAAAAACATGGAGGATGAACTTGTAGCCCTCAAGACCAAACTCCAAGATCTAGATGAAATAATTCTCAGCCTCAATCTTTAGCATTCAGCCATGAATAATAGACAGCAGCCAGAGTCTTCTGAAGACTCTGGGTTTTCTTCTTCCAACAATTTTCATGGGCCGAAGCTTGATTTTCCTCACTTCAATGGTGATGATCCGACTAGATGGATATACGGGTAGAACAATATTTTAGTCTGCATAATACTTTTGACGTCAACAAAGTCTCACTTGCACCCTTTCACTTGGAACATGAAGCCCTTCAATGGTTTCGTTGGTACATCAAGGCTCACGAGGAGCCAAAATGGACAGATTTTTGCAAACTCAATTTGCAACGATTTGACCCTAGTGCTTTTGATGACTTTATCAGAGAACTCACTAAACTGAGCCAAACAGGCACTATGAGAGAATATCAAACAAAATTTTAAAAACTGGCCAATCACACAGAGAGATTGTTTGATGAATTCATCAGGAGTTGTTTTGTCAGTGGTCTGAAGGATGCAATTCGCTCTGAGCTTAAAAGGTTTCATCCCAGCACAATGATGGAAGCCCTAGGGTTGGCAAAGTTGGCAGAGGACAAGATCACATCTCAACAACAATCCAAATCCAATTTTGTTCCATTCAGAAATACGGTTTCCCAAAGACCTCAAATAACGCCAACTCCTAGAACAACTCCTATCAAGCATTTGACTGAAGCAGAGATGCGGGCACATAGAGAAAAAGGGCTTTGTTATAATTGTGATGAGAAATTCACTCAGGGACATAGATGTGTTGAGTAAAAGCTCTATGTCTTGGATGTGGATTCTCCACCTGAAACTAAAGTTTATGCGGATGCTCAAGATATAGTGGATGATCAGGTCAACACTCAGCAGCCACTTGTTGACCCTGCTTCTCAAGAAGACCAGCCAAAGAACTCCCTCCATGCTTTAGCAAGAGTCACTGCCCCACAAACCATGTGGGTCAAGGGTTACTTCAAGAAGCTCCCTCTTACAATACTAATTGATTCTGGTAGCACTCATAACTTCATTGACCCTCGGATCACCAAATAGGCTGATTGTTTTGTCCATCCTTACTCCAGCTTTGAAGTCATGATTGTCAATGGGGGCACATTACCTAGCAAAGCAAAGTGTCACAATGTGTGTATCTCTATTGGAGATTATAACTTGCGCTCTGACATGTTTGCCTTGCCCTTAGGCGGATGTGATGTGGTTTTGGGCGCCCAATGGTTACGCACACTTAGACCCATCTTATGGGATTTTGCTGAACTTTGGATGCAGTTTTCAGACAATGGGCACAAACACACATTGAAGGGCTTACAACCAGGGTCTCTTAGCATCATAAGTTCACATCACATGGTGTCATTGCTCAACTCCATTCTAGTCAGATGCAACCATCAGCAGTCTCCACTACTCCTTTTGATCTACAACGAATTTTGGATAGGTATGCATGTGTCTTTACTAAACCAGTGGGATTGACACCTTCATGACCAGAGGACTACTGTATTCAGCTCCTTCCTTGAAGTGTTCCTCCCAACATCAGGCTCTACCTCTACCCATTTCACCAAAAGATAGAGATTGAGATGCTCGTTTAAGACTTATTGAAGCAAGGTATTATTCGCCCTAGTACCAGTTCCTTTTCTTCACTAGTTCTTCTTGTCCAAAAAAAGATGGGTCATGGCACCTCTGCATTGACTTCTGAGCACTTAATCACATCACAATCAAGGATAAGTTTTTGATTCCTGTTGTTGATGAGCTTTATGGCACTCATTTTTTCTCTAAGTTGGATCTTCATTCTGGGTATCACCAAATTTGGGTTCATGAGGATGGTATCCCTAAAATGGCTTTCCGCACGCATGATGGCCACTATGAATTTTTGGTCATTCCCTTTGGCCTCACTAATGCTCCTTCAACATTCCAGGCATTGATGAATAAAATATTTAGGCCCTACCTGCAGAAATTCATTCTGGTCTTCTTCGATGATATCCTCATCAATAGTAAAACATGCATTGAGCATCTCCAACATCTGGATCTCATACTGCAACTTCTCTCTAATCATCATCTCTATGCAAAATAGTCTAAATATGTTTTTGGCCAAGAGGAAGTGGAGTATCTCAGGCATATTGTTTCAGTCCAAGGGGTTCAAGTGGATCCTGCAAAAATAGATGCCATGAAAAATTGGCTGCATCCTCAGACACTCAAGAGCCTCCGTGGTTTTTTGGGGCTAATTGGCTACTATCACAAGTTTGTCAAGGATTACGGGAAGATTGCAACTCCATTAACATCTATGTTAAAAAAGGATGCTTTTATCTGGTCACAAGTTGTTGAGTTTGCATTTGAAAAACTAAAATAAGCTATGTGTACTACACCTGTTCTAGCTATGCCAGATTTTTCCAAGACCTTCACTATTGAGAGTGATGCTTGTGGCAATGGACTTGGTTTCATTCTCCTTCAAGAAGAATATCCCATTACATTCACCAACAAAGCCCTTTCTGGCAAGAATTTAGTACTCTCTACATATGAGAAGGAAATGATGGCTATTTTGCATGCAGTATAGAAGTGGTGGCCATACCTACTAGAGAATTTTTTTGCATCAAGACTGATCCCCAGAGTCTATTTCCTAGAACAACGGGTCTCCTCCCCAGCACAATAGAAATGGGTCAGCAAACTCATGGGTTATGACTATGAGATCACTTACAAGAAGGGTAAGGACAATATTGTGGTGGATGCTCTTTCTCGCACATTTGATGACCAAGCTTCCCTTTCAGCTATTTCTATGCCTATTCCAAATTGGTTGGAATCTATCTAGTAGGGCTATGTTAATGACTCTTCATTATCTCAAATCATTGAATGGTTAGCCACTAACCCTTCTGTTGTACCACATTAATCTTGGGATAGTGCTTCTCTATGATACAAGGCTCATCTGGTGCTCCCCCAGAGCACAAATCTTCAATAGGCTATCTTCTATGAACTCCATGCTTCTCCATAGGCAGGGCACTCTGGGTTCCTCAAAACTTATGAGCAGGCATGACGTAACTTCTTTTGGAAGGGAATGAAAGGGCAATTCAACAGATGGTGGTTGAATGTGATACCTGCCAATGCAACAAGGGTGAAACGATACTCCTTCCTGGATTGCTCGAACCCTTGCCCATCCCTACATGGATTTGGATAGATATTTCTATGTATTTCATTGAGGGGCTCCCTAAATTTGGAGGAAAGACAGTGATCTTGGTTGTGGTTGATCACCTCTCCAAATATAGTCATTTTTGTGCCCTCAGCCATCCCTATATAGCCTCCTCAGTCACACAAATTTTCATGGACCAGATCTTCCGTCTTCATGATATCCCTTCTTCCATTGTCTCAGATCATGATGCAACTTTCACCAATCATTTTTGGATAGAACTATTTCAACACACTGGGACCAAACTGAAGATAAGTTTCGGGTATCACCCACAAACAGATGGTTAGACTGAAATTATCAACAAATGTTTGGAAACTTATCTTCGTTGCTTCACCTTAGAACAACAACATCAGTGGGCAAAGTGGCTCCCTCTCGCTAAATGGTGGTCGAATACCTCCTACCACACTGCATATAAAATGACTCCATATGAAGTAGTCTATGGTTAGGCACCACCAGTGCTCCTTCCATACACCCCCAGTAGTTCACCAGTTCAAGCAGTCAACACGGTTCTCTAAACCCAGGATCACATTCTTCACATCTTGCAGGACAATATTCACATGGCAAGAAATCAAATGAAACAACAAGTTGATTAGCACCGTTCTGAGTGCACTTTTCAAGTAGTTGATATGGTTTTTCTTCATCTACAACCATACAAGAAATCATCCCTAAAACTCAAAGGGTGTCATAAGCTGGCTCCAAAGTTCTATGGGCCATATAAGGTTCTTTAGAAGATTGGGTTGGTTGCTTATAAATTGGAGCTTCCTCCTTCCCACATTTATCTAGTTTTTCATGTCTCTTGTCTAAAGAAAGTTCTTGGCACCAACGTCAGAGCACAAACTATTTTACCATAAATGGATAATGAAGGATCCATCATTTTGGAGGTAGAGGCAATCCTCGATAGACACACTCATCAGCTTCACTCCCGATCCATCACAGAGGTCTTAATTCAGTGGCAAGGAATGCAACCAGAGGATGCTACATGGGAACCACTCCTTCAGATTCAACAATAATTTCCACATCTTAAGCTTTAAGGACATATTTTCCAAGAGGGAGTGGATGTTCATAACCTATGTTTAACCCTTCTCTTTACTTTGTTAGTATATTACATTTGGACGCATATGCTTTGTAAGTCGTATCATGAGCATATTGTATTGTCCCATATTCATGGGAAGTAATAGTTGTTTAGATTAGACTTAGTATATAAGTATGTGTTGAGGCTAATGAAGGCATCCACGAATTTATTGTATTAAGCTTGATCAAAGGAGGTTGCCCCCTCAAAATGGCCTGTGATCCATAAATTCCTTCTGCGTTTCTACTATTTATATATTTTTGTTATTTCGTGCATTTTTCATTATATTGTTGCAGGAGGTTCTTCTCAGAACTGCACTAAAAACAACTGCAACTTAATAAAGATAGCTTGCAAAGAACCAAACCATGAACCACTTGAATTGTGGAAAGATATATGCATTAGAAACATAAATCTAGAACCACGAACCAAGAAACACAACTGCAGAGGAATGTGGAGCAAAATAATTTCTCCGAGTCACCTCTACACAACTCAAAAACATTGTTCACACTCTGTTGAACACAACTTTCTCTGTACAATGAATCAACACCTCAAACTTGAAACATAGCAACTTTGAACATCCTTGAACATCACCTCCAAACCGCATAAGCATACTTTCAACAGTAGAGAAATGCAGAGCAAAATACTAGCACTGTTCTGCAAGCCAAAAGAACTCTGCAACACATTGTTTCCTCCGGAGAACAAATTTTCTCAAAAGCACTTAGAAAATCAACATCAGGAACTCATTCTAAACACTTTCAACTTCTCATCAAAGCAACTACACCAAATAAACTTAGCCAACAGGCTCACACTTTGCAATAACAACAACATCTACAACAATCTCCCCAAACATTAATCAACAAACATACTTAGGTGTTGACATCAATGACAACCCTTACTGCTACCTTAGGAGTTTGTGTTGTATACAGATCATCATGCATTGCAGTTCATAAATAGTCAAGGTAAGTTGAATCAGAAATACATGAAGTGGGTTGAATTTTTACAGAGTTATTCATTTGTTTTGCAACATAGAAGTGGAAAATCTAATTAGGTAGTTGATGCATTAAGTCAAAGATGTTTGTTGCTAAATGAATTAAGAGTGAATGTTGTTGTCTTTGATTCTATGTGGGAGTTGTATGAAGATGCATATTTAAAAGAGGTGTGAGCTGCATGTAAGTGTCCAGTAGAGAAGGATAAAACTCCATGGCTGGAGTATTTTATTCAAGAAGGATTGTTATTCAAAGGAAAGAGATTGTGCATACCTCAAGGGTCAATGAGGGAAAATTTGGTAATAGAGAAGCATAAAGGAGGTCTGAGTAGATATTTTGGAATAGACAAAACATTGGCACAACTAAATGAAGGATATTATTAGCCCGAGATGAATGCAGATGTAAATAAAATGGTGCAAGGTTGCAGAATTTACCAGCATGCCAAGGGCACAAAATAGAATACAGGGTTGTATCAACCATCACCTATATTGGAGAGACCATGGGAACACATAAGCATGGATTTTGTTCTCGGATTACTGTGAACACAAATAGGTAATGATTTTGAATTTGTTGTGGTTGATAGATTTTCAAAGATGGTTCATTTTATTCCATGCAAAAAGTCAAATGATGCTTCCCATATAGCTACATTGTTTTTCAATGAGGTATTTAGATTGCATGGATTTCCAAAAAGTATTGTTTCAGATCGAGACACAAATTTTTTTGACCATTTTTGGCGTAGTCTGTGGAAGAAATTGGGAACTCTGTTGGGGTTTAGTTCATCTTATTATCCCCAGACTAATGGGCAAACTGAAGTTGTGAATAGAAGTTTGAGTAATTTGTTGAGATGTTTGGTAGGTGACAAACCCAATCAATGGGATTTGATATTGGCCTAGGTAGAATTTTCTTACAATAATTTAGTCAACTGAAGTGTAGGGAAAATCCCATTCCATATTGTTTATGGTTATAGTCCCAAGGGTGTGGATGAATTGAGAGATAGTGCAAATTTAGGTAGAAAGAGTGATGTTGTAGAGGATTTTGCTGAGTATATTCATGAATTGCATAGAGAAGTGAAGGAAAATTTGGAGAAAAGTGCCACAAGATACAAAAGAGCATGTTGATATGTGTAGGAGAGAGAAAGAATTTCAGGTGGCTGATTTGGTATTGGCACATTTATAGAAGGAAAGGTTTCCTCAAGGAATGTATAACAAAATGAAGTGGAAGAAGATAGGCCCATGCAAAGTGTTCATAATTTTTTTGTCAAATGCATACGAAATTGAACTCTTGACAGGTATAGATATTTCCCTAATATTCAATGTTGTTGATTTGTATAAGTATTAGAAAAGAGAAACAAGTGCACAAGGGAATATACATTCAGATTTACAAGATGAACAAAGATGGATACATCAATTGTTTGAGAATAAATTTGAAGAAGTGGACAAAGTGATAAATTTATGAGTCATAAAAAGAACAAGGGGAAAGAATATAAGGAGTATCTAGTTTTTTGTAAAAATAGAATAGTTGATGAAGGCTCTTGGGTGAACAGTTCAGATTTGGTTAAGTATGAAATTCCTATTCCAGACATGCCTAAATGTTCATGAGTTGCACACTCATGGAACATTTATCTTACCTAGCATGTCTATGTAGGAGCATCCAGGTCCACGAGTGATCTTGTATCAACAAAAAACATTTTAGATTTTGTTTTTCAGTTCAGTTCAATTTTTTTGTTTCTATTGATATTTGGTAGTTGCTTCAGGAGATTTTCATGATTCAAGTTTTTGATTAGAGGTCAAACAGGTTTTGAAGGGACCCAAATCCCTTTACAACCAAACGCTATCTTCACAATAGTAAAAGAGACACCAACAATGACTCAACTACAACACACAACCAAACATCAGCAACCCAGAAGCTGACCACAAAGAAATAACAACAGCGTTGCACCCAAATTCACCAAAAAAGGAGAGAAAATACTAAACCCTCCTACACACAAGACCCTATCCACATAAAAACATTCTTATGGTCTCACACTTTCCAAGGTTTGAAATCCTCAGGCAAAGAAGCCCTTTTCCAGGGATCTAAAACAACTATTTCTAGAACACATGAAATAAACTAGCATAAAGAAGGCTCCTCCGAAGGAGATTCATAGAGCTTAACAGTATTCACTGGGACATGAAAGAGCATGTACATCAAACCCTCAATAGGGTTGGACACGAAACCTTCATACTCACCTTTAGAAGTAGCCATGCTCCAAAGGCAGAATAAAATAACAGGGCTACCATTTTCTTCTAGCCCTTTATCTAAGAATATCACTATCTCAAGAGATCTATTCCACCAACATTCATCAAAGTTGGACAGACATCCATCTCACCCAAACCCAGCCACACCTCTCTACTTCTCAGCATACAGAGAAATAACAAAGGGCTTCCATATTCTATTGGCCCATATACTAAAGTTATCAGTAAAGGGTTTGTTACCAAACAAGGAAAATCCCCTCTTGGAGATAAGAAACTTACCAAGAGAAACAAGGATCTGAAAAATCCCACCTAGAGTCATACCCATGTCTGAAACTTGGAACTGAAGGCACTGAGGACCAATAAACTTTCCAACACAGGCATACACCTCATATAAATTCACATCTGAGATCAAGAAATGCATCTCATAAGACCAAGTTGAACCACCACAGCCACATAGACATCGGCGGCATGAAGGAGCCTTGACTGTCAAAGCTGACACCAAACCCTCTCTATTCTTGGTTGAAATCTTAAACCAGGAAGCAGTAGTTTCTTTAACAGAGGAAGCCTTTGTAGGCGCAAAGGCCCATGGGGTAAACATCCTCCAATAGGCTCGTGACTGTCCTGAAGGTAGACCCTGATTCACACAACCTCCACAAATAAACAGTCCCGGTGGCCAACCCCAAACCCATAGCACCCACCACCATTCTGAACGTCCTCCACCCTAGCACAGATCCGCATGTTCGCATCACCGAAAGAGGAGCAGAGTAGAATGCACCACATGATGGCCGCATCCCCATCCTCATCTGTGTTGCCCTCACCATCCATTTCTGTGCAGAGGCAACCAGCAGACCCACTCCCGTTCCCACTCCCGCTCAACATTTTTTCATGATTCAAGTTAATTTGAGGCATCAAATTCAATTCAAAATGTGGTAGAGGCTTGTTTTGAGTTTATTTGGCATCCTTTGTTTAATGATCGGTCATCAATTTATATGTATAAATTGCCACATGTTTATATTTTACAACATAGAAACATTGTCAGGTCTGACACTATATTTCTTGTTGTGCTATATGTTGATTCAAATGAGTCATTGAGGAGGCAGGACACGTGTATCAAGGTTCAACAAAAGGAAGTGATGGAGATATTGATTCAAAACGGAAGTGACAGATTTGTTGATCCAAAAACAACATGGATGGTGCCACATGGTTGAGCCTCGCAACTCTAAAGAATTACAATTCTGACAACATTAACTTGAAGCAATGTTGAGACACATGGTTTTGAGTCACAGCACTGGCGGGTCCCTCCTATGTTCATAAAGTTGAGACATCTTCAGAACTGTCCGATCAAGGATTCCATCCAATGGTCGATGCATCTCGAGAGAATCACAGGGAATGTTGACAAGTGTCTCAATTATGCATGGTTTTAGAATTACAGTGTTGACACTTGATTCTTGATGCATGCCATTGGTTAAATATAATGAGTCAGTAGGTGGTGGGTCCATTTGATTGAATCCCTATGTAGGAAGAGATTATGGGTCTGATATTAATGACAACAGGTGTCACAACTATGCATCACTGTGTAAATGTAACACTGACACATTCAAGGTAAAGTGACATGGAAACATGTGTCATGGAAGAATCACCTCAAGGAAGAAACATTTTGAACCTCGTGATCTTCATTGAGGGATCCAATGGTTGGTGCTAGACAAAAGAAAAGTTGATAGACATGTGCTGCAAGAAGACACTTTTCAGTGTCACATAACTCTTCAAGGAATCAAATTTGACACCTTTGAGACAATGCATTTTTTCACTCCATGTGGTAGTAAAGGATATTCTTTCAAAGGGAGTCTTCAGGACCATTGGATCAAGCGCTTCATCTAATGGTTAGTGTAGATTCGACTGGTGACGGTTCAATTTAATTGTCAACAGTTAATTTCCTTGAAGTTGAGATATAAAAAAGAATGGTGTTAAATTCTTTTGGGGGACATTCAAAGAGTAAGGATGATCTCTAAAGAAACTATGGATCAAATTGATGTAATTTGTACTCCTTATGATGTTGTAAGAATCATTGGTTGAAACATGAATAAAATACTTTGAATTTGTTGTGATTGTGAATATTGTTGTTGGACTGCTAGATTTGGTAGTTTGATAAGACTTCCATCCTAGACTATATTAAGGAGGGCCTCATATAGGGAATTAGTGTATGGCTGATGGTATCCTAAAAAATGCACTATCTTTATCTTTACCTATTACTCCACTATGGATGCACAAAGAAAAAGGGTTAAAAATGAAGAAATATATTCAACTTATAATCTTAGATAATTAAAAAGGTAGAGTAGAAAAGGCAAGAGGTCAGATTAAAAATGTTGATCTGTATAACTAGATTTAAACTGATTTATTACAAAAAATGATAAATAATGCAATATCTATGTTAGAAAACTATTGTAACTGATATTATTATTATTATTTTATCAGTAAACACTTTTGACTGAAGTTATGAACTGATGAGGCCACAACGTGAGGGACCTCATCCCCTGGCATGAATGCCTACATCAACACTGGAGGTTCAAACCTGCAAGCGCGTTGGACCAGCGAAGGCCCATAGCTTGCGAGCACAACAGCCCAGCGAAGGCACAAGACCTATGAGCATGTTAGCCCAACGAAGGCACAAGTCTGCAAGCTCTTTGGCCCAGCAGGGGTTTGAACCCTAGTGGCCGCCACTACAACCAAGTGACTTGACCACTGAACCATGCCCTTAATGACATTGTAACTGATATTATTAAATAACATAAATATTTGTTTGAAAATGTCTAATCATACTACTATATATAGATTCGATATTTAGGGTGATTAAGTATGGTACAAATGATGAATAATATAAAGATTTCTTCAGACATGTGAAAGCACACACCTAAGAAGAAATTTGAAGAAAGAAAATGTTGAATGGGGTTTAAATAGTTTGAAGGAAATGTTGTGTTTAATATACTTATACAAAAGATTAAGAAAAAGATTAATGCTCTTAAAAACTCGACGGACATTTCAAAATACAATCAAATTTTACTTTAACACCTAAAAATGGTTAATTTTCTCCCAAATTGTCAAAATAAGGTTAAATTTTAATCCCAAGTGTCAAAACGCGAGGTTAAATTTGAAATAGAAGTTGAATGCGAGGAAATCCTAAACAATACAAAAATAATATGGTATAAATTATCACATGATGAAGATTTTTTAGAGATGTTCAATTATGAAGTTATATTTAGAGTAGAAGTGCCAACAATTGAATATAGAGTGAAAGCATTCAATACAATTAAAAAACTTCTAGAAGATGAAAATGCAAAGTTAGATGCTCTAGAAATATATTTAGAGATACCAAAATGTACAAGTAAATGTAACCAAAATGATATATAGAATACAAGATATTACTAAACATAAGAGAAGGTTTAATTTTCCTTGGTATAAGGCTAATTTAGTGCTAAAAACTCAATTATGCTCGGTGTTGTTAAATTTTACTGGTAATCATCAACTATCTATTTGAATTAAAGCTTAGAGTCTAATGTCATCAAGACTAACTTCGAATCATAAAATCTAGGGGTTGAAGATGAGGCAAGTTGAAACAAGGGAAGGGAACTCAAAACTCAACTAGTTGTACAGAGTAAATATTTGAAAGGTATAATGTAAGTACACAAGAGATAAATGTGAGTCATAATTTTTTTTGATCTACTTTCAATAAGACTCCAAAATTCTTATCTAATAGTTTTCAAAATAAATAATGTTTTTATAATTTTTCATTAATAATATGCATCTTATATTCATTGGCATTAGAAAATTAAAGTAAATAAAAATAAAAGGTTTTAGTTGGCTTGATAGGACAAATAATAATAACCAGTTAAATAATTCTCATTGCAATAGTAGTTGCCTAAAGGTAGGTACTAATAAGAATTGGAAAAACAAGGATGCAAGCACCTTTCTCCCTAGTTGAGTCATTCAAAATATAAATATTTGAAATCGATTCCCTCAATCCATTTGTAAATTATGAGTGACTCCTATAATAGACTATGAAAACATATGTAATAGATATGGGTATATCACCTTGAACATAGTTTAGAGGGTAACTCTCTTGTATGATGAGGATTTTGTATTTTTGTGTACTTTTAACTTGGAAGAAAAAAAGGAATACAAAAATAAAAGGAAGAGAAGGGTGGAAAAAGAGATAGGAAGAAGCCCTAGGTGAATTAAATGTGTAGAAAATCTAAATAACTCAAAGAAAGGGAAATATGTTAGATTTGAAGTCCTCCTTCCCTAATAACAATGGAAATTAGTGTCTAACATACATAGTGGAACAACAAAAAAACTCATAGAAATACGAATGTGTTACTAATCTAGCTATATGTAGGTGATCTACAAAGATTTTCTACTCAAGACCTAACATTGATCACAAAAAAGAGAGAAAATATGACATGTAGTTAAAAATTATTTACTTCGTATGATTAAATTTCATTTAATGAGATGATAATCATATTTTGTAAAAAGGAGTATTACCACATCTATTTATGAGCAACATTGGAATCCATTATTTTAAATATTTCAATCCATTAATATTGGGAAGACAATTCCCCCATTCAAGGGGTAGTTGAAAATAAATTTAAAAGGATTGATAGTAAATTTGGAAGCTTCCTCAAGTCATTTTTTAAAACTAAAATTTCATTGTGTTGCTAATAATAATCTAGGCTTGGTTGGTGTTGACAAAAAACCCTAGACTCGACTCTAAAGTTTTATATTCTATTTTATGTAGTAAACCCCAATATAATGCGGTAAAAAGGGAAATTTTAGATATGCAATTTAAGTAAAAAACAAATTTAAATAAATTATAAACACATATATATACATGAATATACATAAGATCATATACAATTATACTTAAACTGCCTATACATGTCTTATAATTCATTCCTCATGCTTTACTCTCAAATTATCGTCTTCCTTCTTCTCACACATAAAATTCATATGATCATGCTCTTATCTCCCACGTTTCTCTTCCTTATATAGCCTATCCATTCTTTTTCATGATGTATTTTTGTTATATCATTTCATAATAACTCTCTTCCCACAATTTCACCTCTTCTTTTATGCTATTTATCCCTTTTATAGCTTATTTAGGAATATTATGGTGTATTTAAGTCTTTCTAAGTGCTATATAATGGATATATGGGTCTAAAAATGACCTTGATGACATGTGTGTTACCACACAACCCCCTATATCAAATCAACATTCTCCCTGGGCCTAAAATATTATCTTGTCCTTGAGACAACCTGGTGAAATCATTTACAACCTTTATGTTCATATAAGGGTCAATCATGGTGGTATTTCTTGCTCTAGATCTTTATCTATATTTGGGTGGAAATTTGCACTAGGCCTCTTTGTTGTTGTGACATGTTTCTATTTTATTTGTGTCTTTTCCATTATTCTTTACTTATTGGGTTATACTCTATGACACCATATTATTCTGATACCTATCCTACTTCCAAATTAACAGAAGCATCTTCATCTTTACCTTGAACTTTTTAATGAATCTCAATCGATGTGGTTTTGTACTTGTAGGCATCTTCTATTTTACTTTGATTTTCTCAATGAATTCTAGGTAATGTGGCCTTTCCTTGTAGGAATTTTCTCTTTTACCTTTATTTTTTAATAAGCCTTAATGGGTATAGCCTTATCCATCCAGATATTGCATCTCTAGTGATCAACATCTTGGCTTTTCCTTCCATTTCCACCTCTATGTTCTTGGGTTCCTTTTTTCATCCCTTCTATATCATTTGTTTCTATGAGTAGAAGATGACTGACTCTAGGTGGTATTGCTAAGTTATTCCTTATAGAATAAACCCAATGGGTTCCCAATTATTACATCTATTGTGGTACTACAATTATTTTATTCCTCTTAAATAATCTTTGTGCCTTTTAACTAGGAATGTGACAAGAAGTTGGATCTTTTTTGTTCTTGATGTATATACCAAGAATGAGGTAGTGACTCTAAAGTCCAATAAAATAAGTGGACCCATACTAATTTTTTTGTTACTCCCCTTTTAGTTAAAAACTACTAAAAATATTTAATATGTTTTCTTGGATTGGAAGCTCTTTATAAATAGGAATCATGTGCATTAGCCACTTCTTCTTTACAAATCTACATTTAATTGAAATCTCTAAATTTCTCCATGTAAGTATGTTTTTCTTATGGGTTTTCCACTATCTTGTTGCATTCCTTGTCAATGTAACATATAAGGCTATCATGTCTTGATATCCTCACAGGATTCTTCCTTCTTCATCTTCTTTAAATACTTCTCAACATCTCCAATTCTAACATATTTAAGATAGTTTTTATGGTTACACCATTCAATGATTTTGATTTTTATCATGTCTTCTCCACTCTATCTCATTAGTGGTTCAATACCAACACTACTATTTTTCACCATATTCTATGTTCCTTGCTTTTTTCCTTATCTTATCAAATTATCTTCTCAACTATTTATCAATCTTTGTCTTCTTCAATATACTTGTAGCATAGGAGATGGCATTCGATCGTGGGATCATTTCCTTATTATGTCTCTTGATGTGGTGGGTTCACATCCTTTGGAATGTATTTATTCTCTATTAATTATCTTATTTATTACCTTCTACACTATATTTATCTCCTAATTTATCACCTTCATTATACTATCATTCACTTCTCAACTTCTCTTTCTCTTCCTACTATTAATCTCATGAATTCATATGTTCAATATATAAGGTGTTGCCTCTCCTTGGGGTTGCACCATAGTTTCCTCCTGATCCATCAATTACATGGACCTTACAATTTCTCTACCTTCTTCACTTCATCCGCAAACCTCTTGGTATTGGCTACCCCTACTCAACCACCCTTATCCTCTAGAACTATAATGTCAAAAATTGCATACCTACAATTTTTCAACACTACAAATTATTCTCATTTTAGTGTCCATTCCCCATAGTATGTTTTTAGAACCCATCTATCCCATCCTTAGGCTTTTCCCCAATCTAGGTGCCAACTATTTTTGTGTGTTCAATTCTATGTCATGCATTCAAATATGTCATTTATGTTTATTTTATTATGTACTTTCATTTTATAATATTTTTAATAGTTTTTTATTTGGACATAAGTGCGATTGTGCAGACATCTATACAACTACATTACCATCCCATGACAACATAGTCATATGACCATTTTCTAAGAGCCTTGTAAAATGTGTTTTTATCAAATCCTCGCATAACGGTTTTGATGAGCTCCAAAGAGAGCTCACCAGAATATGCAAATGTATCTTCTTTTCCTGCCCGAAATCCACTTCACCCTTTCATTTGTACCTTAAAAAATAGTCAAAACCTTGTTTGATTATGTTAATTGTGGATTTAATATTACAGTAAGTTTTCATGTTGTAGGTTTTAACTAACAAAAGATATACAGAAACACATTTTTATTGTAGTTATCCCTTCATTGTAAGCAATAAGGTCTTCATGAGGCTCTGGAGATGTTTCTGTCAACTCTAGAGATCCATTGTAGAGTTGTTGCAAAATCTCTGGAGATGCTTTCAACACTCCAAAGTTATACCAGGGACTCTAAGGGTTTTGAAGGAGACTGCAACAAGGCATTGTCAACACATACCCCTCTCTGAATTGTTGTTGGATTAAGTGACCTATGATCCTATTATCACTGATCTAATTGAAATGGAGAAACCGTCAGTTGACTATTCATGCAAAAGTTATAAAATTTTGCCAAACTGTTGTTTTATGTTGTTTCTTTTTAATTAGCAGCCTTCACAACCTGTTTAAACATAAGTTGAACTCTTTGTTTCAAGTGACACATTCAGTGTCACTCTTTAGTTCCTTTTTATATTTGCATGACTTTTCTTAGGATTAACAATTGCATGTTCAGTAAACTGAATAACTGATTTTGTATCTCTTGCAAAACTGGTAGTTAGAAGAATAAGAATCTATAGATATCTATCAGCAATATATAACTAATATATATGGGGAGCCCTAGAAAAGGATTAATATATATAGATTGATTTGGAAGAATCAGGATACTCTGTTATTTTTTTTAAGCATACATCTTTTTGAGAAATTAGAAATAAAGGCAAGTAGTTCTACATTTGTGTGTTCTGAACGTTGAATTGATCTTTCCTCTAGAAGTGTGGAACAAAGGCCCACTCTCACCAAAGGGGCAAGGACTGGTATTTAGTGATTTTATTTCTTGTTTTGTCAAATTTCTGAATTGCTTACCTAGATTCATTGCTTTGATAATCTCTAAGATAGATTTGCTGCTTTGTTCTAATTGTTGTTTTCTTAGATCTTTGTTAAAATAGGTTTATTTCAGCAGCTGTACTCTTTCAGATTCCTAGATTAAAATCCTTTCAATCAAGTATTTAGATGCATGTTTACAAATGGATGAACAGACTTAGGGTTTCTAGGAGTAGTTTTAGTAGGATTATTAATTAACAGCCAAATATGACAACCTAGACAACTATTCTATTTAAATGCAAGGTGGAAAATGACCCTTGTCATTTTTGGCACCGTTAGGTCAAGGGCTAGTGTTAGTAAATACTTTAGTTAGCAGTTCTTAGAATAAGGAATAGAATAATTTTTGCATGGTTAGGCCAAGAGATTCACATTTGAAAGGAGAGAGTAGTGGGGCAGATCAGGATTTAGTTGATAAGGAAAATTACCCATCTAACACCTTGGAAATACCACAAAACCTAGATGTTCCTACAACCCCCAAGTATTATATAATTTAATAATATATCCAAGGCTCTTGTAAGAAAAACACAAGAAGATTAAAACATATATCTTAGAAGGATTCACTTCTGAGGAAGTCCAACCTGATCCACTTGCCATGGGGACAACGATAATGAAAATCAAGATCATGTTAGGGATAGAGCTCTAGGGAGAACATTCTCCTATCCCATAGTGCTTGATCCAGAGGGGAATGCACCAATGAAGGATATTCCCCATCAGTACTTCAAACGTTTAGAGGAATTCCCTCAAAAGATCTAGATTAGTTTCTCTTTAAATCCAAAGTGTTGTGCCAAACATGTGACTATGGTTCAGATAATCAAAAACTGAAATTATTTCCCTCCACACTCAAAGGTTCTACTATGAGATGGTTTATGGGGTGAACCCCTGATTATATACATTCATGGGACCAAATGGAAACTGAATTCCTTGAAAAATACCAGGGTTATTGCAGGATAAGTGATCAAAAGGAAGAACTCTTTAGGACCAAACAAAAGGAGGAAGAGAGCTTAGAAGACTATCTGGATAGATTTAACTTTGCCCTTAGAAGATATGGTAATCCTTTAGAAGCAAGCTTGGCTAAGGCACTATTTCTGAGGGGGTTAGAAGAAGAGTCAAAATAAGCATTAGATCTAATGGGAAGAAGAAACATAAATAAGTTGGGTATGGTGGAAATTAAGGAACTCTGTAGAAATTACTCAATAACACATGATGGAATTAGAGCACCGAGACCTTTTAAGGCACAAAATGACATAGGAAAGTTAATGGAAGAACTTGCAAACTTCAAGATAGATATCTTGGTTCAACTAAACACCACTCTGGATAGAATCCAGGCAAAGAATAGAACAACAGAACCACTGTCTATATATTTTCCAAGATGCAAAAACAAACATCTCCTATGTGAGTGCTCTTTAGATAAAACTAAAATTTAACAAATCTATGATAAACTAATCACTGTGATCATCTCCCAGCATTAAATAAGTTGACTAAAAAGAATACCCAAATGGAAGAAGAGTTAAACTATATAGGGTGGAAGTAATCTGGTAACTTCCCATACAATCAGTACTCAAACCAGGCTCCTTATGGAGGCCCTCCAAATTGGGCCCGAACTAATCAGTGGAATTCACAATGGAATGGTCCTATAAATCCTCCTCAATGGGGACCACAAGACTAGCATAAACAACACTGGCAAAGCCAACAACGGTCAAATCAATAGTGGCAGAATCAGCCATGGCCTAACCAACACTGTCCATAGCAATTTCAACCCCAGTTTGGACCACAAAACATGCAGCAATTGTGGGGTTATAAACAAAACTATAACTAGTCATTCCAAGGCCATCAAAGGAATTTTCTAAATCAACAACAAGGTCTCTTAACTAGTCCAACAAATACACCAAAATGAACCAGTTAATTAACCACCCCTACCTGCTCAACCTATACCAAATCCAAAATATAATAAACAAGTTCTAGTAGTTTACCTAACTAAGCAAGAAAATATGGCTGGAATAAATGTTATTCATTTAAGTAATCTCCAGCTACATTCAGAAAAGGTTTTACAAAGAGCATCTCCTCTTGTGATTGTTGAAATTATTGATGAACCAGAATCTTCAAATTCCTTTAAACAACAATCCCAAGAAGAGATTACAACCACCAAAGTGCCTCAAAGACAACCTTCATATACCTCCAGAGTTTCTCTAGAGATTCACTCTGAAACTTCTCCAAAGATTCACTCCAGAGATTCTCTGAAGGCTACAAAACATGCACCATTCCCTAAATAACTTAAACAAACTGTTCCTCAAAAATAGATTCCATCTACAGAGATTCAGCCTATAACTGAGTCTAAATTGCTTCAAAAAATCATGTAGTTAAACATTGAAATTCCACTCCGTCGACCCATTAGAGTTGCCCCAAACAAAATTGTTTCAAGACTCAGGGTAGAAAAAAGAACTTTCCCAAAACTATTCAAGTGGAGGGTAAAGTGGTTGACCTACTCGTTGGAGAAATACTCCTCCCTAAGTATGGTGACCCTGGTAACCCTATTATCATAGTCTACATCTCAGGGGTTGAAATATCAAACATGTTTGTTGACTTGGGAGCAACAATTAATGTAATGACAATGTACACCTTAGACAAATTGGCTCTTATAGGTATTCAGACCACTTCCACAATTCTACAATTCACTAATCAATCAGTGGCAATCCCAAAAGGAGTATTAAGCACATATGTGGAGTCATGGGAATTTCTTGTTGATTTCCTAATATTAGAGCCAAGAAATTAAAAAAATGCTTACCCCTTGATCTTGGGAAGATTGTGGTTGGCTACTGTAGTAGCCTCAATTTATTGTAGGACTGGAGACATGGTCATATCCAATGGTTTAGACATGAAAAAAATCTCTCTATATCCTCCAGATAAATCCTCAATGAAATATATAGGCAAAGTGTGGATTGATGAACCAAACAACATATAAAAAATACCTCATTGGCTATGGTAACTATCACTGAACACCTGGGATGTTGAATGCGCAAGACAAATGACAGGGGGTGAATCAATTGTATCATAAAACTTCAAAACCCTCACAAACATTCAAATCTAAATTTATTTAATTAACCCTTAATCTGTTAGAATGAGTAATCATGAAAGCAGATAACTGAAATAGAACCAAATAAAAAACATACACAAGGAAACACCATATTTATGTGGAAAACCCAAGGAAAAAACCACGGTGAGGATTAGCTCACAATATAAAGTAATATCAACACCAAATATAATAGGGCTCACTATCGAAGGGCTCACTACCCAAAAGAAAGAAAGGCTCACTGCCAGAACAGAAAAGAAGATAGAGAAGAATGTTACAATGAGAAAACCATCTCAATGCAATAGAGAAGTCCACCACAACATCACCAACACCTTCAAAGTCTTACTGAAGAATTGTAGACACCTTCTGCTCACTACATCCAATAATCTAACACATGAAAGCTTGCACTGCACTTTAGAAATTCACACTCTACAACTCTGTAATTTGCATCTCACACATCACACACATCTATCTTATCATCCCTCAACAACTCAACACCTATTTATACTATCTTCAACCTTGAAAACATTCTCCAAGGTTGGCAATGCACCTTAACCATGTAAATTCAAATTAGGTCAACACCAAAACATTCTTGAGATGGAAAGGAATGAAGGTGAACCACAACACAGCTTAGTTTGGACCTAAATCCACTCAAACATGCCACACCACGCTTCCACAATCATCGAGGAAAATCTACAATTAGTGTAAACACCCAAGGTCAACCATGTTGGAAATAGTCCAGACAACTAAGAGGGGGGGTGAATCAGTTGTCTCAAAAATTTAACCTTTTCTACTTTTAATCTTCTTTATCAACTTACAATTAGATCAATAATGTAAATATTAAAGTATGAATCAACAACACATGAGCAGAAATAAACTTAACACACATAACACCAAGATTTTTATGTGGAAACCTGGTTAAGGGAAAACCACAGTGGGGGTTAACCCACAAGATTCGTACCCTGTTAAAAGTACTTAGAAAAAAAGAGAAGGCACATGTCTTCAGGCTCACTGGCCAGAGATCACTACTCAAGAGAGGCTCACTACCTACAGAATTTATGTTTTAATACAAAAAGAATTAACTGATAAATAGAATCTCCTTCATGCCTAGTTCAGTTTCATTGAGTGCTCACAAAACTTCTGCTCTGCTCCAAATACTTCTTTTCTAACTCTTCATCAAAACAACTCTTATTCTTCTGCTTCTCCTCTACTCTACTCTTGCCTTTGATCCTTTCTTCATATTATATTATTATCGTACAAGGATAATTTTCCACAACTCATCAACAAGTACTTATACACTTCATCAACCTTGGAATGAACATCAAGGTCGGCATTACAAACATCTGACTTAATGCAAATCAATAAGTTGTCAGCCAAACATAACTGGGACTCAAATCTCCATTAATCAACACATCATGCTCCATAGAAATGCTCTTAGATCATCTGCAACATGCTTGAATCATTTAGTCGACCAAGATTGGGAAGAGCAACAACACCAAGAAGGAAATCTTTGTTTACAAGCTCAAACTTCAATGCGGACCTCCAACATAGTAGTCATACAATCCAAAGACTTCCACAAGCACATTGAATTCAACAAAACATTTGCATTCCTCCAAATCATCAGAATCAATTGCATCTTCCTCTGGAACCTCAAGAACACTGTCTGACATGACTATCACTTTAGAAAGATTGCTTGCGGACCTCCAAACCATGAACCACTTGAATGGATGATACACACTAACTTCCCAAACATGCCTCCAGATCCGTAGATCATCATTTGACATATCTGGAACAATCTAGACCTCTTTCCTGTCGCTCTGTCTCTTCTAAACACTACAAAACTGGTTCTACTTAGATGGCCATAGCTTCTTCAAATCTTAATGCAAACCCTTCAAAGCTTAACTAAAACTTCTTTAGACAATCTTCTACTCAGCCATATGGTCCGCATACATTGATCCTCATTAATTTTCTCAATATCTTCAACAATCCCATCTTCTACACAAGTAGCAAAATAGGATACAGTTGACACTACTGGCAACAAGGATATGTTGACATCAATGACAACACCACTTAGGCACATATTTGCAACAATCTCCCCCTTTGTCATTGATGGCAACAGATGATGTGAAAAACTGATTTGACCATCAAGACAAGACCTTCTCCCCCTTTCTCTTATCACTTCTATAATCACTTCCTTCATTTCTCCCCCTTTCATCGGCAGCTAGTTTTTCGCATGAACTTCTCTCCCCCTTTGACATCAATGGCAAAGGGCACATATTTGCAGTCTTTTCTTCTTATTTTTGTTTCAGACCAAGCTCAAAAATTACATGCAGACTACTCCCCCTGAGTAGTGCCTCCTTGACATCAATCTGGATCACAAGATGTGACTGTGAATTCTACCGGACTGATGCACTCTAGTGCATCTTAATTCTGATCAAGAGGGGTAATAACCCCCAACTTCTCTCTGAGATACTCAAAAGTATCCTTGGGAAGAGGCTTAGTGAAAATATCTGCAATCTGATCCTTTGAAGATACAAACTCCAACTTGACTTCATTCCCATTTACCTTCTCTCTCAAGAAATGAAACTTGATCGATATGTGCTTTGTCTTAGAATGCAACATTGGATTCATTGAGATGCTTATTGCACTTGAATTATCATAGAAGATTGTGACCATCCCCTCAAATACAATTCTAATGTCCTTCAACATTTGCTTCATCCACAAAACTTGAGTGCAATTGTTTGCTTCTGCTATATACTTTGCCTTTGTTGTAGATAGGGATATTGCCTCTTGCTTTTTGCTCAGCCAAGAAACCAATCTACTTCCCAAGAAAAATGCACCACCACTAGTACTTTTCCTATCATCCACATCTCCTGCCCAATCAGCATCTGTTTATGCATGAAGAGTAAAGTCATTGTCTTTTGGATACCACAAGCCATAATCAAGTGTTCCTTTGAGATATCTAAAGATTCTTTTAACTGCTACAATATGGGATTCTTTAGGATCAACTTGGAATCTAGCAACAAGCGTAATTGTATTCATGATATCAGGTTTGGTTTGAGTCAGATAGAGCAGTCCTCCAATCATTGATCTATACCTTTTTTTATTTGCCTTAGGGGGGTCATCATCTTTACTCAACTTACATCCGGTTACCATAGGCGTACCTACTGGCTTTGAATCTTCCATTCCAAACTTCTTCAATAATTCTTTCACATACTTAGACTGAGATATAAAGATCCCTTTATATGACTGAGTGATTTGCAAACCTAAGAAGAAATTTATCTCACCAAACATGGACATCTCAAATTCACTTTACATCTGATCAGCAAATGTTTTGCACATTCTCTCATTTCCACTAAAAATGATATCATCAACAAATACCTCAACAATTAGAATATTCTCATGATCAATCTTGAAGTAAAGATTACTGTCAGCAGTGCCTTTGTTATATCCTAGCTTTAGCAGATACTTATCTAATCTTGTATACTAGGTTCTTGGGGCTTGTTTTAGTCCATATAATGCTTTCCTCAATCTACAGACCATGTCTTTTTGATCAGACAACTGAAATCCTTCCGGTTGCTCAATGTAGACTTCTTCTTCTAACTCTCCATTTATGAATGTTGATTTGACATCCATCTAATAGACCTTGAAATCTTTATAAGCATCAAATGTAAGAATTAACCTGACTGCTTCTATTCTTAGCACCAGAGCAAAAGTTTCTTCGAAATCAATTCCTTCCACTTGAGAATATCCTTTGCATACCAACCTTGCTTTATTTCTTACAACTTCACCATCTTCATTTAGTTTGTTCCGAAAAATCCATTTGGTTCTAATCACATTTTTGTCCTTAGGTCTAGAAACAAGATCCCAAGTGTAATTCTTTTCAATTTGCATTAATTCTTCTTCCATTGCCTTTACCCAATTTTCATCTTCACAGGCTTCACTTACTATTTTTGGTTCAATCTTTGAAATTAGACAAATCTCTTCTAGATCTTCAGCAATTCTTCTCCTAGTTCGAACACCTTTATTTATATCTCTTATGATTTGATGTTCAGGATGATTCATCCTTACATACTTGGGAGTTTTGGGATTTGCTTGAACTTCTATTTCTTGAGCTTGTTCCTCAACTTCTACACTATCCTCTTGAATTACAGGATTTTCTGGATCAATCTTGATCTGAATCTGAGTTTGCACTTGCCTTTCTTGACTTGGATTTTCATCTTGATCATCTAAATCATATTCGCAAGACCTAGAATGTCCTTTCTTTCTCTCATCAACTCTGACATTAGCACTTTCAACAATATTTTTCAAACTTTGTATGCTTTGCTTTGAGTAGAGTAACCCAGAAAAATTCCTTCATCACTTCTTGCTTCAAACTTGCCTAGATCCTCATCTCTTTTGATATAGCATTTACTACCAAAAACTCTAAAATATCTCACAGTAGGAGGATAACCAAACCAAAGTTCATAAAGAGTCTTACCAGAATTGCCTTTGATCTACACTCGGTTAAGAGTGTAGACAGCAATACTCATAGCTTCTCTCCAATAAACTTTAGGAACATTTGTTTCCATCATCATGGTCCTGGTAGCTTCTTGAATGGTTCGGTTCTTTCTTTCTACAACTCCATTTTACTGAGGAGTCCTAGGAGCAGATAACTGTCTTTTTATTCCATGCTTTTCACAAAATGTATCAAACTCACTGGAGGTAAACTCTCCACCTCTGTCAGATCTCAGACATTTTATTTTCACACCAATCTCATTTTCCACCATAACTTTGAACATTTTGAATTTGTCAAGAGCTTCTGATTTTTCTTTTAAGAAAGTTACCCACATCATCTGGGAGTAATCATCAATCAACAACATAAAATATCTATCTCCTTGCAAACTCCTAATTATAGCAGGACCACATAGATCAGTATGCACAAGTTCCAATCACCCACTTGAAAATTAGTCTTTACTTTTGAATGATGTTTTGTTCTGTTTACCCAATTGACATTCTCTACACATGCTATCAGGTTTCACAAGTCTTGGAAGTTCTCTCACAGCCTGAGTAGAACTTATATTGATTATGTTATCAAAATTCACATGACACATTCTCCTATGCCACAACCAACTTTGATCTGTCTGAGCAATCAAACAACTTTTACTAGAACTACTTAATTGAAAGATGTTACATCTAGTTTGTGTACCAAATGCAATTTCAGTTCCGAAGCTTTCCAAGATTCTGCATTTACCATCCTTGAATCAAAAATCATAACCCTTGTCAACTAATTTTCCAACACTGAGAAGATTATGTTTCAGCCCTTCCACATACAGAACATCATTGGTGTTATTCTTACCATCAAAAGAGATGGATCCTCTCCCATAGATTCTACCAGCTGAATTATCTCCAAATTTTACAAGCCCACCTTCATATTTTTCAAGGCTTACAAACTTACTTTTATCACCAATCATCTAATGAGAACATCCACTATCAATCACCCATTCATTCTTTTCAACAACCTGAGTAGCCAAGGCACTTTCCACATTTTCACAGCTAGCAGATTCAGTAGACACCGGATCTTCTTCTTTGATAGCAATGAACACCCAATCATTTTCAGTGGAACCTCCATGATCAGATTCATCATTTGTGATTCCTTCTCCAGCTTCTTGGACATAGTAACATTTCTTTTTACCTTTGTATCTGTTAGGGTTTGGTTTTAAAAACCTCTCTGGACATCTTGAGGCAAAATGACTAATCTTATTACAATCAAAGCATTTGAGTGGCAACTTTCCTTCATACTTACTGAATCTTCTTGGCATTCTTTTGGCAATAAGAGCTTCAAGATCTGCAGTCTCAATTTCATCATTTTCAAGATCCTTCCTTGCCTTCACAAATCTGTTTGATCTTGCTGAAGAGCTTCAACCCGGATCATATCTTTGTTTTCCATATAAACTAGCCTTAAATGCAGATTCAGAATTAGGAAGAGAATCACCAAACTCACTTAATTCAAAAGCTAAAAGTTTGCCAACCAGTTGATCTCTTGTAACTTCTGAGACAATCCTGATCTCCTCTATAGCAGCAACCTTATGTTTGTATGAATTAGGTAAAGATCTAAGTACTTTTTCCACAATCTCTGATTCTTCCAAAGTTCCACCAGCACACCTGATACCACACACAAGTTCATTTATCTTTTGCATGTAGATTGTGATGTTTTCATCTTCACTCATCCTTAGATTTTTAAATTTTCCTCTCAGACTTTGTAGCTTGGCACATTTGACAAATTCATCGCCTTCATACAAATTCTCCAACTTCTTCCAGATTTCATGAGAATTTTTTAGTCCAAAGACATTTGTCATTTCTAAATCAGTCAGGGCACTCAACAAGGCTTCTTTGGCTCGAAGGTTATTTTCAGCATCTTTGAGTTGATCTAGAGTTGAAGGACCTTTCTTCAGAGGTTTATACTCATCATTGGTTATCACCCATGCATTGCAAATGGCACTCCATGCGACTCTTCCAAACAGAATAATTTGTTCCATCAAATCTTGAAATATCCTTCTTGCAGGTCAACATCCTGGATCTCCTCAAGTGGTTAAGCTTCTTTTAGAGGATCTGGCTCTGATACCAATTGTTGGAAATAGTCTAGACAACTGAGAGGGGGGTGAATCAGGTGTCTCACAAATTTAACAGTTTCTGCTTTTAATCTTCTTTATCAACTTACAATCAGATCAATAATGTAAACATTAAAGCATGAATCAACAACACATGAGCAGAAATAAACTTAACATAGATAACACCAAGTTTTTTATGTGGAAACCCGGTTAAGGGAAAACCACGGTGGGGGTTAACCCACAAGATTCGTACCCTGTTAAAAGTACTTAGAAGAAAAGAGAAGGCACATACCTTTGGGCTCACTGCCCAGAGCTCACTGCTCAAGAGAGGCTCAATGCCTATAGAACTTATGTTTTAATACAGAAAGAATTAACTGATATATAGCATCTCCTTCATGCTTGGTTCAGTTTCATTGAGTGCTCACAAAACTTCTGCTATGCTCCAAATACTTATTTTCTAACTCTTCATCAAAATAGCTCTTGTTCTTCTGCTTCTCCTCTGCTCTGATCTTGCCTTTGATCCGTTCTTAAGATTATATTATTGTCACACAAGGATAATTTTCCACAACTCATCAACAAGTACTTATATGCTTCATCAACCTTGGAATGAACATCAAGGTCGGCACTACAAACATCTAACTTAATGTGAATCACTAAGTTGTCAGCCAAACATAACTGGGACTCAAATCTCCATTAATCAACACATCATGCTCCATAGAAATGCTCTTAGATCATCCGCAATATGCTTGAATCATCCGGTCAGCCAGGACTGGGAAGAACAACAACACCAGGAAGGAAATCTTCGTTTACAAGATCAAGCTTTAATGCGGACCTCCAACATAGTAGTCATACAATCCAGAGACTTCCACAAGCACATTGAATTCAACAAAAACATCTGCATTCCTCCAAATCATCAAAATCACTTGCATCTTCCTCTGAAACCTCAAGAACACTATCTGCCATGACTGTCACTTTAGAAAGATTGCTTGCAAACCTCCAAACCACAAACCATTTGAATGGATGATACACACTGACTTCCCAAACATGCCTCCAGATTCGTAAATCATCATTTGACATATCCGGAACAATCCGGACCTCTTTCCTGTCACTTTGTCTCTTCTAAACACTACAAAACTGGTTCTACTCAGATGGCCATAGCTTCTTCAAATCTTCATGCGAACCCTTCAAAGCTTAATTGAAGCTTCTTTAGACAATCTTGTACTCTGCCATATGGTCCGCATACATTGATCGTCATTAATTTTCTCAATATCTTCAACAATCCAGTCTTCTACACAGGCAACAAAATAGGATATAGTTGACACTAATAGCAACAAGGATATGTTGACATCAATGACAACACCGCTTAGGCACATATTTGCAACAAGTCGAACCTGTGTTAACACAATAATCATTTAAGTACATGCTTCCTCAAAACCAAAGATGACTCATGGACAACACACCATGCTTGAAAGCAATCTAGAATAACCCACAAACACCCTGAAATCCAACAAATTCCTTCGCAACAACTTTCACATGAAGAAATTACACACCTAGTATACTCAAACATCTCTGCCATACACTGCAACTCAAGAAGTCAACTTGAGGAGCACCAAACCATGAACAACTTCAACTGAAGGTAGATATAAACCTTATCAACACACTTCCAGAACCACAAGACTTGAAACCACTCCACGGAGAAATGCAGAGCAAAAAGATTTCTCCCAAACACCTCTACAATACATAGTTCACACACTAGTGAACACACCTATGAACACCTCTAATCAACATATCCAAACCGCATGAGCAAATCTTCAACATAGAAGAAATGTGGAGCAAAACTAGAACACCACTCTGTATGCTAGAACACCTTTACAACACACTATTTCCTCTTTTATTCAAAATTTCTCAAAAGTACTTGGAAACCAAGCACCAGAAACATATCATGAACATCTTCAGCACTTCCTCATCATCAGAGACAACATCAACTCAATACCAACTACTCACACTCTTGCAATAATCTCTTGCTCATACAGTTGACACCAATGACAACACAAGCTTGTTGACATCAATGACAACACCAATTGTACATACTTGCAACAATCTCCCCCTTTGTCATTGATGGCAACACATGATATGAAAAACCATCAACACAACAGCATCCTTAATACACTGCTTCATACCAACTCTTTTTCTTTTTCTTTCTCTCCCCCTCAACTTACTACTCTCTTTTTCTGAACTAACTCTTTCCCTTTTTCACATTATTCTCTCTACCCCCTCTGACATCAATGGCAAAGGGTGACACATCTCTCTTTCACTCTCCCCTTTAGACATTAGTCATACTTGTACTTAATCACCACTGCTTTGCAACATCTTTTCTTTTGTTGCTCTGCATACTCCCCCTTAGGAGCACACAACAATTGTATCAGTTAGAAACCACATCACAAATCCTTTGACACAACTTGCACACCAGCACTTACTCCCCCTGACTGCAACAACCAACAAAGCCACTACCTACTCCCCCTGAGAGGTAGCCTCCAACATCAGTCCAGAAAAAGAATGAATCTTGAAATCCACTGGACTGATGCATCTCCTTATGTATCTAGTTCAAAGGAGGGGCAATAACCCCCAACTTCTCCCAGAGATACTCAAAAGTATCCTTAGGAAGAGCCTTAGTGAATATGTCAGCAACTTGATCCTTTGTAGGCACATACTCAACCTTCTCTCTCAAAAAGTGATACCAGATTGAGATATGTTTTTTCCTTGAGTCCACCACCAGATTCTTTGAAATGTTAATAGCACTCGTATTATCATAGAAGATAGGAATTGGTTCATCATATACAACTCTAATATCCTTCAAGGTTTGCCTCATCCACAACACCTGTGTGCAGCAAGATGTTGTTGCAATATATTCTGCCTCTGCAGTAGATAAAGACACTTAATCCTGTTTCTTGCTTAGCCATGACACCAATCTGCATGCAAGAAAGAATGCACCACCATTTGTAGTTTTCTTGTCATCTACACAACCAGTCCAATGTACATCTATGTGAGCACTTAGAGTAATGTCAGTATCCTTTGGATACCACAAGCCATGATCTGAAGTGCCCTTTAAATATCTGAATATCCTCTTCACTACTGCAACATGTGGCTCTCTAGGATCTTCTTGAAATCTAGCCACAAGACAAAATGCATGCATAATATCTGGTTTACCTGATAACAAAATCCTTCTGATTGTTCTATGTATACTTCTTCTTCCAATTCGCCATTCAAGAAAGTAGACTTCACATCCATTTGATATACTTTGAAATCCTTGTGTACTGCAAAATCCAAAAACATCCTGATGGCTTCCATTCTTGCCACCGGAGTATATGTTTGCTCAAAGTCTATTCCTTCTACTTGTGAGTAGCCTTTACACACAAACCTTGCCTTGTTTCTTACCACTTCTCCATTCTCATTTAGTTTGTTCTAGAATACCCACTTAGTTCCAATCACATTTTTGTTTGTTGGTCTTGGGACAAGTTCCCAAGTCTGATTCTTTTCAACTTGCATTAGTTCTTCTTCCATAGCCTCGATCCAATACTCATCCTTGCATGCTTCAATCATTGTTTTAGGTTCAACTTCATAAAGTAAACATAGATTTACTTGTTCTTCAGCAACTCTCCTTCTTGTCAGTACACCTTTACTCTTGTTACCAATGATCTGTTCTTCATAATGATGCTTTTGCACATACTTGGGAGTTCTAGAAATCTTTTCCTGAGCTTCTTCCTCTTCAATCTACATTTTATTTTTCCTTATCTTTTTCTTCTTTTCTGCAAGAAGACTCATCTGATTCATATCCATTAACCTCTAAATTCTTCTATAGGTCTTCATCAACCTTGACATTTGCACTCTCAATAATCTTTCTTAGCCTCTTGTTGTAGCACCGGTAAGCTTTGCTTTTAGTAGAATATCCAAGAAAGATACCTTCATCAGACCTTGCTTCAAAGTTTCCTAAATTTTCTTCATCTCTTCTAATGTAGCATTTGCTTCCAAACACTCTGAAGTATTTGACAATAGGAATCCTTCCATACCATAGCTCATACGGAGTCTTTGTTTTGTTTGTTCTTGCTTGCACTCTGTTCAATATATAAACAACAGTATGTATTGCTTCTCTCCCGTAGACTTCTAGTAGATTTTCTTCTTTCATCATTGTCCTTGCAGCTTCTTGAATATTCCTATTATTTCTTTCAACCGCTCCATTCTACTGAGGAGTCCTAGGGACAGATAAATGCCTCTTTATTCCATGATTCTCACAAAACATGTTAAACTCATTGGAGGTGAACTCTCCACCTCTATGAGACCTCAAGCATTTGATTTTCATATCTATTTCATTCTCAACCATAACTTTGAATACTTTAAACATATCCAGGGCTTCTGATTTTTCTATAAGAAAAGTAATCCATGTCATTCTAGAATAATCATCAATTAGTAGCATGAAATACCTATCACCTTGAAAACTCCTTACTCTGGTAGGGCCCACAAAGATCTGTATGCATCAATTCTAATAGTCTGGTAGAAGATTGATCTTGGACTTTGAAACTTCTTCTTGCTTGCTTTCCAACTTGACATTCCTTACAGATAGCATTGATAGGCTTTGTAATCTTTGGCAGATCTCTCACAGCTTGAACTGAACTTATTCTCACTAGGCTATCAAAATTGATGTGACACATTCTTCTATGCCATAGCCAACTCTCACTGATCTGAGTCATGAAACAATAACCATCAACACATTTAACCTGATAGACATTTCCATTTGTCCTTCCAGCAGTAATCACAGTTCTGAACCATTTTCTGATCTCACAACCATCATCCTAAAACACAAGATTGTATCCCTTGCTACACATTTGTCCAACACTTAAGAGATTATGTCTTAAACCCTTGACATAAAGAACATCATCAGTGTTATGCTTGCCATCAAAATTGATTGAACCTTTTCCACATATCTTAGCAGATGTATCATCACCAAACCTAACTAGTCCTCTCTCATATTTTTCAAGATTAACAAACTTACTCTTATCACTGGTCATATGATTAGAGCATCCACTGTTAATGATCTAGTAGTTCTTTTCATGTCTAGCATGAAAAGAAGACATCAAGTTTCCTTCAACATTAGTACTTACTTTTGGAGTCCTTACCTTCACAAATCCCTCAGAGTTAATAGAAATAGTTTCATCTTTTAAAGCTATGAACAAGCATTCACCATCCTTATCATCTTCATAATCAGATTCATCATCATATATACTTGTATCTTCTCTAACATAATAACTTTTCTTAATCATCTTACCTTTGTTCTCCCTATTTTTGTTATTTAGAGCTCTGTTTGGACATCTTGAAGCATAATGACCTATCTTTCCACAATTGAAACACTTGAAAGACAACTTACCACTATACCTTCTAGTACCCTTTTTCATTCTTCTCACAAATTTAGATTCCACATCATTAGAATCCTCCTGATCTGATTCCACAGTCTTCTCTGATTTTCCAGCCTTAAAAGCAGTCTCAACTTTTGCACTACTTGTACCAAATTCTCTCATTTCAAAAGCAGTTAAAGAACCATACAACTGTTCTCTAGTATATTGGTCCAGATTTTATAATTCCTCAATAGAAGAAACTTTATGACTATAAGCTTTGGGAAGAGTTCTGACTACCTTCTTTACCACTTCTTTTTTTTTACAGTTCTCCACCAAGGCCTCTGATGCCATTGACAACTTCATCCACCTTCTACAATTAGCTTGTGATGGTTTCATCTTCAGACATTCACAGGGTCTCAAACATGATTTTTAGATTCTGCATCTTAGCTTGCTTGACCTTATCATCTCCTTCATAAATTCTTTCTACCTTTACCCAAATTTCATTAGTAGTTTTCAAATTCATAACCTTCACCAATTCAAAATTAGTAAGACCACTTATAAGAGCATACCTTGCTTTACCATTGTTTTCATAGGCCTTGATCTCATTAGTAGTAATCGAACCATTCTCAGGCATAGTGTATCTAGATTCAATAGACTTCTAGATTTAAAATCCAAGAGAAAACAGATAACCTTCCATCCTTATTTTCTAGAATGCATAGTCTGATCCATCAAACAGGGGAACATCTTTCTTGTGCACCATCCTAGATATACCTCAAGTGGTTAAGCTTTCTTCCAAGGAACCTCACTCTGATACCAATTGCTGAATGCACAAGATAATTAAGAGGGGGGTGAATCATTTGTATCGTAAAACTTCAAAACCATCACAAACATTCAGATCCACATTAATTCAATTAACCCTTAATCTGTGAGAATGATTAATCATGAAAGCAAATAACTGAAACAGAACCAAATCAACAACATACACAAGGAAACACCAATTTTATGTGGAAAACCCAAGAAGGGAAAAACAATGGTGAGGATTAGCTCACAATATAAAGTAATATCAACACCGAATACAATAGGGCTCACTGCCGGAGGGCTCACTATCCAAAAGAAAGAAAGGCTCACTTTCAAAGGCTCACTGCCAGAACAAAAAAGAAGATAGAGAAAAATGTTACAATGAGGAAACCATCTCGATGCAACAGAGAAGTCCACCACAACATCACCAACACCTTTGTAGTCTTGCTAAAGAATTCTAGACACCTTCTGCTCATTGCATCCAATAATCTAACACATGAAAGCTTGCACTGTACTTTACCAATTCATACTCTACAACTCTGTAATTTACATCTCACACATCACACACATCTATCTTATTATCCCTTAACAACTCAACACTTATTTATACTATCTTCAACCTTGAAAACATTCTCCAAGGTCGGCAATGCACCTTAACCATGTAAATTAAAATTAGGTTGGCACCAAAACATTTTTGCAGTGGAAAGGAATGAAGGTGGACCACAACACACCTTAGCTTGGACCTAAATCCACTCAAACATGCCAGTCCACGCTTCCACAATCATCGAGGCAAATATGCAATTAGTGTAAACACCCAAGGTCGGTCGAACCTATGTTAACACCATTTAATCATTTAAGTACACACTTCCTCAAAACCAAAGACAACTCATGAACAACACACCATGCTTGAACAGAATCTAGAATAACCCACAAACACCCTGAAATCTAACAAATTCCTTCGCAACAAATTTTACCAGAAGAAAGTACACACACAGTATACTCAAACATCTCTACCATACACTACAACTCAAGAAGTCAACTTGCAGAGCACCAAACCATGAACAACTTCAACTTAAGGTAGATATGAACCTTATCAACATACTTCCAGAACCATAATACCTGAAACCACTCTGTAGAGAAATGCAAAGCAAAAACATTTCTCCCAGACACCTCTGCAATACACAGTTCACACACTGGTGAACACATCTTCCTCTGCACAAGATCCAACACACCAAATTCTGAATGTGGCACCTCTGAACACCTCTTATCAACATATCCAAACCACATGAGCAGATCTTCAACATAGAGGAAATGCAGAGCAAAACCAGAACACCACTTTGTATGCCAGAACACCTTTACAACACATTGTTTCCTCATTTATTCAAATTTTCTCAAAAGCACTTGGAAACCAAGCACCAGAAACATATCATCAACATCTTCAACACTTCCTCATCATCAGAGACAACATCAACTCAATACCAACTTCTCACACTCTTGCAATAATCTCTTGGTCATACAGTTGACACCAATGACAACACAAGCTTGTTAACATCAATGACAACACCAACTGCACATACTTGCAACATGGGAGACTTAGGGGAGGATATATATTTTGACACTCTAGAGGACATAAATCATGTCATTATAGATAACAATATAATGGATTTTTCTAAGGACCCAAGGAGAGAGTTTCTAGTAGGAACGCATTATCCTTTAGCATATGTCATACCTTGCAGAGAGACCTTTTACAGAGATATTGCTACCTTCCATATGCTACAACCACATTCATGTCCTCTTAACACATTGATAAATAAAAATAAAATAGCCCATTCTATTGATTAGGACACCAAACATATCATGGTTTTAATAGGAAAAATGTTAAACATCAATACCTAGTTAACAAGAGAATAAGAGGCAAAACTCATTAATCTGCTGGTATCCCATACTATAGCTTTTGCTTGGGAATATAAGTACATGAGAGGCATTCAACCTAAAATATGCACCCATCACATCTACACTAAGGATTTTAAACTAGTCAAAAAACCTCAAAGGAGGTTGAACCCAACCCTAAAAGATACTAAAAATAGAGATAGAGAAACTGTTGCAAGCAAGATTCATCTACCCCATCTCTGACAGTCAGTGGGTATCTCCTTTGGCCATTGTTCCTAAGAAAAATGAAAAGTGGAGTGTGTGTGTAGACTATAGGGAACTGAACAAGGCCACTAAAAAAGACTATTTTCCCCTACCATTCATTGATCAAGTCTTAGGCAACCTAGGAGGGAAAAAGTACTTTTCATTTGTGGATGGTTCTAGTGGATATAATCAAATTCAAGTAGTACCAAAAGACCAAGCCAAGACCACTTTTACCTACTCATGGGGTACCTTTGCATATAGAGTCCTTTCATTTGGCATGTGTGACACTCCAACTACTTTTCAAAGAGTTGTTCTAGCTATTTTTTGTTGAATTAGCCAATGAGTGAATGGAGGCCTATATGGATGATTTTACTGTCTACATGGAAACACATTTGAAGAAGCCCTCCAAAATTTGGAAAAGGTCTTGGAATGTTGTGAGAAACATCATTTGTCATTAAGCCATGAAAAGTGCTTCATGATGGTAGAACATGGTATTGTTCTTGGGCACCACATATCTGCAGAAGGAATTAAAGTGGATACCAAAAAAGTGGAAGTGATCAAACAATTGCCTACACCTAACAATCAGACTAATGTTAGCAGTTTTTTGGGTCATGCAAGCTATTATAGAAGATTCATGGAAAATTTCAGCAGAATAGTTGCCCCAATGTTTTCTCTTTTGACAAAGGACACTGAGTTCATCTGAATAGAAGATTGCCAAAAAGCATTTGAAACCATAAAAGAGAAATTGACAATCACTCCTATTTTAAGGGGACCTAATTGGAATCTTCCCTTTCACATCCAAACAGATGCATCAAACAAATCCATAGGGGTAGTCCTAGGATAGAAACAAGAAGGGAGAGGTATGTATGCAATCTATTACATTAGTAAGAACCTCACCCCAAATGAAAGAAATTATACTACAATAGAAAAAGAGTTCATGGATGTAATCTGTCATTAACAAATTCAAGAACTACATCATAGAGTATAATTTTTTTGTACACACTAACCATGCAACCATCAAGTATTTGATGAAAAAACCCATTATAGGTGCAAGAATTATAAGATAGCTATTGTTATTGCAAGAATTTGATATCACCATCAATGATAACCTAAGAAAATTCAATTTAGTTGTTGATTTTCTATCTAGATTGCATACAAGTGAAGAAAATGAACCTGTGGAGGATGGCTTCCCAGATGAAAACATGTTTGTTGTTTCTACCAACACTCCATAGTTTGCTGATATAGCAAATTTTCTCACTACAGACTTGTTTCCCTCATACTTTACCTCAAAACAGAAGAAGCGATTCCAGTGAAGGTAAGTTTGTCCTATAAATGGCTGAATGGTTTATTGTTTAAATGTGGACCTGACTTTGTGATGCGCAGGTGTGTAAGAGTTGATGAAATCTTTAATGTGATGAGTGCTTGTCATGATGAACCCACAGAAGGACACTACTCCTCACAGAGGATGATTGACAAAGTTTTAGGGGTTGGATACTACTGGCCATCCCTTCATAAAGATGTGAAGAAATATGTAAGACAATGTGATCAATTTTAGAGAATGGGTCAGCCTACACTCACAAATGAAATGTCCCTGCATCCTCAAATAGTCCTAGAACCATTTAAGTAGTGGGGCTTGGATTTTGTTGGCCCAATCTCACTAGCATCTACATGGAAGGAATATATTTTGGTATGTATTGATTATGTGACAAAGTGGGCAAAAGTTTAGGCACTATAATTTTCCAGGGAAGAGAAGGTTGTTGATTTCTTGTACAGCAAAATCTTCTTAAGGTTTGGTGCCCCAAGAACAATTGTTTTAGACAGAGGTCCACAATGTACCTCTCAAGTAATTCAAGCATTCACATATCTCTACTAGATTAAACATGGGAAATCCTCACCATATCACTTCCAATCCAATGGATAAATGGAGGTGACAAATGGAGAGTTGGAAAGCATAATGACAAAGACAATGGAAATAAACAGAAAAGACTAAGAAAATAGGTTGTATGAATTTGTATAGGCAAATAACACCACATGGAAGTCCACTATAAGGTTCTCTCCCTATGATCTCATCTATGGAAAGAAACTAATTTTGCCAATAGAATTTGAACTTAAAACACTAAAGACATCAATGGATATTGGCGTTGAGTTGACTATTGCACAGTAGGACCGTATCCTACAACTGAATGAGTTAAATGAGATTCAACTAGAGACAATTTAGGAAACAAATATAATTCAACAATAGAGGAAACAGTGGCATGATCAACACATCAAGGAGAGAAAATTTCATATTGGAGATTGGGTTCTCTTATATGACTCTAAATTTAAAGACTTCAACAGAAAATTATAGAGACACTGGATGGGACCATATGAGATCAAGGAATTTTTTGATAATGGGATAGTTCAATTGTCACCAATTGATGATGAACAAAATGCATTTTTGGTAAATAGACATAGACTTCGTCTTTACCAATGTCCTTCTACCAAGGAAAAATTTGTCAAACATCTGTCACACCCAGACTTATGTAAAGGAGGTAAAACTCTTTTACCAAAAGGGATAGCTAAACAATTCTATAAAAAAGAGAGGAGGATTGAAAACCAGTGAAATGCCGATTCTTCTCCCAAAAAATCTAAAAACTAGCAAATGGTGATTCTTTTTCTCTATGCAGGAATAATTTAGGAGTATCTATGAAGCACTTACAACATCTTGTAGACACTCCAAAGCACCTCTGGTGCTCACACTTCAAGTTTTTTAACATACATTTGGCATTTGTATGGATGATATCATAATATCCTTATGACTCGTTTACGTCATTTTAAAATCTTGAATGAGTCATACTTCATAAAGATAACTATCACTCAACCTGTCGACAATATTTTCAAATTATCTTGATGACGTGAGCAACCAAAAAAATCAAAATTTGTTGACGCAAGGAGATTGTCACATCAGTTGCTACCATTGTGGATTGGTCACATCAAAATTTGTGGATATCATGGAACCATCACATCAAATGTTGTGGAATAATGGAGTGGTCACGTCAAATTTTACTGATGCTGTGGGATGAGCTATTGACATGACACCTAATAATTGCAGAGGCAGTTGTAGGTTTTCGTCTGCTTTTAACTAATTAAAATAGGAATTTATCAATTATTATGGTACGAATCACTAATTTCCCTATGGTGCCATTATTTCTAAAACTTAAACACCTGCCATAATGAGTGGATACATGTCATTCCATGTAAATATCTTTGAGTGACATAATCCAATCACTCGACATTAATGATATTCCATTTCTAGTCTTGCCTACAATTATCTTCCCTTGTGCTAAGTAATTACCTCCAACTCTCAAAACCCTAGGAAACAAGTGATCAAAATGATATTGTTGTATCTCTTCTTGCCAAACGGATATCACAAGTTCAAAGCTAAGGTTCAAGAGTTCAGAGCTATAGTTCAATAGAAATCCTTGTTTTGCATCAAACAACAACTTGGAACATGGGAATCAAAAATAAATCAGAGCCAGATGTTGGCAGGGTGCAAGACAATCAATAAAACCTACCACAAGTCACCACAAGTGAAGTGTGAAGGGCAAGGTTGACATGGATGATAGTAATTAGGATGTTTTGTAAGGGACACATCCCTATTACATCATAATGTATAAAGACATGTAATAGGATAGATATGATATAAGATGAAGATATAGAAAGCGAATGTAAGAAGTATATACAAAGAAGAGACTTAGACCTGCCTTTTGTATCTGATATTAATATGAATATATATATATATGGAGATATATGGATTATAACTAATATATCATGTGCTTATTGATGTGAATGACTTGTTATGATGATATAATCTTACCGCATGATGTTGTTTCTTATTTCTATTCTCTGTTATTCTATCACTATCATGTTTGGGGTATAAATTGACTTTAGAGACTTGACTCAGGCTCAGATCTCTAGACTGTGTCCTACCATTTCTTGTCAACATTTAGTTTCATTGTCGAGACCCTAGGTAGAACAATGAAGGACAAATAAGATGAACAAGTAAAAGAAAAGTGCAGAATAGAAAGAAGAATTAGAAAGGTAAAAAGAGAAGTGACAAGAAATTTTTTATGATCTACAGAATACTCTCTTAGGACCTACCCTTGTGAGAAGAGGAGCAGGCACCTAAGGGAGACAAATGGAAAGGGGGAGGGATCTCAAAAGATCCCTGAAAAGATCTAACCATTCAAAAGAAGCCAACCATGGGATACAAAAGGATTAATGTAAGACCATATCTAAAACACCCATGGCAAAAGGAGATAATGAAAAATTAAGAGAAGTTAGTGAAACTATACAAACAGGCATGGACATGAACATGGAGGAAAGGAAGCTAAAATAAACTAAGTAAAGACAAGAAAGATACCACAAAAGGATGGAAAAGGTAGAAGAATTAGGGAGAGAACGCACCATGGAGGTTGTAATAGAAAAAGCAATAGAAATTGAGCATGCCAATGAGGATGCTACTGAGTGCGCCACTGTGGGTGTGGCTAAACAAATAAAATTTACCAAATTTGGAGGGAGAAGATGAGCACACCATAGGGGCTGCCACAGATGCAATAGAGATTGATACACACAACAATCGAGGACAAATAAAACTACATATTGATAAGGCTAAAGAGATTCTTAAAAATCTGGAAGGAAACATTACCGCATATGGAGCTTCCAAGAAAGCATGGGAAGAAGAATGCACTAGAAACCTAACCCTACCACAATTGGGGTGAACACCATACATTCAACTGGATTTCACTAATATTCATATTTGGGTAGATGAAAAATGGGAACCATTCTTTAACCCTATACATAATCTCCAACCCTTAAACTTTGATGAAGCATACCTAGAAGAACTAGTAAATAAAAGTATAAGAAGAGTAAGGGAAAGAGAACTAGATGCGGTATCCGATAGATATGAATTCCTGAGTAACCATTCAAGTGAAATAATAAAAGATAATGAAGTGGCAGCCTTAATGAACATCATGTCCTTAACTAACAAAAGGATATCTCTAAAAACAAAAAGGCATTTCGAAGAGGTGCAACCCTTGAACCAGGAGTCATCCCCTGTGCCCTATAAAGCTAGAAGAATTTCAGTACAAAATAACGAGGAAGTAGATAAGCAAAGATAACAAGAAGAGTAGATTGTAGAAGATTATGAAGTGTTAGGTAGAGAATACTTTGACATACAGTTAAAAAGAGATAAGGGAAGGGAAGGAAAACCCTTACCACAAAGGACAAATAAGCAACTACAAAAGAACATAAAAGAAATACATCACAAAGAAGGAAAATACAAGGAAAACAAAAAATGGACTCACCCATCAAATTACCAGTGTTCGGCAAGGACACCTCTGAAGCAACAAAACATGTCTTTGTGTTAGAATCAACATGGCAAAGGAAGAATATAATATAGGACCAAACCAAGTTTTTTGACTTTGTAGGAACCCTAAGAAACGAAGCCTTGAATTGGTATAGGAAAAATGTCTCTAATCATGACAAAACATGGGATGAAATAAAGAAGGAATTCTTAGACAACTTTGAATCCCTAGAGATCCCTACTGAAGGGATAAGTAAAATGTGATCTTCATCTTCAGATGATAGCCCACAATACTGTGTCCCACTTTTTGGCCAAAGTGGGACATTGAAATCAACATTTTTAACCAAATCTTCACTTTCTAACACCTATAGCAGCTAAACCATTAAGAATTCGAAGATGATGCAAACTAGTGATTTGTGAGATTTTGTATGTAAATTATATATATATATATATATATATATATATATATATATATATAATTTTTAATAACTTATTTTTTAATAGTAAACAACATTTTTAAAAAGTGATGTTTATGTCATAATGCATAACTTTTTTATAGAAAGGATAAAATTCTAATTTTTAAAATATAGATTTTTAGCACCAATAAATAGGGCATGGATATTTTTTCATAATTTTATGTTGTATATTTTTTTAAATTAATTTTGAAGTGAGATTAATTATAATTTGGACACAAGTTTATGGCGTAACGCATAACTTATTTTGTATGTATCGAAATTTAATTTTCTTTTTTTGTTGAAACAAGGACATCAATACCTAGGGCATAGATATTTTTTAGAATTTTTTTCTCTATTTTTTTATTTTTATGCTTGTGTAGAATAGAGACCTTGTTGTTTAGTGAAAAACTTATGTTCACTAGAAAATAGAAAATAAATATAATAATCAAATTAAATTATTCAAAATTTTACTTTTTGGAAAGTGTATACAAAGGGCTACATAATTAAAAAATATAATTTATAAATGACTTCATTTGACCCCCCCAAAAGGTGAAGCAAAGTTGGTTTTTATCAAGATTTTGATAGGTGCAGAGGAGACTCCATCAAGGGTTTAATTTAAGACTAGGAGAGTTCTATCCAGGGGGTTTGATCTAAGGGGGTTTTATCTAACTCCTTTCAATTAAACCCCTTTAGATGGAACCCCTCAAGGCTTAAATCATTATTTTTTCTAAAAAATATGTGATTTTATTCAAAATTTGGGATGTCCCATAAGTGGGACACAATATTGTGGGACAATTGGAGACCTAGTTCAAAAAGAGGGTGAATCTATTAAGGATTTTGATAAAAGATTCAAGGAAATCTCTTGCAAATTGGAAGAACCATTGACAAAAAAGCAAAGAATCGAATGGTTTGTTTCAGGATTAAGTCATGATATTAGAACATCCCTAGATGGGAAACTTTTAACTCTTATTCAGAAGTGGTAACCCTAGCATGCCGCATAGAGGCACAAACCTGGTGAAGGAATGACAAGACTAAGGAAAATATGGAGATGGAAAAATTCATATTAGAGCTACAATAATTGAAATTGAAACAAGAAATCCTTGTAAGGAAGGAAGATAGTCCGCAAAAATAAAGACACAATATATGGTGCTCATACTGTACAAGAGAGGGACACCTGAGAAATGAATGCCCAACGATGAAAGGTGAGAAGAAAGATGTCAAATTAAAAGTGGACCTAAAAACAATGCCTAAAAGAAATAACACAGTATATTGTGGCATATGCAATGAATGGGATGATCACGAAATGGAAGATTGCCCATCACAGTTATTTAGATTAAGAGAAGATGACCATGACCATAAACCTTGATGCAATGTGCACTGCAACAACAAGGAAGCTAACCAGGACATGGAATATGTGAAGGGATTGGTTGAGAGACCCCTCTACGACCAAAATCATGGACACAAAGCTCCTAATTGGTTAAACCAAAGGAATGTCAATACATTACAAAACACTAACCCCAATCAAATACCATACATAAATAGCCATAATAATGAGGAAAGGGGCCAATATAATGGTTACAGAGGAGGTAGAGGTTGTGGTAGAGGTAGAAGAAGAGATGATGCCACTTGTTACAAATGCGGTAAATAAGGACATTTTGCAAACGAATGTTTGGGGGATAGGAAGAAACAAGGCACATTTTGTAGTAACTCAAACCATGACTTGTTCACTTGTGAAAGTGCACAACAGTGTTTTAGAAATGCACCTACCCAATCTAAAAGTGATGAACTACATTGGTTCAATTCACAAAAAAGGGCCCGTATAATAAGGAAAATACGAAATGAAATACTACAAGCAGCCATGAGGTATCACAAGGAAAAGATGTATGAGTCAGACAGTTGATACAATCAAACACTAGAAGAGAACTACCATACTGAAGCAAAATCTAAGCAAACAAACATAAAGAAAAACAACAAATATAAAACCAAACCTTCGGTAGTAACAAGACAAGGGACCAACACCGCAAGGGTAGAAAACACTGATAGTGAGATAGAAGAAGAAGAGGAATAAGATAAATTCTTCCCCAACAAAAATTAAAATGACAAAATTGTGGAGCAATCAAAGCAAATAATAACTAAAGAACACCATAAGAAAAAACAACAAAAATATTTATGTTTTGAAGAAGAAGTGGTGGCATTAAAACAACTAACAAAATTAACACAACAACACAATCTAGTAGATAAATTGAAACAATTTTGTAAATACTTGAATAAGGACCAAGGATAGAAACCACAAATTAGGAAAATGGCAAAAATTGACCTCCAATGGAAACCTAGACCAATGATGATAAATGCACACATAGATCACAAAAAGATTAAGCAGGTGATGGTAGACCTTGGTGCAGATGTCAACATGCTGCCAAAAAGAATTTGGGGACAACTAGGAAGGCCAAGACTAGAAGAATCCCCATACAATATTAGCTTGGCAGATGGATCATCTATGGGTACACTAGGGACCTAAAGAAGAGTAGAGGTAAACATAATGGGAGTTAAGAAATTGATAGACTTTGAAATAATAGCAATGAAGGAACCTTTTGACTCCTTGAATGTGCTACTAGGTATTCAATGGTTTGTGAATGCAAATGGAATTGTAGATTCAAGAAAAGAGGAAATCTCTTTCACTAACAACACTAGAGTAGTACATATCCCACTAGGAAGGGACATTCAGGAAGCATATGTGGAGGAAATCAACCAGGAAGATCATAGTGAGGAAAACTCAAAAATCCTCCCTAAACATGAGATATTAGAGGAACCAAATTTCTAGGGAGAATTATAAATAGAAAGTGACAACTATAGTATAGACAAAAAGGATGTACTAGAGGCATGGATACAAAATGAATTAGAACTTAAAACCCAAAGAGTTTTAGGATTCCACAAAACATACATGGTCAAAATCACCAAGGAATCCTTATCAAAAAACACCACATTTAATGAAATAACATCGCCAAACACATGCGGTAACTCACAACAACAACCAGGTGACATAACCTCAAAACTATGACAAGTTAATCACATAACAAGAGGAATTTCTCGCATAAAGCTCCCCAAGTTTTCAGGAGTAGGAGACCTAGACTCTTACTTAGTAGAAATAGAAAATACTTTTACAAAGGAACATTCAAGACTAGATGCATTATAGCACACATTGATATGTAACACTGCAAGTTGGTGGAATACACACAAAAAACAATCTAGCATTGGTCAGTCTTTAGAATTATAATAAAAACCAGATATCTACCACAAGAAGGAGAGTATGAAATCATACCAAAATACCAAGGACAAATTACACTGCAAGTGAATTTAAAATGTGCATATTGGTTTGGAAGAGTAGGATTGAATATGATACAAGACTATATATCCAAATGTTCTACTGGACATATCACTGATTGCGCAAACTTGGTATATAAAACAAGAGCATAGAGTTGAAACAAAAGAATGGAAAGAACTACAGAAAGACTTCCTACATACATTTTCATTCTATAATCCAAATAAACATATGTACACCACACTCCTTAAGATGAAAGAAATAATATTTAAACCAATGAAAGAAACTAAGGAAGAAACACCACAAAAAAGCCTTCAACCACCTAAGATGGATGGAATTTGGAAACTCATAGAGTGGATGGACAACGAAGCAAACTATACTGAACATAGATGCTACAAAACTCAGCAAGAAGACAATGAGAATAAACATGACCTAGACATAGAAGTCCAACAAGAAGAGAGGGAAATTGAAATAGCAACTAAACCCAAAGAAAAATATTACAACCAACCAATAAAATTTAGAGAAGAAAACATTGCTAAGGAGGGTGATCCCATGTTGGCCAAAATAGATGATTATTGGGATGAAAGAGTAGTAGCACAAGTTTATAAAATATTATCAGAATTTAAAGACCTATTCCCAAGAACATTCACAGATTTAAAAGGTATAAAAGAGGAAGCCAAAGTAATGAAAATGCAATTAAAAGATGAAGTTAAGCCACAGAAGAAAAGACCTTATAGATTGAATCCCAATATTAAGAAAAATGCCAAAATTGAATTGGATAAAATGATATCATTTGGCATAATCAAACCAGTGGAAGATGTAGATTGGATAAATCCTATCATAGTACAAAATAAGAAAACTGGGGAAGTCAGAATATGCATTGACTTTAGAGAACTAAATAAAGCGTGCATACATGACCCATTCCGTACTCCCTTTATTGAAGAAATATTGGAACCAGTTCTAGGAAGGGAGATATATCCATTTACTAATGGGTTTTTTGGTTACCACCAAGTGAAGATCAGAGAAGAAGACCAGCCAAAAACCACTTTTTCATCCAAATGGGGATCTTCATGTATATTGTTATGCCATTTGACTTGAAAAATGTACTAGTGGCATTTAGTAGAATAATGGTAAATGCATTTAAGGACTTCATCAATGATTTTTTTGAAGGTGTATTTTGATGACTGGATAGTCTATGGATTGGTTAAAGATCATGTGGAAACATTGAGAATGATGCTTAAAAGATGCAGGAGTCTGCAAATATCTTTAAATTTGAAGAAATGTATGTTTGTGATAACTTATTGGGTCATATTATCTGTAAAGAGGGATTAATGGTAGACCCCTTAAGAGTTACACTAATAATGATGCTCCCACTGCCAAAAATAGCGCCAAAGGGGAAAACTTTCTTGCAATACACAAGCTATCACCGCAAATTCGTCTAAAGATATGTGGCAATAGCAGTACCATTAGAAGAACTAATAAAGAAGAAATCTAGTACAAACATTGAATGGACTAAACAATGTCAAACTTCTTTTGACACATTGAAACAAAAGATTACAGAAGCACCCATATTGATTTTCCTGTATTGGAACATACCATTTCATGTACATGTTGATGCATTAGGAATTACTATAGGGGTTGTGCTAGCTCAACCAAAAGGTAATAAACACCATCCCATAGCATTTTCTAGTAGGAAACTATCTAAAGCAAAGAAAAATTATACAACCACAGAGAGAGAAGCTTTAGCCATGGTATATGCTTTACAAAAATTCAAACACTACCTATTATCCACACCATTCATTTTCTATACAGGTCATGAACCTCTGAAATATTTATTAAATAAACCAATCACTCAAGGGAGAATATGTCAATGGTTACTCCTATTTCAAGAGTTTGACTTCAAAATAATGGTGAAACCTGGTAAGAACAACCAAGGCCCAGATTACCTGTCTAGGATAGAAACAGGGGAAGAACCAGACAGCCAGGAGGAAGACCTCCCTGGTGCAAACCTATTTGGAGTGACTGAGGTACCAAATCAAGTTGCATGATATAGCAAATTAACTCTCTATAGGTGAATTTCTACATGATATGTCACCGTAAGATAGGCAAACCCTAATGCGAAGAGCTTTGCCATATACATTGATAGAAGGATAACTACATGTTATAAAAAAACATGATTATATGAAGAGTTTTTTATGAGAATGAAAGAGAAATAATACTTAGAGAAACTCACGAGGGAATAACAGGAGGCCACAATTCAAGGGATACAACTGTAAAGAAAGTAAAATTGACAGGGATTTGGTGGCCCACATTGCACAGAGATGATAAAATTTATGCTAAAAAATGTGACATCTATCAATGCATGGGAAGACCAACCACTAGGGATGAGATGCCACTAAGACCAGTACTAGATCAAGCCCCATTTGAAAAATAGGCAATTAATTACATTAGTCCAATAGACCCCCTTGCCAAGCACTCCAAAGCTAGATCGATAATCACAGGGGTAGAGTACCTAACTAAATGGGTGGAAGCTAAACCCACCAAATATTGCACCATGAGAACTACCACCAGACTTCTATATGAAAATATAATCACTAGGTTTGGATGTCCGTTAAGAATAACTAGTGACCATGTTAAGCATTTTTTTTATAAGATGATTGCGGAGTTACTATAGAATTTTATGATCACTCATAACAAGAGCTCACCATATTAGCCACAAGAAAATGGAGCTAGTGAAGCCCTAAACAAGATAATTGGGATAGACCTAACAAGATGTGTGATGGAAATAGAGAGGATTGGGACATAAAGTACCTATAGTACTCTGGGCCTACCGCACATCATACAAGGGATCCACTAATTTTACACCGTTCAAATTGGTATATGGGATGGATGTGACAGTACCTATGAATTTCATAATCCCTAACTTTTGCACTGCATTAACCTTGTGGTTAAGTGAAGAAGAGTCCCTAACCCAAAGAATTGAGGATTTAGAGAAACTAGACCAAAATTGTCTCATTGCATTATATAATCAAAACCTAGAAAGAATGTGGCAGAAGGCCTGGCATAATAGGAACCTATGGATGAAAGCATTCAAAGAAGGGGATTTAGTTCTACTCTATGACAGCAAATTTAAGAAACAAGAGAAGCTGAAAGTATGATGGTTAGGACCCTATTATATATAAGAAATTAGAAAATCTAGAGTGGTAAGACTTAAGTCCATAGATGGAGAAACCCTGACAGGATATGTAAATGGTTCTATATTAAAACATTAGCACCAACCAATGGAATAAGGAATAAAGTAGGAAAAATTCATAAAAATGTATTATATGTACTATACTATAATATAAGACAAACAAAAACACCATTGATAGGCCGCGGGAAAAGTTAACAGATATAAAACCCCGGGAAGGTGAAAATAGAAAAAGGCATTAAATAATGTGTAACGATACTATTAAAACCTATAAAAACTTAGCTAACAAAGGAAATACAACTTTACATTCTCAAACACTGCGAGCTAAACATTTAGTAAATTTAAGAAACCCTAGCTAGAAGCCTAAAAAATTACAGCAATGGCCACTCCAGTATTAGTCGATATTTCTGAGAAATTGAGACCCAAGTACAAGAAACACCTATATAAAGAAATGGAGGTTGATAAGCAGGGGGATTTCTTAGAAATCCCACTTGATGTGGTGTATATCAAAGATATACGAAAGTATATACATGAACCCATATCAAAAATTGATCACACGAAGTTCGAAGAACTCCACAGGACACTTCTCCAACCAGATCAAACCAACTATCTTCCGCAATACTAGGAGATAGAGAAGAAGAAGATGGACATAGGGAAGGATTACCTAGATTTCTACGTGGAACATGAATGGGTGAGAATTGTGTTAAGAAGAATTCACAACAAGTTTATCTATCTAGATAAACCATACCAAAACAAAACATGATATTCAAGCAATCACATGACTAAGTGCGGTTGAGGAATTATCATCCAAGAAGGAAATTAAGAATGAGAAAGTCATCGATATGACCAGTGTGACACCAGATGGTCAAAGCCTCAATGTTAAGGAAATCATCAATCCTATGGTGAGATACGCAACAACAGGCATCGTGTATAAGATCTATTATGCAAATAGGGAGAGCTCTATAATCGGCACCACCATCCATACCAGATACAAGATGGTGGTAGAGGGAAAAGACTTTGACTTATGCAAAGTATTGTGAGAGCAATTGATGGAAAACCCACAGAAGACAAAGACCTTGCACTACAATTTTGGTATGGAACCTTAATCATATGTTTGACTTTTTATTTTATGAATGCACTTCCAAATTTTGTTAGAAAAGTATGGCAAACAAATATCCCTATTGCCATACAAATCACACAACACACTAAATTTTTTGTAGATAAACCATCATACATTGCCACATTGGGGTTTTTTCAAGGCACTTCAACAGCAAATGTAGGAGAGAGAAAGAATACCCTACAAGTCAGTAAAACAATACATAAATCACATAACATTTTTGGTGGACAAGATTACACCTACATGGAGGTAGTGGAACCTAGGACCCATGGATACCTAGATTACCATATGAAGTTTCAAAACAAGAAGAAGATGCATATGCAAAGAATTTGCTGAGTAAACCAAAAGATCCAAACGTGGAGAGGTTTGGAACCTATAAGGAGTTCATGGAGAGACAACACAAAAAGGATGTGGAGGAAAAGGTTGAGAAAATAATGAGAAACTACATGCACAATGGGGCATACCACAAAAACAAGCTCCGCAACTAAGTTCCTCATCTCTGCAGCCTAGCTCATCAGCACCACAGGCTATCATAAAAGAAACTCCACAACCTAGGAGGTTAGGAAGGAGACACTTTGCAACCACACATACACAAGTTGTGGTAGAATCAGAGTCATCAACACAAGTTGTCCACTCCACAATAGAGAGGGAAAGAACCAGAAGCAATAAGTATCAAAGATTCTTATACAAATGAGTGCAGAGAATAAAAAAATAGGGAGGAAACAAAGTGTGAAAAGAAACATTATATAGGCATCTGTAGAAGAGGAAACTGAATAAGAAGTGAAAAAACTTCTACAAAAGAAGAAAGAAAAAATTTCAACAGGGCAAATAGAGACAACAGAGGTAACTGAGGAAGAAGAACCACTAATAGATGTAGATATCATTGTCAATTCCATTATCCACCATGGCATGCTACCACAAGCTCTATCTTTGTACAACCAAGTAAATACAAAGAATCAACAAAGAATAATCAAGGCACTAATAAGACACATACACAAATCAAATCAATCACTAGAAGAAACAATGGAAGGATTCCCAAAGGAAGTATGCAGTGCATTGAGGAAAAGGAGGGAGAAAGCACTAGAACTAGAGGAGGAAATGAGACAACAAGCTATACAAAATGTACACCCTAGTATCTCCACAAATCAAAAAGAGAAGCTCACATAGCTCCAAGCCAAAGAGCTTAGAACAAAGAAAAGGGTATATACCTTAATGAGTGAAACAGAGGAGGAGAAAATCCAATTATAGAAAGAAATAGAGAAAATAACAAAGAAAGTGTATGATACACTGAGGGAGGAGGAAACAAATGAACAAGAACAAGAAAAAGAATCCCCTCAGCATAACACACAAGAAATTGAACAAGGAGAAGGGTCACAACAAGAAGAACAAAAAGATACCCCAAGGGCATCTTCCTCTGCCTTCCCCATTCATTCAATTAAAGATTTCCTAGTACAACAAAAGAAAATACAACCATTAGTGACACCTCAGCTGCTACAACTCCCATTGCTATGTTAACAAGTGAATTTATAAGGAATTTCACCAATTCATAAATTTCAGCTAGGAGAGATATTTTATGTCATCGCAAGGGAAGAAATTATTCAACAGCATCTGGATAACACAGAGCAACTACAGGAGGCTATCACAGCAATTTAAAATTAGCTACCTAATGCTCAAAGGGACATACCATTGCCACTGGCACAACAACTGAAGCAACTAGTGAACAACCTGCAAGATGAATTGCAGTACCAGGAGACCAAGGTCAAGAAGCATGTCAAATATGAAATGAACAAAAATAGAATGACTAATGCAACTAAGAAATGTGCAGCACCACATACTCAATTAGAGACACAAATTAAAAACTTGCAACAAACCATAGTAGAAGCAAATATCTTATACCAATTTTGCTTACAGTGGCCCACAACAATGAAGATAATAAAAGATTAGATAGATCAGCTAGAGGCCCAAATAGTGCAAACAACAAGGACTTATGATCCACTGAAGGATATGGATGGCTCAGTTAGGGCACGGATTGAAATTACTCATACACAGTTGCAACAACTACAGGATCAAGGAGAGAAAATTAAGACATAGATCAAGCAGCTAAGAGAAGTGGTTAGCTTAAGATTAGCCCACTTGATAGGATTATTAGGGGAGACCAAGCAGATTGCTCAAAAAATTTAGATCCCTTCCACTCTGGTAGAAGTAGAAACAACACACATCCAAATAGAGGGCTACATACAAGTAATACAACAGGCCAAAAAGTAGTTGGATGCCACTTTAACTCAGCTAAAGGTGATCTATAAGAACATCTTACCCGACAATTAGTATTACATGTCTTGAGGACAAGACATATTTTAAAAAAGGGGGGATGATGTTGGCAGGGTGCAGGATAGTCAATAAAACCTATTGCAAGTCACTGCAAGTGAAGTGTGGAGGGCAAGGCCAACATGGATGATAGTAATTAAGATTTTTTGTAAGGAACACGTCCCTATTACATCATAATGTATAAAGACATGTAATAGGATAGATATGATATAAGATGAAGATATAGAAAGCGGATGTAAGAAGTATATATAGAGCAGAGACTTAGACCTGCCTTTTGTATTTGATATTAATATGAACATATATATGGAGATATAAGGATTATAACTAATATATCATGTGCGTATTGACGTGAATGACTTGTTATGTATGATATAATCTTACTACATGATGTTGTTCCTTATTTTTGTTCTCTATTATTCTATCATTGTCATGTCTAGGGTATAAACTGACTTTAGAGACTTGACTCAGGCTTAGTTCTCCAGACTGTGTCCTGCCATTTCTTGCCAACACTAGAGATGACTTAAAAGCTCCTTGAAGACCAAGAATCCCCCAATGTCCTCATAAAAATAGGGTGGCTAGCATTTATGGAAAATTTTGAATGGTTTTAGGAAGAGATAGTGGAAGAATTTGTTGCAAATCTACAGGATGGCAAAAGAAAAGTGCAAGGTGTCATAATTCTAGTATCTTCTTCTATCATCAGCACTATATCAGGAATTCTAGAAGAAGGTGAGAGGTTCTATCATGTTAAACTCTATATTCTGACTCAATAAAGAATTGCTTTGTAGAAAATGAGACTAAAGTTAGAACAAACATAAATAAAGGGGAAGTAAAACGGATTGTCTATACTAGTCTCCCAGAAACTTGGCAGTCCATAGCAACCTAGTTAATGAATTATTTCACTTGTGATGGCCAATTTGCAATCATTCTAGGACCTATAATGAAAATTCTTATTTATTTAAGACATGGTCAGAACAATCTAGCACATAGGGTAAATTTGCCAAATTTTATATTTTCTGCCATAAGTTCAACGACTGATAGATATCAATAGGGAAAAGGGTAGATTAAACATAATGGTCTCATTTTTCTTATCATTAAACACCATTTAATTTCAAAAAGGGGAGGAGAGACTCAATGGAAGGCCTTTTTAGAGGGCACCTATAAAGAGAAGAAAAAGGGTAAAAGCATCTCACAAGCATCTTCCCCAGCTTCAGGGGAAGCAATAAAGGAAAAATGGTCTCGAGAAGACATTCCCCTACTCCAGAGAAGAGCAAGGATGAAATAGCTATTGAGGAGTCCCCTTAGAACTTAGAGAAAATAAAAGGAAAAATGATTATGAATGATACACCTTCAGTGAAAAAAACATAAAAAGTAGAGCGGAGAGGAATCAATAGTTGAAGAACCCTCTCCACCAGTTAGGAGAAAAAAGGGAAAGATTACTAAAGAATGTCCCTAAGAGAGCCCTATTGAACATCATCCCTCACCACCTGCTACCTCTGGAGCACCTAAGACTCCAGTGCTTGAGCCATAGACTATTTCCTCTAAAATAAAGGAATTCCAGTAGGCACTAGAGACACAAGAACAACAATCACAAAGAAGTCTTCGGAGAAGAAAATGTCGAAGACACAAAACTCAGCTAGAAAAGGATTCAGAATTACTTTCTAAAGTACTTACAGTAGTCTGGACAACAACTATTCCTAACCCTGACATTGTTTCAGAAGAACATGACAACAAGCTTACTGAGGATAAGGCTGGGCCTTCATTTACCCATGACCATCTAGAAGAATATGTAGAAGAAGAGATGGAAACAGGGGTAGAGGGAGATGCAGAACATGAAATGGAAACAACAAAAGTAGAGGCAGGAGTAGAATTTTAGACAGGGGAAGACATAGAAAAAGGAACAAGGTTTAAAATAGGGAGCTAGTCCTAAACCACAAATAGTTGCTAGGATATTGAGGTCTCCAAAGAACAGGAGCTACAGGAAGAAATTACAAATTTATAACAGATTCTATGGGACAAAAACCTCATTATCATGGATATGAAAAAGGTTATGAAGGAAAAAGAGGCTACCAGTATAACGAAGGATCAAGAAATCCTTAGTCTAAAAGAAAACAAAAAAGAAAAGGAAATTTTGGAAAAAGATGAGGAGATGAAACAAAAAGAAATACAAATTTTTGAGGCAAAGCAAAAATTCAAAAAGAAAGAGGCTAAATCAACTAAAACCACATCCAATTGCATTACTTTAATAGCAGCATTGAAAGAAAAGGCTGACAGTCAAAACTTGGAAATAACCAAGGCTAATAACAAAAATTTTGACCTAGAAGAGTTGGTTAAGGAATTGACTATCCAGATGCCTACAACAAATCAAAGTACTCAAATAGATGTTTCCCTGAGAACATTCCAATTGAATATCCCTAGGGCATTGTATCATTGGGAGAGGAGATGCCATGATTTAGCTGGTGATATTGTGATGCTACAACTATAGGAAGAGAATTCTACATTAACAAAAAAGGTAAGGATGCTAGAAGAAAAAGTGGTCACAGTATCAACCCTAGCTTCTAATGTACTCTCATGTAGGCCACCTAGTGGCAACTACACTATGTTCCTGAAGGAGCGATACTTGCTATGGAAGATCTCATGGAGCATTTATGGCCTCTCAAACTCCACTGAAGATGGACGTGCATTCATGAAGATATACAGACTTAGCACTACTGAGAATCAAAATTTACTCTGTGAACTATTTCTACATAAATTCCTTTTGGATGAACATAACACATTCTTCATTAACCTATTTGTGGGAGAATGCCAATTAAGGGCATTTATTTCATTAATGAAAAATCATGAAATTTAGCTACAAAGGATAGAGGAATACACCAAGAATGTAGAGAATTCTAGACTATTTATAAGGCATGAGAGCCCAACCCAAATGGATTTCACAACACATTTCTGAGCATTTGTTTACACTCCCAATCTGTTGCCTCTATACAAGAAGAATTTGGAAGCTTATGTCTTAGAATTTGACCTTTTTGTACAATCCTCAGCTAACAAGGTCTTACCAGCTTGCAAAAGAAGATGGAGCAATCTATCTACAGAGCACAAAATGAGGGAATTGGTTTCCCCAACAAACCTAAAATGGTTTATGAGGAAAGCCAAAGCTATTGCATGGCCGATAGAAAGATACAACAGGACTAGGTAGGGATGCTTTTCAGGCCTCTTCTAATCATTGAACCTCTACCCATGTGGGCTAACCAAATGGAGAAATCAAAGTTTGAGGAATGGTTAGAATAGGTGAATAATTTTTAGGGCAATGTAGATACTACCAAAAGAACCTGGAGGACATTCCTAGCCAGCTACAATATCACAGAAAAATTATACCTCATGAACAAAGTAAGGCTCCAAGGAAATGCAGGAGGACCTGCAAACCCTTAAGCACGAGGGGATAATGAGCTTTGAAGAGAGCTCACTAGAATATGCAAATGTATCTTCTTCTCCTGCCCTAAATCCACTTCACCCTTTGATTTGTATTTTAAAATTGTTAAAAACTTCATTTGATTATGTTAATTGTGGATGTAATATTGCAGTAACTTCTAAAGTTAGATGGTTTCATGTTGTTGGTTTTAACTAACAAAGGATATGCAGAACACATTTTTGATTGCAAGTATCCCTTCATTGTAAGCAGTAAAGTCTTCATGAGGCTCCAAAGATGTTTCTGTCAACTCCGAAGATCCATTGTAGAGCTATTGCAGAAGCTTCGGAGATGCTTTCAGCACTTCGAAGTTATACCAAGGATTTCAAGGATTTTGAAGGAGACTACAGCAAGGCATTGCCAACACATACCCCTCCCTAAATTTTTGTGCTCGATTAAGTGACCTTTGTTCCTATTATCAATGATCTAATTGAAGTGGAAGTCAGTGCCCATGACTTTTCTTAGGATTGGCAATTGCATGTTCAATAAACTAAATAACTGATTTTATATCTCTTACAAAACTAGTAGTTAGAAGAATAAGATGTTGGCAAGAGACACTATATAGATTCATGAATGTTGTCATTGATGGCAACAAAGTTCATCCCACACATCTGCAGAACATGGTATGTCTCTACCAGAAGTCAGAGTGAAGAATGTTGTGGTCCGGTAAACAAGAACAGAGCATGTGGCGAGGTCCGACAGACAGGTCCGAATCTCTCAAAGGAAGTATCATGGTGAAGTGCAGATTTGAGGAAGTCAAGAGGAGTATCTTGACTGATAGATTCCAAGGTTTGAGCCTCCGGTGTGAAAAGGATAAAGAGATATGAATGTTTAAGTGTCGGGTTCTCATGTGACAGTGTGAAGAGAGGAAGAACTGACTGGCAGAACATCAGACATTATTCCGGATGTGTTACTGATGTTGGTGAAGGTTATGAAGGCATGAATTATGTTTAGCCAACATGATTAATGATTTCCAAAAGTATATCATTGATCCGCATTACTTGGTGTGCAAGGATTCAGCCGACAGATCAAAGTTTGTGAAAAGATTGACTATTCCAGGTGCCGACTAGAAAGGTGATGAAATCACTTGTGCGGATATATATACACGATGGATTTAGTTGTGAGAAGTGTTGTGATTGTTATTGGTGTGTGAATAAAAGTAGATCAGAGCAGAAGCAGTAAGGAAGGTCCGGTATGTGAAAGGAAAGCAGCATAAGAGAAGAGGAAAGATGAAGTGCAGCAGATCAGTGTACTGAGCCTAACCGGAACTGAACTCCAGCATATGTGGATGCTACCAATCAGTTCAAGTATTGTATAATAGTCTTTTGTAGACAGTGTGTCTCTTGTAGGCAGTGTGCCTTCTTGTGAGCAGTGTGCTCAGGCAGTGAGCCCTAATTGGCAAGTGCCATTTTGTATTTCCATTCTTCTAACAGAGAATACAATCTTGGGTTAATCACCCCGTGGTTTTCTCCCTTAACAGGGTTTCCACGTCAAAAATATTGTGTCATGTGTATTTCCATTTCATAGTTATGTTTGCTTATTTGAATTAATGCTACATTGATTACTAATAAAGTTCAGAAAGAAGAAATAATTAGGATAACTGATTCACCCCCCCTCTCAGTTATCAACAATTGGTATCAAAGCTAAGTTCCTCCTAACAAAGCCTAACAGCTTGAGGAAGATCTAGGAATTCAAATGGATGCATATGGTTTAAGGGAGCAACTCAAGACTGCCCTTGATGATCTAGAATAGTCAAACTCTGAAGTCAATGAATTAAAGGAAAGACTCAAACAGGCTGATGATTTCATGAGAGAACTAAAAGACAAATTAAGTCTCTCTATGAAAAAGAGAAAGAAGCTACTTTAGCAATTAGCAAGACAAGGTGAAGCAAATGATGCAAATGAAGAGTTGAAGGAAAAAACTGAGTTGTGTGAAAAGTTATCAAAAGAAATTATTATGGTAAGACATGAAATGGAATCAGGAGTCATGAAGTTTACCCAAGAAGTTGAAGAGAAAAGAAAAACTGAAGATAATCTAAGACAATCTCTCAAGGAGAAATCAGAAGATTGCCACCAAATGGATAGAATATCAGACATCTTGAATCTGATCTTGAAGATGCTAAAGATAATGAAGAAAAACTTGAGGATCAAATTGTCTCTCTCAAAAGGGATCTTCAAACAGCAAATGAATAGAAAGAGAAATTCAAGATAAGTTCTGCTCAACTTGAAGTTCTTCTTGGAAGTCAAAAGAGTGTAGAGGACAAGTGTGGTTTGGGATATGAGAAAGGAGAAAGCTCCGGATCTGGTCAAAAGAATTTTGGATCAGAAAATCCAAGGAACGGGCCTAGAAGACCTCCGGTAAGACAACCTAATGCTCAAAGATATCCATCCTTCAATGGATACTGCCACAACTGCAATAACTTTGGTCATAAAGCTAATCAGTGCAGAAAGAGAATGAATCAGACTAATTCATCCTTCTCCGGACAGTGTTTGAACTGCAAAAGGTATGGTCGCAAATCTCATGAATGTAGAAATATGCAAATGAACAAATCATTCAATGGTAGATGCTTTACATGCAATAGAATAGGTCATATGGCTAATCAATGCAGATCAAGAGGATATCAATCAAATATGCAAAGAAATGTTGTTTGCCAAATTTGCAATAGATCCAGTCATATTGCAAAATTCTGTAGAAGCAAGATTCAGGACAAAAGAGGTCCAGTATATCATAATCAGAATCAAGATAAGGGAAAACAAAAAGTGAATGCGGATGAAGTTCAAAGTCAGATGAACAAGATTTGGGTGAAGAAAAGTACAGAGAATGTAGAGGATGGATCCGCACCAGACTCTAGTGCTGATATTCCTTCCGGAAACTAAAAAGTGAGCTTTGGCTCAGGGGGAGACACAAAGAAAACCTTGTTCCCCCAGCCAGTCAATTGGTGTCAGAATTGGCACAAGAAGAGTTGCGGATTGAAGGGTTCATAAGGGCAACATCCAAACAAACTATGGTAAAGATTTGGAAGATTCACATGATATTTAAAGATCAGGATTGATCCAGTTCTCCAAGTCATCTGAATAAGGCAAACCGGAATAACTTAGGTTGAGCATTTATTGCAACCTAACATTAGGGTTTGCGGAGCAATATAAGGGTTTTTCTCATTAATCACTTGTTTATTCTGCATTCAAGAAGAAACAAAAAGTAAATCTCTGCAACAAAATTTCACAAGTTCATCGAAGATCATTTGCAGAAGTCAATTCATCCAGAAATCAATCCGGCCAACTCCGTGAAACCGAAATGTGCAAAAGGTATTTTCCGTTCTCAATATCTCTCTGCAAAGCTTTGAAAGATGCATACTCCGAATATAGTAAAGATCTCTGATAGGCCCCGCCCTGAATTCAAGAAACATCCATACAAATCATTGGAGGTAGATCCCCTAGGAGCATTCTCTAGTGTTCTGCATGGTGTTTTGCACACAGAAGACATTAGGGTTTACATACATGCAAACATTGAAGAGTTTGGGGAATTCAAACTGAGAGACATCTATCACAAATAATTGATAGATGATACTTTTGAGCTTAAACTAGAATATAAGGGCATCCAGGAGAAACATTTTGATCAGTTCATTCATTTCCCCTGTTTTGAAGAAGATGAATGGGTCCAGTATGTATTGAGTAGGGTGCATGATAACTTCCTATGGCTGAACAGACCTTGCAAGATCACAAAGGAGGCAATTAGGGCAGTAACTGGTTTATACTCCTCCGGAGGGATACCTGTCCTCAAATCTGTCAAAAACAACATTGTAACTGAGGCCACCGGATCAAAATTTGATAAGAGGGCAATGACCATTGAAGATATTACTGACTTGGATGTCAAGTTTGCATCTATGATAATAGGATACAAGATATATCACTCCAGTAGGGAGAATTCAGTATCTGGAACTGCAGTATATACTGCCTATGAGATGCTGAGAAAGAATGCAGAATATGATCTCTGTGAACTTCTTTTGAGCCAATTAATGGAAAACATACAGAAAATCAAAAAGGACAAGAAGAATTCCTTTAAATATGGTGGACTAATACTATGTCTATTTTTCTACTTCCTGAATGAGTTGCCCGGATCAAATGGATGGATATGGCAAAATGACAAACCGGTAGCAATTCAGATTAGAGACTACTTGCATGAACTTGGGGATGCTAAGGCAAGGATTACAGCTCTGTGGTGTTACTTCAAGCAATTTCAAAATACAATGCAAATCAGAGAAAGAATCCCCAAATCAGTAATTGAGAAATACAAGGATATAGTGTGCTTCATGGTAGACACTGATCAATGCCTAATGGAGGCAGTAGAACCAAGGACAATCTGGATCATGCCTATAGGGTATGAAGCTGATGAACAAATTGTAGAGCTGCATGTTCAACACATGCTCAGTCAGCCAAAGGACCCAAAAGTAGAAAGATTTGGGACCTTTGAAGAACTAAGTGTGAAAATTCATACTGAGCTAAGATAGCCAGAGATCAAAAGGAAAGTAAGAAAAGAGGTAGAAGATGTTGCCAAAGGCTTTGGCATCTCAAAGGAGGCACTTGATGCCAATAGGGAAAAGAGGCAAAAGGCTGAGGAAGAGAAGAAAGCAAAGGGAAGTAAGGAAAGTGCTCCAGTAGAATCTTCCACTCGGACAAGATCATCAAAGAGATCAGCACCTGTCTCAGCCAAAAGCTCAAGAAGCTCAAAACTGGAAGTCCAGACATTAGGAAAAGGAGAAAAGAGAACAAAGAAAAAGGCGACAAGGTCCTATGTTAGCCTAAAGGATGATGAGGAAACTGAATCTGATGAGGGGATAAAGGAAATAAAAAGGCAGAAGAAGAAAGGATCCGGTGAACCTTCCACAGGTCAAGACAAGGAAGAAATGTCAGAGGAATTTGTTGAAAAGCCCACCCTGTCTTTAGAAAGTGTAATCAAATCAATCACTGTGGATGGAAACCTTTAACCAATGGCCAAACTCTATGATGATTATAATGAGGCTGACCAAAAGATCTTGCAGGAAGCTACAGTTAAGTATCTGAACATATATAATAAGGCTTTTATTGAAATTATATCTCTTATTCCCAAGAGCCTAGAAAAGGAGTTAGAAATGAGAAAGACTAATGCCATGGCAAAAGACCTTGAGATCCGGGAACAGATAGCTATTCAGCTATATCCCTCAATTGATTCAAAGAAAATGAATATGATTTTTAAAGATTGCAAGGATGAGTTCAGGAGCAAAGCCAGAATGAATCAGCTCATGCTTGGTGAGACTGACAAGGTAGCCAAGGACACAGAAGAGATTCTCTGGAAAGCCTTCAAAAGTTTTAATCTTCCTATCATAGAGGACTTGGGTGCTAACCCCTCGACCACTAGTGTTGCAGAAGAATCTACTGAGAAAATGATAGAAGAGGTGGGCCCTGAACAGACTAACATTCCTCCTCCGGTTTCACCTACAGTCTCTGGATCTAAAGGAGGAGAAAGAATACAGGAGAAAGAAGCAGAGGTGAAGGAAAAAGAGGTTGACAGTACCAAGGCTGTAGAAGGAGAGAAGACATCAACAGAGAAGACCACAACTGCTAGTGGTAAGGTTGTGGAAGGAGAGAAAGCTCCAAAAGACAGTTCTGTGACTGCAGAAGAAAAGAAAAATCTATCTCCGGCAAGAGACACTGCAAAAACTGTCCAAGAATTCTTGAATAAAGAAACAATGGAAATTGATGAACCAAAGCTTCTACAAGGACCTTTTAATTTTGATTCTCTCTCTCCGGTACAGACTATGAAGATAGCTTCATTCGCTAATGCAAAGGTTAAAGAAAAACTCCTAAAGTCTCATATGGAAGACTGTGAGTTGATAGAAGCTGCTTCCGGAGTGCTTGAAAAGATTATGCCATCATTTCAGAAAGATCTCACAGCCTCCACATCTGGTAATCTCAAAACTCTAGTCAACAGTGTTAGCACACATTTTGGTTCTCTAGAGAAGTCAGCTAAAGAAAAGGTCCAGAAGGAGTTTTTGGATAAAAGATTCTCTGAAGTGCAGGGTCTGATAACAAATGACAGGAAAGTCATGGATATTGGGATAAAGAGCTTGCAAAATGCTCTCAAAGATGGCAGAAATATATATAAATTTTGCTTATCTTGGCCCACAGTGACCAAAGATATTGAGAGAAAAGTAAAAGAACAATAGGATAAACTATTAAGTCTGTCTCAAAGTTTTGATCCTCTCTCATCCTCCATAGTAAATCAAGAATGTCAGACTATTGCAATCACAAATGCAATAAAGAACTTTGAGAAGGAAAGGAAGAACATAATCAGTCGGATGGGTGAACTTAGAAGGATCATCATCCCTAAGTTAGAGGCCATGCATGAGGCCATAAGTGAAGCTCAAATCACAGCCCAGACTAATGATCCAACAGATCTAAAAAGGGCAGATGCTTTTGCATTCCTATTGAGCGGTCATATTTTAATTTTGGACAGAATGAAGCAAAGTTGGGCTACAGAACTTATTCAATTGAAGACAACTTTTGCAGACATACTTAAGTATATGTAAGTATGCCATATGTATATACTTATGCGGCTAAGTATAGTTGAATTTTTGAAATTTTTGATATGCGGACCCTACCCTTTTCCATTGATGTCAAAGGGGGAGTGAAGAGCAGTGAAAAATAAGGAATTCAACTAAGGGGGAGCTCTGGAAAATGTATATAAAAATAGAGCATCAGCCAAGGGGGAGCATAGTGTAAACACTTAGTCATTTTTCACTAAGTGTTGCCATCAATGCCAAAGGGAGAGATTGTTGGCAAGAGACACTATATGGATTCATGAATGTTGTCATTGATGGCAACAAATTTCATCCCACACATCCGCAGGACATGGTATGTCTCTACCGGAAGTCAGAGTGAAGAATGTTGTGGTCCGGTAAACAAGAACAGAGCATGTGGCAAGGTCCGACAGACAAGTCCGGATCTCTCAAAGGAAGTATCGTGGTGAAGTGCAGATTTGGGGAAGTCAAGAGGAGTATCTTGACTGATAGATTCCAAGGTTTGAGCCTCCGGTGTGAAAAGGATAAAGAGATATGAATGTTTGAGTGTCAGGTTCTCATGTGACAGTGTGAAGAGAGGAAGAACTGACTAGCAGAACATCAGACATTATTCCGGATGTGTTACTGATGTTGGTGAAGGTTATGAAGGCATGAATTATGTTTAGCCGACATGATTAATGATTTCCACAAGTATATCATTCATCCGCATTACTTGGTGTGCAAGGATTTAGCCGACAAATCAAAGTTTGTGAAAAGATTGACTATTCCGAGTGCCGACTAGAAAGGTGATGAAATCACTTGTGCGGATATATATACATGATGGATTTAGTTGTGAGAAGTGTTGTGATTGTTATTGGTGTGTGAATAAAAGCAGAGTAGAGCAGAAGTAGTAAGGAAGGTCCGGAATGTGAAAGGAAAGTAGCATAAGAGAAGAGGAAAGATGAAGTGCAGCAGATCAGTGTACTGAGCCTAACCAGAACTGAACTCCAGCATATGTGGATGCTACCAATCAGTTCAAGTATTGTTATAACACTCTTTTGTAGACAGTGTGTCTCTTGTAGGTAGTGTGCCTTCTTGTGAGCAGTGTGCTCGGGCAGTGAGCCCTAATTGGCAAGTGCCATTTTGTATTTCCATTCTTCTAATAGAGAATACAATCTTGGGTTAATCACCCCGTGGTTTTCTCCCTTAACAGGGTTTCCACGTCAAAAATATTGTGTCATGTGTATTTCCATTTCATAGTTATGTTTGCTTATTTGAATTAATGCTGCATTGATTACTAATAAAGTTCAAAAAGCAAAAATAATTAGGATAACTGATTCACCCCCTCTCAGTTATCAACATAAGACTCCAGAGATATCTATTAGCAAGATATAACTGATATATGGGGAGCCCTATAATAGGAATAATATATATAGATTGATTTGGCAGAATCAGGATACTCTGTTATTTTTGTTAAGCATACATATTTTTGAGAAATCAGAAATAAAGGGAGACAGTTCTACATTTGTGTGTTCTAAACGTTGAATTGGTCTTTCCTCCAGAGGTGTGGAGCAAGGGCCCACTCTCATCAAAGGGGAAAGGACTGATATTTAGTGATTTGATTTCATTTTTTGTCAAATTTTTGAATTGCTTAGCTGGATTCATTTATTTGATAATCTCTAAGATAGATTTGTTGCTTTGTTCTAATTGTTGTTTTCTTAGATCTCTGTTAAAATAGGCTTATTTCAATAGTTGTACTCTTTCATATTCCTAGATTAAAATCCTTTCAAGCAAGTAACTAGATGCATGTTTACAAATACATGAATAGACTTGGGTTTCTAGGAGTAGTTTTAGTAGGATTGCTAATTAACAGCCTTTACTACAAATAGCCATGGACACACCCCAGATTTGACAACCTAGACAACTATTCTATTTAAATGCAAGGTGGAAACAACCCTTGTCAACTTCTCTATAGCAGCATCATCTGACTCTCTAATAGTCTTTTCCTTATTCCTCGGCCCAAAATAGCCTTTACATGATTCATATTTTCAATTTGGATTCCTTCTTCCTTCTCATGCTTTGGAGATTAGTTTTCTTATTGGTTATTCTAAAATCTCAAGCCTTCTCCCATATTTCTACAACACTCTAGTACTCTACAGTAGCTCTCTAATTTTTTGGATACTTTACATCGTTATTGTGAATCTTTCTACAAGTCATTGGACTTCACCCCATTGGGATGGCTTGTTGTACTTTCCCTTTTGTTTTACTATTATATATTATACTATTTCCTTGGCATCCCTAAATTCTATATCTCCTCTCTTTCATACACATAGGGATAATAGTAGATACACTTATTATTATTCATTTATCAATTACTTTGTTGTTCTTAGTTCTAGATGTACTTAGCATTAAGAGAACACACAAATTCTAATCTACTTTTTATTTGACTGGCCATGGAGGTTGAAAGACCATATTTGGGGCTTGACCATTTTGGAAAGCTCCCAAGCAGTCTACCTCTTTGTCTCAGCTTCAAGTATTAGTGTTAGCTCTTTCACATTGAGGTTTTATATTCCTAATCTTTATTTTTTCATTTTCTCATTTGATTTGAATAAATCTAGTTGAAAACATATTTTTTGTTATCCTACACCCTTTGGTTATTCTCTATAATGTACTTCTTTGTATGTTTCTATTTCTCCTATGTGTAGATATTACCAATTCAGTCTAGACTCCTCATTTTTCTATTAGTCCTAGATGACAACACAATTCACAAACAACAACATGAATCAAGGATGATTACACAATCACATTGTAGTCTAGTATGTGTGATTTTGTCCTTTCTAGATTTCTAATTTGAATTCATAATTTTTGTTCTAGAGTTTTGCATTTACCAATAATAGTTAGTTTAACACTATCAATAATTAATTCATTAGATTTTTTATTCTCCTTAGTCCATATTATTTCCTTTTATTAAATACAAAATTAATAGAAATTTTAACTCCATCTATTCTTGTTAGGATAGATTATTAGTCTAGTTCAAAGATTAACATATTGTATAGATTAAGTTGGTTTAGCATTTAAGTAGTTTAATTTTACATATTGCATTTGGTGAACTTGTTGCACTTGAACACCAAAACCTTTCCTTTTCTCTTATTTTTTCTTTTTTTCTTCAAAAATCAAATCAAAATTAATTTATCCTCAAAATGGAATGGAGTGTTATCCTGAACCCTATTCCATAGTCCTAAAGGAGAAAACCAATGACCTTCAATTGACTTCCTCTGGCCTCTAGTCAAACTATTATTATCTCCCCTTGATCCACCCTTCACATTATTCTATTTATTTCCTTACATCTAATTGCTCATATTTCCCCATGATTACGTCTACTCATTTCTCTTGGGAATCCTTACATGCATTTATTATGGAATATGATTTATTTTCTTGCTTCCTTGATTTTTATCCATATGTCCTAGTTGACATAGTATTTTTCTATAACATAGGCATAGATACATGTTCTATGTATTAAATCCTTGACCACTGGACTAATCTTTCCTCTTTTCTAGATCTTATGCATGTCTTTCTATTTGTCTCCATGATTGATCTTATGTAGAAGACTCTATTACATTTGTCTCCATGACCCATCATGATAGTACATTTTATGAGACAAATAATGTTGATACTCATTCTAGTTCATTTCCATCTCCTTCTCATCCCATCAAAAAACTTTCTTCCGCTTGCATAATTTAACATGTGTTTTCCCACTTTTATTCCTCCTATAGCTATAGGACCAAACTTCATGGATCTCTCACAAGATGTTGAGGCTTTCCTCTCTTCCCTCACTACTTATGAGGATCATATCCTCATAATTGATGATACTCCACCACATGGCTCTCAAACTTCTATGGATAGTTTATGTTTGAGTACCTTTGATGACTCTTACTCAAGTGATGATGGGCTCATGCTTGTACTGATCCTTTCTCATGGCAAGATGGACTCTTCTCCTATTGTTTCCTTCCTCTTTATTTGGAAGACAAATTCTATCTTGTAAATAATGTTGATCATGCTAGCATCATTGATCACTTCCTTAATATCATGTTATTCAACCTTATGCAAATAATGGACATTGATCATTCTTCTCATGACTCTTTACCTATGATTTCATTTCCTATATTTGAGCCATCTCTTCTTGACCTAGACCCTTTTCATCATAGTTCTCCACCTTCTTTACCTATTATCCCTTCCTTACCATTTATTTTTCTTGAGGTATTACCAACCATTTCTTTCAAGTTACCTCCTCTCCCTACTCCTATGTATACACTACCTATTCTAACTATTACTCCAAACATTACCTCTTCTTTTACCTATGAGACATTGTTACCTCCTTCCCACACACATCTTGCTTCTTCTACTACTTTACCCAATCTATCATATGCCTATGACAAACTCTAGGGATTTTCTTCTAAGTTGGACAGTTTTGTTTGTCCTCCTATTGCTCCTTCTACACCCACATGGATATGTTCTCCTTTTTCTACTAAAATTCTCACATACCCTCTCCTATTGGTATGAGGACTCTTTTTTTATACAAATATGATGACCATGGTGATCCCTTGCATCATATGAGACACTTATCTACCCTTTTCTTGACCCATACCTATGATGATTATGTATTGGCCAAATTGTTTCCTAGTACTCTAGTAGATATCACTTTAGACTAGTTGTATACCTTACCTACTAGTTCCCTACACTCCTTTTCTGATCTTGTTCATACATTTCTCTCTCATTTTTAGTATAACTTGGAACCCAAAGTCTTCCTTACACACTTAGCACAATGAAAACAAGATTTTCATGTAAGTGTTAAGGAATTTACCTCTCACTTATTTTCCTTGCTTGTCCAATGAGGTTGCCAACCTCTTGATAATATTATCCTACCTATTTTTTAAGAGAACTTACTACTGCATATCCAACAAGCCTTGCTTTCTTAGTAGTTTTGTTCTCTTTTTGAACTATCTCTTCATGCCCTTAAAGTTGAACAAATTCTCCTAGAGCATCTTTACCTCAAACATGACAAGCATTTTTTACCCTTCCACCCATGGATCCCCCTTATGATCTTCCTATACTTTATGTCCTAGCATCGAAGCTATTGCAATTAATTAATACTTTAGATCTAACCTTACCATGCATATTCTTAATGAACCTAGTCACAAATCAAGTAGTATTAACCAACATGATACTATTTCTTATAATACTTCTAATTTTTATCATATCTCTATGTGTGGGGTGTTTGATTCATCCCCGCCTTCACAACCTACTGTCACCATTTAAGGTTTCCCTAATGAACATACTAATCCCGTTACATACAATATTTTCCATCTCTTATTCTTATACCTATAGTTCCTCCTTGTACTAACTTTTATGTGGTAGGACAAATATAACACTTAGAAAAACAAGCAAGCTAATCTTGTGCATAATTCTCTCCCTCCACCTGACCCTATTCTTCCTTCAAGTCCTTATATTCCTCCTAGGAATACTAAATAATATGACATTATCGAACAACTTCATGCCACATAGGCTAAAATATCTCTTCAAGATACTTATTACAAACATCATCTTCCTACCATGAGTTACTTTAGAAATCCTTACAAAAGATCCATGTTTCTTCTTCTACTAAGCCCATTGAAATAGATACTTTAATTGATTATATTTATACTAATTGATGGAGATTTTTTCTCCCTTTTGAACTCCCTTCTTACAAAGTTTAAGGGTAGAATCTTCTTCTTCTTATCATGGTTGGCATTAATTATATGGGCATCAAATGTATATTAATTGATAATGGTTTTGGTCTTAATGTGTGTAGCCTTGAATTCTTAAGATGTATTCATGTTGATACCTCTAGCCTTACTCCTTTTGGCATTTCTATCAAAGGTTTTGATAATGTTTGACAAGATCCTTTGGGTGCTATTACTTTACCTATTTTTTTAGGCCTTGTTACTATTTCCACATTTGCCCATGTTATGCTAGTAATCTCTCTTATAATCTTCTTTTAGGTAGACCTTATATTCATGTCATGGGTGCTATTTTGACTACTTTCCACCAATCTATAAAGTTTTCATGTAAAGGTAAGAATTTTATTATTAAAGATGATAGTGTTCCCTTTTTTAATTGTCCAACTATTGATTCTACTTTATTTGCAACATCCAACATTTCTTCTACCCTTCATATAATGATACCTTATTCTTTTATTAAATTTGATATGTTGCTAGTACCTCTTGTTATTGACTCTATATCTACTAATAGTTAAGGAGGTAATGGAAATGTATGATTATGAGTCCTGGAGATTAGCTATGGATGATGAGATAGCTACATGAAAAATAATAATATTGGGGACTTGGTTCAGTTGCATAAAGGATGGAAACCCATTGGATGCAAATAGGTGTTCAAAACGAAGTTGGGCTTAGATGGTAACATTGAGAAGTACAAAGTGTTGTTGGTTGCCAAAGTTTATTTCCAAGTTGAGGGAAAAGATTTTGGTGAGATTTTCTCCCCTATTGCAAAGTTGATATCTATTAGAGTGCTTTTAGCTTGTGCTACTACTTTTGATCTTAAGATTGAGAAAATGGATGTGAAGACAACTTTCTTGAATTGTGCTTTGGAGGAGGAGATCTACATGTCATATCCAAAGCACTACATTTAAAAGGGTAAGGAAATTTTGGTTTGTCAATTGAATAAATCCATGTATGGTTTTAAACGGTCTCCTAGAATGTGGTATAAAATGTTTTAGAGTTGGGGATTATTAGGTCTAAATGAGATCATTGTGTTTAATATAAATAGAGTGGCAATCATTTCATCCTTATCACTTTGTATGTCAATGATATGTTGATATTTCTTAATGATAAGGAAATTATTAGTGACTTGAAATATTAGCTTTCTTTATAGTTTGAAATGAAAGACTTAGGAACTACTAAGTACATCCTTGGGATGTAAATTAGATGGGATAGGGCTAACATAAAACTTTTAGGTTAGACAAAGGAAGTATGCTGAGTCTATTTTGTAGTATTTTAGCATGGACAACAACAAACTAGTTAGTGTTCCTATTTTGTGGGAACCAAGATTTTAATTGAGAAATGTCCTACAACACTCATAGAGATGGAGGAGATGATTTCAATGCCCTATTCTAATGTAGTTGGTAGTTTGATGTATGTTATGATCTATACTAGACCAAACATTTCCCAAACAGTGAGAGCCTTGAGTTGTTTTATGGCTAATCCTAGCAGGGATCATTGGGTGACAGTGAAGAGGGTCTTATTATACTTGTAGGGAACTACAAAGTATTATTTTTGCTTTAAGGGTGGTACTTTTGGTGACTTGTAGCTAACCTATAGAGGACCTACAACCAACTTGTAACAGTTCCATAATTCACTTGGAGCATAGTTATATTGGCGGTACCTATAGAGGACGTGCAACTAGCCTGTAGATGACTTACAACTAACCTCTAGCAGACATGTAGGTCACTTGTAGTACTTAGTGGATATTTTTGGATATTTGAACTCATATTTGGTAGGAGATGTTAATAGCATAGGGTCTACTAGTGGCTATGTGTTTAGCCTATTTAGTGGTGTAGTGTGTTGGATGAGCAAGCAATAGGTTGTGGTTGCTTTATCCATAATAAAGGTAGAGTATATGGAAGCTACTAATTCTTGTAAGGAGGTCATTTGGCTTCTAATATTGATTTTATATGTGGGGCTAAGTTAGAGAGCAGTTAGAGTTTCATTAGTTTGGCAAAGAACCCAAACTTTCATGCACATAAACAAAGCATATTAATGTCCAATACCATTTGGTTTGAAATATGGTAGAGGATGGGAGGGTGATGCTAGAAAAGGTTAACACTTTGAAGAATGTTGTGGATGAATTGATGAAGCCAATGAGCATAGAGAAGTTCAAGTGATGTTGTGAGACTATGAGCCTCTCGACCCCTAACAATTAGATTATAATGTTGGAGTTCCCCTTTTGATCTTGCAAGGTGTTTGACAAGTGGGAGACTATTGGGAAAGGTGTCTCAACCTTGTATTTCCAATGTTACATATTTATTATTTGTGTAACACCCCACCTAGGAACCTCAAAGAACAACACAACTACAGTATACAAACAGGACAAAAAAAAAAATTTAAGTTAGAAATGACAAGTAATGTTAAACATATCTATACGTATCATTAAATTGAGCATTATCCTCTAAGGTTCCACGGTAGCATTACTTAACAAACTATTAACAGGATTAACATTATGAATTAACTAACAACAATAATTCATTCTAAATGTATTGTATCAAATGAATTGAGTAAACACATATAATTCCATATTGTATCATTAGAAAGTAGACATCAAGATTATGAATATAAGATTCCAAGTACAAATACAATTTCCTTTACATGAGAGTACATCAATACAATGTTAACAATATCACTTTCCTGAATACATTAGAGTACAAACATCAAAGTTATAGTACATGTTTCCATTGATATACAAGACTAGAACATGAACATAAGTATCTGTCTCCTCAAGCTAGAGCAAGATATGAAATCTGATATACAAGGAACATCCTTCTCGCACACGAACATCAGCAAGAGAAACCAATGGAGATAAAAGCACACCCACCTGACCATGTGGAACCCTAAGGTCCACCCCTCGTGCTAGGAGATAACATAAGGTCCCACAACATAAAATAGTCAGAAAGATAGAAGACTAACAGGTGCAAGGACTACACATGGCTCCAATACAACATGGGTCAATATGAACAACACAAGCAACTCAAAAATCACTTCCAGAGGCAATCACACAATAAAAGGGGAAAACACACTTAGGGAATGCTAGGCTGTAGTAGGGAAGAGTGTCATCGCATGGTCCTAACATGGGTTATTCTGACAGTCTCTCATCGGACGTCGGCCCTCATCCATTGGTTATCCTGGCCATCCAGATGCTGGCCCCATCTATGGTTATCCTGGCAGTCTCTCACTAGACACCAGCCCCATAGGGTGACACATGCGGAACCAACATTCTTTTCATGAGGAAAAGTAAGTTGATCCTGCCAACCACAGCCTTCTCATCCCATCCTTATCCTGAACGAGCACTACAAGCATGGGTGAGGCATCTAATTATCTTATTTAGTGTGGAAACTACCCAACCCTCTAAATTTATGATTAAGTTATCACTGGATTAAAAAATTCCAATGGGTTATCCTGGCAGCCACTTTGGGCACCGGCCCCACATTGAAAGCCACTCCCCTACCTGCATCTAGAAGACCCTATCCATGAAGCAAGACAATTACCTTCACAATGACAAGTAACATATACAATGCAAGGCATTTACCTTCTTGCATACAAAACATAATCACAGGGACCAACTTCTTATATCCTTGTCCCAAAACTTAAACCAAGCATGAACTATCACATTCTCATCATGATGCATTTACAACACAAAATACACATCATTTCACATCACATCGAGCAAGGCATTATCCATCTTGCATAGTCATCATAACCACATGAATAGGTACACTGAGCAAGGCATTGTCTATCTTGAATAGGTTTTACCAAATTTCGTTCAACACACAAATAGGAAGAGAGAAGCTTAGGTTGCTACAGGAAAGCTTAAGTGTCAACTTGATCAATCTTCTATAAGCCACTACTACATTGGTCCTATGAATACTAAAATGATCATACCTAATACAAAGTTCTTCTAGAGGTGTCTACACCTCATAATGATTACCAAGCTTGTTAAAATCCCTTACCCAACACTAGTATTAATGGAATAAACCAATACAAAGCATTCTAACCTGCTAACATACCAAGTCTAGGAATAGGAAAGGGGTTGATTGAGTTCCAGACATAAATATGATACAAACATTTTCTCAACAACAAGGTTAATAAGAACGTGACATTCTTAAGCACAAATTATAAACATGCTCTATACAACCAATGAGCCACAACATCCGTAAAGGACTTTATTATCACATCAAAATTCACTTACAACATCGCATACACATGAAATCAAGACATACTAATCTATGCCTCAGGAAACCCTCAACAACATGACCCTATTACGACCACTGATACAACTTACACAAGTTCCATTTACCTTATACAATTCCACTCGTAATCAATTAATTTCTAAAACAAACTTATAAATTAAATCTTAAATACATTGTTTACAAACCTAATTCCAACCCATTAATCAATTTTCAACTTAACACTATTATTACAAAGAAATTGTAGTAAAATCAATATTAAATTCATCAACAATAATTAACAACCATGTCAACTCTCATTTAATCATATTAAACAAAATATAGTAATGTAATTATATATATGTGTGTGTGTGTGTACTTTTGAGTAACAATTAATAAGATATCAGTCGTAAGGTTTATGCAATTTTGGTTAGACGGTTATGCAAAAGACTGAGGCATAGACAAGGCCTATGAACTGTTTGATAACAGTCTCAAAGAGACGTCATCTCTTGGATCGAAATGATTGTAGGATACGCACAGAATGGATTTGTAGATTTAATAACAACAACCAAGATGGCATAGGACTTGTCTGTCACTAATTGATAGATATCTCTAAATTGACAAACTAGGTAATGCTAATTTTTGGATATGATTTTCATAGCTGAATCTTATTTAAAAAATTTAGAGAAACCCAATTCAAAAATAAAGAGTTATTGGTGACGCAACTAACTGGTTTAACAGAGACGAAACAGGTGAGAGGTAGACAGTCACAAAATATTTATATCTCCAAAATGACAAATAGGGTAAGGCGGATTTTAGGATATGATTTATATAACTAGGTCATGCACCATATATAAAAAATTTAGAGGAACCCAGTTCGTAAAATTAAAGTTATGGCTAACGCAACAGACTATAAAAATAGAGATGAAATGAGTGAGAGATAGACAGTCAAAATATTCATATCTCCAAAATGACAAACTAGGTAAGGCTAATTTTTGGATATGATTTGGATAACTAGGTCGTGCACCATATATAAAAAAAATTAGAGGAACCCAGTTCGTAAAAATAAAGTTATGGCTGATGCAACAGACTAAAAAAAATAGAGATGAAATGGGTGAGATAGACAGTCACTTCAATCAGTGATTCCCAGAAATGCAATGATACAGACATGCACAATTGGATCTGATAACAAGGCTTCTAACCTCTCAAGAAAATTACAATCGACAGGAAAAATCATAAATCAAACATTTGCTTCAACAGAAAACTGAGACAGAATTAGAACCAAAGGAACCTGATTTCACTTGCTTGATTGAGCTGAAGATTCGATGCCAGGTTCAACTATTGCAGCCACAAACCAGTCTCTCCCATCTCCTCTCCCCCCTCAAAAGTTCCATCTGCTGAAGATTATTATGAGAGAGAAATCCCCCCAATATCTTCCAGAAGATTCGTCCCATTAAAGGCAATAAATTCTGCCTAAATCTCTTTCTTACAATTTGCTATTTTTTATCATTTACAACCAAACTAGACAATATATATTTTTTTCTCTTATTTATTTCCTTTACAACTAGGCAAGAATCATTTTTATTCTTATTTATTTAGTATTTACTATATATGAGTTTTATGACAACTCATAAATATTATCTATTTTTTATTGCCACTTAACACAACATTTAATTATATTAATTTATTTATTTATATTTAGCTAACATTTATATTTATTATTATTTTTTTATTATTTATTTCCATAAACTCAAATTCTCATAAAGGCATTTATATATATTTATTTATTTAACAAAAATGCTTTCATAACTAATAATATTATTTTAATGCAACAATTAACCAAAGCAGCAATCAAACAATGCCAAACTAAATAACCCAAATGCCAAACAATACCTAACACTATGCATGATCGAAAAGCATGACCACAATGACAATGACTGACTACCATGCCCATACAGACAACACTGACTGGGTGCAAAACTGAATCCTCCTTTTCAAGGACGATGGCTAACTAGGGGACCATATGTTATCTCCGTTCAACAGTTTCCATTGGATTTAAGGCATGCTCAGACATGTCAATTCAGGTGGAGTCTATGCTTGGTACCTACAACCTGTAGCACACAACACAGTCTATGCACAAGTATAATAAATATCAAACGGTCACGGAGTGAAAGAGAATCACAACATCGTCAGACGCTCACGAATGAGTGGTACGACATTGTCTCTTTTCTCACCACACAATAATCAGATCATCCTATAATACAAAATCAGACGCATAAAAATCAATTCTAACTTATGACAATCATAGTAAGATCAACATCATAATCACCTGAATGTAAAACAATGTCAGAGCATATGGATTATCAATGTCGCAACAAGGATTATCAATAAAACATGCTAACTGTCATATGAAACCACACATGAGGATAATCAGGAATGTCACCAACATGAATGTAGCATCTACCAACATCATATAATGTATAACATCAACTATCTAACATACCCTAAATATTCCTATTATTTTACTTTCATCTTCATGCTCCTTATCCAGACTATCTGCACATCCAAGATGAGAATGGAGGGGCACTATAATTTTTTGCATTTATCTGTTATTTTTATCCTCACATGAGAAGTGAGGCATCTCGCTTTGAGGTGGCACTTTTTGCCATGTGTTGACCATCTTGGAATGTAAGGAGTTGTAAGAGTATATACTATCATTATGATGTGTACGATCATCTTATGACATTGTAAGATGTGGAAGTTACTTATGATAGATTCTATGACACGTAAGAGCATGATTATGGGGGTTTGTACATTAGAATCTTAACCAACATTATGATAATCTTATGATGCATGCAACAAAGCATATTTGATTGGAGGAACATGACAAATTAGGGTGCCTAAGTTGGAATGTTGACTATGATAGTTTATGACAAGTTATGACAGTTGTAAGGAATATTCTAAATATAGCTTAGAATTCAAACTTGGTATGGGACATTAGAATTTGGGCCATGTGATTTGGGTGCCATACCTTTGGCATGTTGTCTCATGTTTTCCCAAAACCATTGGATGGTTTGGACTATTTGTGTCTCTTCTATCTATTTAGGTACTTGAATGGAATTTTCATAATGTGTTGTAGGGATGTTGTTATGCTATCAAAATTACTCTAGGATTTAATTTTGGTGATACTTCTGTAAGGGCATGTGCCTACAGTTGTATGCAACTATGTTGTTATCATAATATGTTGAAATTGGTTTTGTGCTTTCGAGTGTGGGGTTTTTCTCTTGAAAGGGTTTCCCCCATGTGTACCTCTATGTAATGGTTTTGTGAGTTGCATGTCCCTTACATTGTGTGATTTTGACATTAAAATTTGTTAGATCTAAGGTTTTATGCATTTTATCCCTTGTGGATTAGCATAGGAAGCATTTTCATACCTTATCTTCCTTTCACTTACATGAAAATCCACTTAGCTGTTAATTGTGAATATCTATAACTTACAAACCATCTATGTTGGATGAAGGAGAAGAAGAGCTAGTGCTACCTTTGATGGAAGGTCTAGTGTATGACTAGAAAGCAGTAGTCCTCAAGGATGTGGTACTTTAGTGAAAGCAAAGAGAGGCCAAGAAAGGGGTTCATAAATCTTGGCAAGTAGGGCTCAAAGGATAGACCATGGACAAATTTTGTTCATACTCCAAAGATAAGGTGAGGACATTATTTCCTCATCTTATCTCTAATTAATCTTTTGAGGTATCAAAATCTTCTCCTCGGAGGGATACATATGATCTAAAAAGAATCAAGGAAGTCTAGAGGCTTCAAAAAATAATTGGTTCAAAAATTGGACTTTGAGAAATACTTGTTGTTTTGACACATTCAAAACTATCAATTTACTAGGGGAGTTTTATAATAGTCGATGGAGAAAATCATTCCAACTATATAATTACATAATCATAAAGGTAATACTATGTACAACAGGTAGTAATAGAATTGGTAGAGTTTGAAACATAATTGACCTAATGGTTTTAGAAATGATATGCAACTATTTCGTCATGTGTAGTTTAAAAATGAGAAGGTAGAAAATTTAGCTAACTCTTTAGATGTTTCAATGATTGGGATACTCTAGTGCATGGGAGTAAATCCTAGAAATACATAAAATGAAAGAGAAGGAAGAAGGAGGTTGTTGGATTGAGTTCTAAATACATAGCACTTGGTAAGGTGAAGGAACAAATATACAATTCATCTCATAGAGCAAACAAGGGGGGACATGAGCAATATGTGAATTGTAATTATCTTCTTGTATTATGCATTTGATAATACATGTGATATGAATGCTAGTGGCACCTATCAACTAGGTTTTTCCTCCCAAATTATGGGTTTATTAGGTCAAAAATCAATGTAGAGTGCTTTATTTTGTGTGATTGCATTTTCCAATAGATTGAGCATAGTTTTCATTCTCTAAATCTTTCATTGAAATTAGTTAGACTATAGAACAATAATTTAAATGCCTTTATATCCACAATTCTCAACATTTGTAGTGATTAAGGATCATATACAATTTTCATATGTGTACATTTATTACACCTATACATGCACACATTATCAATTCACACACTGATTTCACCCCTTTTGTATTTAGGGCCATTTCTACAGTCACAAGATTGACCTCGTAGTTATGGACTTGACTTTCCAAATTCAAAATTTTAAATCCAAATTTAGCTAACTCTTACCTATACTCTTCCTACCTAAGTCCAACTAAACACAAATTTGTGTAATAGGTTGCTATGTCATTATATTTAAAGAAATCCTATGTATTCATTTAGGCATTTCCTAACATCTTATCCTCTTTGATTATTTTGAGTATTATTGTTCACATTTAAGGAAGGAAACACGTTAGTTTAGTGCACTAAAAAAAATCTAGATTTGCACGAGTATTCTAGGAGCATATGCATGTTTAAAGAGTGTTCTTTCCAATCATTTATACATATTTCTATGGGTTGACCTAGGAAAATATTTCCCCTAGTGACACAATGACAACCCTACCAAGGTATTCCTAAATATCACTAGTCTTAAGATATAAGAAAGGAGTAGAGTATGCAGAAATTATTCAGGCTAATCACAAAAAAAAATTCTACATTACACAAGGGTGAGTTTGGTCTCAAAGGATGAATCCACAACCACAAACAAAGCTTAGATTCTATACATATTTTAAAGCATTTCACTAATAGATATGTACTATAACTTGACCAAATACCAATCTAATTCCATAACCTACAATAAAGGAAATTAATCTTCAGTCATGGAGCTAAGTACCATCCTCCTTTGTACTTACTTTCCTAAAATAATTATTGCAAGATCATTTAATCTAGACTCATTTGTGTTCAATTGGTTTCATTTACTTAATTAGCTTGGGTTAACACTAAGGAAAGTTTATTTTCCTTTACAAATACTTATAATTACATCGAGAGGCATTCTTCAATAACATCAAGGAATCTCATGTCATCACTGTGTACATAAAAACCAAAATACAACCAATATATATTTAAAAAACTAAAACTATAAAATAAACTTTTAAACAGTAACATATAATTATATGGTATTTATTACACTTTTGAAAGTAAAAATAAAACAAAAGAATTATGAATAGTGGCTTTTCAACAGTAAAATAAAGTTTACATACAAAAGTAAAATAGCTCTTCAAATAAAAATAAAGTAAATAATGTAATAAAATAAAATAATTCTAAATTAAAATAAAATATCTCTTAAGTAAATAAAATAAAACTAGAACTAAAAATAATTTATAAGTAAATAAAATAAAATAATTCTTCAATAGTTCTAAAGTAAAATAAAACAACTCTTAAATAAATAAAATAAATTTTTAGTAAATAAAATAACTCTTAAGTAGATTGTCAGAGCAATGAATAGGTTTGAATGACATTGCATGATCCTGTGCTAGGGTTTTAGGTAGCCTTTGTTGCTACTGCTACTGTGTGGCCCCTTTGAGGTGGTTATCTTACCTCATGGGCTTTGTAGTTGTGCCCTATCTACAAATTTTAACTAATTTTTTGAGTTATGGGTTTTCATGACTTGGCTTCTATTGTTTTGTATGTCTGCCTCTATTTTTAGCACCCATGGTTGTGTCTAGAGGGGGCCCTCTAAGTCCCCTTCCTTTTTCCTTCAAAGCTCTAGCTATTCAAGTTGATGACTCCCTGACTTCTAATCATGCAAATGCTACTAGTTTCCTATTTCAAGCCATAAATGACTTCAAATCCGACCAGAAGATTGAAAAATGCCCATTATCTAATGGTTGTTTGAAAAAGAGTGAGGATCGACCAATTCTTGTCATTAATTCAAACCTAATTGTTGATGATGTGTTATATTTATTAGAGCATGATTTGATTTGCAAGTTTATGGGCATCAAAATTTTATTTCCCTTCCTAGAAAGTTGTGCTTGTCAAACTTGGCAACTTGAGGGGGACATGGAGGTTATTATGGCTATGAATGGAGGTAAATTTTGTGGTTTTTCTAGAATGGAAAATCAAAATATGGCCTTTGAAGGAGGTCCTTATTTCTACAACCAAGCAGATCTATTTATCAAACCTTGGCATGTCGGATTTGATCCTATAGTAGAACTTCCCTCACAAATTCCTATCTAGATCCATCTTGTTTGGCTACCTATGGAGTTTTGGAGATCTAACATCCTTTCATTCATTGTTGTAGTTCTTGGAAAACCCATGGGTTCCTCTCATCTCACACTGGAAATGAAGGTAACTACTTATGCTTATATTTATGTTGAATTTGATCTTAACAAGTCTTTACCTAATTCTCTAGAGATTAGATTGGGAAATATACAATGGATCCAACAAATAGACTACAAATCCATTCCCTTTCATTGTCACATTTGCCATGCTTATGGGCACTTGCAAAGAGATTGCCTACTTAGGCTTACAACTCCTTCTCATCCACTATTGGATGAATTTGTAGCAAAATCTAAAGCAAAAGGAAAGGCCCTGACTCATACAGATGGATTAGAACTAGATGGCTTCATGCCTGTGAAAGCACACAATAGAGGGAGGCCATTAAACCACCAAAAAGGAAAATTATCAAGAGAAAATTTCAATAATAAATTTGAGGTCCTAAAAAATTTTGAGGAAACATGGCCTTCTATGGTTGAGAAAACCTTAGGGATCTAGAAATCAGATATAATAGATCCTATGGTTTCCTCCCACCTAGTAGAAACTCATATTGTTGTTGAGTCATAGGTACCTTTGAAATCGAGTGATTCTACCTCTCCTAGCTGCATTAAGGAAATTGTCATGCATCAGGAAGTTGATAATGTGGATACCCCTATTATCATTGCCTCTCCTTTTACTTTAGATTATTTCATTGAAGGCTCCTCTAATTTTGTTATGCGTGAAGGATCTATGCCCCATAGTTCAAAGGATGATCCTAATAAGAAAGCTCCTCCTCTTTTAGGATTTCAAAAAAATAATCTCATAAAGAGTTCTTTACATAAGAATTCTAAAGCTAGGAGAAAGAGAGATTAGGAAAAGGTGAAGATTATTGGGGAATCACTAGTGGAATTTGGTGTCATTCACTTCCAAGTACTCCCCATAATGATTGTTATTTCATGGAATACTAAGGTTTTGGGTAGTACCCCTCACCAAAAAGTTATTTGGGATCTTATTCGATAGCATAATCTTAATATTATTTTTTTCAAGAAACAAAACTCTTTGTAGTGGAAATGGCTTCCCTCTCCTCTAATCTTTGGATATGTAGTCAATGCTAATGTATTGGGGATCAAGGATCTTCAGGTGATTTGGCTTGTTTATGGGATCCTTGTTGGCTTACTCCTTCCCTTTGGATAGCTTGTAGATAGTCAATCTCCTTAGTCAACTCTTACTTTGGTTCTAGTAGTTATGTTTTCCAAACCAATGTCTATGTGCCTTTGAATATTCAAGGTAAAAATTCCTTTGGACTCATGTTAAATTTGTCCATTCTCTATTCCCTTTGACTCCTTGGATCATAATAGGTAACTTCAATGTTATCCTGAGCCTAGATTAAAAGTCAGGGGGTTCTAATCAGTTAGATCCTTCTTCCTCTATGCTAAGTGAAAATATGTCATTTATTAACCATGTTAATGTTAAACCTAGATATAGTCTTTTTACTTGGAATAATAAGTTGTGCATGCTAGAGTCCATCTCTTAGTGTCTTGATAGATTTTTGGTCTTTGAATGTTTTTTGGTGATGCTTTGGTTTCTTCCTTTGAAATTATACATTGGACAGAATCAAATCAATGGCCTATCAATTTTTCTTCCTCCCTCTTCTCCCACTTCAAAAACCCCCTTTTTAAGCTTCAATTGATGTGGCTCAAAGATTAGATGATTCATGAATGCATGGCTACCTAGTGGATTGAGAGGAATCCCCTTTATGATACTGCTATGTATTTTTTCTTCAAAAGGCCTCAATTTGTGAAGTTTGGACTCAAATAGTGGAACACATCTTGTTTTGGAAGCATTTTTGAGAAAAAGAAACAAGTGCAAGAGAAACTGGGTGACACCATCTTTCAAATCAAGAAAGATGGTATGAATAGAGATCATCTTCTCAGGGAATCATCCCTCTCCAAAGAGCATAATGAATGGCTCTTATGGGAGGAGATATTCTAGAAACAAAAATCAAGAATTAATTAGTTGTGTGAATGAGATGGGAATACTTCCTTCTTCCATAACTCTGTCAAAGATAACCAAAGTGGAAATGTTATTTCTACTTTCATCTCAATGCAAGGAAATCGATCATCCTCATTTCAAGATATTAGCAGGGAAGTGTTTCATCATTTTTATTCCATCTTCCATGAAAGTGATACTTCAACCATGGAGGAAGAGAAAATCATTCTAGATTGCATTCTACCTCTTGTCTTTGTAGATATGAACAACTTTCTTATGTGCCCCATGTCTCTTGAGAAGCTCAAAAATGTTGCGTTTCAGATGGAAAAGAGGAAAAATCCTAGGCTGGATGGTTTTCCCATTTAATTATTTCAAGAATTCTAGGATATCTTGAAGCTTGATCTTTTGGAGGTGGTTAGAGCATCCCAAACTAATAAGCAGGCACTCAAAGCTCTCAATACCACTTTTACTACCTTGATTCCTAAAAAGGATGGTGTTGACTCTTTTAGTTCATTCAATGCTATGGCCCCATGCAATGTCACCTATAAGATCATCACTAAACTCATCATGGATTGTCTGAAAAGCATTCTAGACTCCCTCGTTTCTCCTAAGGTGATTTCATGAAGGGTGCTAGATCATTGATGATATTATTATAGCCACTAAGGCCATCCATTATATGTCCCGCTCTAGAGATTTAAATCCATGTTTATTAAGCTAGATATATCCAAAGCTTATGATAAGATCATATGGTCTTTCCTTAGGAACACTCTTTTGGCCTTTGGTTTTTGTTTGGAATGGATTGACCAGGTCATGAGTTGTGTGGGTTCTCCCTCCTTCTTAGTCTTAATTAATGGTATCCCCTCCCCCCTCTTCTCTACTTCCAAGGGGTTGAGACCAAGTGATTCATTATCCTCTTACCTCTTTATCGTCATGGCTCAAGGCTTTAGAATATTGCTTAAGAACTAGAAAATCAATGGCCACATCCATGGTTGGAATCTTATTTAGGATCTTGACTTGCAAACCCATCTTTAATTTGTTGATGGCACAACTTTGTTGGGTGTTGTTAAAATTCAAGAAGCGATTAATATTAGAAAAGCTCTAGATGTCTATTTGGTAGCTTCTAGTCAACATATTAATGAGGAAAAGTCCAACATTTTATTCTTCAATTCATTTTCAAATTGGATAGCTTTAGTATCATTATATTGGCATCCTCTTATGTGTTGTTAATCCCAAAAAATCTTAGTGGGAGAAGATCATTGATAGATTTAGAATGAAGGTTATCCATTGGACCTTAGAATGATTATGTTTTGCTAGTCTATTGACCTTGTTAAAGTATGTTCTTTAGGAGCTACCCATCTACATATTCCTTGTCTTATCTTCCTCTAAAAGCATCCTTAAGGACTTTAATGGTCTCTCCAGGAAATTCTTATGGGCAGGCAATTTGGACTCTAAAAAATGGAGTTTGGTCAGTTAGGATTAAATCTATAGGCCAAAGTAGAATTATGGCTTTGGCCTTAGGCTTTCCATTCTTAATAGCCAAGCCTTGGCTACTAAGCTTTATTAATAATTGTGTAAGCATCTAGATCAACCTTGGGTTGGAATTCTTAATTTCAAATATTTGGGCAAGGTTGTTGATTTTGAGATTTTGAGAATGGACCTAGTAGGAAAAAGCTCAATGGTTTAGAACACCATTAAGAATGGGGATTTGCTCCTCAAGGATGGTTACTTTTGTATTGTCAAAAATGGTCAAAGGGCTCTTTTGTTAAATGATGCTTGGGACCACCTACCCTTGCTCATCTCCTCCTTTCCTATTCTATAACATTTGAGCCAAGTCTTTATGGTTGAAATATGGTTTATGGTGGTTAATTTCAAGAGCATTCTCGAGGTTGGTGTTGGTTCTCAAACATACAACTCCACAAATCCTAAAGACTTGCACCAAAACCTAAAGGCCAGGGATATGTCATAAAAGGTAATGGGCAACACTTATACTCAAATAGTGGCATGAATGGACCAATTCTTGTGAGTGGGTAAACTCACCTTCAAATTTAGGCTCTACAAGGCCAAGGTGGGTATTCCTTGAGGTCTCAATAATAAAAATAACAGCTTAAACACTACGTCCTTAAGCAACTATACCTAATGTGCTATGAACCCCTATAATTGTCACTAAGTTCATGTTAGCTCTAGATACATATAGATCTAAAAGACCTCTAATAAACAGATAAAATCCCACTCTTACTGTTAAGGGAAAATTGGAGTAAACATGAATAATCAATATATCAATAACAATAATACCCAAAACTCAACGAAAAGGGAAATAATCAAGATCAAACAAACAAAGACAAAAAACCTTTGCAAACCTCAATACTTCATAGCTTCCATTGATTGCCTATCTCAATCGATCTTGCATGTATGAATAAGGCCCTCAGAAAGTGCACTTCCTTGCTTTTTCAAGATTGTCAATGGAGAGTGGCTATGATAGTGCTTTGCAATGAAGATGAGCTTCACAACAATGGTAATGATATGGTAACAAAGTTGATCGCAAGCAAAAGGAACGACGTGGGTGCCAAAGGCGCACTATAAGTCCTCCAGAATAACAATACTGAAGGCTTGGATGAATGAAATGGAAGAATAAGGTTCAATTTATAGAGTTGGGAAAGAGAAGATCAACGGTATAGAATAAATGAGAAGATCAACAGTATAGAACGGTTGAGAGAATGTGCATGAATAAAAAGAAGACAAGTGTCTTGCTCTATTTTGCATGAGAGGAATTAATAAAATAAAAGAATGAGTTAACTGAAGAGATTAATCAATTTAAAAGAATAGATCAATCAGTTAAGAGAATAGAACTAGAGAATGGAAATTGCATGAGGATGAGAAGATATTTTAACTCAATTAAATATTTAGAATATTCAATTGCATGTGCATATTTGATTGAATTATATTTAGAGATAACTCAATTTAGAAGAAATAGACAACTTAAGTAAATAATTGATTTATTTAAATTTAGAGAAGATATTATTGGAAGAAACGATTAAATAATTGGAATTATTTAATTTAGAATGAATTTGGGAGAACTAAAATATAAGAAAGCAAATTAAATAAATAAATTTATTTAATTGTTTGTGCATGACTTGGAAGAATAAATAAAATATTTTATTATATTTTATTTTTAGAGATTGAGAGGATTTAAATAAATTTGATTGATTTATTTAAATTTGGAAGAATGATTTGATTTAATTAAATAATTAAGAATTATTTAATTGTTTGGAAGAATTTAATTAAATAAAGGATTTTATTCAATTTTGACTTTGGAAGAGGTAATTAAATATTTTGATATTTAATTAACTTAGAGGAATATGAATCAAATAAATAAATTTATTTATTTATTTATTGATAGAAGAATTAGAATGAAATAAATATTAAGAATATTTATTTAGACAGAGTCATGTCATTTTTAGGTGTATACATTTTACCCCTCTTTGAAGCAATGTGTTTTATCACGTTGTTTCAAAGAATAGATTTTCTGATAATGATACATGCCCCAGTTTGCCCCTGGTACAGGTTTAACGATGGTAAGATGCCCCCTCGGGAGATTGGACGAGGAGAAGGTAGAAGGTGTGAGACAAACAATCTCACGAAGAAGAAGGTAAAAAAATAGGTTAGGTTTGAAGAAAAACTTAATGATACGCAATAGAATGAAAACACACACAAGCAAGTAAGCAAGTATGCACAAATGATACAAGAACAAACAAGGTATTGCCCCTGTCGAGCGGTAAACCAACGATATACGACAATGTTGTCATGGTGGGGAATGATATATCCCTAGACTAACACGGCAGGCATGTTGTCATGGCAGGGAACGATAGATCCCTAGAGAAAACACGAAGGATAGTGTCTGATTTCAGGAAATGAAGCATGTCGTGCAAGACACGTGTGTTGGTCTAGTTTTAACAATGTTACATCCTATATAAGACAATTGATTGATTAACTGATCGAGTTGGTTTATGACCAGACAAGGATCAAGACTACTGATTGTGATTGGATCATTTGACAAGATGGACTTGACTTGATTGATATGGATTGAGGATAGACTTGCATTTGGATCATTGCTCAGATTTGACTGAATGAGGATGAAAGATATAATGATAGATAGAAGATTGACTGATAGAAGAATGACTCAACAGAAGGACTCACAAGCTTTTGTTTGTCAACATTCTCTGTATTATGGATCTTTATTGCATGGGATATGGATGTAAATGGGTATGATATGGATGTGAAATGGTTTTGCCATCTTGATTTTGCAAGTATTTTGAAGAGCTTATTTCATCATTGGGCTTTTAAAATGTTGTAAGAAAATACAAGCACCAAGGTATAATTAAACTAGGATGACCTGAGTATTACTTCCATGGATTTTGATATAGCAAGTTAATAAAAGCATCTAGGTATAATTAAACCGAGATGACCTAAGTATTCCTTGCGTGGATTTTGATTTAGCAAGTTAATACAAGCATCTAGGTATAATTGAACCGAGATGACCTGAGTATTTCTTGCGTATCAACAGACAAGGATTGCCCCCTTTCATGTTAGACCTCTGATGTCCTCGATGATCTTTTACCGATCATGTCGTTAGACAAGGCATCACATTACTAAAGTTTAATCCACAAACAGTAGACAAAGAAAATGATTATGCCCCCATCATAGCATCTCTAGTTTTTGACATCCTCGAGTAGCATAGGAAGACATAATAACAAAAATCAAGACCCTATAAGTTGACCTGATCACAAACACAAAATATTCTTGCATTTAGATGTGTTTTTCTTGCCATAATTTAGATAGAATCATTTAGAGTGTTTTATGTTCGTGTTTGCTTTGCGTTGGATAGGTTGATGCCTTGTGTCAAGATTTCTATTTTTGGGAGTGGGCTTTGCTTGTGTTTGCATGCATGCCTGGTAAAACTGACCCTAAGGGACTGACCTAGTGCCTCGGGGGTGCATTACTAAATGGCCTTGCCTACGTGACGACGCAGAGGCAATGTAGTTCAGGGACCTAGACCATGGATGGACTAGAGGATAGACGACAAGAAATGGGATGGATGGAAAGGTGGAGCCTTGGGCCGCATTGATAATGGCCTTGCCTACGTGATGACGCAGAGGCAACGTAGTTTGGTTTTGACCCTATGGTACTAACGACAGACACTATGCTAGGTTGACACTATGGATAGGATACTGGATTAGACCTTGGTTGATAAGGTGACAAAAGAGATAGAGTATCAAGCCATGATAGGTTATCATTAAGTTTTTATTATGGAACAGATATGGATCAGGTGGGACACGATTTGAAGGAAGAATGGACACAAGGTGATTGGTTTCCCAAAGATGGAGAAGACAGTTTAACACAAGTAGCGCCTGTTTACCAGGTTTTCACCACTTGCTTTTATTTGCATGAAAGCTAGAAGTATACATGACACATGTTTGCTAGGTTTTCATCATGGTACCTATCTAAGGCGTCTGTTTGCCAAGTTTTCACCAAAGCATGATTTTTTTGCTATTTTTTGCATTTTTTTATTTTTTTGCTTTTTTCTAAGTTTTTTTTTTGTATTTTATGCCCCCCTTACATTGGGGTTCTCTTAGGTATAGAACCGGCGAAGATGCATACTATTGATTGGGTCATCGAATAGCTCACCTTTTGATGTTGCCAATTGATATGCCCCCAATCCATAGGCAACAACGATCACATAAGGCCCAAGCCAGTTGGGTTCAAACTTGCCTTTCTTTTCCCGATCCTATTGATTACGAGGATTTTCTTTAAGTACTAGATCTCCAACCTTAAAGACTCTTGGATGGACTCTGTGGTTGTAGCTTTGTGACATCATTTGCTGATATGCCTTGAGATGATTAAAGGCCTTATGTCTCCTTTCCTTTAGCAGTTCTAACTCTTATAATCTGGAAACTCTATACTCTTCATCAGTTATGAGACCTTTTAACAACACCCTTAGAGATGGTAACTCGACCTCAATGGGAAAGATGGCTTATGATCCATAGACAAGGGCGTAAGGGGTAGCACCTATGGGAGTGTGTATACTAGTTCGATAGGCCCACAGAGTGGGATTGAATTGGATATGCCAATCACAGCCAGCATCGTTGACTATCTTCTTGAGGAGTTTCAAGATTTTTTTGTTGGATGCTTCTGCTTGGCTATTGCCTTGGGGGTAATAAGGTGTGGAGAAACAGTGTTGGATTTTGAATCTGTCACAAAGCTCTTGCACATCCTGGTTTTTGAAAAGTATTCCATTATCCGTGATAATGGATGAGGGAATTCCATATCTGCGGATGAGGTAATTGAGGATGAATGAGGAAATCTATTTACCTGTGATGGTGGTGAGTGGAACGGCTTCAATCCACTTGGTAAAGTATTCAGTGGCGGTTAGTATGAACTTGTGGCCATTGGATGAGGGTGGGTGAATTTTACCCACAAGATCGAGTCCCCATTGACAAAAGGGCCAAGGTGTCGTTAAAGGTCTCAGCTCTTGAGCTGGTGCATGTATCAAGTTCCCGTGTATTTGGCACTACTTGCACCTCTTCACAAACTGATATGAATCTATTTCCATGTTTGGCCAATAGTATCCCAAACACATGAGTTTCTTAGCTAAGGAAGGACCGCTAGAGTGTGTTCCACAAATCCCTCCGCGCACATCTTGTAAGGCAGTTTGAGATTCTTCTCGTTCTAAACAATAGAGTAAAGTACCATCCAGACTACGTTGGTATAGGGTGTCAGCAATAATGGTATAACGAGAGGTTTGGCGGATGAAGGTTCGATGTTGGTTTGAAGACAAGTCAGGTAGGAGAGTGTTATCCTTGAGGTAAGTGTAAATCTTATCGTACCAAGGTGAATCAGATCCGACTAATGGGCATATGTAGTGGGTTTTAGGATGATCATAAGCTGGTTGCTAAATTGACTCCACCAAGAACTCGTACCGTGACTCATTCTCTGGGATCTCGAGGAGCGAGGCAATGGTTGCCATGGCATCTGCTACTTTGTTTTCAATGCAAGGTATCTGCTTAAAGGAGATGATCACAAAGTACTCTTTAAAGTCATTGACCATGTGCTTGTATGGGATAAGCTTCTCATCTTTGGTTTGGTAGTCGTCATTGACTTGGTTGATCACCAATTGAGAGTCACCATAGACATGTAGCTCTTTGATTTTCCATTTTGTTGCCATTTTGAGACCAATGACTCGGGCTTCATACTCTGTTATATTGTTTGTGCATAGGAATAACAGATGATAAGACTTAGGTATGGTGTCGCCGTGGGGAGTGACCAACAAGATTCCTGCCCCCGATCCATGGTTTGTATAGGAGCCATCAAAGTAGAGCTTCCATGAGTGTGTTGTGATATTAAATAAGGATTCATCTAGAAACTCAAATGTTATTGGTGCGATATCCTGTAATGGTGCTTCTGCTAACTGATCAGCAATGATTTGTCCCTTGATAGCCTTTCTGTCTACATACTCAATGTCGTATTCACTCAGGAGTATTACCCATTTGGCTAGGCGACCTTTTAGAGTTGCTTTGCTTGATAGGTATTTCGGTGGATCTATCTTTGCAATAATCTTGACTGGATGTGCTAGCATGTAATGTCATAGTTTTTGGGAAGCAAACACTATAGCAAGACATGATCTTTCTATTTGAGAGTATTGCAGCTCATAGCCCACTAATGTACGACTGATGTAGTAGACAGCTCTTTCTTTACCTTCATAATCTTGTTGTGCTAGAAGTGCCCCAAGAGTTGTTGGCATGGTAGATATGTAAAGTAACATCAGCTTTCCTTAGATAGGAGGCATCAAGATAGGTGGGTTCGTCAGATATCCCTTCAGTTTGCCAAATGCCTCTTTGCATTTCTCATCCCACCTAAATGGAATGTTCTTATGTAGGTGATGACTGAAAGGTTGACATTTGTCTACTAGTTGTGATATGAACCTACGGATTGCTTGTAGCTTGCCCTGTAGAGACCGTAGTTGGGTGAGATTCTTTTGCGGTGGCATTTCCATGATGGCTTTGACCTTAGCAAGATCTACTTCAATCCCATTTGTTGATACAATGAAGCCTAAGAGCTTGCCCGAGGTGACTCCAAACACACATTTCTTTGGGTTTAACCTGACCTTGAATTTTTCTAGTCTCTAAAAGACCTTCTCTAGCACATCCAGGTGTGATTCTCTTGTGAGTGACTTTGTAAGGATACCATCTACATAGTCTTCCATTATGACGTGCATCATATCATGGAATATAGTGGTCATAGCACGTTGATATGTGGCTCATGCGTTCTTTAGCCCAAATGGCATGACATTCTAGCAGAAAGTGCCCCATGGACAAGTGAAAGCTGTCTTGTGTTGGTCTTCTAGTGCTATCCTAATTTGATTGTATCCAGAGAAGCTATCCATGAGAGATAACATGGTATGCCCTGCTGTTAAGTTGACTATGATATCTATATTTGGCAACGGAAAGTCATCCTTGTGGCAAGCTTTGTTTAGATCTCAGAAATCATTGCATAGTCTGACTCGGCCATTAGGTTTGGATACTGGTACTATGTTTGAGACCCACTTTGGATAGTCTATTGCTCTGATGAATCCTACATCCAGTAGTTTCTTGAGTTCTTCTTTCACTAGCAGTGCAATGTGTGGATGCATCTTTCTAAGTTTTTGTTTGTCTGGTTTCACTCCTGGATCTAGTGGAAGATGATGTAGAATCAAATTTGGATCCAATCCTGGCATATCTGCATATGACCAAGCAAAGTTGACCTACTTTTTCTTGAAGAATGGTACAAACTTAGTCTTTTCTGGTGGAGTTAGAGACTTAACAAAGTGAATGATCTTAGGTTGTTCCTTTGTTCCAATGTTAACAAGTTCTGTAGGTTCCACAACAATCTGAGACTTTTCCTGGTGCATGTCATTGGGGAGTGTTAAGCCTTCCATCGTCAAGTGCCACAGTTGGGTTTTCACCATCAAATGCATCATTTCTTTTTACTATTTTGGGATCTAATACTGTTGCGGAGCAGTTTTCACCATCAGATCTAATTTTTATTTTGACGTTTTTGCAACTAGAAGGCTTGGCACCTCTGAAATAAGCCACGACATTAAGTTCAATGGCAAGGCTAGCTTTATGATCTCTTGTGGGTAGGTGGTCCCTAAGTTCCATGTAGTCAATGTAGGCATCATCATTTTGGAACATGTCTAGTTGCAAGGTTCCTTGTAGGTCCCAGTCGATAAGTTTAGGATGCACAAGGGGGAGGGAGTCAGATGATAGATCTGATTCATTGATAGTTTGAATGGATATGCTAGGGGTATTGATAGGGATAGGGTCTGGGATGGTACTTTCCTCTAAATTATTTATTGTGATAGAACTCAAACCTTCCTCGAAAGTCGTATTCTCAGGAATTGGTGAATCACACTCTAATGGTCTATGCGTTAGCATTTGTCCCTCATGGTAGGGGCTATAAGTTTGAATGGTATCAACTTCTTTGTCATCATAGTATTGCTCTATTAGCTCATCCCACTCATATTCATTGGAATCTGTGTCAATGTCCTCTTGAAGGGTATGGATCATTTCCACAAGACAAGCATTTGTTTTTGCTTTGCCTTTGTCCTTGGATCCTAGACCTTTTGTATTTCTTGCCAATGAGGATGAAGAAGGTTGAATGGGTTCTACTATTCCTTCCTTTCTTAGGCCAATGGGACCTTGTCCTTCATAACCCATTATGTGTAAGATAAACTCATCTCGCCCATAGATTTTTGTTGGGAGATTAGGTGGTTTGTGTTGTGTGTTCTCTTCTTCTTCTGTGTAGAGCCATTATAAGATATCTCCTTCTGTTTCATCTAATAGGGTCCCCCATTTTACAAAGGGAGTTGTAGGAGGTGTAGGAGCAGATGGCTTTGGAAAATTTTTGGGTTGCCCAAAGGATCTAGGAGATAGAGGCATTTTGGCTAGATTGAGGTTGTGCTCGATGGAGTATTCCCCTACTCCCATTTCTTTAATGGTAATTTTCTGCTCTTTGGGCTTGGATGAGGAAGCTTCGGAGGTAGAATCATGCTGTGGGGTAATGGATGTAGAAGATCTATTGTTGGGTATGATGTAATAAGGATTTGAGCAGACAGAATTGCAATGCTAAAAGGGGTCAAGATCACCTTGGATGGTGACTTGCTTGCCATTATGAGGGAATTTTATACATTGGTGGTAGGTAGAAGGCACAGCTTTCATGGCATGAATCCATGGTCTACCTAGGAGAATGTTATAGGCTAGCTCCTTGTCTAGGACCTGGCAAACAACATCCTTTATCACCGGTCCCACTTGTATCGATAGCACCATTGTTCCTTTAGTAGTTCTTTCCTCTTCATCATAATCTTTAATAGTGATCTTTTTCCTTGGATCCACCACGTTTTTAGAGAACCCCAATGTAAGGACTAGCTTGAGCGTGCAAATATTTAAACTGGCTCCTCCATCAGTAAGAACCCTTTTGATACGGTGTTTATGGATGAAAGCAATGATATGCAAGGGTGTGTTACGAGGCTGAGACACTGAGAAGTCATCCTATTCGGTGAATGATATGGTACTGAAGGAGGTTAGATTTCTGACCATGGCTTGAAACTTCTCTTGGGCCAAGTTTATGGGCATAGTTGTTTCCACTAGGGCTTTTTCAAGAATCTCTTTGTGGGAAGGGGACATATGCAACAACTCTAAGATAGAAATGTGGGCAGGTATTTTTTGGAGTTGGTCTATGACACTATAGTGATGGGAGTTGGACTGACAAGGTGACGACCTTGGAGGGAGGGTATTCAACATGACCTTACCACTATGGGTGATGATTCTGCAATCAATTTTGTTGGGCTCTAAATGTTGGTTGGGCGTGACCACATTGACTTGTGGGATGTGCTCTGATATGCAATTGATGGTATAATCAAACGGAACACTTGCATAATTAGCATTATTATTCCCATTATTCTAATTTTGCCTATTGTGGTTGTTGTTGTTGTACGGCCTGTCGTGATTGAGAAGTGGATACTTGTATGCCACATGTGTCTCATTAGAGGTGTGTTGTTGAGTACTTCCTTGATTTTGATCAAGTATGTCTTGAATAACATGTTTGAGATGGATACAATTGTTGGTCATATGTCCTCTTCCTCTATGATACTCATAGAAATCGGTGTCTTTCCAATGGTGAGGTTTTATTTGAGGTTCATAATCGCTAGTTGGTGGGAGAGTGATCTCGTTGTTGGCCAATAGCTTCCTTAATGTAGACTCTTGGGACTCGCCCAGCGGTGTGAACTTTCGCCTAGGATTTGAGTTGTACCAAGGCCTTGACTCCTATGAGAATGTTTTGTTGGGTGTAGCATTACTTGCCTCTCCTTTGAGAGTGAAGATTGGTTGTTGTTTGGGAGTCGCCACCTTGGCATCAACTACTCCATCATTGATGACATTTTTATTCTTGGTCCAAAATTTTGACTTGTCTGTGGTGTAGTTGGAGTTAGGGGTGTCCTTGTACAACTTAATTTGCCCCTTGGTGATTATAGCTTTCTTGATGAATAATCCCATCTCAATGACCTTCGAAAATGAGGTAGGACATTGAATTTGGATTTGATAGCTGAGATCAAAGTTGAGGTTGTGGACAAACATCTTCATCAATTGCTTCTCCGGTACATCATATGAGCATTTGCTCACTAGTTGTCTCCACCTTTGTAGGAAGGAGGCGAATGATTCGCCACTCTTTTGTTTGGTATTGCATAGATCGAGCATGGAGACTTCGTGTTCAATGTTGTACGAGAAGTGCATGATGAATTTGTTTACTAGATCATCAAAGGTTTTGATACCCGGTGGAAGTCATGAGAACCACTCCATGGCTTGACTTCCTAGAGATCTAGGGAATAGTCTCATTAAGAAAGTTTCATTGTGAGCTACTTCCATGCATGCGGCGGTGAATTCCTTAATGTGATCTCTTGGGTCCCCTTTCCCTTTGTATTTGTCAAACTTAGGAACTTCAAACCGAAAGGGGAAGGGTACCATGTTCAAACTTTTATCAAAGAGGTATGGTGCGATGTCTTCCAAAGAGTAAGTTTTAGCACTTGTTCCTATCTTGAGGTCTGTCATTTGTTGTGTTAGGCCCTATATTTGTTTCCTCATTTCTTCCATAGGTATATTCAGGTCTGTGACTTTCTTTCCTTTTACCCCCTCAATGTCATTTTCATGAGTTTCCTCTGCGGTCTCTTTCAGTTTGTTGAGATCAAAGTTAGAGGGGAGTTTGAGTCCTAAACTCACAAGATGCATAAAGTACTTATGAGGGTCTTCGTGGAGTACTTTTTCTAGTAAGCATTGAAATTTCTGATCTTGGAGGTGCTCTTGACACTCTTCATGAGAGATATCCTCATCACTATCGTGAGGGGTGACAATGCGATTGGATGATCTAACCATTTCAAGATGTCTTTTGTATTGAGATCTAATTAAAACCATGCAAGGTGACATGGGAAGCGGTGAGACAAAACTAGAGATTTTGGTAAGATGATGGTGGAGACTGTTGAGAATAGGATACTTGTGACAAGATTTGAACAAGGGACTCTTTTAATCAATGATTCCAAGTAAGACGGTCGATACAAGACGATAGCCACAAGTAAGGGTACTTGATACCTGTTTACTATGTAGAGACTAGTCGTGCACCAAGACCACTAGCGAAGTTCTGTGACCTACTAGGGTTACTTGAATCTGAAATGATCTAAAAAAGATCTTGCACTAATCTGATATAGGATACTTTGACTTTGCTCTAGGGAGACCTGGTAGAGGGTGGATGAGACGACCGACGAAAGAGAGACTTTGACTTGGAACGGATGGGAAAATGACTGCAAGGTAAGATCTGATCTCAGAACTTGGAACTAGGCTGAAATGGGTAGCCTGAAATGGTAAAATTTCCCCCCCAAAGTATGTGGAAGTACTCACTGTCACGGATACGCAGAACCAAATGTGCGGCAGAAAAGGATAAATGCACAGAAAGTTGACACAGATGCAAAATACTAGTAAAACTCATATGCGCAGTAACAGGTGATATAAGTGCAACAAGTCGGTTCAAATGCGTTGCAAGTCAGAACGGATGTGCAGCTTCAAATAGCAAATGCGCAGTTCTAGTTTTTTTAGTGTTTTTACAAATTTTCAGAAATTTTTCTAATGTTTTTGGTTTCTCTTGGTTACAAGATGGTCTTTTTGATCTGATTTGTTTTAGTTATGGCAAGAAGACACATCAAACACAAAGAATGTTTTTATGGTTTTATATTTTTTTTGTGATTTTTTGACTCTTTTTGGACTAAAAGAAAGCAAGTACAATCCTAGGTTTCAAAGGACAATATAAACCAAATTCTCACTATCTCTAGTGAAGCATCTTCAGGAGGTGATAATCGCCCTTCCCTACACCGGCTTATAGGGGTTTTTGGCCACTAATAACATTTGAGGTGTTTAATAAGTGCAATCGTTCGAGTGGTTATACATGCGGCAGCACTACTCTCTGTTATGGAGTCTCCCAGCTTGCAAGGGTTGCGCCTTGGAGGGTTTTGGGGGAGGTTGGTTGTTGGTATAACACAACTTCACTCATTGTTTGAAGCTTTCGCTCCAAACATAAATTATTTATAGTGGCTTGGTAGAGCTTGGCTTTAGCTTGTTACCACTTAAAGTCGTTCCATAAGGACGGACAGGTATCCAAGGGCAGGCCTCTCTAAAGGTACAACACATGTGAAAATGATATGTTTGGCATTTTGGTCACCCAAGATAGGGGAGAGCATAGGCCTAGTATCATTCCAAAAAACACAAAAGACAGTGGTTCGTTTCTCCTTATTAAAATAAAAAGACTAAACGAGCCATCTACTTGGGCGAGCACAAAAATTTGTTAACTTTGAAGTGATAACAAGATAGCAAGATTTTGTTAACTTTGAAGTGATAACAAAATAGCAATGGTTCAATTTTACCCAGATAGCAATGTGTCTAACTCTGAAAGATAGCAATATAGCAATGATTCAAGGATATGCAAGATAGCAATGATTCAGTTACCACCTTCCTAGTTAAGACTACATGAGATTTGCATGAGCATCCATTTACTTTCCTTTTAGAAATTGAAGTGTGAGTTAACAAGTGCAGCTATATGTGACTAAACTAGTGCCTAGCCTACAAAATAGATCAAAGAGTATTCCTGCGAAAAAGTGTTAAGCGTTAGAGAAAACCACAAGGAAACCCTAAAAATCATTCTCCAGATCAGATGCACGGCTTCAGAGCCTGAATGTGTAGAAACAAAGCTCAGAAGCGCAGAAGTATAGATGTGTTGAGACAGAGGTCAAAAGCAAAGGAATAAAGAGTATATGCTTTGAATTAGCAAATGCACCGTATCAGAGGTTATATGCACTGAAATAGAGCCTGTATGCACCGAAAAGATTGGATGCGCCAGGACAAATAGTAGATGCATGTTAGGATGGGTCAAATGCATAGATTCCTCCTGTGTACGGCTTTCTAACACACAAAAACTTAGTTTTTGGGTTAAATCAGGGCTATGCCCCACAGTGGGCGCCAAAAATGTTAAGGGAAAATTGGAGTAAACATGAATAATCAATATATCAATATCAATAATACACAAAACTCAACGAAAAGGGAAATAATCAAGATCAAACAAACAAAGACAAAAAGCATTTGCAAACCTCAATACTTCATAGCTTCCGATGATTGCCTATCTCAATCGATCTTGCATGTATGAATAAGGCCCTCAGAAAGTGCACTTCCTTGCTTTTTCAAGATTGTCAATGGAGAATGGCTATGATAGTGCTTTGCAATGAAGATGAGCTTCACAACAATGGTAATGATGTGGTAACAAATTTGATCACAAGCAAAAGGAATGATGTGGGTGCCAAAGGCGCGCTGTAATTCCTGTAGAGTAACAATACTAAAGGCTTGGATGAATGAAATGGAAGAATAGGGTTCAATTTATAGAGTTGGGAAAGAGAAGATCAATGGTATAGAATAAATGAGAAGATCAACGATATAGAACAGTTGAGAGAATGTGCGCAAATAAGAAGAAGACAAGTGTCTTGCTCTATTTTGCATGAGAGGAATTAATAAAATAGAAGAATGAGTTAACTAAAGAGATTAATCAATTTAAAAGAATAGATCAATCAGTTAAGAGAATAGAACTAGAGAATAGAAATTGCATGAGGATGAGAAGATATTTTAACTCAATTAAATATTTAGAATATTCAATTGCATGTACATATTTGATTGAATTATATTTAGAGATAACTCAATTTAGAAGAAATAGACAACTTAAGTAAATAATTGATTTATTTAAATTTAGAGAAGATATTATTGGAAGAAACAATTAAATAATTGGAATTATTTAATTTAGAATGAATTTGGGAGAACTAAAAGATAAGAAAGCAAATTAAATAAATAAATTTATTTAATTGTTTGTGCATGATTTGGAAGAATAAATAAAATATTTGATTATATTTTATTTTTAGAGATTGAGAGGATTTAAATAAATTTGATTTATTTATTTAAATTTGGAAGAACAATTTGATTTAATTAAATAATTAAGAATTATTTAATTGTTTGGAAGAATTTAATTAAATAAAGGATTTTATTTAATTTTGACTTTAGAAGAGGTAATTAAATATTTTGATATTTAATTAACTTAGAGGAATATGAATCAAATAAATAAATTTGTTTATTTATTTATTCATAGAAGAATTAGAATGAAATAAATATTAAGAATATTTATTTAGACAGAGTCATGTCATTTTTAGGTGTATACACTTACCTTCCACCAAATGATGATAGGTACACTATATTTTCCCCAGCAAATGACTCCACTTAACATTTCATACACAAGGACAAGAGAGAGAGACACACAAGCATGATTCCATAATGATGTTCAATTTCAATATTTCATTAGATATGACTAAGTTTACAATATTGAATAATGCAAGCATGGTGGAACCTAAACCTACTCCTATAGATAACAAGAGAGATTTAAATTTAGAAGTCATTGGCCCTTCACCATTCAGACTGGTGCCTACTCCATTGGGAAACAAAGTCATGGATTGCAAAAGGGAAAGAGATGCCAATAATAAAACATAAATGAAAACATAAGTGCATCATCATACAAAGCATATATCTCATCCCATGAAATAGACATTCTTAGTAATCTAGATAGACATGAAAAAACCCACATGGAATAGAAAGAAAGAGCATCACAAAAGCTTTGCAATGAATTAAATAATTGTCACATATTTCTCTAACCTTTGTTGCATTCATACCAACAAATGTGACAAGAGAGGATGAGCAACTAGGTTCAAACACCCTGCTGAATAATTACAATCTTCCATGGAGACATACCACCACATGCATATATCTTTAAATAACCTTCCTATGCTTTACAAAGTGCATTTCTTCCCCTTTACAAACCAAACTACATCATTTGATGCCCTAGAACATCATTGAGGCACTTACAATCATGAAATTAGTTTAACTACCAACCCCTATTACATCTTACACACATGTATGTATAGCATTGCATTCTATCTTGTTGTTTAGATGTGGACTTGGAGTGGTCAACACACCTGCAAGTCTCCCACACCTATTGCATCATCTTCACATGGGTTGCACTTGAAACTACATTCATTTGGAGTGTTCTCCCATGCCTTGGTACAATAAATTTATTGTTGAAGGACCTACAGGATCCCTAGGTCATATGGAATTCACCTACCAAGCTATCTAGCCCCAGAAGGATTATTAATGGTCGTCATGAGTGTCGTTGAAGCATCCTAGGATGGTTGGGGCATTTGAATGTTCATTAGAATTGTTTACTACTTTACGCTCCACTTTGTTAGGGTTCTTTTACTTTGGTGGCCTTCTCCCTTTTATCCTTAGCATATTTACAAAATTAAAACTTTGCTTTTCTTTTCAGTAATTTGGCTAGTTTTCAAACCTATGAACTAACCAAAACATTTATCTCCTCTTTACTCTTTCATTTTCCTTTTTCTTCCTTCTTTGTCTTGTCTTTCATTATTTTGACGACCTTGGGAACCTAAGAACCTTTTTCCGGCATTTCAGCAAGTTTGCAAACTTATGAACTTGTAGAAACATTTGTCTGCTCTTTGTTTTTTGGACATTTTGACTATTCATGAACTTATGAACTTGCTGAGACATTTCTCTATATCTTTCTCTTTGTCGGTGATCAAGCCTTTGGAGAACTTTAAAACCTTTGCAGCCAGTTCACCAATTTGTGAACCTACCAAATCACTAAAACATAAGGCTTTTTGAGTTTTCGGTGGGTTCACAAACTGGTGAACCTATTGAAACATTTATCTTTTCTAACTTTCTTCTTTCTTCTTCTTTTTTGTTGTTTTGGCAAGTTTGTGAAATTAAGAACTTTCCAAAACATTATTTCTTTTCTTCTTTTCATCTCTTTTAGCTTTTTGGGCCTTTCATGAACCAAAGAATCTTTTTGGTAGGTTCGCAAGTTCGCGAACCTAACAAAAAGTTGAAATGTCTTCTCTTTGTCCTCCTCTTTGGTGTTTTGGGACAAATAAGAACCAATGAACCTTTTGGCAGGTTCACCAGTTCATGAACCTACTAAAAATTTAAAACACAATGCCTTTCAGGTTTTCGATAGGTTCGCGAACTAGCAAACTTGTCGAAAGGCTTATACTAAGAAGCATTTTGAAGGACTTGAAGGTTTTTTGGGGGTTTTAAAAGGTTTTCAAACACATAATAAGATCAATGGGGAAAACAAAAGGCAAAATGCAGGTAAAATAGGCAAGTACTTGGATGGATTTGAAAATTTGCAAACTATGTCCCAACATTGGCTCTAGTTGGGGACGTGTGTCTATTGGTGGCATGGCGAGGATCCACTTATCTCTGAGTGCAGACCAAAAAGCAAAAAAGGGATGGGAGGGAAGAGGAAACAAAACAAGCCAATATTTACAAGGAAAAACCCAACAAAAAGACTATGTACAAGAGAATGTACAACCAATGACATGAAGGAACAAGGACAAGGAGTATGGTTGTAAACAAAATTTAGAACAATTGCAAGTCAAACCCTGCAAAGAAATTCCATGACTCATGGACATGGATGAACTACCAAGAACCACTTGCCTTTGTCAAAGATAAATTTGAAAAATGAGTTGAGCATCCTTAAATTGAAACTACATCATTCACTCAGCAACAACAAATGAGGTTTCTTACAAGCATGGGCAAGTAAACTGCAACTATTAAGATCATCATGCCAAAAGATGAGGTGGTTGCCATCAGAACATGGCCACCATGAATAGTAGGAACTGCCATCATGTTGAACCACATAGCAATATCCACCTTCAAGATCCATAGTAGCATGATGGCTATCCAAACACACACATAAATCAACATGAACAAAAACATTGATGAGTGCCAAGTAGCACCCATGAAATAGACCTTTTTACCCCTCTTTTTCTCCCTTCTTATTCCATTGTCCTGATGACTGCACGAAAATAGGTTAGCAAGATTATTCTAATGATGATTAATAAGAGATGAATTACTTAGAGTCATGATTTCTGATTGAAGGACTAATGTGCATTGAATTGATGGAAATATACAGAAATCTTCTCTTTTCAATCAACAAGTACATGTGTTCAGGTAGACAATTTTGTGCATCTCCGGAGGTAGTCCTAATGATCTTCGGAGCCGACATCAGAATCCCACGACTGGTCTCCAATGTTTTCCAATTTGATTGGAGAGATTTTTGGATAAGGAGGTGAATCGTCTTTAGAGCTGGACTGAAGTCACAAGCATCTCTAAAGCTAAACGAGAAGGTCACAATCATATCTCTGGAGCTACAGACAGAAACATACATCTCCGGTTCCTCTTTAGAATAGTGCAGATTTCCAGCATAGCTCTCAGTTAAACACTTCTAGTAGTGATCGGGATGCTCCTGATGTTACTCAAATCATCACCTGAGTAATTTAGGGCTAACCATAGTTAACTGCTGGAAGTTTTATCTCTTTTTGATTTTGCATGAGTTATTGATAAACTGATTTAAATACCTATATTTCAGGGCCTCGTTGCGCAAGTGTATTTAAAACTAAGACTCGGATTTATTGTGGACTGTTGTTCCACTAAATTTATTTTAATTGCATGGATATTCATTCTGTAGTTAGATAGTTAGTAGAATAAAGAGATTGATTTTATCTCTTAGATGAACTTGTAGATAGGGTAAGTGATATCTCATCACAAATTTAGATATAAACTTACAAAAGTAGCAGCAGAAGACACACAACGATTAATTTCTAATTTCTATAACCTTATTTTGATATAAACATTTTCTGAATACAAAGCTGATGGAATTGGACTGAAATTGAGTTGTGATATTATCTTCTTGTGCTGATTCTTTACTTTGGTCTTTAGCCCTAAGGATGTGGAGCAAGGGCCCACTCTCACCACCAAGGCAAAAGGCTAGTACTGTTGTTTTTGTTATTTCAGATTCTGTTTAAGGAGATAGTTATTATTTTCATAGATAAATGCATGTTTCAGTTGAAAGGAATAATAAAGATTTACTTTAAGCAATTCATTATTCAGTTTTGTTTTCAATATTCTTGGAATTCATTTTACAGCAAATAGATCAATAATATTAGTTTCTTTAATCAGTAAAAATCATTAGAGTTAGTTAGATAAAACTAGGCAACTTTAGGATTCCTAATTGCAAATAGCCATGGACACGGCCCTGGATTTGACACTTGAAATATGATTAAATGATAAGGTACAACGACCCTTGTCATTTTTGGCACCATTGCTAGGGATTTCTATGTCATTTAGGAAAATTTAGTTAAACAGTTTTAGGATAGATTGAATCTGTATGGTTAGAGCTAGAGATTCAAAAGGAAGATACATAAAATAGACACCCCATCAACAAACTATAAGAGAAAGCAGCGGGGTGGCACAAGATCTTGTTGAAGAGAGACATCTATAACCTACCTTGGAAGCTGCACCTGAAATTAACAATCCTTTCAATCCTCCAAATCTTCCACTCCCTGACTATATCCAGGAATTACAACAGAAATTCCAAGTAGACCCTTTGCCAGAAACTAATTCCCCAGAACCTCAAGAAGAAGAACTAGTACTAGACATGGACGATAATCATGAAGATGAGGAAAATCAAGTTCCAAGAACCTTCTCATATCCCATTGTTCTGGCTGCTAGAGATAATGCCCCTATGAAAAATATTTCACCTGCACACTTGCCAAATTTTAGGGGTCTTGCTTCTGAGGATCCAGATCAGTTTTTGTTTGAATTCAAAGTGGTGTGCCAGACTTATGATTATGGATCAGATAATCAAAAACTCAAACTGTTTCCCTCAACCGTAAAGGATTTTGCAATGAGATGGTTTATGGGCCTAAAAACTCCATCCATTCCTGGGATCAAATGGAGATAGAATTCTTGGGAAAATACTAGGACTACTATAGAGTCAATGATAAGAATGAGTAATTATTCAAAATTAAATAGAGAGAAGAAGAGACCTTAGAGGATTATGTGGATAGGTTCAACTTTTCTTTGAGAAGGTATGGCAACCCTATAAATCATTCTTTGCCCAGAACCCTGTTTGTAAAAGGATTAGACAAAGAATCAAAACAGGCACTGGATCTGATGGGAAAAGGGAATATCAACAAAATGGATATGCCTGCTATAGAAGAACTCTGTAGGAACTATTCTAGAACCCAAGAAGGAGTGAGAATGCCCAAATCTTTCAAACGAAATAATGAAATAGGACAATTAATGGAGGAGATTGCAAACTTTAAAATAGATATTCTAGTCTAACTGAATACCACATTAGATGGGATTCAGGCAAAAACTAGAACAAATGATCAGGACATAACAACTGAACCACTCTCCATCTATTGTCCTAGGTGTAGAAACAAACATCTGTTGAGAGAATGCCCTTTGGATAAATCAGAGATCTATCAGATCTGTGACAGGGAACATCCTACCAGTCGGTGTGATCAACTCCCAGCCTTAAAAAGGCTAAGTAAAAAGAATGCCATTATAGAGGATGAGTTGAATTATGTAGGACAAAAACAAGCTAGAAATTTCCCTTATAATCAATATCCAAACCAGCCTTCTTACATGGGTCCTTCTAATTGGGGAAATAATCAATGGAATCCAACTTGGCATGGGCCTCAGAATAATCCTCCTTGGGGACAACAAGATTGGCCAAATCAACAATGGCAAAACCAACATTGGTAAAATCAACCCTGGGGGAATCAACAATGGCCACAACAGTTTGGATCGCAAAACATGCAGCCTCATTTGGGTCCTCAACAAGGGTATAATCAATAGTACCAGGGACAACCTAAATATTTCCAACCTCAACAACAAGCATTGCTAACTGGACCTCCCAACACACAAGGTCAGTCACAAAAGGAACCAGTTAGCTAACCACCCTTACCAGCTCAACCTATACCAAACCCACAGAATAAGTAGGGAGCAGTTGTTTACATGACAGAACAAGAAAACATGGTTGGTATCAATGCCATATATTCCAATAATCTCCAGCTGTGTTCTGGGAAAGCACTTCCAAGACCATCTCCTCCAACTATAGTTGAAGTAACCAATGATGATGAACTTGAAAATCCATCCACTCAGCTTCTAGAGGAGATTACTACTGAAATAGTGCTAAAAGAATCATCCTTGGATAACTCCGGAGTTCCTCCTAAAGGAATGACTCTAGAGAACATCCCTGGAAACATTTCTGATAAGATCTCTGGAGATGCTCTAGAGATGGAAAAACTAGCACCATACCCAGAGCAGCTTAAACAGCATGTCCCTTAGAAAAAGGTCTTACAAAAATAAGTCCAATCTACCCTGGAATCAGAACTTTTACAAGAAATTAGGCAACTAAACATTGAAATTCCACTCCTACAAGCAATCAGAGATGTACCTGAACTAAACCAATTCATCAAACAACATTGTGTTAAGACCCAGGGAAGAAAGAAGAACTTTTCCTCAACTATCCAGGTGGAAGGAAAGGTATTAGACCTCCTAATGGGAGAAGTGCTCCTCCTATAATATGGAGACCCTGGAAATCCTGTCATGACTGTTTACATCTCAGGGGTAGAAATTTCAAATGTTTTGGTTGATTTGGGAGCAGCAATAAATGTAATGACAGTTCATACAATGGACAAATTAGCCTTAACAAGTATCCAATCCACATCTATAATCCTTCAACTTGCTGACCAGTCAGTGGTTATTCTAAAAGGGGTGATTACTGATGTTCCAGTTGTGATAGAATCATGGGAATTCCCAGTAGACTTCCTAATATTAGAGCCAAGAAACCAGAGAAATGCTTATCCATTGATATTAGGAAGACCATGGTTGGCTATAGCAATAGCATCTATTAATTTTTGAACTAGGGATATGGTCATTTATAATGGGATAGACTTGAAGAAAATATCTTTGTATCCACCAGCTAAACCATCGATACATTATTCAGGGAGAGTATAGGTAGATGAGCCAAATAACATGGGGAACAGTGCCTCAGTAGCTATAGTTACCATCAGAGAACATTTGGTTGAGTTAGAAGAAGAAACCAACTATGATACAACAGAAGATATCACCCACATTCTTATTAATGAGGATATAATGGAGCTAGCCCAAGATTCAAGGAGAGAACTTCTCACTTCTGCTCATTGTACCCTGGCAAATATCATTCCTTGTGGAGAAACCTTTTATAGAGACTTAGCCACATTCCACATGTTGCTTCCACATTCTTGCCCCCTTAATACCATGACTCCAAGATATGGATTGAATACATCTATGGATCGGATCACAAAACAGGGTATGATTTTACCTGGGAAAACACTGAATATCAACACCCAGTTAGCAGAAAAATAGGAAGAAGAACTAATCAAACTCCTAATTTCCCATTTAGCAACTTTTGCTTGGGAATACCAAGATATGAAGGGCATCCCTCCTGAGATCTGTACTTGTCATATATACACTGAAGATGTCAAACATGTCAGACAACCCCAGAGAAGATTGAATCCTGCTCTAAAAGACATTATTAAGACTGAAATAGAAAAATTCCTGCAAGCAAGGTTTATATATCCAATCTCAGACAATCAATGGGTCTCACCCCTAGTCATAGTGCCTAAAAAGAATTAGAAGTGGAGAGTGTGTATTGACTATAGAGTGATAAACAAAGCCTCAAAGAAGGACTATTTTCCCCTACCATTCATTGACCAAATGTTGGACAACCTTGCAGGGAGAAAGTATTTTTCTTTCCTAGATGGGTTCAGTGGATACAATCAAATCCAAGTAGCACCTGAAGATTAGGATAAAACCACTTTCACTTGTTCTTGGGGAACGTTTGCCTACAAAGTTCTTCCATTTGGACTATGTAATGCTCCAGCTACATTTCAGAGGCTTGTTTTAGCCATTTTTGTTGAACTAGCTAATGAGTGCATGGATGTCTATATGGATGACTTTACTGTTTATGGGGACAACTTTGAAGAAGCTCTCATAAACTTAGAAAAGGTATTAAAATGTTGTGAAAAAAATCAACTATCCCTAAGCCATGAAAAGTGCTTCATGATGGTAGAGGAAGGAATTGTATTAGGACACCACATTTCATCAAACAGGATCAAAGTGGACCAAAACAAAATAGAAGTGATCAAATAGTTACCTTCACCCAAAAATTAGACAGATGTTAGAAGTTTTCTAGGTCATGCAGGCTACTATAGGAGATTCATAGAAAATTTCAGTAGAATAGTTCCTCCTCTGTTTACCCTGCTTAACAAAGACACGAAATTCTTATGGACAGAGGATTGTCAATCAGCATTTGAAACCCTTAAAGAGAAACTTACCGTCACACCTATTTTAAGAGGACCCAATTGGACTCTACCATTTCACATACAAACTGATGCTTCAAATGAGTCCATTAGAGTAGTCTTGGGACAGGAGGAAGGAGAAAGTATGCATGCCATCTATTACATCAGCAAAAACCTTACCTCTACAGAAAGAAACTATACCACAACTGAAAAAGAATTATTGGCAGTCATCTATGCTATAAACAAATTCAGGCATTATATCACTGGGTACAAAATATTTGTACATACTGATCATGCAGCCATCAAATACTTAATGAATAAGCCAGTAGTGGGTGCAAGGATAATTAGGTGGTTATTGTTGTTGCAGGAATTTGACATTACCATAGTTGATAATCCAGGCAAATTTAATTTGGTTGCTAACTTTTTGTCAAGATTGTATACAGGTGGAGAGAACCAGCCAGTGGAGGATAGATTTCTAGATGAACATCTTTTTGCTATCTCCTCTACTGCACCTTGGTTTGCAGACACAACTAATCTCTTAGCAACAGGCTTGTATCCATCCCATTTTACCTCAAAACAAAAGAAACGCCTAATTAAGGAAAGCTTATCTTACAAATGGTTAAATGGTTCACTGTTCAAATGTGGTCCTAACTTTATTTTGTGCAGGTGTTTAAAAGCTGATGAAATTTTTGATGTCTTAAGGGCATGTCATGATAAACCATCTAGTGGGCACTGTTCTTCACACAAAACCATTCACAAGATTCTAGGAGCTGAATAGTATTGGCCCTCTATTCATAAGTATACCAAGAAGTATGTGCAGCAGTGTGATCAGTGCCAAAGGATGGGATAGCCAACTTTCACCAAAGAAATGTCAATTCATCCTCAAATAATGTTGAAACCATTTGAGCAATGGTCTAGACTTTGTGGGACCAATTTATCCACCATCATCAAGAAAAAAGTACATTCTTGTATGTACAAACTATGTCACTAAATGGGCTGAAGTGTAGGCATTGCAATTTGCAAGAGAAAAGAAAGTTGTTGATTTCCTTTATAATAAGATTTTCTTGAGGTTTGGAGCCCCAAGATCCATAGTTTCAGATAGAGGACCTCAATTTACTTCACAGGTAATCAGAGCATTCACAAACTTATATCAAGTTAAACACAAAAAATCTTAACCTTATCATCCTCAAGCTAATGGGCAGGTAGAGGTGACTAATAGAGAACTAGAGAATATTTTGACAAGGACAGTGGCCATGAACAGAAAGGATTAGGCTAACAGATTACCTAAAGCAGTTTGGGCTTACAATACCACTTGGAAGTCCACGAGAAAATTCTCGCCATATGAATTAGTTTATGGAAAGAAGCCCATCCTATCTATAGAATTTGAGTTCCAGACACTTAAAACTACATTAGATATTGGTCTACCATTGTCTATAGCCTAATAGAACATAATTCTTCAGCTCAATGAGTTAGATGAAATCCAGACAGAAGTCATTCAACAAACAGAACCGGTCCAGTATCAAAGGAAGAAATGGCATGACCAACACATCAAAAGGAGGACATTTCAGCAAGGTGATTAGGTTCTCCTATATGATTCTAAGTTCAAGGAGTTCAAGGGAAAGCTACAAACTCATTGGATGGGTCCTTACCAGATAAAGGAAGTTTTTGAGAATGGAACAGTGCTGTTGGAACCCATTGATGGAAGCACAAACACATTCTTAGTGAATGGCCATAGAATTAGACTCTATAAAAGGCCATCCACTCAGGAAGAATTCATCAAAGATTTGTGCTTGGTTACAAGGGACACATCCTCTGTCACAGATTTAGACTGGAAAAAAAAAAGAAGGTTGAAAACTAGTAAATTGTGGCCTTCTGAAAATAAAAATAAAAATAAAAAAGAGAAGGTTGAAAACCAGCAAATGGCGGCCTTCTTAAAAAAAAAGAAAAAAAAAAAGAGGAAGATGGAAAACTAGTAAATGGTTGTCTTTCTCGTACAAGGGGATTGAAAACTAGTAAATGGTGATTCCCTTCTTCATGTCAGATAAGAATAATTAAGCTATGGAGGTGATCAGGTGCCAGAAGTTACTCAAACACACCTCCGGCGCTCGCAAATAAGGAGCACCTCCGGTGCTTCATGAACTTGGAGCACCTCCGGCACTCACAAACTAGGAGCACCTCTGGCGCTCCACCAATAAAGAGCCATTCCTGAATATAATAAATTGGGAGGGGACCCACCTCTCCAGGCAATAAAGTAGAGATGTCATTTGATGAGATCATCATAACTCATCCTCCACTTTATGACAAGGACAAACATTATGCCAGCATGCATATCATCAGCAATGGAGAAAAAGTCATTACTCTCGCATGCGTAGGTCCTCACAAATGATTGCGCTGACGTCACCTAAAAATATGGCATTCTTGAACCACTCAGCAGGAATGATTGCAAGGTATGTGACAACAGGAATGCTGACGCCATTTCAAACCCGCGTAGGTGCTGCTCACGTGCCTAGTCACATCAAGTTGCATAACATCCGCGATCTTGCAGCCAAGTACATCGGGTCATCATCATTAAGATTGGTTTAGGTACTTCTCTTTAATTAAGCATTAGTTAGTAACTATCTTGTTATTTCTATTTTTGGGTGTTGTCATTATGACACGTCCCCCTGCCATTATTTCCTTTGTCACCTGATGCATGCCACCATACTTGCCACACTATCAACCTATCTACGGAGTGTCCCATCACTCTGCTACAAATATGAATGCATAAGCACACTAACCAATTTCAAGCTCCTTTCCCATAATTCAAGAAATGAAACAAATTGACATAAAAACCCTCATTCAAGATTGCAAAATTCTTTAAAAATCCAAGTCTGTTAACACAGTCCTTCGGAGCCTACAGAGTTAAAAGAGGGAAGACAAACCACAGAGAGAAGCAGACATAATTCTAGCTACAGAGGGTGGAATAGGACTGAGAAATGGGGATTAAAAAGAAATCAAAGACAAAAAGTATAACAGGTCTTTTGCAGGATGATGTTGTGGCAGACATTCTTAGGAATGCAGGGTGGTTGGAGTTCTTGGAAAAATTTGAAGGTTTTCAAGAGGATATTGTTGATGACTTCCTACGAAACCTGAGAGATAATCAAACAACTGTTAGAGGGGTTCAAGTCAATCTCTCTGCTACCACCATCAGTCATATCTCCGGATTGCTAGAGCAAGGTGAGAGGTTTTACCATCTGAAAACCCTATATGCTTATTTAATTAGAAATTTCTCTGTAGAAGGTGAACTTGCAATACAGTTGCATTTAAGCAAGAATGAGGTTAAAGGAATTGTTAGGTCTTCACTTCCAAACCCTTGGCAATCCATAGCATTATGATTGATCAAGTACTTTACATGTGATAGCCAATTTTCCTTAGTTCTAGGACCAATAATGAAAATGTTGATTTTTCTAAGGCATGGAAATGCCCACCCAGAATTTAGCATAAACATTCTAAACTTTATGTACTCTACCATTAGAGCAACTACAAAAAAGTACCAACAGGGAAAAGGTCCTATGAAACACCATGGCCTCATTTTTCTGGTCCTAAAGCATACTTTATGTCCCAAGCTAATGGGGAAGCATTATGGTAGACATTTTTAGATAACAAACCCCATGACAGAGAACCAGAGAGGGCACAGGAAGTGGATGAGGCTTCCTCTACACAGCAAGAAGAGAAGGCAGAACCTTCAACTTCCTCTCCAGCTATTGAGAAAGGTAAAAGTCTAAAGCCCTCACTAGAGGCAACTTCATCTGCTACCCCTATTTCTGATAGAAAGAGAAAAGGGAAGGAAGTTAAAGAACCTGCTCTTAAACAAACTCCATATATGACTCGCTCAACAAGGAGGAAGATGACCTTGGCTGAGGAGTCTATTCCAACAGAACCAACAAGGGAAAGGCCAGGTCAGAAGACAAAAAGAACTCCAAAGAAAACTGACTCAAGCATACACTACTGTGTTGAAGAAGCATCTCATGACTCAGATGAAATCCCTCTAGTGAGAAAGAAGAAACAGAGAGAAGTTTCCCCTGAACCATCTGTTCATCTAGGTTCTCATAGTCCAACTTCACAACATTCTCCTGCTCTGGAGACAGAACAAAAAGAAACTTTTACTATTTCCTCTTATTCTGAGGATTATATACCTGCTCCACCTATGCTATGGAGAAGCAAAAGGGAAAGGCAGCTTACCCAAGCGGAAAAAGATACTACTCTCCTAGCTAAAGTTCTTTTGGGTCTCAGAACTTCTGAGGAAAAAGCTAGGCCTTCGTCAGTACCAACAGTTGCAAAGAAGACTCAAGAAGAAACTTAGGACAGGGAGGTTGTAGGGGAAGTTGAAGTAGAGAAAATGGATGCAGCTGGTAGTGAAGAGCAATAGCTATGGAAAACCTTGATGTAGAGCAAACAGAAGAAGAAACAGGAACTTATTCTCACCCCTCTGATCAAGAGGATATTGAAATTTCAAAAGAACACCAGATGTTAGAAGAGATTGATAATCTGAAAAGATTATTATGGGGGAAAAATTAAATTATTACTGACCTCAAGAAGGTTATGAAAGAAAAAGAAATGGAGCAAAATTAGGTGATTGAAGGGCTGCAAGTAGAGCTCCAAAATAAACATCAAATAATTCAGGAGAAAAATGCACAATTGAGAGACCAAGAAACAAAGGCAGCCCAAATCATCAAGGAAAAAGAGGCAGAGGCAGTACAAAATATTTGTGATCTTACCAAGGCTAGAGACAATAGTCTCACAATAATTGCAGCACTAGTTGAGAAAATACAGAGTCAAGACAAACAATTAGCCTGGGCCAACAATAAAATAGATGATCAAGAAGAGTATATTCATGAGTTAATTGGCCCAAGGGAAACCATGGAACAAGGAGTACAAATAGATCCATATGTGGGCCCAATTCCAATAGATATTCCCAAAGCCCTATTCCATTGGGAAAGGAGATGTAGAGAATATGAGGCTTCTAAGCCCATGCTGCAATTACAGAGGGAAGTTACTGCCATGTCAAAAAGAGTAGAAACCCTGGAAGAAAAAGTCATTCAGGTAGCTTCTATTTCATCTGAAATCCTGTCTTGCAAGCCCCCAAGTGGAAGTTATGCTCTGTTCTTACATGAGAGAGTTCTGCAGAGAAAATTATCTTTGGTCCTATCTGATCTTACTGAGAACACAAAAACAGGAGAAATGTTCATGAAAGCATACATGAAAAGTTCTGATGAAGACATAAATTTTCTATGTGAGTTATATTTGCATGGGTTATGTGTAGATGATATGACCTTCATTATCAACTATTTTGTAGGGGAATGTCAACTTAAAGCATTTATGTCACTGATGAGAAATCATCAGATTTGGAATGAGAGAATGGAGGCTTATCTCAAGAAGGATACAAAAACAAGTCTTTTCATCAGAAAACAATGTCCAAACCCTCATGCTTTTAAGGTCCAATTTAGGGCATATGTCTACCACCCAGTAAGTAAGAACAGGATTTTTCCATTGTATCTGAAACATCTGTAAGAATGTTCCATTGATTTTGGTCTTTTCATGAACAGTTCAGCTAATCAAGTACTTTTAGTGGCAAGGAAAAGGTGGAATATCTTAACTTCAGAGCAGAAAATGAGAGAAGTGGCGACTCCTGCTAACTTGAGAGTATTTATGAAGAAGGCCAGGGAAGTGTCCAAAATGATGGATAAATACCAAATGGAGTGGATAGGTGGTTGTTTCATACCTCCTCTCATCATTAAACCACTACCTATTTGGACTGAGCAAATGGAAGATGACAAGTTTCAAGAATGGATGAAGTAGGTTGATTAGTACAGGGGAAATGGTAATACAGGCCACACCACTTGGACTACTTATGCATAGGACTACAGCTTGACTAATAAGATATTCCACCAGAATAAGTCTAGATTGTGAGAAGCAGGGGGACCTACTAATCCTTAAGTACAAGGGGATGATGAGTGCCAGGTAGCACCCATGAAATACACCTTTTTACCCCTCTTTTTCTCCCTTCTTATTCCATTGTCCTGATGATTGCACTAAAATAGGTTAACAAGATTGTTCTAATGATGATTAATAAGAGATGAATTACTTAGAATCATGATTTCTTATTGAAGGACTAATGTGCATTGAATTGATGGAAATATGCAAAAATCTTCTCTTTTTGAATCAATAGGTGCAAGTGTTCAGGTAGACAATTTTGTACATCTCCGGAGGTAGTTCTAATGATCTCCAGAGCCAACATCAGAATGCCACGACTGGTCTCCAATGTTTTCCAATTTGATTGGAGAGATTTTCGGATAAGGAGGTGAATCATCTCTAGAGCTAGACTGAAGTCACAAGCATCTCCGGAGCTGAACGAGAAGGTCACAATCATATCTCTAGAGCTACAGACAGAAACATACATCTCCAGTGCCTCTTTAGAACAGTACAAATTTCCAACACAACTATCAATCAAACACTTCCAGTAGTGATCGGGATGCTCCTGATGTTACTCAAATCATCACCTAAGTAATTGAGGGCAGGCCATAGTTAACTGCTAGAAGTTTTATCTCTTTTTGATTTTGCATGAGTTATTGATAAACTGATTTAAATACCTATATTTCAGGGCCTCGTTGCCCAAGTGTATTTAAAACTAAGACTCAAATTTAGTGTGAACTGTTGTTCCACTAAATCTATTTTAATTGCATGGATATTCATTTTGTAGTTAGACAGTTAGTAGAATAAAGAGATTGATGTTATCTCTTAGATAAACTAGTAGATAGGGTAAGTGATATCTCATCACATATTTAGATATAAACTTACAGAAGTAGCAGCAGAAGACACATAGCAATTAATTTTTGATTTCTATAACCTTATTTTGATATAAACATTTTCTGAATACAAAGCTGATGGAATTGGACTGAAATTGAGTTGTGATATTATTTTCTTGTGTTGATTCTTTACTTTGGTCTTCAGCCCTAAGGGTGTGGAGCAAGGGCCCACTCTCACCACCAAGGCAGAAGGCTAGTACTGTTGTTTTTGTTATTTTAGTTTCTGTTTAAGGAGATAGTTGCTATTTTCATAAATAAATGCATGTTTCAGTTGAAAGGAATAATATAGATTTACTTTAAGCAATTCATTATTTAGTTTTGTTTTCAATATTCTTGGAATTCATTTTACAGCAGATAGATTAGTAATATTAGTTTCTTTAATCAATAAAGATCATTAGAGTTAGTTAGATAAAACTGGGCAACTTTAGGATTCCTAATTGCAGATAGCCATGGACACAACCCTAGATTTGACACTTGAAATATGATTAAATGATAAGGTACAACAACCCTTGTCAAACATCCTCTTCAACACCAAGCTAAAGTGGATCCGATTCAAGTGCAACCTCAAGTTGGGCTATGTCATGTGATAGCTCAGTTCATCTTGTAGCCTAGATGCACCACAGATGATATTGTATTCTTCCATGATTGAATCAAAGACCTAATTCAAATCTATTTTTACATCATCAACATGCAAATTGGAATTTTGAGGCACTTCATGTGAAGACTTATCATCTTCAAATCGCCTCTCTATTTCATATCCTCCACTGCAACCTACTGTTAAAATATTGCTTCTAAGAAATTGATCTATGATCTGATCTTCCTCTTTACCCTTTTATAAAAAGCATTTAGATGAACACTTGAGAACATGCAAACCCTACCTTAGAATGCTCAACCAATGACATTAAAAATGTGTTCTCAATGTAATTCACATCAACATACGATAGCTACTCCAAACCAAGTTATAAAATTCATCTATGTCAAAAACTTCATGACCTAGAATAACAATATGATCATGCACACTTTCACATTCTTCATTCTCATTTACAACAAAGAAGGTGTTGGCATCATCTTCAAATTCAACAAAGCAAGGAAGCACCTCAAATGAAAAACAAAATTATGGAGTTCCAAATTCCTGACTTACTTTAACAACATTAAGATCATTGTTAGGACGGACAAAGCATGGGAGTTCACCAGAAAAATAGTCACCATTGTTTTCAAAACCATGAATTGACCCACCTAATCATAAATTAGTGCAAACACTATCATCATCTTCAACATTACCATCATATGAGAATGTACCATCATTAATTTTAATCCTCCTAACTACACTACCAAACTAATCCAATGTTGTATCCATCTTACCAACACCACCACTATCCATGGGAAGGACCTCAAACTGGAATTCAATGCTTGCACCATTATCTATCTCAAATTAGTTATCATCAAGTACATACACATCACTATCATCTTTGACCTCACGTTGGGAAACAATTGGCAAAGCAACATCATCATCCTTCCCAAAGGAAGATCCATCAAGTTGAAGATAGGTGGCCACACTGTCTTCACTCTCTGCACAACTATCATATGATGTTGCATCACATTGTTTTGTCCTTCTAACTGCACATCCAACCTAATTCACTATATTGATGCCCACCATTAATTCACCTCTTACAATATTTGCCTTTGGGGACCACAACTTTGCAATATATTCATTTCTCAATTGTATGCAAGTAAAATTGAAATGAAAATGTAAGACACAAACCAAAAGATCTAAATCTTACTTTCAAATCTATGATGCAAACCTCTGATAAAGCATAAGGAAAAGCAATAAAAAATGTGAAATAACAATAAGATCTCACCCAAAACTCTTCCTTGTTGCACCAACAATGGTGGTTGTGCTCCAAGATTGAATTGGTTGAGATCATGGATGTCAAATGTTCAGCTCAGCAGCATAAGTTTGCATTCAAATTGTTGATCTTATGGCTTATGAGAGGCTGAATTTATAGATTTTTGGGAGAGATGATCAACGATTGAACTGATTTGGAGGATCAATGGCTATGGTTGCTTGAGAGGATTTGGATGGATGAAAAATTAACAAGTATCTTTGTTCTCGCATGGATCAAGGGAGTTAACATGTCCTTTCTTGTAGTCTTGTGCTTTCATGCATGTAGTTAAATTGTGTATGATTTAAATTATAAAAATAATTAATTAGTTAGCTAATTGTCTCTTTTAGTCAACTTGATTTGATTGATGAGTTAACTAGGTTAACTAATGAGTTAACTCTTTAAATTGATTAGTTAACTAAATTGACTAATTAGTTAACTAATTTTGATTGATTGAAAAGTGGAATGGAATAGTGTATAATTATTTATTTAATTTAAATAAGTTTATGTGCATGGATAAATTAGGAAACTAATTAATTAATTAATTAATTAAATGTGGAATGAGACAAAATTAGGGAGCTAAATAAATAAATTTATTTAATTCATGAGAATGAGGATAATGTTGGAATTAAATAAATCAAATATTAATTTTATTTATTTGAGATGAAATTTTGGAAATTAAATTGATTAATTAAATAAATATTGTTAATTTATTTAATTAATACTTAGAAGAAATGTTAGTTAATTAATTAAATAATTAAAAATCATTTAATTTTTTTTTTAAATGCACCTCGTAAACTTTTTAACGTGACCAGTGATGCTGGTGCGACACGCCCTCCGGCTCCACGCAAATGCTTTTGCCCGGAGCAATGAACCAGTGAGGCCACAACACGGGGGACCTCATCCCCTAGCAAGAACACTTCAAACCCGTGATCTCATTGGCCCAACACGGGGGACCTCATCCCCTAGCAAGAACACTTCAAACCCGCGAGCTCATTGGCCTAGCGGGGTTTTGAACTCTGGTGGCCGCCACTACAACCGAGCGACTTAACCACTGAACCACACCCTTATCGGCAAAAAAAATCATTTAATTGATGTTGATAGAGGAAATGGAATAATTAAATAAATAAATGGAATTTATTCAATTAATTTAGAGGAAAATGTTGATGTAGATGAAGTATTGATGATAGTGGAAATGTAATAGGAAAATTTAGGTGTCTACATTTTGCCCCTCTTTGAGACAACGTTTTAATAACATCATTTCAAAGAAAAATAAAATATAGTGCTTGCAGGATGAACACTAGGGTGATATGTCCTAGTTGATGATAGAACTGATGAAATATGGTGTTAGTATAATGAAGGGATGATGCCCCCTTGAGAGGATAGGCAGGTTTGAAGAACACGGGTGTGCTCTTGAAATAGATGAAAAGGATATGAGGGAAGAATGAGAAAGAAGGGGGAGGATAGAAGATTGGAGGTCAGTGATGGATGAAAGGGATTGAAAGATCATATAGAAGTATTTAAAACATGATGGATATGTTGGGTGAATATTTTGTCGTTAACTCGCTAACGGCAAAATGGGTATATCAGCCACAGCTATGATGAGACAAAGTCTCTCCTCTCAGCAAGGGGAGGTTCCCTCTAATTACTTAACTTTTGTAAATCAAACACTTATCAAATTTATGTACACTAAAAACTATGTTTGTGGTGGTTCCATCTCATCTCATTCTCTTTTTTTAGAATAGATGTTTATATTTCAAACTCTTGATATAAAACTTATAAATTATCACAATATCACAGAAACACAAAGTTTTCTGTTACCTCACTCACTACTTGTAACCGGAACTATTTGAAGTAGAATGCAGCCCAAAGTCTTCACTCCTCTTCAATATGATAAAAGTAATTCAAATATAACAACTTGCAGCACAAAGTCCCCAAACTGTTGTATTCTCACAAACATGAACATATAACCCACAACCGATTCGGTAACACAAAGTTTATCAGAATCAAATTAAGAGCGCTCTTTAATCACTTGAAACAAACTCCACACTTCAATTATTATCAAATAAGATTAAGATAGCAAGACATAAGAACAAAACTATCACAACACAAATAATCCCAAGACAAAGATTGGAATTGAACTTGCTTTCTTGTATTGATAAATATTTGAATATTGATTTTCAAATAAGCACAAAGTCTTGATTTGCTTTTCAATTCGCCAGAGTTTTCTTGCAATAGACAAAAGATAGTTATTTACAAAAGAGGTCCCCTTTATTTATAGGGAAAGACCTTGAGAAAATCTAGGAAATTTACAACTACTTTGACTTATTCAAAAATAGGAGTCCTTATTGACTTGGGACTTCCTATTTTTTACATGTAATTACATATTGAAAATGTACATGTAAAAATGTCCAAAATTGTTTTGAAAGTACATGTGAAAATCAGAAAATAAACTAAGGGAAAAACCAGCTGCTTCAATTTGTGTCACCACCTTTTCTCACGTGGTCATCATACATAGTGAAGGTCGCCTGCATTTCAATGCTATCTGGGTTGAATGTGTTTTTGAAGATCATCCTAGCCCTCACTATGGCATCCCTTACTGTAGTGATTGGCTTGGCATGATTGGTTAACCTGGTTTTCAGATTGTCCAAGGTTAACTGGTTGTCCAAGTGGTTGTCCACAGAAGTTATTAAAAATACTTTATCTTCAAATTCCTTTTGGAACATGTCTTCAAATTCTTTGACCATTTCTTCTGCTGACAGGAATTGGTTATCTTGTGATACCAAGTTACAAGGCAGTTCCTCCAACTTATGCAAAAGGTTGACATCATTTTCTTCGCTGATCTCTTTTGCAGCCTCAAGATCCTTGATCAAATTCCTAAGCATACTGCTCCTGTACATCAGAGCTTCCTTTGTTTCAGTGTATGAATCCCTGTTAGAAATGGCGCCAATGGATATCAAGGTACTTATTTTCAGCTTCCTCATTTCTACCCACTTATCATGAGTATCCTCTGTGCGCTCAATATCATGAGAGATGGCATCAATGAGATCGTTGAGTTCTGCCCTTACTTTCCTCATCTTATCCATTTTCTCAAATACCTTCGTGAGCAAAGAGATTCCCTGGGCTCGCATCCTGTCTAAGTACTCTTCAAGTACTTTTCCTCAGAGGTGAGTCTTTTTTGCCTTCAGAATGACAGGGTCTTCTACAGATACGGCCTCTGGAGTAACTGCTTCTGAGTTCAAAGTGATCTTTCTTACCACCGCAGTCAGCTGTTCTACCTTTGCCTTATAGTAATCTTTCATTTCTTTTTCCCTGTCAAACTTCTGGATCAGGATGTCCATGGCTGACTGCATATCATTTTTAGCGCTTTCATGGGTGATTTTGCCCAATTCAACCCTAGAAATTGAGTAGTCATTCATATCAAAATTTTCAACAGTTGCATCCTGTGGGGGTTTTGCTATCTCCAAAACTTTATGCCCCTTATCTTCAAGTACCCTTGAAAGGATCTTTGGTTTCTTCAGAGCCTTAGGTTTTGCAGGTACCAGCTTGGTGAAATCAAAATCATCTGGAGAGATGACTTGCTTTTTTCTCTTTGGCGTGTAAGCTGACAACCAAGGTGGAAGCAGAGAAGTATTCACATTGGAGTCCATTCCTACCACTGGTGTTACTGGAATTGTGCTTGTACTGGTGGTGGAAACAATAGGCGGGGTGTTGGTAAAAACCGCACCTGTTACATTGGCACTTGAAACTTGTTCAGTATGCATCACAAAATGATCAAACATAGATGTGTCACCAATATCAAAAGATGAAGATGACAAACTAGGAATGGAATCAGACGAACGAAGAACATTCTCAAAAGTGCTGTGGGGATTATCAAAGATTATTTTAGGAGGAGAGGGGGATTCAGAGGAAGGAATGATAATGGGGGAAGCAGGCACAGGGGGTGCAACAGGTGTATTGTCCTGTGGAGACAAAGCCTCTTTATCTTGTTGCTCTGAATCCTTGTCTTCGACATCCATCTCTTCTGTAGCTGGCTCTTCAGTTGCCTGATGTTCAGTCGCTGGCTCTTCGACTTCCATTTCTTTTGGTTCAGGTTCCTCCTCAACAACTTTTGCTTTCTTCGTCACAAATCTGATTTTAGGTTTATGTGTTTTAGAGGATGATGGAGCATCACTCTTATTCTTCGTTCTGTTTTCAACCCTCTTACCAGTGTGCTCTTGAACTTCAGTTTCTGAACCAGTGAGGAATTCCTTCAGCGTAATTCCTTTATCTTCCAGCCACTTATTGGTGTTAGCCAATATGGGCTCAAATCTCTTCCTTAATGAAGTTAACTCCTTTTGAGACCATTGAATTGGAGGTAGAGGAGTACCAGCTATCTGTTCTGCTTCATACTTGGCATCAACCAATTCGCCATCATCCACAAGGTCTTCTGGAATATCAGCAAGTCCCAGATATTCAATTTGATCTAGAGACAGCCTGCTATAGTCCAGTTTCCTGATGTCTTCCTCTGTCCTCAAATCTATCCAGACATCTTCCACCATGGGTTCGTGAAACTGTGTTTTCCTCTTGATTTTATCCTTCACACCCCGGTAGTCGAATTTTGGCCTCCTCTTGAATTGCTTCATGGTGACCAACTGCATTTCTGTTTCTATAGCCCTTGCCTTCGCGGCAGTCAACACTGAATATCTGCCGATCTCTACTGGAAATCTAAATCCAGGCTTCTTGAGTTCCATTTGCTTGTTATGCACGACAATCATCTGTCTGCACAACTCCATCAAGACCAGTCTATCTGAAGGAAACCTAGGAAGCATATAAGGGTAGCCTGGGAAAAAGCCAACCCTCAAGTATGAAAAAGACGGAAACTGCAAAAACATACAACCAAAACCATTAACCACTGACCATGCCTTGTCTGAAATTTTTCTTTGTTCCAGCTGGGGATCAAAAAGACACAAGAATACAGCAAAGAACGCATCATTCACTCTCCTGAAATGGTGAATGGAACCTTTCAGAGTTAGCTGAGAATAATACTGGTATACTGGGACTACTCTTCTATCCCCTTCTGACGATAATCCTGGAAAAATCCTCATGGAGGCTGCAATGTATACCAGGTAGGAAGTCATGAAGAACTTGGAGGTAGTGGATACCTTCGTCAGCTGATCATGCAAAGCGTTACTGATTTGCTCTCCCCAGAAAATAACCTGCTTGCCTTGGAGTATGACCTTAATGAAAGGATACATCCATTCATGAAATTGTGAAGAGGAGGACAAACCTCTTATCCTGCTGAGGAGGGTAATCAAATCACCAACTTCTTCCACAAGGTCACTTCGAGGAAAACTGCGTGGCCACCTTGACAAACCTGACCTTGCAGTTTTCAACCATTTGTTGTTGATCACTTTCTTTGCCTTCTCTGGATTCTTGTCATATTCCTTTTGAGCTTCAATGAAATCAAGCTTCAATACCTCTGTCACAGGAGGACACATGAACACCTTGTCAATGAACTCAGGATCCAACCTGATTATCACATTACCACTGGCGTCCACCACAGCTCTGATATCTTTGTTGTAGAAATGGGCACACTGAAGGACAAATTCTGTATTGTGAGCTGCCACCGGGAAGGAGGATACCAGATGAATATTACTTTCCACTATCTTCCTCATCATGGCACTGGGGTTGCTTGACTTGGTTCTCTCTACAAACTCAGCCATATCAACATGGCCAATCTCTGTATCTCTAATGTCCTCAACATTAGAATGGACTGAGGTGATTGGGAAAACACCTTGATATTTGTATTTCATCGCTTTTGCCTTCTTCGGAGACAGGTCAGTCATTTGGATGAGCTTTCACTGAGAAGAAGTCTGACATTGAACGGAGCTCCGCAAGAGAAACTGCAACAAAAGTCATGATCATGCAATCAGGGAAAATATGGGCAATCTGGGAAAATTGCATGTTGAGCGATCACGACTATGGGAATGCACTTGAAAAGGGGCTATAGTGCGAGCTGGCCAAGAATCAGAGGAGAAGCGGGTTCGGGAAAATAAAATTGGAAATTTTCCAGTGTTAGGAAAATTTGAGATATTTTTTGCACGGGCGGCAAAATTCGCCGCCCTTGCATATGGGGGTTTGGTATTATTTGCATCGGCGGCGAATTTTGCCGCCTTTGCATGTGTTGGGAAAATTTGAGTTGGTAGGAGCGGTGGATTTTACCGCTACTACATGCAAAAGGAACGAAAGGTTTTTACGCCCGGGTGGCGAAAAATGCCGATGCTGCATTTGATGACTAGGTTGTGTTTGTCGCTTTCCATGTTTGGTCGGCGAATTTCGCCGCTATCGCAAGGGAAGTTCCATACATGTCCGAGCGGCGATTTTCGCCAACAATGCATGTTTGACAGGTGTGGAGTTCAAGTGGTGAATTTTACCGCTACTACATTGCAAGGTGAAGTGAAGTCCGGGCGGCGATTTCGGCCGCTGTTGCATTGCAAGGTGAAGTGAAGTCCGGGATTCGCCGCTTAGACACGGCAAGGGTCACCTGAAACAACTGAAGGTTTGGCGAAATCGGCTGACTAGATAACAATGGCATATAGCCAGGGTTTGGGAAATCTAGGGTCGAAACCTAGAGTGGCGTTGATCGGGTTTTAGGGTGAAAACCTAGGGCAAAACCTAGGCGACAACACAAAACGAAAACCACAGACCAAGAACAACAACAAAACAAAAACAAACTTAAAGAACAAACCAAAACAAAAAATGAAACACAAAGCGTATATGATATACCTGGGAAGGAGGAGAACGGAAAACAAGAGAAAAACTTACCCGTGCTATAACTCGAAAACCCTACGTTTGTCGGCGATGAATGTGGATTGATCTCCTCAATGGCGCGATCCAGCTATATGAGGAAGGGTTCTGGAGAGTAGCTCAGCAGAGAAAACGAAATGAATAAACAAAACGTCAAAATACAATATATAACCTGCGTATAAATGCTGAAAGAGTGGCACGAGTGGCCATTAATGGCACTGCGTGACCAAAATCCCAAAAATCTTGTGCTAGCGGTGATTCCGAGTGCCAGCGCAGGAAAGAAGAAAAAACCAAAACATGCAATGATGGCGTATTTCGCCAACTTTGCATTAAAAACCAAAGAATGCATGTAGTGGCGGCAAAATTTGCCGCCTCTACATGCAAAGTGAAAGGTTTATGTAAAAGCGGCGAATTTTGCCGCTATTACAAGTTTTTTAAAAGAACAAGACAAAAGAACATGAAGGAGCGGCAAAATTTGCCGACCTTACATGTGAAATCAACAAGAGATATGCAGGAGCGGCAAATTTCGCCGCTCTTGCATTTCAAGATTTTAAAAAAAAACTAACTCTTAAAAATGACTCAAATCAACATTTTTAAACAATCTACGACTTGAATGTTCTTCGCAAATATCGAGAAACCAGTTCAAGGAGACGTCGCAAACGAGTTTCAAAATGTCAACTGACCTTGCACGAAAACGAGAAAATCTTTTCTCGATTGGGATCTTAGAGTGTAGATTCACGAAACAGACAAGTTTTCGTGCAGTTGTCTACTAAAAATGAGCGTAGCTGATTTTGAGGACAACAGGATAGAAGGAGATTAAACGATGAATAGATGTAGATGGACGAGGTGGATGAGAGGGATGATGTGAATTATTATGTGATGATATGGTTAGGAGAAAATAAATGGAAGGTGGTTAACTTTATTTGGTTGTTTGGCATAATGTAGAAGAATGATGATGTTAGATAGCTAACTCAAAAAGAATTATGAATTAACTAACTAATTATTTACATAATTTAAATCATGAGCACAAGACTTAAGAATGGATCAAATGATGAAGGATAGATGATAATGGATAATGTGTTTGTCGAATAATGAGTGAGTGATCTTGAATGTAGGTATTATGCTAATATGTGAAGAGCACCTATTTTGATATAACATGAAATATTATGCACCAAGGTATAAATACCAAGGTGACGATGTATCCCATGCATAGAGGAATGACTCAAGAAAAAAAAAAAAAGGATGCCCTAGCACATCTCAAGGAATTTGACAACCTTGATGGATACTATGATAGGACAACCAACAAACAAAAGGATGCCCCAGCACATCACATGGCATTTGATGACCTTGGTGAGTATTGTGATTGGACAAAAAATAAATAAAATGATAAACACACAAGCAAGCAAGAAAGCATGCAAAAATAATCACAAAGACAAACAAGAGTTGTTGCCCTTGTCAAGCTAAAAACTGATGATTGATTGATTGATGATGAGGATAGTGTTGTTGATGTGGGAATGATATATCCTAAGAACAACATGAGGATTGGGAATGATATATCCTGATGATGATTGATGATGATGATTAGAGTTGATCAAGTTTGCAACAAGGCTGGGAACGAAACTAATGGATGCTTTTAGATGATTTATTTAGATTGCTTGGATAGATTGGTGTAGATAAGGATTGACTGCACTTGGATTTATTTCTTTTCTTTTTGTTGGGATGGTTGCATTGGATTTCATGTGGATGGCCTTATTTATAGATACCAATAACAAGGAAAAACCAAGTCTAGGGGCAAGGATGAAAGGAGGATTGAATGAAAGGATTAAGGGATTATCAATAATAGATGGGATGGATAAGAGATTCACGATGGATGGATGGAGGGGTTCAAGGGAGGATCTCCAAGGACTGTGTCACATAGGAATAGCATGTCGCACTCTAGATATGTTACTCATGATGTTACACTCAAGGCTTGCAATGATAGGGTGGTAGGATTGGTTGTAAAATATTGGAAATATCAAGAGATGTCCAAAGAATGTTTCAACACTATGCCCCTATCCTTATCAAGGTTAAAAGCAGGAAGGGTGGATGGATTGGGGAGATGATGGGATAAGCATGTGGATATAATGGATGGGTAGGATAAGATGGGAGTGATAGGATGGGAATGATAGGATGGGAAAGGCTTTTCCCCAAGTGGGGTACTCATAGATGGTGAATTTTACGCATGATGCCCATGAATGGGTTTTCATAATGGTACTTATCCAAGGTGTCATAAGAATGGTTTTCGCCACTGAATGATTTTTTCTATTTAATTTTTTGATTTTTTGTTTTTTATATTTTTCTTTTTTTTAGTTTTTTGCTTCACTGATTGAATGTCATTGATAATTGGATATTTATAGGGTCTTCACATGGCCTTATCCATATGATATATTTGATGTAGATGCTCTTGTCATAACATGCTAATAGTGACCTATGTGGAGTAATTGATTCGTCAGGATCATAGCACTCATGTACAATCCATTGATGTTGTTGTGATCCTCATTGATAACAGAGTTGGCCTTATCCAAATGTTTATATCTTGTTAGGGTACCATCATTTCCCTTATGATAAAGTGTTTCTTCCATAATGCGATGGATTTGGGATTTGGGGTTTTTGGATTTGAGGCATGATTGGGTTTGGATGGGGGATGGTGGATGTGAAATTAAAGGTGATTGAGGGTTGTAGGCTTTAGCTGGATGTATTGGCAATTTAGATTGGTTTGCGGAATTCTTGTCTCACCATACTTGGGATGGTGGGTTATGGAGTTTGGATGTCAGATTAGGATGGTAATTAGGACCAACATTGTTATACACCTTATGTGTTGGGAGCAAATATAATCTTGAAGGTGGTGGACATCTATTATATGCAAGGTGTATCTTTCGATGTGGCTCCATATTTTGAGTGATTGCTTGATTTGGACATTTAAGACCAACATTCTTATACAATTTCGAAGGTGGACACCTATTATATGCAACATGTGTCTTTTGATGAGTGATATCTTGATTTGGATATTATGCTTTGCTTGATTTGGTTGGGCCACTTTGCTTTGGAACCCATTTTTTTTATGTGTCCTTGATTATTGGATTTAATCGCCTTTGATGTTTGATTTTGATCCTCATATTTATGTGCTCTATAATTTGGTTGGTCCCACTTGAAGGGTTTAGGATGTGTGAGATACAATTTGATTATAGGGATAATGGAGGTGGAATGATTGTCGATAGCGATCTTGCTAGAGGGGCTATGAATGGTCCCTATCTCGATGCTTTCATTGGATGAAGTTACCTCAGTGATCATTGAAGTATCACTAACACCATTGGATTTCTTGTTGGAATACTTGTATCCAATGCCTTGACCATGACTGATGTATATTGGGATAGGCTCTAGGATGCCTTTCTCATGAATGTCCAATCCTTTTCCTCGATAATTCATGCTTTTATAGATCTTGTTTGCGATAGGATACTTGTTGTGTTTGAAGCATGCTACTAGCACATTAGTGTGTTTCTAATAAGTATTAGAACTTGCTATTGTCCCATCTATGAGAAATCTTTACTTGATGAAGGTGGCGGATCCTAGTTGATAGGATGCTTGTGCTTTCTCATTGTGTACACCTTTCGTGCCTTGATAATTATTTGTGCTTGTTGTACCTTGATCATTGTTTGTGCTTGTACCTTGATCAATGTTGTTTGATATGATCAATGTCAATTACTTAATTGTCTATTCATTTATGGGGAATAAGTGCCTCATCATGGGAAGTGGGTGTTGAGGGATGATGGAAAGGACTAGTTGGATATTGGATAGGATTATTGTGGATTTCTTGATCATGGATAGGAAAAATACAGATGAGGGCATCAGATTGGTTCTCTTGATCATGGATAAGATCTTGATCATAGAGAGGATTAATGTGGATAGTTTGAATTTGATTATGAATAGGATGAGTTGGGATGCTTTGATTTTGATTTGGATGGGGACATAGTTGGGCATGCTTTCGATTTATTCTTGACATAGATCTAATAGATTGGATGTTGCAATGGGTAATTCTTTGATAACCTGTTATGCTTTGGATGGCCAATAATATGGTTGCATGATGGGTTTTGACTTAAGCTTGGGATAAGGGGTTCTTTGATAAGCTTGATAGGCATTAGATTGCATGATGGTGTTTAATCAATAAGAACAGTACTAAGATGCTCTTGTTCATGCTCAATAGGCTTGGGATTAATAATATCTTTGCATGATGGCACTTGATCTTGGACAAGCCAGGTAGATGTGGGCTCTTGGATGCTCTTAAGAGATGATGAATTGATGGCTTTCTCATGGACAATGAGCTTGCATGTGCTAGAGGGGGATGACATTAGATGAATAGAGTGATGGACGTTGATTGTCATTGATGTCAAAAAGGTGTTGAGTTGATGATGCAATGTTGTCATTGTTGATCAGAGAGATATTCATATGATCACTCATGTTGATTGGATCATGTGCTAGGATGTGTTTATCTCATTTGATGTTAGATGTTGGTCAAGACATCAGGAGGTCAGTTGTTCTTGTGTTTGGTCTTCATATGACAAGACGTTCTGCTTCACTTATAATTCATCATGATCTTCATGGTTGAGGATAATTTAGGTGAGTTCACATGCTTCACTCATACTTCATGATAAAAGGTATTCATGCTTCACCTTATGTCAGGAGATTGTTCATATGATGTTAATCATCTATATCAGGAGAATGTTTTTCATATTTCAGTTGAGTTGAATTCATAGATGTTGGCTTTGGTTGATGTGAAAAGTTTATTGGTTGGAGTTGAGTTCATGTTTGGATATCAGGGTACATTAAGAAGGTCATTCATGTTAATCATGAAGTCTTTATAGTTACATGATATATCAAAACAAGTGTTTGTGGTCAAAATAGTGTTAGTAAAATGACCTTATTTATATCTTGTTCATATCATGCTTTGAGGAAGTTGAACAAAGTTGTCAAGTGAATTGGTCATGGATTAGTGTTGAGTTGAATTCACTCACAAGGAGCTGGTTTATAATGAGTTTGGTTTATGATAATAAGTTGCATCTCATGTCGCCTATAGATCAGTTGCAGAGAACTCATCATGTTGGTTCAGTCTTTCATGTTGGCTCAGATGTTATGATGGTTCAGGGTTCTTGATAATGGATTATGCATAAGTATACAGGAGTTGATGATGGATAAGGAATCTGAAAAGATGAGCTACAAAAGTGTTGTTGTTTGGGCTCTTGTTGCATTTATTATGCAGTTAATATATTGGTTCAAACCAAAGGTTTATAGTGGTCTTCATTGTAAATTTCTTCTCCTTATATTGACCATATATATTTCATGTATTAAGAGTTGCATTTGGTTATATCAGAGCTTCTCTGATGAGTTGATAGTCCTGTAGAGTTTTTAAAAGTGTCATGCAAAAGTTATAAGACTTCATTCTTGAGATTAGGGTTTGATATGTTGATAGTGCTAAGGGATCAAAACCCTAAGTTAAATGTTTTAAAGCATATCTTATAAACTCCTAAGTAGCCCGTCACCTCTATTTGCACTTTATTTTATATTCATTTGATGACTCCCTATCGCAGGTGGTTGTAACTTAAGTTACAACATTGAGGGGCTAGCCACCATCGGGCAACCAACCCCTCCTCCTAGTCAAACCATTGCTACTACTTACTACTCATAAGCGCGTGGATGGCAAATGTGAATCAAAGGCTCAAATTTAAAATGAAGTGAGCGCGCTATCTTAGAGCAATGGCTGATATTCAAACTTGTCCTCATCACTTCTTGCAACTATTTTAACGGTCTCTGGAACGTCATCTTCTTATGACTGCAAAAATTTTGGCTTTTCAAGGCTATTTTTTAGCTTTGTAAAAGGCAAAAAATCTTGTTTTTTTAAAGTATTATTTTTTAAGGAGATTATTTCTATTTTTGACTCCATTCGTGACATTGAAAGCAAAAAGAATGGTGTTTTATTTTTTTTAAAAGGCATCATTTTAGTGAAAGATTTAATGCCTCTTGTAAGTAAGGAGTTCTATTTTCTTTCTATTTTTTACTCTTCATACAGATGGTTTTTGAGTTTTGGGTCCGAAGATAATCAAAGAGGATTTTTATTTTTGTCAAGGTAGTTGGTTTAAAAACATTGTTGAAGATTTTTTTTAAATGATGGAAGACTTTTATAGATGAAGAAAAATGGAGAGAGAAGATGAAAAGTTTTTTTAAGAGGAGCATGAAATGAAAGGTTATATTTTATTGTAGAGAAAATATGAAGAGATTTATTTGTAGCAAAGAGATGACATTATTTTTTATATAGAATTATTTTATTCTTGAAATGGTGAAGATGGAAAATGAAGAAGAGGAAATGAAAGGTAATCTCATATATAATGAATTTGCAGGTGCATTGTGGATTGATTTTTGGAGGTCTGAGATATTGGTGCAGGAGCATCTTGGGATTTCATGCCTCCATGCAGCAATTTTGTTAAATTATGCTTTAATATTGTGTCTTTGATGTAATAAGGTCAATTAAGACCATTTTATATGTGTTTGAGTCAATATTAGGTTGTTAGGTGGTTATGAGGTCATAATACAAAAATATTGTCATAGTTGTAAAAGTGCAAAAATCATGGAAGTTGAAGAGTCATCTGTTGCCATGGGTTGGTTAGACCGTTGGGGTTCCAATGGTTGTTGAAAAAACATTGTAATGGTTTCAAATATGCTCTAGGAAGGGGAGAAAAAGTGTGGAGGATGGTGGAGAACATGTAATGAAAATTTCGATGAAGAAATAAACACAATTTTCTAACTTTTACCATGGTTTGCCTATTTTCTTGATTTTGTACAGTCTGTACAGAATTTTTGTAACCTACACATGATTGTATCTTGTAGAGGAATGAATCACCTTTCATTTGCAACTAGTTTGGTGGTTTTTCATTGCGTTTGGAGAAAGTTATAGGCGATTTACTAAAAATTGTCTAGAACCCTAGTTAGGGTTTCTAGTGGACTTCAAAATGTAATTTCTCACCATTCCCATGGTGGAAAAATATAAAATCCTGTGAGATGGAGTATTTTTGTGTGTATTTACTTATTCCAAGATTGTAGGTTCTAGGGTTTTGGTTTTCATGTGTTTTGGTGATGCCCCCAATTGGTGTAGAGCAGGGTGGAGGTTAAAAACATAATCTCAAATGAACAAACTTTGCAACTTTGGAACCCTAACTTGGTTATTGTCTCACCAACTCTTCATCTTCCCTTAATAGTACAACAAACAAGGTTTTTACGGCATATCTTGCAGGAAACAACTCAAACCCATATTCCAAAAATTGTTTTAGATACCCTTTTGGGAGTTATTGAATATATCCAAAACTTAGGTATGGTTGTCTTGTAACACAGGGCTCAAACTTAGATTGTCCTTCCTTGAAGCCTAAAAATATGGGGGCAAACAAATTGAGTTTTTTAGCCATAATTTTTAGTGCAGACATGATCTCCAAATTGTAAAGGTGGATTTAGATACCCATTTGGGCTTTATACAACATACTTTAGAATTAAGGTAGGTTACGTTGTACAGAACCTTTCAAAAAATGACTTTTCTTCTGCCAATTAGACCAAAAACATAAGGAAATCTGACCTAGGGCATCACCAAAACACATGAAAACCAAAACCCTAGAACCTGCAATCTTGGAATAAGTAATACACACAAAAATACTCCATCTCACAAGATTTTAGATTTTTCCACCGTGGGAATGGTGAGAAATTACATTTTGAAGTCCACTAGAAACCTAACCAGGGTTGTGGACAATTTTCAGTAAATCGCCTATAACTTTCTCCAAACTCAATGAAAAACCACCAAACCAGTTGCAAATGAATCATTCCTCTACAAGATACAATCATGTGCAAGTCACAAAAATTTTGTACAGACCGTACGAAATCAAGAGAACAGGCAAAAATGTGATAAAAGTCAGAAAATTATGTTTATTTTTTCATCCAAATTTTCATTACATGTTCTCCACCATCCTCCACACTTTTTCTCGCCTTCCTAGAGCATATTTGAAACCATTACAATGTTTTTTTCAACTACCATTGGAACCCCAACGGTCTAACCACCCATGGCAACAGATGACTCTTCAACTTCCATGATTTTTGCACTTTTACAACTATGACAACATTTTTGCATTATGACCTCATAAACCACCTAACAACCTAATACTAACTCAAACACATATAAAGTGGTCTTAATTTACCTTATTACATCAAAGACACAATATTAAAGCATAAGTAACAAAATTGCCTCATGGAGGCATGAAATCCCAAGGTGCTCCTACACCAGATATGATGAGTTGAAGACATTATTTCAGTGTGTTGTGATTTTTGTGGACCAATATGCAAAATTGAAGACATATTTTTGTGATAATTTTGAAGGGAAAATGATGTGAACCAGTTGAATATTTTGTAAGATGTATGAGATGATATTGCAGGTGACTCAAGAACATTTTGGGAAGACATTATGAAGCACATATGCAGAGAAATTAATTTTTCAGACTAAGAAAGAATGATATGTGGTTGTGGTTTTAAATGGCTCAAATTGAAATAAGTCTTTCAGTGTTTGAGAGGGCTTGAAGTATACATTTGGCACAGGTTCAAAGACTTCAACATAGAAGATAAAGGAGTCTTGATTTTGTATTTGAGAAGGTGGTATTTGAAAAATGTATTAGTTGTATACAAAAGGAGATATAAGGTTGAATGTGTGGTAGAGAATCAGGCTAACCCCCTAAATTGTTTTCTTGTGTCCAAAATAATTGTCTGTTGCCAGTGAGGCTTGTATGGTCAGTGAGACCTCTTTGTAGCCAGTGAGGCTTGTATGGTCAGTGAGACCTGTTTGTAACTAGTGAGGTTTTTTATTAAGCCAGTGAGGCATTTCAAAGTGGTTTTTCTTCCCCTTGAGGGATTTCCACTCATCAAATCAGGTGTTATGTTTCTTGTTTGTTTTCATGTGTCCATGTGCCCTAATGATTTGTTCTTAAAGTCCTGATTCATACCTTTCATTATCATACTTGTGCATATGTGTTTAATAGATCATTGATGTATTCCTCTCTCTTTATCTTGTAAGATAAAAGGTGCAAAAGTTGTATAAGTTTATACAACACTGATTCAACCCCCCCCTCTCAGTGTTGTCCTAGACTCCAACAAGTGGCATCAGAGCATAGGTTCCCTATAGAAGTCTAACCGGCTTGGGTAGGTCTTGATAGTGGAGTACCATGGGAAAGTGTAAAAGAAATAAGGGAAGGAGAAATGGCAAGCCACATACTAGTCAAAAGACACCATCTATACCAAATTCAGATGTTGATATACAATCAGCTGATAGAAATGTTTCAGAAGTTAAGTCAGGTATTAAATTAGAGAAAGAGTTTTATGGAGTTCCTTTCTTTGATGGTTCAGACTTCTCTATTTGGTGTATTAGAATGCAAGTCTGTCTATTCTCTTTAGGGTATGGTGTTTGGATGTCAGTTGAGAATGGGTGTTTTGTTTCCTCTCAATCACCTAATGCTACAAATAACAAAGAAGCTTATGAATGTAATCATATAGCAAAGATGATTATTCTATCTGGATTATCTAATGAAGTCTCCTGTAAAGTTATGCATTGTGAAACAGCTCAGGATGTGTGGAATGAATTGGTAAGAATCTATCAAGGTGATGCACTTGAAGGAGAGGACAACTTGTTATCTGAGAAGAGTGACAATGATGGAAGACATTCACATGAAGGAGATGAGATGCAATCTAATTTAGAAGAAGAAGATCACATTATGAGTGATTATAATCAGGAGTGTGATGAACAAGAATGTGAGGTTGATTTTGAAGGAGAACTCTTGTGTGCTCTGAGTGAAATCAAGAAGTACAAAAAGGAGAACCAAAGATTAGAGTTGTAGCTACAACAAGAAAAATAATCCAAAGACAAAGCACTTTCAGACCTTGAAATAATATCTTCTGGTCTTGAAGAGGCAAGAAATCAGATTATAGGCTTAAAGAGTCATGTTGATGAATCTGACAGATTGATTATTAGACTAAAGACTGAAATTGAGGAATCCAAAAGAATAATAGATGTAACAAAGTCTGACCTTGAGGTTAAAAGAATTGAAAATTTGAAATTAGAGGCTGAAACTGTCAATCTTAGAAAAGATTATGAAGGTCTCAAGGTTCTGTCCAAGAAATATTAGGAGTTTGAAGAAAGCACAAACACGTTACATGAAATGTTGGAAAAACAAAAGTATCATAAGGACACTACTGGTCTAGGTTATGAAGAAGGAGAGTGTTCCAAAGTCAGAGAGACTCCTAGAAGGAAAATTGATCTGAGTTATTGTGTTGCTACTCTTGAAGGCAAAAAGAAGATTGAAGATGAAATGAAAACCAAAGATGAGTTTGTAAAAATGCACAATCAAAGAAGAAGTTTCAGAAGAACTGCTCCAGTAAGACAAGCATATATGTACATGTATAATTATTCATTTAATGGTTATTGTTATACATGTAATCATTTTAGACACAAAGCAGTTGATTGCAGAAGGAATACTAATCTTGTATGTTTCAAGTGCAATTCTCCTGGTCACAAAGCATATAGTTGCAGAATGTCTGGAAGAATAGCATCACCTAGTTTGAAAGGTTGGAAAAAGAAAAAGGTTGAAAAGGTTTGGAAGATGAAACCTGAACAGAAGAAAGAACCTGTGAAAGTTTGGAGATAGAAACAAAGTCAATTGAAGATAGATCCTAAACTTGTGCATCTTGCACAAGTCACATCATCAGTTGCATAAGATATAGCATGAAGTAAGGGGGAGTTGTCAAATGCTCTATCAATTACTCCCAAGAAGTTTCAGGAAGGCGATCGTTTGATGCTTGACAATATGGTGATCTTGTCTTATTTATCATGCTATTAGATTCTTGGCTGATAATGTCTACTAAGATGCTTCTCATATCAGGCTTATGAAATGAAGTTCATGTAGTTCATGATGATGTTGATAAATATGTTGATCTTTAGTATATGACAGTTATATAGGTGATTAGTGGTTCATGTTGTCATTAATGTCATAATGCATGCAAGATGTTGATGTCCAAAGGTTCAATGCACAATGAGTTTGATGATGTTGAGTGACTTGGTTTATAAATGATCCTATTTATATCTTGTTCATATCATGTTGATACTTACAAAGGTTGAGTTCTCATGATATTGCAGTTCAAAGTGTTCTTGATATGTTAGTGAGAATGTGAAGTGTTGGTTGTCAAAGAAAAGAGTTGTTCAATTCCAGTTAAGGTGTACTCAAGGAGCTCTTATCTGATGTTAGCATTTGTTGGCTGAGGAGGTTGAAAATGGAAGAAGTAAATTCATAGCACTTGTCTCTGCATTTGGTTTTGCAAAGTGTTGTTGCAGGAAGAACTTGATAGTGCGGTTAGTTTGTTGATGTGCAAACTTGATGGGCTGATTTGAATGATACAATCAAGAGACAATAGTTCTTGTTGATTGCAATATGCTTCAGATGAGGTTCTGTATATATCATATTTGACATTGTGTTGTAAAAAGTGTCTTGTGTAGGAACAGGAGGATGGTCTTCATTCTTTATCATGTCAAGATGAGCAGAAGTAGATTGGTTGGAGGTTGATTGTCCATTAAGATGTTTCCTGTTGTCATTATCATGGAAGTCTTGTCAAGGTCATCTCTAGAGTGGTCATCATATCATCATGAGTTGTGAATAATGTGATGAGTAGTCTTCATATTGGTGTTATGACAAGAAGTAGTATTGTGTTGATAATATGGTACAGTCTATCGGCAGTTTATAACAGTGGTTTGGCGCTTTGTTTGGTGAGCCTCACATGATGTTGCCCTCAGGTCCTGTGCTTCAAGATGTATGTGCTTCAGGTCAAGTTGAAGAGTTGTTTCAGGGAATTTTCAACATGGTTTTTCATATGCTTGCTTCAGGATTGTTATTTTTGTCATCATAGGTCATCACAAGTTCAAAGGGAAGATAACAGGATAACAAGAGTTTATGTCTTCAAAATCTTTATAATGCAATGTGATTATAAATGTTATGATCAAGCTTTAACATCTTTTAGTGGAGTTAAATGACAGGGGGAGTACCTTATCCTAAATGTCATTTGATGACAAAAAGGGGGAGAGAGAGAATGTGCATCATGTAGTTTTGTCATCAATGACAAAGGGGGAGATTGATGGAGGTTGATTGTCATTGATGTCAAAAAGGTGTTGAGTTGATGATGCAATGTTATCATTATTGATCAAAGAGATATTCATATGATCACTCGTGTTGATTGGATCATGTGCTAGGATGTGTTTATCTCATTTGATGTTAGATGTTGGTCAGGACATCAAGAGGTTAGTTGTTCTTGTGTTTGGTCTTCATATGACAGGTCATTCTACTTCACTTATAGTTCATCATGATCTTCATGGTTGAGGAGAATTTAGATGAGTTCACATGCTTCACTCATACTTCATGATAAAAGGTATTCATGCTTCACCTTATGTCAGGAGATTGTTCATATGATGTTAAGCATCTTTATCAGGAGAATGTTGTTCATATTTCAGTTGAGTTGAATTCATGGATGTTGGCTTTGGTTGATGTGAAAAGTTTATTGGTTGGAGTTGAGTTCATGTTTGGATATCAGGGTACATTAAGAAGGTCATTCATGTTAATCATGAAGTCTTTATAGTTACATGATATGTTAGAACAAGTGTTTGTGGTTAGAATAGTGTTAGTAAAATGACCTTGTTTATATCTTGTTTATATCTTGTTCATATCATGCTTTGAGGAAGTTGAACAAAGTTGTCAAGTGAATTGGTCATGGATTAGTGTTGAATTGAATTCACTCACAAGGAGTTGGTTTATAATGAGTTTGGTTTATGATAATAAGTTGCATCTCATGTAGCCTATAGATCAGTTGCAGAGAACTCATCATGTTGGCTCAGTCTTTCATGTTGGCTCAGATGTTATGATGGTTTAGGGTTATTGATAATGGCTTATGCATAAGTATATAGGAGTTGATGGTGGATAAGGTATCTGAAAAGATGAGCTGCAAAAGTGTTGTTATTGGGGCTCTTGTTGCATTTATTATGCAGTTAATATATTGGTTCAAACCAAAGGTTTATAGTGGTCTTCATTGCAAATTTATTCTCCTTATATTGACAATCTATATTTCATGTATTAAGAGTTACATTTGGTTATCTTAGAGCTTCTCTGATGAGTTGATAGTCCTACAGAGTTTTTAAAAGTGTCATGCAAAAGTTATAAGACTTCATTCTTGAGATTAGGGTTTGATATGTTGATAGTGCTAAGGGATCAAAACCCTAAGTTAAATGTTTTAAGGCATATCTTATAAACTGCTAAGTAGCCTGTCATTTCTATTTGCACTTTATTGTATATTCATTTGATGACTCCCTATCGCAGGTGGTTGTAACTCAAGTTACAACATTGAAGGGGTTGCCACCATCGGGCAACCGGCCCCTCCTCCTAGTCAAACCATTGCTACTGGTTACTACTCATAAGCGCATGGGTGACAAATGTGAATCAAAGGCTCAAATTTAAAATGAAGTGAGCGCGCTATCTCAGATCAATGGCCGATATTCAAACTTGTCCTCATCACTTCTTGCAACTATTTTGACGGTATCTGGAATGTCATCTTCTTATGACTGCAGAAAATGTGGCTTTTCAAGGCTATTTTTAGCTCTGTAAAAGGCATAAAATCTTATTTTTTTAAACTATTGTTTTTTAAGGAGAGTGTTTCTATTTTTGACTCCATTCGTGACATTGAAAGAAAAAAGAATGGTGTTTTTTTTTTTAAAGCATCTTTTTAGTGAAAGATTTAATGCCTCTTGTAAGTAAGGAGTTTTATTTTCTTTCTATTTTTTACTCTTCATACAGATGGTTTTTGAGTTGTGGGTCTGAAGATAATCAAAGAGGATTTTTATTTTTGTCAAGGCAGTTGGTTTAAAAACATTGTTGAAGATTTTTTGAAATGATGGAAGACTTTTATAGGTGAAGAAAAATGCAGAGAGAAGATGAAAAGTTTTTTAAGAGGAGCATGAAATTGAAAGGTTATATTTTATTGTAGAGAGAATACGAAGAGATTTATTTGCAGCAGATAGATGAGATTATTTTTTATATAGAATTATTTTATTCTTGAAATGGTGAAGATGGAAAATGAAGAAGAGGAAATGAAAGGTCATCTCATATATAATGAATTTACAGGTGCATTGTGGATTGGTTTTTGGAAGTCTAAGATATGATGAGTTGAAGACATTATTTCAGTGTGTTGTGATTTTTGTGGACCAATATGCAGAATTGAAGACATATTTTCATGAGAATTTTGAAGAGAAAATGATGTGAACCAGTTGAATATTTTGTAAGATGTATGAGATGATATTGCAGGTGACTCAAGAACATTTTGAGAAGACATTATGAAGCACATATTTTAGGGTGGTTTTTCTTCCCCTTGAGGGTTTTCCACTCATCAAATCAGGTGTTATGTTTCTTGTTTGTTTTCATGTGTCCATGTGCCCTAATGATTTGTTCTTAAAGTCCTGATTCATACATTTCATTATCATACTTTTGCATATGTGTTTAACAGATCATTGATGTCTTCCTCTATCTTTATCTTGTAAGTTAAAAGGTAGAAAAATTGTAAAAGTTTATACAACACTGATTCACCCCCCCCCTCTTAGTGTTGTCATGGACTCCAACGTAGAGTTGCATGACTCCACAACTTTGCTTTTGCTTTTGTGTTTGGGATCCTTTGCTAGTAGTCCTTGGAGAAAGATAAAATCTAAATAGGACCATTTGGATGTGTTAAGACTAAATGGTGAATTAGATATTTGGATTAGGTGATGGTTGTCTTGATGGGAAGAGTTGGAGTGCAAAGGTTGTGAGGATGGAGGATTTGTGTAGGATGTAGAGGCTAAAGTGGTGTTTCCCTTGTCAAAGGTAGCATGAGGATGACCAATAGATATTGGATTTGGATGCCAGCTGTTGCTTGTGCTAGGATTATTGGTTTATTCCTCTTGATCTACAAGGATATCATCATCATTAGTATATTCCTCTTGATCTACAAGACTATCATCATTATTATTTAGACAAAGGAGCTCATTTAATGGATGCATGGCCTTGCCTTTGATTGTGATTTCTAGCTTGGGATGGGGAAGATCATCTAATGGATGCATAACCTTTCCTTTGATTGTGAATTTTGGGCTTTGGATGAGGAAGATCATCTAATGGGTGCATAGCCTTGCCTTTGATTGTGATTTTGGGCTTTGTAAGGGCACTATGTTTGGATTGGTTGGATTCAACATATTCATCATGATCTACAAGGTCCTCATCATCATTATTGTCTTTGGATTGATTTCGATAAAAGATCTCATCAAAAGGATTCATGACTTTATCTTTGATGGTGATTTTGGGCTTGGAATGAGGAAGCTCATCTAATGGATGCATGACCTTGCCTTTGATTGTGATTTTGGATCTTGCATGAGCCTCATTTTGTGTAGGTTGTTGATATGGATGTTGGATGATATGTGAAGAAGTGGGAGGTTTTTGACATGTGTTTTGGTGGGAATTAAATAGAGGTACATGGTGGATTGATATGAGGTCATGGGATAAGTTGATATGGGATTGACTTGATGTGTGGATGGATTATGTTGGTATTCTTGATGTATTGTGTGTGATAAGGTGAATGGTGGCATTGCAAGTTGAGATGAGGTAATGGGATAAATGGGTGTGGGACTAATAATATCTTTGCATGATGGTACTTGATCTTGGATAGGCCTGGTAGATGTGGGCTCTTGGATGCTCTTAAGAGATGGTGGATTGATGGATTTCTCATGGACAACAGATTACATGTACTAGAGGGGGATGACATTGGATGAATAGAGTTGCATGACTCCTCAACTTTGCTATTTCTTTTGTGTTTAGGATCCTTTTCTAGTAGTCCTTGGAGAAAGATAAAATCTGAATAGGACCATTTGGATGTGTTAGGACTAAATGTTGAATTAGATGTTTGGATTGGGTGATGGTTGGCTTGATGGGAAGAGTTGGAGTGCAAAGGTTGTGAGGATGGAGGATTTGTGTAGGATGTAGAGGTTAAAGTGGTGTTTTCCTATCAAAGGTAGCATAAGGATGACCAATAGATATTGGATTTAGATGAAAGTTGTTGCTTGTGCTAGGATTATTGGTATATTCCTCTTGATCTATAAGGTTATTGTCATGTCATTAATATATTCCTCTTGATCTACAAGACTATAATCATCATTATTTGGACAACGGAGCTCATTTAATGGATGCATGGCCTTGCCTTTGATTGTGATTTTGAGCTTGGGATGGGGAATCTCATCTAATGAATGCATATCCTTGTCTTTGATTGTGATTTTGGGATTTATAAGGTCACTATGTTTAGATTGGTTGGATTCAACATATTCATCATGACCTGCAAGGTCCTCATCATCATTATTATCTTTGGATTGATTTTGATAAAGGATCTCATCTAAAGGATTCATGACTTTAGCTTTGATCATGATTTTGGGCTTGGAATGGGGAAGCTATTCTAATGGATGCATGGCCTTGCCTTTGATTTTGATTTTGGATCTTGCATAAGCCTTATTTTATGTAGGTTGTTGATATGGATGTTGGATGATATGTGAAGAAGTGGGAGGTTGTTGACATGTGTTTTGGTGGGAATTAAATGGAGGTATGGTGGATTGATATGAGGTCATGGGATAAGTTGATATGGGATTGATTACATTAGTATGCTTGATGTGTTGTGTGTGATAAGGTGAATGGTGGTATTACAAGTTGAGATGAGGTAATGGGATAAATGGATGTGGGAATAATACTATGTTTGCATGATGGAACTTAATCTTGGATAGGATTGGTAGATGTGGGATCTTGGATGCTCTTAAGAGATGGTGGATTGATGGCTTTCTCATGGACAACGAGATTGCATACACTAGAGGGGGATGGCATTGTATGAATAGAGTTGCATGACTCCACAGCTTTATTTTTGCTTTTGTGTTTAGTATCCTTTGCTAGTAGTCATTGGAGAAAGAGAAAATCTGAATAAGACCATTTAGATGTGTTAGGACTAAATGGTGAATTAGATGTTTAGATTGGGTGATGGTTGGCTTGATGGGAAGAGTTGGAGTGCAAAGCTTGTGAGGATGGAGGACTTGTGTAGGATGTAGAGGCTAAAGTGGTGTTTCCCTTGTTAAAGGTAGCATAAGGATGACCAATGTATATTGGATTTGGGTGCAAGGTGTTGCTTGTGCTAAGATTATTGGTATATTTCTCTTGATCTACAAGGCTATCATCATCATTATTTGGACAAAGGAGCTCATTTAATGGATGCATGGCCTTGCCTTTGATTGTGATTTATGGCTTGGGATGGGGAAGCTCATCTAATGGATGCATAGCCTTGCCTTTAATTGTGATTTTGGGCTTTGTAAGGGCACTATGTTTGGATTGGTTGGATTCTTGAACATATTCATCATGACCTACAAGGTCCTCATCATCGTCATTATCTTTGGATTGATTGAGATAAAGGACCTCATCTAAAGGATTCATGACTTTAGCTTTGATGGTGATTTTGGGCTTGGAATAGGGAAGCTCATCTAATGGATGCATGGCCTTGTCTTTGATTGTGATTTTGGATCTTGCATGAGCCTTATTTTTTGTAGATTGTTGATATGGATGTTGGATGATATGTGAAGAAGTGGGAGGTTGTTGACATGTGTTTTGGTGGGAATTAAATGGAGGTATGGTGGATTGATATGAGATCATGGGATAAGTTGATATGGGATTGACTTGATGTGTGGATGAATTACACTGGTATGCTTGATGTGTTGTGTGTGATAAGGTAAATGGTGGCATTGCAAGTTGAGATGGTGTAATGGGATAAATGTATGTGGGATGAGAGTCATATGTTGATGGGTTAGGTCAATATGATTGATGTGTTGGATGTGAAATAGTTGGGTGATTTGATGTGGATTGATATGCAATTAGTTGGTATGGAATATATGGTGGTAATTTGGGTTGGATTGGATTTGTTTGTGGAGGGATGAAGAGAAGTGGAAAGGATTGAATGAGGTTTGACATATGCAGAAATGAACTTTGGTGTGGATGGGAAAGTGTGGAAATGAAATTTATGCAGGCTTAATGGATATGATTTTTGTTGAGTTTATGTGATTAGGGATGATTTGATGTGGGAAGTGGAATGGATTAGGATTGATTGGGTTTGTATTTGGATAAGGTGATATGGATGGATGGATTAGGGGTGAAAAAACTTATTAGATAATTGGATGAATATTAGATGAAGAATGATTGGATTTGGGATGAAGGCACAAGACCTTGTTGGATTTTGATGGGGAAATTAGATTAAGGTACAAGATCTCAAATTTCAACTTGGACAAGATTTATGAATGTTTTGGATTTGAAGGATAATTCACAAGTTTCACACAAATGAAGACACACCAAGCTCATGAACACCCTAGATTATTCAAGTGGGAGTATCAATCTCCGTGGGCCTACAAATATACTATCTACCAAGTTGAAAATAGCTAGGGAATGCAAGGTCATGTACCACCTATACACCCCTTACCATGGAGGCCAAGGCCCTTCACATAGTGACCTATCTCTACAAACTTAGAATTATGGCATGAGTAACTTCCTATGGCTAATTGCTTACTAGTGCACCACAAAAAAAGATGGTCAAAAGGTCTTAATCTAGGCTATACAGGTAACTATGGGATGTCCTTGTTATACACTAGGTATGCGAGGACAAAATATGTGAAAAAGTGTGTTGTCTAAGGTATGTAATTTATCACTTTGTTGAGTCCCATATGCTTGATGTGGGCCCAAGCACAATAGCTCCACTTTTGAGGTACAACTTTCACTCTCCCCCTTTATATACCCTGTCGGAACATGTGGTTGAGGTCGTCCCCTAGGGTGATGAAATCCCTAGGTAGGCCCCCTAAAGGGAAATGAATTCCAAGTGATTTTGATGCCCAATATCACCTTATGATGTGAGGAAAGAGCATACACAACTTGGATCCTTGGGTTTAACACAACAAAAACATAAACTAGGAGGTGTTTTCGATCTCCAAGATCACATTATGGTGTGAGGAGAGAGCATAAACACCAAATAGCCTATAAAAACATAGAAACCAAAATTAATTAACCCTTAAGAATATCAAATGTGCAACTAATCTAGTAAGAAATAAAGTCTTCGACAATTAAACATGCTACACAAATTTAGTTAGTAGTTTAATAATTAGTCTTTAACAAGTGATTTGTTGCATGAAAGATGCATTAGATATTATAATTAAATCCATGAGAATATCAAAAAAAGAGTATCACATAGAAAAATAGATGTCATTATAGTGTTCTTCATGTTTTTCTATGCGATTTCAAAAAAAAATCATTATATTTCAATTTAGTATGCAAGAGATATGCACATTTGAAGCTTACAAAGAAAGTGCGAGTTTGAATGATTATACCTAAAAATATAGGTTAAATATATAATTTTCAATTGATCCACAATGTAGTTCTTTGAATCATCTTTCCAACGCCTATAAGAACATAAAAGTATGATATACCGAGAAAAAGTTACATAATTTTTTAAGAAAATGTTATTTTAGGCCTTAAAAACAATATTCACAGCCTGAAAACACTCTTCACAGCCTAAGAACACTCTTCACAGCCGGAAGCACTACTCACTGTTAGAAACATTATTCACCACTGAAAACACTATTCATCGATGGAAATAATGTTCACTATCAGAAGCACTGTTCATTGCCAGAAACACTATTCATAACCAGAAACTCTGTTCATAGACGATCGTACAACTAAGAAAATTGCCTTTTTTGCTCTGACATTAAATTAAGCAAGTTTTATATGAAAATGAGGGTTCTTGGGCCTTCCAGACACAACTGTGAGGCCCATTTTGTCGTAGGATGCTCCCAACAAAAGCTCATACCTAGATCCACAAAATAAAAAAGAGTTTTCCTGCAAGATCAAACTTACAAAAACTTGTAAACAAAGATTAGATAAGGGACAAGGGTCCCATTAGGCGTGCCAAAATGTATGCAAGTAAAATTGAAATGAAAATGTAAGACACAAACTAAAAGATTTAAATCTTACTTTCAAATATACAATTCAAACCTCTGATAAAGCATAAGGAAAAACAATAAAAAATGAATGAAATAATAATGAGATCTCACCTAAAACAACTCCTTGTTGCTCCAACAATAGTGGTTGTGCTCTAAGATTGATTTGGTTGAGATCATGGATGTCAGGTGCTCAACTTAGCAACATAAGTTTACATTCAAATTGTGGATCTTATGGCTTATGAGAGGCTAAATTTATAGATTCTTGGGAGAGATGATCAACGATGAAAACTCATTTGGATGATCAATGGATATGGTTGCTTGAGAGGATTTGGATAGATGAAAAGTTGACAAGTGTCTTTGTTCTCACATGGATCAAGAGAGTTAACAAGTCCTTTCTTGTGGTCTTGTGCATGCATGCATACAATTAACTTGTGTATGATTTAAATTATAAAAATAAATAATTAGTTAGCTAACTGCCTCTTTTAGTCAACTTGATTGGATTGACGAGTTAACTAGGTTGATTGACGAGTACACTCTTTTAATTGATTAGTTAACTAAATTGACTAATTAGTTAACTAATTATGATCGAGAGTGAAAAGTGGAATTGCATAGTGTATAATTACTTATTTAATTTAAATAATTATGTGTGCATGGATAAATTAGGAAACTAATTAATTAATTAATAGTGATTATCTAATTAATTAATTAAACATGGGATGAGACAAAATTAGGGAATTAAATAAATAAATTTATTTAATTCATGAGAATGAGGATAATGTTGGAATTAAATAAATAAAATATTAATTTTATTTATTTGAGATGGAAATTTGGAATTTAAATTGATTAATTCAATAAATTATGTTAATTTATTTATTTAATACTTAGAAGAAATGTTAGTTAATTAGTTAAATAATTAAATAATCATTTAATTAATGTTGAAAGAGGAAACAAAATAATTAAATAAATAAATAGGAGTTATTCAATTAATTTAGAGGAAAATGTTTATGTAGATGAAGTGTTGATGATAGTGGAAATGAAATAGGCAATTTTAGGTTGCTACATCAATCTTTCAAGGGAGTCAAGGCATAGGTAAGCCTGCTCCCAACTTGTAAGCTTCAAGTCCTCCTATACTGAACTCAATCCAACCTCATATGATTCAAAAAAACATATAAATGCAAGCTGGGATAGAAGGTTAGAAAGCACTCAAGATTCTTGAAAGTGCAAAAACAAACCAGTGACTAAAGTCCTTACTAGACTCTCCCTCTTGCCTTCTGATATTTGCTAATTCCTAGAGACAAGAGTAGGAGGGTCTAGACTATTTGTAAATTCCTTAAATGCAACCACCAAGTCATTCCAAAAAGCAAAGTGATGTTTTAGAAAACCTTAATTCCATCTCCTTGTCATTCCACTTAGAGATCTCACAAAGAATCTAATCCGCATGTCCTCTTCTCCAAATTGAAATTTGTCCATGAATTTTGAAAAATATAGCAACATGTGCATCCCCAACATAAAGATCATGCCCATCAAAGACATGCATCTAATTGTAAACTCTAGCTATTATGTATTGCTTATCATAATTGACCCATGAGAGGTCAACTGTTTGTAGATGGTGTCAACGGGAATGGAAGGAGACCAAACACTTAAACCATTTGGGGCAGCAGGAAGAGCATTGGACCACACTTTGGACTCAAACAGCTTGATTTGGTTTTCAATTTTTTTTTGTTACCTAATGAGTTCATTTTGATGGTATATGGATGCATGACCTTGAGAATATTTTGGAGATGAAGTATAACCACTAGAGTTGAAGTATGATGCATCAATAAAATAATTTAGGTCATACTCATTTGTATAATGCTAAGGGCTTAACTCATTAGATGGAACATAAGGAGGGGTTGCCTTATTAACATATTTAGACGTAAAGGCCATGTTTGGAAAATCATGACATGCTGAAACAAAACTACACCTCTTTCTAAAGATAATTCTTGTAAACACCTAAATTTGACCATTGCCTTTTGACATCCCCTTGCATCATCTTGTGACATATTTTCTTCTAGGTCCCTTTCATGACCCCTTACATCATTCCCATTAGTTAAATAAATTACATTTATTTAACTAATTCCTTTTATCTATTTATTCTCCTCTTGAACCAAATTAAATAAATTCTATTTATTTAATTCCCATATTCCTCCAACTAATTTAAATAAATAAAATATTTATGTAAATTAGCTCTCACATGCCACTTGTCTCTCATAATTTAAATAATTTTATTATTTAAATTATCCCACTCACATCCCTATTTTTAAACTCATTAATTGTGTGTCATAAGTACTTCCTCTCCAAAATCAATTTAAAAATATCATTTATTCCCACTCCCATCCTTATTTTAGTCACCTGTCATCCTCATTTATGGTGCGTCATAAGCACTAAAATTGGATTTCAATCCTAGCCATCCATCACATCCCTCACCCTTCTAATCTTTGCCATCCATTTGATTCCCTCTCTATTTATAAATGAAACTTTTATTTCATTTTCAAACTCTCACACTCTCTCACCAAATTTCCATGCCACGCATATCTCTCATTTCTCATTTATCTCATATCATTTTCTAGTTATGCTAGTTGTGTGAGAAACCCACAATACATCCACAAGACAAATCAATGGAGCTTGGGTGCACTCCATTCTGTCCTATCAGAAGTCTAATTTTATGCAAGGTTTGAAGGTATATTTGCATTGTTTATCTTTATGTTATTGTCCTTGCATGATTTTTAGGGTTTCATTTTGGCACACTTGGTTATTTTTTATTGACTCACATCCCTTGATCTAGCTTGCTTTTTACAGGTTTTAATAACTTTCTGTTGAAGGTTTATGCCATTTTTGGACAAAACCCTAGTTTCTAAATATTTCATCATATCTTCCAAATGGATACAATTTTTTCTACAATATTTTAATAGATGTTTGTGGATCATCTAAGGAAGCTACAATAGAAAAATCACATTTTTATCATCATATTTGCATGATTTATAACAATTTTATGTTTTTTCATAAATATGCATTTTTGTGCGCAAATTAGTGATTTTTTTAGAAATTGTTACATTTATGGAAAGATATTGAAATTATAATGGGGGTATGTTCTTTACAATTTTAATTTTGAGGTCAAATATGGTACAAAATAATCAGATCTTTTTCGACTGTAGTTTTTTCATAAATCTACATTTCTAGGTCCAAATCAGAAAAAAAATTTGGACATTTTTATATTTCTGGAAAGGTCTCAGAAAATTAGTAGTGGTCTCTTCTTTGTATTTTTATTTTTTAGGTCAAAAAAGTTTCAAAATAATCAGATCTATGTCGAGTATGTAAAAAAATGTATCTGAAATTGCAATCTTGTGATAAGCATATTTTTTATGGCTGCATTATAACATTATTTTCTAATTTTGCAGGGGTTCCATTATCATTTCTAATAAATTTTCTTGCATAAAAATTTATTTGTCCAAGATTGTCTTTTTCAATCTAACATACTTGTTTTGTAGCTTTCGCTTGCCAAAGATCAAAATCATTGAAACTACTCACAAATCTATGCATGTTTGCATGTCAAAGAAATCATTAAAACTACTAAAAAGTAGATTCGCATGTCAAAGAAATATTTTATCACTAATCTAATCACTTAGTTTAATCTAGGGGGATAGTAATTGAACATTGTTTGCTTTGCCTTCGGATTTTGAAAAGGGTGTATGCTCTCTCCTCACACCTTTTGGTGACCTTGGAGATAAAAAGCCCCTTCATTATTCTTGTGTTTATTTGTTCAATCCCAAGGGCATTATCTCACGTATGCCCTCCCCTTGCACTTTGTGTGAGCCTAGGGATCAAAAGTGAATAGTGTTCCTTCCCTTTAGGAGGCCTGCTAGGGGATTTCATCACCCCTATGGATGACCTCAACCACATGTTCTGGTAGGGTATATCAAAGGGGGGAGAGCAAAAGTTGTACCTCAATCTAGCTACGTAGTCATTGGGACAAACTTGAGGCCTCAGGTGATTCTAGACACAAGGTGAAGTGGTGTCTGCTTAACCGCTTATGCCACATCCCTTCAACAGGCTAGTGTTCATAGATTTGGGCCTCATCGTACCTTGTGTATTTGGAGGACTCCCCTAGAAGCTAGTAAAATCTTAGTTAAGACCCTTCGACTGTCATATCCTACGGTGCATCACTACAGTAGAGTAAAATAGCTCACGCTATTATCTCTATTGTTTGAGATGAAATAAACTTTGGGCAAGACTTTAGTCTCCAAGGTAAAGGGTATAAGGTGGTACATGACCTTGCATTCCCTATCTATCCAAGCAATGGTAAATGGTATCAAGGGGATGGAAATCACCATTATCTAATAGTGGAGATTGAAGTCACACTTGAGTGAGTCCATGGGATATGACACTCCTATGTGAATAATTCTAGGTTTGTTCATGTGCTTGGCATGTTTTCCTTATACAATACCAATAAAATCCACTTTAGCTGCAAAGCAATTCGCACCAATTTCCTTGTTAAGTCAAGTTAGCCATTATCTTTTTGTGTTTGTTTTTCTTTCCAAAAATCCAAAAAAACTAAAAAATCTCAAAATCTAAAAAAACCAAAATATCTCCAAAAATCCAAAAAAATCAATCTTCCAGCCAAATCTAACATCCGTCCTAACCATAATCATCCATCTAATTATCTTATCCCAATCATCTCTTTCATCCAATCCAATCCATTTTACCCTAATCATCCATATGGCACTTGAAGATCCTTATGGCTTCCACAGAATGTTTGACGAACTCAAAAGATTATATGGAAAGTATCCAGTCACTCCTACATCATCATCCCTACCTCCCATCAACAACCAATCCAATTTATCCATACCCCAGACTTATCCAACATCCACCTTACCCCAAACCTCACAAGTCTAAATTCCTAACCATGCTTCATCTTCACACATACCAAATCCCACTATCTCACAACTTCAATAACTCCTAGACCAACAATGACAAGCCCTTCAACAACAACTTCAACACCAAAAACAAACCTTTCAACAACAACAACAAACCTTTCTACAATAACTCCAAACCATCCAACAATCTCAAGCACAACAACCACAACCTTTATCCTTTCAACAAACACAACCACAATCCCAAATGTCATCCTCATCAACTTCATACCAACCTAGTCCAACCACATATCAAGCTAATCCTACCTCAACCTATCCCACTTCTAATATCAACCAATATCCACACCAATCCATACCTCAAGGTCATCCATCTATTTATTCCAACACTCCACCTCATTCCCAAATCTACCTACAAGGATATCAAGATCTTTTACAATAAGAACATGCAAGTCCTATTTATCTGTTGAACCAAAATCCAACATCTCTGAGTCCTCACGCTACCTTGACAATGAAAACACCACTTCTTCTTATGCATCCTATGTGTATCCATCATCATCCAATCAAATGCCTATCCAAGACCCTACTAGTCCTATCCCAACACCACCATGTAATCCCAATCCTAATCCATTGGTCCATCAACCTTTTAATCCATCAACCTCTTCATTACCTTCATCACCATATTCCTTCAATCCTTTACCAAAAGATGAGGCTGAGATACTTTTACAAGGGATGCTTAAAAGAAAACTCATCAAACTTCCTAAAATCAAACCATGTGAGGAAAGTACATTTAATTCCCCTAAGTACAATGTACATGACTATTGTGCATACCATAGGATCAAAGGTCATAAGACAATCCATTGTCCCCTATTTTTGGACCATGTCTTCGAGATTCACATTTATGGTTTAAAGCTTAAGCATGCCAAATCGTCCCAATCCCATGTCTCACCCCCATCATCATGCCAGCCCAATCCATCCAATCCCATTTGTCGATGATTTGTCATTGATGTCCAAGTTGGATATTGAAAAGGTACTTTAGTGTTTGTGATGATCATGATGCTTAAAGAACAGTATACAGTTATACCAAGTAGGATCATTACTAGGTTGTATGATCTTGTATGGTTGGTGAGTTGATATGTTTTAGGAGTTACCTCATGGTATGTAATCAGATGTGATAGTGGCAGTCTTTGCTTGATAGTTGAGTTAATGATTGTCCTTACCATCAGGAGAGTTGAGTTTATGATTGTCTTTACCATCAAGAGATATGTCATGAGATGATTGGTAAGGATATGTGCTCTTGTCAAGGTTGTTGATACTCATCTTGGTGTTCTCTATGTCAGTTGGGTAATCATGATTCTTCATGACATCTTGAATCATGCAGTAGGAGATCTATAGGCATACCAGTGATGAAGGTACAGTGATTAACTGTTGATATGAAAGACAATAAAGTTACATGAGTTTGGTTTGGTATGCATGCAAAAGTTACTTATTTATTCATAAAGATATTGATGAGGTTGTTAGTGGAGTTTGAAGGATTAAAGTGAGTATCTCAGGTCAGGATACCTTTCATGTCATTATGATCATTTTCATGTTGAGTTGATGAGGTTGTCAGTTTGATCAAAAGTTGCTTGTTGTTGTTGATGAGTACATGCTTCTTTATGTCAGTGCTTTATGACAAATTGCTAATGGTGTTGATTCAGCGTATAGTTGAAGGCTTGAATTGTCTTCATGACATAGTATGATCAGGACATAGCCTAATTCATGGTGTATATGATGTTCATACTTTCTTGGAATAGGAAATATTTCTCTGTATTTGCATCAGCATATCATGATCTTCATATCATGAATTTATCTTTCAAGGTGTTCTCAAAATGCTTCACGGAATTGGTTCAATGCAAAGAATTTGAGTACTTCTTGACAAGGTAGCTTGGATACAATGTTGCAAATCCTCAAAGATATAGTTGAAGGACTTGAGGAGTTGACTTGAGAAAATTGATCATCAAGCTTCTTATTCATACTTTAGAAGAAGTGTTCCTCATAATGTTCATGCATGGTGTCAATGTCGTTAGGGTTTGAAATTAATCTACAAATACTCTAAACCCTATACCTAGTGTTAAACCTAACCATCAGAACCTCTATGTTACTTTTATTTTAAAAATTGATTGACTTGCTATTACAAGTCATAGTCATTTAAGGTGACCTGTCTGAGGGTTTATATTCCATCTAGTTGACCGGCCCTTTGTCTAGTATAACTGTCTCCTTCGGTCACTGTTATGAAGCTCGGGCGCTAGATATAAATCAAAGGTCATCATTTGAAGTTAAATGGGCACGAAGACTATGATCTAATGTTTATATTTAAACTAGTTTAAATTACCAACGACTTCTTCCCTTGCACAAAATTGACGGGTAGTTCATTAAAGAGTTGCTCCAATTGTGCCCTAACTACTTCTAGTTAGTTGTTTCTTCTTCACCGAGGGCCAGAGAATTCAATTTAAGGGTCTATACGAGTGTTGGGGAGTATATGGATGTTGTTTTGTGTTGAAGATAGGGAGATCTACAAGGTGATGCCACAAAAGTGATATATGAGATAAGATAGTGGGAGATTTGTTGATGTGACCTTGATGGAAGTACATGTATACAAAAGACTTAGGCTCATATCTACAGAGTAGGGATTTTGAGGGTAAATGTATGTTGTATCAATATTGTCATGATCTCCAAAGGATGGTTCTATAGAGCCTTTCAATTGTATACAGATTTGAAACTAGATGTGCTTTTAAAAACAAAACTTCTTGCAGACATTGATAGTAAGTGAAATTGACGTAGTATGTTGTCTTGGAATTTTTATTTCTATTCAAACTAGAGATAAAGTAGTGATTTTTCTGGAAATAGAGTAACCCTTTAAGTTTTGTTTATTTCTTCTAAGTTTAATGAAAGTGATGTATGTTTCTAGTGAGGCATATTATGTTTCCAATGAGGCATATTATGTTTGCTAGTGAGGCATGGTATTTTGCCAATGAGGCTTAACGAAGTGAATTTTCAAGAGTGGTTTTTATCCCTATAAGGGTTTTCCACTCATAATCCATGTGTTATGATTTCTCTTTATTGTGTGTTAATTTGCATTTGATAAGTCATTCTTGTTCAAATATCTTTCTCTGATCATTGTGATTCACTCATCATTCAAAGCCTAATTGTTTGAAGTGTCTTGGTTCTCTCTGCATTATCAGTCAAGTGGTTTAATAGGTGAAAAGTTTGATTGTTTAATAGACCATTGATTCACCCCCCGCCCTCTCAGTGGTCATGTACTCCAACACCATTATCCCTCCATCTAATCCTAATCCATACAATCCCATTATCCCTCCACCTAATCCCAATCCTAATCCTAATCCATCCAATCCCATTATCCCTCCACCTAATCCTAATCATAAGCCTATAATATCCACCCTTATTATCCATCCATTATATTGTTCATCCACCCATACACTTATGAAGGATGTGATCCAATGGCTATTAGCAAGGAATCAACCATCTCCATGTCATTAAACACCTATCATTAAACCTATCAAAGAGCCTTCAAACACCATGACTATTCCTCCAATCCCATCATGTAGTCCACAACCTATCAAGCCTCTTGAAGAATCCCTTACCATAAGTGCAAGTCAAGATCCATCATATAGTCATGTTGTTGATCATCTAGAGCCTATCAAGTCTATCCAAGAGTCTTCCACTCCCATTCAAGCAAACCAAGAACTATGTCAAGAGTCTAGTCTAAAGCATGTGGAAACATCAATCCCTCGTCCTAATCAAGATCTAAACACCCTATCTAATTCCATTCCTGATTCCATTCCATCATATGATCAACCTATCCATAACCTATATATTTTCTATGATTAAGATATTATCTATGATCAAGACCCTATCCATGATCAAGAAATCCAAATTCCTCCTATCCATAATTCACTTAATCCCATCCATAATCCCACCACTTCCAACACTAGTCCTATCCATCATCCAACAACATCCATTTCCCTTGATGAGACACTTGGTCCCTAAGAAAATATAGACAATCAAATTCTTACTGAGCATAATGTTGATCAAGATCCTCATGATCCTTCACCATCCTCTATTGATTCCATTCCAAAGCCATCATCCTATCCTCTTGGATCCAACACCTTCATTCACGGTGGCTCTCTTGTAGGAGATAAATAACTTCTATCCACCACTTCACCCTCCCCATCTAATAATGGACTCGCATCTTATGTCCTAAACAATAAACATCACATTGCACATCGCATGCTCCAAAACATGAATTACCATGGCAAAGGCTTAGGCCTTCATGAACAAGGTATTTTAGAGCCCATATATGTCAAAGTTCCTCCACGATCGCATGGTCTTAGCTATAGACCCCAAGGAAAAAAATCCCATGATGTTGGCACCACCTCCATGCCTTCCAAATCCACCTCTTTCCATCCTAAGCCCCATGCATCCCATTGCACCACCAAAACATATGTCTCTATCCCTCTTCCATCGTCACACAAATCCCAAATGCATGTGACCATACACCTTCATCCATCTACTTTACCTCCACTTCTCCCAATGCCTAATATCCCCATCCTCACATCCCCTTATACTTTTATCCACAAATCCACTAATCCCTCCATCCACACATCCCATTCCCTTAAATCCCCTAACATTCCTACTCATGATCAACAAATGCACACATCAACCAAACATGAAGTTATGACAACCCCCATGAGATTCAAAAATAGAAATTTGGATGTCTCCTTACATAAAGCAAAAAATCCTAAAAATCCTCATGCCATAGGGCACCAATGCAAAGAATCAAAGCAAAATTCATCCAAAAGGCTACCCAATCTCACACCTCAAAAAGAAAAAGCAAAAAGAAAAATGGTGTGGGTCCCCAAGCAAAAAGTACTTAATCCAAATGGAGCATCCATAATCCAAAGATCCCAAAAATCTCACTCCCTATCACAAAATCCTGCAATTCCTAAGACTATTTGGGTCCCAAAATTACTAAATCAACCATCCCCTAAGCAAACATCTCCATTACTCCCAACTCCTCCTTCCATTCAAAAGTTTCAAAATCCAATTCAGTGTGTGCAACCATTCATCTTGGTTCCTTTCCATTCCACAACATTCCCACATACCTCCATCTCCCCATCTTCTATCTACTATCCTGCATATTTCCCCCATCATCTCCCTATGGTCCATGCCTTTGCATAATCCACATCATAATCCACAATTCTTCCCTGCATGATCCACTATCTACCTACTCCATGTCACATCTCATTTTGGATTTTATTTATAATTTAAATTATGGGACATTTTTACTACAATTGTTTTACTATTGAGTGATTCCACATGTGTGAAAGGTAAAATAGTTGATATTTAAAATGCATAAAAATTTGAAAGTCAATTGATGAACAATTATTATTAAGATTATGGATGTATATCTTGTCGTGCTTCCGCTATGATTATAAGGACTAACCTATTAATGGAAATCTAAGTGTGACTGAGTACAGGAAGAATGTCAAAGACAAGAACATGGTTGAGGTAGAAATGTTCTAGCCACTAGGAAAGAGTTGGCATGATGGATAAACCTAATGCATGCACACACTCACTTAGCTTCATGTCATATTACATATTTGAGTGGCTTTATCTATGCATCATTATATGGTTACTAGTCATGTTGAGCATTATATGGTTAATGGATGTGATTGATGGTTAATGCTTAGATAAATATGTGAATTTTGTTGCTACAGTATATTCATTTGAATTGCATAAGTTAGCCATGTATTTATATGTTCTTTTGACTTAGATTTTTTTTTGGTCGATAAAGCGCCAAAGGCGCGATTGTATTGATTTATCATATAAAATCTACAAAAAGTTACAATCTGGCTGAGAATCTCATAAAAAGATTGAGCACACAGCCCCATCTATAAAAGAGTTCTTCAAAAAACCATACGATTTGCTATTACATATCGAGATATCCCAACAAAAAGAAATCCCCGGAAACACAAATTAACCATCATGATAAAAATCATCAGCCACTACCATGGCCACAAAGCCTTCCAGCCAGTCCTGTGACTCTGCCACCACCATGCCGATAGCATGTTGAATGAAGTCACGCCCTTGCAATGCCCAAATACGATGATGCCACAACTTCTGCCTAGCCAGGTCAAGAAGGAAAGGAAGACACTCCACATTCACCTCAAGATCCAGAAACTTAGGAAGGTCACTAGCCCGTGGGATACCAGCAGCTAAATCCACAAATACTGCAATCTCAACATCCCCTTCTAAAATAGAGTCTTCAAAATGTTTGTCTAAGACAGACCAAAGCATCAAGTTTCAGCATGCCCAGATCAAAGAGAGACATAAGAAAATAGGATGAAATGTCAGTGTTCACTCAATACCTATCTATTGAGACCAGGAAATCTTTGCCCAAGATCATCTTCACAGCCTCCAAAAAGAACTTATCCTTGATTTTGCAAATGCATTTTAGGTGAAGATCTGAAATGTTGCCAAGAAAGGTTGCTTGTCTACAAGAGCTCTTGAGGCAAATTGGAGTATCCATTGCCTCCAAACTTTCAAAACTATGAAAAAACACCAACCACTCCATCGATTAAATAGACCCCTATGAAAGAACACTAAATGCTAAAGGCAAGTGAATTAAAACGAAGACTGCAACTTCGGCCTTCGCGTCCCTTCACATCCTTCATACCCCTGTAAGGACAAAATCGTTAAGCGAAGGAATGATGAAACTGCCAATGAGGGACGACAAAGTACCAACCATCTGCCAACCAAATACACACGAGGGAGCAATAAAACTGCCTGCACTATGCTTAACCCACATCGTGGCAAGCTGACGGCCCACCATCTTGTTAAAGATGTGCCAAAGGTTTTGAGGGGGTCAAGAGGCATCTGGTTGATTAAGAGAATTAAACTTGACACCATCAGCTCCCCGATTGGCCATGTCATCTGCTTCTAGGTTGGCCTCCCTAAAAACATGGTTAAGCGTGACCTCATAAAAAAATTAAAAGTTCCAATGCCCACTCCAACAAAGCTCTCAACTTCCAATTAATAATTTGACCCAACCTTAAAGCATTGATAACCAGGGAAGAATCTCCTTCAACTACCAACTTACTAACAACCAAATCCTTATAGAATAATAGACCATAAGTTAGAGCCTAAAATTCTACAACATTGTTTGTATCTTCCTCTAAAGGTATAGCCATTGTTTTTGACAAGCTCCCCGGACCAACTTCTAACCACACATCCTACTCTTGAAGGACCCAAATTACCTCTCGAGGCCCCATCAAAATTAAGTTTGAACCAAACCCTAGCTAGAGTAGACCACTTAGATGCCCTTCTAGCCACCACAGAGGCTTTCTCCCTAGACCCAACATGTGCAGGAACCTTCAGGCCATGCCACCTAAACCTCATTTGATCATCCCATTCAAAAAAGGTGCTAGACTGCCCCAAACCCTTACTTGACCAGCAGTTAACCACTTCAACTATAGTTGCTTCAACTATAGTTGCTTCAACTATAGTTGCTTCAACTTTGTTTTTAAAGGAAACTACATGCATTTCCTTGTCATCAAAGATCCGACGGTTACGTTCTTTCTCGATCTCCCACATTAACAATGAGGGACTTGTGATCTAGAGGCTGCTTAGCAGGCCAGCCTTTGGCCTAGAGGGCTAGGAGAGAAACAAGCTCAAAATGTCATTAGGCAAAGCAGAGATCCAGCCTAACTTGGCACAAAGACAACGCCAACACCCCTGTGAAAAAGGACATCCTAGAAAAAGATGATCAACTGATTCCTCTGCACCCCTACATAAAACACACCAAGAGGGGCCCTCAAAACCCATTCTTTGGAATTTTTTAGTAGTCAAAATTCTTTTTTGAAGAGCTGCCCAGACAAAAATGCCAACTCTCGGGACACAATGCTTATTCCAGCATAATGAAATGGGCAAGTTAGAAGAAGCCATATCAACAATGTCAGCTGCCACTCTATACCCATCCTTAGCAGAGAAAGAACCGCTTGCCAAGCTTGTCCAAATAATTCTATCAACCCCTCTTCTAAAGATCAATTTCCTATGGGCCAACTCTCCTTTTAAAAGGTTGACTTCATCATTCGGAATAGCCAATAGAGAGAAATCTTTCCGTTTCCACCCAATAGCTGGATCATCCTGCAAGAATATCACATAATCCTTAACCCTAACCCCCTAGAGGCTTTTGAGATGCCCTTTGACATGAGCCACATCTAACACATTATCTAAACTGGGGAAGCCCTCCCAAGAGTCTTCCCAGAACAGGGCAGAGCTACAATCTTGAACATCCCAAGGTACCAAATCTAAAATAATCTCTATGCTCTTCCGTATAGAGTTCCAAACCCTAGAACCTTTGGGAGGGTGAGCAATCTTAACAATTTCTAAAGCGCCATTGCTATTTAGGTACTTGGCTTGCAAAATTTGCATCCATTTCAACTCAGGACTTTGAACCATCTTCCAAACCAACTTTGCCCCTAGGGCCTTATTTTGATGAATCAAGTTTCTAAGACCGGAGCCACCTTTGTCTTTGGGCCTACAAACTTTGTCCCAGGCAATTAAAGCCAACTTGTCTTTCTCTGCTCTCCCTTGCCAAAAAAAATGTCTCATTTTGCCAATCAATTCATTGTTATCCCCCATAGTGATAGCCAAGTATGACAAAAGGTAGATGGGAATAGAAGACAAGATTGATTTCAATAGGAGTAATCTGCCTGCCCAAGAAAGCCACCTTCCTTTCCAAGAGTTAATTCTTTTCCCCAACTTATCCTTGAGAGGATCCCAAAGATTGGAATTTCAAAGGCCCTTATCCAATGGTAATCCTAAATATGCACAAGGCAAAGAACCCTTCATAAATTTTAAGATTTACAAAATAGCTACTTCCTTCCTTGGAGGAGTTGACAAGAAAAAGAGTTCTAACTTGGATTGATTGACTTCTTGCCCAGACGCTAATGCATACAAATCCAAGGTATGGAGAAAGACATGAGCCTCCATCTTCTTAGCTATACCAAACGGCATGGTATCATCTGCGAACTGTTGATGAGAAACCTGAATATTCCTTGCCACAACAATGCCTGAAACCTGATTCAACCTTTGTAAGTTGCTAAGAGCCCTCCCCATAGATTTAGCCATTATGATATATAAAAAAGGTGAGATTGGGTCACCCTGCCTTAGGCCCCTGGAAGCCTCAAAAAACCCTTCAGGAGAGCCATTGATAAGAACTAAAAACCTAGGACTGGCAATGCATTCAAAGAACCAATTAATCCATTGCCTATTGAAACCAAAAGCCTCCAAGACCTTACACAAGAATCTCCAATCCACTTTTTCATAGGCTTTCCTAATATCTAGTTTGATAAGCATGCCAGTGGCTTTGGTATTCTAAAGTGTATGGATCACTTCCTATGCAATAATTACCCCATCTAGAATAGATCTACCTAGGACAAAACTTGTTTGCTCTTATGAGATAATGCTAGGAAGCAGAAGTTTTAATTGGTTGGCAATGACTTTTGTCATTAATTTATACAAGGTATTGCATAAGGAACTAGGTCTGAAATCGTCTAACTTAGACACTTTTTCTTTTTTAGGCACAAGAATAATGAAAGTATTGTTGATTTCCTTTAAAAGATAACCCAAGTTTATGGCCGCTTCTAGAGCCTCTGTAAGCTCTTGGCCAACTATTTTCCAACAAATTTGAAAAAAGCTAGCTGGAAACCCATCTAGACCTGGGGCTTTATCTAGATGTAGCTGTTTAAAATCCCTTTTAACCTCTTCCAGGGAAAACTTAGCATTAAGGGCCTTATTGTTATGATGGTTTAAGATCTTTGGGATGTGCTGCAACAAATCTTTCTGAGATGCTAGACTAGAACTCTCACAAGGATTCAATAAAGAACTGAAGTAATCCATAATATAAGATCTCATTTCTTGATCACCTTCAATAACAGAGCCGTCTTCCTTTTCTAAACTGTGAATCCTGTTGACCCCCCTATGCTGTTTGGTTATATTATGGAAGAATTTTGTATTCTTATCTCCCACCTCTAACCACATTTCTCTAGATTTTCGCTTCCAGAAAATTTCTTCCTTAGCCAAAATATCCTCATAATCAGCCAATAACTCCTTTTCTCTAAAAAAATTGGCCTGCGACATCCCAACATTAATAACCTCTTCATTCAATTTGGAAAGATTACCTTCTACCAGTTCTTTAGAGTGCAAAATATTCTTGAAATGTTGCCTATTCCATTCAAGGAGGCATTGCTTGACATGTTTTAATTTGGATAAGAAGCAAAACAATTCAGAACCCTCGAAGACATCCTCCCACCATAGATGCACCAAGGGAAGAAAATTTTCATCCTTTGTCCACATGTTCTCAAATTTAAAGGGAGACTTCAAAGGCTTCCTATCCTCTGCAAGGCTTAACATTATGGGGAAATGATCTGAGCCTAAACAAGGGAGGATGGATGCTTTGAGAACATGAGGAAAGGAGGATAAGTCACCCCCAAAGAAAAACTGATCCAACTTCTCTGCAATGTTACAAAAACTAGTTCGCCTGTTATTCCAAGTAAAAGCTCCTTGCCCTAAGTCAATTTCTAGCAAATTATTTATGTGAACCCAGTCACTAAAGTCCTTTTATGATTGACCAACCTGACATATGCCACCCTTTTTGTCCCAACTATGTAAAGTAGCATTAAAGTCACCTCCAAAGATTGTAAAAGGAAAAGGGTTAGCACCCACAAAACTGTCTAGGGCTGACCATAAGTCTCTCTTATTAATACAAGAAGAAGGCCCATACACATTAATTAATAGGCAGTTTAAAGTAGAGGATAAAATATTAAGTCTGCCTCCCATCCAGTGTTTACCAGAGCCAAGGAGCTCAAAGGACACTTATGTCAGATTCCATAAAATAGACAAACCCCTAGAAACCCCGACCACTTGCTCTGAGGCTTGGTTCTAGTTTCTCATACTTGCAACAGAAACCTCCAATTCTTTGTTGCTCAATTTAGTCTCTTGGAGAAGAATAATTTCTGACTTAGCTAAGTGAATCCTCTGCTTAACCAAGCGCTTCTTGTTAGGGGTGTTTAGACCCCTAACATTCCATGATATTGTCCTCATGGCCCTTTGGGAAGGGGTGTTCCCTTTCCTGAATCCATTAGCGATGTTAATTTCAACTGTCCCTCCTCATCACCATCTAAGCTCCTCAGCTCAATCAGGGACTTCCTACCAACTTTTTTGTTAGAGCAGCTCCCAAAGTCTAGTTTTGATGTATTAGAAGCAATTTGCTAGAAACCCAACTTGGTTGAGTTTGTTTGCTCATCACCCAAAACAAATAGGGCTTCATTTTCTTTTCTCTCAAGTTTACCTTCCTCCAACAGCTCCTGCAAAAGTGCTTGTCTATTGATTTCTAGTCCTGAATTGAAAGCCGACCCCTACATCTCAAAGCCAAAAGAATTGTCGAAGAGTTCTAAAATCTCGCTTACAATACCCACTTTGGATAACTCCTCCCCCTCCAAAAAAATTGTAGTCTCCTTGTCTGGCGATTTATCTTTAGCTCCCTGAAGTCAACCCTCATCCAAGAAGGCCAACTCAATAGGGCCACCCTTATTGACTACTGAAATCTGAGACCCTGAACCCTCCAGTTCTATATTGATATCTTGGTGAAGAAGCTTTGTTTCTTGTAATAGCTGTCTGAGGTCATCTGCAATTTGTGTAGGGGATGCATGCTCCTCAATAGGGCAATGATTAACAATATCTGTATTGACTACCAACTCTAAGTCCACTTCAGAAGCTTGATCAACACCCATAGCCTCTTGACCCAGAAGGCCCTAAGGCTGCCGAATCCAGCCTAATATCCTTGCTCTATTCTTGTTGTTGAGAAAAGACATTAACTTTCTCCAAATCACTTAACCTTGAACCTCCAACGCCTATTTCTTTACGAAAAAGACATTTCTGGGTCTTTTTCCTTGAGCCTCTTGAAACCCTCTACTTCCATCTCCCCAAAGAAGAAAGAATCTCCAGTTGCCCATAAGACCCAACAAATGAGTCTATCTCAATCAAAACATTTGGATTTGACCCAACCCTTCCATTCACAAAGTCTTCATCAATCCCTAGGCAAGGACCCAAAGCATCCCCTATTTTGAACAGAGCCTCTACACTCCAATATTCCAACGGAAGCCCATCTAATGTCAACCATGTGGGTATCTTCTTGATTTCATATTTCCATGGGTCAAAGTTTGGTTTCCAGTTTAAGCAATGAAAACTTGATCCATTGAACAAAATGGGGTTTCCATACAATATTTCATGTTTCAAACCCTGGTCTATACATTCTATCAGAAGAAAGGAGTTAGGAAGTGGTCTTGCACTAACCTTATTTTCAAAAGTATTATTGCACCAGTCTATCTCCTCTTGCAGAGAACCATCCTCCCCACACCATTTAGCCAAAAGGGCTCTATCCTGCAACTGAATCATCCTAGGAGTAAAGGTCTTGGCATGGAGTGAGAAAATATTACTGCCTCGAATCTTTTGGTTGACAATTGTGCGAGATGGACCTCGATCCAGATCTATGCGCCCTTATCTCACTGGCTACCAAACTTTCGCTTTTTCTTTGTTCACCCACTATAAACGCTCGAAATCTGGACCCACGACTTTCCTACAAAAAACCCAATGGAATAGCATTGGCTCTTATCAATAAAAAGGGGGAACGACGCTATGCAAAGAGAGGACAGACCTGCAGATTCATCCCAGAACCTACAAAACCCCTCTGGTGCCAAGGTCACGACATCCCGCTCTTAACTCATATATTTTGAATTATTATTTGATAGGTAAATATTCTTTTGACTTAGATTTAATAGAATTGTATAAGTTGAATTCAATTTGATTTATTTATATTATTTAAAGAGTTTATCTATTTATATATATATATACAATTTAAATTAACAAATATCTATATATTATGCTCCTCCATGAAATGATATTTTAGATAGACTTAAAATAAGCATATAAATTTATAGATACATATTTGTAATTTAAAATATATATAAAAACAATATATAATTATATAAAGATATAAGCATTATATTATTTCTTTTATTTATTTATTTTGGTAATTAATTTCTTTTAGAAAAAGAAATAAGTTAAATTATTTTAATTTGTTAATTTATTTAATTATTGAATGTGCGTGTCTATTTTAAAGATTTAGAGAATCAATTATTAAATTTATCATATTTGTGAATTAGAAAATTATATATTCTAATATTATTTTTAAGTAAGATGTGCATGAATATGAATAAAGTCATTTTAATATTATTTTTCTTTTATTAAGAATATAATATTATATTTTGCTTTTTAGGTTTTGAATAAAATAGGAAGAGTTATTAAAAGAAGAGAAATAGTTTTTTTCATTCTTTTTTTGTTATCAATTTTATTATGGAAAGAAGAAGAAAAGAAAACAGGTTATTGAAGCTAAAGGATTTGAAAGTGTTTTTTTGTGAAGAATTGAAGGATTGTTGTGCTTTTTGAATTGATTGGTTCATCTCCATTATTTTTACCAAGTTGCTATAAGGATTGAGGTAGGATTCTTGTCATGAAAGGCTTTAGCAAAGATTTACTTTGGTTAAAAATTGAATATAGGATTATGTGAAGAAATTATGATTTATATGTTTCTTGTGCAAAAAGAAAGATTTAGACAAATTATAGTTTCATTGATTTTGAAGATTATAAAAGAATGGTTATTGAATTGGATTTGTTCGGAATTCTTAAAAGTTAGTAGGAATATTTGATAGGTTATTTGATCTGAAAATGATTTTTAGAATATTGAAATATTAATTTCTTGTACAGGAGAAAAAAAAAATAATAGAAGACTTGGGAAGAGATTGAAAAGAAAAATAGTAACCTATCTTAGTTTAGACATATCTCTTAAACTGTGATATGGGTATTTCTAATTTCTAGATATATGGTTTTAAATTAGGGATAAACTTTATCTCCAATTTTTATGATTTCATATTTTGATGTAGAGGACTTAGGGTAGTTTGAGGATTCCACAGATTGACAAGACCTTCCTTGAACACTCAAGATCCTAACTCATGGATCAACATGAAAAAGTGGGAACAGCAGTTAGTTTCCTTGAAAACACCATGTAAAGGCTTGTTTTGAATTCCATAGGACACATCCAAACCATTGGCTAAGGCTTGACAAGCTTGGACTTGGGACTTCCTTCTTTAAGCCGCTAAACTCCTTGTAGCCCTCCAAATAGGAACAGTCAGCAATAACTTTTGATTGAGACCTTGACTCCACAAGAACAAACCAATTTCAAATACCCTTTCTGGAGACCTTTTACATATTTAGAAATGGGTATGTGTTGTTTTGGAAAGAATGCCCCAAATAATGACTGTCCCTAGTAGCCTAAAGCCCCAATTAGCCCAATTTTACAAAGGGACCCCTACAAATATCATTCACAGAACCCAACCAATGACTAGAACACTTAGGAATCATGCCAAGACCAAGGATTTTGTGGGTTTTGGACACCTATAGTTGACTGTACCTTCAAATGCATATGTGGTTCCTTAAATGGCTTAATACATGAGGATATTAAGCCCTCCTCATCAAAATTCTGCATCTGCCAACTCCCTCTTCTCTGCAAACATTCCAATCAACTAAAATATGAAGGAACACATCCATCCCACTAGTCTTGTGGCACTGAGAGACAATGGGATGGTTAAAATTCCATTATTTTGGCAAAACCCTAGGTTAGGGTTTAACAAGACAGTTTTAGAAAAACCCTTATATCTCCCTTCTACAAAGATGTCAACACACCTAACCAAATTCAAATGATAGACAATTCCATGCTCTAGCCAATCAGATCATGAGGAGATGAAAACAATTCTGTACCTTTGCAGAGTATGGCCTGGAGCAGCGTTTGAACTCAAGAAATGCAAGTTTCCAGTGATCAGTCCAAGAAGAATAGATGTAACTCACCCCCTAGTCAATGTCAATGCCTCAAAGTGGATTCAAATGAAATTTAATTCATCATACTAAACATTCCAAATGTTTGGAGGTCATGACACTTCCGTACTTGAAGATGGTACGAACTGTTTTAACAGAAATGCAGGAAAAATACAAAGAACAACAGAGAATTGGATTTTTATTGCTTGAAACTTCTTCCACACTTGCCACTAGTCCATGAGGGTGTCTTAATAGGTTTACATCTTCCTCCATCAATTTGGGGTGGGTTGGAAACAAGAAACCACCCTCAAACTGCCCAAAATTGTCAATTAGTATTGTGTTTACAATATGTATTAGGGGCAGATTATAGTTTAGACAAAACTACTGCCTCAAACCCCTCTAAGATCATATGTTATGTCATAATTGGCCTTTCTAGAATGAAGACAACATATCTCTCCATTTTGATACTCATGGAGGATCTACCATTGTGGACTTGACTACGTACACCAACTACTTGGCATCAAGGCCTTACAAAATGACTTCAATACAATTTCAAATGGTCATAAGACCTTATTACATTCTTCAAATGGTCTTCAAGACCTTATTGACACTCAAAGTAAAACTTGGAATAGGCCTCTTGGCCCATTGGTGCCATGGGTTCTCCTGTACCATACTCCCAGGGTGGGAAAGAACTCAAGTCTCTTGAGGAAGTAGATCAGTAAATGTGATCCTGTGCTTCAAGATGTCTTCTTCACTCATCCAAGTGGCATCTTCAGCAGGTAGGCCACTCCATTTGACAAGGTACTCCTTGTAGGTCTTCTTTCTAGTCTTCTTGATTACTTTTGTGTCCAAGATGCATTCTAATTTCAAGGGTTGATTAGGTGGGAGAGCCTTAACCCATTCCTCATCTCCTGCTGCTGTCACATTTGCCTCTGAATCTGCATCATTACCACCTTTGAAAGGAAACAAATCTGAGACATTAAAGATAGGAGAAATGGCCAAGCCTTGAGGAAGCTCAATCTCATAGGCATTGGACCCAAATTTGTGTACAATCCGGCAAGGACCTATCTTCTTCATGAGGAGTTTGGTTGGCTGCCCCTTTAGAAGTCTTTCCTTCTTCAAATGTACCATGACCAAATCCCCAACCTTGTATTGCACATCTCTCCTTCTCTCATTGGCTTTCTCCTTGTACTTCTCATTGTTCCTTTGAAGAGTTTCTCTTACATTATCATGGATGTCCTTCATGGCCAATGCAAAGTCTTCACCTTAAGCACTCTTCCTCTCCAATCCATGTAAATCCCTCAATTCAAGAATGCCTCTTGAGTGAACACCATAGACAATCTCAAATGGACCCCTTCCTATGCTTCTATTGGTGGAGTCATTGTAAGCAAATTTAGCTTGAGGGATGATCATATCCCATGCCTCTCCATGCTGCTTTGTAAGACATCTAAGAAGATTTCCCAAGGACCTATTCACTACCTCAGTTTGGCCATCAATCTGAGGGTGATAGGTTGAAGTGAATGACAATTGAGTGCCCAACTTCTTCCATAAAGTATGCCAAAAGTGGCCCACAAACTTTGGATCCATGTCAGTCACAATGTTAAGAGGCAAACCACGGATTCTAACAATTTCTTTGAAGAACAAACCAGCAATGTGTGAAGCATCATTAGTGCATTTACATGGCAAGAAATGAGCCATCTTACTGAATCTATCCACCATAACAAAAATGCCATCAAAGCCTCTTTGAGTCCTAGGAAGACCCAAGACAAATCCATGCTAATACTTTCCTATGGCCTATGAGGAATAGGAAGTGGCTGATATAGACCAACATTAGATGATGTTCCCTTTGCTCTTTGACAAATACTACAACCCTCAACAAATTTTTTGATATCTGTTGCATTTTAGGCCAAAAATAAAACCTTTTCACCTGATCCAACGTTTTGTCTAGCGCAAAGTGACCTAGTCCACCACAATGTTTTTCCTTTATGATGTTCTCCCTCATGGAACACCTAGGAACACATAATTGGCTGCCTTTGAACAACAACCCCTGCTGCAACAAAAACTCAGAAAAATTAGAATGATAAGAGTCAAAAAATTGTGAACAAACTTCATATACCTCCTTGAAATCCTCATCATCCTTATACATATGTTTGAGAGCATCAATCCCCACACTTTGCAACTGAATCTCTTGCACCATACACACCCTTCTACTCAATGCATCTGCCACTTTATTGGCCTTCCCCTTCTTGTGTTTGATGGAAAAGGTGTATGCTTGGAGTTGTTCAACCCATTTCATATGCCTGTGATTGAGTTTCTCCTGTGAATTCAGAAAACTAAGAACATGGTTGTCAGTATAAAGAATAAACTTCTTAGGCAAAAGATAGTGTCTCCACTTTTTCAAAGCTTGCACCATTGCATACAACTCCAAGTCATAAGTAGAATACTTTCTCTTAGCATCATTTAGTTTCTCACTAAAGAAGGTAGCTGGTCTGCCCTCCTGACTCAAGACAACCCCTATAGCAAGGTTACTAGCATCACACTCCACCACAAACAACTTATTAAAATCAGGTAGAACAAGAATGGGTTGTTGTGCTACCTTTTGTTTCAGAATTTCAAAAGAATCATTGGCTACCTTTGTCCAAGAAAACTTACATTTTTGCCCCCCTTAATGGTATCCAAAATAGGTGCACAAATATGACTAAAACCCCTTATAAACTTCCTATAGAATGTTGCCAAACCATGAAAACTTTTTACATCACCTGCTATTTTAGGAGTTGGCCACGACAAAATAGCCTCTACCTTTGCTGGATCCATCTTCAAATTACCTTGGGAGATGACAAAACCAAGATAGGTGAGTTCTTCCTTCATGAAGACACTCTTCTCCATGTTGATCATCAATTGCTCATCATGCAACTTCTTCAAAACCTGATCCAAATGTTGCAAATGCTCTTCCTTAGTCCTGTTGAAAACAAGAATGTCATCAAGGTATACCACAATAAATTTACCAATGAAATCTTGCAACACTTCATTCATGAGACGCATAAAAGTACTTGGGGCATTGGATAGGCCAAATGGCATCACCAACCACTCATAAAGACCCTCATTTGTTTTGAATGTTGTCTTCCATTCATCCCCTTGCTTTATCCTAATTTGATGATACCCACTCTTAAGATCAATCTTGGAAAAGTATCTAGCCCCTCCCAAACAGTCCATTAAATCCTCTATCCTTGGCATAGGGAACCTATATCTTATAGTAATCTTGTTAATAGCCCTAGAATCTGTACATAGTCTCCATTTAGTATCCTTTTTAGGGGCTATGACTATTGGGACAGCACATGGGCTAAGGCTCTTTCTCACCAATCCCTTATCCAACAACTCTTGTACTTGCTTAGCAATCTCTTCATTTTGAGAAGGTGTCATCTTGTAGGCTGCTTTGTTTGGAAAAGTAGACCCTGTTATGAAGTCAATTTGATGGATTATGTCCCTAATAGGTGGCAATTCATTAGGCATCTCCTCTGCCATGATACCCTTATATTTCTCTAACAATTGTTGCACCTCCTTGGGAACCTCTTCCTCACTAGGGCCATGCAAATTAGGACTATTTTTAGGCTTCAAAATCAGAGCATACCCTTGGGATCTTTCCTCCTTAAGGGTGTCTAGAACCTCTTTACCACTCACAATCATGACACTTGATCCAACACTCTTCTCTACATTCTCATCTGGCAATGGATCCATTCTATACTTCCTACCATTCTTGGTTATGATGGAGTTAGATTTACCATCATGTTGGGATTGAACATCATATTGCCATGGATGTTATAACAGCAAATGACAAGCATCCATGGGGATTATATCACACAAAATTTTGTCCTTATATTCCCCTATCTCAAACTCTACCCAAGTTTGTTCATCTACCAAAACTTGTTGCCCCTTATTCAACCATGACACTTTATAAGGACTAACATGAGGAAGCCTTTTCAATTTCAACTTGTCTACCATTTCAATAGAAACCAAATTTTCAATTGAACCTGAATCAACAATTACCTTGCAAATCTTATCATAGGCCTTGCATGTTGTCCAGAACAATGTCTTCCTCTGAGGGGGTTCTTGTGTTTGAGGCACCTTCAACATGGTTCTCCTCATCATCAAATTTTCTTCATCATGGACTGGGGCTACACTTCCAATTGGAGAGTTAACACTTTGGCAATCTTCCTCTTAGATCAACTGGTTCCTTCTGTCTCCTCCATGAGAGCTTGAGGCTTGCTTCTCAGGACATTTGAAGGCTGGATGTCCCACTTGGTTGCAATTGTAGCACCTTCCTGTGAAGACATTAGGACCTCTCCTTGGTCCACCAAATCTACCCCTTCCATTGGGTCTCCTCCCTCTAAAGCCTCCTCTAGAACCTGATTCTCCACTTTGTTCTTGGGAACTAGATTCCCCTTGACTTCTTTGAAACTGATTTCTACCTCCAAAACTGCCCCTACCTCTAAAATGTATGCCACCTCTTCCTCTATTTTGTTGCTTACCTTTCCTCTTCAACTTCTCTTCAGCCCTCAATGCCATTTGAAAGCATTTGTCCATTGTTTAAGGAGTTAGTATAAAGATTTCATATTGTATACTAAACTTCAAACCATTTAGATACCTTGCTACTTTACCTTTTTCATCCTCCATATGTCCACAACGAAGAGATAACTTGTGAAACTCCTCGGTGTAAGTGGCCACATCCAAATCTCTTTGTTTGAGATTTTGCATCTTCTTGTAGATTTGCACCTCATAGTCTGATGGAAGGAATTGGGACTTGATCCTCTCCAACATTCTGCCCCATGAAGAGATCATGCTCTTCCCACTCTTCACCCTCTCACCTTGGGTGTAATTCCACCATGTAAGGGCAACACCTTTGAGTTTAGTTTTTGTAAACTTCACCCTCTTGTTCTTAGGAACTTCTTTGTATTCAAAATAGTTATTTAGGGTCTCAATCCACTCCATAACTTTATCAGCATTCATCTTGCCACTAAACATTGGAATCTCCATCTGAGCCTCTAAAGAATCTTTGCCAATTGCCTTGATGGCTTCAAGGAAATGTTTCTGATCTGCAGGTATCTCTGCCTCTTCTTGATTTTCTTCTTCTTCCTCCTCTTGTTCTTCCTCTCCATCAGAACATTCATCTACCCTCTTCCCTATCCTTAGTGCCTTCAACTTAGCTTGGAGTGCTTTTTTGACTCCACTCTTAATCTTCTCTTCCATCTCCTTGAACTTCTTAAACACCTTAGTGGTCATCCCTTTTGGAGGCATGTTGCTAGCCGCTCCTTCACTCTCCTCTGCTGACATATACCAGGTCTTACACATGACCAAAAATAGAGCCTTTTATGGCTCTGATACCACTATGATGTACAGGACTTAGCAAAGTTTGAGGATTCCACAGATTGACAAGACCTTCCTTGAACACTCAAGATCCTAACTCATGGATCAACATGAAAAAGTGGGAACAATAGTTAGTTTCCTTGAAACCACCATATAAAGGCTTGTTTGGCATTCCATAGGAGACATCCAAACAATTGGCTAAGGCTTGACAAGCTTGGACTTGGGACTTCCTTCTTTAAGCCACTAAACTCCTTGTAGCCCTCCACATAGGAACAGTCAGCAATAACTTTTGATCGAGACCTTGAATCCACAAGACCAAACCAATTTCAAATACCCTTTTTGGAGACCTTTGACATATTCAGAAATGGGTATGTGTTGTTTTGGAAAGAATGCCCCAAATAATGACTGTCCCTAGTAGCCTAAAGCCCCAATTAGCCCAAATTTACAAAGGGACCCCTACAAATATCATTCACAGAACCCAACCAATGATTGGAACACTTAGGAATCATGCCAAGACCAAGGATTTTGTGGGTTTTGGACACCTATAGTCGACTGTACCTTCAAATGCATATGTGGTTCCTTAAATGGCTTAATACATGAGGATATTAAGCCCTCCTCATCAAAATTCTGCATCTGCCAACTCCCTCTTCTTTGCAAACATTCCAATCAACTAAAATATGAAGGAACACATCCATCCCACTGGTCTTGTGGCACTAAGAGACAGTGGGATGGTTAAAATTCCATTATTTTGGCAAAACCCTAGGTTAGGTTTTAACAAGATAGTTTTAGAAAAACCCTTATATCTCCCTTCTACAAAGATGTCAACACACCAAACCAAACTCAAATGATAGACAATTCCATGCTCTAGCCAATCAGATCATGAGGAGATGAAAACAATTCTGTACCTTTGCAGAGTACGGCCTGGAGCAGCGTTTGAACTCAAGAAATGTAGGTTTCCAGCAATCAATCCAAGAAGAATAGATGTAACTCACCCCCTAGTCAATGTCAAGGCCTCAAAGTGGATTCAAATGAAAGTTAATTCATCATACTACACATTCCAAATGTTTGGAGGTCATGACACTTCCGTACTTGAAGATGGTACGGACTGTTTTAACAGAAATGCAAGAAAAATACAAAGAACAACAAAGAATTGGATTTTTATTGCTTGAAACTTCTTCCACACCTGCCACCAGTCCATGAGGATGTCTTAACAGGTTTACATCTTCCTCCATCAGTTTGGGGTCGGTTGGCAACAAGAAACCACCCTCAAACTGCCCAAAATTGTCAATTAGTATTGTGTTTACAATATGTATTAGGGGCAGATTATAGTTTAGACAAAACCACTACCTCAAACCCCTCTAGGATCATATGTTATGCCATAATCAGCCTTTCTAGAATGACGACAACATATCTCTCCATTTTGATACTCATGGAGGATCTACCATTGTGGACTTGACTGCGTACACCAACTACTTGGCATCAAGGCCTTACAAAATGACTTCAATACAATTTCAAATGGTCATAAGACCTTATTACATTCTTCAAATTGTCTTCAAGACCTTATTGACACTCAAAGTAAAAGTTGGAATAGGCCTCTTGGCCCATTGGTGCCATGGGTGCTCCTGCACCATATTTTATATTATGTTTTTATTTATTCAAACAAGTGGACTATTTTTTAAAAAACTAGTAAATCTATCATGAGAAAAATCAGTCTGTTGTGGTATCAATAACTTTAGTTTTATGAACTAGGTTTCTCTAAAAATTTTATGGAAGGTGCGCAACTAAGTATTTTGAATCATATAAAAAAATAAGCCTTACCCAGTTTTTCAATTCTGATATATGTATTAATTAGTGACTGTTTATCTCTGCTGCTATTTTAATATGATGTTTATATGTGATTATATTGTATATATAAGATTATATTAAAGATAGTTATTATGAAAATATTTATTGGATTCTATAGATATCTCTATTATCTTTCCAACACATATCAAAAATTAGAAAAATGTTGTGTTTTGAGAAAGTTATGTATGTTTTATTATGCAATATAAATCCAAGTTGCTGGCATGAAAGTCATGTTTGGTTTATGTGTGATCTCTCAACATGGTTTTGTGACTTTGTAAGAATGTTGAAATTGTTATTTGGATACTAGTTATGAGAGTGTGAGCATGAGTTGTAAATTATAATGTTTCGGACCACATTTAAAGTCACCGGTTGTAAGGTGCTGAAAAATTACAAACTAAACATAGAACTCAAAAAGCAAAGAATATTCCAAAGATATGAATTAATTCAATAACAGTTTCCATATATCCATAATAACATAAAATGGCAAGAATCCATGAATAAGAATAATTATCCATATACCAGAATGAGTAACAATTCCAGTTACATACACCCAACTTGGTGTTACAAAACATCTTTTTCAATGTTAGAAAGGAATTAATACAACAACATATCAATTAATCAAGTTACATATACAACTTGGCTAAACTAGCCATACAAAAGAATAATATGAAGCAATTATCCATGTCAATAATAATATCAGAACTTGACTGCCTCGATCCTTCGATCATCTGTAAGCCAAGACCAAGAGAGTGGTTGAGGTGCTTTTTCCACCCAACCACAAAGTACTGGACTTCCCCGAGTTTCTTCCTACTCGAAGAAAGCACCAACCCTGCACAAGGAGCCTAGCAACCTGGAACATTGTAAGGAGGGGGGTATCACTCGATGCGTTTTTGTTTCCTGTATGCATTCCTAACCTAGAATGACATAACTCTCACAAGCAGGATGTGGCAGAGACATAAATACATAATCTAGGCTTTTAAATAAATCCATCTGTTTCAATGGTACAGTAGCTTGGCCAAGCAAATAAACAAAATAATAGTTTTAGAAAAAGTAAAACTATCGTCTCTGGGAGCCCACATTTGACATCCTGTCCCGAAAGTTCGTACTTTACCAAATACATATAAACTCAGTTTACTAAGTTCAACAATCTATGAACAAGAATCCATTTCACAAAACAAATAAAGTTTCACCATTTAATTCATTCGACAAGTTTGAATGTTGTCTAAGTCTTCAATTCTTCCAATACTTTCAAACCAACTCTCCTGTTAAATAGTTTTCAATGGTTTTATCCGTTTTGAATTCTAATATGTCTATCTACTTTCTAATGTGTTGTTTCATCATTTTAATGCCAACTAGATAAAATAAAGCTCATAACATCATTCAAGTAGCTAAAGACATTAAGTTGTTATAACAAAGCTTTTATACCATTCACATCAGAATATATATATATATATATATATATATATATATATATATATATATATATATATATATATATATATAAAATCATTTATTCCTTCCATACAGATATTACCAGTATACACGTATAAATATATATGTATATATATGTATATATATATATATATAAAGATGTATATATATATATATATATATATATATATATATATCATCATAAAATATAGTAATAATCTGAGAAAAACAATTTCATGGGCAGCGCCCCAACTGATTTAAAATATATATATTGTGCAGTGAAGAAAGGACTCGGTGAACATTAAATTGTCATCAATCATTCAACAAAAATATACTCACAGATATATATATCCAAAAGAAGCGCCATCGTATGAATTATATATAGTTCACAGTAATATGCTTTGCCTGTTATATAAGTATTTCATCAGCAATTCGTATTTAACACAGTCTAAGTGGCATTAAGGGGCCAACGACCTTATGGGTCGCCATTGTGGGGCCAGTCCCCACAGAGCTTTCAACATATATCTATTTTTAGCCAAACATTTATGCTAAGCGATTGCAACAGGTTTAAGTTTCAAGTCTTAAAGAAATTTCAAAGGGAAATAAATGGACCAACGACCCTCCATATGTGTTGCAGTCCCCAACGGGGACTGCGACACATATGGAGTGCCATCTCTGTGCTTTCGTAGTTGATAATACACTCGGCCCTTGGCCAATAATTATAGACATAATAAAATTCCACAGTTCATTTCAGTATTCATAAAACAATTTCGGTACTGTAATTTCCGTAATATACAGGCAGTCAATTTACCCATTCGACTATGGCATATTTATATTATTATATATATAAATATATATATACATAGTGGTTGTATATATATATATATATATATGATGAAACATAACAAACAATCAGGCAATATTTCCAATATTTTTATATGGATAGTACTATTTAAAAACTATATCTTATCACAAAGAAAATACAGGGTTTTTGTTCACCCAAAGAATTCACACACAAACACACAATTTGCAAATAAAGAATTGTATAAATAAAAACCTAGTACTTGCTTTCCAACTTTAATTGAATGCTTAAAAATCCTCTCCAAAAGCTCCTCTGTTCTAGATTGACTTCCTTTTTGCTCAGAAATCTTTCTACAATTCTTTCATTTGGTATTTAATTTCAGAGATGAGGGGACAATTTTTGAGAATGCAAAATGAGAATAAGTTTTTCTGTGTTCAAGAATGAAAGAGTTGTCTCTTTTTAAATTGTATTCTTTCCTTTTCAATCTTCTTTATTTCTATCTGTTTTCAGTTTCTAATTTCTTTTTCTAATTTTGAGTCTTCTTCTATTTTCTATTTGTTTCTAACTTTTTGTTTTCTTTTTCTAATTTTTATTTCTAAATTATCAAATAAAACACACATTTCTATTTTTCAAAAACACATAATTAATGACTAATTTTATTACTAAGTTTTATAACAGAATTATAAAGAACAATTTTAATTTTGAAATGGCATAAATTTAATAATTTAAATTTAAGTTTAAATAATTTAAAAGAAATAATTTACTAAATAAATTTACCACATAATTATTTCTAAAATGATAATTAACTAAATCATTTATTTTATTTTTCTATGCACACTCAATATTTAATTATCAATGCTTTAAATAATCTAATTAAAAAAACTAAACTATATAATAAAATTATCTAATGAAATTAACCACACATAAAATATGATCATTTAATATGCAAACAAATGCAACTACATGTCTCTAAGTGAAGTGTGTGTGAGAGATCCCCTCCATCTTAACCCTACCAAGATGTTAATCTCCTTTACCTCAACCACACCCTTGTCTTCGACAACCTGCAATTCATAATAAACTCCAATTTCCCATTAATAGGTTAGTAACCAAATAGCCGAAGCATTACTAACATGAATATTACACTCATTTCATTACATCTTGTCATATTAAAATATTCATTCATCTTTCAAAATAATAAATTATCTATCTAACACACACATAATTATCCATAGCTTATTTCCACAAAAAGTAACCACAGATAGTATCAAAGTTTGAGACCTGACATCCTTCCCCACTTGGAAGAGACATCGTCTCGATGTCTTATAACAAAACATCTACATAAACAGTCATATACATCAAGTATCAATAATAAAACAAGTATCATCATATGCATAATTAAAATAAACTAGAATCTCAAATGAGGAAATGATCTCTCAATGTCCTCTGTATTTTCTCAGGTGGCACTGTCCACTGAATATTGGTCCCACTAGACCCTATACTACACCACATTGTGGTTCCGCAACTTAATGTTGTGCCTCTCTACAATCTTGGTGGGCTCCACTAGCACCACCCTGGATCCTGAACCTACAATGCATGCCAGTCAAGAATATGAGATGCATTCGGATGATATGGCTTAAGTACTAAAACATGGAAAAAATTATGTATCTGAGAAAGAGTTAGTGGTAGAGCAAGTCTATATGCAATCAGATTAATAACCTCCAAGACATCAAATGGTCCAACATATCTAGGGGCGAGCTTTGACCCCTTCCCAAATGATATTGAACTCTTCTAGGGTGGAACCCTCAAGAAGACCTTGTCTCCCACTGAGAACTATCAAGGTCCTATTTCTATCCACAAAGCTCTTATGTCGATCTAAAGCTTGTTTCAACTTTTCCTTAATGAGCTTCATCTGATCTTCCATTTCTCTCAACATCTCTGGTCCTATGACAATCTTTTCTTCCACTCTATCCCAGCTGATAGGTGTCTGACACTTGTGACCATACAAAGCCTCGAAAGGTGCCATACCCAAAGAGGCATGAAAAGAGTTATTATAATCAAATTCAACTAGAGGCAAGTACTCCTCCCACTTATGTTGTTGATCCATACAATACATTCTAAGGAGATCCTTTACTACCTGGTTCACCCTCTCAGTCTAACCATCGGTCTGAGGATGATATGTTGAACTAAAGTTCAACTTTGTTCCCAAAGAAGCATACAAAGTGGTCCAAAATCTAGAGGTCATTCGTGTATCATGATCATAAATGGTCGTTTCAAGTACTCCGTGCAAACAGAAAATCTCTTGCACAAACTTCTTCGCCAAAACCAAAGAGCCATCCTTAAGGTTCCCAAGAATGAAATGGGCAACCTTCATCATTTTATCAACCACTACCAAGATGACATCATGTTGAGTCTTGGTCATAGGCAACCCCTGAATGAAATCCATAGTGATTACCTGCCATTTGTATTTTGGCACCCTATGTGGGTAAAGAAGTCCTGTCGGATGTACACGCTCAGCCTTAACTCACTGGCATTCTAAGCATCAGGCTACAAAAGAAATAACATCTCTCCTAAGTCCAGGCCAAAAATATAATGGTTTGAGTCCTTCTATCACCTTTGTCACACCGGGGTGCCCAGAATAAGGTGCATTATGAAATTCTTCTAGCTCAAGTTCCCTCAATCCTGCTACATTTGGAACATATATCCATCCTTGATATCTCTAGATTCTATCAGACTCGAGTACATATCCATCATATCTGTGATCTGAAGGATCCTGCTTTAGGGCTTGCTTCGCCCTATCATAAAACTCATCACCTGGCAAGGCTTGCATCACCTATTGTCTAAAAGTTGACTTTACTGTTACCATGGTTGCGAGATGTCTCCTTCTGCTCAAGGCATCCACTACTCTGTTTTCTTTTCCTTTTATATATTCAATGCCAAAATCATATTCGCTCAAGAACTCCAACCATCTTCTATGTCGAGCATTCAGGTTGGGCTGAGTAAAAATGTACTGTAATCCCAAATGATCTATCTTTAGGTCAAAAGGCTTCCCTAAAAGATAGTGCCTCCACATTTGAAGTGCGTGCACTATGGAAGCCAACTCCAAATCATGTGGAGCATAATTTAGTTCATGCTGCTTCAATTTCTGAGACTCATAAGCCACTACTTGACCTTACTGCATAAGAACTGCTCCTACACCTTCTCCTGAAGCATCTATAATAACTGTAAAGTGCCCATTTGGATCTGGTACAATCAGGATGGGTGCAAAAGTAAGTTTCTCTTTCAACAACTAAAATGTCAGCTCGCATCTATTAGTCCATTCAAACTTCTCTCCTTTTCTCTGAAGGACTGTGATGGGTGCTGCAATTGTTGAGAACCCCTTCACAAATTTTCTATAGTAGCTAGCAAGCCCCATAAAGCTCCGGACTTCTGACACATTCTGTGGCGCTGGCCACTCCATAATTGTCTTTATCTTATCTTGGTCCACTGCTATCCCTTCAGCGGAATTAACGTGGCCCAAATAGTGAACCTTAGTCTGATAGAAGGTACGTTTTGACATTTTTCCAAAGAGTTTATGATCTCGCAATCGCTGCAATACTATCCTTAGGTGTTTGTCATGTTCTTCCTCTGACTTAGAGTATATCGGTATATCATCAAGAAAAGCAAGCACAAAATCATCTAAGCAATCCTGAAAAATATTGTTCATCAAATTCATGAAAGTTGTCGGGGCATTAGTTAGCCCAAACGGTAACACCGTGAATTTGTAGTGTTTGTATTGGGTCATGAAGGCAGTCTTTAAAATATCCTCTTCTTTTATTCTAAGCTGGTGGTATCCCGATCTCAAATCAATTTTTGAGAATACCCCTGCCCCTTTCATCTGGTCAAACAATTCATCAATCCTAGGGAGCGCATACTTATTTTTTATGGTGGCCTTATTCAACATTTTGTAATCAATACATAATCTCAAAATGCCATCCTTCTTCTTTACAATTATGACAGGTGCTCCCCATGGAGACACACTCGATCTAATGAAACCTTGTTTAAGCAATTCTTGTAATTGTACCTTAAGCTCATACAATTCAGTTGTATTCATTATGTACGGTGCTTTTGATAAAGGCTCAGTACCAGGTAACAATTCAATCGAGAAATCAAACTCCCGTTTCAGAGGTAACTTAGTTCATCAGGAAAGACATCTTTGAACTCCTTCAAGATAGGATGATCATAAGATAATGACTTTGAGCTATCAAGATCCCTGACCTTTAATACATAAATAGCACATCCTTTTCTATTGGCCTTTTTCAGTTGCATGGTAGAAATCTACCTGAGCTCTAAGGGTCTTTTGAATCCATGAATCTCAACCCAATTACCCTAATCATCTAAACATTTAACTATTTTCTCTTCGCAATCTATAATAGACTTATGTTCTACAAGCTAGTTTATTCCCAGTATTACATCATATTTTCCTAGGGGTGCAACATACAAATTGACCTATGTCTCAAAACTTGGAATTTCAAGTTTACAGCATGCAAGGCAATGCTCTACCGTTCTCTCAACCCAGTTTCCATATTGTACCTTCCATGAATTTGTTATATACCCCAGTTTAACTAATAACTTAGATATAACACTAGGGTCTACAAACACTCAGTGGCACTGGTATTAATTAAAATTGAAATAGGGCATCCAAAAAGCTTACCCGAGAACTGGATTGGTGTGGCTTGGAAATCTGCCTGGTGATTATCTATCGCTGCACGAATGTGGTGTTGATTTCAATTCTTCTTATTGCTTCCCCTGTGAGGACATACACTGGCATAATGTTCACCTCCGCAAGTGTAGCAGTCACCACGGGATGCTCTGGGTCTATCCAAGAAATCTCTCCGATTATTATTGTTGTTATTATTATTATTTGCCTTCTTGTTGTTTTGATTTCCTTCTTGAGAATCATTCCCTCTCTTAAGATTTTTTATCTACTTATTATTATTTCCTTGGTTATTCTGATTCTGGTTATTTCCTTGCGGTTTCTTGTTACCGTATTTTGCATCTCTATTTTTCCTATAGTTAGCCACCTGTTGTAATTTTTGTTCTTGTTTGATAGCTTTTTCAAAAACTTCATCCATCATGGAAGGATTATGTATATCCACATCAGATCCAATTTGAGGCCTAAGCCCCATAATGAACTTATGAATTTGAAACCTCTCATCCTGCTAATATTGAGGCACATACTTAAGCAAGTGAGAAAATTTCTCCCAATACTGTGTTACCGTCATACCACCTTATGTGAGATTCTAAAATTCTGTCATTTTCTTATCAAAATATAACTGTGGTAGCCACCTTTTGCTGAATATTTGTAAAAACTTCTCCCATGTCACCTCACCAGGCAACAACCGCTTCTCAGCCTTCTCGTTATCCCACCAAGTGGTAGCCTCACCGGTGAGTTGGTATGATCCCCAAATAGCCTTCGTCTAACTAGACAAATTTCTTAGGGAGAAATACTTCTCCATCTTGATTACCCAGGGTTCTGCTCTGTCTCTAATTATTTTTCCATCAAATTTTGGTGGGGTAACCTTCTTGAGGTATTTGCCCAATTCTTCAACCACGTTCTCTTATTTACTAGGGTTTCTTTCTGTCTTAGGGTTTTCTGTACGAGCCTCATCCCTATTCTCCTCATTTAACTCCATATTCACCTTCTGCTGGCCCGTTCACATCTCTTGTTCTATTCCATCCATTCTAGCCTCTTGCTGATTCAACATGGCAACAATCTGATCCAGTCTCTCAAACGGATCACCACGAGATCCACCTCCACGCTGGTAAGTGAATCTGGTATCCATCTAGATTACTCTGGAAACATTTCATTAAAGTGTAGTTAGGCCTAAGTCCCAAAATTGAACCTAGTGCTCTGATACCAAATGTAAGGTGCTGAAAATTTACAAACTAAACATAGAACTCAAAAAGCGAAGAATATTCCAAAGATATGAATTAATTCAATAATAGTTTCCAAATATCCATAATAACATAAAATGGCAAGAATCCATGAATAAGAATAATTATCCATATACTAGAATGAGTAACAATTCCAATTACATACATCCAACTTGGTGTTACAAAGCATCTTTTTCAATGTTACAAAGGAAGTAATAATCAACATATCAATGAATCAAGTTACATATACAACTTGGCTAAACTAGCCATACAAAAGAATAATATGAAGCAATTATCCATGTCAATAATAATATCAGAACTTGACTGCCTCGATCCTCTGATCATCCACAAGCCAAGACCAAGAGAGTGGTTGAGGTGCTTTTTCCACCCAACCACGAAGTACGGGACTTCCTCGAGTTTCTTCCTACTCGAAGAAAGCACTGACCCTGCACAAGGAGCCTAGCAACCTGGAACGGTGTAAGCAGGAGGGAATCACTCGATGTATGCCTGTTGTATGTATGCATTCCTAACCTAGAATGACATAACTCTTGCAAGTAGGATGTGGCAAAGACATAAATACATAATCTAGGCTTTTAAATAAATCCATATGTTTCAATGGTACAGTAGCTTGGCCAAGCAAATAAACAAAATGATAGTTTTAGAAAAAGTAAAACTATCATCTCTGGGAGCCCACTTCGGCATCCTGTCCTAAAAGTTCGTACTTTACCAAAATACATATAAACTTAGTTTACTAAGTTCAACAATCTATGAACAAGAATCCATTTCACAAAACAAATAAAGTTTCACCATTTAATTCATTCGACAAGTTTGAATGTTGTCTAAGTCTTCAATTCTTCCAATACTTTCAAACCAACTCTCATGTTAAATAATTTTCAATGGTTTTATCCGTTTTGAATTCTAATATGTCTATCTAGTTTCTAATGTGTTGTTTCATTGTTTTAATGCCAACTAGATAAAATAAAGCTCATAACATCATTCAAGTAGCTAAAGACATTAAGTGATTATAACAAAGCTTTTATACCATTCACACCGGAAATATATATATAATCATTTATTCCTTCCATACAGATATTACCAGTATATATATATATATATACACACACACATACATACAGTTATATGAAAATGAATTTACTCAGCAATGACTATTTAAGACAGAGAATTTATAAGCTATATTGTAGATATAGCATGCCATCCATACATAGAAATACGCAGGATATATATCATAAAATATATTAATAATATGAGAAAAACAATTTCATGGGCAACGCCCCAATTGATTTAAAATATACATATTGCGTAGTGAAGAAAGAACTCAGCGAACATGAAATTGTCATCAATCATTCAACAAAAATACTCACAGATATATATATATATATCCAAAAGAAGCACCCTTGAATGAATTATATGCAGCTCGCAGTAATATGCTTTGCCTGTTATATAAGTATTTTATCAACAATTCGTATTTAACATAGTCTAAGTGGCATTAAGGGGTCGATGGCCTTATGGGTCGCCGCTGTGGGGCTAGTCCCCATAGAGCTTTCAACATATATCTATTTTCAGCCAAACGTTTATGCTAAGCGATTGCAACGGGTTTAAGTTTCAAGTCTTAAAGAAATTTCAAAGGGAAATAAAAGGACCAGTGGCCCTCCATATGTGTCGTAGTCCCCATTGGGGACTACGATACATATGGAGTGTCAGCTCCGTGCTTTTGTAGCCAATAATTACAGACATAATAAAATTCCACAGTTCATTTCGGTATTCATAAAACAATTTTAGTACTGTAATATACAGGCAGTCAATTTACCCATTTGACTATGGCATATATATATATATATATATATATATATATATATATATATATATATATATATATATATATATATATATATATATACAAACACACAATTTGCAGATAAAGAATTGTATAAATAAAAACCTGGTACTCGCTTTCCAACTTTAATTGACTTCCTTTTTGCTCATAAATCCTTCTACAATTCTTTCGTTTGGTATTCAATTTCAGAGATGAGGGGACAATTTTTGAGAATGCAAAATGAGAATAAGTTTTTATGTGTTCAAGAATGAAAGAGTTGTCTCTTTTTAAATTGTATTCTTTCATTTTCAATCTTCTTTATTTCTATCTTTTTTTAGTTTCTAATTTTGTTTTATTTTTGTCTTTTTCTAATTTTGAGTCTTATTCTATTTTCTATTTGTTTCTAACTTTTTGTTTTCTTTTTCTAATTTTTATTTCTAAATTATCAAATAAAACACACATTTCTATTTTTTGAAACATATAATTAATGACTAATTTTATTACTAAGTTTTATAACATAATTATAAAGAATAATTCTAATTTTGAAATGGCATAAATTTAATAATTTAAAAGAAATAATTTACTAATAAATTTGCCACATAATTATTTCTAAAATGATAATTAACTAAATCATTTATTTTATTTTTCTATGCACACTCAATATTTAATTATCAATTATTTAAATAATCTAATTAAAAAAACTAAACTATATAATAAAACTATCTAATGAAATTAACCACACATAAAATAGGATCATTTAATATGTAAACAAATGCAACTACATGTCTCTAAGTGAAGTGTGTGTGAGAGATCCCCTCCATCTTAACCCTGCCAGGATGCTAATATCCTTTACCTCAACCACACCCTTGTCTTCGACAACCTGCAATTCATAATAAACTCTAATTTCCCATTAATAGGTTAGTAACCAAATAGCTGAAGCATTATTAACATGAATATTACACTCATTTCATTACATCTTTTCATTTTCAAATATTCATTCATATTTCAAAATAATAAATTATCTAACACACACATAATTATCCATAGCTTATTTCCACAAAAAGTAACCACAGATAGTATAAAGTTTGAGACGTGACACCGATAGTGTTGATGTCCATGCTTAATTTTGTTGTCCTACCGTTTTTTCTCCTGTAGCAGCATCATGATCACTTGTCGATTTAATTTAACTAACTTATCTGTTTATGCCTTCACTTAAATGGTGTTCTTGTTTGACAACATGAATTTGAAATTGTTAGAAAAGATGATTCTCCTTTATTCCTTATTACAAATTTAATCATAACGGTATTATAAATTTGATCTTGCTTGCGGGTATGAATTCATATAATCTAGCTTTATTTGTGAAATAATTGTGCATGCAAAGTGGATTATGTATATTTAACATATAGATATCTATATAATTTTTGTCATAAACAATACTGGCAGCTATTATTATATAACTGGACTCTCTTATCCATGTTGCATAAATCAAGAAATGGTTAGAAAAATATAAGTATAGATAGTATGGGTATCTAAAATAAATCATGCATGAAGCTCTTTATTGTGAATATTTGCTTGAAAGTGTATTTTCATTTAGTGTGCAAAAGGGAGAAGTAGCATATGCATCTAGGCAAAAGTAAGTGTTATCAATTTGCTTTGAAAAGGAAGTAGTTTATCTTTTGTGTGTGTTTGGGTTACTTTTGGGCTAGGATGCCGAATGTGGGAAAACAGAGAAGCCTTTTCCTCTTTTCAGGATTTGACCGTAACTATTTTAAGTGCTTGGGCCAAGCCATGTGTTCATTGAAATAGATGAAAGATTGTCTAGCAAAACTTTATATATATATATATATATATATATATATATATGCCACATCCTATTGTGAGATATTTGCACGTCATCATTTAGATTTGCATTTAGACATCAGGTTGCATCGGGTGTTCCCTCCTACCAATTGTTTCCAAGTTGCTAGACGTTTCATGCAGGGCTAGGTTTCCTTCGTGTTATGAAGGGATCTGGGGAAGTGTAATTACTTCATGGTTGGGCGAAAAGTGCTTGAGCCATGTTCCCATCTCTCAGCTTGCGGATGACCATGTGGGTTAATGGCAGCCAGTGACAGTGATTTGATTTATTATTCATTACTTGTATATTGTACTTTATTATTGTACTGAGATGACTTTATGGCATGAGAGAAAGAGATTTATCATTATATATTGTATATAGTGCTAACACCTAGATATAGCACATGAATTTGCAAGATGTAATGACTTTATTGAATGATGTATATGAGATCTATCTTTTCACTTGAGTTGATGTAATTAAGTGGATAATTTACTTCAGTAACTTTGTTATGGAATGCGTACTTTACATTTGGTATCAGAGCATGGTTCCAGCATTGGGAGCTCTGGATGTTGTGTTGCTTAGTTTATTCAAGCATGTGTGGGTCCTTATGTATTGGCGTGCTATGAGTAGCATGTGCCTTCTTTTGTTATGTCTTGCTTGCATGTATATGGTGAGGAATATGTTGTTCTGGGTTAGATAGACCCTGGTGGTTGCTGAGAAGTTGCTTATGTGTGTTTTCTTTCTTGATGTCCTAAATGCTTGGCATGAACCCTTGCAGTGTGTGTGAGTTCCTGAGTTACCTTTGTAGGGTCATGTTTGTGCTCGTGTGACCACTTTTGATGGTGGAGTTATGAAAACCTTTGTGTGAAAGGAAATACCATGTTCTTGAGTGTGATTGAACTTGGTTTACTCTTTTAAGAGTTATGCATTAGTATGTGAAAGAGGATGATTGATCATATGCTTGATACGTGAAGAAAATTGTTGTGGTAATGCTAGTTTAAATGTACCTTGCATTGTGCATCCTATTGTGTGTATGTTTGTTGCAAGAGCATATCCTCGAAATGCTTGTCATAATTGTTTAATAATTGCCTCTGCCTAGTGAATGGTAACTCTTGCTTGAAATGCATTTTGCATTGTCTTATTGAGAGCATGTCCCTAAGTGTGGATTTAGTATGCGAGTGTAAGAAAGATAGTGTTGCATTGCATTGCTAGAATAGATCATTTAGGTAATAACTTATGTTCTCATGTTGCATTTTCCCTAGTATTCATGTGGGAACCTGAGTGTAATTATTGCATTGTTTAGTTAAAGAGAAAAGGGGTCGTGAAAAGGGTCATTTGCATAGTCCTGGTGATGTTTGAGGTGTTAGAATCATGAGTGAATTAGCAAACCCTATATCTTATTAATTTGAGTTGTGAATTTCCCATTGCTTCGTGTGCATTTAGAATGCTTGTTGTCATGTTGTGAAGAAATTTGGCCTCATACGAATGTTGCATTAATGCATTATCCATATGACTGGTGAATCCTTGTCTAGTGAGAAGTGTTAACCTTTGCTTGTTAGTGAGATTGATGTGTATAGATATCTTGGTTTGAGAACCTGATTTTGTCCTAGCTTAATCGTGTTTGCTGGATGTTTGCTAGTGTATGACCTTGTGTGTCATTGCATAGTGATTGTGATTCCTTTGAATGGAATTCAACCTTTGTTGCGGGGCATCTTGAGTGATGTTCATGTGGTTAAATAGAAATGATCTTAGATTATAGATGTGATTGGAGTCTTAAAGACTCATATGTTTGGTGTGATTGTGTATATTCTCTTGCTCGCCTCAGCTTGGGATCCAGGCATAGTGTAGCATTGTACTCCTTCTCTAGTGACTAGAATTAGTCGCGTAGTGAAAATAATGTGGAACTTTTGAATTTTGATATTTTTATTCATTTAACTTTGGTAATTCTTTAAACATTGTAAGGACGAACATTGAAATTTTATTCTTATTTATGAAAAAGTATAGCCATCAAAATTTTGATATTTAATTATCTTGTAACCTTGATGGTCATGTTTGATTTACTGTTGAAATTGAGCTCATTTTATGCCTTATTGTTGGAATTGACTTTTTCTTTCACTTTGGTATTTTATTTATTTATTATTATTGGTGGCTATGCTTGAATGTTTTAAACTATTGGTCATGTATCATGTTATGTTCTCTATCATGTCCAGAATTGGGCCTCTGATGGATTGAAAAAGGGAGTAGAATACAAAGAATGTATTGATTCTTGGTGTGCATGTTACTAGAGCTTTAGTAGATTGAATTCATTGATTGTTGTTAGATGCAATGAATATTGTTTGAAATGTTGAGGAAGTTCTGAAATGGATTTTTGTGTTACTATGGATCACTTGATGTGAATTGAATTCTTATATGAGTTTAGATGTTGATTCTTGATGTTGTCTATGTGAACGAGATATGTAGAGAACTCGTTTGGACTAAATCTTGATTTTAGTAATCATATTGGTGAAGTGTTGTGTGGTTGTGTCCTTTGTATGAGAGTTTCATAACTACACTCAGTTTTGACATAGCATAGGGTGAGATGAAACATTAGTAGTACATGAGAACGTAATATATATATTTACGGTATTATAGTTGTCTTCTTACTTTTGTTGAGTTTTCCAACTTTGGGAATTGGGCTGCTTCTGGAGTTTCCCTTAGTAGTTGGAGGTTTCCTAGCTTGATGCTGGAAAGGATGCAGTTCTTGTGTGATGAAGTTGTTGTCTTTTGTATTAATTTTATGGATACTTGGTGCTAGGCCATGAGGAAGCTTTGTGTTGCCTAGTCGATCATGAACTCGTGATCGTGTTGTGTTGTTAACCTTTTGGTCTAGCTTAGTTAAGAGTTGAAGTGGTGTTGTGAGTAGTCTTACACCTTGTTGGTGAGTTGTGGCAACCTTAGATGTTCTCCTAGTGAGTAACAAGTTGATATTCCTTGCTTGATGGAAGTGCTTATTCTGTTAGAGGGTGTGGTTAGGTTCTTCACTCTAAGAACCTATTTGGTTTATCCTAGTTTTGGTGGTGTAGATCTAGAGTGTTAAAGAAACCCTCTCTTTTAGAAGTGGAATGTGAGGAAGTATTGTTGACCTATTTTTCCTCTAGCAGGAGTCAAATAATTCAAGCAGCATCAATCAGGGTGCATATCCCCAATGTAAGCTATGTTTGTGATCTTGAAGTCTGAACCCAAATCTCAAGGTTTGAATCTTGCCTAAAGAAGCTTACCATGTGAAAGAGCTTGAAAAAGTAGGCAAGTTTGCTTTTTACATCACCCTGAAATTTGCTAAAATAAGGAAGTTATGTATGGTCAATGATCTGGTCAAAACCTGATCTTCCAGATGGGGTGATATTTTGAACATCGAGTGATATTCCGAACATCGGGTGATATTCCAAATATCACCCTGATATTCTCCATATCACCCTTCCTCCAAATATCACCCCGATATTCTCCATATCACCCTTCCTCCAAATATCACCCCGATATTCCAAATATCACCCCGATATGATGATGATGCCATCTTGTCATGTTTCAATAAGGCTCGTCTATGGTGGTGATGTCACCATCATATCCCTCATAAGGAAAGGATGCAGGGCCAAGGAAGATGCAATTTTTCAACAATACTTTTCAGGATCAGCCCAGCGACCGATCAGGTGATACTCCAAGCAGAGGTGCATGCATGGTGCTTTGCACATACAAAGACATTTTAGGGGCTGATCCAGATAGCGATATATACACAGATGCGAGGCGATATATATAGGCGGTTGACCAAAGCTTTGACCGCCTGTATCTCCTCCGTCCTAGCGAATTTCGACATGATGCAAGAGGCAAAAATGCATGTTTTCGCCTCCTCTTTCATTTGGCAAGCTTTTCAAGGGGGTTTTCTCACTTTTCAATTTCAAATCTGGTTCTGCATATTTAGATCTCCGAAGGGACGTTTCAACGACCATTTTGGGGCAGTTGCAGATATTTCTTGCATTTATTGCTACACAAGGACGAAGCAGCTCGCATTCATGATCAGAAATATCTTTCCACCGCCTTGTTTCAGATATTTTCATATATGTGTTGCTGAGGATCGATGAGTAAGCTGCTTGCATTAAAGACTCTAAATATCTCCCCACCTGCCCCTGTTCCAGATCTTTTGCGCCATTACTCCTGGCAACTGGGGCGTCCCTTCAGAGATATTTTTGGTGGCAGCTCTCTAAGCATTTTTTGTAACTGACTTAGGTTAGGTTGAAATGCTATATAAGCGGAGGCTTATGATGTAAATAGGTTGGAAATTTTTTGGCATTTTGGTCTTTTTGTTTCCAAACAGAGTTTTCATATACTGTAACCTTGCCTTCCTACTGAATATATGCAAGTTATCATACCTCTTTGACTGATTTTCTAGTTCTGTGTGAATCTGGATATGGTTGCCTGTGAATGTCTTTGTTCCTCTCAATCATATTGCTTCTTGCCTCTGCTGGAATCATCTAATCTGTGTATACATCCTTGCTCTATCCGGTTGGGCTAAGCATTTTTCAGTTCTGTGAAAGTCTCTTTAAATCTGTCTGGTGCATCACCCTTTGTTTTCAAGTTTTTCTATTTCATCTTCATTTTAAAGCTTTCCTTCTCCCTTTTCCCCTCAAAGTTCAGTAGTTTTAGGTGATAATCAGGCAAGGAAGCTGGCCTTCTCTGGAGGTCTGATCTCTCTGAGCAAAGTCCCACACCTTGAGATCATTCCCATCGTGTCATTGGAATGCTTGGAATCCTTCCAAGCAGGGTGCAATTTCATGTGACAACAGTTTCTGGCATGCCCGGTGGGATAGTACAACTTTTATTACTGGTTTTGATGTGCAGCCAATGATTTTCAGACCTGTAAGAGGTTAAACCTGCATATCTCGTGACTCACACTGAGGAAGAACAAGCAGATCAGCTCTGCTAATACATTTTTATGAGAAAGATTCAAACCAGGAGTTCAAGCTCATTTGATTATTTACAGCTATCTCCACCTAGAAGGCAGAGTAGAGCTGTAGTAAGGACCCCAGTTGCCAAAAGGATACAGTCAACTCCACCAAATTTTAGACCAGTTGCCTCTGTAGTCCCTATAGCAACTCAAGCAAATCTACACCCAGCTGTTCAGATGGCAAGAAATCAGCCATTCGTGACTTTTGATGGGGGCAGCCCTTTAAACTTAATAGTACATGATATTATACCCATGGCAGCTTTGAAGAGTCTGCCCTATTTCACAGGGGAGAATCAAACTACCCCTATTGAGCACATTAGAGACATAGCATCTCTGTGTGGTGTACACCATGTCACTCAAGAGAATGTAGCCATCAGGCTGTTGGCTGCCTCATTCAAAGGGAAGGCATTGCAATGGTTCAGGACCCTACCAGTGTAAACTATAGGAACCTGGGACGATCTAGGAGAGAAATCGCACAAACAATTTCAAGATAAATCAGACAACTTGTCATTGGTTGAACAAATGACTACAATAAAGAGAGCTCCTTAGGAGCAAATGATGGATTTCAACTTCAGATTCCAGAAGACATGGGACAGAATTCCTGCCATGGTAAGGCCTCCAGCTGAATATGTTTTTCTGTATTTTTTGAAAGCCCTAAATAGTGATATTTCAGTGATGATACAATCATTAGGAGGTACTAGTTTACCTGGTGCTTATGAAATAGCTATTAGAGCAGAGAATAGCTTGATTCAGGGTAGAAAGATAGCACCTAGACCACCAGTGCCTATCTTTCCTAAGATTTAGACTTCAATGCATTTACCAATCCCATATTTTGCCCCTTTACCTACTACAACAGCCTTACCAAGCACTGCCATTTATGAACCTGCTGCCTCTAGTTCATCTCAAGAGCTGAAAGAGATCAAAAATAGCCAACAAAAAATAGAGAATATTCTGTAGACTTTTGGTAATGAACTGGTAAACATTAAAAAGTAGCAATCCCAGAGCAGACAACCTTATCAACAACCCAGTCAAGGGCAGAATCAACCATATCAAGGGCAAAATTAGCCTTACCAAGCCAACAGGCCTCCATATCAAAGCAACTACCAAGGTGCTAGGCAAAATGTGAATCAAAGGCCTTTTCAGCCTTATAATCCAGCACCTATTAATGCAGTAAGGGACCTTGTCCCTGCTCAGAACAACCTTGCAGCTGAGTATGAATGGTGCTATCCATGCAATCAACCACACAATCAGGCAGCCTGTTTAAATGGAGTGATAAATCAGGCTTTAATGGTGCAGAATGTTGTAGCCACACAACCAAATACACCTCATGATGGGGCTGTACAACAACAGGAGTAGCCTCAAAGTGATTCTGCCTTCATGAACTGGCAGGAAGGTGAATTCTGTGGCATGAATAGAGATAATACGCCAGTAGCAGCAAATACAAGGGCCAAGAAGAGGGGTTATGAGATTGAGCAAGTTGCAAATAAAGGAAAGGGACATGCTGATGCTTCTACATCCCAATTTCCCCATATTTTACAAAGAAATACTTTAGCAACAGCAAAGGAGATGCCTCATTTACAGGCTGATACTGTTGCTACAAAATCACAACAAAAGGTAAGTGTCACTCCAGCTTTCAATATCATTGAAAATATGAAAAAGACGAATGTGACAATGTCTATGTGGGATTCCCTAGCCATCCCTAGCCAAAAGAAGATGTTGCAGTCTGTCTTATCTGATTTGAAAATATCCAATGATACAACTATGAACCCAAATAGGGCTGTCCTTACCAATTCATCCCAGGATAACAACAAACATCCCAACAAAAGTGCTAAACCACTCCCATTTTATGTATCATTGATAATTGGAGACAAATTAGTACATAATTGCATGGTGGATAGTGGAGCAAGCAGTTCTGTGATGCCTAAGCAGATTGCAGACCAATTAGGGCTCAAGTACCAGCCCCTTGAGAAGGGTGTACTCCAATTAGATGGCACAGCTGTTAATACTATGGGTGTAATAAAGGACCTAGGTCTCACTCTGTATACCTGTCCCAATGTTTCTATTTCACAGGAGGTGTTCATCATAGATTTGCCTCCCTATTTTGCCATGTGCTTATCAAGAGAATTTACTGCCAAGATAAGAGGATATTTATCCTCAGACTGGTCCCACATGCTTTTCAGGACCAGATACGGCACCAAAGTAACTTTAAAATCTGAGTTGCTTTCAAATCATCACATAGAGCCTTACACACCAAGTGTTGTTAATGCAAAATGCATTATCTCTGATAATCCCGAATTAGTTGTTGCTCAAGAACTACAAGCTGAAAGCATACCAGAGGTACTCTCAAGGGAGTGTGCCTTAGAAAATAGTGTGGATGATCCTGAAGGACACACCCAAGAAACTGGTATGGGGGTTTACATACTACATGAGCATGAAACAGCAATACCAAATCATGTGAAGGATGCAGGACAGCAGACACAGCAGCAAAATGGGGTGTGGAAAATGTATTTTGATGGCTCTAGGAACAAGAATGGATCTGGTGGTGGTGCAATGTTGATGTCACCACAGGGTGAAAAATATTATTCTTCTTTCCATTTTGCCTTTGCATGTACAAATAACACTGCTAAATATGAAGAATTAATTCAAGGTTTGCAGTGGGCAAGGAAGAGGAAAATAGGCTATTTGCAGGTCTATGGTGATAGTGAACTCATTGTGAATCAGGTAAGAGGACTGTATCTTACAAAAAATGATGTTATGAAATGCTACAAACACAAGGTGTGGAACATGATTGAAGAATTTGATGCTTTCAATCTGATCTCTATTCCAAGGAATCAGAACTATCATGCTAATAGGTTGGCTGCAATTGGGGCTCAGTTTGACATCCCCAGTGATATTCAAAGGGAGAAGGTACAACCTCATGTAAAAATAGTTGATAGGCCCTCTATCCCTGATAATGACATTCATTGGCAAGTTTTTGAAAGTGATGAGCAGATCCTTCGTTTCCTGTTGGAGGAGGATGAGTTTTCCATGATGAATCAGGATAAGCTCAAACAATAATATGGCAATGATCAAATTGTTCAGTTGAGAACAAACAAGCTACCCAAGGGATTGGTAACCTTGGAATCTATTTTTGGCACAGATGATCAACTTAAGAAAAGCAAGACTAGCATGCAGGTTAAAGAAGAGCATTATGAGGAGCTAGAAATTTTTAAAGGTAAACTTCTCAAAATTGGTAAAATCTGCTCAGCTGAGGACAGAAGAGCTTTTATTGCTCTTTGTCAAGAGTTTGAAGATGTGTTTTCTTGGGATTATTCAGACCTGAAGGGATTTGACCCTTAGATTGCCAACACACTATAGAGTTAGAACCAGGTATTAAACCTGTGAGGCAGAAACAAAGACCTCTAAACCCAAAGCTAGAGCCCCTGATGATTAAAGAATTGACTAAGCTAATTGAGGGAAAAATCATCTTTCCAATCAAGCATACTTCTTGGGTCTCCAACCTTGTCCCTGTGAGGAAGAAGAATGGAGAGATTAGGCAATGTGTTGACTTCAAGGACCTTAATAGATCCTCCCTAAGAGACCACTACCCACTGCCCTCAATGGAGCAGATTCTACAAGTAGTGGCTGGTTCTGAAAGATTCTCCTTGCTTGATGGATATTCTGGCTATAATCAAGTGTTAGTCAAGGAGGAGGATCAGTTTAAAACCTCTTTTACTACCAAATGGGGCACCATGGCCTACAAAAGGATGCCTTTTGGTCTCTCAAATGCTGGCTCAACTTTTCAGAGAGCCATGGATATGGCTTTTAAGGGTTTGCTATATAAACTAGTGCTGGTGTACCTAGATGACATAACAGTCTTTTCCAAGAATGCATCTGAGCATTTGTCTCATCTAAGGTTAGTATTTGAAAGATGCAAAGAATTTGGTATATCCCTTAATCCAACCAAATGCATTTTCGTTGTGCATGAAGGCAAACTATTAGGGCACATTGTGTCAAAGGAGGGCATTACCATTGATGCTGAAAGAGTAAGGGCCATTTTGGAGCTGCCCTTACCCAGTCATAAGAAGGGACTTCAAAGCTTCATTAGCAGAATTAATTTTCTGCACCCAATGTTGCAAATCTTTTGAAGCCTTTGACGTCTATGTTGAAGAAGAATACAACCTTCAGTTGGACAAAAGAGGCCAAACTCAACTTAGAGTCTATAAAGGAGGCATTAGCGGCTGCACCAATGTTGGTAAATCCTGATTTCTCCAAAGACTTTATCTTGTATGCTTATGGCAGCCTGGATACCATCTCTACGATTCTGGTACAGCAATAGAGTGAGAGTTTTGAGCAACCAATCACTTTCTTCAGTCAAGGGCTGGAGGATTATGAGCAGAGGTATAGCTTCGTTGAAAGACACGTCCTTGCAGTGGTAAGGAGTCTAAAAAAGTTTCGGCATCTTATTTCTAATAACAAGATATATTTGATGGTGGCTCACCCTAGTGTCAAAGATTTCCTGTTGAGTAAAGATGTTAATGAGAAAAAGGGCTGGTTGGATCACCAAAGTCATGGAATATGATGTAGAGATCAAGATAACCAAGCTTGTTAGAGGCAGAGGACTCAGTGAGCAACTTGCTACCAGTTCTGAGAATGAGGTAGAAAAGGAATAAGAGGTGCTTCTGATCATTGAGGAGGAGCATCAGAATGATACAGCAACAGTAGGCACCAGCTGGGTTAATGACATGACTCAATTTTTGCAAACTGGTAGATGTCCAGCAGGTCTAGATAGAACCAAAAGAAGATATTTTAGACTGTAATCCATTCCATATGTTTTAATAAATGGCATCCTTTTCAGAAAGGACTTTAATGGTGTATTGTTAAGATGCATTGATAAAGGTCAGACTGACAAGGTGCTACATGAATTTCATGATGGAATAGCAGGGGGTCATTTTGCCCCAAGGACTACTGCTTGGAAAATAATGAGAGCTAGCTACTACTGGCCCAGCTTATTTAAGGATGCCCATGCATGGGCTAGAAAATGTATAAAGTGTGCCATTTTTGCCGGCAAAGAAAGACTGCCAGCTTTACCTCTGCAGTCAATTCAAGTAGAACAACCCTTTATGAGATGGGGCATTGATTTTATGGGTCCCATTAACCCACCATCAAGTGCAGGCTGCAAGTGGATACTCACAGCTACAGACTATTTCACAAGGTGGACTGAAGCAGTGGCTCTGAAGGAATCCAATTAGATTGTTGTTTTAGATTTTTATTGTGATTTGGTTTCTAGATTTGGAGTGCTTGAGTCTATTATATCAGATAATGCTTTAGCCTTTATAGGATTGAAAATAACTAACTAGGCTGTTAAGAGTGGGATCTATTTGAATACTTCATCAAATTATTACCCACAGGGTAATGGTTTGGCTGAATCTACAAACAAAAATCTCATAAGGATTGTTAAAAGATCAATGGAGGGTAACCAGAGGACTTGGCACACTAATATGAAGTATGCATTATGGGAAGATAGGATAACTCCTAAAAGGTCTATTGGGAACTCCCCATATCTGCTAGTGTATGGAAAAGAGGCAAGGTTGCCTATGTCTATGGAACTGCCAGCACTAGACATTATCAATCAGCTGGAATTGTTTGAAGCAGAGGGCCCCATGGCTGTTAGATATGCTCAGCTTATGGAGCTTGAAGAGAGCAGAGATAAAGCTATGAAAGCTATGGAGTGTCATCAGCTTCAAACAAAAAGAAATTTAGACAAGAAGGCCACCCCCAGAAATTTTAGAATGGGTGATATGGTGCTCAAATGGGATGAATTGAAAACTAGACTAGGAAAACATTCCAAGTTTGATAGCATGTGGAGTGGCCCATTTCTCATTACTAAATGCAAGAAGCACAATGCATTTTAGTTATCAAGTATGGATGGACAAAATTTGCCTATCCCAGTAAATGGGATACACTTGAAGAGGTGTTTTGAGGTATGAGTGCTTTGTAAATCAGTAGATCAGGTCTCTATGTTTTCAATAAGTGCTGTTGCACATTAGTTTAGATCTCTTTTGCTTTCCCTAAGTGTTGTCTAGCACAGTTAGGGGGGTTGCTTTCAACATTTATGTCTTGGGTCGGTCTTCCAATGTTCTTCACTGATGTATTGAGTTGCTAAAGTCAGAAAGTATCTGTATATTTTAGTCTATGTATGGCTCCATGCCCAATAGATGCTCAAAGCCACTAATCTAATTGTTTAGCAGGCAAACATCCCATAGAAGTCGCCAAATTGTTGACCTATTTTTCCTCTAGTAGGAGTCAAATAATTCAAGCAGCATCAGTCAAGGTGCATATCCCCAATGTAAGCTATGTTTGTGATCTTGAAGTCTGAACCCAAATCTCAAGGTCTAAATCTTGCCTAAAGAAGCTTACCATGTGAAAGAGCTTGAAAAAGTAGGCAAGTTTGCTTTTTACATCACCCTGAAATTCGCTAAAATAAGGAAGTTATGTATGGTCAATGATCTAGTCAAAACCTGATCTTCTAGATGGGGTGATATTTTGAACATCGGGTGATATTTCGAACATCAGGTGATATTCCAAATATCACCCCGATATTCTCCATATCACCCTTCCTCCAAATATCACCCCGATATTCTCCATATCACCCTTCCTCCAAATATCACCCTGATATTTGTAATATCACCCCAATATTCCAAATATCACCCTGATATGATGACGATGCCATCCTGTCACATTTCAATAAGGCCCGTCTATGGTGGTGACGTCACCATCATATCCCTCATAAGTAAAGGATGCAGGGCTGAGGAAGATGTAGTTTTTTAGCAATACTTTTCAGGATCAGCCCAATGACCGATTAGGTGATACTCCAAGCAGAGGTGCATGCATGGTGCTTTGCACATATAAAGACATTTCAAGGGCTGATCCAGATAGCGATATATACACAGATGCGAGGCAATATATACAGGCGGTTGACCAAAGCTTTGATTGCTTGTATCTCCTCCGTCCTGGCAAATTTTGACATGACACAAGAGGCAAAAATGCATGTTTTCGCCTCCTCTTTCATTTGACGGGCTTTTCAAGGGGGTTTTCTCACTTTTCAATTTTGGATCCAAATCTACATATTTAGATCTTCGAAGGAACATTTTAGCGACCATTTTGGGGCAGTTGCAGATATTTCTTGCATTTATTGCTACACAAGGATGAAGCAGCTCACATTCATGATCAGAAATATCTTTCCACTGCCTTGTTTCAGATATTTCATATATGTGTTGTTGAGGATCGATGAGTAAGCTGCTTGCATTAAAGACTCTAAATATCTCCCCAACTGCCCCTGTTCTAGATCTTTTGCGCCATTACTCCTGGTAGCTGGGGCGTCCCTTCAGAGATATTTTTGGTGGCATCTCTCTGAGCATTTTTTGTAATTGACTTAGGTTAGGTTGAAATGCTATATAAGCGAAGGCTTATGATGTAAATAGGTTGGAAATTTTTTGGCATTCTGGTCTTTCTGTTTCCAAACAAAGTTTTCATATACTGTAACCTTGCCTTCCTACTGAATATATGCAAGTTATCATACCTCTTTGACTGATTTTCTAGTTCTGCGTGAATCTGGATATGTTTGCCTGTGAATGTCTTTGTTCCTCTCAATCATATTGCTTCTTGCCTCTGCTGGAATCATCTAATCTGTGTATACATCCTTGCTCTATCCGGTTGGGATGTGCATTTTTTAGTTCTGTGAAAGTCTCTTTAAATCTGTCTAGTGCATCAGCCTTTGTTTTCAAGTTTTTCTGTTTCATATTCATTTTAAAGCTTTCCTTCTCCCTTTTCCCCTCAAAGTTTAGTAGTTTTAGGTGATAATCAGGCAAGGAAGACAGCCTTCTCCGGAGGTCTGATCTCTCTGAGCAAGGTCCCACACCTTGAGATCATTCCCATCGTGTCATTCGAATGCTTGGAATCCTTCCAAGCAGGGTGCAATTTCATGTGACAACAAGTACCTCATGTAGGGAAACCATGTTTGGAGTTGAGGCATGCTTTTGTTCAAGATGAATATGCAGTAGTGGTGCCTATAACCTTTTTGAGTTAGCTTTCTCTAATCCTTGAGTTCTTTTGTTGCGAGTAGCACCTGAGGAAGGACTGTTGAGAGATTAATCTTTTGTTTGTAATTCCCCTTGTGAGTGGTAGCCTTGTGAGTTCCTTAGACTTAGTTGATAGCTTGAGAGGTTATCCTAGCATAGTTGTGGTCCTGACTTTTTACAGACTTGACTTGCTTGTAGTATGTTGCACCTTTTGGCTAGAGCATCTTTTCATTGCAGTAGCAGTTGGAGAGTGGAGTAGTGTAGTCTTGGAGGAGTCGTATGCATGATGGTTGGATTTTGGAGATTGTTTTGTTGTTTTGAGATCTCGACCTAGTGTCAGTTAGGAGGATTGACCTTTGGATATTATATTGTATTACCATGAGATTGCATGTGCATTGTGATGTTGATTCATGCTTGTATATGTCTATGATGAACTATGATTTATGCCTCGTTTGGCATGCATTAAAGATGTGATTATTATCCTTATGTTAGAATGGATGCAATTGGGTGGTAGTTGTGCCATGCGTATTGATGTATTGACTAGGTCCAGGAGTGGTGCTGGAGGAGCCTACTTGATTTTTTTTTGATAGACGCAATACTAAGTGCGTAATAAAGATATATTTAGTATAAGGTCCAATGGGACTAATGTTTTGTGAACAGCGCCACTTGAGAGAATGCAGAGGAGATTGACTATCATTTTTCTCATTTGAGGATTTAGCAGAGATTCTTTTATTTTTGCATAGTAGAGATACTTTTGTTTGATTTGATGATACTTTATTGATACTTTGATTGTTATTGTGAGATGCTTATTATTATTCGAGTATGTGTGTAATAAGACATCGAGACGATGTCTCTTCCTAGTGGGGAAGGATGTCACATCTCGTTTTGGACTTTATTTATAATTTAAATTATGGGACATTTTTACTATGATTGTTTTACTATTGAGTGATCCCATGTGTGTGAAAGGTAAAACAGTTGATATTTAAAATGCATAAAAATTTGAAAGTTGATTGATGACCAATTATTATTAAGATTATGGATGTATATCTTGTCTTGCTTCGGCTGTGATTATAAGGACTAACCTATTAATGGAAATCTAAGTGCGACTGAGTGCAGGAAGAATGTCGAAGATGAGAACATGGTTGAGGTAGAAATGTTCTAGCTGCCAGGAAAGAGTTGGCATGATGAATAAACCTAATGCATGCACACACTCACTTAGCTTCATGTCATATCACATTTTTGAGTGGCTTTATTTATGCATCATTATATGGTTACTAGTCATGTTGAGCATTATATGGTTAATGGATGTGATTGATGTTTAATGCTTAGATAAATATGTGAATTTTGTTGCTACAGTATGTTCATTTGAATTGCATAAGTTAGCCATGTATTTATACGTTCTTTTGACTTAGATTGAATAGAATTGTATAAGTTGAATTCGATTTGATTTATTTATATTATTTAAGGAGTTTATCTATTTATATATACAATTTAAATTAATAAATAGCTATATATTATGCTCTTGCATGAAATGATATTTTAGATAGACTTAAAATAAGCATATGTTTATAGATACATATTTATAATTTAAAATATATATAAACATATAAGCATTATATTATTTCTTTTATTTATTTATTTTGGTAATTAATTTCTTTTGGAAAAATAAATAAGTTAAATTATTTTAATCTGTTAATTTATTTAATTATTGAATGTGCATGTCTATTTTAAAGATTTAGAGAATCAATTATTAAATTTATCATATTTGGAATTAGAAAATTATATTTTCTAATATTAGTTTTAAGTAGGATGTGCATGAATATGAATAAAGTCATTTTAATATTGTTTTTCTTTTATTAAGAATATAATATTATATTTTGCTTTTTAGGTTTTGAATAAAATAGGAAGAGTTATTAAAAGAAGAGAATTAGTTTTTTTCATTCTTTTTTTGGTTATCAATTTTATTATGGAAAGGAGAAGAAAAAAGAAAACAGGTTATTGAAGCTCAGGGATTTGAAAGTGTTTTTTTTTTAAGAATTGGAGGATTGTTGTGCTTTTTGAATTGATTGGTTCATCTCCATTATTTTTACCAAATTGCTACAAGGATTGAGGTAGGATTCTTGTCATGAAAGACTTTAGCAAAGACTTACTTTGGTTAATAATTGAATATAGGATTGTGTGAATAAATTGTGATTTATCTGCTTCTACAAAAAGAAAGATTTAGACAAATTATAGTTTCATTGATTTTGAAGATTATAAAAGAATGGTTGTTGAATTGGATTTGTTGGGACTTCTTAAAAGTTAGTAGGAATATTTGATAGGTTATTTGATCTGAATATGATCTTTAGAATATTGAAATATTAATTTCTTGTATATGAGAAAAAAAAAAAACATAATAGAAGACTTGGGAAGAGACTGAGAAGAAAAATAGTAACCTATCTTAGTTTAGACATATCTCTTAAACCATGATCTGGGTGTTTCTAATTTCTGGATATATGGTTTTAAATTAGGGGATAAACTTTACCTCCAATTTTTATGATTTCATCTTTTATAGTTTTTTTTTTTTTGATTCGTAAATATGAGTTTATATTGATAGAAATAAAATATGAACAAGCAGGTGTCTTTACTCCGTTTACCTGCATCAGCTTGTCTTACAAAAAACCCTGAAACCTTCCCTAGGGTCTAATGGAGCTTTACAAAATGGCCATTTAGGCATTCTATAACTATAACACTAGCTTACTATTCTGCATAGCTATAATATGGACAGACTTACTGATATATTGATTCAAACATGGGGTCAGAAGAGGCCGAGCTCCACAGCCAAAGCCCGCAGCCTATCCACCCAGACCCCTTCCCTGGAGCCCTCTTCCTCTTGCAGGATGCTCTGAAGAAACCCGAAGACCTGGAGGACCCGATCTTGATGCTCTATCAGCGCCATGCCTTTTAAGTCGAGGATGAAAGGCAATACCTTTGTCACCTCTAGAGGATCTGCATGGACAGCAATGTCTTTTGGGTGGGGAATGCCTACCCCCAGAATGGCCGCCTCAAGAATGTCATTGAGTCCCCAGAGGATTTCTGGTTTGAACAGCCTGGTCATGATGATCTTCGCCGCCTCTGTAGACACCCCAGCATCCGGAATTGACGCTAGAAAACGCGAGGAAATGTGAGAATCCACCCTGTAAAATTTGTCAACAGCTAAGAAATCCACCCCCAGGACAATCTTCACCGCCGGGAGGAGAAAACCTTCGTGCTTGCGTAGGATACGTTTAAGCCTAAGATCCGAAACAGCACCTTTAAATGCCATCTGACGCACTGAACTCTCCAGCTGAATAGGGGTCAAAATTCCCAAATTGATCATCCCATGGACCGAAATCTTTGTGATGTAACCCAAGCCCCTCTCCATACTGTCCACTATTGTCACCGAAGAAAACTGCCAAGGATTGAAAGCACGGTGACAACTTCGAATAGAACTATCTGTCTGTAGCTTGGAGGGGATGTAATTACTTATCCTCGTGCTTGTGATTATGGCATGAGCAGCTTGGCGACGGCCGCGCGTGCGACTGCTCACATCGGAGGTCTGTGAGCTCAGCGCGGGGAGGGGAGAGTCTCCGAAAAATAAATGCCAACGGCCCATCCCATGCTGTTGAATAATTTCAAAACAAAAAATCGGCCATAATAGATCCTTATGGCAACGACCCATCTAACTATGCTTGGATTGGGTGCCCACCCTGCCACCCTATCAAAATTTCAAATGGAGATCACTTTGATTCTTAATCTGTCTGCCCCCTGATTAGAAAGAGAGTCCGCTTCTAAATTGGCCTCTCTATAAACGTGACTTACAGTGGTTAACTCGCACCGATCCATCAAATCCAGAGCTACTTCCAATTTCGCAGATAATTTCCAATTTTGTAGTTTCCTAGTACGCAGCCCATTGATCACTAAGAGGGAATCTCCTTCAATAGCAACTTTACGTAGATGCAGCTCGTGACATAGTTTTAGGCCTAGTATTAAGGCCTCCAACTCTGCTTCATTATTGGTTCCATCTGCTAGTGGCTCCGCAATGCTGCCAACTGTTTTTCCATCCCAATCTCTAATGATGCAACCCGCTCCAGATTTGCTAGGGTTCCCTCGTGACACGCCATCAAAATTTAATTTGAACCATTCAAGATCCGGCGGAGACCATTTGGCAAGTTGTCTTTTGAGCACTGAATGTTGTCCACCTTTCAAACTGAGGGGCGGTAGTTTGAGACCCTGCCAGCCTTGTCTTATCTTGGCATCCCAGACTGAGAAGATCTTTTGGGGCAAATTGCCCAATGTTGAATTAAAGACCTCTACTATGCTGCTCTCAAGTTTATTTAGAAACGTGGGGAGAGGTAATTCTTTGTCCTGGAAGAGCCTTCTGTTTCATTCTTTCCAGAGCTCCCAAATCAACAGTGACGGGCTGATTACCCACAGCTTGTGATACACTGCGTTTTTGTGCAAACTAGGCCAACTAGTCAGCCAATCTAGCAGTCCCATTGGCTTAGCGGCATTCCAGAAAAGTTTGTGCATAAGCCAGTTCCAACAAGAGTTCGTGAAAGAGCAGCTGAGGAAGAGGTGATCTCCATCCTCAGAATTATCTTTACATAAACAACATCTTGAAGGACCCTGGAAACCGAGTTTGGCTGACCTATCTGCTGTTAATGCTCTCCCTTGTGAGGCTATCCATAAGAAAACTCCTACCTTTGGCAGCAGTTGGGATTCCAACACAACTCCCTTGGAATAACAAAGACATCCTCTTGGCTTTCTGTTAACTTTTTGTAACCTGCTCTAACACTGCAGACTCCGTTTGGAGCTCCTATCCATCTGAGAGTGTCAGAGCCCCCCCTAAAGTTGACTTGTCTATTAGCCAAAGTTTTGTCAAATAAATCCACTTCTGCTTGGCTTAACTGAAGGTTTAGTGGACTCTTCCAGGTAATTGTTAGAAAGCCATTATGAAAAGACTGATTCATGTAATCTCTTACCTTATCCCCCCATGCCTGGGTAGTTATAGATTTGACATTAGCCAGTCCCACCTCATTGTTCAATTTAGGCAATCCTTGCCAAGAATCATCCCAGAAGTTGGCTGAATCCCCGCTCCTGATTTCCCAGGACAGATGATCAAAAATCAGATTTCTGCAACTGCGAATAAAGTTCCAAATTCTGGAGCCTGAAGGTAACTCCCTTGAGGTGAAAATACTATCAACCCCTTCCTCCAAATATTTCGCTCGCACTATTCGTACCCATTTAAGGTCTGGATTGGAAAACATTGTCCAGACTAATTTAGCACCCAGAGCTTTGTTTTGAAAAAGAAGGTTTTTGATTCCCAATCCATTTCTTTGTCTGGATTCACAGATTTGCTTCCATTTTACAAGAGGGTATTTGAACTGTTTAGACGAACCTTGCCAAAAGAAATTTTTCATTTTCTTGTTTAGATCTTTACTGGCCTTACTTGACAGAGGAAGACATGACATAAGATAGGTAGGCAGAGCGGAGATAACTGCTTTAAGTTTCGTTAGCCTGCCTGCCCAAGACAACCACTTGTTTTTCCAAGAGGCTGCCTTATTGCTGACTTTCTCCAATAAACTGTTCCAGACAGTACCTGGTCGAAGCCCTCTGTCCAACGGGATCCCCAAATAAGTGCAAGGAAGAGATCCCTTCAAAAATCCAAGTATCCTTAAAATCTGAACTTCCATTCTCGCTGGAGTGTTAAAGAAAAACACTTCTGATTTTTCATGACTGACTTCTTGTCCAAAGGCGGTTGTATATTTTTGAAGGATTGTCTTTATATTCCGTGCCTCCCTACAATGGGCTTTCCCAAACAGCATGGTGTCGTCAGCAAATTGCTGATGAGTAATGTGAGGAACGCTGCTTGTCACTTGAACTCCCTCAATCTCCCTAAGATTCCAGGCTCTTGTAATTGATCTACCAAGTGCTTTAGCCATTAAAATGAAAAGAAAAGGAGAAATTGGATCTCCCTGTCTTAGCCCACGGGAGACACTGAAAAAGCCTTCCGGGGATCCGTTCACTAGGATTGAAAATCTTGGACATGCTACCCATGAGAAAATCCAGTCAAGCCAATTCTTGGTGAAGCCGAACCTTTGCAGCACTTTAAATAAAAAATGCCAATTGACACGATCGTAAGCCTTTTTAATGTCTAGTTTTAAGATCATTGCCTGCTTACGCGTGGTTTGAATCGAATGGATGGCTTCTTGGGCAATAATGACCCCACCCAAGATGGATCTATTTGAGACAAATCCCGTCTGCTCTTCTGAAATCAAATTTGGAAGAAGAATTTTTAACCTGTTTGCCATTGTTTTAGCCAAAATCTTGTAGACAGTATTACACAAGGAAATGGGCTTGAAGTCATCCAAAAGTTCAGGCTTCTCTTTCTTTGGAATTAGAGCTAAAAAAGTATTATTGATCTCCTTGAGAAGTTGTCCAGATGTTCTAGACTCCTCGAGGGCCTCCACAATATCAGTGCTGATGATGTCCCAACATTTTTGAAAAAAACCTGCTGGGAAGCCATCGGGGCCAGGCGCTTTGTCTGGATGGAGCTAGAAGAGTGCATGCTTTACTTCCTCTTCCGTGAATTTACTATTAAGCATGTCATTTTGTTCTTCAGTTACCAGCTTAGGAATCAACCCAACCAACTCTTCTTGAGCTGCGAGGGGGGAGCCTTCCGGCTCATTCAGAAGATTCTGAAAATGCACCACCACGACTTGTTTGACTTCATCCACATCCTCTACAAGTCTTCCATTATTATCTCTAACCCTAGATATTCTATTTACCTCCCTTCTCACCTTTGTTGCATTATGAAAGTATTTGGTGTTTCTATCCCCGGTCGCTAGCCACACTTCACGGGACTTTTGTCTCCAAAACACTTCTTCTTTGCAGAGAATATCATTCAACTTTTCCATCAGCAATTTTTCCTGCAGAAAACTGGAATTTTCCATCCCATCTCTGATGATCTTCTCTGAGAGGATTTTTAATTCTGCTTCATATTGCTTCTTCTCCTCAAAGATATTTTTGAAGTTGTTTTTATTCCAAGATTTCATATTCTGTTTGATTACTCTCAGCTTGACTGCAATGCAAAACATTTTGGAACCTGCGGGCTGTGTTTCATTCCACCACTGTTTGATTAGTTCCATAAAATCCTCATGCCAGAACCACATATTTTCAAACTTAAAGGGACTCCTAACTACTCCCTTTTCTCCCAGTATTTTTAGGCAAATTGGGTAATGGTCTAAGCCTAGTAATGGTAGCAGTTGACAATCAATAGAGAAAGGAAAAGTACTGAGGTTTCCTTTTAGAAGGAATCTATCCAATTTCTTAGCTATGTTGCAAAAGCCGAACCTTCTATTTGTCCAAGTGTACTGCCCACCCCCCATCTGTATATCAAGAAGCTCATTTCTATCCACAAAGTGTTCAAAGTCAATCTGGGACTGAAGTTTCCTACCTACTCCCCCTTTCTTGTCACTTTCCTTTAGAATTGCATTGAAATCCCCTCCTAAAATAATAAACTCGAACCCTTGGGAATTACATACCTTATCCAATTCACTCCAAACAGTTCTCTTATGAATGTAATTGTTAGGCCCATAAACATTTATCAGAAGGAAACTTAGAGTGGAGGCTAGGCTCCTTACCTTATATGCTTGCCAAAACTTATTTGAGGCCACGACTTCAAACATGACTGTTTGCGGCCTCCAAAGAGTTAACAGCCCTCCTGAGGTGCCTTCCGCATTGACTCCACAGATTTTCCAATTCTTCAGCTTCAAACTAAGGTTAGTTCTTCCTTGTTCACCTAGTTTAGACTCCTGAATCAGGCAAATATCTGGTAGCTGCGAATTCAGATGCTGTCGCAACAGGCATCTTTTGTTAGGGGCATTTAAGCCCCTAACATTCCAAGATAAGATTTTCATTGCTGTTCAGGAAGGGCATTCCCCTTCCCTACTTTCAATAAAGTCCCATTTGAGTTTTTCCCTGTTTGGAATCCTGCCTTTCCCTCTGTGTTCTCCACAGTCTGGTAGTATTTTGGTTGGTTCCTTGGTTCTCAATCCAAACTCTCCTTGTTCTGTGGGGTTGTGCAAGACTTTTCTTGTGGCTTCCTCTTCAACTAGAAGAATTTCATTTCCCATCTGCTCTAGATCTTGATCGACAAACCAATCTTCTCCTTCGAAGTTATCTATATCAATCTCTCCTTTTTTGGCTATGTTGGCAATGTCTACCAGTTCATTGCCCACATTGATGATGGAGTCTAGATCTTCCTTGCTCACTTTGTTGCCAATCATCTTGATTACCTGTGACAGTTTTTGATCAATGGATCGGGCGCTTTGAGCATCATCACATCTCTGAGCTGATTTTGGTTCATTTGGGAGGGCCGCTTTAGGGTGAAAAGGAGGTCCATCTTCAGCTTGAACTTCCTCCTGTAGAGGTATGGACTGCTTGTTTGACGATTGCTCTGAGTTTTTTTTTGGATGAGGGTCGCTCTTCCACCCTAAGACTTTGACCAAGGGTTCTATGGGGATGGGATTGTGGACCAATTTATGTGTCCATATACCTAATCCTGATGAAATCTTGATTTCGCTCAAGATTCAGCGATTTGGATTACTTTCGATGCCTATCCTTACCGCTGTACCTGACCCTTTTGAATTTAGCCTCTCCTCTGCACACAAAAAAGATCCCAACCCGTTCCCAATTTCTTCCAATACACTAGAGTCCCAGTATTCAAGGGGAAGGTGGGGCAGAGTATACCAGTCGTGAATTTTATCCATTTGGTGCGAAGTTGGATCGAACCCAACCTTCCACCGGCTAATATAAAAACCACAACCGTCGAGAATCCAGATCCCTTCTTCAATTTGAACCTTGGTGGCTTCCGTAGGGCAGATGACCACGAAATAATCATTTGCTAATTTCTTGAATTCCAAATCTTCTCCCCATTTCTCACACCACCAAGTCTCTAGACTTTGCCAGTTTAACTCCTTTCCATGCCATTTCATTATTAGTGTTGTATTCTCCAGTTTGATCACTTGATGTTGAAATCGATTTGCATTGAGATGAATCGATATTTCTTCTTCTCTGGCAAATTCCCTCCGTCCGTGATTAGGATTTCTGGGTTGAAAATTGTGCCTTTGCAGATCCCTGCGTCATCCACCGCCTCTAGGGTTTCGTCTACCCCTAAAATATCGAGGTTGCTGTTGTCTTTGATGCCAATGAGGTGATCCGCGCATGATTCCATCTAGATGTCGCTCTTCACCCTGAAAAGGCCGAGCACCTTGCCATTTTCACAGATTTTCCTCCTGTTGTGGAAAGATTTGGCCAGTGTTGAAGGATCTGCCAAATCTATTTTCCTGGAAATTGACCTGGTCGTATTCTCAGTGGGGGAACCATCTCCCATCTCTTGGGTCCGCGACGCCTTCCTTCATCCCTCTCTGTCTCCATTCTGGAATGCGAGTTTCTGCAAATTGTCCCGCTGCAAGGTGCTGATCTGCAAATTTTCGCGCCATATGGTGTATAAAATATTAATTTTAATTCATTTTGGAGGATTATTATTGAATTATATTTACTTCATATATTATTTACCATTTTTATTTTTGATTTTATAGTTTGTTTTTTAGTTACTAAAACAAGTGGACTATTTTTTTTTAAATTGGTAAATCTGTCATGAGAAAAATCAGTTTGTTGCAGTATCAATAACTTTAGTTTTATGAACTGGGTTTCTCTGAAATTTTTGTGGAAGGTGTGTAACTAAGTATTTTGAATCATATAAAAAATTAGACTTACCCAGTTTTTGAAATTCTGATATTTGTATTAATTAGTGACTATCTGTCTCTGTTATTGTTTTTAACATGATGTTTATATGTGATTATATTGTATTTATAAAATTATATTAAAGATAGTTATTATGAAAATATTTATTGGGTTTTGTAGATATCTGTATCATATTTCCAACACATTTTAAAAATTAGAAGAATGTTGTGTTTTGAGAAAGTTATGTATGTTTTAGTGAAAACTATACTTTATGCAATATAAATCCAAGTTGCTTGCATAAAAGTCATGTTTGGTTTATGTGTGATCTCCCAACATGGTTTTGTGACTTTGTAAGCATGTTGAATTTGCTATTTGGATACTAATTATGAGAGTGTGAGCATGAGTTGGAAATTATAGTGTTTCGGACCACATTTAAAGTCACCAATAGTGTTGATATCCATGCTTAATTTTGTTGTCCTACCATTTTGTCTCCTGTAGTAGCATATTGATCACCTGTAGGTTTAATTTAACTGACTTATTTGTCTATGCCTTCACTTAAATTGTGTTCTTGTTTGACAAACATGAATCTAAAATTGTTAGAAAAGATGATTCTCCTTTATTCCTTATTACAAATTTAATCATAATGGTATTATAAATCTAATCTTGCTTGGGGGTATGAATTCATATAATCTATCTTTATTTGTGAAATAATTGTACATGCAAAGTGGATTATGTATATTTAACATATAGATATATATATAATTTTCGTCATAAACAATACTGGCATCTATTATTATATAACTGAATTCTCTTATCCATGTTGCAAAAATCAAGAAATGGTTAGAAAAATATAAGTCTCGATAGTATGGGTATCTGAAATAAATCATGCATGAAGCTCTTTATTGTGAATATTTTCTTGAAAGTGTATTTCCATTGAGTATGCAAAAAGGGAGACGTAGCGCATACATCTAAGCATTTAAAGTAAGTGTTATCAATTTGCTTTGAAAAGGAAGTAGTTTATCTTTTTTGTGTGTTTGGGTTACTTTTGGGCTAGGATGTTGGATGTGGGCAAATAGAGAAGGCTTTTTCCTCTTTTTAGGATTTGACCGTAGCTATTTTAAGTGCTTGGGCCAAGCCATGTGTTCATTGAAATAGATGAAAGATTGTCTAGCAAAACTTTATATATATATATATATTTCTCTGTCACATCCTATTGTGAGATACTTGCACATCATCATTTAGATTTACATTTAGACATTAGGTTGCATCGGGTGTTCCCTTCTGCTAGTTATTTTTAGGTTGCTAGATGTTTCGTGTAGGGCTGGGTTTCATTCGTATTATGAAGGGATTTGGGGAAGTGTAATTGCTTCATGGTTGGGCAGAAAAGCATCTAAGCCATGTTCCCGTCTCTCAGCTTGTGGATGATCATGTGGGTTAGTGGCGGCCAGTGGCAATGATTTGATTTATTATTCATTATTTGTATATTGTACTTAATTATTTTACTGAGATGACTTTATGGTATGAGAGCCATATATGTATCATTATATATTGTATATAGTGCTAACACTTGGTTATGACACGTGAATTTGTAAGATGTAATGACTTTATTGAATGATGTATATGAGATCTATCTTTTCACTTAGTTGATGTAATTAAGTGGATAATTTACTTTATTAACTTTATTATGGAATGCGTACTTTACACTCCATCTCCCTCTCATGCAATCCTCTACCAACATCCATGCACAAAATGACACTTGACATGATCCATGTGCGACATCCCTCCATAACGGGACATTGTCATCTTTCATGGAACTAGACGCTTGAGTCCCCATCCTCTTCCATATTCTGCCTTTCCATATTCCCCTATCCCATCCAAAAAATTAAGAAAAAAAACAAAAAGAAAAAAAAGGAAAAATCAAAATAGTAAAGAGAAATCCTTTCATCCAATGGTGAAAACCACCTCGGTGGTGCCTTGGATAAGTACCATGATGAAAACCTAGCAAACATGCGTCATGTGTAGATTCCTTGTCTATGTGTCTTACACTTGGGGGCATGTTGTCTCATCTATCCCATCCTATTATTTTCCTTCTATCCTACCATCTTCATCCATCATATCCTCATACCTACCTATGTCATTTACCATACCCATCTTCCCTTCCTCCTTTTGATCTTGATACAGACATGAGGGCAAAATGTTGAAAAATGCTTTGGACATCTCTTGATCTACCTCATCCTTTCTATCCAATCCTATCATCCTATCATCATCAGCTTTGTCATGTAAAATCCTGAGTCTAATACCTAAAATGGGACATGTTATTCCTATGTGACATGGTCCTTGCAGATCACATCCTAAACCCCCTTCCTCCATCCATTATGTATCCTCCATACTTCCTATCTTCCATCCATAATCCTCTTATCCATCTACCCAATCCTTCCTTCATCCTTGCCTTGGCTGGGTTTTCCCTTGTCATTGGTATCTAGCATCTAGGCTATCCAAACTGCAATCTAATGTTATCCCATAACATTTACCAAAAATCCAAAAAAATTATAACATTTCCAAAAAACACAAAACATCAAATATCCCAAAAAAACCAAAAAAATTACAACATTTTCAAAAATCCAAAAAATCAAATATCTAAAAAATCCAAGCAATAAAATCCAAATGCAAGTCACCCTTAATCCATACCAATCTAGTCAAAGTAATCTAGCCAAATCATTTAATCACATCTTTGGTTCTGTTCCAATCTTGTTGTCAACCCAATCAATCAATCATCATCATCATCAATGGGATATATCATTTTCGCATCCTTGTGTTGATCTAGGGATATATCGTTCCCCATAATGACACACTATCTCTGTCAATCAATCAATCAATTATTGGTTTATAGGTTGATAGGGGCATTACCTTGTTTGTTTTTGAATCATTTGTGCATGCTTGCTTGCTTGCTTGTGTGTGTTATCATTTTATCTTGCATTTATATCAAGTTCTTCTTACTCCAGCTAATATTCATATCTTGTGTTTAGATAATGTTGTATTATATTGGGAAAGTCCGTGCAAAGGATACAAAGTCACTCTGGTTCCTTATACATTGGTGCATAATATCCGCTTACTATATCAAATAAGGACTGCTCTACACATTATACTAGCATAACTATATCTTCTCTCTATCCACTATATCCATTATGACTATAACTTATCCGTTTCCAAATCCTATTCTAGACCATTCTTCACCTCTCAATCTATCTTTATCCACTATCTCTTTTAACTTAACAATCCATCCTAACTATCCATTCCTAACCCTTAGCCTTTTCCATCTAACCTCTTTTTCCATATCGAGAGCATACCCGTGTTCTCCTAACCCGCCTATCCTCTTAAGGGGGCATCCCATCCTTACATCATTCCTCCTTGTCACTCTTTCAAGTGGTTGGGGTGTCCTTTTCCCTCCATCCATACCTTTTCTTCTTTGAAATGATGTTACTTCTCTTAGTCGCAACATCATCTCAAAGAGTGGCAAAATGTAGACACCTAAATTTGACCATTGCCTTTCGACATCACCTTGCGACATATTTTCTTCTAGGTCCCTTTCATGACCCCTTACATCATTCCCATTAGTTAAATAAATTACATTTATTTAACTAATTCCTTTTATCCATTTATTCTCCTCTTTCACCAAATTAATAAATTCTATTTATTTAATTCCCATATTCCTCCAACTAATTTAAATAAATAGCTCTCACATGCCACTTGTCTCTCATAATTTAAATAATCTTATTATTTAAATTATCCCACTCACATCCCTATTTTTAAACTCATTAATTGTGTCATAAGCACTTCCTCTCCAAAATCAATTTAAAAATCTCATTTATTCCCACTCCCATCCTTATTTTAGTCACATGTCATCCTCATTTATGGTGCATCATAAGCACTAAAACTGGCTTTCAATCCTAGCCATCCACCTCATCTCTCACCCATCTAATCTTGGCCATCTATTTGATTCCCTCTCTATCTATAAATGAAACTTTTATTTCATTTTCAAACTCTCACGCTCTCTCACCAAATTTCCATACCACACATATCTCTCATTTCTCATTTATCTCATATCATTTTCTGGTTATGTTGGTTGTGTGAGCAACCCACAATACATCCACAGGACAAATCAATGGAGCTTGGGTGCACTCCATTCTGTCCCATCAGAAGTCTAATTTTATGCAAGGTTTGAAGGTATATTTGCATTGTTTATCTTTAGTTATTGTCCTTGCATGATTTTCAAGGTTTCAATTCCTTTGTAAAATAACTTTTGTTTCAAGAGGGGAAAAAAGAAACAACTTTATGTACATTGATCTATTGTTATACCAATGTGGACTAGGGTTCACTTTTGCACCACCAGCAGGCATCAATCAATAGTAGAAATTTTGAATTGTAACAGTAGATTCACCACCTCACAGAATGAGGAAATCTTTGGAGCAGATTGAATCTCCAAAGTCAAAATTCTTCTAGGTCTAGTCACCATCAGAGTCTTCAATTTAATTCCAACCCATAAGAATTTCCTTCCCTGACAACGACGCTAGTTTGTTGGTGCTCAAACATACAGCTCCACAAATCCTAAAGACTTGCACCAAAACCTAAGACTAGGGATATGTCATCAAAGGTAATGGGCAACACTTATGATTAGACATTAGCATGAGTGGACCAATTGTTTGAGTGGGTAAACTCACCTTTAGCTTTAGGCTCTACAAGGCCAAGGGGGTATTCCTTAAGGTCTCAACAATAAAAATAACAACTTAAACACTAGGTACTTAAGAAACTATACTCAATGTGCTATGAACCCCTATAATTGTCGCTAAGTTCATCTTGACACTAGCTACATACAAACCTAAAAGACCTCTAATAAACAAATAAAATCCCACTCTTACCTTGCACCAAAGGATGACAAGTACATTGTATTTTCTCCAGCAGATGACTCCACTTAACATTTCATACACAGGGACAAGAGAGAGACACACACAAGCATGATTTCCTAATGAGGTTCAATTTCAATATTGCATAAGATATGACTGAGTTTACAATATTGAATAATGCAAGCATGGTGGAACCTAAACCTACTCCCACAACTAACAAGAGAGATTTAATTTTAGAAGTTGTTGGCTCTTCACAATTTAGATCGGTGCCTACTCCATTGGGTAATAGAGTCATATATTGCAAAAGGGAAAGAGATGCAACAATAAAACATAAATGGAAACATAAGTGCATCATCATACAATTCATATATCTCATCCCATGCAATAAACATTCGTAATAATCTAGATAGACATGCAAAAACCCACATGGAATATAAAGAAAAAGCATCACAAAGTCTTTGCAATGAATTAAAATATTGTCACATATTTCTTTAACCTCTGCTGCATTCATACCAACAAATGTGGCAAGAGAGGACTAGGTTCAAACACACTCTTGAATTATTACAATTTTCCATGGAGACATACCACCACATGCATTTGTCTTTGAATAACCTTCCTATGCTTTACAAAGTGCATTTCATCCCCTTTACAAACCAGATTGCATCATTTGATGCCCTAGAACACTATTGGGGCACTTATAGTCATGAAATTGGTTCAAATACTAACCCCTATTTCATCTTACAGACATGTATATATAGCATTGCATTCTGTCTTGTTGTCTAGATGCGAACTTGTAGTGGTTAATACATCTGTAGGTTGCCCATGCCTATTGCATCATCTTCACATGGGTTGCACTTGAAATTGCATTCACTTGGAGTGTTTACCCATGCCTTCGTACAAGAAATTCATCATTGAAGGACCTACAAGAGTCCTAGGTTGTATGGAATTCACCTACCAAGCTATTTCATGCTAGAAGGATTATTAATGGTCATCTTGAGTGTTACTGAAGCATCCTGGGGTGGTTGGGGTATTTGAATGTTAATTGGCATTATTTGCTACTTTAGGCTCCACTCTATTGGGGTTCTTTTACTTTGGCAACCTTCTCCCCTTTTATTCTTAGCATGTTTGAAAAATTAAAACTTTGCTTTGCTTTTCAGTGATTCAAAGAGTTCATAAACCTTTAAACTAGTTGAAACATTTCTCTCCTCTTTACTCTTTGCTTTTCCTTTTTCTTCCTTCTTTGTCTTATCTTTTAGAATTTTGATGACCTTGGGAACCTAATAACCTTTTTTTTCATTTCAGTGAGTTCACAAACTTACGAACTTACTGAAACATTTGTCTTCTCTTTGTTCTTTAAACATTTCAACAAGTTCATGAACTATGAGCTTGCCAAAACACTTCACTTTGTCTTTATCTCTATCGGTGATTTAGGCCTTTGGAGAAATTTAAAACCTTTTTGGAAGGTTCACCAATTCACAAACCTGTTGAATCACTAAAACATAAGACTTTTTAGGTTTTCAACAGGTTCACGAATTGGGAAACTTGCCAAAACATTCATCTTTGCCAACCTTCTTTTTTCTTCTTTTTTTGGTGTTTCAGCAAGTTTGCAAACTTATGAACTTGCCAAAATATTATTTCTTTATTTTTTTCTTTTCTTCTCTTTTATATTTTTGGCCCTTTCAAAAACCAAAGAACCTTTTTGGTAAGTTAATGAGTTTGCAAACCTACCAAAAATATGAAATGTCTTCTCTTTATCCTCCTCTTTAGTGTTTCAGGGCAAATAAGAACCTACGAACCTTTCGACAGGTTCACTAGTTTGTAAACTTGCTAAAAATCCAAACACAATGCCTTTAGAGCTTTCGGTAGGTTTGCAAATTGGTGAACCTACCAAAAGGCTTATACTTAGAAGCTTTTTGAAGGACTTGAAAGTTTTTTTGGAGGTTTTAGAAGGTTTTCAAACACATAATAACCTCAATGGGGAAATCAAAAGGGAGAATGCAGAAAAAATAGGCAAGGACTTGGATGTATTTGAAAATTTTCAAACTGGGTCCCAATAGTGGGGAGATCCTTGATATATCACTAGAAATATTTTGGTAGATGGATTGAAGGGGGAACTCCTGAAGCTTGGGTCACCCTATCTTCGATTCTTGTAGCTCGACCATGTTATTCTATAGAGGAAGTCAATGTCCTTACTTGGGGTCATGATTCTAAAGGAACTTATTCAGTGGCTCTTGGCTACAAATCCCTTCTCTTGAATCATGCTAACAATATAAATTTCCTTTGGTAGAACAAAATCTAGAACAAATTCAACTAGTCTAAATGCAACTTCTTCCTATGGCTACTTTGTTAAAACAAATGTCTCACTTGGGATTATATTAAGAAGAGAGGGTTTTAGGGCCCTTTAAAATGTGTTTTGTGCAGTATGGAAGAAGAGTCTATTACTCACCATTTCTTCCAGTGCCCCTTTTCTTTAGGATTTTTGGGGCCATGGTGGTGGATTTGGAACCAACCTATCATTCATTCTTCTTCCTTGTTTGAGTTTTGGGCAAGCATGGTTTAGCCTCCTTCCACGTCTGCTTTTCTTAATGTTGCTTGTGAGCTTGGATCCACTTTCATTTTGTGGCATATCTAGCTTGAATGGATCCATTAGATTTTCCAAGGTCATCAGAGTCTTATTTCATAAATTTGATTGAAGATTATAGATTAGATAAAAAGAAACCATTGCTCCCAAGTATTCTATGGATGAGGATCTATGACCCTTTGATCATCAAATTTCAAAAAGCCTAGAGTTACATTTTGTTGTTGCTTTCTCTTGTCAATCTTGCCCTACCCATCAGGCTTCTAAAAAGGTGAATAGGTCGAATAAAAGTTCTCCCCCTTCAATTTTTCTTAAAATTAATACTGATGGTTCCTCTCGTGGCAATTTGGGTGTTGTCAATCTCAAAAAGATTGGCTGAGTTGAAGACGAGTCTATTCATTTTTTTCTTATGCTATTATGGGAATTGACACCAACAACTAGATGGAAGCTCATGCTATTCTTTTGGCTCTTAAGAAAGCTTGTGAGTGTTATGGAGCAAAATGTGTACACTAGCATTTTACGCTTAGTTTAGCACCTGGCTAGACCTAAAATGTTACCTTTGTTAATCAAGACCTATTTTAACACCTTTTTGAACATTAAATGATAAAATCTTGATCTTGATGAATAAATCTGACGGACTAAACTTAGGATTGCCCTAAGCCCACGACATTAGACACTCCCCAGAGTTTGTGGGGCTAAATGACTAGGGCACCTAAGCGCCCTGGTCCCAAATGGGTCCTTTAGCCCCTCTCTTGTGGTGTCAACTTAGAACACCTCCTTAGCTTGTACATGTGGGGCCCATTTGGTTTTATTCATCGTTTGTGAGCTGGAATGCATCTATAATGGAGTTTTGTTAATCATTTATAACCTAGATGCCTAAAGATGACTACTTGCTTATCAAGGAGTTTTACAATTCATTTTATACTAAGATGCATAATGCAAAATTAGAGTTTGTTCACAAGTTTTGATCTTCTATGCTAAAGTGTTCTTCATGCTTGGAATTGCTATCTACTTGTGGATGTTATGAAGTTTGTTTGCAGGTCTTGAAGGAAGTTTCAAGCTTTCTCCATCTCTCTCCTTGTTGGTGCATGATCTTGATCATCTACTCCAACTAGGGTTTCACATCTTGTGGTAATCTTCATCAATTTCATTCATAATTTCATCATATATTGTAGATCTAGCCTCTGCCCTCCTAGGGCATGCACCCTTGGATCTAATCATCATTATAGTGGAGGTGGAAACACCAACACGAGGTTTGACTAAGATAAACCCCTATACAAAACACAACCTTTTCCTATTTGCTTGTGTGCAGGTTGGAGATATAGGTTTCTGAAGACAAGATCCGGGAAGAAGAAACGGTTTGTAGGTACAGGTCTAGTGAAACTCAAAGATTTTGTGAAACCCTAATTAGGGTCTAGGGTACTTAAGCATCTTGGTCTTTTGGTGCCTCCGAGTCCAGATCCAGGTTCTGCTCTACTTCCTGATCTCTGCTATCCTTTTAGGTTTCTGATATCTATTTTTGACAGTTAGTTATTAGTAGATCTTTGTCAAATAGGTTTGGTCATTTGCCCTAGTTTGCTAGCTAGAACTTGATTGAATTTGGTTAATTCTCCTCTATACAACAAAAGAACATAACTCCTATAGTTTGGCTCTCCTCTATGGGTAGTAGCCAAGCTCGATTTGTGTTCTAATGTTTGGTAGAAGAGAGTTTTGACCTAGTTTAATCCCTTAAGCTAAGTCATTCTTTTCACCCCTAAACATTTTGGTGAACCTAACTTTTCTTGCACTTTTGCATCCTTCTTGTTTTAGATCCGAGTTGTTTTCTGCCTTAGATCCCATTGGGATTGAGTTCATAAATCATTTTGCCTACATACATAGTTAATTTTTGCATAGTTTCAAGACTAGGGTTTGTAAAAACCTTGCATTTCTAGAAAATCTAGCTAGTTTTGAACATAGGGTTTATAGATTTGTGAGTTGTTTCAGATCTTGTTGCATTTTTAGCTTGTTTAAAATATTTGCATTTGTTGTACCTTGTCATTCTTGGTGTTTAAAACATTCTTGCATCCTTGCATTTGAAATTTGGAAAATAAACACTTCATTCTAGATTTGGAGAAAAGCATATTTGTCACTTTGTTTGCATTTCATAAGGTTAGATCATCATAGCATGAATTAAATTTTAGATTTTTATATCAGCTCTGATTGGTATTACAGTAATTAATCATTTCATAGTGTTACATTGTGCATTTGAATCTTTCCATTGCTAGGATTTGTCAAAAAAGTTGCATTTTTGTGAAAAGCTATTTAATGTTGAAATCTAGGGTTTGTGATTGATATTTTGTTTTAGATTTTGCTTCTGTCATTTGCATTTCAAATCTAATTTTACTTTTCTCTACTACATTACAAATGTCATTTTGCATTGAAGTTTGAAACTAGGAACAATTTTAAGTTGTTGCATTTTGAAAAAAAAATATTGAAATTAGGGTTTGATTTGAGCATTGACATTGTTGATATCTAAGTGGATTTGAGTAGAGTTGAATTTGATCAAGGATATATTTGTGCATTATGTTTGTTTACATTTGAACAAAACATTGCTTCACTTAAACAAAAACTCAAACTTTCTTTTGCTACAGCATTAATTTCTTCTATTTGTGCATCTTGTGTGTTACTAAAGCTTGTAGACGCTTTATGAGCTTTGTGACCCGGTGCCCTATTTCCAACACTCTTGTGCAAAGAAGTCTTTGAATCATGGGTTCTAATGCTTTGAATAATGATGATAACAACACATCGAAACCCCAATTCCCTAGTCTTATCACACAAGAAGGTCAATCACTTCTTTTTGATATCCCTACTTCACATCTTCTTGAAGCATCAACTTTTCATGAATCCATCAACATTGATGACCTTGTGGCTCATGTTCCTGAAGCTCAAATTCAGAGATTAGACACTGAGTTGGCTAATTTTCAGCAATTTTTAAGCTCAGAACATATAGCTGAGGAGGCCATCCCTATTGTTGAGAGTCTAAGAAGTCTTGTTCTCGAAGGTCAAGAAGGATTAGAAGTCTTGTGTGGCCTTTCTCATATAGTGCATAACAACATTCTATCTGCATCTAGTTGCACTGAAATTGTCACTAATATCACTTATTCTAAACAAATAGGGACTCAAGTGTCGGCACCCATACCAACACTCTCTATTCCTACATATACTTCTACTATTCTCACCACTACTACACAACCAAGTAATAGTGCTACCACGTGTGTTGGGTTATCTAATGGGAATCTCATTCGTCATTATAGTACCGTCCCATATAATTACACAAATTCCACACCTAATGTTACTCCATCTATATCTAAACCTCCTCTCACTTTCCAAAAGGCTACTCATACATTGACAGCTAGTCCTTCCAATTCATTCCAATCTCTACCTATTTCATCTTCTGACCTATCATAAACCAATTGTTGCAAAATATGACCTCCATCCAACAACAATTGGCTAGCATAAGCAATATTCCACCGAAACCTAATCTGACAACACATTATATATGTAACCTTTGTCCTATTCCATCCTAAGAGCTCAAATGCCTAAGAATTTTGATACCCCTCGATTTGAGAAATATAATGGGAAGGGAGACCCTAACAACCATGTGGCAGCCTTTACAACTATGTGTAGTGATTTCTTCTTCGAGGATGCAATCTTGGAAAAACTCTTTCCTAGGTCACTCAAGGACACAACCTTGGATTGGTTTTTCTCTTTACCTCCTAATTCTATAACTTCTTTCTCACAATTAATCAATAAATTCCTTGAACATTTTGAAGCGATTATTGGACCTCAAGTCTCTTTAACTGACTTGGTACATTGCAAACAAGTAAAAGAGAAAATAACAGATTTTATGGGTCATTATCAAGCCCTCTTCTCACAAGTTCAATATTCTATTCCAGATGCTGATGTGCAAAGAATCTTTATTGGAAACTTACAACCTCACATATGTGATAAGATATTGTTGATGCGCTATGAATCTTTCACTCATCTTTGCATGACTCTCTATGATTACCAACTTTTTGTTAGTTAGTATGAGAGTAACCCCTCATCGACTCCAGTTGGTCAATCTGAAGCCTCTCACAATCATTCATTCAAAAGACACAATAAAACTTCATCAAGATCAATGAAATTTCAGCTAGTAACATAAGAAAACATGTGGTGGCAACGCCATCTCCTGCTCCCGCCCCTATAAATTGAAACTGAAAACAAGACATTTCACATCATTTGTTAGAAAATGTGCCTCAAATCTTACTGGCCTGGTAGTCTCCCTGCAGGTTATGATTAAATCCTCCATCGGCTTGACTTTTAAATTTCGGCGGCAAATAGTTTGTTACCTAAGTCGCAGGGTTCTAAAGTTTCATAATCTCCCGACTTAGCGACTTTGAGGTTCTGTTTGTTATCGGTGAGTTGCGAGTTTTAAGAACTTCGTAACCTCTGATAAGAGGTTCTAAAGTTTAGTTTTTCAGCGACTTAGCAACTTTGAAGAGGAGGATACCGAGTGACGCCTGCCAGCCTGCTGGCTTTTGGTAAGACCCAGTCTATACCTGGTGGGGGAGCGGGGAGTGATGTCAACCGATTGACATGGTCCTATACGGTGACAACGTGGCTGCCACATTAGTTGTGGGGACCACTCGGTAGTTGCACTATGCGAAGCGGTAACGACTGTGATCTACTTGATCCTACGACCCCCGCTAGCCCATATCTCTTGTGGTGGGTCCTAGGAAGACCTTGAGGGAGAGCGGGGATTGGCTGAGAGTTGAAGATTGTATGACTTGGTAGGTATTATAGTTGTCAAAGGGACAAGGGAGTTTGGTGAGATAGGATTAAGTGTCTCCTTGACACTTCGACATGGAACCATGAATAAGGTCAATAGTGATTGGATGACGACTAAGGTGTTGACATGTGGCACTAGGTTACTCGTTGATTTCACATCGTTGTTGTGAATCAACGTGGCCTTTGGCAGTTGCTATTCAGTTGCCGATGGAAGTTGTAATATTGGATGTCAAGGCGGTTAAACTATTTGTAACTATTGTCTGTGGAAGTTGAATTGAAACGTTTGAGATGTTTGTAATATAATGCAAAAGTGCATTGGATCAGTGAGAAAGACTGAATAGAGAAAGGATATACTATCAGGTGTTCTCTAGATTGAACAAGATGTAAAGTTTCTATGAAAAGGCTTAGAGCTTGTAGTTGTATTGTAACTATATTCTTTGGTTGTTGAATAATATAATGGATCTGATCTTTTGGAGTGTGGGGTTTTTTACCCGTAAGGGTTTTCCCCACTTAAACCTTTGTGTTCTTGTTATCTGATTTATCTTTCATGCTTTGTGATTCTTCTTATTGAATATGTTTAATAATTGCCGTTAAAACTGGTTTATTTCTAAATTGCAATTACTTCCTTTTGAGGGTTAATGTGGGAAATGAACTATGTCTGATTCTGCTTTGTGGCATAGTTGTGCGTGTTTTTTGAGGCAATCTAAAGAAATTTAAACCTGCCAAAGACACTGATGTTCTCAGATGTTTGTTCTAAGATGGCCTTATTTCTCTACAAGTGGTATCAGAGCCTTCCTCTGGGATGTGTTGTTCCTAGTGTTTCTGGTTCTAGGTATTCCTTCTGTGAAGATTTCTTAGTCTAGCAAGCTTGAGGAAATCTTAAGGAATCGACTGATGATTGATCCTCTGTAAAGTGTATGATTTTTTGTTGTTTTGTTTTAGTTTCAAGAGACAACATGTAGCTTGAAGGATGGTGAAAATGGAGAAACTAGGGCTAGTCATATTAAAATGATGTGGTCTGAGGCTCCCAGTTAACAACGGAATAATCTTGATGCATGGGGTGAGATTTTTTCTTTGTAGTTGTGCTGCAATGAAGTTTTCATATTGGGTGTCTGTGTGAGAGGCTCCCTAGTGATATGAAGAAGCTTTGGTTGTTGTTCAGCTATGAAGTAATGTTCTTCTGCTGGGTGTTTGTTCCTAGTTTTAAAAGACATTGTTTCTGTATACCCCGATTGCATATAAGCTATGAAGTTGATCATTGGATGATCTTAAAGCTTCTACAATAGCCAAACTCTCTCAGATGCATGTGCATGTTGGTGGTTGTGTAGTTGGCCTATAAGTGGAACTAAAGTTCCTGAACTACTGTTTCCTTTTAAGGATGTTTTGTACTTACATGGATCAGATTTATGTTCCTTAGATCTGAGGGTTTTAAAGTTTTTCCTAAAATCTATGGTTATGCATATTCATTATTCTAGTTTAACTATTATGGTGTTATTGATTCAGACTTTCGATTCGTCCAGATGTGAAGTGGATATGGATGTGCATGGGTGTTCTCGAACACAGTGGTTTTGCAGGTTTTACATGGTCAAGAAAAAGTTGTGGTTTTGTGGAGCTACTGCTAAGCTATTTTCTAGACCTTGGCTTTTGGGGTGTTGCTAGATGAGATAGTTGCAGTTTTGCATGTATGCTTCGTGCATGGTATGAGGAGGTTTGTAGCTTTCTCAATGTGGAGATCTTGGTATGTGATTTGTTAGTCATAATCTCTACAGTATTTGCTTGACGATTTCCTTGACTAGGATAACTCATATGTGGACTAGTTTGGCAAATCAGATATGTGGTTGATTTGATGTTTGAGTCTTATGGTCTACATGTTATCTTCTTGTTAGCTCAGTCTATAGGTTTCTAATGTGATGACGAGTTTGCATGTTTCATGTTTTGGATCTACGAGTTATGCAGTTTTGTGGGTTGATCACCTATTTGATTGCAGTGGGATAACTCGAAAGTGAACTGTCTATATCCACAAGATTGATTTTGTGTTTATGCAGACTTGTTAGCTGGCCTTGTTTGTGGTCACTTGTACATTGGTGTAGTTGTTCTGAGATGAGAGGATGGATGATGTTGGGTACCTGGATAGTCGATGATGAGGACCTATAGCATGTTTATCACATTGTCATGGATAACCTGGTTACACAATATAGTGTGAGATTTTGACAGTGATGGTTTTATCTTCTTATCTTGGAGATCTTGGTTCTACTTTATTCTTTTGTACTGCTGAGATTTCAGGTGAAATATTTTGATTATGTTAGAGCCATGGATTATCTTCATTGAGAGGATGGTTATCATGATGCCTTGATAAGCTCAGTATCACAGTTTTAGTGGGAGATTTGGCAGTGATGTGGATTCATTACTTGGTGATGGATGATCTTCTTTAGTGTTGCAGATGTTACAAGGAGGAGCTCTTAGATCCTATTGCTGCAGAAGGGTTCTTTCGCATTTGCATGGACACTATTTGGAGATGGGTCATCTTCATGATATTGAAGATGTGTAACATCTTGGAGCCATGGAGGACTCTTGGAGTCTTTGGTTGAGATGTTAGTGGTGCTTGACAGGTGATATTGGTTTAGAGTTTGTTTGTTTTATGTCATGGTATACTCTTGTTTATGCATTAGATTTTTGGCATGATACATTGCTCTTGAGGCCATGCTATGTTCACTTGGAGCATGGAATCTCCTAAAAGGATGGTGAGATCATGATGTCATGACAAGTTCCTGATTCAAATGATTGGAGCTTTAACAGTGGTCTAGTGATTCTCTGTGCTTTGGGTACATTGGTCATATGCTTGAGAACTTCATGATGGTGTAGTCATGCATTTGGAGTTTCGCATGAGATGATTGTTTGTAGGTGCTCATAGATACATGAAGAATAAGGTGAAGTTGTATTTCTCTTAAGATGAGAGAAGTGATGTTGAGATGGTTACTCTTGATAATATTTCAATAGAAAGTCTGAAGATCCTACACCTGGGTTGGATGTGAGTTCAACATAAACCTATGAGGAGATTGTTTTTTGGAGGAGTTATGATGGCTTGCATATCCCAGAGGAGCATTCTCATTCCCCACTCTTGGTCTGTTCGGCAGTTTATTATTTGAAAGGTATTTGCCCATTGTTTCTTGCTTTGGTTCTCATGGGATTGAGTTGATTCATGGTCATTGATTATGGAGACTCATTTGAGGATGGTTTAGCATGAGTCTATATGCTTTATCTTTCATAGATATGGATCTTGAGCTATGTAGTTAGTTCTGGAGGATTCATTTGAGAGATGTTTGGAATAGTTATCTCCTTGTGCATTTGAGTTTAAGATATCATTCAATTGATGAGGAATATTAGGAGATAGGTTATGGGTTGATTTCCTGAAACGGGAAATGGATTAGTTTGATCTTCTTTGGTCTGAGAGGCTTACATCCATGTTGGTTACATGATACATATGTTGTGTTTGGTCTCTTGAGATTGAACATTTTTGGGGTGTTGTTATGTTGTTCTCTTTGGGTTTTTTTGTGTGGAGGAGATCATACTTGACATAGCTAGCACTTAGAAGGTGTATGTAGGAGGATTTTCTACAGGTATATGGTGTGCAAAGTTTCTCTCTTTGTCTCAATTGTCTTCCTGGATAGTTGGTTTCACATTACATTGGTTTGAGGTTTTGTTCGAGCTATTGTGATCACTAGCTTGTGGCCATGTGTTTTCACTTATGTTCTTGGGTGATGACATGGAGATTCCTTTATCTCTTTCCTTTGCTAGGTGTGGAGAACTTGGGAGAGCTATGGAGACTTGTGGTGAGTTTTGTTCTTGCAAATTATTTGATTTACAGGTTTTGTATATCATTGTGGATTGTTCCTTGGTACTACATGTTGTTGTTTACACTTTCTATTTGGTGCTATTGGTAGACTTGGTATGCCTTGATATTTTTCAGATTTGCATTACCCATGCAGTGGGAGTTTCTGGATGTGTTTGGTCTTCTTTGATTGGTTGACACGTGGAGCTTGTATTTACAGTTGATGGGTTGGCTTTGTAGGTGGCATGAGTCTGCTGATGTGGATACCTTCGAGGTATGGATAGATTGGATGGATTAGCATTTGTTGTGTGTGCTATTTTCAGTCACGTGGGTTTATGTTCAGTTGGATGAGAACAATCAGTTTGCTAGTCGTTGTTCTAGCTAATGTTCTATCTTGTTTCTGGAGGAAAACTTCACGATAGTGTTCAGGTTGAAGCTTTGAAGTTGATGTTATTGATCCTTTTGTATAGCTTGTGAGCATAGTGGAATGGTGGTAGTATGTTGTAGCCTTTTCTTTCAGTTGGATCTGATGCTTGTGTTCTTTAGACTGGTGTATATACACCTTGGCTCGTTCCTTTTCCTTTGGTGGATGGTTGGAACTGTTGCCTAAGATGGTGAACATCTTGAATGTTGTTGCAGGTGTCTTTGTTGGAGCACAGAAGCATTGTTTAAGATTCTTGAGATTGCATGTATGGTTGTGATGATGTGATTCAGTGACTCCAAGCGTTGAAAGGTGCCAGTAAGTTCTTCGTCAAGTCAGAGAATGTTAGAAAATGTGCCTCAAATCTTACTAGCCTAGTAGTCTCCCTGCAGGTTATGATTAAATCCTTTATCGGCCTAACCTTTAAATTTTGACGGGAAATAGTGTGTTACCTAAGTCATGGGGTTCCAAGTTTTCCTAACCTAAGTTGCAGGGTTCTAAAGTTTCATAACCTCTCGACTTAGCGAATTTGAGGTTATCTTTGTTGTCGGTGAGTCACGAGTTTTCAGAACTTCTTAACCTCCAACAAGAGGTTCTAAAGTTCAGGTTTTCAGTGACTTAGCAACTTTGAAGCAGAGGATACCAAGCAACGCCTGCCAGCCCGCTGGCTTTTGGTAGGACCCAGTCTATACTTGGTGGGAGAGCAGGGAGTGATGTCACCTGATTGACATGGTCCTGTATGGTGACAACATGGTTGCCATAATGGTTGTGGGGACCACTTAGTAGTTGCACTATGCAAAGCGGTAACAATTGTGATCTACTTGATCCTACGACCCCCGCTAGCCCGTATCTCTTGTGGTGGGTCTCAGGAAGACCCTGAGGGAGAGCGGGGATTGGCTGAGAGTTGAAGATTGTATGACTTGGCAGGTATTACAGTTGTCAAAGGGACAAGGGAGTTTGATGGGACAAGATTAAGTGTCTCCTCGACACTTCAACATGGAACTGTGAACAAGGTCAATAGCGATTGACTGATGAGTAAGGTGTCGACACGTGGTACTAGGTTACTCGTTGATTTCACATCATTGTTGTGAATCAACACGGCCTTTAGTGATTGGCTGTTCGATTGATGATGGAAGTTGTAATACTGGATGTCAAGGCAGTTAAACTATTTGTAACCGTTGTCTGTGGAAGTTGAACTAAAATGTTTGAGAAGTTTGTAATATAATACAGAAGTGCATTGGATCAGTGAGAAAGATTGAGTAGAGAAAGGATATACTGTCAGGTGTTCTCTAGATTGAACAAGATGTAAAGTCTCTGTGAAAAGGCTTAGAGCCTGTAGTTGTATTGTAACTGTATTCTTTGGTTGCTAAATAATACAATGGGTCTAAGCTTTTGGAGTGTGGGGTTTTTTACCCGTAAGGGTTTTCCCCACGTAAACCTTTGTGTTCTTGTTCTCTGATTTGTCTTTCATGCTTTGTGATTCTGCTTATTAAATCTATTTAATAATTGTTGCTGAAACTAGTTTATTTCTAAATTGCAATTACTTCCTTCTGAGGGTTAATGTGGGAAATGAACTATGTCTGATTCTGCTTTGTGGCATAGTTGTGCATGTTTTTTGAGGCAATCTAAAGAAATTTAAACCTACCAAAGACATTGTTGTTCTCAGATGTTCGTTCTGAGATGGCCTTATTTCCCTACATCATTATCAGAGTCTCTTTACTCTATAATGACACAACTTTTGAACAACATTCTCATCCAGCTTCCACATGTTAGACCTCTTGATCCAAGTAAGATGTAAGCATCTTCCTTTGATTTGAAGACCTTTTTTCAATTCCACCACACCACCGACCATGACACTAAAAGATGTATGCATCTTAAAGATGAAGTTCAAGACCTAGTTGATTCCAATGTCATCTAGGTTGCTAGAGTGAATGACAAAGGAAATAAATTGGTGGCTCCACCTAACCAAAACATTCAAATTTATACAATCTATTACCTCATCATGAATCTAATGTTGTAGACACATCTCAAGAACAAGACTGTGAAGGTGATGTTTGTATAGTAGATGGCTGCCCTCATAAAGAGCGCGTTAAACTTGAGCCTGCTATATATTTTACTCCACATGATGCTACTATTGAAGCTCCTGATGGACCTCTTTACATCACCATTTGAATCAATGATAAACCTAATCGGGGTGCTATGATCAATCCTATTTGCATGGTAAATGTAGTAACTAAAGAGTTCCTCTACATGCATGGTTTACATTGATATACCTACGACGTATCAGAGATGGCGATTAGAGCACATGATGGGTCTATCCTTCCAACTCTTGGTGCATTAACTCTTGAAGTTAAGGTTGGGCCAAGAACCTTGGATGTTATATTTGTCATCATTCCTACATCAGACTTATTTCATGTGAAGTTAGGTCATCCATGGCTCCGCTCCATGAAGGTGGTCCCCTTTATGGTTCACAAGTGCTTAAAGTTTCCATTTGAGGGATGTGTGCACGTTGTATATCATAGTCGATACCAGCCCGTTGCTTGCAATGGACACTTTACACTTGATCACTTATGGCTAAAACTAGTTGGAGTCGCTCGAGCTAGAGAGGATTTATTCTTTTTGTCATATCAAAAGTTTAAAGTAAAGAAAATAATAGTTGTCGCTTAGTAACATACCTCCTTGTGATGTCCTAGAACCTCCTCGATCTCCAGAGGCTACGATAGTAGTTCCCCTTGTCCCACAAGTGGCGAATGAAGTTAAGCCTGAATCAAAGGTTCTTCCCCATCCCCATGCATCTCATAGATATGTTGAGGTTCCCCCTTTGCCATCCCTTCAAGGACAACGAGGCAAATGTAAAGCACCAAACAGACCTCCTCACAATCGCAATGTTACTTTTGTCCCACTCGCCTCTGCAGAGACTAGTGGAAATCAATCAGTTGTGCCTGTGTTATTTCCTGAGGTTTCTCAACTGCTTGAGGATGCTCATGTACTTCCACCTATTTCACAAGTTGAGAAGGAAGAGCAACCTGCATTGAGGAACCCTTCCCCCATGGTCTCCCAGCCTTCGGTGGTTCCTCTTGTTTCTTCTAATGTTCTTGAAGCAAATGAAGAAAAGGAACCCACATTGGAAGATACTACGGTTCACTTAGCAAACATCACAAATAAAGCTAAGCAAAATAAAATTGTGAGAGAAAGAAATAAGTCTTGTCATGCTATGGCTCGCCTTTCCGTGGGAGAGGATAACCTCCCTCCTCGCAAGCATTTATCACCGACAAATGAGAAGGAGACATCTACTAGTGTTTTGTCTCCTCTAGAGAAGGATAAAGCTTCACAAGCTGCTATGGAACCTATTGTACTATATTCTGATAGCGAATTTGAAGATAACAATGATATAGGTATGGCTCTTGTTCCTTACACCACACTTGCTATAGTTCCTCTTGCATCTTGTCTACCTATCCAAATTGCTGATGAGCAAGATTGGGAGGTGGATGATTTGCTTTAGGTTGACTCGTAAGTGTGGACTCTTATTTCTATTTTGTCATGAATGCATGTGATTGTTTTCCCCTGTAATGTATTGATTGATGGTTTTTGTTGTTGTTGTTGTTGTTGTTAAGCTCTCCTTGGATGACCCTTGACACCCTTGTAGGTGCAAGGATACAAAGGGACCGAAATCCATTGTAACATGCTCTCTATTTGTGTCATCACTCTTCTATATGTCATAATTTGCATTATTATTGTGTCCTTTGGGGGTGATGCAAGGAGTAGGATGCTTTGGCATTCTCCCTTGTTGATCCAAAGGGTTTTTATTTGATTTCATGTGTTATTTCTTCCTTTGTCTCTGTAGTTCTATTAACTAGCGGATGATGACAATTCCAAATATATATAGTCTTGAGATATCTCCTATTATACACCCATTCATATACTGATGCCAGTCAGGTAGATCCCTTTGTGTTATTACTTAATCTAACTTGTTATTTCTTATATGTTTCTGATTTATGTGGCACCTTGTTGCTATGCTCAGTGTCATACCATGACTACACAAGCCATTGTGTATCATGCTCGTAGCATCGCCTTAGTTTGCCTTTTTGTGGGGGCAACCCCTTGTTGCAATATAGTTTTTGGGAACACATATCTTATGGGCATGTGCTTCCGGAAAGCTCTCGTGCCTGTCTTGTGGTTTATTCTACCTTAAAGAAATTACTCCCTGATATGAGTTAGCAATTACTTTAAGGTGGGAGCATACATCACACTATGCTCCTTTTGGTTACATACTTGTTTATTATAATTGGCATGGAACTCACCTAGTGATTTGGTGGTCTTCATTAGCCCATGATGTTTCTTTTTGGTCCATGAGCCACCTAGTACAATGAAGTTTGCTAGCCCGTGTGATTCATGTGACTTGTCATGGTCACCTAGTAATTTGATGGTACTTACTAGTGTGTGATCCATGAAGGCACTTCTTTTCACATGACCCCTAGCGACAGAGCAAGCTAGCATCTGTATCATGTGCCTTGTGTGTTTGTTTCTATGTTTGTTTTTGTTTGATGTATTGTCTTATCTTGTATTCCTTAATGATTCCATGTGTCTTGTGTGTCTTCATTGTGTCTTTCATGTGTTTTTTTATGTATGCTTTATATCTTATGTGTATGCTTCATGTCAAGCATGTATGCATTGTGTATGGCGTGTATTTCCTTTGTGTATTGCATGTCTTCCTATGTAAGTTTTTTAGTACTCCATGTATGTGAATTATGTTGCAATGTATTGCGTGTTTGAAAATCTCTTTGCTTATATGTTTGCAACCTTAGAATCCTAAGCTTGGGGGCTACTAATAGTCCATGAATTGGCATAATTCTTTGGCTTCTATGTTTTCGTGTTTGAAATCTGTCTTCTCCTTCCTTTAGTGTGAGTTCGAATGTAAGTTTGTACCCACGCTAAAGTGGGGGCTAAATGTTATGGAGTAAAATGTGTACACTAGCATTTTACACCTAGTTTAGCACCTGGTCAGACCTAAAATATTATCTTTGTTAATCAAGACCTATTTTAACACTTTTTTAAACATTAAACGATAAAATCTTGATCCCGATGAATAAACCCGACAAAATAAACTTAGGACTAGCCTAAGCCCATGACATTAGACACTCCTCGGAGTTTGTGGGGCTAAAGGACCAGGGCGCCCGAGCGCCCTGGTCCCATATGGGTCCCTTAGCTCCTCTCTTGTGGTGTCAGCTTAGAACACCTCCTTAACTTGTACATGTCAGCCCCATTTGGTTTTATTCGTTGTTTGTGAGTGGGAATGCATATATAAATGAGTTTTGTTTTTCATTTATAACCTAGATGCCTAGAGATGACTACTTTCTTATCAAAAGAATAATTGGAATTGCTTACATGATTGATCTTCTATGCTAAAGTGCTCTTCATGCTTGGAATTGCTATCTACTTGTGGATGTTATGAAGTTTGTTTGCAGGTCTTGAAGCAAGTTTCAAGCCTTTTCCATCTCTCTTCTTGTTGGTGCATGATCTTGAGCATCTACTCCAACTAGGGTTTCACATCTCGTGGTAATCTTCGTCAATTTCATTCATACTTTCATCATATATTGCAGATCTGGCCTTCACTCTCCTAGGGCACACACTGTTAGATCTAATCATCACTATAGTGAAGGTGGAAACACCAACACAGGGTCTGACTAAGGCAAGCCCCTATACACAACACAACCTTTTCCTCTTTGCTTGTGTACAGGTTGGAGATACAGGTTTATGAAGACAAGATTCCAGAAGAAGAAAGGGTTTGCAGGTACAGGTCTGGTGATACTCAGAGATTCTATAAAACCCTAATTAGGGTCTAGGGCGCCCGAGCACTTTGGTCTTTTGGTTCCTTTGAGTCCATATCTAGGTTCTGCTATGCTTCCTGATCTCTGCTGTACTTTTAGATTTTTGATATCTGTTTCCAATAGTTAGTTATTAGCAGATCTTTGTCAAATAGGGTTTGGTCATTTGCCCTAGTTTGCTTGCTAGAATTTGATTGAATTTGGTTGATGCTCCTCTATACAACATTGAAAGCACAGAACCCCTGTAGTTTGACTCTCCTCCATGGGTAGTAGCCAAGCTCAGTTTGTGTTCTAATGTTTGGTAGAAGAGAGTTTTGACTCAGTTTAATCCTTTAGGCTAAGTCACTCTTTTCACTCCTAAACAGTGAGATAGGTTGGAAAAATATTATTTATGAAATTGATTCCTTAATAATGATTTCTCTATTGAATAGAGCAAGGACAATTGAGTCCTCTTGGTGACTGAGGACTTTGGCTGAGCAAATCCTTTATCTCACTCCTAAGTTTGAAGTTATATCCTTTGTCCATATTCTCGAGAATGGAACTCGATTACAAATTATCTTGCTAAATGGGGTACTGAGAGAGATCGAAACTCAAATGTCTTTGAGTTGGAGTCCGCACCTCCCAAGAAAACCTTTTAGCTTCTACACTTTGTGCACAATGATTGATCCTAACCCCCCCCCGCTCTCTACTCTACTGCAACTCAAGCTTGTGGATTGCCACTCTGCTTGGAATTCTTCAACAAGTTCCCTTTGTTGCTCTTATAGACTTCTTTGGTGTGTTCAGTATCTTTGATTTAGCAGTTTGGTTGATAAGTGACACCCCTTCTTCAAGGTTTATGATTGTCTGATGGGCTCTTTGGGCTCCTTTTAAGGATGGGATTGTGGGAAACCTAGTTGGGTTTTTTCACTTCTTATTGTTTTCATGGCTCTAACCATTTGGAAATCATTGTTTGTAAAATGTAATGGTTTTCCTTTAATATAATTTTCTTTTGTGCAAAAAAATCTCTATAAGTAAATAAAAAACTCTTAAGTAAATAAAAATAAAATAATTCTTAAATAGTTCTGAAGTAAAAAAATAAAATAATTATTTTTTTGATGAACAAGTCTTATTTAACTTTTTAATTAAATAAAAAAGATAATAGTACACTATTAAAAAAAGACTGGTGGTAGAAAGACACATCATATGTTAATATCTATTATTAATGATGGTTGTTGACAACATTTAATGTGGTACTCTATATCCATTTAAAATAAAATAAAATAATGATAAATGATTTGACATTTATTATACCCTATAAATATAAAATTATAGATAACACTTTAGTCCCAAACAATTGTCATACCTAATAAACATAAATGAATAATCAATGTTATAAACACTTGTCACTTAGACATTGAGTTGAAAAAACAGTAACAATTAATATTTTTAAAAAGTAATAATTAATATTTTTAAATTTATGTCTAGATTACAATAAAAAATTCATATATTCAACCAATAACATTTAATATTTATTATTCTTTAAAAATGTACATCTTAACATTAAGATATTAGACAGTGATTTAAAAAATACTAGACAATACCAATAATGAATTGGAGCCCTTTCAAACATTGATTGCTACCTAGCTCCAGCGATGGCAAAGAGTGATAACGAATGATCCAGGTTTGTTCCGAACAGTTCGAAATAAATGGCCTCCATTTAGGTGTTGCTTTTAACCTTTTCGTTACACAATTTCCCATATTTTAAAGCTTGAATTTGAGGAGGTGGCAGGATTCTGAAGGTTTTTGGAGGTGATCCCCACGGGCCACAAGATACCTGCCCAGGTCTCTATCTCATTTCTCTAAACATGACGTCACATAACCGGAGAGAAGAGAAGACGATGCTCGTGTTTACAACCTGTTAAGTAAACCAGAGAGGTTGAGCTATACTTGGCGCAGGCACAGGCGAGGGAGAGATTACAAGAAAGGGCAGAGAAAAGAGGGAAAAAGAGTGGGTGATTGAGATTGTATTAGTGATAAAAGGAGAATGAGAATGTTGGGTGTTGTGGGGTATGCAGCAGCAGCAATTGTGGTGTTGTTGCTGATGAGTGTGAGTGTGAGTGTGGAGGGATCGATACACACATATGGTAGAGCAAAGTTAATTTCCAATGGAAATGCTTTTTTGTTTTATGGAGGTAGTGAGGGTCTCCGTGCTTCAGCTCTGCCTGGATCTGAGAATTCTTTCATCAGGTACTCTACTAAATTCTAGATCTCTTGTTTTTTTTCATTCCCAACTTTCATGTAATTAGACTAGAGCAGTGAATTTTAGGGAGGTCATTTCTAGATCTCTTGTCTTTTTCATTCCCAACTTTCATGTAATTAGACTAGAGGAGTGAATTTTAGGGAGGTCATTTCTAGATCTCTTGTCTTTTTCATTCCCAACTTTCATGTAATTAGACTAGAGGAGTGAATTTAAGGGAGGGCATTGGGTTATGTTTGTGGCATTGGGAGATTTTCCCGGATTAGAAAAATGTCAGTGTTAACTGGTCCCAGTGCACCCTATATTGCAGGGATTCCGTTAAAAATGTTAATTTGGATCTTGTTGCTGGCCATGCATTGAATTTGCTGCACTTTTAAAAGAATATCCCTTGAAATTCGGAGAAACAGAAATTTGAATCCAAGATCCATTCTCAGTCCTCCCAATTGTTGAGCTTCTCTATCATTTACTTAATTGTGCGCCTTATGACAAGGCATTTCTTATAAGTATGCTATGAAAAATCAAGGACAAGACTTGATTGCTACCTCAATGCCCTTCCCAAGCCACATTTGGTGATGCAGAGAACCTCTGTTGCTGTAAGGTAACTACACTGCTCTAACTGATAATGGATCAAAACAGACAACACAAAAGCACAACATAGCATCTTATTCAAACTCTCCAAGTATTCATGTTTTGCCTGTTAACTCACTATGGATACAGAAACGAAATACAGTATACAGCAAGATAGCAGCTGGAAAATCATCCTTTTATTCCTCCGCTTCAGCCCAACAGCAAATTCCTTGTTTTTCACGGCTAGCAAGCTCAGACCAAAAAAAACTCCCATCATATACCGAAACTGAGAATTTAAATAAGGGAAAAGCCCCAAAAAAGACCACAACAACCGCCACTAACTGGCAGCTACAACCCCAAAATCAAAATCAATTAAAACACAAGAAACTGATGGGTAGTGGGGGACCTGTCACAAAAGGGTGGTTGCATCATCCTCCCCATCTTTTAAAAATTCCCAACCTCCCGGTTCAGAAGAACTTGATCTGGTAGACTTCACTTTGAGTTTTGTTGCCACTAGCTTGGGTGTACTGACCTTCCAGCAGGTTTGTCTTCAAAGTAATATCTTGGGATCCCTTGGTCCTATCTGAACCATCATTTGTTCTTGCAATCCTTGCACTTCCAGGTTCAGGGGGAAGCAAGTGCTGACTCCACCATCGGTTTGGGCTGTCAAAATGTAATGTCCCCCTAATAACCTCACTGTTATAATTATTTCTGCTTGAGTAGATTCAGTTACCTATTCCTCAGTCAGGGTGTTAGCAAACAATACTCATTGATAAATCAAATCACAAGCTCTAGACAGATTTGGAACAAACTGGGGTAAAATATATATATTCTATTTCAAGCACTTAAAAGGTCTGATTACAATCACCAGATCTGCAGATCTGATTAGTCTGCTAGGGTTGATGTCAAACTTCATTGCACCAGTGCTGTAACACATTCAGATAATAGATTCTATATGACTGATGAAAGAGTTAACTCACAATTTGACGAATGATTACACAGTGATGGAATTTTTGCTGTCAGACCTAAGTATACTGCCCAGATCTGGGAATATGTCTTCAGTTATCCTCTATTGCTCTGGTTTAGGGACTGGGAACTCAGGGACAGCATTAGACCACTCAAAATTCCTGATTTGACCTTCGAAAATACCACGTTTGTGATGAATGTCCCAGTGCTGATGAGACCTGGTAATTACCTGGCAGATTTCCCTTGACGTCTTGGCTGGATCTGACCCCAGAAGTGGATGGTTGGGGTGATGTAACCTGTAGTGATGCAACTTTTTGTTATGTGGATAGGTTGAACTATATTCATGATTTACTTTTCTAAGTTTTCAGGTTGTCTTGGTTGCTGAAATATATTTGTTTGCACCAGCCTACAAACCTTTTATGGTGATTTATTGGCAGTCTCTATCAGACTTCAAATGCATCTTATGATAGTGCATGTGAAATTCACCCAATGTTTTCTGCCATGAACTCCCATAATCACAAATGCTCCTGTCATACACACCAAATAAAAATCAGAAATGATTTTATGAAAATCCAACCTTAATAGTGTAGAACACTCATTTATGTCATTCTAAAAAGATTTCTCTGCTTGTTTTCCCTATCTATAAAATTATAAGAGTTTGCTAAAAAGTCAAACAATTCCTTGTGCCCTTGTCAGGTTATATTCGTAGGACATATTCTTTAGAATCTGTATCACTAGGCTGACGTGCCAAGTCCAGTTAACATTCATGACCCAAATGATTTTGACTAGTTTTAGAGCAAGGGAGCTACTCATGTAATGGCATGTAAATTTTCATGTTTTACAGCAATTCCAGATGTTTGTCAGTCCATTACTTTCAATGATTTTGGAGCCAGGTTAATAGTCACAGTAATTTCTATGAATTGTAAGGATTCGTAATGAGGGTAAAATAAATACCAGCTTTGATTCCACTATACTTTAAGTGAAAACTTGTAATGAGCTGTACACATCTTATGAGTGGACATCCATAAAATAAAATAAAGGATATTGGAGATAATATCCATGCAAATAAAGGATATAATTAGAATTTGTTTTAGTTAGTTGCATTGTTAAAAGGTAAGGTTTATTTTATTTTAGAGAATTAGAAGAAATAAAGGCATGTAAAGGTTATAAATAGATTTGTTATAGGAATTTTTCATAATTACTAGGGGGTAGGGACTGTGACTAGTATGGGAGATGGGCAGGTATCACAATGTTGTTTTTCAAAAGAATGGGAGACGACAAAAATAAAAAAACTATTTAAGTATATACATACTTTATATTAAGAAAAATCATTATAAATTGCTATGCAACTTTAAAAAATGCAAAATGGTTAAAATTTAAAAATAAAAATGAGAATATTAAAAAATGTCAATGAAAACAAAGATCAATTGTATTGGTATTTGATAATCACCATCATGATATTAACATTTAAAATTTAAACCATAGTCACTTAGGGAAAAGAGACAGGGACAAGATCATCATTATTTAGAAAAATAAAAAATGGTACAGGGGTACTCAGAGACAGCTATATGTATGTGTGTATGTATGTATATTAGTTTTAGTGATACATACCGTATAGTTTATTAGCACAAGCTACTATCATGGAGTGTGCTAGTTTCCCATTTCAATCAAAATTGACAAAACTTCAGAGCATGTACACATCTTAAACCTTTTTATTGTTTCTCTTCTTAGTACTTCTTTGTGCTTCATTAAAAAAATTCTGGCCACAAAAAAGCTCATCAATTTTTCAGGTAAAATATAGAAAATTACTAGTCTGTCAGTGTTCTGTAGTTCTTTTAGCTCTTGTTAATCAGATATCAGCACTTGAGAAAAAAACAAGTGTGAGTTATATATCATATATCCAATGAACTTTTATAGGAAGTTTCTGTAATGCCCCTTTTTTATTGTTTTTGTGATTTTATGATTTTTTTGCATTTTCTGATATTTTGACAATCAAAATAAACTAGAACAGTAAATTAAAGTTGAAAACAAATAGCTGGTAACATTAAATCAAACCCTCAAACACACCATATGTCAAATCTGAACCAAGTTTGATTAATATATTTGCTGGTACAAACCCTAGTTAACTTCAAATGCTCAGATTTGATTCAAATACGAAATTGGAAACCCTCAAATAAATTCTGATTTGTTTATTCCAACAGCTGAAAATGAAGTACGGTCAATGAATGCACTTACAAACCCTGGATTTGTAGCTGTACAGCCTCACCAAAGGGCTACAAATCAGCAAATGACTCTCCACAAGAAGTCGCCTTGTACAGAAACTAATTACAGAAATAAATCAAATGACACGGCCACCCTAGATGGCTAGAAACTCCCTCAAAATGCCTCAGATCTGAAGTCCTTGGCACAAATAATTATGTTAGAATTTTAGGGAGTTGTATGGCCTTGCAGATCTCCAAAATCAGTAGCAAACAACCCTGGGTGTCAAGTCGCCCTGCTCAAATAATTATTTCTGAATTTTAAAAGTGATACGGCCTTGGAAACCTCCTCAAATAGCAATAAAATGACCAAATGATGCAATCACCTTCCTGGGAAAAATATTTCAGAATTTGGTAGAAGTGGTGTGACCTCCCAAGTGTGCATGAAACCCTCCAATGATATCAGATCAGCAATGAAACCCTTGAAGGCAAAAATTTGAAAATGAAGTGAATCCACAATTGAAGCACAAATGCAATCCTTGGGTGGAATTGCCTAAATGGAGATGAGGGTTTTTGTCCCCAAATCCAAGAAAACCCTAGAGGGTTTTTGTCCTCAAGGATCTTCAAACAACAACCAAGGGTTTTCGTCCTTGGAAGCCAAATCAAGCCAAAGCTCACACAATGAAGAAGTTCAAGTTCTCATCATGATCATTAAATGAAGATAGGCGCCTCCTTGATACCTTTTCGAAATAGGCCCTTGGGTCTTAAATTTCCCTTCAAGTATTTAAAAATACTTTTTAAATTTTATTTTTGTTTCAAGTATTTAAAAATACTTATATTTTAGTACTAGTGTTTAAAAACACCTTTTTTTATTTTAATTATAATAATATTATTAAGTTGCCCTTAAAATTAGCAATTATCAGGCCCAACTTAAATAATATTATTAATTATTTTAATCCGAAAAAGGGGACATGACAGTTTCCCAATTTTCAAGCGATGCTTCTAGGAGATGTATAGAGATACCAATAAACTTCTTTTGAAATCTTCTGACATTTGTGGACGTCTCCATATGCGTCTCTGAGATGGAGACATGTTTTTGATATGGAAGACTCGAATTTTTAGATTGCTGTGATCAAGCAAAGAATAGTTGTCTTTCAATTGCTTTGTGTTGAAGCAAAGATTATTTCTGCTTAGTTTGCTTTATGATGAAGCAAAGGTTAGTTATTTTTAGAGAAGGTTTCCTTGCCTAGAAATATGGCAGGACACATTGTGATAAGACCTGATGATTATTTGGAAATCGTACTTAATTGAAGATTGGTTTGTCTTCAAAATTGGGAATGGCTCAGCTGCAAGCATGGGCTGTTTCATTACTGGTTGTAATTAGATAGGAGTTCTAGGGTCGTCATTCTACCTTAAAAACATATTTTATTTTTATTTAAACATTTTTTTTCTTTCTGTTTTTTAAGACAATTTTCATATCCCAAAATGTGTATTTCAAAATTTAAGAATTTGGTTTGGCTCATTTAGAGTGATAAAGGATTGAAAAGGTAACTTTTGGAGCTGTGTGCATTTGGAGCCTCGAGCAAGGTTGACTTTGAGTTTTTAATCAAATTGGTGGAGGAATGTGCAAATGATTAATTAGCTGATTAAACTTGGTTTGTTTATTCAGCTAATGATGAGAGGGGATTTTGCATGGATTAAATAAATTTTATGTATTTATTTAGTTTGTGGAGGAATGTTGGGAGAATGATTGGTTTAATTAAATAAATGTGATTTATTTAATTAAAGTTGGAACTTTAGAGGAAAGGTTAGGTTAATTAAATAAATAATTAACATTAGAAGAATGGTCGAATTAATTAATTAAATAAATATGATTTATTTAACTAATTCGATGATGCGGGAATTTGACAGGTAATTTGTGTGTTGTTAGGACACGAATGAAATGGAAGGCAGGTTGGATGAGGGATGTATGGTGATTATGTGAAAGATTCAATTAAAGGGATGCAATTTTGGAGGTATGTTGGATAGTGGATTTGGTTATGTATAAGGGGTGGATGGAAGGATGTGATTGTGGAGATGTGAGTAAATGCCATGGGACCAAGGGGAATTAAGATCAACAATTTCACACACCATGATGCATTTTGCAATTGGATTTTCTTTGGATTGGATGATGGATTTTGAAGCTTTGGATTTGGATTTTGGGTGTATGGGATTTCGGACCTATAGGGATGCTTGGATTTTGAGATTTTAGATTTTGGGCTTTTGGGACCTAAATGAAGTTGAACTTAGGATTGGGATATTTGGATTTGGATTTAGGATTTTTGGATTGGATTTTGGATGGGGGATGCAAATTTTCAAATTTGAAGATGAAATTAGATTTTGGAGATGCGGATTTGGATGCTCCACTTGGATTCATTGCTTCTCTTTGCTTTGGGATCCACACGGCTTTTGTGCTTGCTTTTTGATTTGTAGGCCCATGTTTCCTTTTTGTTCCATTTTGATTTTTGACTTGATTTTGATTTGATATAAAATGTGTATGCTTAGATCTGAAACAAAAAAGAACTAAAGCAATGCAAAAAAAGAACCTAATTTCAAGCCTAGAACACCTTCAATTGAGCTAAGGAATGCAAACAAAAGATGAAAAGGAACCAAGATTCTCACCAACACAAACCTTGATGCCTATGGGATATGCTCAAGATGATTGTTGTTGTTGAGAGTTGATGTAGTTGCTTATTCTAGTAGCATGACCTTGCTATGCATCCAATTCCAACTCTTGAAAATGGCTTGAGGAATGATGAATTTATAGATTTGGGATGATGATGATGGATGGTGAGGATTTTATCTTGTGCAATGAAGGGAGGGGGCTGATCCATTTGCAAGAGAGAATGAGAAGCTTACAAGTGGCATCTTGTGATAGATGCAAATGCTTAATGTCAGTAAAAATGCAAAAAAAAGAGATGAGAGAAATTTGCTAGAAAGGCTTGCTTCACAAGAAGTGAGAGAAACATTATATAGATTTAGAAAAGTACTATTACAACTACCATATTAAATAGTACAATAACTACTACAACTACCTTATTTGAGGACCTACATTTAACTACACTAATTACATACACTTTATTATATTATTATACTCATACACCCCTTAATGACTAAACCAAAAATAACACCAAGTTTGTCTTGAAACTTGACAAAGTAACCAGGACCAAGTGGTTTAGTCATTAAATCAGCATTCTGCTCTTGAGAAGAACAAAAATGAAGAGAAATGTCTTCACAATCCACTAGTTGCCGAATATAGTGATGATGAATCTCGATATGTTTGGTTCGAGCATGATAAATTGGATTCTTCACCAACTTCAATACTCCTTGATTATCATAGAAAAGTGGTGGAGGAGTATGCTGAGGAAGTTGAAAATTTGTCAAGATTCTGCTTAACCAAACTGCTTCACAACCGGCACTCATAGTTGCTTTGTATTCAGTTTCACTGGAGGATAAATCTACTATTTACCGAAGCTTACTTTGCCAAAATATCAGTCTTGAACCCAAGGAGAATATGTAGCTGGTTGTAGATGGTAGAGTATCCACAAATTCTGTTCAATTGGAGTTTGTATACCCAAGTAAACCAAAATCTTTTGTCCTCTAATAGAGTATGCCAAAGTCAAGACTACCTTTGACATCGCAAAACTTGCTTTGTTGCTATCCAATGAGAAAGCTTCGATTTTGACATAAACTAAGAGGGATAGCCAACAACAAAACAAAGATCTGATCTAGTGGTTGTAAGATATATCAAGCTGCCCACCAACTGTCTATAGTGTGATTTATTGATCACGGATGAATCAGTGGAGGTTGACAACTTCAGCCGGACCTCCATAGGTGTAGAAGATGAGTTACAATTTGCCATCCCAAAACGCTCCAAAAGACTTGTGGCATATTTGATTTGAACCATAAAGATGCTATGATCAGATTGCCAAAACTCAACCCCTAGGCAATAATGTAGGAGACCTAGATTTGATATTTCAAAAGCTGCACATAATTCTGATTCTACTTGCTGAACTGTAGTGTCTATGCTACTTGTGATGGCAAGATCATCAACATATACAATAACGATTACAATATCATTACCATTGCTTTTGACATAAAGATTTGGATTAGAGAGGCTCCTTTTGAATTCAAAATCTTTTAGATGTTTATCAATTTTAAGATGCCAGGCTCGAGAAGCCTGCTTAAGTCCATACAAGGACTTAATTAATTTGCAAACTAGATGTTCACGTTCAGGAACTTGAAAACCCTCAAACTGTGCCATATGGACTTCCTCATCCAAATCCTCGTTCAAGAAGACACTTTTGATATTCATTTGATATACCTTCCAACCAAATTGAGTGGCTACGAAAGAAGCAATGGGAATGTGACCATCTTAGCAGCAGGAGCAAAAGTCTGTTCAAAGTCTATACCTTATTGTTGCAAATATCCCCATAGCAACAAGACATGCCTTGTATTTGTCCAATGAACCTTCAACTTTTCATTTGAATTTAGAGACCCATTTGCACCTAATGGGCTTTTTACCTGGAGGCAATTCGACCAACTCCCAAGTGTGATTTTTCATCAAGGCATCATATTCAACCTTCATAGCAGCTTCCCATTTTGGTTTCCCTCGTGCCTCAAAAAATTTTTGTGGTTCAGAAACCTGAAAAAGATTAGAAGATAGGGCAAAATGACTATGCTCAATAGTTGAACCAATTATCATTTTTCCTTTTCACTGAGGACATTCATTTGATTGAGGAAGTTCATCCACATGTACACCTTCCAAAGTGGAATAGTACCATTTAGGTTTTAGGTGTGTCTCAAGTGAATGTTGCGAAGGTAAGTTATCAATTGAAGTCTTACTTGGAGTGGAACCACCTTTAGTTCCGTGTCTCTGACAGACAAGTGGTGAAGAACTAGCCAAAGGTTAACTTTCGTGCCGACTTGATGAATTGGAGGGTTCATCCTTCAAGGGTACCATAATACTAGATTCAAGGTCTTCATGAACTTCTTGTTGAACATTTGAAAAATATGGCTCTGTCTCTTTTACATCAACATCCCGACTAACAATGGCCTTGTTAATGGAAATATCAATAAGCTTATATGCCTTAGATTGTTCACTATAACTAGCAAAGAAATATTTGATGCTTTTGGAATCTAGTTTGTGTTTTTTCTATTTAGGAACTAAAGTGTATGCAGCTGAACCAAAAATTCAAAAAGAAGTTACCTCAGGTTTGTTACCGGTCCAAGCTTCCTCTAGTGTGATTTTCTGCAAGGCTCTACATGCATATCTATTCAAGATATAAACCACAGTGTTTACAACTTCTCCCCATTATTGGTAGGGAATGTTCTTGCTATGCATCATGCACCATGCCATTTCCATGATAGTCCTGTTACGCCTTTCAACTACTCCATTTTGTTGCGAAGTGTATGGTGCTATTAACTAGTGTTGAATACCTTCTTTTTCACATAATTCCTCGAATTGAGTGGAGGTGACTTCCCCCCCATTACTGGACTATGGAGTTTCGATCCAGTGGCCTGTGAATGTTTCCACCAACGCCTTGGATTTGAGGAAGGCACCATGGCATTCAAACTTTTCCTTTAAGAAGTAAACCCTCATCTTTTTGGAGAAATCATCCACCAATAAAAAAAAGTACCTTGAACCATTGACAGTGGGAAACTTCGAGGAAGGCTCAGAAAGATCTGCATGAATGAGATCCAAAAGACCCTTAGCACATCATGCACCTTCTGTAGGAAACAACTTCCTCTTTTGCTTTCCAGCCAAACACCCAACACACAAATCCTATTTTTCATGTATAGGGGGTACCCTGTGAACCATATGGGCTCTGCTAAGTTTGGCCAAATATTGAAGATTCAAGTGACTGTATCTTTCTTGCCAAAGAACACTGGTATTATCTTAGATAGCTAAGGCATGCAAATTAGCTGTAGCAAGATCAACAAGTTTATATAGGCCTCCTTGCCCAATACCTATGGCAACAACTTTGTTCTATTTCACATATGATACCATACACTTCTATCCACAAGACCTGACTTGAATGTTAGGGTTCTCAGTAAGTTGACTAATAGATAATAAATTCATGGTCATGGTAGGAACATATCGGACATTGTGTACTATAAATTTTAGTCATTTAATACAACTCTAACATCTCCTATCCCTTCGACCACATGTGATCTACCATCACCAAGTCAAACTGTATCTTTACGACTATAATCAATAGTAAACTTTACATGCCAGTCTTTGTGACACGTGAAGTGTTGGGATGCTCCTAAATCAAAAAACCAATATCTACCATTAGTGCTATCTAACAGAGATGCCATGAGTGCAAACTCATCATCTGAACCATGCTTTTCCTTGATAGCGGCCACATTAGTTTCACCATGCTTCTTGCAAGATAGATTGTACCATAGTTTTCAGACTCACCAAGTACTCAATGGACTTGTCAAGACTCATAAGTCTCTTTGCTCGTTGCGTTGAGTCGGCGCGACTTGCGAGCCAAGTCTTGGGCGAGTCTTGTTGAGTACTTGGTGAGTTTTTCTTGGGACTTAGTTGAGTTCTTTAGGGTGACTTGTGAGTTTTGGGCGTGGACTCGCCTGGCATCAGAATACAAAAAACCCTTGCAATTTTCATTTTTTCAATTCATTTTGACATTTTATGATCTTATTTCACCGAGTAGATGTCTTTGGCATCCATGTGACAAAATACACTGAGAGAAGGCGTTGGAAGAATGAAGATTTGGTTAGAAATAGCAAGTACTTTGTGCTAGAGAAGAGTTGAAAATATAGTGATAAAATTATGAAAGATGGCATGCACCATGACGATTTGTCTGGTCTCGAATGCCTTAATTTGGTCTTAGGAGCGGGTGCTCCACCCCTTGTGATGTCCCGATATTAAAGCATTGTTTAAATTAAAGATTTAAACACCATGACAAAAGTCGGTGAAGTTGCTTAGTCGATTTGAATAAAGATATATATATATATATATATATATATATATATATATATATATATAATACATATAAATGAACAATATTAAATAGTATTATTTTATAAACATTATTAATATAATATAATAGATTTATTGTATTTATAAATAGTAGATATAAATACAAATAATAAATATAAATATAAATATAAAAACAGATTAATCTTAATATTAATATAGATATTAGAAATATAAATACTATAATACTAAATATAAAAATAAATATAAACAACATAAATATATATATTTAAATATAATAATAAACATATATGATTAATCATAGAATATAAGGGAGTGACCGATTTTGAATCTAATAAGGCTAAACTTAAAAGTAATCGAAGAATTTAATAAATTAAGAAAAGTCAGTGACCATATGCGATCCAAGGCAGCGCCAAAATGTGAAGTAACCAAAATATTAAAAGTGCCACGATATAACAATAAGTTATGGTTCATAAAGTAGAAGGCATGAAGGATATCAAGAGGAAATAAATTAAGCGCTTGGTTAAGGGCTGTGATCTATTTGAGCAGCTATTTAATAAATGATGTGCTACGATTCATTAACAATAAAGGAGGAGCAATTAACATATGATATGTGTGAATTGTTTATTATCAAAAGGCTGTGATTTATTTGAGTAAAGAGGTGTGTTTGTTTAGTTTTATGAAGAGCTGTGATCCATTTGAGAAGTGGCGCAACTCCTTGCAAAGACATCTCTTCAGGTAAGAGCTACAACCATTTGTTGAAGACAAATCTTTTGGGATGATATAAAGATTGGAGGATAGTATGGAATGAAGGGGATATACAGCAGGGAGAGTCTAAAAGATCTGCAACAAGGAGGAATACGTAGATTAGAAAAGGGAATGGAATAATAAGAATTATCTGAATTAATATATATATTTTTATATGTATGGGAGCAGAATTGAAATTGTAATATCAATCAAAAGAAGAATTAAGAACATATATAAGGAATAAGTCATATATATATATATTTGAGAAGTGATGATAAAATATAGGATATATCAGAGAAAACCATGAACTGCATAGGAATATTATATGTCATTAATATTTGCCAAGGCAAATCAAATCACTGTCAGAAAGCTGGGAACCACTCTTCCAGTTTTGCGATGAATCGTTGTTACTCTGAGAGAGAGTATTAGGACTGATATTAACTACAGTCTCCTTTGCCATAATAGTCATTCCTTCTGAAGTGGCAAAACCAACATTTGGGACTACTGCGTCCATTACCTGAGCCAAATAGAGTATTCCTCAGTAGCCATGCAAACTGCAACTTAATTCAGGATATATGTATATCAGCAGCAAGAGAAAACATGCGTACAGATCAGCAGTCGAGATATATATAGAAAAGGCAAGAATTATCTCTGGTATGATATATCTAACCCTATGTTTCTGATGATGAATGCCATGTGGTAAGCAATGACAAATGCATATAATTGAAAGGTTATCTATTTAATTATTGTATGCACAATATATTTTGCAGAGAATTCAATATTTATTGGTCACGATAATAGCAGTCTATATATCTGCATAAATTTGAGTTATCAATTATTGCTAAATATGACATAATGGATCTGTGTCACTGATTTAATATGTAAGAACACAATATGTGTCTACATCATGGAATAATATTTATATTATCTGACTGGGGTAAACTGCCATGACGAGGGAATTAAGGGCCTACGAGGAGGGGAAACGGCGTTGGGATCATCTTCTAAGTACACCACCCCATGGTGGATGGCTGAGGCTTGCCACATGTGGGCCAAGGGAACATAAGAGGCCGCTCTTGGGCTTAGAAGGAGTGATTTCCGGGACACCCTGCTGTAGTTGCACCCCAACCTCCCATCATGGCGATTAATTGAGTCATAAGAAGCATAATGGTTCTGATAAGGGGAATGGTGATAGGACGCCTCACTAGGCACCTCACCCCATATGGATGGCAAGAAGCCACATGGGGCCAAGAGGGGTGAAGCACCCACTCTTGGGCCTAGAGTAGAGGGTTTCTTGGGCACCCTATCAAAGCATTTTGTCCCAGGGAGAATGAATTAGAAACCTAAAAGATTTCAATATATTCATGACATGATATTCATTCCTTGTTATAAATGTTTACTAATCTATTTGCAGGTCTTAAACAGGTAGTTGTATCACTAATCTTACTTTCCTTGTTTTCTTTATATATTCCAATGAGAGCATCATATAATACTATCTTGTAAATATTTTCTAACTCTGTTTGCCTGGTACCAAATCAAGTTATAAAACTTTCCCAAAACCAAGTTGATTAATGGAAATTGATATATTAGGGCAAATTTAGGGGTCTTCCAAATTGGGGACATTACACCCCTCGACCCTACCTTGTTGCCTCCGAACCCCACAAGGGGCGCTACCCCTCGACCCTGCTGAGGGTGTTGCCCATAGATCCCTTGGGCGCTCCACCCCCAAACCCCCACCTACTATTGTCCCCCTGTTATCCCCAAATCCAAGCCCTTGGTCCCCCTATTCTAAGACTCCCTGGAACTATGGCATTTATTGATTCAATAATTCCACAAAGGTCTCATAGAAGGGCGATAGGTTGTTAATGGTTACAGCAACCATGCCCTCGTTGTCTACTCCTTTGTTGACGATGGTAAGCTGATCACTAAGATCCTTGATTGTTAGGAGATGTTCTGGCAATGACCCACCTTCATGTAGTTTTGTAGAAAAAAAAATTCTTCAAATACAAAACCTGACATTTCTCAGAGACTTGATACTTGTTTTTGAGATTATCCCATAGTGTATGTGCAGATGTGGCATTTTGGACTTCGGAGATTAAATCATTAGACACTGACAACTTGAATAACAATAGGGCTTCCTGGTGACACTTTCCAAAATCATCTGAGTTGGTTGCAGGCCTGGTTTCGGTCCCTAAGATAATTCTATCACACATCCTATACTTTGTGACTCTAGATATTATAGTTTTTCATGGTGAGTTTTTGTGCCTCTGTCAACACTAGATTTTGAATGTTGGCCATTATCCAAAAAAAAACCTATTCCCGAAACTCAAACCTTGTAATTTTGACCCAATTTTTTAAAAATCTGATCCCAAATATTTTTCAAACCCTTGTAAGTTTGAAACCCTGGATATTTAGAAACCTTCCCCTCAAGTTGAGATTGGTAAAAACCTAGAAATTTACCCATAATTTTTCTAGAAGGTTGAGGGAAATTTTAAATAAGAAAATTAATACATAGAAGTTGTTGTCACTTGCCCTAGTGGCTGATATTTCTGACCTTGAAACTAGCTGTATTCCACACAAAATCGTGCCCTAGACATAACCTTCTAGGATAGAAAATTAAAACCTCCAGCCGTGCCCTAGACATCACAACTTTATAGAAAATCGTGACTTTTCAGCTGTGAAAAACGTCTGAAAATTCTAAAATACTTGGAATTTTTCTGTGCTGCCTGCACCATCCTTAAACTTTGATTTTCGTGACCTTAAATCGTGCAAAAAATGCACTAGCACATGCCTAATTGTGTGACTTTGAAAATCTGCGATTTTCCTTGGATTTTCTACAAAAAAAATGACATTTTTAATGCTATTTCAGCCCCTGATTTTTCTGGGAAACCTCATGTGATTGCATCAAGGAACCCTCATGCAATTTGCAAGAAAAGAATAACCTGTGATTTTTGAAAAAAAATCCGTGCAATTTCTGTCAAAATTTATGCCTTGATTTTTGTAGAAAAGATGGTGTGCAATTTTTAATGATTTTGCTTGCAATTTTTATTCTGCCCTAGCTGCGATTTTTTTATGCCATAGCCGCAATTTTTCCAACAAGAAGATCCACGATTTTCTGCCTCTCTAAACGCCTATGCCCCTAACTGACCCTACACCTCTTCTCAACCTTTGCACGATCAGCTCTGGTGGCTTTGATACCAATGTTAGTAAAGATGCAAAGAAAAGAGATGAAAGAAATTTGCTAGAAAGGCTTGCTTCACAAAGGGAGATCAACATTATATAGATTTAGAAAATTACTATTACAACTACCATATCAAAAGGTATAATAACTACTGCATCTACCTTATTTAAGGACCTACACCTAACTAAATTAATTACATACACTTTATTACATTAATAATTAGGGCAAAGATTGGAAAGAGATGGAGGGTGGAGATTTTCTTATTGTGATGGAGGGTGAGGATTGCAAAGATACCTTTTGGAGCCTTGTGTAGGTTGACCTTGAGTTTTTTAATCAAATTGGTGGAGGAATGTGCAAATGATTAATTAGCCGATTAAACTTGGTTTGTTTATTCAGCTAATGATGAGGGGATTTTGGATGAATTAAATAAATATTATGTGTTTATTTAATTTATGGGGGAATGTTGGGAGAATGATTGGTTTAATTAAATAAATGTGATTTATTAAATTAAAGTTGAAACTTTAGAAGAAAGGTTAGGTGAGTTAATTAAATAAATATGATTTTTTTAACTAATTCGATGATGCGGGAATGTGAGAGGTAATTACTGTAATGTTAGGACATAGTGAGATTTAAGTGTCTACACTTCTCAACAATAGTAGACCAATGAGCCCTTGTCCCCTGGATTCTGCCTTGTTGGCCTTGGCTTCAATCTCACCCACGATCAACATTCCCACCCCAATCTCTCCTACATAGAGCAGGCACCTCTATTTGAATGGTAGGTAGTGGTTTCTACTCTAGAGAAGCAAGCAGGGCAACTTAGTGATAATTCCATTTTAGCATGTCCTCTCTAACAACCAACACATTATGCACATGAATTGCCAAATTCTCCTCTAAGCTCATCCTCATCTCATTTTGAGATTTATATGAATCCATGAATAGAGCCTAAACATCAATATCCTCCCTATGCTATGGGGGAGGTAGTGGAATCTTTGGATGTTTTGAAGCTAGAGGAGTTGGGGAGAAGGGAATTTGCAATAGTTAGGGCGAGGTACATCACTCACCAAAAAGTGAGAGCCCCTCTCACCCATGACCACCTTAAAGGCTTTGTTAAAATTCCATCAATGCAGAGTAGTGATTGTGGAGGGATTCAAAGCTTCTTTCGAGAGCACTCAATTTATCCTACAAAGCCCTAGGGTTGCACCCTTCTTTGCTAAGTCACTAGCCATATCCACCTTGCCTACTACCAAGCAATAGGTGCCGTGAAATGCTTTCTAGATAGCAACCAAGTCATCTCAGTCAGGAAGAAATGGAATTGCAGAATAATGTTTACCATCCAAAAAAAACATTTCTATCTTAAGTTTTTGATGCCAACCTGGCAGGGAAGGCATGAACCAACCCATGTTTGTCCTTTTCACCCTTGGGTACAAGTCCCACTTATCCTCCTCTAGAATCCTGCGAACAAGTTCCATTTTTGACTTCTCTACTATTGATTTTTTTTAAGCCTCATTATGAAGAGAGGACCTTCAAAGGGCATTTCTCCTTTATCCACAGGTCTTCAACTACCATGACAAGGGCACACCCCAAACTAGTCACCTAGAACCTGAAAACCTAGCAAGGGGCAACAACTTTATTGATTTCACCTTATAGGAGCAAAATGACATTCCCTACAGCCCTTTATAATGCACGTGGGCACCTTTGTGGCCAAAGAGTGGTGCAAAAGATTTCAAATGATTGAAAAAGAACCTTGTCCCTCACCAAAGAGCATTGGATGGGGATTTATGGAGTGTCCTAATTTAGAAGAGAACCCAAACTAGGATTGTCCTCTAGAGAAGAGCTAGGCATTGAGGAGAAGTTGTTCATGTTACCCTAAAGTTAGCAAGAAAATCCACTGGCTTGTTTACAAAAGCAATGCCTGAAACTTAAGTTCTTGAATTTACTCACTAAAAGTCTGGCATTCTTTTAAGAATAAAATCAATCTTTTAGCTAGGCATCATCCCCTTCAGCATTGCAGTAATGAAAATCAGTGAGTCCCCTTCCACTGCTAGAGAGTTTAAGGAAAAACACCATTTTAATACCTTCAACCAGTTCAAGCACTTCCACTTTGTAATACTACTTTTTCAATTTTCCAAAGTTCTGATTTTTCTTTAATTAAAAATGCAATTCTTTTTTCTTGTATATCTATTGCAATATTTAATTAATAAATTCTGATTATCAAACTGAAATTACACCATTGAATATACTGGAAATAACGATTGGAAGGTACAACTGATACCTTTTACTTAATTTCCAATAATTTATATGAGAAAGGTAGAGCTGCATATATATTATTTTAATATTTATAAATTCAGAACAAAGGAACAAAGAATCTGAATTTAATTTGATAATGTTGATTCACCAAATTAGACCAATAGAAAAGGGTACAGCACAGCCCAACTGGTACGGCCTCTTACATTTCCTACTAAAGGCTGCGATCTACCTTTCTGTCTTAAAGCACCTCTTTTACTTCAATGTACGGCTGCTGGGAAATGGGCGCTCAGTAGTTTGGAATAAGTACGACCCACTTTAAATCAATTTCTTGATTCTTTGATGGTACAGCCAGCATTATTGGCCTCACAAATGAACTTTGAAATAAATCTGATCATTCACACTGCTGGAAACTTAATGAAGAATTAAATTCTTCAACCCAACTGTAAATAAATATTTATAATTTTGGATTTCTTTGAATATATCAATTCTCCACACAAATTGAAATAATCCCTGGAACCATACAAGCAAACTGAAAACTCTGTAGATGCTGATGAAGCTCTGTGCAATTCCTGGGTGAAATCACCGGAATTGAATCAAAGGGATTTTGTCCTCTAATCCTTTGGAAACCATGAGGGTTTTTGTCCTCTGGTTAAAATTGAACATAAATGCGCAAACTTGCAAAAGGGGATTTTTTGATAATATCATAACATAGATAACAATGAGGAATTTTCCTTCCTTAGATCTTTTTCCTGCTTTTCCTTTTCCCTCCAAAGTTTCCATTGTCATCGACTTTAATATCTTATCAAAGATCTTTTAATATCTCATTAATTTGATCTTTAAATAAAAATAATAATAGTACTTAAGTTGCCCTTTTTAATACTTTAAAATATGATATAAGAACACACTCAAAACATTATTATTAAAATTATTTCCCACTCAACACCTTTAGCCTACGGGAAATAATTAACAGGCCAAGGTTTCATCTCTTTAACTTAATTCCATAGTTGCCAGGAGACTGGTACCGGTATTGGTACGGGAGACTGGTACCAGTACCGGTACGTCATTTTTTGAAAAAAAGGAGACGGGGGTACTTGGAGACGCCAATTATATATATATAAGTAATAATATTAAGATATATAATATTAATAAATGTTATATATATTACATAAATAAATATATTAATATATTGATATATATTAATAAATAAATATATTAATAATTTAATATTAACACATATATATAATAATCATAATGTTAATTTTAAATTTTAACACATTATATAACAAATTAATAACTAATATTTATTATTTATAAAATTTTAATATATATATATATATATATGTTCAAATTTAAAATGTGAAATATTATATATAAAATATTAATTATAAATAATAAAATGTGAAATATTATTTATGTAATATTAATTATATTTATAAATAATAAATAATAAATAATAAATATTAATTATTAATTTAATAATTAGTATGCTTTTATATGTGAGCATTATAGTGCTCGGAATTGTCTCACGCAGTAAAAGAAAATCACGCTCGAAAATTTTCTGAACTCATCGGTTGATCCTATCACATATTCCTTGAACCTCCTATCGGCGTATTCCTATACAGTTAAAAAAATAGTCGAAGCCCTAAAATTAAAAAACTGTCTCATTAAAAAAACGAAACTGTAAACAGGCATCGTGAAATGGCTTCCTTCGTCACGAAATGCCTTCCTCCCGTCGCATTTTTGGATGAAACGTCTTCTTTGCCTTGGCCCTTGCCAAACGTCTTCTCTGCGTCGCATTTTTGGATGAAAATGCAAAAAAAACAAAGGAAGTTTCCGTTTTTGAGGTGCGATCAACAGGAGACGGGCGGGAGACTTCCAGGAGACGTCGGGTGGCGTCTCCTCCTGTGAGGGACGTCTTTGCATGAGACTCCAGGACGGGAGACGCGTCCGCGACCCGGAGACGCGTCCCAGGGGTTGGGAGACGCGTCTCCCTGCAACGCTGCTTAATTCAGAAATGGGGACATGACACACTTCATTGTTAGCTTGAACCTGCTTCCCTCTCTTATCCCTGATCAAGTAACTAGTACTTGCAACAGCAAGATTCTCTTTAGAAGCTCCATCAGAATTTAGTTTCGACATATTCTTAGGAGGTGGACTACATGTTGAGTTTGTCTTGCCTTCCTTTGGATCGTTTTTCTGTTTTACAGGAGAAGTTAGTTGTATTGTTAAGAGACAAAGTTTTATTTATTTTTTGGGAATTACAACAAATGAAAGCAATTAAAGGCTGTAGAGAGATTTGGTATAAGAATTTTTTGATTACTATTATCAAGCATAGAATAATTACTTTTAGATTGCTTTGTGTTGAAGCAAAGGTCAATTATTTTTAGATTTGCTTAAGGAAAAGGTTTGTTATTTTACAAGGTGGTTTTCTTTCCTGTACATATTAAACTTGGAAAGACATATTGTAATATGAAGTAATTATTTGGAATGAAAATATGCAATTTTGCACTTGATAGAAGATTTGCTGTCTTCGCTCACATTGTTTTGATTATTTGTTGTAATCATATCAGGGTTTCCAACTTTCTGTATCTTTATTTTTCCTTGAAAACAGATTTTATTCTGAGTTGTTAAAAATAATATTTCAGTGTTTAGGTAAAATTTCATTTTCAGAACTGTGAGTTTGGCTCATAAAAAAAGTAATCAAAATCTTCTTCTTGTTATCTATTTGAGTATATTGAAATCTTCATCTTGTTATCTGATTGAGTGAATTGTCTATCTCAAATTAAGTAGTTCAACACTGCACCCATACATAGTTCTAACTTTTACCCATGTATTGATGTACTAATTTTGTACTCTTAAGGCTGTATGTGGATCACTTATGGAAGACTAATTTGTATATTTGTATTTGCAGGTTTGATAATATCACATTTCACAGAAGGCAAAGTGAAAATGGTACTGGGTATGTGCAAGCTCTCGTCTTCGAGACAGCTCAGCGAGATTACATTGGTGGCTCAGCATATGGTGGTCAAAAGGCTATATGCTGCACTCCAGATCTTGCAAAGCTAGAAGGGTGCAAACAGGGTGAAATCATTCGGCGTCCTTATGCAGAGGATTCCAACTGGCCTTATGTGAAAGGCATTCACTTTCATGAATATGACAGTGAGGTTACTTTAGAAACAGTAACTGTGCAAATCACCAAGACAGGAATGTATAACTTGTACTTTATATCTTGTGAACCAAAACTTAAGGGGCTGATAATGACTGGAAAAACAATATGGAAAAATCCCACAGGTTATTTACCAGGGAGGATGGCACCTTTAATGACTTTTTATGGTTTCATGTCCCTTGCATATGTTCTTCTTGGCCTTGTTTGGTTTTTTCAGTATGCCAGATTTTGGAGAGAGATTCTCCAGCTTCAGAACTGTATTACATTTATTATTGCTTTGGGTATGCTAGAAATGGCACTGTGGTACTTTGAATATGCAAACTTTAATGCAACTGGAGTTAGATCCACAGGAATTACAGTTTGGTCTGTTACATTTGGTGCTGTTAAGAGAACTATATCCCGAGTTACTATTCTGGTTGTTTCAATGGGGTTCGGTGTGGTAAGGCCTACACTAGGAGGTATTACTTCAAAGGTAGCCCTTCTTGGAGCAACATTTTTCATGGCATCTGAGTTGCTTGACCTTGTGGAGAATGTTGGATCTATCAATGATATGTCAGGAAAAGGCAGATTGTTTCTTGTCCTTCCAGTTGCAATTCTGGATGCTTTCTTCATTATTTGGATTTTCACTTCCTTGTCTAAAACATTGGAGAAACTTCAGGTATTTTTTATATTTTTGGAAGATTCAGATTTTCTTTTTTCTTGAGAAAATGTGGGTTTAACTTTGTTTTATATAGATCTTTCTATCTTGACATATTCTCTTGCAAGTAAATAGCTGAATTTTTAATGAGGTAATGGTTTATTTTATGTTACGAGGATTAGAAATTCAGAAGTAGTGTTTTCTCTGCTCTGTATTGTATTTTAATCCAGTTGCGGCAGGTTTAATGTTGATTGATTCAAGACATTAGGCAAGTTTTGTGTCAAAGTAAACCTGGATATTGGGAAGAATTATATAACTCTAATTTATCTTGATTTCTGTGTTAATACAGAAATCATACTTCTGGTTTTTAATATTTATATTATAAGAAGGGCAGATGGTCCCTTTTTGTAATGAAATGTTCCTGGTCTGCCAGTATGCAATTGTAGGATATTGGATATTATTGTTGAAACTTGAGTTCAATATCATTAATGTTGTTAATGCACTGTCCTGCTTGTGGATTCCATTTGGTTTGCAATTTTGCAATCATAATCTTATTTTTATAATTAAGATGAGCTCTGACTTTATCTAAAGCATCCACTCATGGATGCCAGTTTCAAACCTTATCTTTTCAAAGCTTTCTTTTTCATTATTCATGAGGCTTATTAAGTTCTCCACCTTCTGTGATTATATTTTTGAGTTGAAATTTTATCAATAGTTAGTTTGGAATCTGCTCTGTCATTAGAGAGAGGATTCAAATGCCTTTTCCATTTTAAGACTTTCTAACAATTGATAGACCTCAATGGTGTTGCTGGTGCATATGTCTTTCAGGCATGTTAACTAGGGTCTGTTATAATGCATCCCAATTCTAGATGCTGGCTCCATCAAAGTCAAGCTTGTGATATGCATAAACAAAGGGGTTATATACCACAAAGTGGGCCTTTGATTTTGTTTTACCATTACTAAATTTGTGCAGTTGTTACAAGTTTGGGTTATTGAGATAATTGGTGATTATCTTTATTATCAAAGACAGAATTAGAGCCACATAATCTAAGGTAGCGATCTTGGTATTGGTTTGGGTTTGGGTTTGTGGGTTTGGTTATATATATATATAACTTGAAAGCAAAGGAATTTCCAAGACCTAAAAATGGGTATCCTACTTCTCCAGTTTCTAAGATATCATTTGGCATCCTTGTGGAGATATCACTGTGTACAAACATAACAGATATCCAATGTACATCTTAAAATGCTTGACAGAATTAAAAATAAAATAGCAAACCATGGAAGCGCTGGTTAGGAATGATATACAACGCTTTTTTAATTTATTTTTGTCTTGAAAAGCTTGTACGCTACTGTTGGAGGCAGTGCAACCTTTACAGTAAACTCACAGCCACGCCAAAGGCAGGAACAATGGTGCTGTTTCTAAACTCATAGCCATGCTTCTTTCCAACACTACACAAACATTTGGCATCCTTGTGGAGATATCACTGTGTACAAACATAACAGATATCCAATGTACATCTTAAAATGCTTGACAGAATTAAAAATAAAATAGCAAAACTATGGAAGCGCTGGTTAGGAATGATATACACTGCTTTTTTAATTTATTTTTTTCTTGAAAAGCTTGTACGCTACTGTTGGAGGCAGTGCGACCTTTACAGTAAACTCACAGCCATGTCAAAGGCAGGAACAATGGTGCTGTTTCTAAACTCATAGCCATGCTTCTTTCCAACACTATACAAATATCGTATTTTTAGATAAGCATACCTATGACTATCCTTCTCATCTTCTCATGGCTCGACTGAATGGGTTGAATCCAAAAACTTCTACAGAATACAAACCTTGCAAAATGAAAAATAAAAATAAAAATAAAATAAATGGACAAATTCGTTGCAGAATCTGTCAAATGCCTTTGGATTTGCTGTGGGTTCTCCTGGGTTCATTTGGGACAAACCCACAGGTGAAATCGCGACCCCTGTTTGCACCCCTGTCCGCACCCTACCAGGCTCTGGATTGGAAACAGATCGTACCCGAACCCACGAAGTTGCAGAGACAAACCGGTAATGTAGCAGATAATTGATGAAATGGCCTGGCAATGGGAGAGAAATGCTGGATGAATTTTGTGTAAAATTCATATCAATCAGTAAACCTTTGAGTAGTCCAGTATTAGAAAGAGTTGGCCAATCCTTGAGGACTATGACTTCTGATGGATTTGCATGTACATCATTGTGATCAATAACCAGTAACTGAATTGGAAGTTATCCCAATTTTTTAAAAAATATATTGGCCTGCAATTTATGTTGCTTGCTGCAGAAGATCAAGAGTAATTTATGTTGGACGTGGTCCTCCTAATTGCTGCTATAAAATAGTATCTCATCCAGATATATGACTAGTGGATTTCCCAAATTGGGTTAAATTATAAATATATCATTGATTATTTTCATGAATGTTATTAGAGTATTAGTAAGATCAAAAGGCATATAAAATCCATATTTTGTTTTCAAGGATGCTTTCTAAACATCTGAAGGTTCCATAGTTAGCTGATGACAGCGTTCAGTTATATCAGTTTTACTGAAATATTTTCCTCACTTTAGCTATAAGCCTAAGGGATCATCAATGTTGGGTGGTGGGTAATAAATTTTTATTTTTATATTAAATGTTTAATATTCTGTAATTAGTGCACAATCTCCAATCGTTTTGTTCTTTCTTGGGGAGACGTTAGAGTTGGAGAACCACAAGGAGAAGTGCTGGCTTAGATCTTACCATCTTCAAGAATTTCCTGCAACTGCTTCTCTTTCTCTGCACTCTCAGTAGGCATCATTCATATGTGGGGAAATTAGAGAGTGAAATACCTGGCAGAAAATCAGTGTTATGTTGGATGGCTTTAAGAGGAGACAATCCCTTAAGTTCTTCAAATACGTCTTGTATATGCATCAATAACAGCCTGATTACGAAAGGAGGCAGCTTGTCTATGTTGTTCACCCTTCATTGCTATTTGTTTGCGGCACAGTGCTTTATATTTTCTTATGTGCTTTTATTGTTTTGATCCTAGGGTTCTCTCTTCCTAGAACTTTCTGTTGTTAACTGCTGTAACCTCTAGTCCCATTGGCCTACTTTTGGTCATCTCTGGACATTAAAATTAATTTCTTTCTCACTTTCTTTGTGGATGGGACAGAGTGCTAAGTAGTTACTGATATTCCCTTGTTTCAGTGCTTGCTTCGAGAAAGTAATGGAGAGCTAGGTGAAAGGGAAGATTTGAGTTTGCATGTTTTGGCATCCTTTTGTATTCTGTAGGCATTTTGTTATCCATCATGAGAAGCATGTCATTTATAATGCAGACTGATGTCACATTGAACTGTATCTTTCAAGATTGTGAGGGCAAAGGTCATCATACATTTGGTTATTGCTAACATTATATTCCAATGAACTCTAGTAGGAGATTGTAAATTTGGAACTAGCTTATAAGATGCTATGTTTCTCCATTTTCCATAATAGATAAGAGAAATCAACGATCCTTTACCTGACAGTTCTGGGTAAAGAGTGCTTCCTTTGAACTTGCTGAATAACTTCTGATCACTAATCTATGGATTGGGAATGTTTGAATTGTTAACTGCAATCTCTCCATCTTTTGATTCAGGTTATTGCTCTTTGGGGAGAGCATTGGGTTCTCTTGGCCGGAGTAGCTGTCATTATTCATTGAGATGGCTAGGATTTTTGTGATAATATTGGTACTTTGCTTTACCGGTAGATTAAGATGGCAGGTCTGATTCCTTCAATTGCCCATGTCTGTTGGACAAAGTCTTGGAGGTGAAAGGGTTTGAGGAAGAGGTGTTGGAAATAAATTTGGAACTTTTCTTTGGAAGCTTAGATCCAAGCTTGTATTAAGTAGATATTGCCACCTTGTATGGTGTTGTACCCATATAATGTTTTTTGGATGGAGTCAATTTTCAAGTCAAAAGAAAGCCATTTCTTCTTGTGAATCATTGCTAAATCTTTACTTGTCATGGTCATGAAAGTTGTACTTTCAAGCTCTATTCAATGTTTTTGCATAGCCAACTGAAGCAGTTTTCCAATGCATCAAACAAGACGAAGAATGAACCTTGGAAGTGAAAGAAGGCACAAAAATTGTCGAAGGCATGAAATAGGACATCCAGTGCTTTGGAGCATGTTATGATAAAAAGTAGCCAAAATGTCCAAAAGCGCACTCCATAAGTTTTTTTGTCCAAAAAGTTCAAAACGCAAAAGTGGCTAAAATCTCCAAAAGTGCTTTCCATAAATGTCTTTGTCCAAGAAGTTCAAAACATAAAAGAATGGCCAAAATGTCCAAAAGTGTGCTCCATAAGTGTTTTTACTCAAAAAGTTCAGAAATATCAAAAAGTTGTCCAAAAAGGTCTTTGGAGGGCATCATAAGCTTTTTTGGACAAGTGAAAAAAATGTAAAGTGAAGAGTGGAAAATGGCAGAATAGGTGAAAAAGTGTGATTTTGTCTAAAAAAGTTGGAAAATGACATGACCCCCAAATCTCCAATTTTGGTCTGAAATTCAAGAATAATAAAACAGAGAGGAAAGATGCCATAAAAGCAAAGATGCCATAAAAGCAAAGATGCCATTGTTGCTGGATGAAAAAACATATTTTCTTCATAAAATAAAAACGGTGATTTGGGTTCTTGAGATACAAAAAGTGTACTTAAGATAATTTGTATGAAACATCCCTGCAAGTTTTTAGCCTGACCCAATTCATAGTTTTTCTAAAAATGGTAAAACACCAAATTTTAAACTTTCAAAGTGAGGTGCCTTGATACAGGAATCATGTTGCAGAGCTAGAATTATAGAGGAGCGATCAATGTTTCAGACTAACTGTTTTTAATCACTGCTATTTTTAGCCACATCTATTTTTGTAGAATGGCTAGTTTTAAATGACCTTTGAGAAGGTCTATTTTGAGGCTTTATATTTTTAGCAAAAATATGTTTGGAAATTTCTTTATTTTAGATCTATTTCAGACAATGTTATATTTTGAGCTTGTGTTGTGTACAAGCATTCATTTGTTTTCAGCATGGAAACTTCAGTAGTTTATTATGTAGTTATCTTGAATAAATTGGATTGCTAGATCATGCAAAACCTTGTTAACACTTATAATAAGTGCTTTATGCACTTTGATTGGAAGAGTGAATGGTAATTTTATGCCTTCATGTTGAAATTGTTCAAGCTGCCTTTGTGTTATCTTGTCTGTTGATTTAGTGAATTGAATAGTTTTTATTGAATATTGTAGGATTGCAGTTTACATTGAAGTGGTGACTGTAGCTTTGTTTGCAATTTTCTTTATTTAGGTTACAAAATCGTGTGTTTTTTCCCAATCCAATATTTGTGTTGTACCCATGCTTTTTAGTCTCTGTGTTTAACTAGAAAGTGTGAGCATTTGTTAGCTGTTGTAGGTTGTTTGCTTTCAAGATAAAAGACATAAAAAAAATTCACCTTAAGTGGAAGTGCAGCGTGCTGATAAGCCTTGTGCCCATACCCGAGAACCAAAAACATAGTTTGTTTCTTTTGCTTACAGTTCTATGGTTTTTAGCTTTGTTTATAAGGGAGCTTCCCCTTCCAATTTGAAAAAAAGGTTTTACATTACACACTGTTCAGTTTTGTGTTGTTCCAAAAGAACAAATTAAAATGCTAACATATGTTTGTTTTAAAGAATCCACTCCAAACATAGCTATTTCTTTCCTAAAACTAGGAGGTACACGAGAAATGATTTTGATCTTAAGTATCTCTTGTGGTTCAAGAATTTCCAACTTGAGATGGAGCTTGTAGAGCACTTAAATATATTGTTGGATGGATTGCCCTGGAAGTTGCTAGAGTGGAATTCATTATTCCAAGAGACTCTCATTATACCAATAGGGTATGGACCTCTTCTTCACGTTAGATTTTTATTTACCTGATTGGGTGATCCAATCATCTTCCACAACAAACATATGTGGATGATTCTGCCTTTGATCTAGAGCATATGAACCTTGGCAATTGAGATTTTGTTTGCATTAGTGATCTGAGGTTGAGTCTTGAAATATGCCTCAAGATTGTGCAATTACAAGTTGAGCTGCCCACCATTGATTTTGTTGTTAAACTTAGGAATCTTGACATTTGCTTGTTGATTTTGCAGAGACGACATTTGGAATGCTCACATAATTTCTTGTATGATGCTTGTTTGGTTTTTGGCTTGATTGGAAAGGATCTGTTGAAGATAACTTTTATTGGCTGATTCATGGGGTGATTCAACCTACCTCCTATATAGCTGGCAAAGGCATTTTGGACCAGATATTTTTGAAGTATGGAGAGCTTCTTTGTATTACTGAAAACATGTGACACACCCATTTTATTATGTATATATAATTTTTTTCAAGGATGTACATAGAAGCTTATAGACATGTGTATAGTATTTAAGAATATACAATATCCTACATTACTATATCTCATCATTTGATAAAATACAATAGCTCATGTGACTATGTTGCACTAGGTAGGGAGTTCTTATATTTATAATCACACTTTGGGATACAATTTTTTTCACAATGTTTGTGCTTAATGCACATCTATGCTCCCCAAGGACACATCCCTTGCCAAATATGACGTTTCAGGGACGTGGGTATAGGTAGGAAACATTCCCACCCCGTCATAGTCAAAGATTATCTTGTTTGTCATGTCCCCTTTTTTTAGAGCTGAAAATTAATAATATTGGGCCCGATCACTTTATATTATTATTGGTCCAGTCTAAAGTTTTAAAAATTGTTTTTAACACTTTATTCAAATGTAATTCTAAAAGGGGACCAATGGATGTAATTTAAAAAGTATCTTTAAATACTTGTAGGGAAATTTAAATTAAAAAAAATGGAGGGCCCAAAAAAGGCAACTATAAAAAAGAGGCAAAGGCACAAAGCAAAGCATCGAATTATGTCATCTTCACTATTCCTTCCAGATTTGGAGTTCTTTAGCATTCAGGGACGAAAACCCCTTGGTGCTGGTGATCGGAGGACAAAAACCCTTTGGTTTTCATTGCAGGCGTGAGGATGAAAACCCTCTTGCTCAATTGAGGTGATTCTACTTAGGGATCACGTTTGTGCTATAATGATTTGGATTTGCAAGCAAATTTTCACATCAGTGGTTTGTTGAAAATTGCAGATTTTCAGCTAGGGCTTGGTGATTCTCATGTTTGTGAATTCATTGATTTCAGTATTGTAATCCAATTGATACATTTATTCATATATATTGGTGCTACTAGTTTGGATCCCAATGTGTTGCATTTCTTATTTTTATTGAGTTGCTGTAGAATTTTGGTATTCAACAGAAAATTATATAATAATATATGAATTGTAGTATTGTGTATTGTCAGATGTGAATCACAATTATTTTAGACACTACCGTACTTTATTTTGCCAGCCCAATCATATAAATAGAGGGTCGTAGCATTTGAAGGTTCTTCCATACCCCCACGTAAAGTCTTCAAGCTGCCTATCATCGTTGAGTCACATTAAGGAATCTCTGGTGGAGGCCATAACATACCAATAGCTGCGCTCTATTGCAAATTTTTGACTGCAGATTTAAAAAAAGAAGATCGAACAAGTATAAGCCACTGTACCATATTTGAAGGTGCAACTAAGTTTATCATTGGTCACTCGGAATGTTAGCCTAGAGCCTACTGCATCAGTTTGTAATGTTCCCTTTTTCAGCCTAGTCAGCTGTGGCCCGATAGCCTATTTTCCGGAATCTCGATAGGCTATGAGGTATGGTAAGGGGTTCCCCTTTATGAAGAACTCTTGGTTTAGTTGTTTTGTTGATTTCTAATGTTGGTTTTGAACTCCGTGATGTGTCAGGATGACTATGCAATTTTTAGAAGTTTGTTCAGGCTCTTGGATTGCTCTCCAAGATTCTTGGAAGAGCCATCTATTTTTAGAAAGTCACCTGGAAGGCACCGCTATGCATCCCAAACCCTACAGAGCATGTTGGTTCAGTTTATTTGTCAGATTGATGAAGTTTGAGATTTTCTGCAAAAGTGATATTTAAATGAGCTATTTTAATTAATATTTTCACTTAAGTCTCTTAAGGGTGAAAATAATTAAAAAGTGACTAAGTGTTATAGCTCATTGGAAAGGTTATAAGATAATCTTTTTATTTAGGCACTTAAAGTGAGCGCTCAAGCTGGGAGAATTATTTAAGTTGGAGGGAAAAAGTTTTTGTTTCCAAAAAATAATTCATTTCTTTTGTAACTCTTAGAGTGCCTTTATAAAAAGGATGAGAGCTCATTTGGAGGGTTATGCTTGTTGATTCTATAGTGTTATGCTGCTGGAATGATCTTGAGAGTTCTTCCTACTTTCTTGAGGACGAAAACCCTCTAGAGGAAGTTTAGTTTCGGTGGTGAAAGATCCACCCTCGATGGAAGTAGGTGACTTCAATCAGGGGTTGCACAGAGCTGAAATGGATTTTGTGATATCTTTTGGAGTTTGATTTGAGTTTATTGTTTGGCTGTTTTGTGGTGGATTTTTGAGGTATTTTTTAGTTGAAATTGATAGTTTTCCTGAATATTTATGTTTACCCCTGCTGGGCCATACATCCATGGCCATACCATGCATAGGGGCGATGTAGTTTTTGGAGTGATGGATGTTTGAATGGGTGTTGATAATGATTGGAAGGTTATTGCTATGTAAGGGCGCTAATATCTGATGACATTTCATTGTTTTTGGTGCTGTTATAACCTTGTTTCCAGCAGGCTGTACGTCCCAGGAGCGCCGTACCAGTGCAAGATGATGTGAGTTTTATGAGGTGGTTCAATTTGGAGTTTGAGGCTGAGTTCTATTCCAGTTGTTGGCATCCAAAGGCTGATTTGTGGTGTTAGAGTTTGGTGTTGGGCTGAGATTCATTTGTGCATGGTTTGTGGAACCAAGACTTTGCTGGGCCACCCGTACAGCAGGAGACTTTCTGAGTTTTCTGATTGGAAACTTCCATCAGCAGAGATCTTCCTTGCATACATTCAGCTGGATATTATCATGAGATTTTGGTTTGCTAATGTTTGTGCAGGTTGTCCCAATATGCTAATCCATTCTTGAATGCTGAGATTTTGAACTAGTATAATTTCTGAGTTGTATTGCAGCCTATTTACTACATTGTAATCATTACATTTATGTTGCAAACACTTATAACCCCTGGATGGTTCAACCGTTAGTGTGGAGGAATTGTAATGCTTATCTTTCTTGTTCATTCACCCATTGAATAAGTGGAGTATTCCCACTGGATAAGTGGATGCCTGCTATTAGCAGAAGATTGTATCTGGTTTCATTGCAAAGCATTGATTTATCAACCAAAACATTGTATGCTCTCACCTCGCCCATCCTGGGAACTTGGTGATCAGAAGTGTGGAGGTTCTATTTGGTTGCATGCATTGTTTTAACACTGCTGTGATCATTTGTATAAATCTGAAATTTTTTTGGGGTAGCATATTACACAGTCTATTGGCCATTCGCAGCTCAAAAGAGATCATCATTGGTTCGTTGTGGGAGCTTATACTCATTGCTGATCACCTAACATATTCTTTGGAGTGCCTTCTTGCCGTCTTCGAGGTATATTCATTACCAATTGAAGCGCCTTAGTTGCTGTTGGCAGAGACACATTCCCATATTGTTCGATGCTTTGGATGCCACCTCAAATAACTACTAACCGGTAGCATACTACAAGCAATTGCTGCTATTTTTGCCCTTAATATGTCTGCAAGCAGATCGAAACTTTATTGGTGGACTGGTGGAGTGGCTGGAGCTGTTTGGCAACTGCAGGTGACCTCACAGGGAGTTCCACAGGCTGTTACATGTGTGAGAGAGTCACAATTTGTGATCCTCCATTTTAATATAGGAGTGAGGGACATTTACAGCCACAGACCCATCAGGCAGACTTCATCGAATCACAGTACAAGTAGTTTACTTAATCAGAGTATTATATGAAGGAGTTAAGTGTTGAAATTCATTTGCAAACAATCAATTATCTATATTTTTAGACCTGCAATCATAAACGAACTTTTTCAGCTATTGTGGATAAATGAAATAAAATCAGGGCTTCTATATTGTGCTTCCAAATTGATTCAAGTTATTACACTCTGCTGTAATCAGTTGCACTTCATATTTCAGTCTGTTAACATTCAGAAAATACCCCCAAAAAATTCAGAAAATTGCAAAATTATAAATGGGGACATTACATTGTTTCATACATTGGACAATCTGTTCAGAATACAAGGACTGCCACAGACAAAGTTGGCATGCTACAGTCATTATACTGCTGAATACAAGTAATAGTTGGCAGGAAATGCCACTTTCATAATGCAAAAATATATCAATCATGCCCTGCACAGACAACTCATAGAACAATCCCATCTATTAGTATCCCAGCTAAGGTCAAATTGGAACATAGCCAATTATCTCAATAATAAATTTGACAGCAGAATCTGCAGTTTTGAAGGCTTCAGGAAAACTTCAATAGTAAATCCCTCAACTGAATACATACTTGTCAGGCATGTCTTTATTAACTCATGCTCATATATGTATAACATCATAATTCCTATTCAATTACCCAAGCTCACAAAGGATATCATATGAATATTTGAAATTTAATTTTTTTTTATATTTAAAAATTTCCCTTTTTTTTTTAATAGCTGTCCCTTGCCGCCCCCTAAAAAATGGCCTTAAAAAAATCCGTTCCAGAAACACGTCCACCCGTCCCTTGCCATCCCCATCCCGGAAACTTGGGGGAGCATAGGTGCACATTTAATATGGGTGGTCGTATATTTATTATCATCTTTAAAGCGTGACCCTTGATAATGTGGGTCATGGACACTCACACTTTAATTGATTTATGCGGTATAACTTTGAGTTTAGGATCAAGTCTTACCCATGATAGACCTTATACATTCAACACTCCAACAATAATGTTAGGATAAAGTCCTGCCCACTTTAATTACTCTGGGATATGATTAAGACCTACCCATAACAACTTTTATACAGTCAACACTCCCCATTATGTCTATTGAGTTTTTACAACACACACTCTCTATCCCTGAATAAAATAAAGAATTTTACAACATTTTCTTCATCTAGAGCTTACTAGATGGTTGCCTTAGTTCTAAAGTCTTATCCTATTTAGAACACAACAAAATATATAGAAAAATAATCAGTTGAACAACAATTGGTCCACAAACTGTGTTAGGGAAAAACAAATCATAGTGGACCAAGGATTCTGTCCATTTTAACTTTTAAGGAAAAGCAATGATGGGTCACACTGGTCACCCATTATCTCCCTTGGATCTTATGTACAAATCACAAAGCAAACATGGAAGTTGGGCAAAGATCCACGAGTTAAGTGTTCCCTAGTGTTGAGAGCAACCTTACTTTGAGAGATATGGAATGAAACAACTCTCAGATTGGATTAGTTTAATATTTCTGTAAGCGCATGGCAAGTGAAAATGTTGTAAATTTTCATATTGTATAATTGAAGATGTTGGATACATGTTTTGTATACAACCCAGGTGCTTGTGTGGCTCTTTCGCTGTGCCTAGGATATGACACATGTTAGGAGGCGTATCACATATGTATCCCTGACATATTCAGATCCAGTTATGTATCAAGTAAGTTGGATACCAATACATGAGGGGCACCCTCACATATCTAAGATTTAGGATCCAAGATTTAACTTGTGAGCTAAATGTATTGAAGTTAATAGAACTACGTTCAGGAGTATATAGAGAATTTATATATTGGTACCTTCGAGATTAGAAAGATGACAATTGATGCATTGATAGAGACACTATTGAAAGACAATGCTCTATTCGTAGAGACTATTGTGGAATGATGTAACATTCAGGATTGTAAATGAGAGCATCAGCTGTACTTTGAATGTTTTTATAGGTCAAGTATCATTTTAACTGTGGTGTTGTGAGTCCAATTTGTTGGTGCTAAGTTAGTGGGGTGTCAGAAGTTTGTCAACATGTTGACTATGATGCAAGTTTGTTGTCAAGTCCCTTACAAGAAGTTGTTTTCTTGCATAACATGGAAAGTTATCAATCAGAAGCTATTCTATGGGTATGTCATAGGAGATTTAATTTCTAGGCATGGTTATCTTAATGTGTTATACACATACATTCATTTTAAAATTGGATCATTTACTTGATTTATGTATAGATTGTTAGTTTGGTCAATACAACTTTTTGTTGAAGTTCTTCCAAATACTTTCTCCATATGATACACTGCTTGTTTTTGTTGTGCATATGATTTTGTAATAGTTACTGCCTGTACAATGTTGGACCCTTCATGCTGTAGGAGCAGATAAGTGACAATTGCTTTCTGTTCAAGCTCTTTTACAAATGACTAGTTTGTTAGCATGTAAGAACTACGTTAATATTTGGATATGTATATGTTGTTCTCCCAATCAACATTAATTAGCTTGTTAAGCTGACCATTCATATTCACATAATTAGATTTACATAGATTAGTATTAGGCACTTTTAGGTGACCAAAGCTAACCATCTTTTTACTCGTTCCAAGTTTATTATTAGTTGATTGTCCTAGAAGCAATATGCGCTCTGGAATAGTTTTGGGTAGCAGAGTGCTCTTCAATATTCTCATTGTATCTCTTGCTGCTCTATCTGTTCTCATTTATTTGCATTGCATGATAGGAGTCTCATCATTGATATTATAGCCTACAAGGTCCTGGCCAAAATATCTATTAAGTTGGAAGACTTTAATCCTAGATTAAATGAAAATTGTTCTGCAAGAACTCTCAGGTAGCTGCACCATTCATTGTGTGAAGAAGAAAGTTGCAAATTCGTGAAGAAAAGGAAAGAAAGTCTAAAAAATAGTGCTTGGCTGGGTAGCATTTCTCTTGGCAGTGGCAACATCAGCAATGTTGTTTGTAGTGTTTGCACTCTCTTGTTTGCTGCACTGCAAAAGCAGCAAGCACCATTTTTATCTTCTATTCTTCATTCTACAACAATTCTGCCATGCACTTCCATACCTGCTGCTTCCCTGTTTGCTCACCTTTCCTGTAGATTGTTGTGCACCCATTCTTTTGTCACTGCTGCTGATGTTATTTTTATGCCTGCCTGACCATGCACTGTCAATTCTTTGTTTGCCTTCCATGTGTTGTAATGTCCCTTTTTTGGCGCATAAGCTTTTGTGCGCATTTTGGCTTGTTCTTAGTCCCTTAGTGGTTATCCGACATGTTTGGGAGAACTCCAATGTTCTTGGAGTGGCCACAGATCAATTTTGCAGAGCATTTGGTTATGACTTTGAGCTCAGATGGTGCTTATGATCATTGTGATGCTTTCTGATGTTTGATCGGGTTCCCGGTTTGCTCTCCAAGATTCTTGGAGAAGCCGTCTATTTTTGGAAAGTCGCCCAGAAAGCATCATTCATTTTCCCAACCATCATGGAGTATGTTCGTATGCTTAATTTTGCAGTTTGGTGGTGTTGGGGATTTTCCGCAAAATGGTGTTATTTAATGAGCTATTTTAATTATTATTTTCACTTAAGCTCCTAGGGGTGAAAATAATTAATAAAAATCTCAGTGTTATAGCTCGTTGGAAAGAGGAAAAAAAGTTTTAAATCTTGGATGCATCATTTTGGGGCCTTGCGAAGCAGATGTTTCCTTTATTTTGATAAAGGGGTCTTTGGAGCTAAAAAGAGCTTTTAATTAAAAGTGGTGACTTTAAGTTGTGCGCACATAAGGAATTATTTTATATTGTTTGAGGAGAAATATGAAGGGATAAAGGAAATAATATTTTATTTCCCTCAAAAAAGTTATAAAAAGAGGAGTTGGGCTCATTGTTTAGGATGCTTTGGTTTTGATATTGTTACTCTGCCGGATTGAACCTGCGTGTTCTTCCATATTCTCCTGAGGACGAAAACCCCCTTGAGGTTGGGTGTGATTTCAATACAGAAGTCACCATTGTGCTGAAGAAGTGATGGAAGCAAGCTTATCCAGAGTTTGCCAGTGAGCTTTCATGGAGCTGATCAGAGTGTTGAGGATTTTGCTAAGTTTTGGATTGGATATCATTAGTTTTCCTTTTGTAATCTTGAGTAGATGATTTTTGTTAGCATTTTGATTATGTTTGTTGGAGACTTTATGTACTCTTCTGCTGGCCATACCACTGAAATGGCCGTACATTACAGATTGGAAGCATGTTAAAATAAAATCATTGGAGCAGAGTTTGGGATTATACATTTTTGCATTGTTGTTGTTTGGTCTAGGCGACCCTTTCCACAGTAATCTTGTGTGTTTAAAACAGTCTATAATTTTTTAGTGTGTTGCTGTACATATCAGGGTCGTACGGCCATTTGGCATGATAAATCCTTTGTGTCACATTTCATATTGTTCTTTATGCATTTAAAATTGTTGTTTGTCAATGGGTGGGAAGTCAAAATCATATGGAATCAATGATTTTAGAGTGGGCAGTTATATCTAGCTAGTGGCATTCCGTACCAGCAGTCATGATGCCGTACCAGCCAGATCTGAGTCTTTTAAATCTGTTTGGTAATCTGGTTTATGCCTTGTTTCAGTGGTTTTCAAAATAATCCCTTGCTAAGCATTTCAGATATTGATGGGATGATAAGTGGTTTATGATATGTTCTGTGGGTACCCTCCTTTCTAGTCACCGTATTATAAAGGAACAGTCTGAAATATAGTCTAAATCTGTGAGCATAGTTTGTGAGGATTATGTCAATTTAATGAAGGTTGATTCAAGTGATATCAATATATTTTGAAATGGGCAGTCTTGTGTATTTTTCCAGCAGTCCATACCAGCCTTGATAGAGTCGTACCAGTTTGGAAATTGAAGACTTTATCTCTGTTTTTAACCTCTGTTGTGTCTTGTACACTCCATCCATAAGGGATTGTATAGTAGATAGTGTAATGTGTTGTCAAACAAGTTATAGCATAAGCTATGGATTACTCCATTTGAAGGCATTAGTCTTTCCCAGGACAGTTTGATATAGCATTCTCAGGTTGCAGCAGAGGTGATCAGAAAGAATTTCCATGATGGCATTTAATCTTTCAAGTTTCTGCAGGGTATTATCAAGTTTTCACCAAGGGGTTCTTATCAAGTTTAAAATTTCTGCAGGGTATTATCAAGTTTTCACCAAGGGGTTCTTATCAAGTTTAAAATCAAGTCTTAAGCATCATTGTACTTGCTTTAGTTGTAATATCTTCATTATTGTAATCACATTAAGACCCCTGGATGGTATACCGCCAGTGAGGATAACTGAATCTTTCTTTGTTTCTACCCACGGCATAAGTGGAGTATTTCCACTGAATAAGTGGATGGCTTTGTAATCTTTCATGCTTATTTCATACCCACTGATAAAGTGGTGAATCCCCACGATATGTGGATGCCCGTCGCAGCGGAAGAAGTGTATTTTTTTCTTGCATACTTGTTACTGTAAGCCAAAATCACTGTATGCTCTCACCTTGCCCATCCTGGGATCTTGGTGATCAGAAAGTGTGAGGCCTTTAGATGGTTTATGCTTTGATACTAACCTTGCCATATCATTGTATGAATTTAAAAAAAAAATAAAATCTAGGGGTAGCATCTTACATGTGTCCTCTTCTCATCCACTATCACAGTCCCATTGCTTGCAGCCAACAGCTACAGCCAACAGTTTTATCCCTATCACATTCCCTTCTCTTTGCACCACCGCAAATCATCTTAGCATTAGAAATTTTAGGATAATATTTAGTTTCTAAATAGACTACTTAAATTAGTTAATTACATAGGATTTAAGTAGATTCAGTTGAGTTACTAAAGGGGTTAAATTAATATTAAATTTGTTAGTTTAGTTAGTTTTTAGTTAATTTTGTTTAAGAATAGCGAATAGTTTAAGTTGGTTAATAATTAGAACTTCTAATCCTTTTTGGATTTGATCCGTGTATGTTTTAAGTTATCTGAAGATAATCTCCGTAAGTAGTCATTACACAAATGGCATTTTTTCCTCATTAAAAATTCTAATAAAAAACTCCTGTGAAAGCCTTAAATACTTAACACAAATACTTGAAAGGTTAATAATATCACTTAACTCTTCCAAATATCCCAAATAATTAGAATAATAATTAACAAATTTGTTAATTAATTTATTAATTAACCTATTCACGACTATATTATAGCTATAATTACTTAGGTGTAACCTGCCAAGCCAATGAAGTTGCATGCAGAATCTCAAGGTGGTCACCACAAGAGCCTAGGCAGATGGTGAAAACATGCCTTCTAAGAAGGATCTGGTGAATTCTGACACAAACCCAACAGTTGAGTCATGCGGTCACAATTCAATATAAGACATTAAAAAGTATTAGAGATCAGTTGTTGGACATCCAAAGTAGATTGCTTCATGGGGACTCAAGCTATAGTGACATAGATAACCATGTTTCAAGTTGGAGAAAACTGCCAGTGGGTTGAAGATTACCATGGATGACACTTCTAGAATGATCAAAAGAAAGGAAAAGAAATTAAACACAAGGGATACCATGAACGGATCAGCAAGCTTGAAACTGTATTCCTACAAGCACAAATTTAAATTGATGAAGAGAAAATGATGGCAACATTACAATTCATGGAAGGGCCAGCAGACGCAGCACATATATGGGGGATGCCAGGTGGAAAAAATGAGAATGTCAAATCCAACAACACATTTAATCATTTTGTCAGGGATTTCTACCAAAGAGTGGACTGGAATTGGACCAATCCTTATAAAGTGCAACTCACTAAATTGCTTCCAAAATAACAGGTTAGTGTGGGACAACATAGAAGAGTTCCAAAAATTAGAACTCAAATGTACAATTAGTGTTGATGATGCCACTGAATTGTACAGTGGAAATCTATGATCAAAAAGTAAAAGCAAGGGCGTTGACAATAGAAAAACACATGTTGCTGAAGAAGAGGTGTAAAGATCAAGAAACATTTATTCATGTCCCAAAGACGTTCTTTTCACAGTGATCATCAAGAACCAAGGACTTGATAGTAACAAGCAAGGATGTGTTTAAAGTGTGATGAGCCATATGGTCCAGAACATGTGTGTAACCCAAAGATACTTTTTTTTAAGGTGGAAGATGTAGGGAAAGAAAATAATGAAAAAGCAGGGACAGAAGTAGAAGAGCAACATGAGGAACAAGAAAATCATGTTGAAAAGAAATACAATGCCCAGCATTTGGTGTCCTTCGCTGCAATGACAGAATTTGGAATATTAGATACTTTGCTATTAGGAAAAATAAAGTTTTCTTATTGGTGGATCCAAGGACTACATTGAACATTATGGATAGAAGGGCGGAAGAGCACATGGGGTTATCCATAGATCTGTTAGAAAAATTGCCTATAAGAACTCCTAGCAACATTCACATTCAATGCATGGTAGTAGTTAGGAATATGGAACTCCGATTAGTAACAACATGAATGATGCACTCTTTTTCACTAATGTGGGAGGATTTGTAGTAGATAGGGTTTAATGGCTTATTTCTTTAGGTCCATATACCACAAACTGTGCAGAAAGTTGCATCTTCAAGCAAAATGGTGAAGACTAAACTATAAATAGAGTCAAACTTGAGGCAGTCCAAACAATTATGCCACAACAAATGAGGAAGTCAGTATGGAAAGGGAATCTTGGATTTCTAGCAAGGCTCTACCATATAGAATCTGCCCCAACATTTGAATATGTTGAACAAGAGTCAAGCACTGAGGTAGAAGAGTCTACTCAAGCTAGAATTAAGAATTTGAAAAGAAAGTATTCAACATTTTTTCAAGAATTTCCTAGGATTCTTCTGCCAATTAGAGGTATCAAATATATTATTGAATCAGCTGTAAGAAGGGTCCAATGATGGTTAGTCCCTATAGGTAAAAATTTCAACCAAAAAATAGAAATTGAAAAATTGGGTGAAGAATTACTAGACTTGGGGGTCATCGTGGAAAGTAAAAGTCCTCACACAAATCCAATTATATTAGTAGTGAAGAGAGATGGCTTGTACAAATTATGAATAGATTACAGGGAGTTGAGTGAAATCACCATAAAGAATCTATGTCGAATGCCATGAATTGATGACTTGATGGACAAATTATAGGGAACAATAGTGTTAAGGACATCAAATTTCCACAATCCATAATATTGGATTGGATGTTTCTGGATTTGACTGTGTATTAGTTTTTTCCATCAACGTTTTGATTCACATTCTGTGATCTATCATCAAGATGTAGAGAGCAAGAGAAGAGGATGGATCACGGAGTGTGATTTGGAACGTTGATGGAAAAAACTAATACACAGTCAAATCCAGATACATTCAATCCGAACAATAGTGTTTTAAAAAGTTGAGTTGAGATTGGGTTATTGCCAAATCTTTGTTCGCTATTAGGATTGAGAAAAAACAGCCTTTTGTACTCATCAAGGTCACTATTAGTTTCAAGTATGGCCTTCAGATTGTGTAATGCTCTAGCCACTTTTGAAGTACTTTATGAATAAAGTATTTGAAAAATACTAGAGAAATATTTTGATTATTTTCTTGAGTGACATTCTAATTCATGGCAAATTGGACAAGGATCGTGTGGAACATCTTGGGAAGGTCTTGAAAGTCTTACCATAGAATCATTATATGTTAGAGACGTGAATTTGGGGAAAGTTGAATCTCCAAAGCCATCCAACTGAATATAGACCCATAACACGAGTCATGACAAATGGATGGTCCAAAATATAGAGTCAAATGGCCATAGTTAAGCTCATGCATAAGATCACCCTTGGTTTTGTTGTTTTGGAATATTTGGAAAGAAAGGAAAGGTCCTTTGTAGGTATCTCTAGGGACCAAGATACAATTATAAGAATGATGAAGGACAATATCCAAAGAATTGCTAGAGCCTACATAGCCACAATAGAAAATCGATTCCAATCTCTATACATGATGGACTTAGTATTGCCACAAATTGGAACATCCCCTTTAATACAAAACATCAATCTTCATGGTCAAGGAGGACACATGGACCACCCCTCTGGAAAGACAATACAAGCTAGACTTTGATGGAGCAGCTCAACACATTCAGGCAAATCAATAATTGAAGGCATAATATTAGATCACTTAAGTAATATGATTGTTGGATCCTGCAAAAACATAGGGCTTCAAACCAACAATGTAGCAGAAGCTCAAGTGTTGCATATGGGTTTCCATTTAATTGAGAACTTGGCTCTCTCCTCACTACATGTGGGTGGTGACTTTGTAGTCATTATCACAAAGGTACTACAAAGATAACAACATCTACAAGGGACATCTCAGTCAATAACAACTAACATCTAGAAACTAGACGTTCCTTGGGAAAAATAACGAATTTGTTAAGCACCATTTATTTAATGAGAATCCAACATAAGTGAAGACCATATAATAAAGTTGCTGACCAGATGTCAAAACTAGTCCTTATGCAAGGGTCCCACATCCCTATCATCTTCCAACCAGGAGACACTTGGTTACCCGAGAAAATATGAGAACAAGAGCAACTTGTGAAAATGCACCTTCAAAAGACTATATGAAGACAACAATGACAACTTACCTCATCTTAATGACTGCCAAGAGGAGCTGCAAGAGGGATAGTAAAACCATCTTCCAAATTACAAAGTCTATCAAGTTAGAAGAGGAAAATAAAAAAAAATAAACAATGTTAACAATACTAGAAGTACAATCCATACTACTTTGAAAACACAAAAATAAATCATATCACACCAAGGATTGTGCTTAGATTACTTGCATCCCCTATGTTACTACCCCCTTCCCCCCAAAATCCTTAACTTTCTTCGAAGCCCCGAATGCCTCTCTCAATTCTCCCATAACCTCTAATTTCTTACTTTCCACTTATTTTGTTTCTAGACCTACCCCCACCGCCCCATCCCCACTGCCCCAAAACATTCTTATGCCCCTTGTATCCCTACAAAATATGGTCCCACCTTTTCCTTGCTATGTGTTGCCGCCTCTCTCGCTGTGTGACATCTTATTTCCCATGGACAGGTATTCCCCCATTTACCACCATCTTCCCATCTACTGCTTAATATTCTTTCTCAGTCATAGGAAATGATAGAGGAAGCACATTGATTGCAAAACACATACTTGATGGAGAACACTAGGCAGATAAGGGACACAACCCTTGGATTTATGCAATATCCACTAGTTCAAAGAAACTCCAATCCTTTGCAAGTATCCAAGAATAAAGAATCACATCATCTCTCCCTACTTCATCGGTGCTTGCAACAAGTGGAGGACATTCATTCTTCTTCAAATTAATAGGCTGCCCACTCAGTCACCATTAAAAGTAGTATGTGCAAAGGTTGCAAACATTGTTGTATTGATTGAGGATGAAAACCCTCTATTCCAATGGTGAAATTTCATTCAGATATTTCTAGTGAGTTGAATCTGCATTGTATTTATAGTATTTTGTTGGTGTGAGATTTCCATTTCTGTTGGTGTGCTTTATATTCCAGAAAATACCAAAAGAATATATATTTTTCTGTGTGTGAGGTGTGAGTTCCAGTGATGTGTGATTAATTCATTGAAATGGTAAGTTGCAACAGTTTTTGATATTGATATTATACATGAGAGACATTGGTGATAATGTGAGTTTTTGTGAGAAGATCACTTCCCAAAGGCTGCTGTACTAATTTGTATGAGGATATTTGAAGCTGAATATTCCCTAAAGGCTGCTGTCCCCTTTTGATGAGCAAGTTTGTCAGGTTTGAAAGAGTATAAAGGACGTGTTGAGTTTTAGGAAGAATTTCCTAACATTTGTGAAGTCTAAAGTGCCGTACAAGTTGCTCCTAAGCTGGTCGCCCATTTTGGAGTATGCATTTTATACTCATTTCTGATTTTTATAAGTTATATCTGATTTCTGGATAAATTTCTGATTTGAACAGCAGCACTTGGGGTTAGAATAATTTATTATCTAAGGTGTAGATCTGAGTTGTGTTTAGCTGATAATACTTATCTAATTTGCTTATTTCCAGTTGATATAAATTGTAAGTTTTTGTGTGGTTTACCGCCAGAAACATTTTGAAAGTTAAAGTAGATTACATTTATAATATTCAGAAGGTCATCCACCAAAATAACTTAATTTCTTTGTATTGCATTGTAAAAATGTTTGGATGGCATAGCCGCCAATAGTTTACATTACATTATCCACCATTGTTGGCATTGATTCAGATCGGCCTGTTGTCAGCCAGTTTGGCTAGACCCGTTATGTAGTTGTGCAATTTTATTTTATCCGCCTGTTGGGCATTGATTGTAAACTGGTCTTTGCTCCAGTGAAATATCTAAATCCACCAGTTTGGTGTTGATATGTATACTGGTCACTGCTACCAGTTAGTTGAAAACTATTCTCTGTCCACGATCCAGTTGTATGCTCTCACCTTGACCACATCGAGAATTGAGTGACTAGAAAGCTTGGATTCGTGTTGATTGTAAAGCTTGAAAATTATTCTGGTGATTTTGGCTAATGGTTCTGCAAGGGACGTTACATAGAACTACAACATGGATTTGTTCAAGAAGCTTCAAAATCTATGCCAAAAGGAGACACCCTTAAAATAATATACAAAGGAATTTTATACTCAATATTCGGGTTGGTCACATAGATGATGAGGAGAGATTGTCCAAGTATGACAATGGGTTGCTCATTTCAATTGAAGATGAAATATCTTTGCTTAATATACAATTTGTAGAAGAGGCCTACCGAGTAGATCTCAGAGCAGAGAAGTTGTCTTGTAGACAACATAGTGCATGAGGAAAGGGTAGAGGCAGAAAGGGCAAATAGGGCATTGGAAGATGGACCAATGTGTAGAAAGATTTTGTGGAAAAAAGTTTTGAGGATAGTTCGAAAGGAGTAGACCTCAAGCCATAGAGGAGGAGGAGGTCGCAAAGGAGGTGGCTTCAGAGAAACATGATGTAAATGTGGATAGGTAGGTCATTGGGCATATGATTGTCTGAGAGCTGGGCGAGAGTAGGTTTGTTTGAAGACAAGAGTGAATGTTGCATAGGCTGAAGAGGAGATTGAAGCAGAAAGTGTAGATACAAAGAACAAAGAAAACTTGATGATGTGCAAGGTATTTGCTCAAATTGGCAAAAGAGGAGAATGAACCATGGTTGAGGAAGAACATCTTATACACCAAGTTCAAGTTTGGTAGTAAGTGTTGCAAGATGATAATATGAGACAACACAAATAACTTAGTGTTTGTAGAAATGGTTCAGAAAGTAGGTTAAAATTTGTTGCACATCCCGCACCATACGAGGTCTCTTAGCTACGTAATGGATAACAATTAACTATAACATAGAAGTGCAAGGTTACATTTGGCATTGGAGGATATATAGATGAAGTATGGTGCATCATGATCCCAATGGATGCATGACACGTGTTGTTGGAAGGTTATGTCAATATCATAGAATCACAATCCACAACGATAGAAATAACACCTTCACCATCAAAAAAGATGGTTAGAAGTTTGAGTTGTTGATGAATGCATGAATGGCAGGTCAGGTGATGTTAAGTAACAAGGAGTTTCTCAAAGAGGTGAGGAGTGCCTATTGTTAGTGGTAGTGCTCAAGCTCGCGTAGGAGAAAGTTGCCACATAGCTCATAGGAGGTTACAACACTACTCCAAGGGTATTTGAATATCAACAAAAGTGAGATACTAGAGGGAATGTTGTCAGTGTGGAGTATCTCACATTGTATTGATCTAATCCTAGGATCAAGTTTGTCAAATAAGGCACCACATAGAATGAGTCTAGACATGAGTGTAGAACTCAACAGGCAAGTAGAAGAGTTGCTGGAAAGAGGTTTGATTGAAGAAAGTATAATCTCTTGCACAATGCTTGCAGTACTTGCCACAAAGAAGGGAGGTGAATGACAAATGCGCACAAACTCCAAGGCAATATACAAGATCATCGTCAAGTACTAGTTTCTGTTACTGCAAAAATTGTTTGAGCAGAGCTAGATACTCTTATAAAATTGATCTCAAGAGTAGTTATCAGTAGATTAGGATTAGCGGAGACAAGCGGAAGACCATATGCAGGACAAAGGATGTTAGGGAGGCGAGCAAGAGCAAGGTCATTTAGAGAAAAGAGTGCATGTCACATAGGCCAAAGAGGAGAGTGAAGCAAAAAGCGTAGTTCTAGAGAATAGAGAAAACTTGATGATGTGCAAGGTATTGTCCAAAGAGGAGAAATAACCATTTTTAAGGAAGAACATCTTATGCACCAAGTTCAAGTCAGGTGGTAAGTATCACAAGTTGATAATTGGAGGGAACACAAATAAATTGGTGATTGTAGAAATGGTTCATAAATTGGGGTTAAGATTTTTCACACATTCCACACCACACAAAGTGGACAACAAATAACTATAACAGAGACATGCAAGTTTGCATTCCACATTGAAGGATATTTGGATGAAGTATGGTGTGATGTGATCTCAATGGATGTGTGCCATATGTTGTTGGGAAGGGCGTGACAATGATAGAAGTGCAATCCACAGGGAGAAAGGATGGTAAGAAGTTTAAGTTGTTGATGAATGTAGGGCAAAAAGGCATGGCAAGTTAGGTGATGTTGTTAAGCGGCAAGGAGTTTCTCAAATAGGTGAGGAGCGTAGAGGAGTGATATGTGGTAATGTGCTCAGGCCCGCTTAGGAGGAGAAATTGCCACACAACAAAGAGGAGCTAGAGGTTGTAGTGCTACTCAAATAGTATGCACATATCATCAAAAGCGAGATGCTAGGGGGATTACCTCCAATGCAAAGCATTTCACATTGTATTGATTTGATCCTTGGATCTAGTTTTCCAGATAAGGTACCGCACAAAATTAGTCTAGACATGAGTGCAAAACTCAATAGGCAAGTAGAAGAGTTGATGAAAAGAGGTTTGATCAAAGAAAGTATAATCCCTTGAACAATGTCTATAGTACTTGTGCCAAGGAAGGGAGGTGAATGGCAAATGTGCATAGACTCTGTCACAAACAAGATTATGATCAAGTTCTGATTTTTGTTACTGCAGATGGTTGATTTCTTGGATTGTTTGAATGGAGCTAGATACTCTTCGAAAATTGGCCTCAAGAGCGGTTATCATTAGATTAGGATTAGAGAAGGAGATGGGTGGGAGACTGCATGTAGGATAAAGGATGTTTGGGAGCCAAGTGAGAGTAGTGTCATTAGAAGAAAAGAGTGCATGCCACATAGGCCAAAGAGTAGAGCAAAGAGTAGCGCACAACTCTAGAGAATGGAGAAAACTTGATGATATGCAATGTATTTCTCAAACCAACCAAAAAGGAGAGTGAACCATTGTTGAGGAAGATCTTATGCACCAAATTCAAGTTAGGTGGTAAGTGTTACAAGTTGATAATTGATGGAGGCAACACAAGTAACTTGGTGTCCGTAGAAATGATTCAAAAATTGGGGTTAGAAGTTGTCGCACATGCCACACCATACAAAGTCTCTTGGTTGCATAATGGACAACAAATACCTATAATACCTATAACACCTATAACAAAGAAGTGCAAGGTTGCATTCCACAATGGAGGTTAAGAAATGAATTTAAAAATGTTAAGAAGTGAATTTATTAATAGTGGCACCAGAGGCTAGTTACCAACTCATTCTCCCAATTCTCCATTTTGTCATTGGGTAACTTCCCATTTCTATTTACTGTATCCTTGGGGGTTAAAATAGTTGTCTTCCCCTTAGGAGACACCAATTAGATGCATAAGGTAAAGGAATTATTGGAAACCTCCTACAATTCCCTTTGTGACCAAGTTTCTAGACCCAATTAATTACATTAACATCTAAATCAACTATATTGGAAACAGTGGAGTTTACCACCAGATGTGACAACAAAGGAGTTGGGATTATCCAATTCGGTGATGTAACTTCCTGATGGATTTCTCATGATTTACTTTGCAATTTTAATATTTCACACCTTTTTGGATTTTGATTGTATTTAGATTTTGTCATCTTGAGTTTGTGCACCTTAAATATGAACTGACCTTGAAGGAGTTTTTTGTGTGTCAAGAGTGCTACGATCATATGTTGGTGTGTAATTGTTCAAGATCTTACACTCTTACTGAAAAGGCACATCATAACTGAGGTTTTGTGTACTCAATTTCAACAGGCAAGAAGGTTGCTGGTTAAGCTAGATATCTACAGGAAATTCACCAATGCATTAGCAGTGGCTGTAATTGTTTCTGTAGCATGGATTGGATATGAGGTAAACTGTTATTGCCTTTTTACATTCCATCACATTTTCCTTGTTGATTAATTCTGTTAAGTACATCCTGATTATGTCCATCACTGAATTGTCTTGTTGTCATGCAATTATTGCTTTCATTCATCTGTACCTGACTCTGAGTTCCGTGCAACGTAGTATTATAATTATTAATTCTGGCTTCCGATTTGATTTTTGAAATCTGACTTTAATGTTCTGTCTCAGTTGCTTTTCTGAGAAATTGCTCTTACTCTTTTGCAGTTGTATTTCAAGGCAACTGATCCGTTCAGTGAGCGCTGGCAAAGTGCTTGGATCATAAGTGCATTTTGGCATATTCTTTCATTTGCTTTGCTTTGTGTCATCTGTTTACTTTGGGCTCCATCTCAAAATTCCACTAGGTAAGGTGCATTGTGGTTTGTGTTTCCTGTCATTATTCGTATTTGCTTTTTCTTACCTAATATTAAAGGTGATCCAAACAAAAAACTTTTTAGCTATAGGCTTGTTTGGGAAAGCTGACATGTTCTATAAGAGGAATTGGTGCAATGCTGACCACTCTACTCACTGCCTTGGGACACTGTTGTAAACAGGTATGCTTACTCGGATGACATTGGAGAAGAGTTTGGGGAAGAAGTGACTGTGTCTCTGACAAAGTCAATAGCAATGGCTGATAGTGATCAAAACCATTCCAAGCTAGAGGAGAAGAAAGAAGTGAGCACAGATGTTTTCAGCTTGAATGATGATACAGAAGACAAGAGGGAATAGATCACCTATATACCAACCCCCAAAGTACAACAAGATTTCTCTAGACAAGGCATTTCATGCAATTGAAGTTTTAATATACTAACATCATGTTGTAGTGGTGGGCCATGAAAGATCCGCTTCTTGTCATATTGAGCTAGTTGTCACTGAGTGAAGATATTCTATTTCAGCTATTAGTTTACAAATAAATTTCTGAAGTAAACGTTGTGAACCCTGGACACATGCCTACAAAGTTCTATCCAAGAGTTCGTTAATTCCTTGTAAAAAATCATTAATTGGACTTAATTTTGTACTTGATGTCTTAGATTTCTATTTAGGGGTTTCTGACTTGTTGGTCAAAAGAGAGATGACAGGAGAACCCGGGAGGTTGGGATGGGGGGATTATAAGCTTCAACGTTCTATTTGGATTATTCAGATTAGTCTTTTCATCCTATACACTCTAAAAAGGATCACACATATCTCTATTAGATAATTTTCCAGAATGGATAGTTTGTTGCAATGTGCACATATCTTGGCTTAAATGGTCTGTAAATGCAAGTTCTTCAATTTCTTCTCTGCACTAGAGGATGACATTGTATTTTGCATACTACAGTAAACTATGAAGGGAAGAGCAAGCGAAGGAATCTTAAAGGCTTTGGATAGGATGGCTGTAGGAGATTTAAACTAGTTTGTGACTTCAAGAATAAGATTCTGAATGAAGATATACAGCAGAATCTCACTGTAGAGAAGATGCACTGTGATGTATCAGATGTTTCTAAAATGCTATTTGATATTCAAATTTCAAACCAACCAGTGATTTTTTGCCTGGGATATCTTTAATGATGCTAACAATGTTCATCTTAGAGATCATATATTGCTAATAATAAGGTGATATGAAGATGGTGGTGGTAGTGGTGATGATGACGAACTTTAATGTTCTTTAAGCCAAATTGTTCTGTTGGACCTATCAATGTTTGATCTTATAGAAATAGAGGTTGCTTCTACAATTGTTCAGATTTAATAAATTGTTCTAGCTTTGTGGTAATCTTGTCACTTGTTTCTGGTTTCAAGTTGGAGAATCTCACTATGTAACAAGACATTGTTTTAAATCGGAGGAACCTTGGTTCTCAACCAGGTAAAAAATGAACAATTTATGATGTGAAATTCGGGTAATAGTAAATGCATTTAAGTGTTGTATTTTTTTTTTTGCCATCCATATTGTTATATTCTTTGTGAATGGAGTGCTATTTTGTCTGTAGGTCTTGGGTGCAATATCCTGTTAATTTCATCTTTTATCGAATATAATGCGTGACTACATTCTAGCAAGTAAATATTAAAATAATTTTTCATAGATGATTATTCGTCTAAGCAATATGCAATGTATATTAGCAACTGGTATGTATGTGTTCTAACTTTTATGTAGTTATTTATAAATAAACTCGTGCATGGCATTGTGTGATGTTTGTAATTATCCTTGTGACAGTAACAATCTAGCTGTTGAAAATTGGCTATTTTTCAGTTTTGGTGGGTTTAGGCATCTTTTGGGAAGAACCAAGAAGTAGCATAAAACTGTCTCAAAACTATTATTGAAAAGAACTCCGAAATAGAAGCTATTTTATTGACCGACTCTTTTATGGTTAGCATAAACTGAAGGGAAATACTTATGAAATGACATTTTAGCAGTGGAGGCCTCCAATATACAGGGTGTGGAAACAAAATCAGAACTTCTATGATGAGAAGCACCGGTTCACAATTCTAAAATATATTGAATCTTGAGGCATCGCTTGGTGTGATCTGAAATTTCAATGAATACAAGTTCTCTAATGTTTTTCCGAAGTCTTTTTTATGGTTATGGACTTGGGAGACCTATAAGAAGCCTATAATCTATAATATCTGGATGTTGTGGAAGTAATTTATCAAATATGAAATATCAGGTGATGGAACTCGCAAGGAGCGATGTGGTGTCAAATTTCTAAAGCTTTAGCTTGGGTTTCATTTCTTTCTAGGTAAAAGAAATGAATAACAGTTTCTATTATTAAAAAGCTCATTTATGTGACATGAGAAAGAAACTGAAGATTTGGTGAGGACAAGGTGATTTAAAGCCCCAGTTGCCTGAAAAATTTCATCATCCTGTTTGTTTAACTTCCTATCCCTCAAAATTCCATTTCTTCAAAATCAAAAAATGAAAAATATCTTTTCCATAAAACAATAGAAAACAAAAGGTAAGGAGAAACAATGGGGGATGGAAAGGCTCCTACAAGAAATAGGAGACCTTAGTCCCATCTATGTAAAGTTGCTTCTATATGCGGATGAGCTTATATTATTGTCAAAAACAACACATGATTTAAGAAAGCACTTCAGAGCTCTAGAATTGGTTTGTTAGGAAGTAGAGATGCAAGTGAATATCGGCAAAACGAAGGTTAGGATCTTTACTTTAAGAAGGAAAAAGAAACAAATACTTTGTGTTTGAAGGCAGCCCTTTGCAAGCGGTAAATAAATATAAATAACTTGGCCTTGATTTTCACAAGCTCAGATGGGAGACTTGTAAGACAAAAATGATACAAGGGGGTTGAAAAGCTCTACACCTTTTGCAAAACAAATGTAGAAAGGATGAATTGTGGGATTGGAAAACTAAGAACTCTTTTGTGTTGCTTGTCATGCTAGTGGTGTTATATGGGTGTAAGTTTGGGGTAGCAACACATCAAAGATGAAATGGAGGCAGTAGAGAGGTTACATAAGCATCTAATCACAAGTAGTTCCAAAATGAAAAGTTTGGTTCCATATGAGATCGTTTTAGCTAAAGTTGTGTCTTTCCTTTGGAGGCATTGGCTTTGATTTGGATGTGTTACTTGAAGAGAATAAAGAACATGGAAATGCACCATTGACCCAAAATGGCAGTGGAGGAAAAGTTAAATAGAAGGAAGAGCATGTGGATGAAATAAATGTTTAGTAAATGAATAAATGTGATATTAATCTACAAGAATGTTTAGAGACCAATGTGGGAATTAAAAGATATGTGAGGGCGAAGGTCAATGCAACCATGTGGACAAATCAACTTGGGAGGAAAAGAGAAGAGTACATTAGACACTTCAATCCATACATGTGACCACGAGCAAAAGGGTTATATAGGGGTGGAAATAAAGTGGAGAGCGAATATGTTAATAGCATTAGCTTGCATCATTTTAGGTGCAGGACCAAAAGGTGGACAATTCCTAAGGAGTGGGTAGGTAGAATATGTTGTTTTTGTACTTTGGGTTTAGTAGAAACATAATGGCATTACATCATAGAGTGTTCAACTTACAATGATATTCGGATCAATTACATAGATATTTTAAATGTTGGATCCTTGATTACCTTGTTTGAAGAAGAAAGGCTAACCAAAACAACAGATTATCAAATTAAGATCCACAACAGAAGATCCAAGCTCAAAAAAGAAATAGATGCCAATTAGACATAATGCGGGCTGCCCATCAGTTGGGGCTTATGTGCATGACTGCATCGTTTAATATTTTGAGGTCCCAGAGGGCTGCCCAGTCTCATGGGTGTTATTAAAAACTTTCATTTCATCACTAGCCCATAATCACCACCACGTTCTTGAAAAATGTTCCACCCTATACATCCAATGAAAAATACCACTTAAATCTTTATTATGACTAGGAGATGGCATAAGGTTTGTGGAGGTTTTTATTTCATTACAAAAAATAAATCAATTTGAGGTTTATATTAAGATGTGGCATTAAAAACAAAATCTATGTGATGTTGAGTTGTGCTAGTTGTGTTGAAACTGGCAATAGATGACCATAAATGAATAGAAAATGTAATCTTCAGTGATGGCAATCTTTGCAATACGTATGATTAAACTAGCAATAGATGACCATAAATGAATAGAAAATGTAATCTTCAGTGATGGCAATCTTTGCAATATGTATGATTATACAATATGTTTTGAGGGGTTGATTATAGATCTTTGTCATTTGGCTATAAATAAACAAGCAACTATTGCTTTAATTGAGAACATTTTTTAATTTGTTGTTTTTTTCTTATACAAGAAATATTCATAAAAATGATTGTCAAGGCAAGGAAAATATGCAATATAAAAAATTAGGAGCTCGATGAAAGGGAAATAACTTACATATAAAAATTGACACTTGCACCTTTAGGGGGTGCAATAGATGATCCTATGGGAAATTCAAAGGGATGCATGTATATTCGACATTGAAGTGGTTTTAAAATCAATCTCATTACTGTAAATGTGAATGCATATAGCTTTAAGTATATACATCAGTTAATAAAGGGTAAAAAAGGAAGGGGAAGATGAGTTAGAAATGAGTGGTAGGATTCTATCAATGGGCATAAATTTGATGGTTGACCCTACTTGTCAAGCAAGTTTTTCATGAAAGTTATCTACTCAAACTTGCCCTTCAAATACTAAACATTCTTATAAACAAAATTATATATAAACTATGCACATAGCTTTAAGTATATACATTAGATAATAAAGGGTAAAAAAGGAAGGGGAAGATGAGTTAGAAATGAGTGGTAGGATTCTATCATTGGACATAAATTTGATGGTCAACCTACCCATCAAGCAAGTTTTTCATGACAGTTATCTACCCAAAATTGCCCTTCAAATACTAAGACATACTTTCTTATAAACAAAATTATATATAAACTAAATACATATATATAAATAATTCTATAGAAAATTTGACGGTCTATTTAAAATTTACCCTTTCATGTGGTACAATCTTCCTAAAATTTTGACTGTATTTTACGGAAAAATAGCTAAATACGACCATACGACCATCAAATTTAAGCCTTGGGTAGGAAGATGCTTATGGTCAATAGAAAGACATTAAAGTCATATGGAACTTTGGTAGGGAGGTCAATAGAGATCATGATCTCTAGTTAGAGGTTATGCATCCATCACCACGGATTGCAAGTCTCTTTTGTCATCCTCAATGTGCAAGACAAAAGCCCATGGAACAAGGAAAATGTTTGTTATTTTAAAAGATTCAAATCACAAAATTCCTTAGTCCACAGTCCAAACAAGCACACCAACAACAAAAACCAAGGAGGTCAAAAGGGTGAAGGAAAATCCTAACAAAAAGTGCAAAGCCTTACACTCTCAAATGCGCTCACATCTTAGCAATAACCACTTCAAATTACTTTAATACTAATAGATTAACAATATATATACATATTTTATTTATTATTAATGCCAAGAGACATTCTACAATGGTAGCAATAAGTGGAGTGTAATGACGTGAGTGTGTTTAAAAAAACTATTACCTTTTACCTTAAAATTGACAGCCATTTACATGTCAAAGTATTAATATTTAGTAATAAATATAAAATAAATCAACTTTGGATAATCATCATTCTTCTCATTTTCAATTTTAAAGTATAGGAAAAATGTTAGAAAATCAAATATTGTTAAATGAAATCAAATGGGTTAAAGAAAGAAAATATTTTGATTTCTTAAATTGAGATTTTTTTAATTTGTTAATTATAGTTGAGAAATTGGTGGACATAGGTTTGAGTGAAGAAAAAAAATGTCAACACATATTTGAAGTAAAATAAAATAACTTAAAGTAAATAAAACAACTTCAAATTAATGGCATTTAATATTAATATTTAATAATAAACATAATATTTCCAAAATAAGGAGGTAAAACAAAGATATGCCATCATCAACAATAACACTAGCATGAAAGAAAATAAAAGTCAAAAAACTGTTAGAACATCAAAACATTACTTTGTATATATTAAATGAAAGAAAAGGGCTGCAATTTTCTCAAAAAGATGTTAGAAAATGGAACATTATTTTGTATTATTAAATCAAAGAAAAGGGCTGTAATTTTTTTGGTGTATGTTAGAAATAATTTCAACCAAAATTTTATACATGTTTTAGGTTCGAATCTTAATTAATTTATATAAAAAATGTAATAATTTAATCAACTAAAAGTTTAAATTTGATTTGTTAATTAATTTGATGGGCAAGATATAAACCTTAAATAATTAAATAATTAACCAAAATTATGTATGTAGTAAATAAAATGGTTTTGAAGTAAATAAAATGACTTCAAATTGATATCTCTCATCATTTTTTTAGATAGGCGTATTTAAGATATCTATACTAGTTAATGATTTATTTACTTATTATGATTTATGTACCTAAATAAAACAACTATTAAAAAATCAATAATATTCTACTAAGTATAAAAATAAATAAATCAAATTAAAAAATACAACAAAAGAATAAAACAAATATTAAAATAAAGTTACAATATATATAAAATAAAATAATAGACATTAAAATAAAACTAAATTATAAATACACTAATATTTATTATAAATTATAAATTTCATTTAATTGTTAAAACTAAAACAACTTTTTCTTATTAATTTCACCAATGTCATTAAAAAAATTAACATATAATAAAATTTTTATTTCATTTATATTCATGTTTTTCTAGGTATAAAATAATAAACTATAGGAGTGTCAAGGATATTTATGAAAAGATATAAAAAGAGCTTTTGGTTGTCAAAATAAAGAAAAAGTGAGATTAGTTAAGAAACTAAAGAGATCTAAATGCAGGGGAATCATCTCCAATAAAAAATGATTCCTAGCCCCAAATAAATTAGAAAGACAATTTAGACCTCATTACTTTGCTTGCCATGCTCAAAGCAAATAATTCTGTGGATTCCCATCTATAAATTATACGAAATGTATAAATTTAGCCATGGATACCCACTAATGTATAGATAAATGGAGATTTTAATAACATCCACGAGACCCCATATTAAAGTTTGTTGTTTCCCGTTGTAGCTACCATAAGACATTCACCCACATACATATAGCAATACAATAAATCAATGAAAGCTAAATTAATAATATAACAGATTTAAAACACGGGTAGCATGACTATTGCTTTTTATTAAAGACTCTGACATCAAATTCGTTAGAATTATGATAATTCTCTTCCATAGTGATACCTTAACCACTATCTCTCTATGCTCTTCTATAGATAAGGCAAAGGCTAGGGATAAGATTTGGAGAGTAGTTATCTAAAAGAATAAATCTACTTAAGAGATAATTAACTAGTAAAACACAACTCCTTAAGTGTAGTTAACTAATAAAACATATCTACTTGAGATAGAACTTTACTATTAATACAAATAGTATGCAGATAAGTGAGTACCAATTAATGCATTATCGACAAATTATTACAAGAATATCCACATGTTATATTACAATAAATAGACAAGTGCATCTTAAAAATATACAATAGTGTATGATTAATTAAATACACTAACATCCCCCTTAAGATGTGCTTCGATGAAGGGAAGGATGGAGGAATTAAGTAACTATCTCCCCTTGATGACATCTTCCTCTACTTCCAAAAGTTCCCTAAATTGAACAAATTTGGCCTCAAGCAAGGGCTTAATGAAGATGTCTGCAATTTGTTCATCTGTATGACAAAACTTAGGATCAACGACCTTGTCATGCATGAGATGCCAAATATAATGCATATGAATCTCAATATACTTTGAGCATTGGTACTCCACTAGGTTGCGAGAGATGTGGATAGCACTTTGATTATCACACCAAAGCATTGTAGGTTGGATATGTGGAAAGACAAACTTGAAAAGCATGTACCAAATCCACATTGACTCATGGTCTATAGCGAGAGCTCCACTATACTTAGCTTCTATAGTACACAAAGCAATGGTAGTATGTTTCTTACAAGACCAAGTCACAAGATTTGCCCCAAGATGGTAGCTGTATCCTGTAGTTGACTTGCGATCGTCTGAATCTCCTACCCAATCACTATTAAAATAACCTACAATTGTGGTTTTGTCACTAGGAGCAAGTTTTTTTCTATTTCCTCCCCCAGAGTGTAACCATAAATTAAGACATTGACATATGACTTGTACTCAATACCATAATTTGTAGTACCACAAAGATACTGTAGAATGTGTTTTGCAACCTGCCAATGGCGATCATGGGGATCTTGACAAAAGCACGATACAAGATTCACATCAAAAGAAAGATTAGGATGTATAAGTCTAGCACAAAAGATTTCTAGCTAATTGCCTATAATGTACCATTAACTGAGGAGAACACTTGGTAGAAAGCTTGACTTTAGATTGATAAGGAGTCGGTGCAAACTTGAAGGATTCCATGGTGAAGAGTTGTAGAATGTCATGAGCATATTTGGATTGATGAACAAAAATTCCTTTCGCAAACTATGAAATTTATACACCAAGGAAAAAATCTAACAAACCCAAGTAAGTCATCTCAAAAGACTTCATTAAGAATGCTTTCAAATCATGAACCTACTTGGTGGAAGCTCCTATGATGATTAAGTCATCAACATAGAGGACCAAAATTAGGAGTTTCCCATCTACTTTTTGAGTGTAGACTATAGGGTTAGAGGAACTTTGTGTAAAACCAAAATTGATGAGAAACATGTCGATCTTTTCATACCAATCTCAAGGAGCCTGTTTCAAGCCATACAAGGAATTTTTCAATTTACACACATAGCTAGAGTTCTCACTATTGATAGACCCTAGAGGTTGGGAGATGTAGATTTCATCTTGTAAGTCTCCATGCAAGAAGGCACTTTTGACATCCATTTGATGAAGTTTCCATTCTTGTGTTGCAACCAAGGAGAGTACAAAATTGATGGAATTCATCTTGGCTAATGGAGAAAAATTTTCATGGTAATCAACACCTTCAACTTGTGAAAAAGCTTTTGCTAGAAATTGGGCTTTGTACTTATCAATGAACCCATTTACTGCATATTTAGTTTATTACACCCACTTGCACCTCACCTTTTTTTCCTTTAAGTGGTGGAACCAAGTCCCATGTGTTGTTCTTTAAAGAAATAAGTTCTTCTACTGTAGCTATTTTCCATTCATGATGCTTAGAAGTTTAATGACAAGTCTTAGAATCTTGTGTTACTGGCAATTATGCCAAGTGTGCAACACCATACTTTGATGATAAGTCATAGGATCTTGTGTTACTATCAATTATGCCAAGTGTACAACACCATATTGAAGTTGTGATCTCATCTCGCTTAGTTCACTTGGATCCCCTGTTAATGCACCAACCTCTTTATGTAGTGTGCAGACCCATTTAGGAAGAGGTTGTAGTGGTTGAGTAGGTACATTTTGAATGTCGTTGAGCATTGGTGGTGGAGGAGTTGGTTGTCCCCCTATGGCTTATCATTTGAACTATAGTGACTCTTAGAATAAGACTCATTTAAACTGCATGTTTGTCACAAGAAACATCTAAAGTTTTGTCTGGTTTGGTAGAAACCAATGGAGGAGTTGATGTTGGCTCATAAGCTTGGGATTCTTCAACAAATAATACATCTTGCTTGTAAAGTACTATTGTGGTGCTTGGAACAAGAAGACAATATGCCTTCACATCTTCGTAGTAACTAATAAAGATAGAAGGTTGACCCTTTTCATTGTTTTACGCCGATTATCTAGGATATGTGCCCATGTATTACATCCAAAAATATAAAAATTTGAAACATTGGCCTTAACACTAGAGCATTTTCTTTAGGAGTAAAATCTTACACTACTAAGTGGGAGTGCGATTTTGAATGTAATTTGTACACTGAATTGCCTCGACTCAAAAATGAGGAGGCAAGTCTTTAGAATGTACCGTGCAATTTGCTATTTCTTTGAGTGTGTAGTTTTTATGTTCAACTGCACCATTCTACTGAGGGGTGTACAATACAATATGTTGAAGTTGAATGCCTATCTGTTCACAAAAGGTAATCATTTGATTATTGACAAACTCTTCTCCATTATCTGTTCCAAGTTGTTGAATATTTCTCTTTGATAGGTTTTCAACAAGGGCTTTGAAATTTTTGAAGTACTCAAAAACTTCACTTTTGTTTTTTCAAAAGGCATACCCAAGCTATATACACAAGAAATCGTCAATACATGTTAGCACATATTTATGTTTATGAAAAGAAACATTGGGAAATGACATAAGATCACTATGAACCAACTTTAAACTATCACTTGCCCTTTCATATTTGCATTTGGGAAATAGATCCTGGTGTTGTTTGTCAAGTGCACAACTTGAACAAACACCATCTATGAAAGAAACTTTCAACAAATCAGTGATTGTGTTATGCTTACTAAGGTCTTGCATTGAGCTATAGTTTAGATGACCAAAAAACTCATGCCAAACTTTACTTAAGGCATTTACATGTGCAATCATAACATGTGAAAGATGATTTAACACAAAGCTATCAAATTTGTACATACTTGCATGGTGATAAACCTTGCCAATGGCTAGAATAGTAGATTGGTCTTTGATATTGTGGATAACAACATCTATAAGTGCAAACTCAACATTTTTTCCTTCACTTGATTGTGTGATCTGATAAATAGACAAGAGGTCCATAGACAAGTCTAGAATGTGGAGAATTTTGTTGAAACAACACACCCTTCACCCTCAACAGTGAGAGGACTAGAGTTGCCCATAAAAAAATTAGTTGTGCAACTTTGGTCAACATTATCAAATAGTGAGCCATCATGTGCCATATTGTGGGAGGCTCCTAAATCCATAATCCATTCAGATATAGGTGATTGACTGTTGTTGTTGAAATAGCAGCTCCAATCTTAAGGGGAGGAAGTTGCATTTTTCATCTCTTCTTGTAAGTATGCCATTTTATTAAAACATTGAATGTCCTGATGGCCTAGTTTCTTACACCAAGTGCGACTCTCTTTGTCAACTTGTAGATTTGTTTTCCCTTTAGCTTTGTCTTAATGAGGGAAAGAATCTTGCTATAATGTCCCAAGCTTTCACTCAAGACATGGACAGACAAAATAACTGAACAAATTTTCATGAAACAAAAGTGGTAATGAGCAACCACATAACATACCAACATTCCCAAGGTGTCATATGCAACCCATGATGACATAGTTGGCATGCACACTAATGCATAAGTAAAATTACATTAGCGAAAGACTTAACCAAACCCTGGGACAAGGCACCATGGTTATCACAAAAAATGAGGCATAGAGGAGAGATAAGGTTTCCAAGACCAGTGGAAAACCTCCAAAACATCTCTACTAAACCCCTCCAAATTTCACGTAAATATGATAAGCATAAGAGATAAAAATGCCAAGGTTTGGGTTCCATAAGGGACTTTTAGGCTGGTTAGACTTGGGGATTGGGTTGTAACTCGTAACTCTGCACACAGTTTGAACTCTTATTTTGGGCTATAATCATAATTTGCACCCTCATGGACCTTAGGATCCATCTATATAATGTAAAATGTAAATGACATGTTGACCCTAGAATTTGATGAATAAGCCACTTTAGGCTTCAAAAAAATTCTTCAGTTTGTGTGTTGCAACATGCAAATGAGATATGGTTCCTAGACTCAAGGGACATTCATACTTTGGAATCCTTTTGCAGTTTGCACATCTATAGGGTGCAATCACGTTCCAAACTTCAAACCAACATTACACAAGGCTTTGGGACTCACTTTCAATCTGCATGTCTGCAAAGTGCAAGTAGGCACCAAACTCTGGAGACTATGACGAATTGGGCTTTGGAAGATATCAACAACCCACACTATGCAAGGTGCAATCAACTTCTAATTCCTAGATTTCCAACTATCTTAGACTTTGAAAGCCAGATGCAACTTGCGCTATGTGATTGCATTAGGTTTTCAAGCTCTAGTCAAACTATACTTTAGGGTTCAAACTTCGATTGCAACTAGTAACTTGGACTGGAAACCTTGATCTGCACTATAGTTTGGATGGTAACTCTAACATGTAGAAACAAAATGCAAAAAAGAGTTAAGGAAGGGGGAACAAGTTTTTTCCCCACTCTACGAGGCATATCTTCTTCAATTTTTGAGCCATTTAGAAATGATCTAAAGGGTACATTCATGGGGTTGTGGGCTTTGACTTGGACACATGAAAATCTCCACAAGTACATAATTCCTAAGAAAAGGAGAGATAATTGATATCCACTTTCTAAGACAAGAATTAGAAAAATAAAACTTAAATGAAACCAATGAAAATACAACACTAAATACTCAACATGCCATCAAGATAGGAAAGGTCTTGGCATGTAATCTAAATATCCCAGAGATCTCTGAATCCCTAATGATGGTATGCCACCCAACCATGTGGTACCCTTAGGTCCATGCCACTGTACTAAGAGACTAATCCAAGAGTACATACACACCCACACAAAACAAGAATATGACAACACACATGTCAAGCGACATGCATGACATAGTGACACAACACACAAGTACATAGAATGAAATATCATATAAGTATTAACAACATGATCGCAACCATGTCGAATGCGACATCCAATAGAAGGAGAAGGATGAGATTACTAGAAGTTAGGTGAGGAGTGTTAATGTAGTAGCATGATGACCATTTAGAAATATGAAGAGTAGCGCTTCATCAATGAAGACACTTATTGACATTCATCGACCTCTACGAGTTGTGACATGTCCTACATGACCAATACCAAATCCACTTAAGGCATTCAGTCATGGCACATAAACTTTATAGTTATTGTATTTTAAATTACCCAATGAGATTATGTTTTCACTTGGTTTAAAACTCTCCACTATTCTCATCTAGTCGATCACTTTGGACCGTGATAAACTATGAGAGCCACTCCTCCCTACTCTCTATACCTCAATCCTAGAAAGACCATCATCCTAATTACATGAATTAGACGTGGCACAAAAATCAAGGTGGAAACATTACAAAATGTTGCTAAAGGATACATAATGCCATTCAACATTTGATACCGTTCATTCCACAATACAATTTACTCAAATAAGTCTTAAAATGATTTTTTCACAATTTTATTTTAAACATGCAAAACCATAGAATCACTCCCACCTCCATAATGGAGTCACGTGTAACCTTTAAATTTTTCATAATTTAATTTTGAGAGGAAATGCAAAAATGGAAATTACCTTTTAATTCACAATCCTCCCAACATCCATAATTCACCATAAAATTGGGAGAAGGGAAATCCAATGAAATTTTGCCACAATAATGGCTCTAAAATGGACATTTCAATTTTAAAACCCTACAATTAAAATATGCATTCAACACATGAGATCATAAAACCAATTTAACATCTACCATTAAAGGCCATATGCTCCACCTAGTGTGCACATGTCAATGGAGAATTCCATTTGAAATTTAAACCTTTAAATTAAGATGCAAAAAGGGGATGAATACCTTTCCAATGAAGAACACCACAAAATGGAAGCAATCTTTTCTTGAATTCCAAGCACACCTCCAAGTAATTTTTCAAACAACTTCAATCAGCAAGCAAACTCCAAGTCCAAGAAATCTTTTCAAACAATCAATTGAGAGAGAGAGAGAGAGAGAGAGAGAGAGAGAGAGAGAGAGAGAGAGAGAGAGAGAGAGAGAGAGAGAGAGAGAGAGAGAGAGAGAGAGAGAGAGAGAGAGAGAGAGAGATTTTCTTTGACAATGCAAAAGTGCCTTTAATGCCCTTTCCTTTTAGCTTTCCTCTAATTCCCTAAACCCCCTTTTCTATTTTCTACTTTTTCACACTCAATTGATAATTTAACATGTCTTTTGAATTTCCAATTATTTAAATAACAATATCCATTTTATCTAAACTAGAACCATTTAATTGAAACCCCACAATATGTATATTTCCCTAAAGTGACTTAATTAACATACTCCACACTTATAAATAATTCTATTTTCTTCATTTGTTAGTGAAGGTGTCTCAACCTTGCAATTACAAAAAGTGTAATTTTTTGGTTATAAAATTGAATAAACTCAATTTTTGGGCTATAGAGTTGGTTTTGGACCAAAATAATTATTCCAAGTTGTTTGGCACTGCTTGTAGGCATGCTAGTTGCATAGATCTCTCTGAGTTCTACATTAAAAAAATCCCAATCAACCTCTTGGATCAAACGTTATGGCCTCTAGAAGTTGGGCCTCCCATATTGGAAATGTAAAAATGTGTTGGACATAAAAAAAGCTATAAGTGGGAGTTACACATGTTGACCAACTTATGATGAGTGTTATGACACACAATAAGGCATATTTGATTGGAGATAATGGAGCCCTAAGGATTTGGGTGCCACTTTTTAGGTGGTTTTAGTTCATGGTTTTCTAAATTACCATTTGGTGGTTTTATATACTATACCTCCTATATATTAGGTGCTTGAGATGGAGTTTGTGTGTGAGAGTCTTATAGATGTTGTTAAGTTGCCTCCAAATCTTTGGTTGGTGATACTCCTATGAAATCTTGCTTTGTAAGCATATTGTAATCTTGTTAAGATTTCTGAAGAATATATTGGACTACTTTTGGAGTGTGGGTTTTTTCTCCCAAAAGTGTTTTTCCCACATAAATCACTGTGTTGTGGTATGACTACTATTTATGCTTACATGTATTTTCTATATAATTTCTATAAGTGTTGTAAGGATTTGAAAAGTTCTTCATAATCCTCCTCTCAAGATTAGCATAGAAAATTGTTCCACAATGTTAGCTTCCTTACAAATGGTATCAGAGTTTAATCACCTTTGGTTTCAATTGTGGGTTGTTGGGGTTTTTGAACTAATCTAGTTTTGAGTGGAAGTTTGTGTAGAAAATACTTTGTGATCTTGTTACATAAATTTTAGATGGCAAGCACATCAAGGAGAATAGAGGTAGAGAAGTTTTTTGGTAACAATTTTGAGATGTGGAAGCTGAAGATGGAAGATTTGTTAATTGATTGAGATCTGTGGGATGCTATTGATGAGGGTGTTTCAAGGCCTGGAGATTCTATTTTGGCTATTCAATATGATTTTATGGATTGTAAATCTAAGGTCTATTCAAAATGTGCATAGAATACTCTATTTTAATCAATGTCCATGAAGAGCCCTCTACAAAAAAACTATGGAAGAAAATTGGTGAGATATATCAAGCCAAATCTTCAGTAAACAATATTTTCTTGAGGAAGAAGTTGTATTCCTTGAGAATGGAAGAAGGTGGATGAATTATATACCACATGTAAGTATTCAACATGTTCATGGCTCAATTGACATTAGTTGGTTTAAAATGGATGAGGAGAAGAGATGTTAGACCCTACTTTGTTCTTTACCTAATTCATGGGATTCTCTTGTTATGATTATTGGGAGTACTTTTGTTGTCTTGAAAGTTGAAGATGTGGGTTCTTTTCTTTTTAAAGAGATGAGGAGGAAGGTATCCATCAGTGCCAAAGAGGCCCTGAATGTTCATGGAAGACCTAAAGAAAAAGGAAAGAAGAGCGAGAAGCGAGACAAATCCAAGTTCAAGGGGAGATCCAAATCACTCAAGGAAAGTCCAAAGTTATTTATTGGAATTGTAGTAAGCTTGGACACTTTTGTAAGGATGAAAGGAAGTAAGGTATGCATAAACGCTTCCTACACGGATCTACTGAGGAAAGATTTATGCAAATTTTAACTTTTATAGTTACAGATTAAGATGCACATTAACAGAGAGGTAATAACAAATATTCAAATGCAAATAAAAAGCTCACAACACAAGATATACATGGGGAAAACACTTTCGGGTGAAAAACACCACACTCCAAAACCTGCACAATGTATTATCAAATCCAAAGAAGATTACAACACACTTACAATGCAAGTTCTTTCGGCAGTTCACAAATGTCAAATATTAGAGTAATTTCGGCAACATAATGGTACTTGCAAATGAACCATACAACTCCAACTCCAAGCACTTGTACATATAGAGAAATACCAAGATGGAGGTAGCTTCTAGAGCAAGCCACAAAAGAATCTCATCCAAATCCACATGGCCCAAATTCCAAGGCCATAAAGCATGCAAAAGACACTTGTCAAAGATTCCCTTTCATCTCTTACAACCCCATACTTGGGCATCCCAAATTTTTCCAAATTAGGTTTGACAGATGCTCTTACACCATCATAAAATCTATCATATATGATAACACTTACAATTGTAAGAGAATATGTCATAACTGACTATTAATAAATGATTCTCTTACAAATTTTCATAGTCAAACTTGGGTGCCTACTTTCTCCATGCAAAGATGCTTCTTGACACTTGCCATACATGTCATAAAATCTCTATTTTTGGATTTTACATGTCATAGAATACGTCATATGTCATAACCTCTTACACAACCCACAAGATGCCGACACATGGCAATAATCCCACCTCAAAATGGGACAACTACATTTTCAAATGTTGACTTGACCATCCAAGTCACCTTCTAAGTGGGATGACATGTCAACATGCCACCTCACACTAAATGACAAAACCAGATGACCAATATTAAATACAGCATAGGCAATTAAATAAATATACAATCGAATAATAAATGCTAGGAAATTGCAAAGGTTGAGACACGTTAATTCCCAACAAAGGAGCACAAAGAAGAAAAGAAGAAATTTGGTTCTGATTTTAAGTTTGAGAAGGAAGATGGTGATGCATTCATTACAACTTTGGAGACTCATGCAAGTAATAATGCATGGTTAATTGAATCAGGTGCATCTTTTCATATGACCCCTAATAGAGATTGGTTTTTTGAATATGAAGAATTTAATGGAGGTAAGGTGTACTTGGGTGATGATTATTATTTAAATATTGTTGGTCATGGTAAAGTTAAAATCATATTTCCTGATGGTAGAGTAAAAATTATTAATGGTGTGTTGCATATCCCTAGGATAGTACAAAATATATTATCTGTGAGAAAACTAATAGATGTGGGTGTGTAGGTAGTCTTTTCTGATGCAGGATGGAAGATGGTTAGAGGTGTTATAGTGATCGCTAGGGGTGTGATATTCGGCACATTGTATAAGCTTGATGCATGCAATGTTGAGTGCAATAGTACTTCTATGAAAAGTAAGTTTGTGACTACTACATTAGAAAAAGTGAGGGTTTCCTCTTCAACGAATGGTCATGGATTCTGGGTACCTAAGGACGCTCTTTCTTTTGAATCAAAATTACCTACAAAGAAGACTATGTAATGGCACTAGAGATTAGGAAACATTGGAGAAAAGGGTCTATGGACTTTAAAAAATAAAAACCCTATTGAAGGGTTGAATAATTGTAATCTTGATTTTGATTTGTGTGAGTATTGTATTTATGGTAAACAAAATCTTGTTTAGTTTTACTTGAGTTATCATAAATCTTGTGGTGTATTCGATCTTATTCATTTTGATGTGTTTGGTCCTGTAGATATTCCTTCCATTGGAAAATCGACATATTATGTTTCATTTATTGATGATTATAGCAGAAGGACATGGGTATATTTTCTAAAGAGTAAATCCAAAGTTTTTAGTCGATTTAAAGAATTTAAAGCAATGGTTGAATTGCATAGTAGAAAGAAAATAAAATGTTCGAGGACAAACAATGGAGGTGATTTTTTCTCTAATGGTTTTGACAGAATCTATAAATATTGTGGTATTTAGAGTCAAAATACAACTTCCTAGTCTCCATAGTAGAGTGAATTTGTAGAAAGAATGAATGAGACATCGATGGACAAGGCTAGGAGTATGCTTAGTGGTGCTGGTCTAGAACAAAGGTTTTGGGCTGAAGTTGTTGCCACTACTTGCTACCTGATTAACAGGTCTCCTACATGATTTCTTGTTGATAAAATGCCTATGGAGGTGTGGTCAGGTCACAAGCCTTCATTGAGACATCTTAGAGTTTTTGGTTGTAAGACATGCACATGTGCCAAAGGAGAAGTGAACAAAGTTGGAGAACAAGTCTATGAAATTTATCTTGATTGGTTATAGTTATGGTGTGAAAGGATATGATCTCTGGGTTCATGTTTCTATGTGCTTCAAAACGTGACTCAAACACAACACGGTTGAGTCAGCCTTGATATCACACACAAACCCTCTCCCTGCTATGGGTGATCTCCAAGTCACTCTCGCTCTCATGGTGGAAGCCAGTCAAGTGGAGGTGAGACCTAGGGGTGGTTCTATTTGCATGGAAGCAAAACATCACAGAGAGCGGTTCGCTGATCTGTGGGCCTAGTATGAAATTCTATGTGATGAGGTCATTCTAGGACTGTTGTGGTGAAGATAATTATATGACCCGAAGGGTCACTAGTTCTATGTCTCCTAATAGGATTTCTCAAGTTCCAATGCCTAGTGGGTAGACTATTTTTCTCGTTGATATCAAGTCTAGAGAATTGTAACCTATCCTTGTTTTCTTGGATGATTCGTTGAATATTTTTTTCTTGTTTAATGATCCTAAGAGCGTGTTCTTGCTCTTTTATTGTTTGTTGTGTTTGTTGTGGTCTTGGGTGGATCATGTCTATCTCTTTGAGAAAACTTCAATCCAACTTCCTCCAATCTTTGGGAATATCAAATACTTGGGAGAGAGAGAGAGTTTTGCGTTTGGATAAGTGTTGACCTAGGTTTGACCTAAGCTGACTTGAGTTGACTTGAATTGACTTGAGGTCAAAGGTTTATTTCACTTTTTTTTTAATGTTAAATTATGAAATGTACCTTATGATGGAATCAAGGGTTTGACCTTTGTTGAATGTGAAATGTACCTTGTGTTGTTATATGGAGCCTAATCAGACTCGGAGGTTAATTTACCCCACTTTTATCAGCGTGGTTTCCCCCCAAATTATTTAACGGGGTCAAGGGGCAGCACCCCATGCGGGGGTTTGGGGGCAGTGCCCTCGTTTATTATTTTATAAAGGCGTCGGGAGTTATTTTTCTATTGGCCGACATAAATAACCCTATTTTTGTAACTGACAAAAAGCTTGATAAAAGCAGCTAAGGGTTAGGGTTTCCGTTGATATATATTCTATGTGTTGAACCTATACTATATATGCGAATATACATTCCTGACAGATACATGCTGTTAAAGCTATATATATGTGTGTGTAAATCTATTGTTATTATCATACAATGTATACACTTGCTGATTATTATTGTTACTTGCTACTGTGTATATGACAAAAATATTATATAATTGATACTGGTGTTGTAGATATATGTATATATATTAATGTCGTGTATTCAATGAATGTTCTAATGCCTCATTAAATTTATAGTTTGTATAAATGTCATGCCTATATACTACGTATCTACTGATGGGTAATATTACAAATTATTTACATTGAATACTGATTCGAAACCCATGTTGCTTAGCCAAGGGCGATTGTCATATCCAAGGCAACCCCCATAAGCAGGTCACAATCCCTAATGGGGACTGCGACATCCTTAAGGAGGCCGTTGGTCTTCATAAACTAAACGCCCAATGTAAGCTTCATTTGAGTCTTTTAATTCTATTGTGTAGGAGCCGTTCACCATATGGTATGGACTTTTTAGATTCTTAAAACTTAAACTTAAAAATTTCTATTAACTTTTATCTGATTTATCACTGTTCGTTGCCTTCCATGGCACGACAATCACTGCTCTTGTAATGGTATATATATATATAAACATACTTGCTGGGTATGACTGAGCTATGGTAGAAAAAGCTCTTACTGTATTTATCTTTTTATGATTGCTGTGTAAAACGATATTTCTGTATGATGCTTTGGTATTTTGGTAAAAATTATATATATATATATATATTTATTGTTGTATGAATTTCCGCTTGCTGTATACTAATTGTAAAATAGGGTTTTGCGTGTGCTGCTGCAACTATCATAGATGGAATTTGTTATCTTACATTAAATTCCATATAAAAGCAAATCTTTTACCAAAACCAAGCATTATACCAAAACCACTATCACAAATTAGAATGAAAGCAAATCGGTACTATAGTAAACTAATAGACTCAATTTTATGCGAAAGATCTTTGTAAACCATCGAAATTGAAAACTTAGGCAACATGCAAACCGGAATATGAATTAGTAGATGTAAACTTTATTTTTCTTTATGAAAGAACACTTGGATAATGAATGTACTTCCTTGAAAATTAAGTGATTGGTATACTGTATATGTGTAATTTTACTTCTGGGACAGGATGCCGAATGTGGGCTCCCAGAGACGGTAATTCACTTTTTTCTAAATTACCAATTTTATTTATTATATCTTAGCCAAGCTACTGGACCATTGAAAAAGATGGATTAGAAAAGCCTAGAATTATATGTTATATATGTCTCTGCCACATCCTACTGTGAGAGTTATGTCATTTCTAGTATAGTTTAGGAATGCATACATGCACTAGGCATGCATCAAGAGATTCCCTCCTGCCTTTACCGTTCCAGGTTGCTAGGCTTCTCTTGCAGGGTCGGTGCTTTCTTCAAGTTATGAAGAAAACTGGGGAAGTCCAGTACTTTGTGGTTGGGTGGAAAAAGCACCTTGATCACATTCTTGACCTCAACTTGTGGAAGACCATTGGGGTCATGGCGGATGAGATCAGAGATTCTTATATATGATTCTTATGGATATACTTGTATTATTCTTGTATGGCTTGCACAAGCCAATTTGTAAAATGTACTTTTATTGATGTAACTGAAGTATTGATACAATATCTTGTAACATTGAATCAAATGTTTTGAAACACCCCTTTTCGGTGAAAGTAAATGGAAATGTAAAATATTGATTGTTAAAATTTGTACTTCATTATTGGAAACTTGCTATCTTTATGCAACTATGGTTATTTGAGTATTGTAAACATTTTACTTTCTGTATTTTGGAATATGCATTTCTTTTTGGGTTACTAGTTTTAGTAAATGAGATTTAAGCACCTTTACAAAAATAGATTGAATTGATCTCCGTTTCATCAACCTGCATATTTCATCTCAGGTGTCTGTAGGTTTCACACATTTGAATTTATTGCTAGAAATGCTCAAAAATCACATCATGATCATCAAAGCATAAAATAACAACCCAAGACATTTAATTTCCCTATGAACAACAGATAGTTGATGTAATCACTAAAATATGTTCAAAAATCAAAACCAACTGAAGCATGCTACTTGTCAAGTCACAACGCAACCAGACTGTCTGCGTGTGAATTTTTACATTTGAAGTTAGGTAGTTGATTGAAACCACATTAGAATAAGATCAATGGTTTAAAATCCATCAGATTAGTTTCCATCCAATCAAAATATGCCAGCAAAGCATGTTTCACATATTGTGAAACCACATGTCACCTTATCGCACCATCACAAGCCTTGAGGGACCCACACTACTTCCTCTACGCTCACACGTTGGGAACCAACTTCATTCTCCTTGGAATGGGACCCGCCATATCATTATACCAGTGCAAGGAATATCCCTTCGCATCTTCTCACAAAGTGCTCGTAATAAAATAAGGAACATACACATAGCCAATCACTTATCGCATTGTCGTGTCTGAAATAAAACTACCAACTAAAAAAATGCAATGCCGCGATGACTTCCAATTCATCATTCAATCCATCATATTAGCCCTTAAAGATATTTTGCACACATGAAAGCCAGTAATTGAGCTTAAAGGATAGATAAAGAATGAAGCTAAGGACATTATGTCCTCACTTATGCTTGACTCTTCTTCCTCAAAAGAAGGGTCCATTAGTGGCTCTAGATAGTTGGGGACGCATGATTGATTCAATCATGGTGAGAATCATAGATCTTCAGGATGCAAACCGAGTGCCAAATTGATTGGGCTCACCCTGTAACTCCTCAAATTACGGATTATCTAAATCCCTTATAGGAATTGAAGACTGACTGAAAGATAGTTCAAATTTCTCACCATGTCTTCAATTCTAAACTGGTGGCCCAAGGCCACCAAAAACAAAAGATTAGTACTTACCTCTATCAAATACCTTATTTTCAACAATCAGTCCCGAAATTAGTCTGAAAGCATCATATCCATTGCCACTATAGGGAAAATATACGATCATATTTTTAATTATAGTCCATCCTGTTGTATTGGTATACATATTGTAATAAGAAATCCTGTAGATAGTATCAATGAGTGAAAAACACAGAAAACACACATCAGGTAAATCAATCCCATGTTTGCAACATTTCTGATTAGCAAGATTATTTTTGCACATTGTGGGACTTCCTTGATACTGGTAAGTGTAATTAACATGTTGAATTTTATTTTCATCCCTTATATCTAGATCAAAATTGGAATACTAATGCAAATGTTTTGATATTCCTTGTGATTCACATGCAATCAAGAGATCATCTTCTGCATAGGATACTTCAACCTTCTGATGTGTACTTTGGAACTCACAGTCATATGATTTTTCAATTGTAGTGTCAGAATCAATCGGAGTCTACTCACAATTACTTTGAAAGCCTTCTTCTTCTGAAAGGTACATGCCTTCACTGCTAAATTTGATTAAGCCTGTATGGTTTTCTTGCTCATTTTCTTCATGAGATTCCACTTTTATTTGTTCAATTTCCCCACATTAATCCTTTGGGAGGAAAAAATACCTGAGGTACAAATCCCTCTGTTGTCTTGCACAATCTATCTGGCTAAAACGTTCCCTAACTTCTTGCAAATGTTGTCGTGGTTGTGCATCCAATAACTTTACTTTCTTGGCTCTCTGCATCCATATATCACACAATTCTTGTGTCCTAACATCTTCCATGGTATGATATACAAAATTGTCATGGATTGAATTAACATCCACCTGCACATCCTGCAACATAAAAATTTCTATTTTCTCCTCAATTTGTCTGTTAAATGTGAAATTTTGACACCACCACAAAACACAACTTTATGTATGTCTTTTATCTGATCACACATGATTTATAGCCTTTCCTCTTACGGGTTGGTCATAATACTGATCCTTTTCATTATGAGATGTACCTATAATAACACCACTGTTAATCGTATCAAGGTTGCAATCAAATTTTTGTAACTTAGCTCCATCCCTAAGCAAAGGATTGAAACTTTTCAACTTTGATTTTCTGTATCCAATATTTGTAGACATGTGCCCAATAGGCATTACATATTACAAGCTATTTTCAATATCCCTTGCAATCTCATAAGCATGGCAAAGTGACCTAAGTTCCTTATTTCTTAATAGATAACTCATTTCTTCATCAAATGAAGCCATGTATAGTACCAAACACAATGCATCATTTGGCCTCATATAATATGGGATACAATCAAGAATTTTGGAGAACTTGAGGTTAAAATCTAGTACCAACTCATTCTGGTCTTTCTGGATACTCATGAATTGTGTGATTAATGAGGCGAGATTGACCTTTTCACCAAATTGTTCTAAAAATACCATTTCAAAATCAAGCCAGGATGAAATATAACATGGCAATAGTGTTGAAATCCAATCCCTAGCATCATCTTTGAGTGATTGAACAAAATGTTTCATAACAACATCCTAATTTTTAACCTCATAATCAACCATTAAATCACAAAATTCCTGTAAATGCTTATTTGCTGATTCATATGCTTTTCCACTAAATTTTTGCAAATACCTTCTAACTTCATTAGGGATAGCATTTGGGTATCCTTGGATTCCATTAAATCTCAAAGTTCTATATCTTTCAGTAACCAAGCTACTCATTGTAACATTCAAACAAAATAGAGTACCTGGGAAATCTCGGAGCTTGAAACAAATGTAGAGTCACCACCTCTCCAAAAGGAAAAGATATTTAGTGAATTGCCTAGGTCATTTCCTCCACCAAAGCCCCTTCATTAGGATCCCTTCAGATCAAAGAGTCTTTTAATTCTGTTAACTTCAACCTTTATAGTACAAACCCTAATCTCAATATTGTCGATCATAGAATTACCAATGTAGTAAACAATCAAGAAAACATGCAATCCCTAAACATCGGGCCAAAATCTCTTGACTCTGTTAAACAACTAAATTCTCCTCAATTCCCTAGTGAAGCCACCAATCCTGTTGGTTCTCAAATCTGCATGCATTGAATCCTAAATGTTTTCCACTTCTTATGTTTAGATTTCAAGAAGAGACTTGGCCAACAGAGTGGGAGATTTTTTAACAAGGTGGGAAACCATCCTCACTTATCTCCCCCGCACTTCAGGTTCTGCCACACCTAGGGGGTATTCCCTTACTCATAACTAATAAATTTATATTTTTAGTACTAGGCAGAATGTTCTCATGTATACACCAAGATTTTCAAGATAAATCCTAGACTGACAATATTCTTGGATTACCTTGTCTATTTTACTTTGCACAAAGATACCCAAAACTACAAACAACTAGGAGAACAGACCAAAAGGCAATATGACCGGTGAATTTTTGGACCATTGGGAAAAAGATTCCAGACTGGTGCTTTATTAGGGAAACATAGTCAAAACCCCCTCCTGCAAATGCTTCCTCTATAACAACAAAACTTCAAATTTAGAGGGTGTATTTGTATCAGTGGCTTGCAATGATATACCCAAGAAAAAGTATTGTTTGCAATTATTCTTCAATAATCACTAATGCAATACATCACTTCCTATGTTTTGTTTAAAGCATATTTAATCCAATCCTTGACTAGAAGCAAAAAATAAAAAACATTTAATACAACAGAGGTGTATAATTGAAATCTGGAACCCTTGATTCATTCATCCACAAAAGAAATGCATACATTCAAGAAGACAATTGCAATAAATACACACATAAGGTGTTATTCATATAATTCAATCTGAATTGAAATTTTCCATATAGAAACTTTATTCACTCATAGAACAAGACTTTCTCCATACAACTCTGAATTCAAAACACTTCCTCTTATAGAGAGTTGCTTATCAAAATGTAGACAACTTTTGTCTATAGCCCAGAACTTCTTTTATACTACTTTTTAATATCTTTACCTCTATATCTATACCTCTACCCATATGTATCTCTCTCTCTTACAATTGTACAGGGTCCTTTATAAAGGTAATTGCTTATGTCGGCTAGAAATCCTACCCCAATTTTATATTTAATAATTGCATGCAGGAGTTTTACATTCTTTCTTTTGATTGGCAAAACATAAAACAGATTCCCTCTTCTAATAAACCAAAGTCAATGTCATCCTTTCAACTATATTAAAGAATGTTCTAGAAGATTGTGGAGTTTTTGTGGTATGAATTACTTCACTTTATCACAGGCTAAGATAATAGGTTGCTGGGGAGGCAACGTGACTCCCTATCTTTCAATCTCCAATTAGTAATTTCCATATATCCAGGAGTTGTCAAGAGAAGCACAAGCAATTGGGGCAAAAGATGACTGGCTCCTATCCTTGTCTCCATGAGGACCTCTTTGAGTTTGTCAATAGAAACTCTGCTCTTCATTACCAAGTAGATAATCTAGGCATGGCATTCCTCTTCAGCTAAGGTTCTTGATGAAGGTCATCAAACAGAGATAGGAGAAGAGGGACAAATTATGCCTCTCTACTCGAACACCCAAATCCTAGATCCAACTGGGGTTGTTAGAATTTCATCCAATTAACTCATCCCCTGGAAGGATCTTCTTGTAGTTAGAGTTTCTGACCAATCTTTGACTTTCCCCACAAGAATGCATTCATGTAGCTATGGTTATGGGAAATTGGCAAGATTATGGAAACTAGAAATTCCCATTCTTACCTATGCCTAATATTCCTAGTCTTGAATTTGTCCCATTCCTTGATTCAGAAAGAACAAATCTGTAACCAAGAAAATAGAGTCAATACCCTTTTGGGAAATGCACTGAAAAACACAAGGAGAAAATATCTGCTCAAAATCCATGATAAAGAATTGATGTGGACAACTTATGCGAAGGCGCCCATTTATAGAAAAAATGGATTAAATTGATCTCTATTTCATCAACCTGCATAATTTCATCTCAGGTGTTTGTAGGTTTCACATATTCAAATTTATTGCTGGAAATGCTCAAAAATCACATCATGATCATCAAAGCATAAAATGATGACCCAAGACATTTAATTTCCCATGAACAACAGATAGCTGGTGTAATCACAAAAACATGTTCAAAAATAAAAACCAATTGAGCATGCTACTTGTCAAGTCACAACTCAACCAAATTGTCTACGCATGAAATTTTACATTTGAATTTAGTCGTTGATTGAAACCATATCAGAATGAGATCAATGGTTTAAAATCCATTAGTTTAGTTTCCATCCAATCAAAATATGCCAGCAAAGCATGTTTCGCATTTTCTGAAACCACATGTCACCTTATCGCACCATCACGGGCCTTAAGAGACCCACACTACTTCTCCTACACTCACGCGCTGGGCACCAACTTCATTCTCCTCAGGATGGGACCTGCCATATCATCGCACTAGCGCAAGAAATATCCCTTCACATCTTCTCACAAAGTGCTCCCACAATAAAACAAGGAACAAACACATAGCCAATCACTTATCGCACCACCGCGTCTGAAATAAACATGCCAACAAAAAAAATGCGATGCCACGATGACTTCCAATTCATCATTAAATCCATCATATTAACCCTTAAAAGATATTTTGCACACATGAAAGCTAGTAATTGAGCTCAAAGGATTAATAAAGAATGAAGCTAAGGACATTATGTCCTAACTTATCCTTAACTCTTCTTCCTCAAAAGAAGGGTCCATCAACCTCAAGCACCTCTTCTTCCCTTGTTGCATGCTCTTCATCAAGTGTTGATCCAATATATGTTGATTTATTCAATTCCATATCATCATGCCTTCCAATCTTATCATCAGCATGAGGACGCATGTACTCCTTACTTGTGGATGCATGAAGTGAATCTTCTTTGCCCAACTAATTTTTGCTCTTCTTTTCTTCTTCTTGTTCTGCAAGTAACTCGATGGATGTCATGAATTATTGTTGGTGTTGCATATAAGTGTCCATCATTTGTTGTTGACTCTTGACCAAATTATTCATATCATTCATAAACTCTTTCATAAGTTGATAATTCGGAGTCAAACAATCTCGTCTATCCTTCCGTGATGAACTTGAACCACCTCTATTTATTGTTGCAATCTATTCACACCCTACTGTATGTAGTTGAAACAAACTAATTTGCAAACTAATTCCTACCCTCCATACTGGCAAGATACACTACTTTGATACCACTGTAAGAACCCTTAGTATTTCTGCCCTGAATTTTTAGTTTGAGTGGTTTGATATTTTGTCAAACACTTATCATGCAAGGTGACTGAGTTCTAATTTCCAAGTGTTTGTTCATTTTATGATGTTTGTTTGAATGATTTTCAATGCCAATACATATGCAATACATACAAAAGATAACCAAATGCTTGCATAAATAAATATCAATGATTCAACACCCAATCATGCTTTATTTATTACTGTTATAGGTCTGATTACATTGATAATCAGGTCTGATGCAGAGTATATCAGACTGATTAAACCTATAAGAAATATTTTCAAAGCCTATTCAAATTAAAGATTGGAATATGGAATTTGTTTACAACATACCCGATTGAATAACACTTCTTCTAGACACAATATGGAACTATACAAAGTAAATGAATGACTGATATAGAATGGAATAGTGTTGTTGTTCACAATGAAAGTATGATATGAAATCTATTGATGTAGACAATGATGAATAGCTGCTTATTGGCCATGATTTCACCTTCAATATGGTAGTGCTAGTCCTCCAAAGTGAGCACTGAAACCCTAGATCTATCAATCTGATGTACCTATAGAAATTTGAGTGAAATTGGATTACCAATTCATGATGATGAAAAACCACAATCACTTTAAAATGAAGCACCAACTCCTCCAAACCCTAGGTGATGGAAATTAGATGAAAATACATCATGAAAAGCTCTCAATCTGCATATATTCATCCATGATCTACATATAAATATTAAACCCTAGCACCAATATCAAACTCTAGCATGATTGATAATGCCATTTCAAACCCTAGCTCCAAATCCATGCCAAAGACCTGCAATAAACTCAATGGTAAACCCCATATGGATTCACCTCTCAAAGTGGAATTGGGTTTTTGTCCAATCCATGAAATTTCCAAGGGTTTTCATCCTCAGAAAATGGTTGAACCAATGTTGCAGCTCAAAGGAAAATATCCAATATGCCAATGACAAAATACACAATAATGAAATGACCTACCAAATGCCTTATTTTATAACCCTCAAGTGGAGCACCCAATTTTGCCATATTTTATACAAGTTTCACGTCCACCACCATAACTTGGGATTAAAATATGATTTTATTTTACTTTTCCTTCTCCAAGTGGGATGCCCAACTTTGTCATTAAAATAATGTATTATTTGTCATTTTATTATAATTTATTTTCCTCTTTAATAAAGTGACTAAAGTGACTTTCCGTTCTCCAAGATTTAAATCATTTTTACCAACTTCCCATTTTCCAAGTCACTTTATAAAGTACTCAACTAATCTTCAATTTGGCTTAGGTGAAGCCGACTTTACTTTCTCCAAGTCACTTTGCAACAATGGCTCAACTAAACAAAAAGGGGACATTACAAGTCCTCCCACCCCAAGATTGCTTGTCCTCAAGCAATCGAATGAGATAAATCTGCATTAGGCCCAAACACTCCAAGCAATTCCTTATTTGATATAGCAAGAGGAATGTGTATATGAATAAAATTGAGATCGAATGATAATCAAAACAATGAAATAATCAACAACTCAATCCTATAACATCAAGATAATGATCTAAGCAAATAGCCAAATAATTAATGAATAATAACAAAAATAATGAAAGCTTTCACCTAGATTGTATTGTTATCTTGGTCGAATGTAGATTGCTCTTCAAATTGTGAAACCTTGTTTGCAACAAGTGGATGTTGATTGTGTTTGTGCTCAAAGTGCTCAAGGTGCTCAATGATGCGATGTGTCCTCAATGCGCTGTAGGGAGGCAAAAGCTTAAATGATCGAAGAGGATTTACTATGGAGATAAGGGGGTTTATATAGGTTTCAATAAAGATCGATCAACAATCCATAAAATTCAATGGAATCAACGGATGAGATAAATCTAAAATTCATGATGAATGTGCACCTGACATGTGTCACGCAAAAAGCTATTTTTGTTTGAGTTAATTGCTTGTTTGACATAAAAAGACATGGAACAAACATATTTTTAGATTTCATAAAAATATAAATATTTTTTTTCTAATTTATGAGTTGGTGATAAAAGCAATAATGATTAAGTGAATTAACTCAACTTATAATTTGCTTTTTGCATGATTTGAGATAAATTAAATAATAAATTATTTAATTTTGTGTGCATGATGAACAAGATTTATTTTTAGAGGAAAAAGTAAATTAAATAAATAAATTTATTTAATTGTTTGTGCAAGATTAGAGGACATAGAATAGATTTAAAGATTTAAATAAATTAAACAAATAAATTGATTTAATTTATTTTGCATGATGAAAGATAAATAAAATATTTTATTTTATTTTATTTTTAGAAGAGATATTCAATTTAAATAAATTTGAATGATTTATTTAAATTTGGAAGAATAATTGACATAATTAAATAACTTAGAATTATTTAATTATAGATGAGAGGATTTAAAGGATAAATTAATTAAATAATTAATTTATTCAATTGATGTGGATTTCAATTTCAAAAGATGATAATGATTTAATTAAATAATTATTTAATTTGGAAGAATAAAGTTGATTTTGATGAAATTAATTAAATAAATAGAATTTATTCAATTAATGTTGATTTTAGGAGATTTGGAAGAATTTGATGATTTTGATGAAATTAATTAAATAATTAGATTATTTAGTTAACGTTTGAAATGCAGGGGATTAGACAAATTTGATCAAATGCAAGTGATGTGAAGACATGGTCAATTTTGGGTGTCTACAAGGATATTATGCACCAAGGTATAAGGGACCAAGGTGACTTTGTATCCTTTGCATGGACTTGACACTGCAAACAAAAGGAGTATCCTTATACACAGCATAATTTAACCTTGTCTAGACACAAGATATGGATATTAGTTGTAGTGATTAGAATATCCAATAGACACGCAAAACACTATGCCCCATTCTCTCCTAATCATAACACACCAAGTTATAAATGGATCTAGGTGCCTTTGATAAAGAAAAAGGAGATAGAAAAGACAAAAACAAAAGACCAAATGATGACACAAGTCACACAACCATTGTATCTCTTGCCAAAGACTTTAAGTGATGTTTGGATAGGTTCCTAATGATGAAATGATATATCTTTAGATGACGTTGGATGATGATTTCTTGTTTGAGATTGAATGATGTGGTAATTTATAAAGTGGCTAGATAGACAATTTTGGTTAAGGTACAGTGCGTTGTATGAATGTTTCTACTTGATTAAAAAACAAATAAGGTATTGCCCTTGTCAAGCTATAAACTGATAATTGATTGATTGAGATAGTGGTGTCATTGTGGGGAACAATATATCCCTAGATCAACATAAGGATGTGGGAACAATATATCCCATTGATGATGATGATTGATTGATTGGGTTGACAACAAGATTAGTATCAAGACCAAGGATGTGATTGGATGATTTCGCTATATTACTTTGACTAGACTAGTATGGATTAAGGGTGACTTGCATTTGAATTTATTGCTTGATTTTTTGGATATTTGATATTTTTTGTATTTTTGGGAATATTGCAATTTTTTTTTATTTTTGGAAATGTTGTGATCTTTTTTGGATTTTTGGATATGTTGTAATTTTTTTGGATTTTTTGGAAAATGTTTTGATTTTTTTTTGGATTTTTGGGAATGTTTTGTTTTTTTTGAATTTTTGAGAATGTTTCGATTTTTGGTATTTTTGAAAATGTTTTGATTTTTTTTGGTATTTTTTGGGAATATTATGGGATGACATTGGATTGCAGTTTGGATATCCTAGATGCTAGATACCAATGACAAGGGAAAATCATGAATAGGTAGACCGATGGACGATAGTGAATGGGAGAGATAGGAAGTGTAAAATGGATGGATAGGTAGAAAGATGGGAGATAGTGGATGGGAGGGATAGAAAGTGTAAAATGGATGGATAGGTAGAGGGATGGGTAATAGTGGATAATATATGAGAAATACATAAAGGATAGATGGATGGAAGAATTCAGGATGTGATCTCCAAGGATTATGTTGCATAGGAATAAAATGCCCCATTTTAGGTATAATGCTTAGAGTTTTGCATGACATATCTTATGACAACAAAATGATAGGATTGGGTGGGATAAGAGAATTTGATATATCAAGGGATGTCCAAAGCATTTTTCAACATTTTGCCCCCATGTCCATATCAAGATCAAAAGGAGGAATGGAAGATGTGATAGGGATGTGGGTAGGTAAATGGCATAGGTAGGTATGAGGATATGATGGATGAAGATGGTAGGATAGGAGGAAAATAATAGGATGGGATAGATGAGACAACATGCCCCCAAGTGTAAGACACATATACAAGGAATCTACACATGACCTATGTTTGCTAGTTTTTCATCATGGTACTTATCCAAGGCACCACCGAGGTGGTTTTCACCATTGGATGATTTTGATTTTTTACTTTTTCTCTTTTTTCTTTTTCCTTTTTTCTCTTTTTTTTTTTTTTTATTTTTTTGATTTTTGTATGGGATAGGGGAATATGAATAGGAGGAATTTGGAAGAGGATGGGGACTCAAGCATCTAGTTCCATGAAAGGTTATAGTATCCCATTATAGGTGGATGTTCACACATGGATCATATTAAGTGTCATTTTGCACATAGATGTTGGTAGAGGATTGCATGAGAGGGAGATGGAGGTGGATAGATAGTGAACTATACAAGGAAGGATAGTGGAATATGATGTGGATGGATAGTGGATTATGATGTGGATTATGGATGGAAGGATTATCCAAAAGCATGGACCATAGGGATATGATGGGGGAAATATGCGAGATAGTAGATAGAAGATGGGGAGATGGAGGTATGTGGGAATCAAGACCAATGTTTGCACACACCGAATTGGATTTTGAAGCTTTTGATTGGAAGGGGGAGTTGGAAGTAATGGAGATGTTTGCTTAGGGGATGGTTGATTTAGTAATTTGAGACCCAAATAGTCTTAGGAATTGTAGGATTTTGTGATAGGGATATGGATTTTTGGAATTCTTGAACTGTGGATGCTTTATTTGGATTAAGTGCTTTTTGCTTGGGGACCCACACCATTTTTGTTTTTGTTTTTGCTTTTTAAGGTGTGAAATTTTACTTGGATGTTAGAGATTTATGCCTTGTGGAATGATCATTCTTAGGCTTTAATGAAGTTTTTGATTTATATGGGGAGGCATCCAAATTTCTATTTTTGAATCTCATGGGGGTTGTGATAGCTTTATGTTTGGTCGATGTGTGCATTTGTTGATAATGATTAGGATTTTTGGGGAATTTAGGGTAGCAAGATGAGTGGATGTAGGGATTAGTGGACTTGTGGATAAAGGGATGAGGGGATTTAAGGATGGGGATATTAGGGGTTGGAAGGAGTGGAGGAAGAGTGGATAGAGGAAGGTGTATGGTCACATGCTTTTGGGATTTGTGTGACGATGGAGGAGGGATAGCGACATACGTTTTGGAGGTGCAATGGGATGCATGGGATTTGGGATGGAAAGAAGTAGATTTAGAAGGAATGGAGGTGGTACCGACATCTTGAGATTGTTTTCCTTGGGGTATATAGCCAATGCCATGCGATCGTGGAGGAACTTTGACATGGATGGGCTCCAAAATACCTTGTTCATGAAGGCCTAATCCTTTTCCATGATAATTCATGTTTTGGAGCATTGGATGTGCAATGGGATGTTTATTATTTAGAACACAAGACACAAGTCCATTATTAGATGGGGAGGATGGAGTGGTGGATAGAAGTTTTTTATATCCTACAAGAGAGCCACCATGAATGGAGGTGTTGGATTCAAGAGGATATAATGATGGATTTGGAATGGAATCAATAGAGGATGGTGAAGGATGATGAGGATCTTGATCAACATTATGCTCAGTAAGAATTTGATTGTCTATATTTTCTTAGGGACCAATTGTCTCATCAAGGAAAGTGGATGTTGTTGGATGATGGATAGGACTAGTGTTAGAAGTGGTGGAATTATGGATGGGATCAAGTGAATTATGGATAGGAGGAATTTGGATTTCTTTATCATGGATAGGGTCTTGGTCATAGATAATATCTTGATCATAGAAAAGATATAGGTTATTGATAGGTTGATCATATGATGGAATTGAATCAAGAATGGAATTAGATAGGGTATTTAGATCTTGATTAGGATGAGGGGTTGATGTCTCCATATGCTTTAGACTAGACTCTTGACATAGCTCTTGGTTTGCTTGTATGGGAGTGGGAGGCTCTTGGATAGGCTTGATAGGATCTAGATGACTAACAACATGAGTGTATAATTGATCTTGACTTAGGATCATGGTGGGAGGCTCTTCAAGAGGCTTGATGGGTTGTGGGATACATGATGGGTTTGGAGGAAGAGGAATATTTCTTGAAGGTTCAAGGATAGGCTTGTGATTACTTGGAGGTAGTTGATTCCTTGCTAACAACCATTGGATCACATTCTTCATAAGTGTATGGGTGGATGGACAATATAATAGGTGAACAATAATGGTGGATGGTGTTGGAATAGTATTATGATTAGGTGGAGGGATAATGGGATTGGATGTAATAGGATTGGGATTAGGATTGGCCGGAGGGATAATGGGATTGGATGTAATAGGATTGGGATTAGATGGAAGGTTTGATGTGTTGGGATTTAAGTAGGTTATGGATTGGCTTAATGGATTAGGACTTGGAAAGTTGGAAGGATTTTGTGATGGAGGCTCTATAGGGATGGATGGATGAGGAGAATTAGTAGATGGATTGGTATAGGATGCAAGGCTTGGAGTGGTATTTCCCTTTTCAAAAGAAGCATGTGGAGGACTTAAGGACTCTTGATTTTGATGCATGGGATGACTAGTACTATTGTGCACATGTTGTAGGGGATCTTGAGGTGGATGTTGAGGAATATTAATTGGATAGGTTGATTTGGATGGATCAATATATTATGAAGATGGTTTAACAACATCATTGGTTGGGAAATAATTGGCTTTGTGGTATGGGCCTTTCAAAAGGCAACACTACTCAAAGGGATGTGGATCAACATATATGGTAACTTCTTGATTATTATATGGAAATTTGATGCATTGGTGGTATGTGGAAGGAACATCCTTCATGGCATGAATTCATGGGTGTCCTAAGAGAATGTTATATGGGAGATCAAGGTCTAAGACTTGACAAGTAATTTCCATGAGTGCAAGATCTAGTTGAACATTTAGCTTAAATGTCCCTTCTCATTTTCTCTCAACTTCATCATAGGCTTTGATTGTGATAGAATGCTTTTGATTAATAAACTCAGTGGAGTATCCCAATTGTCTTATTAATCTTAAGGTACATAGGTTTAAGGCCGATCCACCATCTACTAGGACCCTTTTGACTTTGTGTTTGTGGAAGAATACTTCAAGGTGAAGGGGTTCATTATGGAATGAATCAATGGTAGGCATGTCTTTTTCAATGAAAACTAGGTGATGAGTAGATGTGAGGTTTCCTACCATGGCTTGAAATTGTTCCACATTAATATCATTAGGGACACGAGACTTTGTTAAGGATTTGTTTAATATCTGTCTATGTATAGGGGATGTATGAAGAAGCTTAAGGATCAAGATTTGTATGGGAGTCTTCCCTAGATGGTCAAGGATGTTGTACTTGGAATTGGATGTGGAGGATGAGGACATAGATAAGGATGGGGCTCCTTGAATATTGGGATGACCACAACTGGTGGTAATGGCACAATCAAGTTTACAATCTCTTATGGTAATGGTGGCTACTTGTGAAGAGAAAGCTTCAATACGACCCACAACAAAATCATATGAAGGGGAGGCATTGACCTTGTTGGTATGGTTGTTGATGGGAGGTAGGGATGATGATGTAGGAGTGACTTGATGCTTTTGATATAATATTTTGAGTTCATCAAACATTCTATGGATGCCATAAGAATCTTCGAGTGCCATATGGATGATTAGAGTAAAATGGATTGGATTGGATGAAAGAGATGATTGGGATAAGATAATTAGATGGTGATTATGATGTATGGGAGTGATTAGGGTGGATGCTAGATTAGGTTGGAAGATTATTTTTTTTTATTTTTGAAGATATTTTGGTTTTATTTGGATTCTGAGATTTTTTGGTTTTTTTGGATTTTTGGCAAGAAAAAGAAACACAAAAAGACAATGGCTAACTTGACTTAACAAGGAAACTGGTGCAAACTGTTGCATGGCTAAAGTGGCTTGTACTAGTATTGCATAAGTAAAACACACTAAGCACATGAACAAACCTAGAATTATTCAAGTAGGAGTATCATATCCCATGGACTCACTCAAATGCAACTTCAATCTCCACTATTAGATAATGGTGATTTACATCCCCTTGATACCATTTACCATTGCTTGGATAGATAGGGAATGCAAGGTCATGTACCACCTTACACCCCTTATCTTGGAGACTAAAGTCTTGCCCAAAGTTTATTCCATCTCAAATAATGGAGGTAGTAGCGTGAGCTCTTCTCCCCCTATTGTAGCGATGCACCACAGGATATGATGGTCAAAGGGTCTTAACTAGACTTTTATGACCTTCTAGGGGAGTCCTCTCAAATATGCAAGGTAAAATGAGGCCCAAATCTATGAACACTAGCCCATTGAAGGGATGTGACATAAGTGGTTAAGCAAACACCACTTCACCTTGTGTTTGGAATCACCTGGGGCCCCAAGCCTGTCCCAATGACTACATAGCTAGATTGAGGTACAAATTTCACTCTCCCCCCTTTGATATACCTTGCCAGAACATGTGGTTGAGGTCACCCTTAGGGGTGATGAAATCCCCTAGTAGGCCTCCAAAAGGGAAGGAACACTATTCACTTTTGATCCCCAGGCTCACACGAAGCACAAGGGGAGAGCATGTGTGATATAATGCCCTTGGGATTGAACAAATAAACAAAGGGATAATGAAGGGGTTTTTGATCTCCAAGGTCACCAAAAGGTGCAAGGAGAGAGCATACACCCTTTTCAAAATCCAAAAACAAAGCAAACAATGTTCAATTATTATCTCCCTAAATTAAACTAAGTGCCTCAATTAGTAATAAAATGATTTCTTTGACATGTGAATCTGCAACAACTTGTTAGTAGTTTCAATGATTTGATCTTTGGCAAGTGAAAGCTACAAAACAAGTATGTTAGATTGAAAAAGATAATCTCGGAGAAAAAAATTTGATGCAAGAAAATGTATTAGAAATGATAATGAAACCCCTAAAAAATTAGGAAATAATGTTATAATGCAGCCATAAAAAGATATGTTCATCACAAGATTGCAATTTCAGATACTTTTTTTTTTTTTTACATAATTGACAAAGATCTGATTATTTTGAAACTTTTCTGACTTGAAAAATAAAAACACAAAGAAGAGACCCCTGAAATTTTCAGAAATATAAAATGTCCAAAAAATTCCCTAATTTGTTCCTAGAAATGTGGATTTATGAAAAACATACAGTCGACAAATATATGATTATTTTGTACCTTATTTGACCTTAAAATTAAAATTGTAAAGAATAGACTCCCATTAGAATTTCAATAGATTTCCATAAATGTAAAAATTTCTGAAAAATTCATTGATTTACACTAAAAAATGAGGATTTATGAAAAAACATAAAATCGTTATAACTCATGAAAAAATGATGATAAAACATGATTTTTCTGTTGTAGCTTCCTTAGATGATCTAAAAAAAATCTGTTAAAATATTGTAGAAAAAATCACATTTTTTGAAAGATATGATGAAATATTTAGAAACTAGGGTTTTGTCCAAAAAAGGCATAAACCTGCAACAAAATGTTAACAAAACCTGCAAAAAACAAACTAGATCAAGGGATGTGAGTCAATAACAAATAACCAGGCGTGCCAAAATGATACCCAGAAATTATGCAAGACAATAACATAAAGATAAATAATGCAAATATACCTTTAGACCTTGCACAAATTTAAACTTATGATAAGACAGAATGGAGTGCACCCAAGCTCCATTGGTTTGTCCTATGGATGATTTGTGGCCTACTCACACAACTAACATAACCTTGATAGAAAATAATATGTGATATGAACATGCATACAAAATTTGATGAGAGAGTGTGAGGGTTTGAAATGAAAATGAAAGTTTAATTTATAGAAGGAGAGGGAATCAAATGGATGGATAAGATTAGAATGTGAGTAGTTATGATGTACATTCAATGAGGATGACAGGTGACTAAAATAAGGATAGGAGTGGGGGAAATGAGATTTTTAAATTGATTTTGGAGAAGAAGTGCTTATGATGCACATTTAAGGAGGTTAAAAATAGGGATGTGAGTGGGATAAATAATTTAAATAATAAAATTATTTAAATTATGAGAGACATGTGGGATTTAAATAAATATTTAATTTATTTAAATTGGATGATGGAGGAAAATGAGATTAAATAAATAAAATTTATTTAATTTGGTGTAAGAGGAGGATAAATGGATAAAAAAGATTAGTCAAATAAATGTAATTTATTTAACTAATGGGAATGATGGAAGGGGTCATGAAAGGGACATAGAAGAAAATATGTTGCAAGGTGATATCGAAAGGCAATGTCGTAAGACATGGTTAGTTTTAGGTGTCTACAACTTATATCTCCTTAACCATTGTTGATGTGTCAAAACGGAGAGAGGTTTTCATAATATGACTAAGAAGAACAAAAACCTCTTTCAAAATTTGATTTGGAGCATTTTGAAATTTTGGTCATTTTTTAGGCTTCATTCTACTAAAATTTTCAAATGAGGATTTATTTTTAATGGTTGCTTCTGTGTAAAAATGGAGAGATGCTTTTCATCATATGGCTAAGAAGATCAAAAATCTCTATAAAAATTTGATTTGGAGCATTTTGAAATTTTTGTCATTTTCTTAAGCTTCATGCTGTTGAAAATTTCAAATGGGGATTTTTTTTAATGTTTACTGTTGTGTAAAAATGGAGAGAGGTTTTTCATCATATGGCTAAGAGGAACAAAAACCTCTCTCAAATTTTCATTTGAAGTTATATAGCTTTCTCTATATCTAGTTTGGTGTTGCTTCCCATACAAAAATACTTTTGGCCACTTCTTAGTGTAAAATGATTAGAAGATGCAAATATGTGGCTATTTTAGGGATTTGGGTCAAAGATAGATTTTTGTAAATTAATATTTATAACTGAATTTCAAATAGAAGAATGTGATAAATACCTCAAGTTGCTTCTTCATTGTCCTTGCTTCCATGTTATTGAAGTTTTAATGCTAGAACTAGAGCCCAAACTTGCAATAACCAATCATCCAGGATGCCTTCAAATGCATGAATATCTGCTTGAGAGTTCTTGGGAGCAACAACCTGAATACAAAAGCATGTTTACAACTTTAGAGAAGAGGAAATAACATGTGCAAATCACTTATTTGTAGAAAAGAAACCTGCCCCAACATACTCTACTTAGTGATGTAGAGATATGTTACACAAAACCATTGACTGGTTGTGGAAAATAACTTCCCTTTCTCAAAATATGGGTCTATACATTCAAAATTTTGAAAGAAGAGGAAAACCATGAGAAGAAAATCACTGAAAATTTAAACTCTGATGTTCCACCTTACTTCTAAATGGCAGCCTTCTCCACAATTTCTGATTCTAGTAGATGCATGGATTGATTGGAGAGATCTTGTAACCCTTCCTCATGTTTTAGTGCATACATAATTAGAGGCAAATCCTAATTGTTCATGGTCTGATTGAAGAGATATTGCAACCCTTCCTCATGTTCTGGTGCATGCATGACTAGAGGCAACTCCTTGTTGTTCTTCAAATATCTGATCGGGTAGCCCTCCTTGGACTTTGAAGGCATCCAAATAATACTCTGCCATATAAGCTCCTCCAGTGGAGACAAGATTTCTTCATTGTACTCATCACCTATTGCAAGCAACATGTCATCAATGTCTCCTTCAATAAGATTTTCCTTGCTCAGACTTAGAGTCATGGTCCTCCAGTTGAAGATGTCGCATAAGAGATAAAAATAGAAAATGTCTTTCTCCTTCTTTGCATGCAAGAAACTTGTACTTTGGATCTGTTGTTTAGGGGGTTTTGGCAGACAAATCTCTTTTGAAAAAGTTATTTTAGCTATCTATGCTGAAAACCAGAGCTTCAAAATAATAATAAAAAACTACCAAACTAATTTTCCCTTTGAACTGGAATGTATAAGAAAACTCTATTCCACCTACTCCAATGGCACATGAAGTTTGAATTTCTATCACTACAGACAAATTCTTATCTAAATATGATTCTTAGTGGAAACTTACTAGTATTCCCCCACAAAAACCAGCTCAACAACAATTCCCTAATGACACCTATCCTCGACAATGACACCAAAAATGACGAGGGTAGATGTAGTCCTCATCATTTAATTTAATGGATGTCAATCTAGGGCAGTGTCCATGTCTATATGCAAGAGGGAAGAGAGATAATTTTCATGACAATTCTTCCTAAAAATCGAATTGACAACAATGCATGAAACAAACTAAGGTTTAACTCTACTGCAATCAAATTTATCCTAAGAAAGCTTACAAATGGAAAAGTTGGAAATACAACTAAAACAAGGAAATGGAAAAATGATTGGAAATAAAACTAGGCAATGCAACTACAAACAATTAACCTTCTTCCTCAAGTTGAACGGGTCCTTACTCCCCTTTGGAATAAGGTAAAACAAATTACACTATTGCTGCAAAAATGTTGAATTGTATTATTTCATAAACAATCTCTGACAAATACAAAAACAAATTCTATCTCTTTTCTTCCTCTCTAATGATTTTTTTAAAATGTATTTATAGAATAATTATTCTAATTTACTTAGTCAATTGACCAAGAATGTTGATTTGAGATCCTATTCTTGTGGAGACAAACTACAACTATCTCCTCCAATCTCAACCACATTTTTGTCAGTCATTTTTCTGTCACGAACTACTCACTCATGTTAATGTATTTCTTCAAAGGGTTTTTAGGTTTTGTTTCCCTCATTCTTACCTTTCTAGATGATTTTTAAATTCTTAATTTCATTGAGAAATGATAGAGATATGAGTGTTTTACTGAAATTGCATTTTTGACTCCTTTCATCTAACCATATTTACATCAATCAACTTCTGTCACGAACTATTCACACATTTTAATGAATTTTCTCAAACTATTTCTAGGTTTTGTTTCTTTTGTTTCTAGATTTCTAGATCATTTTGAAAATATAAATTTTATTAAGAATTGAGGGAGATATCACTGTTTTATTGAAAGCTATTTTTTGACTTTTGTTATCTTCTCTTTGTCCTTCTTTTTAGGAAATCTTTTGGCGCTCCAACTTGACATAAAATGAACTTTTCTTCAATTTATTGATAAAATAATTGCTGATCTAGAGGTGAAAATGTAATATCTAAAGAAACTCATCATGACCTTGATTGTGTCATTTTAATAGGGAGTTTATTTGAGTTTTAGCTAAAAATCTTTCAACCCATACTCAAATCCACTCCAAAACTAATCTATTGGGAAGAAAAAGATGAGATGATTTATGGTCTCATCAAGTGGGATCAAAGTAATGGAAATGCAAAAGGCTCCACCAAGAGGTTTTTTCTCTTCATGTTGGGTTCACCAAAATATGTGTGCTCTGAAATGCGGCTCAAACACAATGCGGATTATTTACCCTCGATATCACACATGGACTCTATCCTTGCTACAGGTGACCTCCAAGTCACTATCACTCTCGTGGTAGAAGCCAGTCAAGTGGAGGTGAGTCCTAGGGGCATTTCTATTCATGTGGAAGCAGAATGTCATGAAGAGTAGTTGGCCATTCCGTGGGCTTTGTATAAAGTGTTATGTGATGAGCTCATTCTAGGACTATTGTGGTGGAGATAATTATAGACTTGAAGGGTCACTAGTTCTAAGTCTCCTATTAGGATTTCTCAAGTTCTAACACCTAGTAGGTAGATTGTTTTGCTCGTTGATGAGTCTAGAGTGTTGTAACCTATCCTCATTTTCTTGGATGATTTGTTGAATGTTGTTTTCTTATTGAATGATCCTAAGAGTGTGTTATTTCTCTTCTATCATTTGTTGTGTTTGTTGTGGTCTTGGGTGGATCTCATCTATCTCTTTGAGAATAGCCTTAATCCAACTTCCTCTAATCCCTGGGCACATCAAATGCTTGGGAGAGAAAGTTTTGTGTTTGACTAAGAATTGACCTAGGTTTGACTTGAGTTGACTTGAGGTCAAAGGTTTGTTTGAATTTTTTTTTGAATGTTGAATTATGATATGTACCTTGTGATTGAATCAAGGGTTTGACCTTTGTTGAACATGAAATGTACTTGGTGATGAGATCAAGGGTTTTGTTCTAAGTTTCTTAATGTTTTTTGTAGTTTTGTATGAATGTAAGATAATTTTTGGTTCCTTTTCCAAAGTTGAATAATAAAGTGAACCAATTAACTAAGAATTAAAATATGAATGAACTTTAATATGAATTTCCCAAATGTAATCTAAACTATGTTTTTGTGTTTTTTGAGATGATTTTGAATATAATCTATGAATTGCAATGAAACTAATATAGCAAATATAATCTAATTAAACTAAATTAAACCCTATCAAGGAAGTAGAAATGCAAATACTACTTCTCCAAGAGAATTTTTTTATTTAATTAACTACTAAAACATGAAAAACTTGGATTCTCTTTGGCACATGAGCCTTGTATCCTTGGAAGTCTTTGTGTGGCAACCTCCTCTCCTCTATAGCAGCAGGGATCTCCTCTTGGTGATAGGGATGAAGTGCAATTGATTGAAAATGGGAATGATCTATTGAAGCTATGATGACTTGAGCTATTGAAGCTAATGAAGCACTTGGGCTTGGCAATTTGTGAGTGTAACAATGCTATTGAATCTTTTGAAAGCTTGGTGACTAAACTATGAAAGCAAAGGGCTCATAAGTCTTGTGAAGAGCATAAACATGCTATGGAGAACAAAAATCAAAGTTGGGCATAAGTCTACAACAATGAATTTGCCTCCTATATTTCATATAGGAAGGAGGTATTTATAGTTTGGGAGAGCTCACAAAGGGTGGGGTTGATTCAAGAGTTAATTGATTGACTACTGAGTTAACATAATTAATTTGGGAGTGAACTGGCTTCATTAGGGAGTGAATTGATCTTGATAGCTTATCACTCATTGAGGAAGGAGAGTTAGCATGAGAAGAAATGGAGATAAGAATAGCTTTTTGGGAGCTAAGAATAGAGTTATTGGGAGTGGAAATTAGAAATAGACTAGGCTCAATTACGGTCAAAGAGCCATGTAAACTAGAGGAAAAATAGAGATAAATTGGACATGAACGAAAGAGAAAATCATGTTTTAAAACATGACTGGGTCACCTCTTTTGATAGGGAAGGTCATCCCTAGGGATCTAGGGTCACATAGGGGATATGGAAATAACAGGGGGTGACCTAGAGAGACAGGGTTCTTTATGTGGTTTCAGGGGCTAAGAATGGTTAGAAGGGGTTCAAGATGATCTCAAGATCTAGAGATTGATTGAAGGACTTGTAGAAGGTGAGTCACCCATTTTAGTAGGGCAGGTCACCCCTGGGGATCAGTGGTCACCTAGGGGGGATCCATGGTTGCTCAGGAGGAGATTTGGAAATAACAGGGGGTGACCCAAAAAGGAAGAATATGAAGATAAAAATGATGATGGGGAATGCTTAGGGAGGTCAATTGGAAGCCTCTGAAATGTTGAAATAGATGAAAGGGGCTTAGTGAAAGTGTATTTCCCATCTTGTGGCACTGGAGGGTCAAATCAACAAGGTTACAAAGTGACAAAAATGAGTTGTCGACAAGGGGTGAAAGATGAAGAGAGAGGACCTAGGGGGTTAGCTAGGGGACTGAGGAGACAAAAACAAGATACAAACTTTGATCCACGTGTCACCAAGTAGAATACTACTAAGAGGTCATAATTATAGGCTTACATGTATGTGATTAGGACTCTAGCTCATCATCCGATGACCATGTAGGCCCATGCGTCTTTTTGGTGCTTACAATTACACAAAAGGTAATATATAGCAAATGTATGATTTTTAGAGAAATCTGGACTTTTTATGTTACATTGTAGCTAGAACAAAGTGAACATAAATATGTGATTCAACTTCCTTCTACACTTGAGAAAGTTGAATCGAGACCCCTAGATAGACAAGAAGTTAAGGAGAGCTCATCTATATTTGAATCTTCAGAAAGAGGAGGAATAATCTCCACCTCAACTTGTTCAAAGGTCTAAAAGGTTTAGACAACCACCTAAAAGGTATTCACCTAATGATTGGAGATGTATTTTTGCTTTGAATACTAACATGGATGAACCAAGATTTGTAGAAGAAGCATTAGGTATGAATGGTGTAGAATCTTGGAAGATTGCCATGGATGAAGAAATGATAGCTTTGAAAAAGAATGATATATGGGATCTAGTACCATTGCCTGAAGGATAAGAAGTACAAAGCACAGTTGGTTGTGAAAGGTTACTCTTAGGTTGAGGGTATTGATTATGGTGAGATATTTTCTCCTATTGTAAAAATGGCATCCATTAGATTCTTAATTTTTGTTGCTACAGCTTATGATCTAGAGCTTGAGAAAATAGATGTGAAAAGGACATTCCTTCATGGTGAGTTGGAGAAGGATATTTATGACATAGCTAGAGCACTACATGGTAAAAGGTAAAAGAAGTTTGGTTTGTAAATTGAAGAAATCTTTGTATGGCTTTAAAAAAAGTCCTAGGATGTGGTACCAAAAATTTGAAACATGTATTGAGTTTGGGATTTGAACGTTCTAAATAAGATCATTGTGTTTATTATAAATTTGATGGTGATCGGTTCTTGGTTATCGCATTATATGTTGATGATATGTTATTTATTGGTAAAGGGAAATGATTATTTTCAGAACTAAAGTATCAACTTGTAGCTAAATTTTAAATGAGAGATCTTGGTGCAACTAAGAACATTCTGGGTATGGAAATCTGAAGAGATGGAGTGAACAAAAAACTATGGCTTGGCTAGAGTAAGTATGTCAATTTAGTTTTATAGAGGTTTAATATGAAGGATTGTAGAACATTGTGTGTTCATTTTATAGTTGGAACAAAGTTATCTACTTTAGAATGTCCAACATCCCCATCAAAGATGGAAGACATGAGAAGAGTACCTTACCAGAGTGTAATTGAAACTTTAATGTATGCTATGTTCTATACTAGACCAAACATTACCCAAGTAGTGGGAGTTCTTTCCAAATATATGTCTAATCTTGGTAGAGTTTATTGGGATGCAATTAAAAGAGTATTCAGATATTTGTGGGGCACCTGAGAGTATTCCTTGTGTTATCATGGTAATTTTATAGGAGACAGGAATTCCCTTGATATTCATTGTTATGTGGATTCAAACTGGGTAGATGATGTTGATAGAAGAAGATCCACCAGTGCTTATGTGTTTACTTTATTTGGTGGTGCAATTAGTTGGATGAGTAAGTGATAGGCTATGGTTGCTTTTTCCACTACTAAGGCTAAGTATATGGAATCTACTCATGCTTGTAAAGAATCCATTTGGCTTAAGAGATTGTGTTTAGATATTAGAATAAAAAAAGGTGCAGTAACAATTTATTATGACAATCAATTGTGATGTTGCTAGTTAAGAACTTGACATTTCATGCTAGGACCAAGGACATTGACGTACACTATCATTTTTTTAAAGGTATGGTCAAGGATGACAAGGTGAAGTTGGTTAAGGTAGAGACTTTGATGAATGTTGCAGATTCATTAACTAAGCCTGCGAGCACAGAGAAGTTCAAATGGTGGTGTAGTCACGGTTGGGAGGATCCATAAAGTAAACAGTCCAGGCCGTGCAACAAGAGTAAACACAATGGAAGCAACTCAAATATAGAATGCAAATACAAATTCAGTTATTGAGTATATCAAAGATTCAAAATACAAACATGCCGGCAACATGTGGGCTTACATATTAGGGCTCACAGGCCTGATTCTCCAATTACAATATATGCGCAAGATATAGCTTTGAAGTGCCTTATAGAAGAAAATCTAACATGATCTATCTATTTCTTGTCAACTAATTTCTTAGGCATCTATTACATGAATATATATCATCTCCGGATCACAAGATTCCTCTGCATCAGCCAAATAGATTACAAACTCCAATGAACGTGTGTACACGGATAGGTCAGACCTAAACATATGGGAATCCTCCACAAGTGAATGAATCCATGTGCGATTCTCAAGGAAGGTTGGCCACATCTCAAAGTTCCTTGAATGATGTGTCTTTTAGCTTCGCAAGTCATGGAAGTGCTCTGCAAGTCTTCTCCTTTAGCTTATTGTATGAGACTATTAGAATGCTTTGCTTTAAGAAAATAGTCGATCTTTTGATAGAGATATATTTCTGGAAACTGATCCAAATGATCTAAATTTTGGATATGATGTGTATGAAGATGTCTAGATACTGAGTCCATCTCTGCAAGGTCTGAAATGAAACCGCAGAAGAATGTGGACCAAAATATAGAAACTGCTACTGACTGAACTGATTGTATTGAAATGAGAAAATGAAAGAAAATAAAATGAAATACAATTTTTTTGGTTGATGCAAGATTGCTCTTGAACCATGGATGCTCCTACATCAGACACCTGAGGTTGTTGAAAAAGTGAGTCCCTCACTTTGTTGGGGCTAGAGGAAAACCAAGATGGTCCACCTCAGCCTGAGAAATCCAAGATGAGTCTTCTTCCAGTCTACCTTTCCACTTCACAAGATATGCCTTATATTGCTTTCCTCTGGTACCGCGTCCAATTCTACTGTCTAACATATCTTCAATCTACTCTGGTGCTTGTTGTGGTAATTTCTTCTTCAATTCCTCCTTAATGCTATCACTGAACTCTGCTTCATGATACTGATATAGGTCTGCAATGTTGAAAATAGGTGATATGCCCAATATCTCCGGTAGCTCCAATTCATATGCATTTCTTGAATCAAACTTTTTGAGTATCCTACATGGTCCAAACTTCTTCATCTTCAACTTGTTATATGTCCCTACTAGAAAATCTATCTTTTCTCAGATATACCATTACCTCATCTCCCACTAAAAATTCTTTGTGTCTTCTCTTCTCATCTGCATGTTCCTTATACTTACTATTCATCTCATCCAAATGTTTCTTAGCCTGATTATGCATTGTCTCCGTGTGTCCTGCAAATTCTTCTGCTTCTGCACTCCTCTTGTCCTCTGTGCTAATATCTCTCAATTCTACTACTCCTCTAGGGTTAGTTCCTGTCACAATCTCAAATGGTGTTTTTCCTGTACTCTGATTCATTGAATTGTTATATGCAAACTTTGTTTGTGATAGAATCAAATCCTAATTTCTTGCCTTCTCTCCAACCAAGAATCTCAACAAGTTTCCCAAACTCCTATTTACTACCTCTGTTTGTCCATCAGTCTATGGATGAAATGTTGAACTGAATTTCAAATATGTCTTCATCTTCTTCCAAAGTGTCCTCCAAAAGTATCCAATGAATATTGTATCTCTATCTAAAATTATGGTATTAGGTAATCCATGCAATCTCACAATCTCCTTGAAAAGTAGGTCAGCCACATGCACTGCATCAGTTGTCTTCTTACAAGGTATGAAATGTGCCATCTTTGAAAATCTATCCACCACTACAAATATTGAATCATGTCCTCTCTATGTCTTCGACAATCCCATTATGAAATCCATGCTTATGTCTTCCCAAGGTTTCTTCGGTATTGTCAAAGATTTGTACAATCTAGTATTTTGACTACTTCCCTTTGCAACTTGACATACTCTACAACTCTGTACAAACTTTCTAACATCCTTATATATCTAAGGCCAAAATTAATTTTCACTTACCAAAGCTATTGTCTTGTCAATACCAAAATTTCCTGCCAATCCACCACTATGCTTCTCTTTTATCAGATTTTCTCTCATTGAACTCCTAGGTTTACATGCTTTCCAAGGTTCTGCAAAATCAAGGTCTTCTTCATACATGTTCTTCAACTCCTCAAATCCTAACACTTCAACTATCATCTCTGTCAGAAAATTCCTTCTTCTACTCAGTGCATCTACAACTTTGTTTAATTTTCCACTTCTATGCTTCAATACAAAGTGTAACTCTGCATTAACTCTACCCATTTCATGTGTCTCTGATTCAACTTTCTTTGATTGTTCAAATATTGCAAAGCTTGATGATTTGTACACAACACAAACTCCTTAGGCAACAAGTAATGTTTCCACTTCTTCAAGGCTTGAATTATGGCATAGAACTCCTAATCATAAACTAAATACTTTCTCCTTGCATCATTCAACTTCTCACTAAAATATGCTACAGGTCTAACTTCTTGACTTAATACTGCTCCTATTGCATTTCCACTTGCATCACAATCTACTTGAAATACTTTGTTGAAATCGGATAATGCCAATATTGGTTGCTTTGTCACTTTCTACTTCAACAATTCAAAACTTTTATCTACTCCTGATGTCCACTTAAAGTCCTTCCTATCACCTCTCATTGTCTCTGTCATAGGTTTACATACTAAATTAAAATTTCTAATGAACTTCCAGTAGAAACTAGCTAGTCCATGAAATGATCTGACTTCTCCAATGCTCTCAGGTGTAGGCCACTCAACAATTGCTCTTTCTTAGGGTTCATCTTCAATCCTTCCACATAAATCACAAATCCCAAGTATACCAATTCTTCCTCTATGAAAGTACACTTCTTAATATTTATCAACAATTTCTCTTCTCTCAAACTCTGCAATACTTGTCTTAGGTGCCACAAATGTTCTTCTTTTGTCTTACTAAAAATTAGAATATCATCCAAATATACAATAACAAACTTACCCAAGAATTTCTTCAAGACTTTGTTCATCAACTTCATGAAAGTACTCGGTGCATTAGTCAATCCAAAAGGCATCACTAACCACTCATACAATCCTTCATTTATCTTAAAAGTTGTCTTCCATTCATCTCCTTCTCTGATTCTAATCTAATTGTATCCACTCTTCAAGTATATCTTTGTAAAATATTTTGATCCACTCAAACAATCCATAATGTCATCCATCCTAGGCAATAGAAATCTATACTTAACTGTGATCTTGTTGATTGCTCTAGAGTTTGTACACATCCTCCATTCTCCATCCTTCTTTAGTGCTAGCATTGCAGGTACTGCACAAGGACTCAAACTTTCTATGATCAAACCTTTCCTCAACAATTCATGTATCTATCTATTCAGTTCTTCATTCTCTGCTTGTGTCATTTTGTGTGCTGCTTTGTTAGGCAAACTAGCTCTAGGTATAAGATCCATGCGATGACTGATACTCCTGATTGGTGGTAATCCTTCAGGTACATTATTTGATATGATGTCTTCATACTCTGTCAGCAATTCAGTTATCTCTAGTTGTGATTCTTCAGTCTCTGTCTTTAGGTTTTGAGGCTTCTTAGGAATCAAAGCATAATACATATTTTCATGTCTCAAACCATCTAGAAATTTCCTTCCATCAACCAAACAAATTCTAGCATTCCCACACAATTCACTCTTAGGTTTATCTTCCAAAGGAATCAAGTTAATTCTCTTCCCATTTAATGTTATAATATATGTATTCTTTCTCCCATCATGTATACCTTTCCTATCATACTGCCATGGTTTACCCAACAATATATGACATACATCCATAGGCATACTATCGCACAATACTTCATCATGATAAGATCCAATATGAAATTTCACCAAACATTGTTCACTCACCAGTACCTTATAATCATCCCGAATCCATGCTATCTGATATGGTTTAGGGTGTTTCAATCTTTCCAACTTCAGCTTAGTCACCATCTCCTCTAAAACCAAATTATCAAAACTACCACTATCAATTACAACTTTACAATATTTACCTCCTGATTTGCATCTAGTCTAAAACAAACTCTTCCTCTATGGTGGTTCCCCATTTGTCTCTGCTTGAAATAGTGCTCTCCTCATGACAAGTGATTCTCCTTTCTTAGGTTTACCAACTGAATTAGGTGATCCAACAGGTTCTTCTACATAGGCTGCTCTTCCACTGTTCTCTATCTTCTTGCGTGTACTTCCTTGATTACATTCAAATGCTCTATGTCCTTCACCTCCACACTTAAAATAGGTTCCTCTGAATGTTCTCTTATTGGGTCCTCTTCCATCTCTTGTATATCCTTCATTCCGCTATGAATTAGGGTTTCCTTTGTGGTAGAAAGTTCTATCATCTCTCTAGTATGCATTGTTTTCTATGTCTTCCTTATTGAATGTGCTATCTTGTCTGTTATGCTCTGCAAATGATCTTTCTCCTCTGGAAAATGTTCTACCTCTCTAAAATTTACCTCCACTTTCTCTCTGTCTCTGCTCATGCTTCTTGTTCAACTTTTCTTCAACTTTTAGGGAAAATTGATATGCTTCTTCCAATGTTGTCATCCTTACTGTTGGTGCCTGCACCTGGAGTTAAGGTTTCAAGCTAAAAATCTGCAGGCATTTTCATTGTAAAACCTTTAAATTTTCTAAGTCTGTCAGCCTTCACTTTTTCTTGCATGTATCTTTGTATGACTTTCTCTGTAAGCATCATCTAGCCGATCCCAGACATGTCGTGCAATGCCGGTCATGGCGTTTAGAGCCTGCTTTATCACCTGCTTTTCTTCTGCATCAACATTAGTGGACATATAATTTGTTATCCAAGGTTGCATTGCATCTATACCTCTTGTATTTTCAATATCTTCAAAATGATCAAAATTAACAAGGGGTGGTGTATCAGCTTTCAGAGTTTGGATATTCTTGAATGGATCAACAGGGTTGGATCCATTAGGATTAGAACTAGAACCACGAGCCATTTGGAACTTTCCCTTGGCTTGTTCCTTTGGAGTGGTATTTCTAAGATTCCCTGTGGAGGGATCATAAATCTTTTCAATTATAGGCTGCCTAACTTCAGTCTTGAGTTTCGGTCCTTCATATTGAGCCTGTAGATATCCCTTTGCACTAGAAGGGAAATTCTTTGTCTTGACAGTCTGCTGCTGTCGAACTATATGAGTCACTAACTGAATAGTTCTAGACTCCTCTTGAAGTGCAGTCTTAATATCAGAAGATTCTGACTTGATGGAATCATTCATAAGAAGCTGTGATTGTGCAACTGAATGAACTTCTTCAGAGATCTCAGTAAGTCTCTGACTATTATGCTTCACATGTATATTGGTTGTGTTCAGTTGGGACCCTAGCACATCACAATCTAATTTTACTTCACTTCTGACCTTTTGTAGAAGTTCTCTCTGTTGTTCCAAAGATCGTTGCTGAGCAACCCACCAGGTTTTAGCTTGACTTTTGAACTCAGTGTACTGGGCTTTAAGTTCCTGGAGGTCTTTGTTAACAGAGTTCATCCACTGATCTGTGAGACGCTTTTCCAAGCGTTCAAGAGTGGAGATCAGAGAATGGAAATTTTCTTGAGCACTGAGGCGTGCTTTCTCAGCTTTGACTGCTTTGATCTAATGCCAGATCTTTCTATCCTCAACAAGGAGCATGGATTTCCTAAGACACAGGTTTGTCTAGTTGAGCAGTTTGCTTTGACTGGTACCTTGGGAACTTTCAGCAATAGGAAATAAATGCAAAGGCTAGAAATCAGCTTTATATGTTCCGTTTGTATCAAATAAAATGAAATCCCTAAAGGGGGGAATAGTACCAAGAACTAGACAAGGACATGCAGAGTACTTATAGCCTTTTCATGGGTCTCAGAGATATCCTATTTAGGCATAGTGGCTTGTCGAGCTGAAAACATTCAGAAATGGCCGAATTTAGGAGGAAAAACAAACGAACAATCTTCACATCTATACAACCCATTATCTAACTCTGAAAACTTTTTATGGGTGCATGATGAACTAGAAGGAATAACTGAGATTGTAGCTTTGTTGGGTTTTGCCACAGTGGGTATTGTAAATAGACTTTCAAAACCCTTAGAGGGTTGTAATCTAACACTCTGGGAGCGAGGAAGGGAACTCACAGATGGACCAGGTTCATTGTAGTTAAAGACTTTTTCTGTTCTCATGGAAGGTCCAGTGCGCAAGGCAGACTGGTTGCCAGATGAGAACCTAATTACCGCCTGATCATCTATTTCTTCAATTGAGATGCCTCTCAATTGTTTGTATGTATATTTGAATGTGCAAGCGTGAATGTACATTGTCGGGCCCAAAAAATAAGTCAAATCGACTTCAAAAAGTGCAAAAATTGGTTGTATGCATCTTTGTATGTATATCGGGCTTGTATGCACAATTTCGGGCGTGAAATGTGGATGTACATTGAAGATTCCATCACAGATTCCTAGAATATTCCATGCTTGTATGTAAGGGTTTGCATGTATATTTTGCATGTATATTGTGTTGTATATTCGATATACAATGGGTAGATACAATGGCAATATGTAAAGGAAACATACATCGCCAAGATACAAAGGCAGAATGTACATCACAAAGTACAAGGGTGATATACAAAGAGGAAACATGCAAAGGACACCTACAAAGACAAGATGCAAAGGAGGAGATACAAAGTATGGGGCCCACCAATTGCATGCAAAGGTGATTGTATCTTTGCATAGACAATCGCACATACAAGGGCATATATTTTCCTGATATACAAGGCCCAGACCTGAAAAGGTATGCAGTTTAGTTGATAAAGGCCGATATGTTTGTATGCATCTTTTGCTTGTACATTCGCATTGTATGTTTAGACATACAAAGCATAGATACAACCCGGACGCGAAAGAAGAATGTGTTATGGCAGATTTTAGGCTAGGGTCCGTGCGTTGTATATTGCACACTGTATGTATGTGCAATATACAATGAAAGATGCAAAGGTATAGATACAATGCCAGATTTCAATATTTTTCCAATCCGACTAATAAATGAGCTGGAATCTGCACTGTATGTATATTGCATTTGTATGTGCAATATACAAGGAGGAAGATACAAGCCAGACCCAAATGCAATTTCAATTTGTTTCATAAAAATTTGGGGTCCACCCTTGTATGTGGTGATTGTATGTATATACAATTGCACATACAATTTCAAAAGCAAGAATGGATACATTAGCTCGTCGGCAGGACAATGCATATCGGCAAACACTTCCAGGATCTTTCTGACGGCCGATGGAGATACAAATATTCAATGATGGAGAACCAATCAGGGGGTGACATGTGTCCAAGTCAGTTGTATGTATATACAACTGCATATGCAAAGATTTGAGGGCAAAAAAGGTAAAATGGAAGAGGGAAACTCAGCGATGGAAAAAGACCGCCTGCGTGGCGCGATCTCATTGGATGACGACTTTTCAGCATGAATTGAAGCTGCAGATCTTGGCGATAGGAGGGAAATCGACGAATCTATTTTGAATGCCCAAGGAAGGAAGGATTTCCTGTGTATCCGTAGTTGCATTTTAGGTGGGAAGAATTGCAAAGCACACAACCATCGTATTTCCAAAGGCTGCGGGTAGGTTGGCTTTAATGGTGAGTTCACAGAGGCATGGGTCTGAATGGACAGACTAGCTACTTTCTTAAAGGAGAAAATCTTCAGGTAGCTGCACATTCCCTAATCTCACCTGCTCTTTCCTCTATTTCTTTTGGCTGCATTGAATGTTTTGGGTGCCATTCTGATGGTGCGATGTATCTGGTAGCATTTTGAAAAGACCATGTAATTAATTGCTGAGTACATGTTCTTGATGTATAAGAGAACTGTGTTACTCATTTTTCAGTGGTTGAAGACTTGGGCAATTTTTGGGAGGAATAACGAAATACAGAGCATTTCCTTAGTTGTTCTATCTCTTTTGTGAGTTTATGAGTTGCATTTGAGTGCACCTTACACACATGTTCAGTTTCATGTTATGTTTATATGAAAAATGCATTGTTGCATGTATTTAGTTGTTTGTCTCCATTTTCTGTATGCATTACTTCTTCTAAATCTGGTTGCTAAGGGTTCCTCAGATTCTAGAATATAGATTTTCTGTATTGCATGCTTGATCTGTGACTTCCATTCAAGGAATGGATTAAACTATTTTAGGTTAAGTATGAAGAAGAATGTATGTCAGCTGGGATATTTGTAAGTAGAGGCAGCTAAATACTCATTCTTGGGTGGTGTTTGTAAGGCAAATGCCAGTCCTAACCCCTTGAAACTTGAATGCTAGTGCAAATCATTCTCTTGTATATGTCTAGTTGACTCCTTGCCCTGAGACAGGCACCGGTCTGCCCTTGTGTAGTAGTTATGATCCAAAACCCCGTGTCTTGCATCCAAAATATCAAAACAAATCATTTCAAATCTGCAACCTGTTAGTTTGTAGGAGTAGGAATAGGACCCCTGCATACTCTCATTACTAACTAGTTAGATATGTCCAAGAACATTGCCAACCTTGTGATTTATCATGCAAATCTTGGTCCAAACATGAGAGTATTCTGCCTATTGTTGTAAAGCTAAATTTTTGTCATTGGGCGAGTCAAAGGTAAATCTTTAGCTATAGGGATACCCCCCTTGGTGTAGCAGAACCAGAAGTGAAGGGGAGGCAGCTCATGCAACCTCTTATATTTGTTGGCCGAATCTGCTATGCGCATTGGAAATGGCAAACCCATTGCAGATTCAGAGAGAAAGACACAACACTTACCAAACTCAGTTCTTCTTGAATGTTCAATCATAGTCCATTGATCTATCTAGCCACTTTCTCCTTGCTTGCTTCACCATGTCTTGTCCTTATAATCATATTATGAAATTCTTCAGTATACTCCTTCACAGATTTCTCCTTTTGTCTCAGGTTCTGCAATCTCTTCAACAGTTCCAACTCATAGTCAGTAGGTACAAACTAATTCTTTAATTTTAACACCATTCTATCCCATTTTATGATCTTTTCTTTTCCTCTTCTATTTCTATCCAACTGAACTTCTTTCCACCAAATAGCAGCATGTCCTTTCAACTTAGTCTTTGCAAATTTCACCTTCTCCGGATCATCAATTTCTTCATATTCAAAGTATTCTTGTAGGTCATTTATCCAATCAATCAACTCCTCAGGATTCAAATTGCAAGTATAGTTCAGTACATCCACTCTAGGTCTTTTCCCAATCTTTGAAATAGCTCGCAACATCTTCACTTGATCTGATTCTTCTTCTTCTCTTAGGGTTTCCTCATTTTGATCAGCAGATTGAAATTCTTCATCATCATCACTTTCAACATTAGGTCGAGGTGTAAGTCCTCTTCTTCGATCTTCTTTAACAACATCCAAGCGAACTCACATTATTTTCATCATCTCCATCATCTCATCCATTCTTCCAGCCATAGTACCAACAACACGTATTCTCCTCGGTGACATCTCTTCTTAGGATCAAGTGTAACTGCCTCAAATTCAGCGATCGGGCTACAAGGTGACAATTGCCTCACAATCGGCGATCAGTTGACAACACAAGTAGTCTGCCTTGGATTCGGTGATCTATTCATAGCAAGATTTTACAGAATTCCTTCACGAACTACACTCACTTTTCTCACACAAATTCAACTTTGTAATTCTTCGCCCTCAAAATTTTCAAACTTTGCTCAACTTCACTCACTTCACTCCCAAAGGATTCAAACTTCGCTTTGATACCACTTGGTGCAGTCACGGTTGGGAGGGTCCACAAAGTGAACAGTCCAGGCCGTGTAGCAAAAGTAAACACAATAGAAGCAACTCAAATATAGAATGCAAATACAGATTCAGTCATTCAGTATATCAAAGATTTGAAATACAAACATGCCGGCAACATGTGGGCTTACAGATTAGGGCTCACAGACCTGATTCTCCAGTTATAATATATGCACAAGATATAGCTTTGAAGCACCTTACAGAAGAAAATCTAACTTATGATCTATCTATTACTTGTCAACTACTTTCCTAGGCATCTATTACATGAATATATATCATCTTCGGATTACAAGATTCCTTCACGTCGGCCAAACAAATTACAAACTCCAATGAATGTGTGTACATGGATAGGTCAAACCTAAACATATGGGAATCCTCCGCAAGTGAATGAATCCATGTGTGGTTCTCAGGGAAGGTAGGCCACATCCCAAAGTTCCTTGAATAATGTGTCTTTTAGCTTTGCAAGTCGTGGAAGTGCTCCACAAGTCATCTCCTTTAGTTGATTGTTTGAGATTGTCAGAATGCTCTACTTGAGAAAACAATCAATCTTCTGATAGTGATATCTTTCCAGAAATTGATCCAAATGATTTGAATTTTGGATGTGATGTGCATGAAGATGTCTAGATGATGAGTCCAGTTCCGCAAGGTCTAAAATGAAATTGTGGTAGAATGCGGACCAAAATACATAAACTGCTACTAATTGAACTGATTGTACTGAACTGGGAAAATGAAAGAAAAGAAAATGAAATGCAAATATTTTTGGTTGATGCAAGATTGCTCTTGAACGAGGGATGCTTTTGCATCAGATGGTGTTTGGAGTCTATGGGCCTCTCGTCCCCTAGAAATTAAATCATGGTTTTGATACTTCCTTTGCTCTTGCAAGGTGTTTGACAAGTGGGATATTGTTAGGAAAGGAGTTTCAACCTTGCAATTACAAAAAATGTGATTTTTTGTTATAAAATTAAATAAACTCAATTTTTGGGCTATAGAGTTGGTTTTAAATAATTATTCTACGTTGTTCGACACTACTTGTAGCGTGCTCAATATGTATATCTCTTTAAGCTCTACAATTTTTAAAAAGGGATCCAATTGGCCTCCCAGATCAAAAGTTATGGCCTCTAGAAGTTGGGCCTCTCGTATTAGAAATGTAAAAATGTGTTGGGCATAGAAAAGGGTTGTAAGGGGGAGTTACACATGTTGACCAAATTATGATGCATTTTATGACACATTATAAGGCATCTTTGATTCGAGATAATGGAGCCCTAAGGATTTGGGCACCATTTATTTAGTGGTTTTAGCTCATGGATTTCTAAATTACAATTTGGTGGCTTCATGTATCGTATCTCCTATATAATAGGTGCTTGAGATGGAGGTTGTGTGTGAGAGCCTTATAGATGTTGTTAAGTTGCCTCTAGATCTTTGGTTGGTGATATTGCTATGAAATTTTGCTCAACAAGTGTATTGTAATCTTGTTAAGATTTTTGAATAATATATTGGGCTTCTTTTGGAGTGTGGGGTTTTTCTCCTGAAAAGGTTTTCCCCATGTAAATCATTGTGTTGTGGTATGACTGTTATTTATGTTTACATGTTTTTTCTGTATATAAAATTTCTATAACTGTTGTTAAGATTTGAAAAGTTTTACATAATCTTCCTCTCAAGATTAGTGTAGGAAATTGTTCTGCTACCTTTGGTTCCTTACTGTTATGTTAGAAATTGTCCTCCTACATGGAATGGTACAATTTCTCATGGGTTTAGCTCCTCTCCTTTGGTGTCCTTTCAACCTAGTTATTTCTGGCCTTCCTGAACCCTGATTAACCTCTGTCTAACTGAAGAAATATCATATTTTGAGATAATTGGTGACTGAACCTAAAAAAGAACTTTAGATTTTGGACATCCATGAGCTCCTTGATGCAGACCTGAGTAGAAAATCAGGGCCTGGACAAGGGCGCCCATGCCCTTGTCCTGCCCTATTTTTTGGGGTTTTGGATCTCGGTGGGGTGTATGTTCCCGCCGTGCACCTCAAGATTCTAATTTCAAATCTCATTTTTTTGCGCAATGTTGACACATTATCCTAAGCATTGTAATTTCTAAGTTTTGATATTTAAAAACATTTGAAAATCATTTTATGATATAGAATATAGATGCAAGCTTTTGTGCCAAAAATCTGCCAAAATTGCCATTGAAGATCAACGACTTGTTGAAGCTCTTTGAAGTTATTTGAATTTTCTATCATGGAGATATTCGATGGAGATTAGGAATCAAGATCTAGAGACTATCTTGCTCTTCCTAGGGTTTGAAGAACCTTTTGTATGATTGGGAGAAGGGTTGGAGCCTCCAACACGAGCTTGGGAATCCTCTGCAGATACGGTTGCCTTACCTTCTTGTTCTACAAATCTTCATTGCTCTCATCTCCTTGAGGTGAAGTTGTGTTTATTTCATAGAGTGAAGCAAAGTTTTGATCTTTCCTTCGATGCTTGAGTCATCTAGGGTTTTGTATTTTCTGCATACACATTTGTTAGATGAGCACACACATTTGTGAATATTTATCATTGGCTATTGTTGAGGTAGGAATACTGAAAATGGGGCTTGACTGAGGCAAGCTCCTATATAGCCACAACCATCTTTCTCCTCCTTTTGCATGTACATGTTGCATAAGGACATATCTGGCGGAAAGGAGTGACAGGAAGATGGATATTGTGGACACAATCATCACAAAATTTCAAAATTTAAGATTGTGAGACTTTTGAGACACATGGACTCACACCGGCATCCTTTGGAGCATTTTCTTCAAGATCTGGGAACCTCTGGAGATTACATGTTCACTAGTATAGAAGATTCCAACATTCAAAAACTTTCAGGATATAGGGACTAGTGCCCTTGTCTGAAGGGGCTTCGTTTTCCAAGTGCACATTCTCTGTACTCTTTACTCTGCATTTCTATGATTTATTTGTCTATAACTATGTCTGAAAACTATCTGTTACAATATAATTATTGAATTAGGGTTTTATTCTTAGTGAACACAATAAGCTTGTAAAAACCTGATTTAGAGATTTGTTTAGTCATAGTTAGCAGAAAAAGGGAACCTAGGAAATCAATAGCTTTACTCCAAGCTTGTTTCTTACTTCCCTAATGTTTAGAAAGAGAAAGTGTGGGACTTGATTCGGTTGGTTGAACTATCATTATTCCATATTTTTCCACTAAACACTTACACATGCAATATATTTTAATTCTGTAAGGCAATAATCTTCATTATATTTTCTTTATACACAAGGAATAATAAAATGCCCTAGTATTTTCTATGAAAGCATAATTAAATATCTTTTCTAGAAACACCATAAGCACATAGATCAAGATAATTTGAATGCAAAATAATCAAACCCATGCAAAGGACTTCCACAAACTATGATTTTCACAACATACAGATCTGAAATCGCCATCGATTTAAATCCAAGTTTACACAAGGATACACATGATCCATCCTAGGCTCAAGTCAAGTGAGATAAAGGCTAACACATATCTATTTAACCTAATACACACATCTCATTTATAACCACCATTAGGGAATAGCATGTACTTGTATACCCAACATGACATCATATCATATAAACTGAATAAGCATCATATCTAACATGAATCATTAACCATAATCATAGAGATGCAATAAATGATAGTAATCCATAACACTAATCCATGCACAATAAACACATATGTACAGTATATATACTCATATCAGAGCAGTGGATAACATTGAAAGGTCCAACATATAAAATCACCACATATACATCCATAGGAAACACCTAGATGACAGTACAAAACTCCATCAGAAAACACCTTGATGACATAATGAAACATCATTACTAATAATAGTAGTGGATCCAAAACAAAAGTCAATAGATAACAAGGCACAAGTGCTAGAGCAATTACACTTGCAAAGCTGATTTATCACCATCAGGCTTAGGTTTTGCTTTACATTTTTTTTAGTAGGTCCTTTGCCTTTACCAAAGTTAGATGGCGATGTCACATTAGAGTCATTGACTACTAATGCTTTTTCCTTAGTTCCTCTAGGTTTAATTTCACCAATAAAAAATAGTTTTTCTTGTTCTTGCTGAATTTGCTCACATAAGTTATCAAAAGTTGGTGTCACATATATAGTGCCTAAGGAATCTTGTTGTGTAGTGGTTTGAAACAAATATTGAGTAATGACAACCCAATTTTAATAAAATACTCATAATGAGTTTTTCATCTGACTTTGTTTCACCTATTTCTGCATGAAGTCTCAAGTGCTTGACTTGAGTGATGAATTCCTCAACCCGAGGGTAGTCATTTGATTTAAAAGATCCAAGATCATTTTCCAATTGACATGCTCTCATTTTACTATAATTCCCAAAAAGATCCTCCAAGATTGTCCAAACTTCCTAATGCAACATGTGTCCCTAAAATTAAAACTTCAATTTAGGGGAAACTAATTGGCGTATGAGTCCTCTAGTTTCATCACTATGGTTTTTCAAGTTTCCAAATGTTAGCAAGAGTAATTCCTTCATTCATTTCCATGTGGTAAAGACCCTAACTCATGATTACATCAATGATGTACCCTTTCCAACTGAAGTAGTTTGAACCTATGAGAATCACCTTTTTTCCAGCCATGGTGTTGCACAAAGTTGTTGCTTTGTAAAAAAAAGCCTAAAAATTTGTAATGAATTTTTTTCAAAAATTTATTTTTTGAAATACACATAAAAATGATCATCTTGATGAGAAAATCACAATGGTGTAATTGCCTCATAGGAAAAAAATAATTTCTCAATTTTTTTTAAAACTCCAAAACAAATAGCTAATTTTTTATGGGAAAATTTTCCTAAAAATGCAAATACATGTAAAAATGATCACCTTGATGAAAAATCACAAAGGTGTTATTGCCTAGTAAGATTAAAAATAAATTTTATACTCTTTCTTGCTTCTATTATAAATTTTCACATAGGTTGCAAAATTCTACATAGACCAAAAAACATTTCACTTTCCTTTTTCTGCCAAAAATAACCCTCTATATTCTTTACATTTTTTGAAACTAAATCACTTTGTACTTTTATGAAACATAATTTTTTTGTACATTTCTTAAACAAAACCCCCAATAGGTAATGTAACTGATCTCTAACAAAGAACTTCAAAAACTAGGTTTATGTGTGTTTGATCTATAGGCTCTCTGCTATACATACCCTAGATGTAAAGAGTGAACACGACCCAATTATTTTGGGCACTAACTAAGGATAATTCCACCACCCCATAGCCACACTATCCTATCTCTAAGGTATGTTGAGAGTAACTTCCCAAGGCTAACAGCTTATAGGTGCACCATGGAATCAACCAACTGAAAGGCTACCTATTGGGAAAAAAATTAAAAAAAATCCTAGACACTTCCTATATATCGTGAGGCATGTGGAAGCTAAACTTTGTATTTGTCAAATACCTAAACACAGTTCTAACCTAGGGAAATTTTAGAAAAAATTATCTTCAACCCTTATTACCCCACTATGTTCACCAGTTTCTAATCAACCAAGATCCCATGGAGGGAAAGTTGAGAGTATAAGATTGGTTATTGGTAGTAAGCCACTAAATTTTGGGCTTTAAACTTATAGAAGAGAAAAACAAAATTGCAATGAAGATTTGAAGATGTAGAAAAAAACTATAAATTGTTGATCTTTATACCTGTATGTTACATGAAGTGTAACTTCTATAGCTCTGATACCATATTAAAGTTTGTTGTTCCTCAAAACCATTGTAGCTACCATAAGACATTCACCCACATACATATCACAATACAATAAATCAATGAAAGCTAAATTAATAACATAAGTAGTATGACTATTGTTTTTAATTGAAAAGCTCTAGCTTCCAATTTGTCAGAATTATGATCTCTCTTCCACATTGATACTTCAACCACTAAATTTTTTTGTTATATAGAGATAAGATAAAGGCTAGGGATAAGATTTAGAGAGTGGTTATCTATAAGAATGAGTCTACTTAAGAGATAGTTAACTAGTAAAACATAACTCTTTAAGAGTAGTTAACTAATAAAACATACCTACTTAAGATAGAACTTTACTAATAATACAAATAGCATACGAATAAATGAGCACCAATTAATGCTTTATTCATGAATTATCACAATGATTATCCATGGATTATTACAAGAATATCCATAGATAATATATTACAATTACTATACAAGTGCATGTTAAAACTATACAATAGTGCATGATTAATTAAATACACTAACAACCTACCCTTAAATTGATTCTAATATTAAAAAAATTAATATACTATGTTATATTTTAATACATTTTATGTCCACTAGATGTGACAACCTAGTGGTAATTACCCTACAAAATAAATGGCTCAAATTTCATACATGAATAACGACAATAAAGCTAGTAAGCAAGCATACCATCTAAATCCCAAATTAGTCCTTAAATAAAAAATAAAAAAAGTTCAAAATATTAGAATAAAAAAAGATGAACTTAACCTCTATTCACAATTAAAAATGAGACATGAAGTAGAGCCAAAGGCTCAAACATAGGAATCAATCAATCATCTTCAACATTAACATTACATTCCTTAATATGAGTTACATATTTATAATATTTCTCTTATAACCAATTCTATAATCACTCTCCTAACTAATAACTAATCTCTAAAAATTAATTCTAATGTGATTATTACATAATCACTTACATTATTTATTATTTATTCTCACAAAAATACCCACATGTGAGGACTAATTCCTAACATTCCCCCTTAGTGTTAACATGTGGTGAGGAATATTATACAAAAGTTGCATTGACGCATTGACATTTGGCCTTGGTCGGTCCTTGCTTCTATCTTCTTTAATAGTGCTGAGGTTCACCTATTTCATGTTCCCCCCAATGGAAAATCTCCAAATCCCCTTGGATGTTAGTTTTCACTAATAATGCATCCAAAAAAATTTAATTTCCCACCATTTTCAAAAAATTCTCCAATTGATATATAATCACACCCTTATTACACTTGTTGCATGGGAAAATTACTTCTCAATCTGCTAGCTTTGATTGAGCAAACTCTCCACTACGACTACACTCGGGTTCTGCTATTCAAGTATGGTTCTAGGGCTAACACACTATGAGAGATAGAAACCATACCAACTCTTGTGGGCCACTAGGACTAACAAACTGCATTGTTAGGTGACTCAAAAAGAGTGCAAAACAAGTAGCTGAAAGCATGGACAAGCCAAACAAGTGCATCTTCTTGGGACCACTAGCTACAAACATTGTAGGGAGCGCACACTTCAAGGAGCGTAAAAAAACCAACGCCTCAGGGAGCGTTTCAACAAAGTGGTGTGTTTAAAAAGGTGTAAAGCAAGAGACATATGCCCCCACCTTAAAATAATTGCATAAATTATACATATGAAATTGATTTTAATGGTTAAATGGGGAAGAGAGCTTTATTAGACATATATCAACAGATATGTTCTCAAAGCTTCAACTTGCAAAAGAAAAGGGATGCCCCCAAGGAGGGAAAACTAAGGTGATGTTGTAGGCATGATACACAAAAAGGTTGTCTAAACATGGTATGACACCGAATACCGATAACACATGCCATATGAAACAAGAAAAAACACCAAACACACTAAAGGATCTATGTGCTTTGGGGTCAACATAATGCATATATCTGAATGTAATAATCATAGAATCTCATTTTTTTGTATTATCATCATCCCTCAAGCACATAGAACTACAAGTATGAAGGAAGCTCACAAACATTTAAAAATTTTGGGTCAACATGGAAGGAAGCTAAATCTTCCAATGCTTTGCATAGCTCCAAAATGTCACAACAACAAATAAAAGGACAACATAAAGAAGGAAGTATGAACAAATAGAAGAATATCACAACAGATGTGTTCCACATATACCCACATGTCTACAAGGGCATCATGCATCGTCCAAGTAGAACTAACAAACATAAAAGCACATCACAGGGGAAATATTACTAACAAGCATGAAAACACATAAAACATAAGTAAATCTCTCATGGGTCATCCGTAAGCAGGTCATCATGGTCCCAATCTTGATACTCATAATGGGATAGAGGGATTGTTGATAATGGAACCACAACCATAGCAGTTGAAGGACACTCTCTTGGAACTAAGTGTGGGGAATCAATAGGCAGGGTTGGATCTTCCTGATAACTAGGTTCAACAATTGTCAACAATTTTGAAAAGATCATGGAAAATGTCGAGATGTTTGGAATAGAATCTGTGATTCTCACAAGGGAGGAATCAGGAGAGTCACTATCTAAAATGCAAACCACATGCGGATCCTGAGTGCTATCAGCTATAGGGTGAGCACTAGGAGACACGGGTGGAGTAACATTCTCCATAAAGAGAAAAGAAGAAGAAGGGTGAGTAGGTGGTGAAGGCAACTGTAAAATGTGCTTAGGTTGAAGTTGCAACAGTGTAGGATAACACTCAAGCTTACATTAGGCAACATAGGCTGGGTAGGTACAATAGTAGCATAGGTGGTGCTAGGGGCTACATTGATGACCGAAGTGGGGGTCAAGGATGAGAGAGACAGAGGAAGGGAAATAGGAAGGTGGGGATCTAGAGGAAGAACAAGATCAACAGACAAATGTGAGGAAGAGGGATCCTCAGAAGGAGGTTGTAAATCAGTAACACATGCTCGGGCTGCAGCACGGTGGTGATGCTTGCGATCTCTTGCAAGTTGGTTGCACCTCATATGAGCCAAGGCTTCTTCTGACAGAGCCGGGGAGTCTTTCATCATGGGCTCTACACCATCCATGTTCATAGGGATACATGGACCAATAGAGGTGACCACTAATGGTGGAATAGGAGTAGGAGAAGGGGAAGGTGCCCGCAACATGGGTTGCTTTCCTCTTACCACTTAAGGGGTAGGAGGAACATAAGCAACCACTGAAGTTTGGGGAACCACTACAAGAGGAGGGGGAGGAGTACTCAATAGAGATGGGTTTCCTAGTACCACTAAGGAGGTAGGAGAAACACAACCAGTCAATGAGGTTTGAGGGACTCCAAGGAAATATGGTGCACGTGGCTATACTATAGGTCTGTCTCGATCTCTCATGTAAGAGATAAGAGGATGCATAGTAGAGTACAAACTAGGTGCACACAAACTGGGAGCTACACTCTATACAGGCTACTTTCCTTTATCTATTGGGGGAGCAGAAGAAGAAACAAGAGAAGCCTCCAAAGATAGAGGTACCACAGGGGAAGCAACCAAAGAAGAGGAAACTAAGGGGCCAATAGACAATTGAGTGATCCTGCTCACTTTGAACTTCTGGTAAGATATAAACATAAAGTCATTACATGGTCAGAGTAGCTCAGTAGGGGCCGACCATAAGTAGTCCAATGAGATGTTTCCCTGCATGGCGAGTGGTATGAATCTACTATAATAGATCATGTGCACTACACCATCATGAGGAAACTTAAGGCAACAATAAACCATTGAAGGGACCACACCCATGGAAGTGAGCTAGGGTAGGCCCAACTTCAAATGAAAATGGTTGGAAGAAGGAATGATAGATATCAAAACATCTAGAGATTTGGGTCCAACCTAAATGGAAAGGGTGATTGTACCTAGGGTGGGGCGAGACATGCCATCATGACATCTTATAAAGACACTAGATGAATCATATACATCTTTATAAAGTTCATATACATACAAGAATTTCTCTATAACCACATTGACCATGCAAATAGGATCAATGAGGACACCTTTGATGGGTTTCCCATTGATATCCACAGGAATGTAGAGAGGGCCTTCTGATGTGGTAGGCATAATCTTAGAAGGAGAAAAGGAGATAAGAGGTTTATGAACAAAATGTTCTCAAGTAGGGTGATAATGAACATCCACCAGAGCTATCATATCAGAATATGAGTGAGAAGAAGAAACATCAGGGGTTGACTCTAGTGCCATTGAGGGAGAAGCGAGGCCAACATAGTTGGAGCTGTGGTGAGGCATTGGATATGTATAGATTTGCAGATGTTGATTAGAAGGAGTGACTAACTTATTACTTTTGTTATTCACTTCTGAGATATAGATAACACCTTGGTCGATGAGGTCCTACACTATGTGCTTGAGATGCAGACATCGCTCAATATTGTGACCCAGGGCGCGATGGAATTGAAAAAAGGCTTTTGCATCATAGGAAGGTGGCAATGGATTGCTGGTATCGAGGGGACAAATAGGAGGTAGCTGTACCAAACCACTATTTAGGAGCTACATCACGATGTTGTAGAGAGACTCCTTTAAAGGAATGAATTTTTTGTTATTATTTATTTTTGGAGCAGATAGGGCTAAAGCATCTTGTGAAGCTGCTTTAGCCACTAGATTGCTGACTACTGTTGATGAAGTGTTTTTGTAAAAAAAATTATTTTTCTTATAGTTATATGATGTGGAAGCATGAGACTGGTCAGTAGGAGTTGGTGAGGTAGAAATCTCAAATTGGCCTAGCCACTGCTGATAGTCACACAATGTTGTGCAAAGATGTGCAAAAGAAGAATAACGCATCAATAGAATTTGGTCTCAGATCTGTGGTTGCAGGTTTCTAAAGAAAACATGTTGCACATCATAATCATGTAGGGTATATGAAATCTATGAGAACAAAGATTGGTACCGACAGATAAAATTAGTTACTTTTTCATTATTTCTCTGCCTACAGTGGACCAGGTCTGTGAAAGTAACCTAAGGTCCAATGTTAGCCTGGAAATGTTGTAAGAACTGATTTACTGATTGATCAAAAGATATAATAGAATGGTCAGGAAGTGAGTGAAACCAATCCAATGCCTATCCTTGAGGGAACAAGGGAATAGTTTGGCTAACAGAGCATCTTGAAAAAGGAAGTCATTGCAAAGAGAAGTGAAAGCAGAAATATGAGTGGTTGGATCACCCTTGCTTGTATAATTTTCAAATCTAGGGGCCTCAAAGCCCTGTAGAAATGGTGTCATAAGGATAGCAAGAGAAATAGGACTGCATTGGTAGTAAGCATGCACAAGGGATTATGTTGATGAAGTAGACAAAGAAGCAAGTTGTTGTTGTAAAGAACCAACATTTTGTAGTAGATGGTTTATTACAAGATCTATTATATGTGAGAGTGGAGGAAGTGAAAAAAAAGTAGGAGGTTGCAAAATCTATTGAAAAATTTGAGGGAAACCAAGAGGAAGACTAAATTTTAAAGGCCTCGAGGGTGGAGGAATCCATATTGATTACTAGGATTTTGTCCACCAGCAGATGAGGCAAATCCAACACTACCAGTATTAGCACAACTGGTGGTCATTTGTACAAAAGTGTAAGTGTGAATGCCTATGGTAGGTAGAGCCATGGAGAGCTGATTATCAGGAGTGTGAGACTGAGAGTCTTGAGAACTTGGAATATAGTTAACCAATGGTGGGGTTTCTCTATGCACAATGTGAGCGATGAACTAAAGAAAGTGAATACCCTTAGAATAATTGTTCATCATGACACAAAGGGCATCAACCAAAGGAGTAGAAGATCCACATATGTCCTCATGAGACAAGAAATTTTGAAAATTGCCTAACCCATGATCTAAGGCATTAATTTGTTCTAGCGAGACAAACTCGAGTGCTACCTTGTGGTTGAAAACTTGCTCCACATCATGGAACAAAGTCATCAGCACAGAGCGAGAAGAAGATGGAGATGAATCAGAGACATTAAGTTGTTAAGAAGATAGATTAGTAATGTAAGGAACTAAGCAGATAGGCATGGAAGGATTAGCATAAAATGCCATTGAGGTCAATTTCGTTAAATTCCTTTAACTCCTACACTATTAAATTTGAAAACTCAGTTGTAAAGCTCATAAACTATGTTTAGGCCTTACAACACATTGTACTAGGCAATGAAAAGAGAATGTTTTTTTTTTAGAAAGTGTTTGTTTAAAATAGCGAGTTCACCAAATATGTAGGGTGAACCATGACTAATAAGAGAAGGTTTTAAAATGTTTTAGAACACGCTAGGTTCACCAAAAATATAGAGTGGGAAAATTACTTCTCAATCTACTAGTTTTGATTGAGAGAAATCTCCACTATGACTACACTTGGGTTCTGCTATTCGATGTGTCGAATGTTTAGTAAATCTATCCTAGATCACTATATAACCACTATGCATCCCAATCAAAGCAATACAACTAGAACAGGTGAATGACAATGAAGGGAAACAAACAAAAATGTAGAATAATAACTATTCTAAACAAAATCTAAATGAAATTAGGGAGGAAAGAGGAACCTATGACAATCAGGATAGGTCCTCAACCTTAGATGACAGCGTGCCACAAGGACATCTGTGCTGGGCGATGGAATCCAAAATGCATGCAAAATAAAAAATTTAACTCTATACAACCTCAAACTACTTGCACAACATAAATTCCAATATATCCTATACCCATTGATATCCAGTTGAAACAGAAATGAAAAAGAAAATCAAATAAATAAAGAAGGATGGAGAGGGAAAAACACAAAAGGAAGTAATACAAAACTTTCATGTGGATGTATGATCTTCACTTCAAATAACCTACAAAAAGAGAGGGGAAAGTGGCGGGCTTGCTTGGGGACTCGCCTCAATCAAGTCCCATGTTGGTATTTCTACCTCATGAAAAACAGTAGAAGATATAGCATAAAAATCAAAAGGAAATGTGTTTGTTCTTATCCTAAGTGTATCTAGGAAGGTAAGAACAATAAACAAGCAATCAAAACAATAAGAGCTTCTTTCTTGGTCTATGGGGAAAGAAACCTACAAAATGCATCCTATACAACTAATAAGAAGAGGGTGGTCTACACCAAGAAAATAAAGTGAAATGGTGGTCTACACCATAAAATAACTCATGCAAAGCAAATAGATTTAAAAAAACAAGTATTGAGCAACTCTAATGAAATGATCTTACTAGTTTGGAAATACAAGAGGAGGCTGTGAGTTCCCAAAATCTTGAAGACAATGTGCAGCCTCAAAATCCAAAAAAAGAGAACTTCACAACAAGTGCAACAAAACCCCAAGAGCCAAGAGAAGTAATCTCATAATGTCGACAATATCAAAATCTTCAATAGTTGTTGTAGGATTCCATTTTGCACAAGAAGAATAGTAGAGAGCATCAAAGCCAAAGTGTTCAAAGTTGAGAGAGAGAGAGTGAGTGAATGAATGAATGTCTGAATTGTTTCTCCAAAATCCTTCCAATACTCTTCCAAGAGGGAATAATCTTGAAAATGCATGCAAGGATTCATTCTGTGAGTTATAGGAGCATTACCAAGAATCATCATGATCATTGAAAGTGTGTTGTAAAACCCATAAATAGATACCTATCAACAAACAGATGTAGGACGCTAGTGTGGCATGCCTAAGTCTATGCAAAGCACTTAGTTCCAGGTAAAATCAGCTCTTGGTTGTACAATGATCCTTAGGACCATGTCAACATTAAAGCACTATAACAAATTTTTGATAAAAGAAGAAGAAATAGACCAAAATCACACAAACCTACCTTATCATGTAGAGAGGAAGTGTGAAACGCTAAAATGGTTACTAAACATAGTGTGAAATTGCAAGGGTATGCAATTTTCTAGGTTACAATGCCAAAAAGACCCTTATTTTTCCATTTACACAAATATAATGTTAAAAATAATATGATTTCACCTTATTTCTTCTTTTAAAAAATTCAAACAAATACCCTATCCTCTATGCATTGCCTATGTTAGTCCTTTTAATGTCTCCACTATTGGAAGTGTTTGATGTTGCAAGTATGTGCTATCAGTGTTGTCATTGATGTCAACAAGCTTGTGTTGTCATTAGTGTCAACTGTGTCAATTGGTTGAGCAGAGATGAGGTTGTTGCAATAGTATGAGTTGTTTGGTTGAGATGCCTTGTTGATGATGATTTGGTTACTTTGTAGAGGTGTTGAAGATGTTGAGAATATGCTTCTGTTGGTTGGTTTCCAAGTGCTTTTGAGAAAATTTTATTAATAAAGGAAACAGTGTGATGAAGTGGCATTTTGGTTTATAGAGTAGTGTTCTATTTTTTGCTCTGCATTTCGTCTATGTTGAAGATCTATCTTTACACTTTGGCCATGTTATTTAGAGATGTTCATAGATGTTATATTCCAAATTTAGTGTGCTAGTTCATTGTACAGAGGAAGTTGTGTTCACCAGTGTGTGGACTATGTTTTTGAGTCTTGCAGAGGTGTCTGCGAGAAACTGTTTTGCTCCACATTTCTCCACAAATTTGTTTTTGCCCTTGTGGTTCTAGAAGTGTGCTTATAAGGTTCATATCTTTCTTTTGTTGGAGTTGTTCATGGTTTGGTGCTCTGGAAGTTGATTTCTAAAGATACAATGCATGACAGAGATAGTTAAGTATACTGGACAAACAAGATAAGGCTGTATGGAAGGTGAAAGTTGTTGCAGAGGAATTTTTTGGATTTCAAGATGCTTGTGAAATATTCTAGATTGTGTTGAAGCCTTTCATGTGATCCAAAAGTCATCTTTGGGTTTGAGGAAGTGTGTACTTAAAAGTTTATTATGTTAACACGGGTTTGGCCAACCTTGGGTGTTTACACTAATTGTGGAGCTGATTGGGTGATTGTAGTAGTGTGGAGTGATGTGCTTGGATTAATTTAGATCCAAGCTAATGTGTGTTGTGGTATGCCTTCATTCCTTTCCACCATGGGAATGTTTTAGGTCCAACCTAATTTGAATTTGTGAAACTAATGTACTTTGCCAACCTTGGAGAATGCTTTCAAGGTTGATGATGGTATAAATAAGTGTTAATGGATTGTGATTGTGTGTACGCATCATGGATGTGATGTGAGTAACAATTCAGTTGAATGTGTGGTGCAGTACAAGCCTACATGTGTTAGATTACTGGACGCAGTGAGTAGAAGGTGTCTACTATTATTCAGTGATGTTGTGGAGGTGATGTTGGTATTGTGGGGAATATTTGTTTTGCATTTTGAGCTTCATTGGAACTATACTCCTTGCATATGTTAGATGCAATTATAACAGTTCAACTCTAGCAGTGAGCCACCTCTTCTATCTCTTTCTTTTTGGGCAGTGAGCCTTTCTTCTGGGTAGTGTCCTCTGGGCAGTGAGCCCCTTTGGTAGTGATCCTTTCTTCTGGGCAGTGAGCCCCTTTAGTAGTGAGCCTTTTGTAATTAGGTGTTGATACTACTTTATATTGTGAGATAACCCTCATTGTGGTTTTTCCCTTCCTAGGTTTTCTACATAAATCTGGTGTTCTCTTGTGTTTGATGTTGGTTTGGTTCAGTTTCTGTTATTTGTTTTTCATGCTTAATCATCATAACAATCTAAGGGTTAATTAAATCTATGCAGATCTAAATGTGTGTCAGGGTTTTGAAATTTTAATCTACAACTAATTCACCCTCCCCCCTTAGTTGTCTTATGCATTCAACAATTGGTATCAGAGCAAGGTTCCTTGGAAGAGAGCTTAACTGCTTAAGGTAGATCCGGGATGGTGCACAAGAAGGGTTTTCCCCAATTCGATGGAATAGATTATGCATTCTAGAAAATAAGGATGGAAGGTTATCTGATTTCTCTTGGATATGAGATCTGGAAGGCTGTTGAGGCTGAATACATTATTGTGGATAATGGTCCAAGTACTACAAATGAGATCAAGGCCTTTGAAACCAATGGTAAAGCAATGTATGATCTTTTAAGTGGTCTTACTAATTCTAAACTAGTGAAAGTCATGGATTTGAAAACTGCTAATGAAATATGGAAAAAGTTAGAAAGTAAATTCATGAAGGAGATGATAAGGTCAATCAAGCTAAAATGCAGAACTTAAAGCTCATGTTTGAGACGATGCGAATGTCTAAAGATGAAAACATTACAAGCTACTTACATAGGGTGGATGAAGTTGTCAATGGCATCAAAGGTCTTGGTGGAAAGGTGGATGAAAAAGAAGTGGTATTGAAGGTACTCAGAACTCTTCCTAAAGATTACATTCATAAGGTTTTTGCTATTGAAGAATTACAAAATATGAATCAGTTTACCAAAGATCAGTTGCTTGGTACCTTAACTGCTTTTGAAATAAGAGAATTTGGTACAAGTAGTGCAAAGGCTGAGACTACCTTCAATCCTGGTAAATATGAGAAGACTGTGGAATCAAATTAGGAGGATTCAGATGATTTGGAAGATAATTTTGCAAGAAGAATGAAATTGGGTACTGGAAAGTACAGTGGTAAGTTGCCTTTCAAGTGTTTTAGTTGTGGCAAGATAGGTCATTATGCTTCAAGATGTCCAGAAAGAATTTTGAGGGGCAAGAATAGGGAGAACAAAAGTAGAGTACCTAAGAAAAGCTACTATGCAAGTATATCTGATGATGAATCTGATTATGAGAATGATGAGGATAATGAATGTCTATTCATAGCTTTAAGAGATGATAATGTTTCTACTAACTCTGGGAAATGTGTGAAGGAAAAGACTCCGGAGGTAGGTCTTAATGTTGAAAGCACCTTGATATCTGCTTTTCATACTACACAGGAAAAGAATTATTGGGTTATTGACAATGGATGCTCAAATCATATTACTAGTGATAAAAGTAAGTTTGTTAAACTTGAAAAATATGATGGAGGACTAGTTAGATTTGGTGATGATATAACTGCTAAGATATGTGGAAGAGGCTCAATTAGTTTTGATGGAAATCATAATACTAATGATGTTCTTTATGTTAAGGGTTTAATGCATAACCTCTTGAGTGTTGGACAAATGTATACAAAGTATACAATCTTGTGTTTCAAGATGGTGGTTGTGAGATCAGAAAAGATTCTAGAACTGTGATAGCTGTTGGAAAGATGACAGATGGAAATGTTTATCAGCTCAAAGGTGGAGATGGTTATTGTTTCATGACTCAGATCAGTGAAAGTTGGTTATGGCATAGGAGATTGTGTTACATCAATTTTGATAGCCTAGCAAGAATTAGTTCTGCTCAAGTTGTGATAGACTTGCCAAAGATTACAAAGCCCATCAATGTTGTTTGTAAGGAATGTCAAATTGGAAAGCAAGTAAGAAGTAGTTTCAAAGTCAAGGATCAATCTTCTATTGGACTATTGGAATTGATGCATACAGATCTTTGTGGCCCTACCAAGGTAAGGAGTTTTCAAGGTGACATGTATTTCATGCTACTGATTGATGATTATTCTAGAATGACATGGGTTACTTTTCTCAAAGAAAAAATTGAAGCCCTATAAGTTCAAAGCATTAAAAGTCATGGTTGAGAATGAAATGGACATGAGAATTAAATGTTTGAGGTCTGACAGAGGTGGAGAGTTCACCTCCAATGAATTCAACATGTTTTGTGAGAATCATGGAATAAAGAGGCACTTATCTGCCCCTAAGACTCCTCAGTAGAATGGAGTGGTTGAAAGAAAGAATAGGACTATTTATGAGGATGCAAGGACAATGATAAAGGAAGCAAATCTATTAGAGGTCTACTGGAGAGAAGCAATTCATACTATTGTTTATATACTGAACAGAGTGCAGGCAAGGGCAAACAATACAAAGACTCCTTATGAGTTATGGTATGGAAGGAGTCCTACTGCTAAGTACTTCAGAGTGTTTGGAAGAAAATGTTATATCAAAAGGGATGAAGAAAACCTAGGAAAGTTTGATGCAAGGTCTGATGAAGGTATCTTCCTTGGGTATTGTACTAAAAGCAAAGCTTACCAGTGCTACAACAAGATGTTAAGAAGGATTGTTGAGAGTGCAAATGTCAAAGTTGATGAAGATCTACAAAAGAGTTTGGAAGTTAATGGATATGAATCAGATTTAGATGAGTCCTCTTGTAGAGAAGAAGAAAATGTTGAAAAAAAGGAAGTACATATTGAAGAAGAAGAAGCTCTGGAAAGACTCCTAAATTTCCCAAGTATGTGCAGAAGCATCATTCTAAAGATCAAATCATTGGTGACAAGAACAAAGGTGTGCTGACAAGAAGGAAATTTGTTGAAGAACAGGTAAATCTATGTTTACTCTCTAAAGTTTAACCTAAAATAGTGACTGAAACATGCAAGGATGAGTGTTGGATTAAGGCTATGGAAGAAGAACTAATGTAGATTGAAAAGAATTAGACTTGGGAACTTGTCCCAAGACCAACAAACAAAAATGTGATTGGAATTAAGTGGGTATTCCAGAACAAACTGAATGAGAATGGAGAAGTGGTGAGAAACAAGGAAAGACTCATGTGCAAAGGTTACTCACAAGTAGAAGGAATAGACTATGAGGAAACTTATGTTCTGGTGGCACAAATGGAGGCCATTAGGATATTTTTGGCTTTTATAGCACATAAGGATTTCAAAGTATATCGTCTGCTTTCTTGAATGGTGAATTGGAAGAATAAGTCTACATAGAACAACCATATGAATTTCAGTTGTCAGATAAATCAGATATGGTTTTCATATTGAAGAAGGCATTGTATGGATTGAAGCAAGCCCCCAGAGCTTGGTATGCAAGGTTAGACAAGTATTTATTACAACAAGGTTTCAGTAAAGGCTTTGCATAAAGTAATATGTGCATCAAAGCAGGTGAAGATCAAATTTTGATTGTTGAGGTATATGTGGATGATATAATCTTTGGAGGAAATGAAGGTATGTGTAAGCACTTTGCAGATGAGATGTAGAAAGAATTTGAGATGTCAATGTGTGGAGAAATGAACTTCTTCCTTGGGCTATAGATCAATTTAACAGATAAAGGTATTTTAATTTCACAATCAAAGTATGTCAAGGAAATGCTAAAGAAGTTTGGAATGGAATATTCCAAACCATTATGTACCCCTATGACAACTGGTTGCAAGCTGAGCAAGAATGATGAATCCCCTAAGGCTGATCAGAGTAGGTATAGGTCAATGATTAGATGATTGTTATACCTAACTGATACTAGACCGGATATTATGCATGTAGTTTGTCTTGTGGCTAGATTTCAATAAGATCCTAGAGAGTCACATGTTACAATAGTGAAGAGGATATTCAGATATTTAAAGGGAACTTTAGATCATGGCTTGTGGTATCCAAAGGGTAATGACTTTTCTCTAAGTGCTTATACAGATGTAGATTGGGCTGGATGTATAGATGACAGGAAAAGTACAAGTGGTGGTCCAATCTTTCTTGGAGACAGAGTGGTGTCATGGCTAAGAAAGAAGCAAGATTTAGTGTATTTATCTACAGCAGAGGCAGAATATATTGCAACAACATCTTGCTACACACAAGTGTTGTGGATGAAGCAAACTTTGAAGGATAGTAGTGTTGTATATGATGAACCAATTCCTATCTTCTGTGATAATACCAGTGCTATTAACATTTCAAAGAATCTGGAGATGCACTCAAGGATAAAACATATCTCAATCTAGTATCTCTTTCTGAGAGAGAAGGTTGCAAAGAATGAAGTGAAGCTTGAGTATGTGCCTACAAAGGATCAAGTTGCTGACATATTCACCAAGGCTCTTCCTAAGGATACATTTGAGTATCTCTGGGAGAAGTTAGGGGTTATTGCACCTCCTTTAAACTAGATGCAGAAGGAGATGCATCAGTCCAATGGTGTACAAGATTCATTATTTAATCTAGATTGATGTTGAAGGATACCACTCAGGGGGAATAGGTAGTGATCGTGATGGTTGTTGTAGTAAGGGGGAGTAAGTTCTAATGTTTAGTTGCTTCTAAGGGGAAGTATGTAGAACAGTAAAAGAAATGATGTTGCAGAGCAATAGTGAGCAAATACAAGCTTGAACAATTGAGAGAGGTGTATCCCTTTGCCATTGATGTCAAAGGGGGAGAGAGAGCAATGTTAAAAAGAAGAAAAAGGAGAGATTTAGTTGTTAAGAAGAGAGTAGCAAGCTGAGGAGGAGAAAAAAGGGAAAAGGAAAAGAGCTGGTATGGAGCATAATATTGAGGATGATGATGTATTGATGGTTTTTCACATTATGTGTTGCCATCAATCACAAAGGGGGAGATTATTACAAGTATGTGCTCTTGGTATTGTCATTGATGTCAACAAGCTTGTGTTGTCATTGGTGTCAACTATGTCAACTAGTTGAGCAAAGATGAGGTTGTTGCAATAGTATGAGTTGTTTGGTTGAGATGCCTTACTGATGATGATTTGGTTGCTTTATAGAGGTGCTAAAGATGTTGAGAATATACTTATGTTGGTTGGTTTCTATGGTGTCCTTACCATGTCTAGTAAACTTGGTGACAATCACACAATTCAGAGGAAAACCTAACTGAACAGTCCACTTGGACCTTTGTAAAGACCTTCATTGAATTATCGACCAGGGCTAGTAAGCTTGTGATGCACTGGAACTATATGTGCTTTCAAAGATTTAAGACTACCTAACTCATCCTAATACAATGTTACACTTGCTAGGAAATCTCAAAACTATATAACAGTAAGCAAAGTAATGTTGGTACTATTGCTACAGATACATACAATAAAATATTGTAAGTAATTACTGTCAAGGAATGAATGCTAAAGGTTAACTTAATATTGTTATCTAACATACACTCTACACTGAAAGGAAGCTAGGTGTGTGGAAATCGCTTCCTACACTAATCTAATAATGAGAGATGAGTGCAAATTTGTTTTAATCTTTACAGTTACAACAATGTTAAACCAACAACAGAGATATTGCAGTAAACACATACATAATAATGTAAGACAAAAGAAGAGAGAGACAAGATATAGATGGGGAAAACCCTTACAAGTGAAAAACCCCACTCCAAAATCTAAAACAATGATGTTTACAATACAGTTACAGAGCCAATGCTCTTGCAGGAGTCTTCGACACTCATATCTGGAGACAATCTGGCAGCATAATAGTACCTGTCAATCACATAATACATCTCCGCTCCAAAGCACCTATTTATAAAGAAAATACAAGGCAAAAATGGCTCTATCTTGGGATGGGCGTCCAACATGGCCTCATGGCCCAAAACCCATGCCTATGGACACTTGTCCAACACTATAAGATGTTCCTAACACTTGTCAAGTCACCCCATCCCAAAGAGGTCGCCTATTCTCAAGTTAGGCAATGACAGATACTCTTACGTCACTTACAACCGTCATATCTTACAGTTGTAAGAGAATTTGTCATACACACGCTATAAATAGCATATTCTCTTACAACATGTCATAACCCTCCTTGGGGTGCCCAAATATGCCTTCTTCCAAGATGCCTTGTGACACATTTCTTCACTTGTCATAAAATCTTCCATTTACGATCTTACACATCATAGATTTGTCATAGGAATCTGTCATGACTGTTTTGGTCAATATTCCCTTATACACTATCCAAGATGCCGACACATAGAAAAATATTTCTACCACTAAGTGGGACGCTTATCTCCTCATGTGAGGATAAATTTACAACTTATCACCTTCCACGTAGGATGACACATCACCGTGCCAACTCCCACAAGATGACAATAAGGATTTGCATCCTAATTATAATAATAGGCAATAATTAAATAAATACAATGAAATATTGCAAGGAATTACCAAGGTTGAGAAACCTTAATTCCCAACATTCTCCCACTTGTTGAACACCTTGTAAGAGCCAATGGAAATAACAAGATTTAACTGCTATAGGCCGAAAGGCCCATAGACTTTGGACATCATCTGAACTTCTTTGTGTCCACTGCTTTCATTAATGCATCCGCAACATTCTTCAAAGTATCTACCTTCTCCCAGTTCACCTTCCCATCCTCTACCATGTCTCGCACGAAGTGAAATTGTACATCAATATGCTTTGTTCTAGCATGGAAAGTTGGATTCTTTGCTAGGCAAATCGCACTCTGATTGTCACAACAAATTGTAATCTGTCATGCATCAACACCAATATCTGAACATAATCTCTTAAGCCAAATGGCTTCCTTACAAGCATGAGTTGCTGCCATATACTCATCTTCTATCGTGGACAAAGCAAACATAGGTTGTCACTTACTCATCCAACTAATTGCACCATCGAACATAGTGAACACATAGGCACTAGTGGATCTCCTGCTTTCAATGTCACCTGCCCAATCAAAATCCACAAATCTATGAATACAAATTGAATGTGGAGGTCTTGTAGCATTACCATGATAGCATATGGAATACTCAGAAGTACACCTCAAATATCTGAACACTTGCTTAACTGCATCCCAATGTACCCGTCCAGGATTAGCCATAAATCGATTAAGGACTCCCACTGCTTGGGCAATGTCTGGTCTTGTGCAGACCATAGCATACATCAAACTACCAACAACACTAGCATAAGGTACTCTTCTCATGTCCTCCACCTCACTAGGAGATTTTGGACAATCATTAACAGGCAACTTTGTCCCCAAAGAAACAGGAACACACAATGGTCTACAATCTGCCATTCTGAACCTGTCCAACACGGTATTCACATACTTACTCTAGCTTAACCAAAGTTTTATGTTAGCTCTATCTCTTCTGATTTCCATTCCCAGAATGTACCTAGCTGCCCCTAGATTTTTCATCTCAAACTGTGCTGACAACTGAGACTTCAAATCAGAAATCATATTCTTACCATTCCCAATTAATAGCATATCATCAACATATAATGCAATAATGAGAATGCGATCATTGTCAAAATTATAATACACACAATGATCTTATTTCGATCTCAAAAATCCAACCGACAACACAAAGGCATCAAACTTCAAGTACCACATCCTAGGAGACTGCTTCAAACCATACAAAGACTTTTTCAACTTGCAAACCAAATTTTCTTTACCTTTCTCTATGTAATGCTATGGCTGTGACATGTAAATCTCTTCTTCCAAATCACCATGAAGGAATGTTGTCTTCACATCCATCTACTCCACCTTTAGGTCATAAGCTGATGCAAGAGATAATAGGAATCAAATAGATGTCAACTTTGCAATGGGAGAGAAAATTTCACCATAATCAATTCCCTCCACTTGTGAATACCCCTTTGCAACTAGTCTGGCCTTGTACTTTTCAACACTGCCATCTGCACCAAATTTCTTCTTGAACACCCGTTTGCATCCAATAGGTTTCCATCCTTCAGGTAAAGGCACCAAGTCCCATGTTTTATTATTTTTGAAAGAAGCCATCTCATCTTCCGTGGCCTCCTTCCAGGAACCTCAATCTTTCATGCCCATGGCCTCTGTCACAATTCTAGGCTCATTAGTGTTAGTAAGCAAGGCAAAAGCACAACTAGAATCAAGTAATGAATAACCAAACCTATCATGTTGTTTCCTTGTTCATGTAGACCTCCTTAATGGCTAAGGTTGAGGTTCTGCTGCTTATTCTAAACGTTCAAAGCTGCTAGAGCTCTCCTCATCATTAGGTCTCACAGGGTCTGTCAGTTCAGTCTTCTCAGGGGTAGAAGGAAACTGAACCACATCTTATTTCTTTTCTGTCTGTTCTGGCTGTAAAACAACAGAAGAAGGTGTTAGCTCTCTGAAGATAACACTTCTGCTATACAACACTTTTTCAGCCACAGGATCCCAAAGCTTGTATCCTTTCACACCAACACCATAGCCAATGAGAATACACTTAATAGCCTTGTTCTCCAATTTAGATTGTTTCTCCCTAGGCACATGTGCATATGCCTCACAACCAAAAACATGAAGATGTCTAACTGAAGGCTTCTTATCAGACCACACCTCCATACGTGTCTTACCAACAAGATCTGATGTAGGAGACCTATTTACTAGGTAGTAAGTAGTGGCTACAGCTTCGGCCCAAAACTTTTGTTCGAGGCTTGCTCCACTATGCATACTCCTAGCCTTCTCCATCAGTGTCCTGTTCATCCTCTCTACAACTCCATTTTGTTGTGGGGTGTATGGAGTCATCTTATGTCTTTCAATCCCTTTCTCTTTACAGAACTTATCAAACTATGTCGAACAAAACTCACCACCGTTATTAGTTCTCAAACACTTAATCTTTTTACTAGTCTAATTTCTAGCAAAAGCTTTAAACTCTTTAAACTGACTAAAGACTTCAGTCTTTCTTCTGATAAAATAAACCCATGTCCTTCTACTGTAATCATCTATGAAAGATACAAAATATACAGATTTGGAAATTGAAGAAACATTAATAGGACCAAACACATCAGAATGAATAAGATCCAATACACCAGAAGACTTGTGAGAACTAGAGTAAAACTGAACATGGTTTTGCTTTCCATATACACAATGTTCACAGAAGTTGAACTCGAGATTACAATCATTTAACCCCTCAACATTGTTTTTATTTTTCAGGGTTCTAAGACCCTTCTCACCAATGTTGTCATATCTCAAATGCCATAACATAGTCTTTTCAGTAGGAAGTTTAACTTCCAAAGCATGTCCACTACCATTAGAATGTGTTATAACAGATTTCTTCACTGCTCGTTCAGATGGTGGGGATGAAGTGACTGCATCTCTTTTCTTCGAGTCAGAAGAACTATTGCACTGTGAAGTGCATGCCTCCAGCTAAAATAGAGTACCTCTCTGAGTACCCTTCACAAGCACCATAGATCATCTAGTCATCTTGCATCCCTCCTTCGAAAAAACAACCTACACACCTGCATCATTCAACATACTTACAGAAAGTAGGTTTTGTGTCAAGCCTGGGATGTACATAACCCCAGTGATCCCCTTCACTTGTCCATTAGGGAATTGGATTGAGACTCTTCCACGACCAACAGTCTTTAGATGAGAATCGTCACCCAGGTACACTCTTCCACCATCAAACTCTTCATATTTCGTGAACTAGCTTCGATGTGAGGTCATGTGGAATGATGCACCAGAATCTATCAACCACACATTGTCAGATGCATGGGTGGCCAGGGCTGTGATGAAGGCATCACCATCATCTTAAGACTTGTTAGAATATGAATTTGGGACATTCTTTTTCTTCTTTTTCTTTTTTTCCTTGCATTCCTTTCAGAAATGCCTAGTTTTGCCACAGTTCCAATAAAGAGCCTTGGACTTTCCAGGAGATTTTGATCTGCCCTTCTCAGCTTTCTTGTCCTTCTTTTTCCCTTTCACCTTGGGTCTTCCATGAACCACAAGAGCCTCTTTGGCTACCTCAAAAGACTTTCTCTGCATCTCTTCAAATAACAGTGAAGATACCACTTCATCCATTGTAAATGTGGATGTGGTTCTTCCAATAGCCATCACAAGATGATCCCATGAGTCTGGCAAAGAACAAAGCAAGGTCATACAGAGATCCTCCTCCTCCATCTTCACACCAACTGATGCCAATTATGCAATTAACATGTTGAAGGCATTTAGGTGATCTGCAACAGATCCTCCATCCTCCATCTTTAGAGAATACAACTTCTTTCTCAGAAAAAGTTTGTTCACTAGGGATTTGGCTTGATAAACATCTCCCGACTTCTTCCAAAGGTCTTTTGTGCTCTTCTCCTCATGGACATTTAACAGGACATAATCAACTAGACTGAGTCTTATGAGACCCTTAGCCTTCCGATCTTTGAGATCCCAATCAGCTTGTGCCATTGTAGTTAGTTTTACATTAGATACGGTTTCCCATAGGTCATGATCAACAAGTATGTCTTCCATCTTAAGTTTCCATAACTCAAAATTAGTGCCATTGAATTTCTCCACCTCTAATCTACCGGATGTGCCTACCATCTCTTTCCTGCAACAAGATTATAGAATTCTCTACACAAAGCTCCCACTCAACTTAAGATTAGCTCAAAAAACCCTACCCAACAACTAGGACCAAAGGTGATCAAGCTCTGATACCAACTAAAAGGAAGCTAGGTGTGCGGAAATTGCTTCCTACACTAATCTAATGAGGAGAGACGAGTGTAAATTCATTTTAATCTTTACAGTTACAACATTGTTAACCCAACAACAGAGATATTGCAACAAACACATACATAAAAATGTAGACAAAAGAAGAGAGAGACAAGATATATGTGGGGAAAACCCTTGTGGGTGAAAAACCCCACACTCCAAAACACAACTCAAATGTATTATCTAAAACAATGAGGTTTATAATATAGTTACAAAGCCAATGCTCTTGCAGGAGTCTTTGACTCTCGTATCTAAAGACAAACCGGCAGCATAACAGTACTTGTCAATCACATAATACATCTCCTCTCCAAAGCACCTGTTTATAAAGAAAATACAAGGCAAAAATGGCTCTATCTTGGGATGGGCGTCCAACATGGCCTCATGGCCCAAAACCCACGCCTATGGACACTTGTCCAACACTATAAGATGTTCCTGACACTTGTCAAGTCACCCCATCCCAAAGAGGTCGCCTATTCTCAAGTTGAGAAATGACAGATACTCTTACGACACTTACAACCGTCATAGAATCCGTCATAGCTATCATATCTTACAGTTGTAAGAGAATCTGTCATACACATGCTATAAATAGCATATTCTCTTACAACATGTCATAACCCTCCTTGGGGCACCCAAATATGCCTTCTTCTAAGATGCCTGGTGACACATGTCTTCACCTGTCATAGAATCTTCCATTTACAACTCTTACACATCATAGATTTGTCATAGGAATCTATCATGACTGTTTCGGTCAATATTCCCTTACACACTATCAAAGATGTTGACACATGGCAAAATATTCCTACCACTAAGTGGGACACCTATCTCCTCATGTGAGGACAAATTTATAACTTGTCACCTTCCACATAGGATGACACATCACTGTGCCAACTCCCACAAGATGACAATAAGGATTTGCATCCTAGTTACAATAATAGGAAATATTTAAATACATACAATGAAATATTGCAAGGAATTACCAAGGTTGAGACACCTTAATTCCCAACATACACTTCAGAGTACAACAAGTTGAAGCAAACTAGAATAACTCAAGAATCTAATTGATAATGCATTTATGAAATAAGTGTTACAACAATAATAACATACAGAAAATGAAGTGAGGGACAGTTACCTTGAGTGGCCCTTGCTCAAGTGATTGTCTCCACTGATCTAACTCAAATCTAGTTTCTTAGATTGACACAATCATACTAATTCCAAATCATTCATTGCAAAATCTTTACAATATCACATGAGATTCGGCTGGAAGATTTTATTCATGAATTCATCATCAAATAAGCATTCTATGTGTAACTAATTGGAAAAAGATCTGGTAACTATATTTGCAAATTGAACAAAAACCAACATCAAACTTAAACTACCTCAACCACCACGCCATACATATAGGCACGGGGGAGTTTATTAAAACAATATCTCATAACTGAAATCATAAATTGCCACTCCCTACATACCAGAGTGTGATAAATGCCAAGCAACTAATAACTAAAAAAGAAATAAAGAAGAGTCCAAATGAAATTGAGACTCTTGTTGTAACAGAATTGGAACATGGACTGGTTGAATTAGTCACGTTAGACTGCTGACTACAATAGATTCTTCCCCTTCAATCATATTTATTAATTGTCATCACGATGTGTAATAATCTTCATCAAGTGCCTCCATGTTGTAGTTGTTACGCTCAGTTTATTTTGGAACCTCCCTTGCTCTGTTGTCTAGGAATTCTTTGGCTGTGGGATGTACCTTACAGTTGTTGCAGGCTACAATCCATCTCCTCCAGCTACAAGAGTTAGTTCACGAAATGTGCACACAATACTAACAACCATAGTCAAGCACAAATATCCTTTACAATCCATACATTCCCACACATAATCATGCAATATTCATCATATTATAGCCATATTTGCATATACTTAATAATTAGGTTCAGGTTTGCATAATGAACATAAGATATAACATAATGTAGGAATATTTATAAGATAATGTCTAAGAATGTCTATGAACTTTGTAGTGCCCCTCACCTTGTCTTCTGTTGGACTAATAGTTATCCTAGTAGGACTGGTCATTATGACATTCTAGTTGATGATGGATTCTCTGTTATTATCCTAGTTGTTCATGGACATGTTGTTATGATGACATCTGTTGAAGTTTTAACTATTGGTATTTTATGTTTTCACAGTTGTATGGACATATTAGATGTGGTGGATTAATTGAATTCAGAGCTTTATGTTTTATCTAATCTTTGTGATGATGTTACTATTAATAACTGCTTGTATAAGATCATATGTAACTGATTTTCCCATCTTGATTTTTTAGTAGATAGTTGTTATGTACAACGTAGTGACTTGTCAATGTGCTTATGTGAATGGAACAGTGTCGCATTACTCATGTTTGAGTACCCTACCACGCTGCGACTACCATTCACTGTATGATGATATATATATTTTCATGGTTGACTGTGTGGTTTACTGCAGGATGCAGGTACCGGACATCGACTCCACCTGAACTAGCAGGTCTGAGCATGCCCTAGCCAATGGATTCGTTGATTGGAGTTAACCTAAGGTCCCCTGCTCAGTCAACATCCTCGAAGAGGATGAGTTCGTAGTATTGTATCCTGTCGTCATCGTCTATTGAAGCATTTGTTCCTGCGTCTTGGTCATGCCTTGTGGTCTTATATGAAGGTCAGGTGTCATCTTGTAGGTTGTGTTCACTGAATTCATAATGCTTGATTTAAGTCTAGTGAGTGTTTCATTAAAATAAAGATTAATTTCGAGTTAAAATAAATTTGTCCTTGCCGTTTAATCTCTTTGTGAGTTATTTATTGTTGGGTGAATGCCGATGCTTTAAGAATTTAATTGAATCGAATGTGTGTTCCTTGAATGTCAAACCTCCTTTGTAATCGTATCTATGCATACCAAATTTCTTCTCATGAAAGTTTATTAAGGCTCAACTATATGGACAAGAGTAGAGATGAACCATTTTCAACTTGAGTGTTGTATAAGTAAATTATATAAAACCATATATATATATATATATATATATATATATATATATATATATATATATATATATATATATATATATATATATTATATGACGATTTATACATTTTAACCCTTTAAAGACTATGTATTCAGGTTAACCTTTTTAAATCCCTGTGACAACTCCCATCTCATCATTAGGCAGATGGTGGAGTATATAATTTATTTCATTTCAATGAATTACTTATACCAAGGCACGTCATAGTATTAGAAGTGCATCATAGTATCTGAAGTGCACCACTTTGTTTTAGTCATAATATTTCATTTTCTTTTTATATGATTTACTGATGCTAAGGCACATGAGAGTATAGGAAGGGCATCGTTGAATAGATTCGGGGGGGGGGGGGGGGGGAATTTTAATAAGAATAGTTTCGGGGGTGGAACCAGACCTCGGCAAAGGGAAAAGAAAACTCCCCGTGTCCAACATTGGCAGCGCGTGCTCTGAGCCCTCTGCCTTCCACTAATCCCCAGTACTTTCATTTTTCCTCCACCACGTAACAGATCAACAAAAAGGAATCATTTTCCATGTTTTAAGGGATCGATGCATGCTCTTCGGAGGTGGGCTAAAGAGGGTTCTACTTATGTTGTGGTTCTGGGTAATATTTTGAAGGGGTTTTTTTTTGGAAGAGATGGTGAGTAAAGATGGCACCTAAGAGCAAGCTGCATGAAATAGTGCAAAAGGAGATTGTGACTTTACTGTACCGCAGCCTTGCACTGCATTCTCCACTGCCACAACATTTAACAGAAGCAACGATGGCAAATGGAAATGATGAGCAGCAGAGAACTGTTACGCCCAACACTGTCTCTGCACATGTCATCCTTCTCAATCCAACATATAAAAGACAAGTATAAATAAGAGCTTTTTATTTTCTGCTTACTTGGAAGTCTCATCTCATGCTTGGAGTTGGAGACTGTTGCCAAAACTGAGAGAATTGATCCATTACATTCGAAGATCATTGAAGAGAGTCCTTTGAACTATGAAAATAAGGGAGGTTGTAACAGTGACACTAAATAGCGGGGCCAAGATGCTTGTAATAGGCTTTGGTTTGCTAGCAGAAAATATCATGATAACCAAGGGCTCTGCACTAGTCGACTATATTAAGGCCTTAGTGCTTGCAGCCATTTAGGTCAGCTAATAATTTAACTATTTATTTTAGGGCCTTCTTCTATGATAAGCTCTTTCCCCTCTTATAAGAAAGTTTTTCGTTTATTAGAAACTTTACTTACTTGCTTTTGGTATATTTTTTTTTTATTATTTAGAATCCCACTTTTGAGCTTGCCTATTCTAACTGAAATAGTAGTTTTCTTATAGCGTTGTTGTGGATAAATAGCAGATGCCTTGCCATTAAGGCACTACTGCTTATCAACCAGTTGTTTACTTAGAAGAGGGTAAAAAAAAAAGAAAAAAAACTAGTCTATTGTTTAGGTTGTTTCATGGTAATTCATTACGATCTTGTTTTGTATATAATTTCTGAAACTAGTCAAGCATGCCTATGATTTTGCTTTGTATATAATTCATTAAGAGTAAGGGCACAAGGGGGTCTGGGTAGTTTCTACAACCATTTTGTGCAGAGGATGGTAGATAATCAGGAGAGTTTTTTATCAAAATTAAACAAACTCAACACTCTGAAGCATAATAAGATCTTTTGAACGCAGCTAAGTAGTGACCTTAGATTTTATATGAATAGATTGAATAGATTTTACAAAATCTAAATGGGCCTGAATTTGTACCTTAAAAACAAATAGAGTCTTCCCAGCTACTATAAACAAAGATGCAGCTGCTAAAATGTAGCATAGTCAAATTGTAGGACTAATATAGGGACTGGTTGTACAGGCCCCCAAGCATACTTTTAAAAATCCTTGGCTTGCCTAAGGCCAGAACAACAACATTCAGTACAAAGGATAACCTACTTTGCCTTGGCTTGCCCAACACTAGGATAACAACATTCAATTCAGAGGATATTGTACTTTACCTCCAAGTCTTTGATATTTAGCAAAGTACAGTAGATATTTGAGCCTCTTTAGGGAATTCTACCAGGCAACTTAAGGAGTAGATTCATTCCAGAGGGTTTGGAGTGCATGCACGTCATCCCATGCAATAGTTATTTGAGGCCTCGCTATAATCTCCACCAACATCCATGCAAACATAGCCAAAGGAAGTGCTTCTGCCCCAAATGAAAGGCAATGACAAACACTGGCCTGGTTGGGTGTCTTTCCCCAAGCTTTTAAAATTGTGCCTACAAAGCAACTCTTCAACATGGCAGGCCAGAGATATTTGTTTGGGGAGACCCACCTCCCAGGTCGAGCACTTTCCCCTACCAAGTGATGAGACTGAAATGATAAGGCCATATGGTGAAAAGAAAAACATAAAATCGTACTGATTATTATCTAGATCTTCTATGGTGAAATGACCACCTTGCTGTGTAGCATCTGTAATAGAAACAACAGGTTTTGGATAAACATTGTGTTCATCCAAAACACTGACAGTAGCTGTGGAGACAAATTGGAATATTACATATTTCAAATAACATAATAGACATACTGAAGCACAACAGAAAGAATTTGAAAACATACTTTTGAAACCTATAGTCTCAGGATCAGATTGGACTATCTTCTTTCTGCCACTAGTGGACTCCACAGTTCCCTAGAGAAGGAGAAAGCATATTCACTTTCAGTTAATTTACATGCAAATCAGAAAGCTTGTAGATACTTCACATTCCAGAAAATATCAAAGACATAAGACAATTTCTACATTAAACAAAGAACCAAATAGGAACAACCCCTTCATCTCCTCCAAGAGCCGCACTAACCCAAGAGAAAAGATATCTGTATTCTTTAATGTTAATGAGAAACTGGCAATAAAAGAACTTCAAATGTATGCAAGGCGCATGAAAGATGAGAACGTGAATCAGGCAATGATTATTGTCCAAGGAAAATTAACACCAGCAGCAAAGACTAGCATTAAAGAGATATCAATTCATTCCTTGCCTGGAAATAAAGCTTATTAGTGTTTAAATTAAGTCCTACCACTTCTCCCGTCATAGTTTCATACCATGCGTCTATCGCAATGATTTTCTTAATTCATTTCTTGTGGTATCTAATCAATTCATGTGTGCAACTTTTCTTTGGTCATTTCTTGCCTTCTTTTAGATCGACATTAATCTCCACACCACTATTTAATCCTCATTGTACTCAATAGTTATTTTTCCTTTGGTGACTACTCTACATCGTGCATTAGTGGCATTTATTCTATACATGGTGTTGTCCCATTGGCCAATCTGAATTTCGAACTAATGTCCTTCTAGTGGTGTGGCATGGACCAATCTTTAGTTGCTGCATGCTCAAATTATTTTCATCAGCGAAGTAGGCCATTGTTCATGTTGAAAGTACTCAAGACTTACATAGTTACTTATATGGACTCTAGTGTTGATTGTGATCCACCACATGTTGGTATTAGTATTGGTAAGAATGATCCCTTAATGTGGCATTTATGATTGATTTCATTGACATATCAATATAGGGTCATACAGCATCTATTTGGAAATATGAGGGGCCACTTGATTTGCTTGATAGTGTATGATAGAATAATGGCAATCCTTCTCCAATTCGCATGCACGATATGGCATGATCTTATTTGATAGTAAAAAAATTTCAAAACTATAGCAAATCTCTTTAGCCATGTAACGTTATGTGCATAACATGTGCATGATGGGGATCCTCTCCAACTTGAAGGCTTTAATATCCACATCAATGATTCTAAAGTCTTTACTTAACATTTTATTTCAGGTTTTTACTCCCTACGAAAGAGGACGATAACTATTGAAAAGGTGGTGGCCTTGTCTACTCTTGGTGATAAATTATGATGATTTTGGTCCCTATGCTTATTATGGGATGAAAAATATTTGCTATTCAATAATCTATGGTATTTATATTATTATTATTATTATTTCAAGATGAAAAAGATGATTAGTTAAATGTCTAAATTTTATAATAATATTATTATTTATTTTTAATGATAATTGCAATTCCTTCGTTGGATTGGTTAAGTCATCAAGTAAGTTAATTAATTAGGGTAATGAGCTATACATACATATATATCTTGTATTAGATTGTCGTTTAAAGATAATTGTAAATCAAATATTATAGTTAAGTTATTTTATTGAATTAAATTATTGAAATTTATCTAATTGGACCATTTGATTTATCTATAGTTTGAAAGGAATACAATAAAGAATATTAGTAGATATTTACCCAATTTACATTATAGGCATTATAGTTTTATACTTATACATTTCGATATATAATTATATCTATATCCTCGTATTTTATTTAATTCTATGACAATAGTAAGGAGGCCTCAAACTGGATAACCAAAGTCTATGCCTTGGAAATTAAATTATTCTTTTATAACAAGAAGAAGTATATTTGTATGGTGTTTATATCTCTTAGAATGTAACTAAATATAGATTTAGCGACTAATCTTATTTAGTTATTTAAATGTGCAAGTTATGTTGGAATTTGATAATGTCAATTTATTTTAACGACATTATTAATTGTAATCTTATATAGTCAATTAGTGTTTAAAATAAACATAAATTATTTATAAGATGGGTTGCTGTTGATGAGTACAATTTTGTTTACTTAATGAAGTCCACATTCATGGATCCCATTTGATCTAATAAATTATGTTGTTGTTTATATCTTCTTAGTTACAAGGATTAGTAGAATAATTGAAGGGAATGTCGTTTTGATTCATGGGCATCTTAGGAGTAAGGTACTGTTTTGAAGACCCATGGTTAGTATGTCATATTATATATCGCACTTAGGGTATGTTAATTGGATTGGTCTATTTGAAGGAGTCATGCTTTTAAGAGTAAATGTTAATGTGGGATTGTTGTGTTACAGTGGTGTCTAGTGAAAGTTTATTCCAGAGGCCAGTAGGGGTAGTTGTGGGTTTGATCCTTGTATTATTACATTCTGGTTAAAGGATGAGCATGTTTTGGTTTTATGTGATGTTGACTTCTCTCTGCTTATGGTTTATATGAGTTTAACGACTGTGTAAGAGGGACAATGCCTTGCTCAGTATATCTAATCCTGTTGTTATGTCTTGAATCCATGTTGTTGAGCTCTTCTTGAAGGTTGTGGTTCCCTATTGTGTTGAGCTTGTTTTAAAATTCTATGTTGGTCTGTGTAAAGGATTGATTTTGGGAGCAAGAGGACATATGCCTTGCTTTGGATTACACTTTGTTATGGTTGAAATTTTGCGAGCAAGAGGACCCATGCCTTGCTCTAGATTACACCTTGTTATGGTTGAAATGTTGGAGCAAGAGGACCCATGCCTTGCTCTGGTGATTCATTATGTTGTGATTGGTTGCAAGATGGTTGATGCCTTGCATTGTTATGTATATTTGTTGTCATGATGATAGTTGTTATGTTTGATGGATAGGGTTTCCTAGGTGCAGATAGGGGAGTGGCTTCCAATGTGGGGTCGGTGCCCAAAGTGGCTTGTCAGGGTAACCCATTGGGAGTTGATAATCCAGTGATAACTTAATAATAAATTTAGAGGGTTGGGTAGTTTTCACACTAATCAAGATAATTGGATGCCTCACTCATGCCTGTAGTGCTCGTTCAGGCTAAGGATGAGATGAGAAGGCTGTGGTTGGCAAAATCAACTTCCTTGTCCTCATGAAAGGAATGTTGATTCTGCACGTCTCACCCTATGGGGCTGGCGTCTAGTGAGAGACTGTCAGGGTAACCATAGATGGGGGCCGGTGCCTAGCGAGAGACTATCAGGGTAACCCATGGATGGGGGTCGGCGTCTAGCTAGAGGTTGTCAGGGTAACCCATGTTAGGGCCATGCGATGACACTCTCCCTACTGCAGCCCAGCATTCCCTAGTTGTACTCCCCCCATTTGCTAAGTGTTGCCTCTGGAAGTGATGTTGAGTTGTTTGTGATATTGACTTGTGTTGTTGGAGTCATGTGTTGTCTTTGTTCTTATAGCCTTCTAACTACCTGACTGTCTGTTGTAGTGGGAACCTTATGTTAACTCCTAGCTTGGGGGGTGGACCTCAGGGTTCCACATGGTTGGGTGGAAGAGCTTTATCCATTGGTTTTTTCCCTTGCTGTTGTTCGTGAATGAGGAGGATATATCCTGTGTATCAGACATCAGATCTTGTACTTATTTATGAAGACAGTTATTATGCTCATGTACTAGCCTGTGTATCAGTTGATTCATAATGTATGTGTTCAGATGTAATTAGGATGGTGATAATGTAAACTACATAATGATGTACTCATATGTATAGACTTTTGAATATGTACATGTAATCTTGGTCAAGTTGATGATCTAACTGATGTCATGAAATGGAGATGTATATGTATAATCATTAGTGCAATAGCTTTAGAATGATCTATTGTTGTCAGTTAATAATGTATGTTAAATTATGTTGATTAATTTGTCAAGTAATGCAACCATGGAACCTTAGAAGACAAGTTGTTAGTTTAATGATGTGTATTGATTTGTTAAACATTACTTTGTTATCTTATACAAAAAAAAAAAAAAAATTCCGCATTGCATAGCATAGATGTGTTGTCCTCTAAGGTGTTCATTGCGGGGCGTTTCAAACTTGCATAAAACCATAATAAAACTAGCTAATAACTAGACTCATTAGTTTCCAAGTGCTTTTGAGAAAATTTTATTCATAAAGGAAACAGTGTGATGAAGTGACATTTTGGTTTACAGAGTAGTGTTCTGGTTTTTGCTCTGCATTTCCTCTATGTTGAAGATCTATCTTTTGCAATTTGGATATGTTGTTCAGAGATGTTCATAGATGTTATATTCCAAATTTGGTGCTTCGGTTCGTTGTGCAGAGGAAGTTGTGTTCACCAGTGTGTGGATAGTGTTTCTGAGTCTTGTAGAGGTGTCTAGGAGAAACTGTTTTGCTCCACATTTCTCCACAAATTTGTTTTTGTCCTTGCGGTTCTAGAAGTGTGCTTATAAGGTTCATATATTTCTTCTGTTGAAGTTGTTTGTGGTTTGGTGCTCCAGAAGTCAATTTCTAAAGATATAGTGCATGACAGAGATAGTTAAGTATAATGGACAAATAGGATAAGACTGTATGGCAGGTGAAAGTTGCTACGGAGGAATTTGCTAGATTTTAGGATGTTTTAGGATTCTCATGGAATATTCTACACTGTGTTGAAGCCTTGTATGTGGTTTGGAAGTCATCTTTGGGTTTGAGGAAGCGTGTTCTTAAAAGTTTATCGTGTTAACACAGGTTTGGCTGACCTTGAGTGTTTACACTAATTGCGGAGCTGATTCGGTGATTGTATTAGTGTGGAGTGGCATTCTTGGATGAATTTAGACCTGAGATAAGGTGTGTTGTGGTCCACCTTCATACCTTTCCACTGCGGGAATGTTTTAGGTCTAGCCTAATTTAAATTCGTGAAACTAAGGTGCTTTGCCAACCTTGCAAAATGCTTTCAAGGTTGATGATGGTATAAATAAGTGTCAAGGGATCATGATCGTGTGTGTGCATGATGGATGTGATGTGAGTAATAGTGTGGTTGAATATGTGGTGCAGTACAAGCCTTTATGTGTTAGATTACTAGATGTAGTGAGCAGAAGGTGTCTACTATTCTTCAGTGATGTTGCGGAGGTGATGTTGGTATTGTGGTAAATATTGGTTCTACATTTGAGCTTCATTGGAATTGTACTCCTTGCATATGTTAGATGCAACTATAACAGCTCAACTCTAGCAGTAAGCCACCTCTTCTATCTCTTTCTTTTTGGGTAGTGAGCCCTTTGGCAGTGAGCCTTTCTTTAGGGTAGTGAGCCTTTCTTCTGGGTAGTGAGCCTTTCTTCTAGGCAGTGAACCTTTCTTCTGGACAGTGAGCCTTTCTTTTGGACAGTGATCCCCTTTGGCAGTTAGCCTTTTGTAATTCGGTGTTTGATACTACTTTATATTGTGAGCTAATCTTCACTATGGTTTTTCCCTTCTTGGGGTTTCCACATAAATCTGGTGCTCTCTTGTGTTTGATATTGGTTTGATTTAGTTTCTATTTTTTTGTTTTTCATGCTTAATCATCATAATAGTCTAAGGGTTAATTGAATCTATGTGAATATAAATGTGTGTGAGGGTTTTGGAATTTTAAGCTACAATTGATTCACCCCCCTTCTTAGTTGTCTTGTGCATTCAACATTTGATTCATATTCATGTTTTTAGGTAGCCAAAATTGCTTCATAGTGGCATGCTCAATTACTAAACGTAATGCCATTGATCCATCTTTTCCTCTAGATCTTTGTCCCTCTACCCACTCATTCTTAAAGTAATTTTGTCCACCAAATCAATTTTCAACTCCTCTTTACGTAGTCCAATCAAATCAATTGTGAATACATGAGCTTTAGGGGTTTCCATGGATCCCACATTCTTAGGTTTTGGTCTTTGGCCATCCACATCCAAAAGCACAGAGATTTTAGATTTCCTATGTCTAAACATAAATATTCTATTTTTTGGCTGACATCATAGAGATTTTGAATCTCCTACAAATTGTGTCTAGAAATCGAATATTGTACAAAAAAACTAAAGATACCACAAATGGCACAATTCTTGAACACAATGAGGCGCTAAGAGGAGGGGTGAATCAACACATACTAAAATTTAACTAGATATAAACAAATAAAACTGAATAACATATAGAACAAAAGGGAAATCATGCAACACAAGAATCAACACATGACACCAGTATTTCTACGTGAAAAACCCTAAGACGGGGAAAAACCATGGTGAGTGTTAGCTCACAATATAATATGCTCACTACAAAAATTTACAACTTTGTTTTAGGGCTTCAACCCAAGGAAGCTACTACTTCTTGTTTTACAACTTTGATTTAGGGCTACTGCCCAAGGAAGCTACTACTCCCTAAGTACTCTGCTCACTGCAATGGATTTACAAAGATGGTAACTACATGGACTGTTGTAAGGCAAACATCTGATTTATGCTAAAAATACAGTCTTCTATTTCTTGCTCAACACATGTCCTCAAACTGATTCTGTACACTTCATATCTCTTATTCTACTCTTCTTATCTTTGCACACTTGTCTACCTCTCACAAATGAACTTGATCTTCTATAAATATACTCTGCAACACTTCAAAACTCTGATTAGGTCTGCATCACAATCAACACTGGATGAAACGTGTAGCTCTTCACAAGTTAGCACCCATATGTAATCTAATAGGAAAAACTTGTTGTGAACCTTATAAATTCATAAGGAAGATCCATGCAAGTCTCTCCATACATTCACAGATAAGGAAACTAATCAGGATCCTCTGCACATGTCAGATACTTAACCAGTCAGCTCAAACTACTCAACACTACTCACTATTCATCTTTATACAGCTGAGGAGAAACCAAAAACTCTATGTGGACAAAGAATTCAATCACACATGAACTCAACAACCTTCATACTCCTTACTGCTAAAGTATCAAATCAATCTATGTACTTGCAAGACATGAAACATGACTATCTGTAGAAAACGGAGCATCCTGGATCACATGTGATACTTCACATCTCAAAATATGATGTTGTGGTGAAATGCAAGACCTAAAACTTTTTGGGAATGAGCTTAAACATCATTATATGCTTCTTGTTAAATCCGCACACCCTCTAATGATTGATCTATACATGTTACATCCTCCGCAAAACTCAAACTTGTGTACTCAGGATCCAAAATAGACTGTATTGCCTCTATCACTTAAGTGTTGTCTTTGCGGACCACAAGACCACTTGATATTTTATCATGACATGATTTGTCCAAATATTAGCCCTTCCTCAGAATCACATGACAAAATAATCCTTTGCAGAGGAATGTGGAGCATTCCATTAACTCTCCATCATTGCTTTACCCTATCTAAGTGATGGTCGATACTTTGTCCTTTGTAACTTTTCATACAGATGATATGAGGACTTGAAAACTTGGATTTATCATTTCAATACCTTAGTAAAGTTGCCTTTAGAACCGCAAGATAAAATATTGCTTTGTAGAGAAATGCGGACCAACTCAAGATGACTTTGCCGTAGGATGTGCATTGTGAATGCCTTAGTCAGATTTTTTCTTATTACCTTTAAGTGCGGTACTCCCAACTGATGGGATATATATGTGTGGATATAGGGAACATGATAAAACATGAGTGTTTTGTTGGCAAGAGACACTATATGGATTCATGGTTGTTGTCATTGATGGCAACAAAGGTCATCCCACATATCCGCAAGTCATGATGTATCTCTACCGGAAGTCAGAATAAAGAATGTTGTGGTCCGGTGAACAAGAACAGAGCATGTGGCAAGGTCCGACAGATTGGTCCGGATCTCTCAGAGGAAGTGTCTTGGGGCAGTGCGGATTTGGGGAAGTCAAGAAGACTACCTTGAGTGGTATATTCCAAGGATTTAGCCTCCGGTGATGAACAAGGAAAAAGATATGAATAGTTGAGTACCGGATTCCTGAGAGACAGTGAAAACAGAGGAAGAACTGACTGACAGAGTATCAGACTACTTTCCGGATGTGTTACTATTGATGATAGAGGTTGTGAAGGCATGAATCATGTTTGGCCGACATAATTAATGATATCTACAAGTATATGCTTGATCCGCATTGCTTGGTGAGGAAGGATTCAGCCGACAGAACAAGAGTTTGTAAGAAACTAGACTGTTCCGGATGCCGACTAGAAAGGTGATGAAATCACTTGTGCGGATATATATAGAGGATGGATTTAGTTGTGAAGTGGGTGATGGTGTGAAGATATATGCGAAGAAGTCCAGAACAGAGCAGAAGTAGCAAAAAGGATCCGGTATGTGAAAGATAGCAGAATAAAGAACAGAGGAAAGATGAAGTGCAGCAGATCAGTGTACTGAGCCTAACCGGAACTGAACTCCAGCATATGCAGATGCTTCCAATCAGTTCAAGACTGTGATTCTTATCACTTTGTAGACAGTGTGTCTTCTTGTAGGCAGTGGGCCTCTTGTGAGCAGTGTGCTCGGGCAGTGAGCCCTAATTGGCAAGTGCCATTTTGTAATTTCCTATTCTTCTAACAGAGAATAATTTTGGGTTAATCACCCCGTGGTTTTCTCCCTTAACAGGGTTTCCACGTCAAAAATACTGTGTCATGTGTTTCTTATTTCATGATTAATGTTTTTGTGTTTGATTCAATGCTGCATCAATTAAAAAGAAAGTTCAATAAGGGAAATAATTAGGATAACTGATTCACCCCCCCTCTCAGTTATCAACATGTTTACCTCTGCATCATGCTCAAATACAAACTAATCATCTCCCCATACTTAGACAATTTTCTCTTCTCTCGGACTGGTTTGCCTTGACCATACTGACTCTTTCTCGGTACAAGTCTGTCTATACATTTCCATCCATTATGTTCAAATTAATATATACTATGTTGACATCAATGACAACACATATTGCCAACAATCTCCCCCTTTTTCATTGATGGCAACATATGTTTCTCTCTCTCTCCCTTTGACATCAAAGACAAAGGGATTGACATCCTTTACTTGTATCAATCCAAAACACTATATAGACTCCCCCTGACTGTGGGGTTTAGTTACAAATTTATTCCTTTGAAAACCAAAATGGTACTACCAATCTACTCAATACATCCGCAATCAAAAATTGTTTTATTTACTTTGCTCTAACAACTCACTTGGATGGTATGATGACCTTGTAGATTACCTTGAGTTATTGAACAATGGATGTCCAGTTGACACATTCTGAGGTTAGCATATGGTTCTAACATTCACACTGCATGCATATCTCTTCAGCTTCCTTTATGCTTCTTGGGGTCTTCATCTTTTGCTCTACCTTTTATGCTTCCCCTAACAGACCAAACATTGAGGCAAGTCTCAGATTTACTGCCTCTCTCAACTAACCAAATTGTTTCTTTATGTTTTATCTTTGATCATGTAGTTGACATAATTGTGCATGCAGAGTTTCCACCTGTACCCTAGTTGCACCATTCTTGTCCTTTGACAGCTCATAAGTTTCAGCCAACTTGGATAGTTGTGACTCAATAGAGTCCATCTGAACTTTGATGTTCTTTGTAGAATTTGGCCATTTTAGGCAAAATAGATATAATGTTGTGGCCTCATCAATGCAAGCTTTGAATTTCTTCAAGTGTTCATTAAGCTTGTCATGTGCATTAGCACATTTGTCAACCATCTTAGCCATTCTTTTGTCATTTATTCTTCTTGTTTCCTCTTGTTCTGCTTTTTACTCTATGTGGGAGGAGTGATCCTTAAAGAGTCCATTAACAACTTGAGCTTTTGCTCTTAAGGCAAAGGGGATTCAGTGGTTACCTTTGGTAACCCTTCTTGTATCAACTTCACATCATCCTCTATTGCAATGGATTTCTTTAGATTTTCTTGTAAAAACTCTTTTCTTGCTGAGGCATGTAGTATATCACCGAGCTGCAATTTGTGTAAAGGGGAGATGCTTGTCAAGTCAAACTATCCTTCATTGGTTGGAACCTGTAGCAATTGAGGAGTGACAACTAGTTGAAATTATATTTGTGAGTTTAGTAGGTCTATGAAAGAATCAGTTGACCCTTGATCAAACTCTTCTACTCCATCTTGGCTTTTCTCTAAGGTCTTTTCATTATCATCAGCAACCACATCTTTGGCAGGATCTTCATGTTGCTTTGTAGTCACTGGAATATTTTGTTTATCTTTCACCCTTGTCTGATCATCCACTTGTTTAGTGTTCTCCAAAACACGCTGTCCATTTTTCAAATTGTCCTGAGGAATAGAATTAGTATCTTGCATATTTTCATTGATCTTGTCCTTTTCAGTCTGTTCTTCTTTATCTAGAGAGGATGTAACAACATGATGAGGTGATTGTGGTGGTGAAACATGTGACTGTTCCACATCTTCTATTTCTCTTACTTCACCAAGTACTTTAAGAGTGATTTCTTCAGTTTCTCTTGTGATTTTTTCAATGTCTTCCTTTTTGTTCTGCATGAGAGTGTCTATTATGTATTTTGTTCTAAGATCTTGTGCTTGCCTTTGAACTAATTTCATTGGTGTTTGACCTTCAAAGCCTTAGGTCTTTCTAGAAGAGGAAGTGGGTTGCGGTATACTAGCAGTAGATTGAGAGGCAGATGTTAGAAATGAAGGTGCAAACCACACAATAGAAATCTAACTCAAACCTTATTTATGTCCTCTAAACAATGTAGAATCAATGGATATTGTAACAGAAATTAAAACCCACTGCACAGAAATAACATGCACTAAGAACTGAACACATAACACAATATGTAACATGGAGAAAACCCTTTCAAGTAAAAAATTCCACCAAGAAAAGAGGCTCCAAGTTGTATTATCTTCAAATATGAGATTACAATACATGCACTTCCTTTGTTTCTTCAGTCTTCAATCTAGTGCCTCTTGTTACTCTCAACTCTGATAAAAAAATGTAGTACAAATATCCTTACAAAAGGAGGTTGCCTTCTAGGGCAAGAAAGCTGACATAATATTGACCATCAGATCTGTGACCTAATGACGAACGGTCCAGATTTACAATGAAACCTCCTACAACCTCCCGTCATAGACGAATTAGTGTGGAGGACCAGATATAAACATGTAGCTGAAACAAGACTTCTAATGGTGAAACCTTTCATCCCTTATGAGTGATTTACAAATAATATTAGGAGTAATTAATTACATAGGATTTACAAGGTTGATGGCACCTTAATCCTAACAACAGATCTACCTAATCTTCTTGGTGTTGGTTGCTTAGAAGTGAGAGGCACAACATATTCTGTAGTGTTCTAAGCAGTGAAACCTCTAGGTGGGCTACCAACCTTTTTGAATAATTTTCCTTTTTTCTTCTCTACCTCTTCTTCAACCCTTTTCTTGCATATTTTGTCATGAATTTCTTCACAGGTTCCAAATCTTTCACCTTTAGGATCTTTAGGCTAACTTAGCAAGATCCCAACATAGGCCTTAACTTCCTCATCAGGTATTTCATATGGAAGCTTGGGAATCCATGAATTCCTCGGCTCAACTACTACCATATAACAACAATCTTTGTCCACAAGAAATGTTATGTCATCTTTGTATTTCCTGACCAAATCAAAGGAGATTCTATCCCTTTTATGCATTTCAATTTGGAAATTTTTTAAGAAACCCTAGAAAATAGTATTCCAACTTGGTGAGTCAAAGCTCCTTATGTATTCTTTTATTTGTGTTGCTACTGGCTTATCTTGTTGCCATATCTTTCCTTTATATCCCAGTAACTCATTCATGAAATAGAATTCCAGACAAATGATCAGTGAACCATACTTAAATTTGTATCTTGTCTCCTCTGTTCTTTTCAGATTCTCTAACAACTGATTCTTCATAAATTTACACAGATCAAAATCCTTACCCTCTTTGGCCATCTGATAGGCATTGTATATGGTTGTAGCATTTGCAGATCCCTCTTTGTTGGAGTAATACACTTTATATGCAATTCCCATTGCTGCATATCTCACACTGGGGTCAATAATATCATCAATTGTTAAAGCCCTCTTGTCAAATTTGGTGCCAATTAATTCAGTGACCTTTTCATTCTTGATTGATTTCAATTGTAGTATAGGTCTAGTGGAACATAGCCATGTTACAACCCTAATAGCTTCTTTTGTTATTTGATGAGGTTTGTCAAGGTATATGAATTAATCATGAATTCTCCTGAGGATATACCTAACCCAGTCATGCTCATTTTAGAAATCTGGAAAATCTTTCCAAACATCCAACCTTTTTGCTTCAATGTTGGCATACTCAGATTTGTAATGTATATCATCATCATCTAATAGTTTAGCCTTAGGGTTTCAAATTTTCTATAGTCAATTTCTTCCAATTATGCATGAATATATAACCTAAGATCCTCCATGTATACCACAAATGCAAGAACATTAGATAATGCTTCGCTATTATCAACTTCCATTGCCTTATAAGGATGTTTCTTGAATTTTGGTTGGGGTTCATCATCAATGTTGATCAATTGAGGAGTAAAAGATGCAACCATCATAAACAATCGTGATAACAGGAATTAGTATGAAGAATACCTTTGAGACTTGTTGTTAGGGTTTTGCCTTTTTGCTTTGTTGCTCAAATGCTCCAAGTATACCTTTTCTCTACTATGCTCTCAAGTGCTTGATCTCAAATGCCTTATGAATATGTGAAATGACTTATAAATCTCTTTGCATATGTTCAATTGTTCTACATTAAATGCACCAGTAGGGTTATGTGAGTATTTGGTTAAGCCTACCCTGTGACATAACAGTGATTCTTTGAATATTCTGTTATCTACCACAGAGTGATGAATTGCTTCAGAACTTTCTTCAATTGTATAAGTATGCTAAATCCTTTTAGCATCGTGAAGGGATTTGAAGAATCAGTAGCAACAACTCCCCCTAAATTATTTCTTTTGGTAGATGTTCTTATCACTGAAAACCCTAAGAACTTCCACAATCTGTCGCATTGAGAGATTTCTCTCCGGATTTTTAACCAATCTTCTTTAAATCATTATTTTAGCATACACATACCAAAGTTAGCCAAAATGCTGAGAAATTCAGCATCTTTCTTATTTAGGGGTTTGAAGAATTTTGCAGTTGTAACTCCATCTAAACCAGTACTTCAACTTTTAGTTACTAGAGGATCCATCTACACTAGGCAGAGGTCTGGAAACATCACATACTTCCTTCTTCTTCCATACTTTGTTCATTCCCATCCTTTGCTGAGAAATATCAACTTTCTTTTGGGAAACATGCCTCACATTCTTTCTAGAGTACCTTGTTTGATTGCACTCATGACAGGTGCACTTTGTTTGCTGAGCATTTCCATTTCCCCTTGCCTTTGATCTATAGTTAGCTACTTTGTGGCCAAACTTATTACAAGTATAATAGTATCCTCAAAAGGATTGAGCATTATCCCTGTTGTTCCTTGGCATTTTACTTCTGCACACATTAGCCTTATGTCCCATCTTATTGCAGACATAACACCTAACTGAATTTTGATTTGTCTTACTTCTACATTTAGCAGTTTTATGACCAACTTTATTGCAAGTGTAACATATTAGAGCATTTTAATTTATCTTGCTCCTGCAATCAACATATTTGTGTCCAACCTTATTGCAAGTAAAATAATTGCCATTGAAACTTTGAGAATACTTGATGTGGGTTGGTTGACTTGTAGGTTGAGGATTTTTTAAATTCTTCTTCACATTGTTCATTTGTCTTCAGACAGGAGTGAAATCATCTTCTTTTGTAACTCTATAGGCTTTCTTCTTAGGATCTTCATTGTAGGTCTCTTCCTTCTTAATTTCAGACTTTCCTCCTAAATGAAAGTTATCATATAAATTTGCCAAGGCACTGATCATAGGACTCTTTCCCTTTTCAAAACCAAGACTTGATTTTTCTTTTGCTTGCTTTTGAGAGTTAATTATTTCATCAAGAATTTTAGATCCTTCTTTTAGTTTTAGTCCTTTGTCAATTTTCTCTTTTGTCTTTTTCGGTGCTTTTCTTAGAGTGACAACTTCTTCCTCGAGTTTTGAACATTCAATTGATTTCTCAAAGAGCTTGGTGTGTAAGCAATCTTCAACCCTCTTTTCTTGTTCAACCATGACTTTCAAATTTGATATCATTCCTTCTGCTTCCTTGAGCTTTATGTCACTTCCTTTATCTCCTATTAGGGATTTTAGTTTTCCAATTTCTTCTTTTGATTCCTTGGCCTTTGTCTTCAACTTGTCAATTGTCTCTTTTGCTAATTCAAGCATGTCTTCATATTCTACATTCAGTCCTCTTACTTCATCTAGTTCATTAAGGATTGACTTGAGTTCTTCCTCAAGGTCTAATTCACTCCCATCAAGATCCCAACCTTCAGGTTCCATTTCTTCTAGATCTGGTTCTAGTATAAATACATCATTGTCCATAGCTTCAGATTCCATGTGTTCAAGTGTAGGATCTACCTCAGATGTTAGGTTTCTCAAAAGCACTTAGCTTTGATACTAATTGTTGAACACAATGAGGTGTTGAGAAGGGGGGTGAATCAACAAATAAAACTGAATAACATATAGAATAGAAGGGAAATCATGCAACACAAGAATCAACACATGCCACCAGTATTTTTACGTGAAAAACCCTAAGACAGGGAAAAACCACGGTGAGTGTTAGCTCTCAATATAATATGCTCACTGCAAAAAGTTACAACTTTGTTTTAGGGCTTCAACCCAAGGAAGATACTACTCCCTGTATTACAACTTTGATTTAGGGATACTACCCAATGAAGCTACTACCCCCTAAGTACTCTACTCACTACAATGGATTTACAAAGATGGTAACTACATGGACTGTTGTAAAGAAAACATTTGATTTATGCTAATAATGCAGTCTTCTATTTCTTGCTCAACACATGTCCTCAAACTAATTCTACACACTTCATATCTTTCATTCTATTATGCTTATCTTTGGACACTCTTCTACCTCTCACAAATGAACTTGATCTTCTATAAATATACTCCGCAACACTTTAAAACTCTAATTAGGTTAGTATCACGATCAACTTTGGATGAAACATGTAGCTCTTCACAAGTCGGCATCCATATGTAATCTGATAGGAAAAACTTGTTGCAAACCTTAGAAATTCATAAGGAAGATCAATGCACATCTCTCCATACATTCAAAGATAAGGAAACTAATCAGGATCCTCCGCATATGTCAGATACTTAACTAGTCAGCTCAAACTGCTCAACACTACTCACTATTCATCTTCATACAACTGGGGAGAAGCCAAAAAATCTATGTGGACCAAGAATTCAATCACACATGAACTCAACAACCTTCATACTCCTTACTGTTGAAGTATCAAATCAATTTGTGTATCTGCAAGACAGGAAACATGACTATCTGTAGAAAATGGAGCATCCCAGATCACATGTGATACTTCACATCTCAAAATATGATGTTGTGGTGAAATGCAAGAGCTCAAAATTTTTGGGAATGAGCTTAAACATCATTATATGCTTCTTGTTAGATCTGCACAACCTCTAATGACTGATCTTATATGTTTTATCTTCCGCAAATCTCAAACTTGTGTACTCAGGCTCCAAAACAGACTGTATTGCCTCTGTCACTTAAGTGTTGTCTTTACGGACCACAAGACCACTTGATATTTTATTAGGACATGATTTGTACATATCTTAGCCCTTCCTCAGAACCACATGATAAAATAATCCTTTGCAGAGGAATGTAGAGCATTCCATTAACTCTCCATCATTGCTTTACCCTATCTAAGTGATGGTCGATACTCTGTCCTTTGTAACTTTTCATGCAGATGATATGATGACTTGAAAACTTGGATTTATCATTTCAATACCTTAGTAAAGATGTCTTCAGAACCGCAAGATAAAAAATTGCTCTGCAGAGAAATGCGGACCAACTCAAGATGACTCTCCCTTAGGATGTGCATTGTGAATGCCTTAGTTAGATTTATGCTTCTTACCATTAAGTGCGGTACTCCCAAATGATGGGATGTATATGTGTGGATACAAGGAACATGAAAAAAGATGAGTGTTTACCTCTGCATCATGCTCAAATCCAAAACTAATCATCTCTCCATACTTAGATTGTTTTATCTTCTCCCGAACTGGTTTGCCTTGACCATACTGACTCATCTTCTATACAAGTCTATCTATACATTTCCATCTATTATGTTGACATCAATATATACTATGTTGACATCAATGACAACACATATTACCAACAGCAATTGCTTCCTCCTACGATCAACACAACAATGACACTGTTGTATGTACATACTCACAAAACAAGTAGAAGGCACAACCTGTAACTGGGTACAAATCTTCATGTGTTTCAAACAATTCTTGGATAATAGTGATACTTCTATTTAGTAGAATTCACATAGTGATTTCGCCACATATTCTTTGAAACTTTCATTACCAACATTTACATTGAAACCTTTGCTAAACTAAAATAGAGTAGATTGTTTGTTGCATACAACTACCATTAATAACTGACCAAATGATCTTTTACTTCTCTTATGTAGACTATTCCTCCAGCTAAATTCAACTATATTTTTTACCAAGAGAAAACAATAATTGTATGCTTTATTCACCTTTCATTTCCATGGAGGCATCCTTCAAGGCTTTGAACATGAGTATTGTAGCATTGGTAAAAAAAGAAATTAAAATATATATTTGAATGTATATATTTTTTAAAAATTGGATATGAAAATGAATAAAATGGAGTGAAAATGATAAAAAAAAATGAACAAGATGGAAAGAGAAAGGAAGTACAAATGGATGATGAATGCCATAGATTTGCGCATGGTATGCATTGTTTCACTCTCGAAAAAATGCAAGATTGGTGGATGGGCAAAACAATGGTTGTTGCACATGGTTTACATTGCATCACCATTGTGATCATCTCTTTGAAATAAGAACTATTGAATGGAGGGCAAACAGAGAGGTCTAGAAAACCTGCTTTGATACCAAATTAAAAATGAGACATGAAGTATATCCAAAGGCTCAAACATAGGAATTAATTAATCAACTTCAACATTGTACATTCCTTAATATGTGTTACATATTTATAAGATTTTTCCTATAACCAATTCTATAGCCATTCTCTTATCTAATAATTAATCTCTACAAATTAATTCTAGTGTGATTATTACATAATCACTTACATTATTTATTATTTATTCTCACACAAATACCTACATGTGAGAACTAATTCCTAACAATTCCATCCATGAACAACGACAATAAAGCTAGTCAACAAGCACACCATCTAAATCCCAAATTAGTCCTTAAAAAATATTTTCAAAATATTAGAGTAAACAAAGATGAGCTTGAATTCTATTCAAATGTTAAAAATGGCTTCTTCCAGCACAATAGATTCCACCACTCAATTTTTAAGTTTCAATGAAACCATATTTATACCACTGAATTGGCGTGTCTAATTTATCATAAGAAATTTGAAGAAACTAGATATTTCCAATGAGAATATTGTGAAATTTTATGACATGAAAGAACATAGTTAGTGAAAAGATGCAAACAACCTCCAAGGAAGGCTACTTCTAAAATGAAGTAAAGCTAAAGTGAGCAACTAGTAACAAGAGAAATAAAGAATCTGGCAAGGGAGAAGGTAGTCATCCAAATTGAAATTACTCAGTGGGCAAGAGTGGCATGAAAGATCCTGGCAAGAATGGAACCTGTGACCTTGCCAACAAATGTGAACACTAGAATTATGAGGTAAGAAAGGGAACAGTGGAACATACATGAATTGTTTCTTACCATGCTTTGTGTAGATCAAAAACAATCTTAGAGTGATTGTGATCAACATAGGAGGGTTCTAACAAGGGAAAGGCTTGCCATGGTACCCAAACTTGAGTTTTCTACTACCTGTTTGCCACACAAATAAAGAAATTGATGCCATGTCTTGAAGTCATTTATTAATTAGTTACAAATCAATGAAAGGAAAAACAATTAAGCATTATAAAGCATACCTGTGGTTGAAGAGCAACAAAGAACCAGATATTAGACAACCAAGAAACAAGTACATGTAGGGTCACAGTTATGAATAAAATAACTAATGAGAAGTCATAATTTTTGTTCATTGTAAGATTATAGAAAGCACCAGAAGGAAGCTCCAAGATACAGAGTCATAGAGAAATTTATTCATCACCCTTATTCCCTAGTTGAAGTCATGGAAGAAATGAGAAACATATAAACAACCATAGCCATGCAAGAGCTTAAGGTTGAAAAATATTTATAATAGAGCTTGGATACCTTTGAAAAATTGGACTATCACTATCTAGTAGTGGAATAAAATTGGCAATTGTCATTTTTCCCAAATGTCAAGCGATGGATAACTTTTCTTAGTTGATTGTAAGTCTTCATCTATAAAATATCTTGCCAATGTTGATTGTTTTGGTACTTAATATGTGATACCTTTGTAATATATGCATTAAATTCTTATTATAGGTGGCCATTGGATTTTTAACAGTGAATAGAGACTAATGAGTGTAAAATATTATTGATGGATCATCTTTAGTGACATGAAGAGGCAGAAAGCACGACACTAGTTTCTGGCGACTTGAAAATTATTTAACGGTAACTAGAATTTTTTTCAGACGTGAGACAAATTTTTAGGCTCAAAATCTCACATAAGAAGCCTAGCGGCTAATAAATAATTTTGAAGAATTAAAATGTTAATGGGTGATTAAACATTCTTTTATTTATTTTTAATTTGAATTATAAAAGAATATTTTAAAATATATTAATAAATTTAAAATAAAAGAATTAAGAGTTGAGATTGTTTATAAATAAAAAATATTATGAAGAGAAATAAGATAAAGAGAAATTGTTTGTTGGATGAAGAGTATCATGAGGAGGGATATCATTGCTAACATTATTGGAGATGGAATCTTTTCTCTATGTTCTGCCTCTACATTAGTTGAGATGGGATTGCAGGTGATAGCATCCTATCAATTACGTTATTGTCTATTATTTTGAATTGATGTTTGTTTATTACATTGATGTCTCTTTGTCATGTTAGTGTCTTGCACAACCATGATGGTGTCTAGTCCTTGTGCAAGTGTCATGTACGACCATTGTAGAGTCATTTGCATCTTTTGACAACAACCCTTGCAAATTCTTATGGTAGGTTACCAACAACATGCCCAAACTTGCATAGCGAGCTCAAGGCCCACTTTTTCAAAATTCTTTGATTTTGAGATTTTTTGTTTTTTTGGGATGTTTTTATCATTTTATCAACTGAGTTCTTTGTGGTTTATCTTCGATTGTGTTCTAACATGTTTCTTGGTTTTTGTAGGTGAATTTAGAGTTTTTTTGTTTGATTCTCTTGGATAAAATCTTTCTTGGTTTGTTCATGAGGTTTTCTGAGTTTTCTTTGCCTTGTTTTCTTCCATTGGATTTGAACTTTGTTTCAAAAGCTAGTTTATAGAGTTTCTCATTAATTCTTTAATTTAAGTCTTCATTTTTGGATTCCATGGTGTTATAGGCCTTAGTTGTTAATATTTCACATCTGAATGAGTTTTGCACCTAGGATTGACCATATTTCCCAAGATTATCTCTAATAATGTTTCAAACCCGAGCTGTCATATGTATCTAGGATACATCTATTTTTACATCTGAAGTTTCCCTATATATAACTTGCCTTGTTCCTTTTAGAACTAATGTGGTTTATATGCCTTCATATACTACATTTCACATTCAAGTTTTTATTGTAGCATGCCTTGGTTATTTTGACAATTCTTCCCTCTAATAGGACTTTGGACTTGAAATGGATTTAACTTGGATTTAATGTTTTTTGTGTTCAAGATCTCATGGTATTACCTTGGATCTCTTTTTTGTTGAGACCTAACCTAGATTTTAATTCACTTTACTTTTATTTCACATCTGGGAGAGCCTCACACCTCAAAGTCCTAAAAACTTAAACTTTTGTCTCTGAGATCCTTTCAGATTTGATGTCAATGTAAACCACAATTTTGAAATCATTTTGCATCTTAATTTTCTTTGTTGTTTCTTACAAACTGTTAATAGTGCAAGATATTATCGCCGTTAAGGGTATGGTTCGGTGGTCAAGTCACTTAATTGTAGTGGCGGCCACCAGAGTTCAAACCCCCGTTGGTCCAAAGAGCTCGCAGGCCTTGTGCCTTTGCTGGGCTAACGTGCTCGCAAGATTTGTTCCTTCATTGGGTTTTTGTGCTCACAAGATTTGGGCCTTTGTTGGGCCAACGTGCTCGTGGGTTTGAACCTCTAGTGTTGATGCAAGCATTCATACCAATGCAGGTGTTCATGCCTAGGGATGAGGTCCCTGTGTTGTGGCCTCATCGGTTCATTACTTCGATCAAAAGCACTTACCGATAAAAAAATAGTGGAAGATATTGTCGTGTCATATACCTGGATAGTCCATGATTCTAACTTGTGGCATCTTTGAGCCTTAATCATTTAAGTCATGTTGTATTCAAGTCAAACATGGACCCCATGTTGATATCCTTCCCCAAGTTTATATTCTTTTCACATATAGATTCCCTAGGAGAACCTAGTGACTTGTTTTCAACTTTTTACCTTTAAGGAATATCAGGAACTGAAATGGGATTTAACTAGATTCTGAGGCATTTTATATTTGAGGTTCCCTTAGACCTCTTTATGTCATTTTATTTTCTTGTGGGCTCTAATGAACTTTTAAACCCGAAAGGGGGTTTTAATCTAGCATAAATCTATTTTTGTATTCAGTTTTCTATTAGGCATTCTTCCAACCATTTGAAACAACACCTCCCCAAGATCTTGTGGTGTGTTACCTACGTTCCTTAAGATTTTGCCATGTCTATCATGATGTTTCTCATCTATTCTATTGACCTTTTAAGCCTGGGTAACACAAGATCTTTACACTTGAACTATCAGAATGAATCACCTTCAAGATTGTGCCATGTAGCCTGGTTGAAAAAGGAATTTGTTTAAACTAGATTTCACAACATTTCACATTTGGTTTCATTTCAGAGCAATTTTCTAGATATTTACATGTTTTCTCTTTTGAGATCATCCCAGACCTGAAAACTTTATACCACATGATTAATCTAGGGTTCACATTTGATTTAGGTTTGTACAAGAAAAACCCACCAAGAAGCAATTTGAGATGTAATAATCTTAGCCTTACAAGATCTTTATACATGACATTGAACTATTGGAGAATGTTATGTACCTTGACACAATCGTTGGCACATGCCCTTCCCAACTGAAGCTTTAGAACTTGGATTTAGTAAAGGTAAAACCCAGACATGAAATTAGTTTAAACTAAATTTCATAATATTTCATATCTAAATTCATTTTGAAGCACCTTAGACCATTTTTAGATGTTTTTTGCTATGATATCTCCTAGGATCTAATATATTATTAAATAAGAATTAACCAGACTACACATCTAGAATTTCATGGTTGATTATGTTTGCTTCTCTAATAAACTCTAGATTAGATCAAAGGGTGGTATTGTAAACCCAAGTAAAATAAAATCTAATTTTAATTCTATATTGCATTTGAATTTCATTAGAGGTGAAAGTTGTCTTAAAAGTGCCATTTTACTTTGATCAAATCTTGCTAATCATTTACAAATATTGAGACTAATACAAGCTCCTTTGGAGCAACCACACTAGAAACCACTTATGGAAGACCAAGAGTCACACAACTTAGAAATCCACTTATTTAAAAACCACCTCAACACTAGAAGCCAACAATGGAAGTCCAAGAGTCACAACTTAGAAAACCCATTATTAGATGTTTCTTTGGGATTTGAACTTGGGTCTCCACAATAAGAACTCAATACTTTAACCAATTAATATCAACCCCTTAGACCAGATTTGATTTTTTATTTATTTTTTCATCTGATATTTTGATCAGTAACAAGATGAAATCTTATAATACGTATCTCTAGTGTAAGGGTTTGGAAATTTAGATAGAAGTTGGAAGAATAAAGTAGCATTGTAATCCTACGATTTTAATATAGTATCTCCATTCTTTTTCTCCAACCTGGGTTATGTTCATATGTGAATGGTTTTCTCAAAAGTTTATAAAAATATCTCTTAGTAAGCACCTACATAATTGAATTTGAAGTAAAATATGGATTGTGTGAATTTCATGTAAGCTACAACTTATACATTTCTATGGTGGTCACTGTCTTAGTGATGTGTTAGAATTATATTATAAGCTACGACCTATGCATTCAAATGGTGTTCATTGTCTTATCGTGTTGTGAATGAAATCTTTGGAGATCACATTGTCCTTGCACCAAGTTGTGTTAGAACGAAATGTGACTTGGATGGTTTGGAGGCTTGCTCGGATTACTTGAAAACCAAATATCTTTATTTTGATCAATTGGCAAATCTGTTTTCTCCCTACCTTGCTTATCTTTTGTTCCTTTTTAAATTAATTAGAATCTTCTTGCAATTAACTTTGTTAATAAGTGAACACAAAATCATTGAAGCATGTTTTAACAAACAATTGTGTGTTCCTAGTAGGCCTAGATACAACCAATATCCTCTTGTGGGGTAGTCAGTTAATGATTCTCGTAATCAAATATGACCTCTAATAAGGAATCTTGAGCCTAAGGGAGTAAAATCACTTTCAAGTGAACATTAACTTGCTCCCCAATATTAGTGTGTTAGACGACAAGTCAATAGTCATGGGGCTAGAAGGAGGGCCACCTAAAATTGGTAGATAGTTGATTTATTTTTTAACAGTTTCAATAGTTTTGATGTTTGTAAAATCTAAAAATTAAAGTTTCTTGTGGCATTTTGGTGTCGGTTTCTTGGTTGACTTCCAAGTAGTTTTCTTGTCATGGTTGTGTCTTGGTTGAGGAGAATCATTATTAACATTCTCGAGGTTGTTCATGATATTCTTGAGAATGTTGATAAGTTCCTTTAAAGATACACTCCTAATGGTAGGAGAACTGCATAGGAACACATTTTGATATTCAAAAATACCCTTGGTCTGTTGGGAGTTATTGATGAAGGTGTATCCTTTTAGTTGTTCTTGTCCACCTTAGAGGATGACTCCTTTTCTTAGTTTGTAAAGACCACTCCATTAAACTAGATCAAAATAATATTATTCAAACAAAATAAAGTCAAAAGGGAACAAATTAAAATTTATTCCAAATACAATATATTATGAAACAAATCTCTCTTATCTCAATATACATTAAATAAAATAATGTTACAAAAGCTACTTGACTTTAGCTTAGAGTACAAATAGGATTATGTCCTTTACAACATTATACAACTATAAGTTGCACCATACAATATCACCATTAAACCTAGTGGAGAGAAAGCATCATCGAGGCGATTAACCGCTCAACCACAAGGCTTACGCCTCCCTAGTCTTACTCCAAAATAGGAGCAACCCGACCCTTTGCGAGGGGTCTAGCAAACTGAAGTCAAAATGCGTGTGCAATATGATATCTCTAACATTTAACAATAGAAAAACAATTACAAATGAACATATATCATGATATGACAGAGAGTAATTAAATCAAATCAGTGCAAATAGTTAATTTGATTTACAAAAGCTTTGGCCAAAACATCTTTTACATCGTTGACGACAGATAGGCTAGAGGAACACAGACCTACCCTTCTCCGTTACCCCATATTCGGCACTCGTCCATGCTCTTTCTCTAACTCTACTTATACAGAAATAATAGAAGTAGAGAAAACTCAAAAGAGTTGCAAACAAAGCATACAACATTCAAATGCATTCATAACACCCATTGATGAAATGATCATTCACAGTCAAGAAAAATGCATAATATAATTATTTTGAGTTCAAGTTCCAAATAGACATGTTCACTAAAATTACAAGAAGTTGATGATCTATCTTCTTAGACATTTCTACATAATAATGGCATCGACATTCATAGATATAGAATCACATTTTTCCTTCATACTCGAGAAAAGGAAAAGATTAAGTTTATTCAACTCACATAAGTTTTTCACTAGGTCCATAAGTTTCACTTTCATCACAAGGCTTTACAAGCATATTGCCAACAATTAGTTCTACTATTCAATTTAACACATTACCCATACATAAGTTTATTACAAACTCTAAAATCAATGTAAGCATATCACCTATTGTACTACTTCCCTTACACATTTGACTTGATATGCCCACCAAGAGATTTCATAAGATCTATAATGCCATCATTCCTAAAAGCTTTTCATTAACTTTGAAGGTTTTCCAATAGAAAATGGAGTCCTTACCTTCTAGAAACATAAAGCATCCTCTAATTCTTAACCTAGATTATTCAAATTTTCAACTCTACTAGATTAGAGAAGTTTATGATCAAACTCCCTAAAATGGCCTTTAATTCTCAAGGGATAAAAGAGACTTAATTATTTACAATATAAACATGCCAATCGATTGCTAATCTTACTCTTAACTTATTAAAGCATAATCCATTTGTTCGCAACAAGCCTCTGATACTAAGATCCATACTTTAGATGTATGGTCAAATCTTGAAAGAAACACTCAATCAGGGTTACAAGATTTCTAATACATTTGTATAGTAGTATAATTCAATTCCAACTATGATAATTTTGGAACTTACTAACCCAAACATATTTATCCAAGATCTTTAAATGTAATGCAATATTTCTACTTTTAAATCTGGATTCAATCTTATATAGAAGACTAAACTTTTCTCAATAACATCTTGAAACTATAGCAAATGTGATTGAAAGGAAATGGGGCCAAATTCCATTTAAACCTCACGTCACCTGCGCACTTCAAAAATAGATGTTTGAAAGAACATAAGTCAAATAACATTTTTAGAATCCAAAACAAAAGTAGTGACACTATAAATACTCCTAAGCCTATATTCTTAAGTGATCTAGAGGCACCAATACATCCATAACAGAGAAATATAGAATAGAATAGAATAGCTTTTAATGTCCGTGAGGCTAAAAATAGTCTATGAGACAAATGGTAGCTACAGCGCCTTGGAGAATATGCATACACAATGTGAAATTACGGACAAAGCGTATGAACAATTTGACAAAATCCTGAATAAAATGAACTTTCATAGACTGCAATGATTGCATAATAATCACATGACAGATTTGTAGAAAGGGCTTGGGAAACTTTTGAGCAAGTACTAATCAACAGGTGTAAAAACAAATTTCACATCCTTTTTCCAAGCGCACAACAGTTTGGCAAAAATGCCTCAAAAAGATGACACAAAGCTTGAAGGTCTGCACAAAATGTATACGTTGAAAAGGCTTTAAAACTTTCAAGCAAAAGCAATTGGTATGCGTAAAACTGGACACAACAACCTTTGCCAGCATGCTTTGGCCTATGCGAAAATGGGTGCTTTAGAACAACAAAAAGGAAAGCGAAATCATAGACAAAGCACTTAAACTGTTTGTAGAGTGCCTCAAAGGAAAGACAACTCATGCAAAAATGATGTTAGCAGGTTATACACCAAATGGAATTGCTAAAAAGACTTTCAACGCATAGATTTGGTAGGTATAAAGCTAAATTCCATGAACCTAGCCCAGCACAACCAAAAATAAGTCATTTATTCTTTTCCCAGATTGTGAGGGTTGTGGGAAAAAGGTAAGCAAAATGTGGAAGCACAGACAATGCACAAGAACTGTATGACAAAATGCCTCAAAGAGATGTGGTCTCAAGGAATGATACAATTGCAGGTCAAGCGCAAAATCGGTTTAAGAAAAGTATTTAGATATTTGTAGACATGATATTTCCACAGTCCATGATGAGAGATTTTAGTGTTTTTGAAAAAAATTGTGTTGCTTTTTTTGTCTCAACGTTTCGGATCACACGATTTGCATTCTCTTCCTTTCCTACTGATAATGGATCACGCAATGTGATCCGAAACATTGAGACAAAAAAAATAACACAATTTTTTCCAGAAGCACTAAAATCTATTTAGATATTTTTAAGCATGATTCTACTGCAGGTTTCAGGGTTAGAACAGTGATAAACGCTTATGCTAAACACAGAGCATATGTCAGTGATGTGGCATTGCCAAAGAAAATAATTTCTGGATGGAGACTAAAAAAATGCTCCCAATGAGACTTTGCACTACAAATTGATAGAGCTTCCATGTCCATAGATTTGCCAATTTTTCTTTTCTCCAATCCTGTTTTAAATCTCTCCCAAACTTTCTATAAATAGTTTATAGGCTTCCAAAAAAAAAATTATCCCGAGCAGCGCTTAAATTTGACACTTGTATAACTGTATTTAGGTATTTTTGTTGTAAAATACAATCCAAATTTTAAAAAGACTGTATCATATGAAAGGAGAGATTTTGGACAAACTGTCAAAATTTATATAAGATTAGGACGATAAATATATTTAATTTTTATATGATTTATTTATATTAAGGCATGTCATAGTATTTGAAGGGCATTGTTGAATAGATATAACTGTCATAAAAAAATTGCTTGACAAGCAAGGTCGACTGTCAAATTTAAGCCCTGATAAAAAGGGAAAAAGCTATAAATTTCTATAACTCCACTAACTCAGAAATCATCTAATTTTAGATTCCACAAACTTAGAAAGACTCCTAGCAGAGCCTAATTTTGACGGTTGACGCTGTCAAGCAATTTTTTTTTATGACCGTTATCCATTCAAAGGTGCCCTTAAAATACTATGTCATATATATATATATATATATATATCACAATTCTATATAAATTTTTGACTCTCTATCCAAAATCTCTCCTTTCCTATGATAATTTTTTTAAAAAAATTTGATTGTATTTTACGACAAAAATACTTAAACACGGCCATACGACCATCAAATTTAGGCCCCGACTCCTAGATTCTCTCAAATAAATTAATTGCCTTTATGAAACTGTCACTTCATCCTTGTGGCTTATGTTAGAAACCACTTATTAAACGTGGAACATAAAAGAATCTTTTCAAAAGATATAAATTGAAAATGCATATATTTCTAATTTTGCAATTTGCACAAATAAATTTATTTGCCTTTAATATTTACTTAAGTCTATCATTCAAAATATTTATGCAAAGACACATTTATGCAAAATTAACTAAGTGGTGTGTGCATAGATTTCCTTCAACACAATTCGCCTGCAGTCGGCTAGACACCCCCTCCCCAATGATACTCTCTCTCCTTAGAGAGAGTGTCGTTCTTGCCATTTTCACATCAAGTCGATTAATCAATCCCAATAATATTTAATAATATTATTTAAAATTCAAATTAAATATTAGGAAAAATAAGGGTTGTGACATAGTTACACCATTTGGCATGCAATTTCATACATTCCTAGGTAGAGCTTGAAAGCCCCTTTGTGACCCAATCTTGAGAAACTATTGACCCAAGGGAGACTTTCTTGTAATTTACAAATAAAGAGTGATCCCCATGAGTCTATCCAACCCTTTAAATCTCATATTTCAAAGGGTGCTCAATCAATTTATGCTCCTTTTATGTTAATCAATTTAGCCCTCTTAGATTCGTATAACCAATGGCATTTTGTTTCAATGGTTTCTTGTAGTAGTTAACCAAGAAAGATGAATTTGAACTAGGAAATATCTTTCAATTTCCATAATAAACAATACTAGTAAAAAATATAATGGTTATAAGCTATTTGTATTCTCTTTGTTGGTTAATGAATTATATTTTCACAACACTTGATGTTTAACCAAGTAAAAAGTTTAAATTTCTTCCTAGGTTCTCTCATTAATAACTATTTCTTTACATGCAAGGATCTATAACAAACTAATTTGGAGACGTTAAGGGGGTATGAGACCAATTCAAGAAGCTTCCAAGTGCTTCCAAAGGAAGTTGCAAATGACCATAGAGTGGAAATTTTGAAGAATCTAAAGATCATCCAGGTGTACTAGGAGGAACTCTTAGATGGTCATATTATTTTGACATGATTCATAGCTATCACTCTAGGGATACACCAGGTCTTCTCATCTTGTTGAGGCTAATTGTAGTCTATTGAAAATCTATTGTAAACTAATTTGCGCTATTTGCAAGCTCTTTTGACACTTGGTGTCTATTGTGGGTTATTTTCATCTAGCTTTTTGATCTGTAACAACTATAATATTATATATAATTGGATGTGTCTCTATTGTAAGGGTTGGGAAATATAAATAGAGGTTGGAAAAATCAAATAACATTGTAATATTATCATTTTAATATAGCATCTTTATTCTTGTTTTTCAACTTGAGTTTTTTTCATCTATATATAGCTTTCTCTATATGTTATATAAGTGTCTATAAGTAAGCACCTAGATAATTAAATTTGAAGTAAAGTCTAGAGTGTATGAATATCCTATAAGTTGTGAACTATGCATTTGTATGGTGGTCAATATCTTACTAAGGTGTTAGAATTACTTTATAAGTTGCATCTTACATATTCAAATAGTAGTCGCTACCTTATTGTGTTTTGAATGAAACCTTTGGAGATCATGTTGTCCTTGCACCAAGTTGTGTTAAAAGTAATCATGGAGTAGGTGGTTTGAAAGGTCACTTGGATTTCTTGGAAACCAAAATCTCTATTTCAAATCAACAAGCTTATCTCTTTTCTCCATACCTTGCTTACCTTTTGTTCTTTCTTTTAACCATGAGTTAGATTATAATTAGAGTAGGCTTAGATTAGATGCCTATTTTGAATTTTTTTTAATCTTGCAATATCATTTGGATTAGTTAATAGGAAAACACATAACCATTGAAGCACATTTTAACAAACAACTTTGTATTCCCAATAGGCCCAGATATAACCAATATCCTCTTATTAGGCAGTTAGATAAATGATTAAAATAACCAAACAAGACCATTAAGAAGGAACCCCAAGCCCCAAGGGAGCAAAATCCCTTTCAACTGAGCATTAATCTAGTCCCACCATTGGTGTATGAGGAGACATGTCACACCCCAAATTTTGACTATGTTTTACTTTTTACTTGCACGTAATTAATAGTTGATTATGCATAAATTAATGATTTGACGTTATGTGAAAATGTTAGGATAAATCAATGATATCATGAGTTTATGTTTATATGATTAGAATTTAGACATGTGATTATATGATGTCATGATTAGTTATTCATGAAGTTTAAATGAATTGACTAACGATGCACTAATCCCAGTTTGGTGAATGCAAGTTGTAACCAAGAAACAAGTTTCTACCCTCCGAGAAAGAGAGGGAGAGCATCATCAAAGAGGAGAATAGACGTATGGATAAGAACAGATTGGTTGCCATCTAAGTCTTGTGCTTTCACAGTTTAGTGAACTTTCGTCGAGTTTGGTAAGTTGTGTTTGACCAATTGGTCTAAGCTTGATTTCGACTCGACAAATCGCCGATTGTCATTTAGATCCATTAAACTTAGGTTTTGTTAAAAACTAAGTCAAGATAGTGTTTGACCGTCAACAAGGAATGGTCGATAGACATTAATTCTTGTGTGATATGAATACAGATTGTATTCAAGAGAAAATATTTATTAGTGGTTAAACTATTTCATTATCAGTAATTTCTGGTTGGAATTCCATTTTGTTAACTTGTTTATTTTGGCGTTCAGCGATTTTGAGAGGGGGAGAATACCTCAACCCCATTCTTGTATCCTGTCAAGTGTTAGAAACAATGTAAGTATACGTTGTAAGCACCAATATTATGTTGTTATATATATTTATTTAAATATGAATTATTAGTTTTAACCTATTGATTTGTTAACGATGAGCTTCTTAAGGAAGGTGACCAATATAATTGCAAATTAAATGCAACTTCTTGTTAAGTTAAGGATGCTCGACTCCTTTACCCCATGATGTCTTGGAGAGAATGGAGGAGCTTTTAATAGTTTGGGGAATGGTCTTAAATGATCATTCACTCCACCATCAAACTGCTTGCATCATGGAGAGTGATAATAGGCTTGATTTCAGAAAGGGATCCCCGTAGGTTAGGAGGGATTGTAGCGGAGAGTAAGCCTCTTAAAGATTGTGGTTTGGAGTTAGACGGGGGCATTGGATTTGGTCTAGGAGAGTACGCCATTCAAATTGGAAAAAGAGGCAAGAGATCTTGGAGAGCACATGAAGCTTCGTGGAAAACCATCAACATTTGAAAGTAAGGATACCTATCATTAGCTTATAGTTTGAGTATTCAAACTACATTATTTTTCATATTGTATGAACATATAGAGTTGTCATAAAATTGTACACAGATGCATATGATTATAGAGTACGAAATTTGGAAAGAGAGATAGTTTATATCTTTGTTTAAACAATATAAAACTGTAGAGAATAAACTCGTAGATGTTATATTTTACTTGAAAAGAATATTGTAAAAGATAACGTTTCTCTTGCCATCGTCTGTATCATCGAACCCTTGCTTTTTACTCTAGAATGACCAGAGAAACACCTATGTTTTTGCGTATGCTTTAAGTTAAAGGAGACTACCTTAGCCACTGTAAGACCATTGTAGGCTATAGTAATGCTATCATGGTTACAAAGAGTTTGTTTTACACCTCATTGAAGCCATTGAAATTAACTATCCTGCACCTATATAAAGGCTATTAGTTTGTCATTCTATTGTGTTATTATGCATACGTCCCCGAGCCTCTTAATGGCCAATAAACACTTGGCTTTGTATATAAAATATTTACTGAAGCTTGTTTTGTAGCCAATAGAGGCTGAGAGCCTTGAAGAAATTGGGCTCTGTTCGTGGTTGATATATCTTGTTATAATTTGCATGAAGCTGATAGCTTTATGTATATTCCTGCCTATAGAGGCTAATAGGAATACAACCTTTCTTGTTAAATCTATAGAGGAACTATATACTTATATGTAAAAATATATTGCAAAGCCAACTTATTTCCATTATGGTATCTATTGCATGAGGTAGATAATAGTGGAAACATGCACTATGTCGCCTTTAAATGGACGAAAGCTCTGTACCAAGATTATAGACATTAGTTTAAAGATTAAAACTACTCTGTGTTTTCTTTAGTGCCTAAAGAAGGTTGATATGTTTATATTTATGAATTCTTTATTTACAACAAAAAGTTCTATATGACTCTACATGCCGAAAGAAGGTCGATAACCCTGTGTTGAACTGTGAATGCCTTTAAAGGTTGAGAGTTTAATAAGTTTTGATTCTAGTTTTGGTTGAGAATGGCCTAAGGATTATTTTGTACAAATCCTATCTTGGCCAAAATTTGGCCACAAGATTTAAACTCTGATCTAGGAATGACAATAAGATGACCATGGACTATAATTAGTTATCTTATCTTAGCTAAAGTATAAGCTGGTTGACTTGTAAATTGATGCATAAATTAGATGAAACATAGTGAAAGGAACACGAGTGCACATGTTCTATGATAACCTTATTTTTGGGCAGATAGCTTGTGGGCTTACCATCGGAAGATTTTCTAGATGGACAACAAGTTTACAGCCATAAACTTATGAATATCAATACTTTGATCTTAAAACTAGAACTATATGAATGGCTGAGATAAACAATCAATTAGACAATTCTTTATTTGTGTTAAGCTACATGAACATAGAAATAACACTAATTATGTTGTCATGATAGTGGAACAATACGAAGTCCCATGTGAGTAGAGTGACAGGAAGTCATAGACCCTAGTAATTGCAAGTATGCAAAGAGGGAGTCTCAAAAAGGTAAAACTCATGTAAACTCATATATTGCATTTATCCTATATTAAGGATTAATTCTAAGTCAAATTGACTAGGATTTGAATTTAGTCAAGACAATGTATGTCTAGAGATACGAGTCAGGTAAGTCAAACTGTAGGATGTGGTAGTTTCCAAGTTGAGTTAGAGGTGTGTGAACACATGACTACGTTTATTGCAAATGTCTATTTATATAGAAACTTTGGCCAAAGTGATGCATTTGTCTCTACATGCATTAGTCGGTTCACCATGTCTAGATTGTGTAACCTGTCAGGATAATCATACTTAGCTAGAAGATTGTCTAGAGTTGTATGGTTGATTAAGTTATGTAGGACACAACACTAGAACTTAGATGGCAACCAATAGGTTCCTTATGTCTATACTCTTCATGAATGGTAGGGTGACTTCTAGGAAGGAAGGTGAGTGGGGGATCGTCGATCTATGATTGGAGGTAAAGCACTTGGATGATGCTCTCCCTCTATAGCAAAAGACTCGCTAAGACTTGTGAGACATATATCAGATACCAGATTCCAGATGTAGTATACTTATGACTTATGATTTCCAAACTTATGCAAAATTATTCAAGTTGCCAGGTGTAAATTATTTGTAATTGTAAAGTGATATGATTTCACTATGATTTTATCTTTGAATATATTGTAATTTCAAGGTTGAAAATTATTCAGAAAAGATATGCATTTAATTTTATGAGACTATGCGAATGATAAATGATTAATTTTTTTCATTCATGTTCATTTCTTTCTTAGTAAATTTTGTGAGTAATTCCAAGTAGTATGAGATGGTATGTTACAAGAAACATCAATAGTCTTGGTGCTAAGAGGGCCATTTTGTGTGGTTGGTTACCACAACATGCATAATCTTTAGTAGCCATCTTGGGGCCCCCTTTTTTGTGCTTCAAAATTCTCAGGTTCTAAGAATTTTTTCTTGGGATGATTTTCATGCTCCTCCAAAGGCCCTTCAATGATGTTCGTTAGATCAGCAACACTTCCTTCCCCACAATACTCCATAACTGTCTAGAGATACACCTCACCTTGATAACTTCCAAGGTATCGCACTACATTTGGACAATTGCATTGTTGTAGCATTTCAATTTCTCCATGTATCTCCTTATAAACCTCTTCCCCTTCACATAATGAAATCACTTTGATGGCAACCAATTCTAAAGTTTTGAGATCTTTAGCTTTATAGACAATTCTATAAGGCACTTTGCCTTCTATTCTTGAATTATCATTGGTATTAGCAAGAATTGTTGTACATGTTCCTAATTGCATATAGTACAGGTGTATCTCTAACTAAGTTCCAAGATCAAGGTGAACGGGGTATGAGTTGATCAAAACTATTTCACAAAGTTTAATTACTTGGTGTTGTTGTTTAAGATGGATCCATTTCAGTTCCCTCACAATTTTTGTATTCATCGATAGGGGCATTGTAATCATAACATGTAGCAAAAAAAGGACCTCTTGTTGTGTGACCCAAGCTAGTTCTTCCATGATACATATAATAATTATACATCTCTTTCTTTGTGGTAAATCTTTGCACCTCTTTCTTGAAAGGGTTATTATCTGTTCGAAACTCAATTCCTTGAATGAAGTGCAACCAGATAGGAAATCCCCCATAATTCCACTCATTGTCCCAAATAATACTTCCCCTCAAGGATGCCAACAAAAAATTATCTTTAATTATGAAGGGCAATCCAATGACTATTTATATGGGAATAAATTCATAAATACCAGCACCTACCCTATTGCTTATGGCAACTTGATCATTGTAGGGAAAGGAAAGTGTTATCACCCAATTGCAAATGATTCACTTCCCTCATTCTTCTGGTGATTCTATTTAAAATTTGATTGCAGATTTTGTGGAGAGTCGTCAAATAGAGGAACCTTGGTAATTGTATTTCTCCTATCTTTAACTCTCTTTGATTCCAAATCCTTCACTCTTAGACTTCCTATTAAAGAAAACATTAAAATCATCTGATGATTGTGTGTTTGAGTGAAAAGTCATTGGGTCTCTTTTTAAAGACCCCGGTCCATCCATAGAGTTGCTAAATTTAGAGTCCTTTTTAGCATAAAGTTTCTTGTCTTTAGTGACAATGTATTGTCTTTCTTCTCTTCTAACATATGCAGATTTCTTTGTACTATGCACAATATCATCATCAATTATTTCATCTGAAGGCCACTGATAACTCTCTAGCCTTCTAATACTTTTCATTGGAAATTCATATTCATTATCAATCTTTCTTGTTTCTTTCTGTTGATTGCTATGCCAAGTTGCACTATTATGAGAGTTTGCATTCTCAGAATGACTTTCAACATAATACCTCCCAGATAAATCATTACCATGCAAAGTTTGATTTTCAGGTTGTGCATACTCATTATAACTAGGCCTACTAGATGTTTGTGAATTATTTAATTCCATCATCTCCTCATTACTTGAGCTTGAGATAAAGGAAATAGATCCAATTCTTCTTGAATATTTCTTTTCAAGTATATTATGTTTTGAAAGTTTAGTAGTAGCTTTTGCAATCCTTCTCACCCTTTCTATAGAATAAGCAATCATTTGAGCAACAGATGCAACATCTTTGAATTTTATGTTCCACTCTTTGTTGTTAGAAACTTCAATCTCATTTGACACACTAGATGAATCGACATATGCATTAGATTGATCAATCCTATAGGATGTTGATTGCTGAGATGAATCATACTCATCACCAGGAGTATTTCTTGGGTTCAATGTGTTTCTTTTACTAAAGGAAAGAGAATCAAAACACTTATTTTCTAAAGGTTCTTGATGCAATTCTGTAGCTTTCATATTATTTTCACGCATCGGAGCTTGAGTAGGTTTTTTCTCAATATTGCCTCTAGAAACAGATGAGTCTGTTATGTTTCTTTTCAAACTTTGTGAATCTTCAATACATGGCATACCTAAAGTTTTAGAGATTTTGGAAGTATTATTCATTGAGAATTCCAAATAATTATACCTTTTATAGAGTGAGAAGTTCTTGAACTATTTAGTATTTTTCTTGTAAAAACCTAAAAATCAAGTTTGTACTTCTTACCAAAAATAGACTAGTAAGATTCCTTCTTATACTCTATAAAGATTTTGGTAGCCCCAACAAACTTATTTTGACCATTAAGCAAATCATCAAGGGGATTCAAAAGATCTTTCTTAGATTTAGATGGATCCTATTTGATTTGGTGTTCCTTAGCTATAACACAACCAGCACTACCAAGATCCCAAACCATCATGCATGAGCAATCTTGGATAGGGAAGTTCTCTCTGTCATTTTCTATAAAGTGTACCCTTCATATTTTCATCACCATTAGCATGCTTCCCATGATCTGATAATAATTTTGAAATGGCATGGTATGAACTTGGTGCAATAAATGTTTTTGCTACTATCCTCCTTATTTCTTTAGTTGTACTCAAAATGGGAATCAAAGTTTCTACCTACTATTGTTCATTTGGAAATTCTAAGAGAATTGCAGCAACATCGTCATTCTAAAAATGAAGACCATCAATGGAATAAGAATCAACTAAAGCATCCTTCAAAAATTCATGCCCCCCAACCTAACTAACTTGTAAATCATTCTCACATAGCAATGGTTCCATCTTTTCAATGCTTGAAATCTTGATAGGTGTTTCTTCAACACCATTAGAAATTATTGGAACATTTTTTTCAATTGTAAAAACTTCACATTCAAAATGCAACGCTAATTTTTATTTTCATTAAGACAAACATTTTGTTGGCATGTAAACTTGTTAGAAGTCACTAAAATACCTTTTTTCAGTTAAAAACTCCTTACCTTTGACTTGCATGGTGGAGTTATTTTTCTCGTTTGTAGCTTGTACCTCTAGTTCTGATTCTTCTTATTTTTGCTTTAACTCTCTTATGTAGTCACACAGACCTCTTTTGTTTGAACACCTCTTTCCAAGAACCTCCAAGTATTTGTTGAAAGGTAGTGCAACTTTGAAAGCTTCACACTTCCCTTGATACTCAACCATTTTATCAATCTCCTCTTTTCTAGTTTTAGTTGGAACTGGCTTTTGCATGCTACTTTGCAATTACAATTTTTGCTCTAGTAGCTTGATTATATTATCTTGGTCTCTCTTCATTTCATCTAGGTTTATCCATATTTGTATTATTGTATCTTGAATAAGATTTGCATTTTTCCATTTGTTAGAAATCTCAAGAATGCTCCCCTGATTCTCAACAGTAATCATTAATAATTGAGAAAACTGATTTCCCCTTCACATCAACAATTTTATTTACCTTACAAGTTGGCAAGATTAAAACTCAAATACAACTATAATGTCTCTAACAAAATATTTTCAAATAATATTGATCCAAAATATCTCAACATATATTGAACAAATATTGAAATTCATGTACCAAGTTTGCTAAAAAAATAATCAACACAAATATGCAAATTTTGCATAAACAAGAATGACTTCCCAAATATGGTGGAGCTGATTTGTATTGATAAATATGGAGAAATAAGCTTAAATACAATAGATATAACAGAAATACAAAAGATATACAAATCTACAAACAAACTCTGTACGTTGGAGCTCCCTTCTACACACTTCTGCAAAATTGAAACAACTGCAATCCTTTCAACACAAATACAACTTCTAGGTGAAATTGCCTTCAAAAAGGGTTTTTGTCCTCCAATCTCCAAGAATCTAATGGATTTCCGCCTTAGCTTGATGAATGAACAAGAGTATTCAAATAATTTTGACAGAGTTTTGGTAAGATAAAAAGAGATGATCATAGGAAGAACATTGCATCCAATAAATAGATGTTGAGGGCTCAAAATACTATGCCTCTCTCCGCCAACAAATTTTATTTAATATTATTTTCAATATTTTCCCTCCAAAGATGCCAAATAAAGATTTTTCATAATCCTCCATTTGATTCATGGCTAAATTTAATTGATGACTCCCACTTACTGTTGGCAAGAGACACTGTGTGGCTTCATGAGTGTTGTCATTGATGGCAACAAAGTCTATCCCACACATCCATAGCACATAGTATGCCTATATTGGAAGTCAGATTGAAGAGTGTTTTGGTCCGATGAACAAGAACAAAGCATGCAGCAAGGTCCGACAATCAGGTCCGAATCTCTCAGATGGTGTAACTCAGCAAGTTACGAACTTGGAAAAGTCAAGAGGAGTACCATGATTGCTACATTCTAGAGATTGAGCCTCCGGTGATGAAAGAGTGATAAGCTATGAGCATCTAAGTGTTGGGTTCCTGACAGGTAGAGTAGACTAAGGAAGAACTGATCGGCAGAGCATCAGACTTTAATCTGGATGAGAAATTGATGGTGGTCAACCTATTTGAGAGATCATACATGGTTGGCCGACATGACTGATGACTTCTATGTCTATGTCTTTGATACGCATCACATATTAAGCATGGATTCAACAGACAAATTAATGTTTTGCAAATATCTTAAGTATTTCGATTGTCGACTAGAAAGATGTTGAAGTCCTTGATGCGGATATATATACCAGATGGATTTTGGTATGAAGTTGTGTGTGTTGATATAGTGTGCGAGAAAAGGCAGAGATAAGTGTGGAAGTAGCAATACAAGTCTGGTATGTGACAGAACAACAACACTAGAACAGAGGAAGAATGAAGTGCATTAGATCAGTATAATGAGCCTAACCGGAACTGAACCTCAGCATATGTGGATGCCTCTCATCAGTTCAAACACCTGGTTACCTTCTATAAACTTTGTAGATAGTGAGTCTCTTGTAGGCAGTGTGCATCTTGTGAGCAGTGCGCTCGAGTAGTGAGCCCTAATTGGCAAGTGCCATTTTGTACTTCTTATTCTTTTAACAAAGAATACAATTTTGGGTTAGTCACCCCATGGTTTTTCCCTTAACAGGGTTTTCCACGTCAAAATCCTTATGTTATGTGTATTGATTTCTTTTCTGCTCTCTTGATTATATATGCTTATGTGTTTTGATGTTGCTCAAATTATAAAAGGAAAAATAAAGTAAAGTTATAAGAGATAACTGATTCACCCCCCTCTCAGTTATCTACATTGTTTCCAACAATTGGTATCAGAGCTAAGTTCCTCCAAACAGAGCTTAACAGCTTGAGGAAGATCTGGGAATCTCAATGGATATGTATGGTATGAAGGAACAACTTCAGTCTTCCCTAGATGATCTTGAGCAATCTCACTCTGAAGTCAATAACTTGAGAGAAAGACTTAAACAAGCTGATGATTTCATAAATGAGCTAAAAGAAAAACTGAGTATCTCTATGAAAAAGAGAAAGGAACTACTTCAACAATTAGCAAGTCAAAGTGAAGCCAATGATACTAATGAAGATCTGAATGAGAAAAACAAGCTATGTGAGAAGCTATCAAAAGAGCTCATTATGGTAAGACATGAAATGGAATCAGGGGTTATGAGATTCACCCAAGAAATTGAAGAGAAAAGAAAAATTGAAGATAATCTAAAACAATCTCTCAAAGAAAAGTCAGAGGACTGCCACAAAATGGATAGAATAATCAGGCATCTAGAATCTGATCTTGAAGAAGCTAGAGATAATGAAGAACAACTTGAGAATCAGATAGACACTCTCAAACAAGATCTTCAAACAGCAAATGAATACAAAGAGAAATTCAAGATAAGCTCTGCTCAACTTGAAGTTCCTCTTGAAAGCTAAAAGAGGGTAGATAACAAGCGTGGCTTGGGATATGAGAAAGGTGAAAGCTCCAGATCTGGTCAGAAGAACTTTGGATCAGGAAATCCAAGGAACAGGCCTAGAAGACCTCTGGTAAGGCAACCAAATGCCCAAAGATATCCATCCTTCAATGGATACTGCTACAGCTGCAACAACTTTGGTCATAAAGCAACTCAGTGCAGAAGAAGAATGAATCAGACTAATTCATCCTTCTCCGAACAGTGTTTCAACTGCAAAAAGTATGGTCACAAATCTCATGAATGCAGAAATATGCAAATAAATAATTCATTCAATGGTAGATGCTTTGCATGCAATAGAATGAGACATATGGCTAATCAATGCAAATCAAGAGGATATCAGTCAAATATGCAAAGAAATGTTGTTTGCTACAATTGCAATAGATCCGATCATATTACTACAATTGCAATAGATCCGGTCATATTGCCAAATTCTGTAGAAGTAAGAATCAGGATAAAAAGGGTCTGGTGCATCATAATCAAAATCAAGATAAAGGAAAAGGCAAAGTGAATGAGGATGAAGTTCAAAGGGAGATGAAAAAGATTTGGGTGAAGAAGAGTACAGAAAATGTTGGGGATGGATCCGCACCAGAATCTGGTGCTGATATTCCTTCCAGAAACTAAAGAGATGAGCTCTGGCTCAGGGGGAGTCACAAGGGAAAATAAATTCCCCCAACCAGTCAATTGGTGCCTAAATTTGGCACATGGAGTGTTGCAGATTAAAGGGTTCTCATAGAAACATCTAAATAACCCTCGGTAAAAATATGAAAGATCCGCAAGGAGTTTTGAAGAGTTCAATCATCCAAGATTGATCCGGTTTGACAATCGTCCGGTAAAAGCAGGATTTTCACAGTTAGATCCGGTATGATTCAAAATTGGAATATCTTGATCTGTGGATAAATGGCATGATTGGAGGAAAAGAGATACATTGTCAATTATCACTAAAAATAATTCTAAGTGCATCTCAGTGATTCAGAAAGATCTCTCTCAAAACAAGGCAACCAGAATAACTTAAGTTGTGCATTTATTGCAATAGGAAATTAGGGTTTGCGCAAAGATAAAAAGGTTCTTTTATTCATCATTTGCACATTTGCATTCAAGAAGAAGAAAGGAAGAGCTCTGCATCAAGATTGTTACAACCTTCTCAAAGATCAACTGCAGAATTTGATTCAACCAGCGATCTTTCCCGGCTCATATTGTGAACCCTAGAAGCGTAAAAAGGTATTTTTATTTCTGAATATCTCTCTCTGAATCTTTTACAAAGATGGCTACTCCAATGGTTGTTAAGATCACTGATAGGCCACACCCAAAGTTCAAGAAACATCCCTACAAGTCCCTAGAAGTTGATCCCTTAGGTGCCTTTTCTAGCATTCTGCATGGGGTTCTGCACGTGGAAGATGTTAGGGTATACATCCATGCCAATATTGAGGAATTTGGAGAATCAAAGTTGATGGATATCTACCATAAACAACTAATAGATGAAACTTTTGAACTCAAACCTCAATACAAGGCCATCCGGGATAAGCATTTTGGGCATTGCATCCACTTTCCCTGTTTCGCAGAAGATGAATGGGTCCGATATGTTCTTAGTAGAATATATGACAACTTCATGTGGTTGTTGAAGCCTTTCAAGATAACAAAAGATACAATTAGGGCAGTAACTGGATTACACTCATCTAGTGGGTTACCTACACTCAAATCTATCAAGAACCAGATAGTAAGTGAGGTACCGGATCTAAGTTTGACAAAAGAGCCATGACAATAAAAGATATCACAGACCCGGATATCAAATTTGCCTCTATGATTATTGGTTATAAAATCTATCATTCCAGTAGAGAGAATTCTATGTCTGGAACTGCAATTTATACAGCATATCAGATGCTAAGGGAAAATGTTGATTATGACCTATGTGATCTTCTTCTAAACCAACTATTAGAAAACTTGCAGAAGATCAAGAAGGATAAGAAGAACTCATTCAAGTATGGTGGCCTAATACTATGTCTTTTCTTTTACTATAGGAATGAGCTACCCAGATCAAGTGGTTGGGTATGGAAAAATGACAGACCGGTTGCCATACAAATCAGAGATTATATGTATGGGCTTGGTGATGCCAAGGCTCAAAGTACAACACTCTGGGGATACTTCAAAAACTTCCAAAGTTTTATGCAGGCCAGAGAAAGAATCCCTCAAACAATAGTTGAAAAATACAAGGATACAGTATGCTTCATGGTAGACACTGATCAATGTCTAATGGAGCATGTTGAGCCCAGAACAGTTTGGATTATGCCAATGGGATATGAGGTAGATGAGAAAATCTTGAAGCTGCATGTCCAACACTTGCTGAGTCAGCCTAAGGACCCTGAGGCAGAAAGGTTTGGAACCTTTCAAGAATTAAGTGTGAAAATACATGTTGAATTGAGACAACCAAAGATGAAACAAAAGGTGAGAAGGGTAGTAGAGGAAGTTGCCAAAAGATATGGCATATCAAAGGAGGCAGTTGATGCAAATAGAGAGAAAATAGAAAGAGCTGAGAAAGAGAAACAAGAAGCAGAAAAGGAAAGTGTTCCAGTACAAGCCTCCTCCTGGACTAGATCATCCAAGAGCTCTGCACCTACAACCTCTAAGAGCCCAAAAGCCTCAAAACCAGAAGCCAAGACATCCAGAAAGGGAGAGAAGAGAACGAAGACAAAGGCCACAAGGTCATACATAAGCCAAAAGGATGATGAAGAAACAGAGTCTGATGAGGAAGTTAAGAAAATGAGGAAGAAGAAGAAAACATCAGGGGAATCCTCTGTCGGTACAAACAAAGAAGAAGAGACAGAAGAATTTGTTGAAAGGCCTACTCTCTCTATTGATGATATCATCAAGGCAGTCACAGTGGATGGGAACCTGCAACCAGTCATTGAATTTTATGATGAGTATAGTGATACTGACAAGAAGATCTTGGAAGATGCTACAATCAGGTACCTAAACATTTATAATAAAGCATTCATTGAAATCATCTCTCTAATTCCCAAAAGTCTAGAGAAGGTACTTGAACTGAGAAAGGAGAATGCCAAGGCAAAGGACCTAGAGATCTGAGCACATATTGCTATTCATCTCTATCCTTCCATTACTCCAAAACAAATGAACATGATCTTTAAGGACTACAAGGATGAGTTCCGGAGCAAAGCAAGAATGAACAAACTTATGCTTGGAGAGACTGATCAAGTAGCAAGAGAAACAGAAGACATCCTCTGAAATGCATTTAAAAGATTCAATCTTCCTATTATAAAGGACATAGATGAAGAACCTTCCACCATGGATGTCAAAGGATTAAGTGTATCAAAAGAAGAATCTACTGAGAAAAATGTAGAAAAATCAAAAGAGATAGATGAGGAGAAGTCTAAGGACTTGGATTCCTTTGTCCCGGAAGATGAAGTGCATGAAGAAGTCAACATCTCTCCTCTGGATCCTACTACAGACATTCTAGACTCAGGAGCTAAAGGAGAAGGAAGAAAAGAAGAACAAGTGAGTCAAGAAGAAGAGGTAAAGGGAAGAGAAGAAGAGAAAACAGAGAAGATCTCTGATGACAGCTTAGAGATTCCAAAAGAAAAGACTCGGTCTCTGGCAAGAGACACTATAAAGGCAGTGAAGAAATTCTTGAACAAAGAGATGATGGAGTTAGATGAACCGGAACTCTTTCATGGACCACTCAATTTTGATTCTCTCTCCGGTCCAAACCATGAAGATAGCATCCTTTGCCCAAGCTAAAGCAAAAGAAAAGCTTCTGAAGTCTCACATGGAAGATTGTGAGCTAATAGAGATTGCCTCAAGAATGCTGGAGAAGATCGTGCCGTCCTTCCAAAAGGATCCTTTGGCCTCTCCATCCAATAACCTTAAATATCTGATAAACTCTGTCAACACTCATTTTGATTCCTTAGAGAAATCAGTAGAAGAAAAGGTCCGGAAAGAATTTTTGGGAAAGAGATTCTCTAAAGTACAGGGACTCATAGCTAATGATAGGAGAACCCTGGATATTGGGATAAAGAGCCTAGAAAATGCTCTTAAAGATGGGGGAGAATGTACAAATTTTGTCTATCTTGGTCCACAGTGATAGAAGACATTGCAAAGAAGGTGGAAGAACAAGAGGGTAAACTGTCAAGTTTATCTCAGAATTTTGATCCTCTCACCTCATCCATAATAATCAAGAGTGCCAAGCTATTGCCACTATAAATGAAATAAAGAGGCTTGAAAAGGAGAAGAAGAATAGAATAAGCAGGATGAGTGAACTAAGAGGGATAATTATCCCTAAGTTAGAGGCAATGCATGAGGCCTTAACTGATGCTTAGACCACAGCCCGGACCAGGGATCCAACAGACTTAAGAAGGGTAGAAGCTTTTGTATTTTTGTTGAGTGGTCACATCTCAATTTTGGACAGAATGAAGCAAAGTTGGGCAACAGAATTTGTCCAGTTGAGGACCACTTTTGCGGATATACTTAAGTATATGTAAGTATAACATGTATATATACTTATGCGGCTATGTATAGGTTGATTTTTGCAAATTTTGGTGTGCGGATTCCACCCTTTGCCATTGATGTCAAAGGGAGAGTGAGGAATAGTGAAAATTTTGGAATCCAGCTAAGGGGGAGCTCCAGTAAAAGTGTACATAAGACAGAGCATTAGCCAAGGGGGAGTTTACTACAACACTTAGTCATTTTTCACTAAGTGTTGCCATCAATGCCAAAGGGGGAGATTGTTGGCAAGAGACACTGTGTGGCTTCATGAGTGTTGCCATTGATGGCAACAAAGTCTATCCCACACATCCACAGCACATAGTATGCCTATACCGAAAGTCAGATTGAAGAGTGTTTTGGTCTGGTGAACAAGAACAGAGCATGTAGCAAGGTCCGACAATCAGGTCTGGATCTCTCAGATGGTGTAACTCAGCAAGTTGTGAACTTGAAAAAGTCGAGAGGAGTACCATGACTACTACATTCTAGAGATTGAGCCTCCGGTGATGAAAGAGTGATAAGATATGAGCATCTAAGTGTTGGGTTCCTGACAGGCAGAGTAGACTGAGGAAGAACTGACTGACAGAGCATCACACTTTAATCCGGATGAGAAATTGATGGTGGTCAAGCTATTTGAGAGATCATACATGGTTGGCCGACATGACTGATGACTTCTATGTCTATGTCTTTGATACGCATCACATATTAAGCATGGATTCAGCTGACAAATCAGTGTTTTGTAAATATCTTTAAGTATTCTGATTGCCGACTAGAAAGATGTTGAAATCCTTGATGTAGATATATATACCAAATGGATTTTGGTATGAAGTTGTGTGTGTTGATATAGTGTGCGAGGAAAGGCAAAGATAAGTGTGGAAGCAGCAGTACAAGTCTGGTATGTGACAGAACAACAGCACTAGAATAGAGGAAGAATGAAGTGCATTAGATCAGTATATTGAGCCTAACCGGAACTGAACCTCAGCATATGTGGATGCCTCTCATCAGTTCAAACACCTGGCTACCTTCTATAAACTTTGTAGATAGTGAGTCTCTTGTAGGTATGTGCCTCTTGTGAGCAGTGTGCTCGGGCAGTGAGCCCTAATTGGCAAGTGTCATTTTTGTACTTCTTATTCTTTTAACAAAAAATACAATTTTGGGTTAGTCACCCCGTGGATTTTCCCTTAACAGGGTTTTCCACGTCAAAATCCTTGTGTTATGTGTATTGATTTCTTTTCTACTCTCTTGATTATATATGCTTATGTGTTTTGATGCTGCTCAAATTATAAAAGGAAAAATAAAGTAAAGTTATAATAGATAACTGATTCACCCCCCCTCTCAGTTATCTACATTGTTTCCAACACTTACATCATCCATAAAAGCTATCATAGAATCTATCATTAAATTGCCATAGAATATATCATAATTAGGTGGCCACAAGATCTTTAAAGTTACAAAATGGGGTGATCCCACAATAATGTGTTCCACTTTTTGACCAAAGTGGGACATTGAAATCAACATTTTAAACCAAATTTTTACTTTCTGACAGGTCTATAACAACTAAATCATTAAGAATTTGAAGATGATGTGAACTAGGGATTTTTGAGATTTGATATGTAGATTCTAAATATATATTTTTTAATTTTAAAAAATAATTTGTGAATTTTTTAGGTAACTTTTAATAACTTATTTTTTTATAGTTAACACTATTTTTAAAAATTGGCGTTTATACCATATAGCATAACTTTTTTTACAGAAAGGATAAAATTATAAATTTTTGAATATAGATTCTTCACACCAATATCTAGTGTGCACATATTTTTTCGTAAGTTTTTGTTGCATATTTTATTTTTTATTAATCTTTGAAGTGAGATTAATTATAATTTAGACATATGTTTATACCATTTTACCATAACTTTTTCTGTATATATCCAAATTAACTTTTTTTGTTGAAACAAGGACATCAATACCTAGTGCATAGATATTTTATAGATTTTTTTTTCTATTTTACTATTTTTCCACATGTGTGAAATGAAGACCTTGATGTTCAATGAAAAACCTATGTTCACTAGAAAATAGAAAATAAATATAATAATCAAATTAAATATATTTGTGCTAGTGTTTGAAATCGCACCTTTCAATGTGATATAAAATGCAACAGATGTGCGGTAAAATCGCTCTTCAAATTAGAAGGGGAAGTCTCTTGAAAACTGAAACTAACTTAAAACTACACAATATGTACTTGTAATTTATAGACTTTACAGTGTTTTTAGAGGTGTTTCATATTCATTCTGAATAAAACTTAAATATGCAATCCTTTTGGGTTCGCAGCTTGCAAAACACAGAGATACACTTTCAATCACGAGGCAAGGATTTTATGTTTTTGGCTAGAATTAAAAGCTACTGCTAGATGCTTGTGCTATTCAACTAAATTCAAAGGCTGAGTAGAGCAAGTGCACATGGATTGGATTGATTGAACATATATGAACATATGCTATGATTAAATGGCATATAAGATGATACAAAGTCACAACTTATATCTTCAGTTTCACCTATGACACAAAGTTCACAGATTCATTGAAGAAGTGACTTACTTTCAGCACAGATGATGACACATTTATTAGAAAAATAAGCATAACAAATATCATTAAATGAATAATATAATCACAATTACGTGTTGATAACTGAGAGGGGGGATGAATCAGTTATCTTAATTATTTCAGCTTTCTAAGTTTTCTTAATAATTAGTGCAACATCAATTCAAACAAGCAAACATAATCATGAAATGGAAATACACATGACACAATATTTTTGACGTGGAAACCCTATTAAGGGAGAAAACCACGGGGTGATTAACCCAAGATTGTATTCTCTGTTAGAAGAATAGGATTACAAAATGGCACTTGCCAATTAGGGCTCACTGCCCGAGCACACTGCTCACAAGAGGCACACTGCCTACAAGAGACACACTGTCTACAATTTATAAAGATTCTGATACAATACTTGAACTGATAAGGAGCATCAACATATGCTAGAGTTCAGTTTTGGTTAGGCTCTATATACTGATCTGCTGCACTTCATCTTTCCTCTTCTTTTGTGTTGCTCTCCTTTTACATATTGGACCTTCCTTTCTGCTTTTATTCGGCTCTACTGCTTTTATTCGCACATCACCAAAAACCACGACACCTCTTACAGCTAAATACATCTTGTATATATATGCGCACAAGTGATTTCATCACCTTTCTAGTCAGCAACCGGAATAGTCAATATTTTCCACAAACTCTGATCTGTCGGTTGAATCCTTGCTTACCGTGATGCGGATCAAGGATATACTTGTAGAATTAATCAATCATGTCAGCCAATCATAACTTATGCCTTAATAACCTTTACCATCATCAGTAACACATCTGGAATAATGTCTGATGTTCTGCCAGTCAGTTCTTCCTCTGTCCACACTACTAATCAGAAACCTGATACTCAAGTATTCATATCTTTTTCTTCATCTATCACCGGAGGTTGAATCCTTGGAATCTATCACTCAAGGTAGTCCTCTTGACTTTCCCAAATCCGCACTTCACCAAGATACTTCCTCTAAGAGATCCGGACCTGTCTGTCGGACCTTACTGACTGCTCTGTTCTTGCTTACCAGACCTCAACACTTCTTCAATCTGACTTCTGGTGAGGACCTATCATGTCTTGTGGATGTGTGGGATAACCTTTGTTGCCATCAATGACAACAATCATTAATCCATATAGTGTCTCTTGCCAACATTATGTTGAACACCAAGTGACTAGCAACTCCAACATACTGAAGGCATGAGAATTGTCATTTTTATTGATGTTCATTCACTGATATAATTAATTTCTCTAAATCCGATCTGTTCTAAAATTAATAAATATTGAATATTAAATAATGAATCCTACTCTCATAATGAATTATCTCCCCTCATCTATGTGCAACAACACTTATTTATACTACTTACAAAGATTGCATGAAAATAAATAAAATAATTAACTATACTCATATCCTAGTTGACTACATTATTTGCATGGTATGCAAACATTATTTCAAATTTATTTGCTCCACTGAAATTGAATTACAAACATGCAACTGCTAGCTCAACTAACAATTAAAACATGCAATTTTCAGTTGAACCGAAGACCAATTTTATTGCAAACTTGACTTTGTGCTCACATCCTCTACATGATGATTGAACTGAACACTAGTTGACGCTAAAAATAGTGAATGTTAAAAATAGTACAAGAGGTAGACTAAAAATAGCAAATTTTGAATTTGTTCTCCTTTTTAAAATTTATGACAAACTATTTTTAGCACGGATTAAAAATAGACTTCCCAGGAAAGGTGGCTCTGACTGATTCAGAAATTTCTAGTGAATCTTTCAACGAATTCTGACAAACTTTTTAACAAACGCTAAAAATTCATTTTGGTAAAGAATCTTGGTGACTCAAACTTGTAGAGATGCCTATTAGAATTTTGAAGATGTCGTGAATGTTTGTACCCTTTGATTTGAATCTACCTACGTATTAGATTATTTTCGGCCTTTCTTTGGTTGTGTGATTTGTTGGCTCACGATTGTCGTTAAACCAAAAGGTCGACCTGTCAATTTCTGATACAAGCACCAGAGTTAATGAATCCACAAAAGGTGGTTAGTCCACGTTACGAATCCCACGAGGAGTGCATTTGCCACCAAACTCCCACCCAGCATTACCAAGGGGGATTTAAACCTGTGACCTTTCTCTTTGATACCAATTGTTGGCCCATGATTGTCGTTAAACCAAAGGTCAACCTGTCAATTTTTGATACAAGCACCAGAGTTAATGAATCCACAAGAGGCAGTTAGTCCATATCATGAATCCCATGGGGAACGCTGACCATTTGCCAACATGATTGGGAGATTGGCATTTTATTTTTCTCTGGTTGCTTCCCTCTAAAATTCACATGTTTAATTATTCTTATATGGGCAAGTGGATTTATTTCATACTGTACTCTATGCTTTTGAAGTCCTTGAATAGGCACATGGAATTGAGTCTTGGCATGGTGAGCATAAGTGCATTCTTTTTCTTATTATTTTTCTTTTTATGATCTTTTCTTAGGCACTTGATTTTGTTGGAAAAAGGGAGAGAGAACAAGGTAAAGTTGCAGCTAAGTAGTTTTAAAATGTTTTCAAATCTGAAATTAATAGCATGTGTAAATCTAAAAATTACTTTCAATTTAGATGTTAGAGTATTTCTCCAATTTAATCAATGTAGTAGAAGAAAACAGCTTGCAAGAAGAAGACAAGTATTTACGTGGAGAAACCCCTAAGGGAAAAAAACTCCACACCAAAGGTGTTTATACTTGTATTAAATATCTCGTGAAAGATTACATTCAATACTGAAATCCTTTGATTCCTTGATGCACTTCAAAAGCTTCTTATTTTTTTCTTTTAAGTCTTTTACAAAAAACTTCTTGTTTTTTTCTTCTAAGTCTTTTTCACAATTCAACTCTCTGGAAAATGTATGGGGCTTTTTAATTAATTACAAAAGCTTCTTAATTGGAAAGCTTGAAACTCAAATTACAATAAATTGTAATTGATAACATAGGAACAAATCCTCATGCAAAAACCAAGCGCTCCAAATAGAGAAGACTAAAGTCAAACAAAGTCAAGCCTTCTATTAACTGCATGTCCTTGATGTGGATGCCCAAGTTTGCTCAAGTAAATTTAGCCAACATCAAATACATTTCCAAATAAAAGCAACAATAGAAAGTCCTCAAATTTGGTGTCCAGGTTTGCCCAATCTCTTTTTGTTAACTAAAGTGATCAATACACACCAATCTCATGCAAACAACATGCAAGATTGATGTCCCCAAAGTTATTCTAAATTACCTTGTTCTATGCATGCAAGTGGCATGCAAACACCGAATTCAACATGCAACAGATACCCATTATCTGAAACACTGAGATGTACCATCCTACAAGTTTCTAGAGTTGGAGTGTTCCACAAGTAATATCTGAAAACTGACATGCAAGCACATGAAACATGCAACTGTTACCCATTACCTGAAACACTGAGATATACCATCCTGTAAGTTTCTAGAGTTGGATTGTTCTGTAAGCAATCTCTCAAAACTGACATGCAAAAATATGCAAGATCATATAACTGACATGCAACAACATGCAAGGTCATACAAGTCCATAGGAGTGACATGCAACAACATACAAGCACATGCAACAACATGCAGGCACATGCAAGCTTTTGAATTAATTAAGAGCCCCATACATTTTCCAGAGAGTTGAATTGTGAAAAAGACTTAGAAGAAAAAAAGCAAGAAGTTTTTTGTAAAAGACTTAGAAGGAAAAAGCAAGAAGCTTTTTTGACTTAGAAGAAAAAAGCAATAAGTTTTTTTTTTAAGTTTTTACAGGTTTGAAGATTGAAGAAGCTTTTGAAGTGCATCAAGGAATCAAAGGATTTCAGTATTGAATGTAATCTTTCATAAGAGATTTAATACAAGCATAAGCACCTTTGGTGTGGAGTTTTTTCCCTTAGGGGTTTCTCCACGTAAATACCTATCTTCTTCTTGCAAGCTATTTTCTTCTACTACACTATTTAAATTGGAGAAATACTATAACATCTAAATTAAAAGTAATTTTCAGATTTACACATGCTATTAATTTCATATTTGAAAACATTTTAAAGCTACATAGCTGCAAATTTACCTTGTTCTCTCACCCTTTTTCCAACAGATTTTCTAATAAGCATTTGAATTCTTTGTTTGAGCACTAACCTTGAAGATTTGTTGATTGGCCTTTATCTTGCTAATGTGGCAATCACTTTTTATCTCTTCTAAAAGACTCTTTAGGTGCAAATTCTCCTTTCTTTGCATTACCCCTCCAAACTGGCATGGGAGATTTCTAAACTGGTGTTCTTATTCTTCCACAGGTGCGTTGAATATTGAAAGAGGTGCTCTTGCTTATATGTTGCTCTGAGGGGCGTGTTTGAAGCTGCACATAGGTGCTTCTTTGTTTGCTGAAGGAGGCTTTATATAGGCACATGAGTTTCTTTGTGAAGGTGGGCCTTATGGACTAATGAATAGGCATGTGGAAAATTTTTAGTGTGCACCTTACTTCATATGAAGTGTTTCAAACACTTATTGTGAAGCATTCTACTCTTTTCTTTGTCCTTTGTGTTGATTTGGTGCTTGAATTGGATTTGTGTTGGCATGCTCAATGAAAGCTATGGGCTTTTTTTATTATTTTTGAAGTCTTTTGGTTGAGCATGAGTCTTGGCACATGGTTGCACTTTTCCTTTTTATCTTGGAAATAGAAATGGATCTTTTTATAGTCTACCATGTCTAACAACCTGATTTTGGGTCTACAGGGGGCTTATAACACATGAGACTACTTCATACTCCTTTTATAGGCACGTGTAAAACATTTTTTATGTGCTTTTTCTTCTTGTGAAGGTGTGCAGTTTATTCTTCGGGAGCATTTCCTCTTTAGATAGGCACATATGAAGTCTAGATGAGGCATTTACTGCTGACTAGATCAATCTCTATCTGACTCTTGATGCCTTCTCTCTTTGTATGGGCACCTTGAAATGCCTTATGAAGCACTTTTGGTCTTTGATAAAATCTTAATTGCTTCTGATTTTTTATTTTATTATGCTCTTGCCTTTGTAAAGGCGCGTTCCTTGGATTGACACATGCCTATACAAAGGCTAAAATTTCTATTTTTATTTTTTATTATATTTCTATTTTTATTTAATTTTTTATTTATTACTAATAATAAATCATTAATAACAATTATTAAAAATAATAATATTTTTTATAAATTTTAATTTTTGCATCTCAAATGATTTTAATTTCAATATTATTAATAAATAATTATTATTAAATAATTATTATAAATTAATATATCAGAATTAAATAATTACGAACGAAAACAAGACATTTGAATCTTGACTTGACGAACACAAGAGTCGGATGCCCCAGACATGGACTTGACATAGTGACCTTGTACACTTAAAAACATGATTTGGTAGATTGGGGCGGTTGAGTCAAATTGGCGCACACATGGACCCCTCTCCTTGCCACAAGGCGAACCTCCGCATCACTCTTGTTCTTGTGGGAGCAGCCAGTCAAGAGCAGGTGAGACACGAGGATAGTCTGGCTCATTTCAGAGATGAACCTCGCAGAGAGTGGTTGGCCGGTCTTGGGGCCTTTCTTGTGTGTTGATTTTGATTTGATGTTCTGTGACCGTTGTGGTTAAAATAACTATATGACCCAAAGGGTCACTAGTCATTGTTCTCCTATTTGGATTCTGAAGATTCTAATGTTGTGTAGGTTGATGATTGTTCTCATTGATACATTTGTTGAGTTGGAGTTGTTCTTCGAATTGTTGGATGATGACTTGTGTTTGGAATAACCTCAACTTGTGTTGTAGTTCTTGAATTGTTTGTTGATCATGTTGTGGTCTAGGGTGAATTTCCTCAATCTCTTCGAGGATTGCCCTCACCCACTCGCCTCTAAGCCTGGGGCACATTCACGAGCCCAAACCAAGAGATAGATAGTTGAAGTTAACCTCTATTTGACTTAGGGCTTGACTTAGGGTTGGTTTGACCTAATGATTGACTTTACGTTTTGACCTTATGTTGGAATCAAGGGTTTGACTAATGTTGACCTTGTGTTGGAATCAAGAGTTTGTAATCGCTTTGTGATGTTAATGTTTTTGTGCTTTTTTATTTTTGGATGCATGCAAGCCTATATGAGTGCAAAACAGTATTTTTGTGCTTTTTTAGATCTTTATGGAAAATAAAATGTTTTTTTCTAATCTAGGAATTGAAATATGTATGCAATCTAGTATGAAGATAACTAATGCAATCTAATCTATGTTTTTGTTTGATTTTCTAAATATTTGGAATAATTACTCTAGGAAAATGAAATTGTTTTGAAATAAACTAATCTAAAGAACTTTGAAAGTAAACTAATCTAACAATGCAAATCCTATTTAGCCTATCAAGGAAATTGCAATATTAAATTACTACTCCCAAGAGAAAATTGAGATTTTCTAATTACTACAAAAAACACTAAAGAACTTGGAATATGAGACGCGTGAGCCTCCACTACCCTTAGAAATCCTTGTGTCAACAACCTCTTTGTCCTCTTCTAGCAGTGGGGTTATCCTCTTAGCAACAATAGGAAAGGGATGTAAAAGAGGTTTTGAAAACTTGAAACGTGAGCTTAATGTGAGCTAATGAGCATTGTGGCTTGTGATTTGGGCAGCGTATCGACATGATATGAAGATTTTAGAAAATCTTAGATGAAATAACAATGAAAGCAAAAGGCTCAAATGTCCTGTATGAGCATATGGATGCTAGTTGGAGAGCAAAAACCTGTAAACGATTGGTTGCACAAATGAAATTGCCTCTCTTTGTGCTTGAGGGAGGGAGTATCTATATGTTGAAAGAGGCTAAGAGAGGTGGGAGAGGATGGAGAGTTAACTCCCTTAATTGGAGAGTTAACTCAGAAGACCAAGGAGTGATCTGGGCTAATTAGGGAGTGATCGAGCCAATATAGCTTATCACTAAAGAAGAAATGGAGTTAACAAGAATGCATGAGTTGACAAGTGGAGATAAAAAGGAGCTAATTATGCATGCTTGGAGGCTTGGAATAGCTAACTCTATGTTTAGACCAAAAACTCATGCAAACAGGAAGAAAAATGAGTCAAAACGAAGCCTTTTCGAGTCAAAAACTCAAGTTCTTTTGTGGCTAGAAAAATGATAGAGTTGCCCATGGGTCTCCCCTTTCACCATTCTTGGTCACCCGGGGGTGACCCGGGGTCGCCCAGGGGCAACCCATAGAGGGGAGGTCTTGGGATGACATATGGGGTTGGAGATTGTTAGTTATAGGAAATGGAGGTGAACTACCTCCGGAAACTAGTCAAAAGGGGTTCAAAATCCAAATCTCCACTTGCAAAAGTCAAATCTCCCAGCAGAGATCCTGAAATAATAGGGGGAGATTTGGATTGGTTGATTGGAACTGAAAACTGAAAGTTGGAGATGGCTTGGGAGGTCCTCTAGAGGGCTCCTAGGGGTGGGAATAGATGAAAAACACTAGGGAAAGGTCAAATCACAAAAACAAGATGAATACAAGGCTTAGGGACAAAGTCTCAAGCATAGGAAATAAAAATTGACAAGTGCCAAAAAGCGTTAAAAGCAGGGAGAAGGTTAGCACGACAAAGGGGAAACAACAAGAAGAGGAAAACCCCAAATGTTACCAAGAGAATCGTCGCTGAGAGGACATTATTTCATGCTTACATGTATGTGACAAGGATTGTGAGTCATAATCAAGGTCCTCATGGAGGTTGTGCATGATTTTGGTGCTTACATATTTGCCCCCTCAGGGACAATAGTCTACATGAAAAGTAGGTACCGTTCCAGAAATAGGCCTTACCTATTGTCAATTTTCTGCAATAGTACCTGCAATAACTAGTATTAGTTCAACATTTAAATATATCAAAACAAGTAATGAAAAATGAAATGATAAACATACCATAGATCTTGTGAATTCACCTAGTTGTTTGCTTTTGTCAAAGAGACCTGTAGTGATGAAAGCACGCAAAACGAGAGGATGAAAGATACATAAAAGCAACAACTAATCTACAAATGCATAAAATGAAATAAGATAAGAGAAGAAAAGAGTGGATAAATTAGTGTGAACAACTCATGAAACGCTAATGGAATTGGTCGTGCAAGCAATCGTTGGAAAGATATCACCAACAAGATTGCAAAGATAGCTGCTACTTCCACCTCTGAGAATGTAAGCACAAAAATCACTCACAGCCTCCACGAGGACCCCTATGATGATTTTAACCCTTGTCGTGTACATGTAAGCCTGAAATATTGTCCTTTAAGCAGAAAACCTCTTGATGACATGTCTTCTTTCTTATCTTTTGTTGTTTCTTCTTTGTCAATTTCTCTCTCTCCCCGTTTGCGACGCTTTTCGACACTTTTTGTGACACTTGTTGATTTGCATTTTCTGAGCTTTTGACCTTGCTTCTAAGCCTTGTAAGCATCTTATAGTTGAGTTTTCACCTTTCCCCTATGTTTTTCATCCTTTGCACCCCCTAGAATCCTCCTAAAGGTCCCCCTTATCCATCTCCCACTTTTAGTTTTCAGTTCCACTCAACCAATCCAAATCTCCCCCTATTATTTCTAGATCTCCCTTGGGAGATCCTACAGGTGCAAGTGGAGATTTGGATTCTTGCACATGACTAATCTATTTCCGGAGGCAGAACCCCTCCTTTTCTTCTCTTCTTTCATCTCCCCCTGCAGTTCTTCAAAAAACCCTGTCCAGCCCGGATCTCCCTCAGACGACCTAGGGTTGCTCCCCGAGCGACACATAGTCGCCCAGGCGTGACCCTACTAGGAAAAGGGGCAACCCTATCATATTTTCAGACGTGGAAAAACTCAAGTTTCTCACTCGTTTTAGCTCCGTTTTCGCCCGTTTTTCTTCCAATTTGCATGATTTTTGATGCCTAATATGGAGTTGACTATTTCATCCACCCACACATGCATAATTAACTCCATTTGATCTATAATTGACTTCTCAATCAATCTCATGCATCCTCACATCTCTAATTCCTCTTCAGTGATAAGTTATTATTGATTTATCAGTCCATAGTTAGATGAGTTCACTGGGTAATCAACCTTGTGAACTCCTCAATCAATCCTTGTTAACTCATCAATCAAATGAGTTAACTTCTCAATCAATCCCATTCCTCAAACCTATAAATACCCCCTCCCTCAAGCACAAAGGGAGGCAAATTCATTGTGCACACAACTCTTGCCAGTTTTTTCTCTCCAACTTAGCATTCAAATGCTCTCACAGGACGAAGGTGCCTTTTGCTTTATTTGTTCAACCAAGCATCGTTACGCTGCTTCATTCTATGCCATTGTGCTCAATCAAATCTCTCATTGAGCTCATTCAAGCTTCATCAAAGCTTCTTTTTACTTCTTTGTGTCGTTTTGTCGTCAAGAGGTCTTCCCGCTACTTCAAAAGGACTTGAGGTTGCCGATATCAAGGATTTATGAGGGTAGTGGAGTCACACAAATCTTCATTTCTCTCAGGTTCCTTCATTGTTTTGTTCAATTTATAGTAATTAGAAAACCAAATTTGCTCTTGGGAATAGTAAAACATTACTTTTTCCTTGATAATTAGATCTTACATGTTAGAATAGTTGTTTTCATATTTCTAGATCTAGATTATTAGAATAAGCAATTTCCTCTTTTTAGATTAGATTACTTCAAAACTATTGAAACCCAAAAACATAGATTAAGATTGCATTAGGAAAAATCATATTAGTTTGCATTCATATTTCCCTTTCATAGATTAAAGAGCACTTTTCATTTCTAAAATACTAAAAAAGCACAAAAAAATGTTTTGCATATCATTTAGCTTTGCATGCATATAGAAACCCTAGAATAGACAAACTTGCAAACCCTCGATACCATCATGAGGTAATCACGATTAAATGATCCAATCAAACCCTTGATACCATCACGAGGTAAAAAAAAGTCAAAATATAGTCAAAACCCTAAATCTAGTTAAGGTTAGTAATCATGCAACTACCTCCATCTTGGCTCACGAATGTGCCTAGGAGTGAGAAGAGAGTGGGTGAGGGCTATCCGTGACGAGATCGAGCAGATCCATCCACAACCACAACAAGAAATATTTGTTCTACCACAAGGAGACTCATTCATCCTCTTATTGTTAGAAGAAACTAGACAACTTCAGATACAACAAGAACTCGTTCGACGCATAGAAAGACAAGAGGACATAAACGAACAAAATTGTTTACCCACACAAAGGTGGAATCTAAGAAACCCCAACGGGAGAAGAGAAACTAGTGACCCTTCAAGTCATAGGGTTATCTCAACTACAACTTCAATTGAATGAAACATTTAACTTAGCACACAACACGAAAGGCCGCAAGACTCGCCGACCCCTCTTCACGAAGTCCATCTGTCCAACGAGCCAGACCCTCACCATCTCTCGCCTCCTCTCGACTATCTATTTCTACATGAGTGAGAGTGACGCGGTGGATCACCCTGTGGCAAGGAGGGAAGGGTTCGTGTGTGTGCCGAAATCTAACCTGACAACGCCAGGCAACCGGAGTCACGATTTTGAGTGTACAGAGAATCAGGTGCACAATCAATCAAAAACCCTTCTCTAAACCCTAGTTTTCTTTTTATGAAAAATCTTGTGAAACTGTTAGTTTTTTTTTATTTTTCTTATTGAATTGTGTTTGTATTATCATTTAGAGTCGAATTGGTCCTTCATTTGTCGAAGTCAGTCAAAATTTGTGATCTTTAGAGCATTTTTTACATGAGGGAAGGCAAAATAGGGTCACCCCTTTTGCCAATCCAGGTCACTTGGGGGAGATTTGGATGAACAATAGGGTCGCCCGGGGGGATCCTGTTGTACATCTGGGTCGCCCAGGGGAGATCTTACCTGATGAAAGGGGTGACCCTGCCAGTTCATCTCTAATTGAAATTTGATGTTTTTTTACATTTACTATACTCTGTTTTGGTCTAATTTGAACACCGAATTCGTCAATTTATTGAAATTTTGAAGGTTTTATATGCTTTTTTTGTGAAATGTTTGCAAGTTATGATTTTTTTGGAATTTCTAAGTTTGATGGGATCTAATCAAAAGTTTTTTTTGATGACAAGATATGCACATTCATTAGAATGCAAACTGTCAGTAGTTATGGCTATCTAAGATGTATGATTCCTTGTCTCTTGATGATCTTGTTGTCATGAAGAGGGCAGATTTGGGGAGGATCTGTCAGGTTCCAGTTGGTCATCCTATCTCTTGTATCTGTATTGACATTCTGACATATTGGGATGCCAATAGGAACACCTTCAAGTTCCCCTAGGTTTCAGGTGAATGGACTATTACATTGTACAATGTTTATCGCATCCTTGGAGTCTCTGTGAGAGGAAATCCACTTGTTCTACCTACTAGCGAGTCCCTTGAGGACAAGGCATCCTAGGCTTTGATCATGGGGGTGATTCATCCTAAGGAGCAAACCAGAGTTCGACTTACTACAATATCGTAGCTTTGCATTTGTCTCTTGAGGAAGTTCCTTATTGGGTTGATTGCATCAAGGTTTTCTGGAGACAAGGCCTCAGCTCACCTCATATGGTGTTAGGCACCCATCATTTAATTCATTGAGTAGGGTACAATTTTTTCATGGGGTGCTAACATTCTTGCCATGGTTTACTGAGACTTCTATCGTATTGATTGTCATGGGGCTCTTGCATTCAACCACTCTACTCTGATCGTGACCTGGATCTTTGAGCACATCAGGCCATATGAGGAGGTTCCACTCCCTGATCATAGATTTCAGAGAGCCACTAGATGGGCTCGCGTGGGCCACTTTGATACTTCATTATGCATTGTGGCTACTCTCACTAATGTAGATATGATTTCTAACCCTTATGTGGACATGGATGGCACTTGGTCTCATGATAGGTAGATTTGAGACTACTGTCACAATGTTTCAAAGCTTTCTGACCATAATGGCTTCATTGAGGCTCACTGTTTTGAGCAGGTCCTTTAGCAGCTAGGAGATGACTTTCCAAAGGACTTGCCTCCGATTCTTACTTGCTACCGATCTTTCCACAAGATGGACGAGGTCGGCCAAAGACCTGTGGTTTGGACTCCCTTGACTCTTGGGGTTTTGATTACCAAAACTTCTAGGACCCTGAGAGGTGGACAGAGGGGAGGGAGAGGAGCTCCTTCCCATGGACTTGTTGTCGTGGAGGACTCTGATTCTACTAATGAGCACTATGTCCCTAAGGGAGATGAGCAGTCATATGATGGCTTAGCTGGATATGCCTAGGAGGCTGACTCTGATGAGGGGGAGATACCAGGTACTTCTTCTTCGGGTCCTAGACCTCCTCATTGCAACGATGAGATGTGGTGCTTTGATCCCACCTAGCAGTCTAGGGATCCTCGTAAGTTAACTTTTGTTTTTGTGTTTTGCATTGTCCTTCTTTGCTTAAAATCATGAATAGTCATTCCTTTTGTCTTTGTCTTTTAGGGAGTGTTGAGGAATGGAGAACTTTATTTCATGATATTTTTGTTGATTTGATTGGTCCTTTCACTGGTCTACCTCGAGAATGACTTCTTGTGTATCCTGGAGTGCCTACTAGAGCTATTCGATAGACTAACATATTTTCTCCCACCTACCACGGGTGCAAGGAGAATGCTTCTTTGAGATCAGAGAATCTCATCCTTAGGGGTGAGAATGTCATTCTTTGACAGATGGATTGTCTTGGGATTCAACATCCTGATTCGAGCATAGCAAGTATTTCTCATTCTTGGGCTCATAGTAGGGTTTCTCATTACCATAGGTCTCAGGGAGATTATAGTGTCATTTAGAGATAGAGGAGTAGGAGCCTTGATGGCTCAGTTGGAGGGAGCCATCCCTGAGGCTTTCACCTATTTGTTTCATCATCGTGCCCCCTTGCATGGAGAGCCTTACTTCTCCCAAGAGCATTTTGTCTAAGCTCTTGTACTCCTGTAAAATTTTGAACCTTTGATTTGTCTATGAAAAATTGTCTCTTCATGATCACTACTATCGTATGAATTCTTATCTCTTGTGTACTTTGGAGGTTTTTAAAACTTTTTGATTGTGTAGGTCCCTAACTCTAAGAATGTAGACATGATGACAATGATATGTTTTTAGTTCTTTTTTCGATATATATGAATGCAAGGGAGGATATGCAAATGCAAGAACACAAGCGATTCTAGAATAAAAATTCTACTTCTATTGAATGCCATGAGTTATGACACTGACTTTTATTGCTTTGGACCTCTTTTTCTAATTTTTGGTATGAATGTGCATTATGGAACAAACAATATGATCGCTCTTTAGTATGATTTTCAATCTAGGGGATTACGGGTTATCCTGGTGTTGGAGACCTATTTAGGCTTGTGAGATAGGGATTTAGAACTCAAGTGGGGAGTGGGGAGGAAATGGAGTGCTTCTAAATTCTAGGCTTTGCTAAAGGCTAAACACTAATCCTTATTTAGATGAGACATTTTGACAAGCTTTCAACTTAGACAAGCAACAAATTTTATTGGCGTTCATTGGACTTAGATCATAGATGGAAAGAAAGATAGACCTGGGGTAAAGGAACAAATGGGGAAGAACAAGGGTCCCTGAGTAGAAAATGGCCCTAATGACTACTAGACTATTGGGTTTGCTCAGCTAGTGCATGTGTGCACTTTGCACCTCTCTCTTTTACTTTCTCTGGTAGAATGTCACCCTTGAAGCTTCGAGCTTAGATTTATCTCCACTCAAGGGTATGAACAATCAACAATCTTCTCTCTATCACTCTTTTTTTGTAACTCTCTTTTTTTATGCTTTTTTTTGGAATGCCTCTCTTGATTTTCTCATTTTTTTGGATTTTGACTTTTATGAAAATGAATGCTTTTGACCTTTGGATATACAATAAATTGATCTCTCTATTCTCACTTTTCTCGTCACTCTTATTTTTTTTATCACTCATTTTTTTATTCTCTCATATTTTAGATTGTTTCCTTCAGAGTTATGATCCTCCTGATGCTTTTGGCTAGGAAAGATAAGGGGCTGAGTGCCACCAAAAGTTTTTGTAATCCAGTCGGACTTCCTTTTTAGTAGGGAATAATTGGGAAGGTCTACTTGCAAGCTTCCTTTGAACACTATGGGTTTGAATACCGACTTTCCTCAGACTTAACATCATGGGTCATTAAGACTGGGATCAGTGTAAAGCTAAGAGATAGGATTTGATTAGAATAATTGGGAATGAAGGGGGAGAATAACGATTGTGAAAATAGGGGAATCTCAAAACCTAAAAGGATCACCTACACCTAGGCAACCTTAGACTCCTTACCGAAGTGAAAATAATACAAGAGCGAGTCATTAACTAAAATGCAAGATGGATAGAATGATGTTGAAATGAAACAAACATTTTTTTAATTTTTTGCAACCTTTTTTTGTATTTTTGGAATATTTGATTTTTTTGTGTTTTTATGTTTTATGATTTTTATGGTTTTTTAGACATAATACTTCATAAGGTGAAAGGCATTGATTGTTTCGCCAAATTCCTCACCTTCCATTGTGCACAAGAGATAGGCACCATTACCGACATCTTCTTTAACCATGTAGGGACCTTTCCAATCCTCTGTAAATTTCCTTTGTCATCTTTGTTTATTGTTCTTTGTGCTACCTCTTCTCAGGACATGCTCTTCCTTGTATCTAGTTTTTCTTCTATTTCCATATTGCGCCAGCAGAGCAACTCCATGTTCTCTAGCCTCTTTAAATAACTTAGTAGCTAGATCAAATTTGATGCCTCCAAAGGAAATGCGTCAGCTTCAGCTAAGGCAATCTCGTAAGGAACTGACATTTTTGTTTTGAAACTACTTGTAATTAGGTGCTTTTGTAACCTCTCTATCTGTCTCCACTTCATCATTGAGGTGTCGACACCACTAATAGCCTAAAAAGAGTTTTCTTAGTTTTCCAATCCCATATGCATCTATTTTAGAATGAGTATAAAGATTTCCATCTTCCATGCATCCTTTTTGCTCTACACATCTCCCACAACTGAACTTATTGTGGAAATTGAGGCCAAGATATTATGTCGAAGGCATTCCCTATGTGAGAATGAGACCTGCTTTTGAAGATCAATGGTCTCCATTATACCATAGGCATGCAAGACAATTGAAAGCTTCCTGTTCATCTAATTTCATGGGGTTAATTTCACAGTTTGGTTCATCTTTTTTTTCATCTTCAGTGGATTGCTCGACTTTATCACATGTTTTTTCCTAGGCGGACTGAGAATATTTGCCTGGGAAAAGAAATTTTGTTCGTACCTATACAAACCTCAATCCGCCATAGTTTCCTTTGGTAGATTTAGTTTAATGCATTTCCACGGATCTTTAGCTACAATCTGTGAAGGTGCCACGTAAATTCTCATGGATATTTTGCCACATAATCCCAGTCATAATATTTAAAGTTTTGTTACGTAGATTTTTTTTAATGTTTTTCATACATGTTAACTTGATTAGAAATTCAAAACATGCCAACAATAATTAAACAATATATAGAGGCGGTGTCCTTGGGGCCATATTTTCAATGCGTGACTAGTGAGGGAATGTCAGAGTGTTTTGACAGCAATATATGTGTCAAGCAAGGCTGTCCACTTTCCCCAACTTTATTTGGACTTTACATAGATAAATTAGAAGAATGGATAAATAAATCTAGTGGGGAGGGGATTCAGCTTGCTAAGTATGTCATAAAATTGCTTCTTTATGCAGATGACCTCATATTAATCTCTAAAACTGTCAATAGCTTGAGAGAACACTTGAGAGCACTTGAAACTTTTTGTCAAGAGTGATGGGTCTAAATGTTGACTTCTTTAATGCTATTTCTTATGCTTCCAGACTTTATACCTATGCTATTTCAGATACTTCTCTAAGACATTACTACCATAATATGATGTCTTTTATATATATTATGCAAACCTTGAACTTAATATGCCAATATGAAACATGGTGATAATATTTGTCAAATGCATGAGTTAGACATAAGTATGTATGTATATAAATGGGATTTTGTGGATTAATTACGAAGGCTATTTTGTATACATATGTTCTATGGATTAACCCTATGCAGCAGCAAGATGGTAGCATTAAGGAGAGGAGAATTTGCAGCACATTGCAAGACAGAGCATTGAAGGAAGTCACAGTTAAGCACTAACTAAAGCTGAACGTGATCATCATGGAGGAATAAATACAAGTGAAGAAGAACACTTGCTCTAGAATTTTGATCGCAGCTTATGTGTTTTCATTTCATGAGCTGTTGGATAGGAATTTCTATTTGTGCAGGACTCTGCTTCCATAATTTTAGTTAGAATAATAAATTGATCTCAAACCTATACCCTGATATCTAGGGATGAATTGACGATCAAGTTAGTTGGTAGTTACATCGTACTCTCCCATTTTTGTATAAGTTAGAAGGGATGAGTTCGATGGGAAGTTAGTTAGAGAAGATTTTCTTTCCAAGTTACTTTATTTTTACAGCTAATCAATAGTTACTCTATTTTTATCCAAACATGTTTTATTGAATAAAATCTGAAAAGATCCTGTTTCTGATATGAAGTGAATACAAAGTTATGTGTTATGAGAATCTGAAGTAGATTTAGTTTCTAGATTAAGTGAGATAGTTCCCTAAGTTGGCCACTCAAGGTACTAACCCTCACTTTGTATTTCTTATTTATTCATGTATTTCTAGTTAAAACTGTTTCATGTTATTTTATAAAGTCGCATTGTGGAATGAGTAGAATATCTTGATTGCTATTTCTAGTTGTTGTGATTCATGAATAGATTACATAATTGAAGTCCTCCAGAGGTTAGTGTCAATTCTTTTATCATTCTGTGTATGTCAAGTTGATTCTGTAATTCTCTGTTGAATATCGTTATCTTCAACTTATGCTGAGGGTACCCATAGCAACTAGATTTTTAACTATTTTTGTTGTTCTTTCATTTTTGTGAACTTCAGTAAATTAAGTTAATTAGAATAAGTCTGTATGAGTTAGTTTAGGATAGAAATGAGTCTTGAAGGCATATATAGTGCGGGCATCATCATAAGCTTACGCTCCTTGGTCGATAATTCAATGTAGGAATGCAATGATAGAGTGGACTGTTTAGATAGGTTTACCCCTAAATTTTGTTTAAGTCTACAATGCATTAGTTTTCCTCTACATTTTTGGCACCGTTGCCAGGGATGATGCTATCTTCATAGTCTCATTAGTTTTATGTGCTTTCATAGATTAAATTCCAATTCCAGCATTATAATTAATGAATTAATTTTTCTTCAGGAAACACCAGACATTATACTAACATTGTGCAGGACCGTGGAAATATCAAGCTAAAACTACTGTATGCGGAGGCAGAGAGATCATTGAGGTAGATTCCTCCCTTCAACTTCTTAGGATAACGAGGACACATCTGATTTTATCAACTACACATTAGAAAGTGCTGAAGAAGAGTTTCCTCTTACATCTTCATCAACACCTCCTACATCTCCATCAACTTCCTTCACAGCCACAGAAGGGACTTTTAGAACCATGGCAGATGCTGCAGTAGAGGATCCTCCAGGACAAGTAACATTTGAATTCCCTATCCTAGACCAAGTATGGGCTGCTACTCTGAAAAAATATACCACCTTCTGCATGGCTTGTTTTCTACGGCTTGGTGACCGAAGATCCTGACACTTTTTTGTTCAAGTTTGATGTCTTGCGTAGGAGTTATGACTACACCACTAATCCTTACAGACTTAAGTTGTTCCCTGCCACACTAAAAGATGTTGCTTTAAGGTGGTTTATGGGGTTGGGGAAAGATGTCATTCCAGACTGGGATACCATGAGAAAAAATTCCTGGCAAAATATAAAGACTACTGCAGAGGACATGATAGGAGAAGAGATGACATCTTCAGGATGTCACAGAAAGAGGATGAACCACTAGAAGACTATGTGGAAAGATTTTAGTTTGCCTTGAAGAAAAACCCTCAGAATAGATTGTCTAAAGAATCACTGAAGCTGGTCTTTTTGAGAGGAGTTAATGATGATTGCATGGATGCCCTCAATCTCATTGGAACAAGGGATATATCTCAGCTTCCCTTTGAAGATGTCTGTAGAGCCTGCAAAAATTATTCTAGAACATTTTCTAGAAAACCAAGGGGAGAAAGAGCAACCATCATAGGCAAGGCAACTAATGGAGTTTTAAGAGTGGAGATTAGTAACCTACTGACCAATATGAAGGAGGACATTATTAGCCATATGGCTACACAGCTGGACACTCTTCATATCAAGAAGAAACAAGAAGAGGTAGATGCAATGCTTACTGAGTACTGCCCCAGCTGTAGATAGAGGAAGACCAATTGTAAGTGCAAAAGGGTGGCCAATATCCAGCAAGAAAAGATTGAAAGGCCAGAATTGCAGCAATTTGAAGGAGAAGATGGGCAACTGTTCTTTATAGCTCAAAGGAGACCTTGGCAGCAAAGGCAAGGTATGCCCTCTGATCCACTTAGTTTTAATTCTCCCTTTCCTACTGCAAATCAGAACTTCTCTGCTTGGAATACTCAACAATGGCCTGGTAACCCAAATGCATGGAAAAACCCACAATGGCCTACTCCATAAGCTAGTTGGAACCAACAATAGCCAAACTCATGGCCTCAACAAAATTTCTAAGGTCCCAACTATAACCCTCAGTGGCCTACTCAATAGCAACAATGGCAGCCTCAATGGAACAAGGGCCAACAATGGCAGCAAAATGCACAATTTCAGCAACCTATGATTCCATCTTAGCCACAACAACCAGCCATAATGCCACCATCAACACCTCAAAACCCACCTCCTAGACCTACCCAAATCCCTGCCCAACCTGCACCTAACCCTAACAACAAGCCTGTCTAACAAGCTTATACTAATGAGGTAATGCAATATCCCACCTATGGGGTGGAAGTGAGTAATGTTCATCTTAGATCAGGGAAGCAACTTGCAGGGCCTTCATCTCCCCAAATTACAGAGCTTAAAGATGAAGAACCCACTGAAGAAGCCTCAGATAAGCCACCTTTGGAACCTGAATCAACCCAAGATGCCCAAACTACCTTACAACAGAAGTCTCCTCCTTTCTCTGAGTGCTTGGCCATGCAAAAGCAAACAACCCAAACTGATACTATCCTTCTCAGCCAGCTAAAAGATATAAGCATCAAGATTCCCTTAATCCAAGCCATCAAGGATATTCCTATCTACACCAAAACTATTAGGGATATTTGCATAAAGAAGCCAGGAAGGAAGAGAATAGACCCTCAGATAGTACATGTTTTAGGTAATCTTGCTGATATCTTGTTGGGTAATATAACTGTTCCTAAATACACAGATCCAGGTAGTCCAGTGGTGGATGTAAAGATCAATGGGACTCTAATTAAGAATACTTTGATAGATCTATGAGCTGCAATTAATGACATGACCAAGGAGACAATGCAAACACTCCAATTGACCAACCTTAGGCCTACTCAGACAGTCTTGCAATTAGCTGATAGGTCTACAGTCAAACCTGAAAGAGTCATAGAAGATTTGGTCATTGCATTAGATTCTTGGGAATACCTTGTTGATTTCATAGTTTTGCAGCCTAAGGTTAATCTTGCAGGTTATCCTCTTATACTAGGTAGACCATGGCTTGCCATTGCTTATGTATTTATAGGTTGCAGGTCTAGTAACATGATCATATCCAATGGGACAATGACCAAGAAATTGGTTTTATATCCACCAGCCCAGCCGTACCATGAGCTTGAGCAGACCATTTGGCCTAGCCTGGAGGATGAGGACACCTATTCCCTGCAAACCCTAATGACTATTGAATGCAGCCCTTTATTGAATATTCCAAATGAAGATGAATTAATTGCTCATGTTATACAAAACACTTGTGGGAGGCACCCACAGCAGCAAGACTGCCTATCTTGCTTACAAGACCCTTTGAGCAGCATAATACCCAACAATTCATCAGAAGAAGTCTCCCAAATCTTCCATGCATTATTAGCTCAGCAATGCTTACCTGTATTACCCAGCCTTGATTTATCTTCCATGCAAGAACTGTCCAAACAAGTAGAAATCAAGCCAGGTAAGATGTTGAATATTAACAATACATTGACTGATGAACAATAGCAATCCTTGCATGAAATATTGCATACACACTCAACAACATTCGCCTGGGATTATAGTGACATGAAAGGCATTGATCCTGCCTTATGCATGCACAAAATATATATTGATGATGGTTATAGACCTATCAGGCATCAACAAAGGCGCATGAACTCCGCCCTCAGAGAGATTGTGAAAGCTGAGCTTCAAAAGCTACTAGATGTAGGCTTTATATACCCCATTTCAGATAGTGAATGGGTTTCACCTTTGGTCATAGTGCCCAAGAAAGGTGGCAAATGGAGAGTTTGTGTTGATTATAGGGAACTAAATACTACTACCAGGAAGGATCACTTTCCATTGCCATTTATTGACCAAGTTCTTGACTGTTTAGCAGGCAAGAAATATTTTTCCTTTCTTGATGGTTTTAGTGGTTATAACCAGATTAAGATTGCTCTAGAGGATCAGGATAAGACAATGTTTACTTGCCCTTGGGGGACATATGCATATTATGTCTTACCCTTTGGTTTGTGCAATGCTCCAGCTACATTTCAACGAGCAGTCCTCAATATTTTCTCTGATTTTGCCCATGATAGCATGGAGATTTATATGGATGACTTCACCACATATGGTGACACATATGATGGAGCCTTACACAATTTGGAGAAAGTGTTGAAGAGATGTACAGAGCACAACCTCTCTTTGAGTAATGAAAAGTGTTTTTTGATGATGACACATGGAATAGTCTTGGGACATTTCATCTCAAGTGTTGGCATCCAAGTTGATCCAAAGAAGATTGAGATCATATGTACCCTGCCTATTCCACAAAGACAAAAGGATGTAAGGAGATTCTTAGGCCATGCAGGATACTACAGGAGGTTCATTCAGGATTTTAGCAAGATTGCTACCCCTTTGTTCACTCTACTGACCAAGGACGGTGAATTTGACTGGACATCAGATTGTCAGATTTCTTTTGAAAAGCTAAAAACATCATTGACACAAGCCCCTGTTCTCAGAGGTCTGAATTGGTCACTACCTTTTCACATCCATATAGATGCATCTGATTTTTCCATTGGGGCAGTCCTGGGTCAACAAGAAGGAAACAAGGAGTATGCCATATACTATGTAAGAATCTGCAAGGGGCTGAGTTAAACTACACTGTGACAGAGAAAGAGATGTTGGTAGTTGTTTATGCAATTAATAAATTCAGGCACTACATAACTGGTTAGAAGGTTTTCATACATACAGATCATGTAGCCATCAAATATTTGATGAATAAACCAATAGTGGGTGGCAGACTTGTAAGATGGTTATTGTTATTGCAGGAGTTTGATATTACAATTGTTGACAAACTAGGCAAGGCCAATGTAGTTGCTGATTTTCTGTCTAGACTACCTACACAATCTTTAGAAGGAGTGGTTGATGATTCTTTTCCTGATGAGCATCTATTTGCTCTCACTATACACACTCCATGGTATGCAGATATAGCCAATTATTTGGTTACAGGGCAGATTCTAGGATACTTCTCTCCAAGGGAGAAAAGGCAGCTAGTTCACAAATGTTTTCCTTATTCATGGATTTCTGGATTTCTATTTTACACTGGGCCTGATAACATTATGCACAGATGTATCAGAGAAGATGAGGTGTTTCATATATTGAAGGTCCGTCATGATGAGCCTTGTGGGGGACATTTTGTAGCCAAGAGGACAACCTTCAAAATATTAACAACATGGTATTACTGGCCAACACTTCACAAAGATGTTGTCAAGTACACTAAGAACTATGATATGTGTCAGAGAATGGGGAGGCCTACAAGAAGTGATGAAATGCCCTTGCAGCCACAAATCTCATTGACTCCTTTTGACAAGGGGGATTGGATTTTGTGGGTCCTATATCTCCTACATCCAACAACAAAGAATATATCTTGGTATGTACTGATTACTTAACCAAATGGGTTGAAGTGAAGGCATTACAATTTGCTAGAGATGGCAATGTGGCAAAATTCCTGTATGAAGACATCTTCACTAGGTATGGTGTTCCAAGAGAGATAGTAACTGACCAAGGACCACAACTTACATCTGATTTAATCACCAAATTGGTTGAGGAATATCAGATCAGACATAAGAAATCTACTCCCTATCATCCTCAAGCCAATGGTCAAGTGGAAGTCACAAATAGGGAGATTGAGAACATCTTGACAAAGACAGTGCAGCTTCACAGAAGAGATTGGGTTTCTAGCCTCCCGGAAGCTGTTTGGGCATACAGAACAACCTGGAAGACAACTACAAGGGTTTACACCTTATGAGTTGGTCTATGGCAAGATAATAGTCCTGCCTATAGAATTTGAACACAAAACCCTAAGGACAGCAGTGGAACTAGGAATGGATTTAACCATAGCACAACAAGAAAGGCTACAACATTTGAATGCTTTGGATGAAATCCGATTGGAGGCTATTCATCATACAGAGATCATACAAAAACAAAAAGCAAAATGGCATGATAAGTACATCAAGACAAAGGAATTCACTGCAGGTGACTAGGCACTCCTCTATGATTCAAGATATAAGGATTTCAAGGGAAAGCTTTAGTCACGTTGGTTAGGCCCATATGAGATCAAGCAAGTCTTTCCTAATGGTGCAGTTCAATGGTAGACTATTGATGCAGTTAGGTTTTCACTGCTAGTAAATGGGCACATGCTCAAATTGTATAAAAAGCCACTTCAGAAGGATGATTTTCTTATTTCTCTAGCTACTCAGTATGGTCCCCCCAACACTCTTGATGATGATGAGGCGACACCAGATGATACACCTTCAGATACTAATCCACCAATACTGTCCAGTGATGTGGAGGTTGAGTTGCAATACTCAAACCCTATTGCTAAAACATAATTTTCTTTACTTTAAAATCACATGCACACACAGCACATTGTAACATGATGACCATTGTCCATTTCAGAGGGACCTGTTTTTCACATATCGTAGGGACCTATCACAGTTGGGCACTGGTTTCCTATTTTTGCTCATAGTCATTCGGGACCTGTGCTGCAGGTGCCTGTAGCAACGAGTGTCTGCAGAGATTTTCATCCATTTGGCACACATTTCATTCTTCTTCACGCGCATTTCCTTACTCCACGTGCTTCAATCACCTTTCATAATCCAACAGTTGTGGCATGTTTGTTCAAATTGTATTCACCCGCTGTTACATCAACTTTTACGACCTGTCAACTCGAATAAATTCTGACGTACCTGCCACCCTCCCATCTACTCTATGCATATCACTCCACTCATGCCAACGTCCTGATCTCTTTTTCCAAGGCGATCTGCTCCATGCTCTTCATAATCAATGCACATAAGGTAACCTTTTAATGATTGTCTTCAAAGTTTCTATTTATATTCATTATTACTAAGTGTTTATCTTATGCATGCGGCAATATATCACCCCTTTTCATGTAATCATTAATCTTTCATCCCTGCACATTCGTTCGTGAAGTGTGGTCACTTCACCTTTCAGTTGGGGGGAGGGGTATATGGTCAGTTTTTAAGTTTTTTTTTTTCTCTTTTTTACGATCAATCAAATTTTCTTTAAACTGCTGTTGAGGTTTTCCTGTGCCATTTTCCATGATAGTCGACCTACCCTTAATTGTGAGCTTGTTATTTTCCTATGAGTGAGCTGAATTTCAAATTTCTTTAAAGCTACAGTTTGGGGGTGGAAGTATTGACAGACAATTTTCTTAAGTGGTAAAATTGAAATTAGGCAGAATTGAGAAGTGATAGGAGTGCAGAATACAGGTGCAATGGGGGGTGATGTAATCAGAAGAGAACCATCGGTGCATAAGGAGATATTGGAGGATGTATTGGTTCTCCCACTCTTCACTAGAGTGGGGTGGTTAGACTATTTTTTGAAGTTAATAGAGTATGACAATGATATGGCAAGGGATATTGCAGCTACTCTGTAGTATGATGAAGCGATAGTGAGGGGATTAGTTATGGATGCCTCTGAAACAGTTATTTCCCAAGTCACCAGATTACCACGAATAGGGTTTGAGTATCCAACCCGTGCTGATGGAGTAGGTATGAGGGAGGAATTTTGCGAGCGTGGTGAGAACCTGGAGTGGACCACACAAGGTACAAAAAGATTATCTCTTCCTTTTCTTTTGGGGCAAATGTGCTTCGTATATTATCAAATATCTCACTTGTGATGGTAGACATAACCTATTGTATACTGCACACTTTAAATTATTGAATCACCTGTGCCATGACAAATTGGTTAATGTTCCCAATTATCTGTACAATATGTTGAAGAGAATGTCATTTGAGTATCAGAAAAGACAAACAAAGACTACATTGTCTCACCATTGTTTGGTAGCTCTACTGGTTAAGAGAAGTTTGAGAATCCAGCACCCACAGGTTAACTGGGATGCTTTTAAACAATGCAAGGATATTTCTGAATTATTGGAAGTAGATGAGCCTCAATAGGAGGTTGAACCTGAAATTGAACCTGATGTAGAACCAAATCCTGAACCAGAAGTTGAACTTGAAGCTGAGCCTGAGCGAGAAGAGCAACAGGAGGAAATTCCTCTAGAAACTATGCCAGTGACAGCAGAAGAAACCTCAATTCCTAACCCTAAACCTATGAGAGGGACTATGAGAAGTGATGACTCTACTTCTTCTAAGAAGAAGAAGAGTAAGAAGAATGTAGAGAAGCATAAGGGCATTGAGAAAGAGAAGGGTGCAGGGGAAAGGAAGAAGAGAAGAAGTCAAAAAAGAGAAAAAGAGAGGATAAGCCAGAAATTGTTACACCTAGGTGTTCAGGGAGACTGAGGAGGCAGAATGTTAGAAAAAGAGTTGATGAGGGACAAGGGGAAGAAGAAAAGGAGGAAGCACAGCAGTAGCAAGATCCAACATTGTTGGACACAACTTTAGAAAAAGAAGGAAATGTCCCTGGGAATACTCCTACTGATGCTAGTGTACCAACCAAACGTAGAAGGTATGTTTCATCATCGTCTAGTTTTGATTCAGGGGACATTTTCATTGCAAGAAAAATGGGAAAAATAGTTCCTAGCAGACTTTTAGAGAAGTTTTTAATGTTACTAAAAGTAAGGATGAATATTTTGATTTTGCACAAGAAAAGGAGTTGTTAGAAGATAGAAATACGAGGCAAGAACTTCAGGAAGCCCTTGATAGAATTAAACAATTAGAAGAACAAGTGAAATAATATGAGGAGAAGGATAGGGAGAAAGAGATAAGAATAAAAGAATTGGAGACATATGGTCATGGCTCTAACATGGATCTCTTAGCACAAGTGATTGAGAGTAAAATGGAAAATGAAGAAAAAGAAGCTCCAATCCTGCAGCCTCCTGTAATAAGACCTCCAACATGCCTCATTGTTCTATCTATGGGTTTTGAATTAATGAAGTTTAATGATGAATTTAAACAAGAAAAAGAAACTGGGAGAAGGAGAAACAAACTCTTAATACATCATTAGAGAGTAAGGATGCTGAGTTGAAAAGGTTGGAAGGGAAGCTAACAGAGGTAGTTGACAGGGCAATTCAAATCATAGAATGCATACCTCCACCAAAAGTTTATGTCTTATTTCTCAAAGAAAAGTTTCTTAGTTTTCAATTCAATAGATTCATCAATGATCAGTCCATTTCCATCTATTCAAGGCATGATTTTTTCCAGTTATTTCAAGGAGTTAGTTTGGAAGAACAAGATCAGCTGTGTGAATACTGTCTGCACAATTATTTGATGGATGAAGATACAGAGTGGAACCCCTTGATCTATGCTGGTGATCTTCAAGTCAGAGCACTAATGTCTTTGTTGCAAGTATGGGCCTAACTGGTGTTGTCATTGATGTCAACATACTCCTGTTGCATTAATGATAAGGTTTGGATGAGCCGCGAGCTGAGGATATTGAGAAAATTAGTCTCAATCAGGAACAATGAAGAATAGTGATGACTGTAAGACAAAAGTCCAAGATAGGATGATAATCAGAGGATGTGGATTAAAGGGTTTGTAGATATGTGTCTGTAGGTGATCCAGTAGAGATTTTAGAGGTCCGCGTGAAGATCTAAAGAAGTTATGGCCGCTCAAGTAGAACCGACTCTGACAGGTGTTCAGAGGTGACAGAGCGACACAGATAGGTCCGGTGAGATCCAGTAATGCACTATCCCATTCTGCAGATTTGAGGGAGTGTTGAAGATGTCCGTGTGAAGTGTCAACTCGATTGGTTCAAGGTTTGAAGGTCCGGAAGAACCTATTCCTTTGTGACAGTAATGACAGACTATGTTCTTAAAGCTCCAGATGAAGGAGAGGAGAATTCTAGCAAGCAGATGAAGAGTGGATGTTCTCAAGTGATTCGGGAAAGGTTGTTGTGATCTTGGATCATGTCTAGTTCATGATGGTGGTCCGCATTGAAGTTAGAGTGCGCATTTGAAGAATAACCATTGGATGATGGTGTTCTTCCTAAGACTGGCCGACCGGATGTATTACACGTCTTGTGGATGTTCTTGTAGATGTTTGCCGACTTAGATGATTATTCCTAAGTCAATGCCTTGTATAAATGAGGATTGCGAAGTTAGTTTGAACTCGTTTTTTTTTGTGGAGATGAGTGAGTGGTAGCGAAGAGGAGAGTGAAAGGCAGAGCAGAAGTTTTGAGCTTAATGGAACTAATTCAAGCATGGTGAAGATGCTATTCTCCAGTTCATGTTTGTGATACTTATTTCTTTGTAGACAGTGTGTCTCTTGTAGGCAGTGAGCCTCTTGTGAGCAGTGTGCTCGGGTAGTGAGCCCTAATTGGCATTTGCCATTTTGTTCTTTCTATTCTTCTAACAGAGAATACAATCTTGGGTTAATCACCCCATGGTTTTTCCCTTAACTGGGTTTTCCATGTCAAAATCTTGGTGTCTTATGTGTTGATGTGTTTCTGCTTTCGATTTGAATGCTTTATGGTTCATGATTAATATTTTGCTAATCACTAAAGAAGATTTAAGTGTTTGATTGGAGAAAGTTTTACACAACTGATTCACCCCCCCTCTCAGTTGTGTGCCCTAAGTCTAACAATTGGTATTAGAACTAAGTTCCTCTAAAAGGAGCTTAACCGCTTGAGGAGATCCAGGATGTCGTCTTACAAGAAGGATAGTCCAAAGTTTGATGGAACCAACTTTGCTCTTTGGAAAGGTCACATGAAATGTCACTTGCAGTGTATGGGAATGGCGTACTGGTCCATGGTTACAAAAGCGTATGTACCTCCATAGGGTGGTCTGACAACCCTAAATGAAATCACGGATGCTGAAAACAATCTGCGGACCAAAGAGGCTCTTCTAAGTGCATTATCTGACTCAGAGCTCTCAAATGTTATTGACCTACCAACCACCTTTGAGATTTGGAATAAACTGGAACTTTTGCATGAAGGAGACCAGTATGTTAAATGTGCAAGGTTATAGAGTCTAAAAGGGAAATTTAAAAAATTGAAGATGAGAGATGATGAAAATATTACCACTTTTATGCCAAGAGTGAATGAGCTGGTTTATGGAATTAGAAATGCTAGTGGAGTCTTGGATGAAAATGAGATTGTTGGTAAAATTCTCAGATCCCTTCCTGCTTCTTACAAAATCAAGGCTGCTGCCATTGAAGAATTCAGAGCCCATACAACTATCACAAGAGATCAATTGGCTAGGAAATTAGCTGCATTTGAAATGACAGAGTTTGGAGACAAACCCCCCCAGACTAAATCTGCATTCAAAGCTAGTGCCTCTGTTAAAGGTAAACAAAGGTTTGATCCGAGAGAGAATTCTTCAAGGAAATTGTCATGGTATGAAAAAGCAAGAAAAGATCTAGAAGAAGAAGTAGAAACTGCTCAACTTGAAGCCCTTATTGCAAAGAGGCTACCAAGAGGATCCGGTAAGTATGAAGGAAAATTACCTTTTAAGTGTTTTAACTACAATAAGATTGGTCATTTTGGCTCAAGGTGTCCAGAAAGATTTTCAAGACAAAATCCTAACGAGCCAAGGTTCCAAAAGAACTATTACTATGTACATGAAGATGATGATAATGAAGGAGTAACAGATGATGAATCAGAGATAGGAAACAAATCCAGAAATGAATGGGTGTTCTTTGCCATCAAGGAAGAAGATCCAATGTCCTCTGTATCTATCAATCTTAAGACTGTGGAAAGAGCTCTGGCTGCCCAAATTGAAGAGAAGGATGATTGGGTCATTGACAGTGGATGCTCTCACCATATGACAGGTGTCAAAAATAAGTTTGTAGATTTGGAAAGGTATGAAGGAGGAGTGGTAAAGTTTGGTGACAATTCTGTTGGTAGAATCAGAGTAAGAGGAACTATTTCTTTTGATGGAAGAAACAAAACTGGTAATGTACTGTATGTTGAGGGTTTGAAGCACAATCTTCTCAATGTTGGATAGTTAGTGGACAAAGGCTATGATCTCTAATTCAAGGATGGAAAATGCAAAATCTTTGAAAGTTCTGGAACAGAGATTGCATCTGGTACTCAAACTAAAGGTAATATCTTCCACTTGGTTGGTACTGGTAAAAGATGCTTATTTGTTCAAGTTGATCAGAGTTGGTTATGGCATAGAAGGATGTGTCATGTGAATTTTGATAATATCATCAAGATAAGCAATACTCAGGCTGTAAGAGATCTTCCAAAATTGGTGAAACCTACTAACAACTTGTGCAAGGAATGTTAGTTGGGTAAGCTGAGCAGAGTCACATTCAAAAGCAAGGAACTGTCTTCTACCAGATTATTGGACTTAGTTCACACTAATCTTTGTGGTTCGGCAAGAACCAGGAGTATTCAAGGTGATAGATACTTCATGCTGCTAATTGATGACTATTCCCGGATGATGTGGGTAACCTTTCTAAAGGCGAAATCAGAAGCTCTTGAGAAATTCAAAATATTCAAGGCTATGGTAGAGAATGAAACAGGATTAAAGTTGAAATGTCTAAGGTCTGATAGAGGTGGAGAATTCACATCCGGTGAGTTCATATAGTTCTGTGAGAAACATGGAATTAAGAGATAGTTGTCTGCACCTAGGACTCCACAACAGAATGGAGTAGTGGAGAGAAAGAACCGGACCATCCAGGAAGCATCTAGAACCATGATGATGGAAGCAAATGTTCCTCAGATCTATTGGAGAGAAGCTGTCAGCACTGCAGTCTATACTCTCAATCGAGTTCAAATCAGAAGCAATACCGGTATGACCCCTTATGAATTTTGGTTTGGCATTACTCCTACTGTAAGATATTTCAGAGTCTTTGGTAGCAAATGTTACATCAAAAGAGATGAAGATCTAGGCAAGTTTGATGCTAGAAGTGATGAAGGAATATTCTTGGGTTACTCTACTCAAAGCAAAGCTTACCGGTGTTATAACAAGAGCCTAAGAAAGATGATAGAAAGTACAAATGTGAAGGTTGATGAAGGAATAGAGAAACCCTCAAGGTTTTATGAATATGATGAAGATGATCAGAATGGTGTTCTGGTTCAAGGAGTTCAATCCTCTTTTGAAAGTCAGATTCAAACTGATCCGGTAAATCAAGAAGAAGAGATAGGTCTGAATGAGCCTGATTAAGAAGCAGAAGTGCAAGAAACTCCCAAAGTTCCAAGGTATGTAAGACTGAATCACTCTGAAGATCATATCATATGTGACAAAAGCAAAGGTGTGCAAACTAGAAGGAAAGCTGCTCAAAATTCAGATGAATATTGTCTAATTTCAAAGATTAAACCTAAGACAATAAATGAGGCCTGCAATGATGAAAACTGGACCAAAGCAATGGAGGAAGAGCTGATGCAAATTGAGAAAAATCACACTTGGGATCTTGTTCCCAGACCTAGAAACAAGAATGTGATTGGAACCAAATGGGTCTTCCGGAACAAACTAAATGAAGTTGGTGAAGTAATCAGAAATAAAGCCAGATTGGTCTGCAAGGGCTACTCTCAAATAGAAGGAATTGATTTTGAAGAATCTTTTCCTCCGGTGGCAAGAATTGAAGCAGTTAGATTATTCCTTGCCTTTAAGGATTTTAAGGTATATCAAATGGATGTCAGGTCTGCCCTAGACATCTGTACTAAACCTCTACCTAAGGACTCTTTTGAGTATCTCAGGGAGAAGCTAGGGGTTATTGCCCCTCCGGTGATGAACTAAGGTGCACTGAGGTGCATCAGTCTGGTGGGTATCAAAGTCACATCTTGTGATCTGGATTGATGTTGGGGAGCTGCTACTCAGGGGGAGTAGCAGGTATGAGTCTGAAGTGGTGAAATTGCAAGTATGTGCCCTTTGCCATTGATGTCAAAAGGGGATAGAAGACATGTGAAAAACAAGTGGTTTCTGATCAAAGGGGGAGCAGTAAAGGGAGAGAAGACATGTGAATGGTTGTTGTTGATAGGGGGAGTTGTGACAGTAAGGAGAAGTTCTTGTCTTGATGGTTTTTCACATCATATGTTGCCATTAATGACAAAGGGGGAGATTGTTGCAAGTATGGGCCTAACCAATGTTGTCATTGATGTCAACATACTCCTGTTGCATTAATGATAAGGTTTGGATGAGCCGTGAGCTGAGGATATTGAAAAAATTAGTCTCAATCAGGAACAGTGAAAAATAGTGATGACTGTAAGACAAAAGTCCAAGATAGGATGATAATCAGAGGATGCGGATTAAAGGGTTTGTAGATATGTGTCTGTAGGTGATCCAGTAGAGATTTCAGAGGTCTGCATGAAGATCTAAAGAAGTTATGGCCACTCAAGTAGAACCAGCTCTGGCAGGTGTTCAGAGGTGACAGAGTGACATAGATAGGTCCGGTGAGATCCGGTAATGCACTATCCCATTCTACGTATTTGAGGGAGTGTTGAAGACGTCCGTGTGAAGTGTCAACTCGATTGGTTCATGGTTTGAAGGTCCAGAAGAACCTATTCCTTTGTGACAGTAATGACAGACTGTGTTCTTAAAGCTCCGGATGAAGGAGAGGAGAATTCCAACAAGCAGATGAAGAGTGGATGTTCTCAAGTGATTCAGGAAAGGTTGTTGTGATCCTTGGATCGTGTCCAGTTCATGATGGTGGTCCGCATTGAAGTTAGAGTGCGCATTTGAAGAATAACCACTGGATGATGGTGTTCTTCCTGAGACTGGCCGACCGGATGTATTACACGTCTTGTGGATGTTCTTGTAGATGTTTGCTGACTTAGATGATTATTCCTAAGTCAATGCCTTGTATAAATGAGGATTGCGAAGTCAGTTTGAACTCACCTTTTTTTGTGGAGATGAGTGAGTGGTAGCGAAGAGGAGAGCAAAAGGCAGAGCAGAAGTTTTGAGCTTAATGGAACTGATTTAAGCATGGTGAAGATGCTATTCTCCAGTTCATGTATGTGATACTTATTTCTTTGTAGACAGTGTGTCTCTTGTAGGCAGTGAGCCTCTTGTGAGCAGTGTGCTCGGGCAGTGAGCCCTAATTGGCATGTGCCATTTTGTTCTTTCTATTCTTCTAACAGAGAATACAATCTTGGGTTAATCACCTCGTGGTTTTTCCCTTAACTAGGTTTTCCACGTCAAAATCTTGGTGTCTTATGTGTTGATGTGTTTCTGCTTTTGATTTGAATGCTTTACGGTTCATGATTAATATTCTGCTAATCACTAAAGAAGATTTAAGTGTTTGATTAGAGAAAGTTTTACACAACTGATTCAACCCCCCTCTTAGTTGTGTGCCCTAAGTCTAACAGTCTTGTCTTAGAAATGAGCAGCTTAGAGGGGAGCTAATGGATAGATATGAGGAACAGGAAAAGAAAATGCCACTGCAGATTAGAAAAGAAGCATTAGATCCCGAAATAATCCTGACCCAATGGCTAACACTACTTTTCTAGGTAAGGTAATTATGGATTTAAGACTCAGGGATTATAGGAGAATACAACGGTTGGCAGTATCTATCATTCAGAATTGCAAAAGGTATGTGCAGAATAGATGGGATAGTTTGACCCCAGAGTTGTAGAAGAAAGAGCCTCATTCTCTTCACAACTTTATGAATATGTTTGAGAGGTTGCACAGGTACATCCAGATCTCAGAACAAAAAGGAGTGGAATGGCTACCCCTTACTTATCACCCTCCTATTCTTCTTTATCCAGTGCCACACTGGGCAGGAGGAAGAGGTGATGAATGTAGGTGTGCTGAATTGATCAAGTTGGAGATACTTGCATGCTATAATGGATTCTATCTCAAACAGGGAAAGGGGGTCAGAGAAGATATGGATCTGAGGTAGATAACTTTGCATTATAACCTTTTCCCCTAGGTGTTTTATTGAATATTTTGCTTAAGGACAAGCAAAAGTCTAAGTTGGGGGGAAAATGATGGGTCTAAATGTTGACTTCTTTTATGCTATTTCTTATGCTTCCGACTTTATACCTATGCTATTTCAGATACTTCTCTAAGACATTACTACCATAATATGTTGTCTTTTATATATATTTTGCAAACCTTGAACTTAATATGCCAATATGAAACATGGTGATAATATTTGTCAAATGCATGAGTTAGACATAAGTATGTATGTATATAAATGGGATTTTGTGGATTAATTATGAAGGTTATTTTGTATGCATATGTTCTATGGATTAACCCTGTGCAGCAGCAAGATGGTAGCATTGAGGAGAGGAGAATTCACAGCACATTGCAAGACAGAGCATTGAAGGAAGTCACAGTTAAGCACCAACTAAAGCTGGACGTGATCATCATGGAGGAATAAATACAAGTGAAGAAGAAGACTTGCTCTAGAATTATGATCGTAGCTTATGCGTTTTCATTTCATTAGCCGTTGGATAGGAATTTCTATTTCAGCAGGACTCTGCTTCCTTTGTTTCAGTTAGAATAATAAATTGATCTCAAACCTATACCCTGATATCTAGGGATGAATAGATGATCAAGTTAGTTGGTAGTTACATGTCGTACTCTCCCGTTTTTGTATAAGTTAGAAGGGATGAGTTCGATGGGAAGTTAGTTAGAGAAGATTTTCTTTCCAAGTTACTTTGTTTTTACAGCTACTCAATAGTTACTCTATTTTTATCCAGACATGTTTTATTGAATACAATATGAAAAGATCATGTTTCTGATATGAAGTGAATACAACTATGTGTTATGAGAAACTAAAGTAGATTTAGTTTCCAGATTAAGTGAGATAGTTCCCTGAGCTGGCCACTCAAGGTACTAACCCTCACTTTGTATTTCTTATTTATTCATGTATTTCTAGTTAAAACTATTTCATGTTATTTTATAAAGTTGCATTATGGAATGAGTAGAATATCTTGAATGCTATTTCTAGTAGTTGTGATTCATGAACAAAATACATAATTGAAGTCCTCCAAAGGTTAGTGTCAATTCTTTTATCATTCTGTGTATTTCAAGTTGATTATGTAATTCTCTATTGAATATCGTTATCTTCAGCTTATGCTGAGGGTACTCGTAGCAACTAGATTTTTAACTGTTTTTGTTGTTCTTTCATTTCTATGAACTTCAGTAAATTAAGTTAATTAGAATAAGTCTGTATGAGTTAGTTTAGGATAGAAATGAGTCTTGAAGGCATATATAGTGCGGGCATCATCATAAGTTTACGCTCCTTGGTTGATAATTCAATGTAGGAATGCAATGATAGAGTGGACTGTTTAGATAGGTTTACCCCTGAATTTTGTTTAAGTCTACAACACATTAGTTTTCCTCTACAAGGAGGTTGGGATGCAGGTGAATACTAGAAAAACCAAAGTGATGATCTTCTCTTTGAAAAGAAAAAAGAAGCAATTTAACTTTACTTTTGAAGGCATCCCGTTGGAGATAGTGGATGAGTACAAGTACCTCAAGCTTGATTTCCACTACAAAATCAGTTGGGAAATGTGTAGAGCAAAAAGAATTCAAGGAGGTTGGAAAACATTGTACTCTCTTCAAAATAGATGTAGGATTGCAGATTTGTGGGATTGGAAAACCAAGAGAACACTCTTTGGTTTGCTAGTTATCCCAATGATTCTATATGGGTGTGAAATCTGGGGCAGCAGTATGTCAGATCAGAAATGGAAACAGATACAAAGAATTCAAAAGCACTTCATCATTAGCAATCTCAAAGTCAAGAATATTGTTCCGTATGAGATCTTACTAGCTGAAACAGGGTCCTTCCCCTTGGAGGCATTATCAATGGTTCAGTTGTTAAGCTACCTCAAGAAGATTCAAAATATAGAGAGTCACTGATGGCCTAGGCTGATTATGGAGGAAGAGTTAACTAGAAGAAAGAACACTTGGAGGAAGCAAAATGACAAATGGATAAAGAAGTGGGATATTAGTATGCAAGATTGCCCAAATACTAATGAAGAAATAAAAAAATATGTAAGAGACAAATTTAGGTACATCATGTGGACAAAACAAATGGGTCGTAAAAAGGATTACTATATCAAAGAATTTAACCCCATGAGTGATCATGAAGAAGAAGTCTATATTGGAGCTAAATGGAAAGCGAAAGTACTGATTGCTCAACTAGGATGAGTTTGCACCATCTTAGGTGTGAAATGGGTAGATGGCTAATTCCTAAAGAGGAGTGGGAAAAGAGAATATGCCTTTTTTGCAACAAAGGCATGCTGGAAACAGAGCGACACTTCCTCTTGGAGTGCGAGGCATACAACGACATTCGTTCCAACTATGGAGATGCTTTGAAAATCACCAACCTTGGCACCTTGTTTGAAGAGGCAAGGTTGTGTAGTATAGTGAACCTTGTGATCAAATTGCACAACAAAAGGGAGGATCTCAAGAAAGAGTTACAAGCGACTTAAGGGGTGTTTGTGCTGCTATTTTGCTGTTCCATTTCTGACGGGACTGCGTGTGACTTTTGGGTCCCATAGGCTATTGCAACCTCGTGGACGTTATTAAAATTCTTCATTCATTCATTACAGGTCTAAAGGGGTTGTGAATTGGTCCTCTTCAGTTTTGTTTAAAGAGGCTCTAGTTAACTTCAAATTTACGGTTGATGTGGTTAGCTTGTACGTCATTCCCATGGGTTCAAGGCCATGATACACATCTTTGAATCAATTTCAATATAGGTCCCACCTCTTAGTGTCAGCTTCTAGGAAATTTAATTGACACTATAAGGTGTAGATTTATTCCATAAAGCTTGGAGTGCCTCTATATCATCCACGTAGAAGTTATTTGAGCCTCTTTAGGGAATTTCTATCTCCTTTTTTTTATATTTGATTGATTCGCTCTTTTAAGAAGTGTAAATATTGATTACAATATGTTTTCTTTTCAACAACAATTTATTGTGCTCACAAAAACTTTGCAATTTTTTTGTTTACATATACTCATCATTTCTTTCTTCTTATTTTATAAAACCTGAAAAGAAATGGTAGTGCTTTGATTTTTTCAATTATTATTATTTTCTTAATTACATGGTATTAACAATCTCACCAAAGTTACAATGTATTGATCTATGTAAAATATCGTAATGGAAAAATTTGTATGCTCATGCCAATTTCCATTTAGTTATGTTTTTATTTTGAGAAAATGACTTAATATAATTATATATTAATAATGATACACTTTTGTCTAGAATTAGGTTGTTCTGTCTATTTTGTCACTCATTTATTTTCACACATTCTTAAATCATGTTTTATATATTATCCAAATTTGCTTATATTTCCATACATTATGTTGGCTCTCAAATCTGTAGCTCCACAATTTTGGAGAGGGAACTCAAGACCTAGACCTAGGAACTTATCTTGATCTAGATTAATGAGACACAAACATGACTAAATTGTGAGCAATAAGGAGCAGATTGATAGGAGTGAACTCATTTGCACCCTTGGGTCTACAAGGCAAAGGAGAGTATTCATAGAGGTCTATTACAAAATAACTACAACCAAATGATAACACATTAAGTCTTCAACCAAGCGACACCCTATGCATACAAATACCTCAAATATTTGTCACTAGACATTTAGCATACTAGATTACTATTATATAGACCTAAAAGAGCTCTTTTATAACATATAAACAACAATGGGTTACACATGCAACAAACTATTATATAAAATTGATTTATATTCCCTTAGATGAATCCCCTTATGCTTTGCTTACTTCATGTGCAATCTTGAATTTCAATAGGCGTAATTCTCTAAAGGTTTATCTGACACAATCTCTTAACTCAAGGTTTAGTAGAGTTTATAATACTAAACCATACAAGTTGGTGGTGTTGGTTTTTCTTCTGAATCAGCATTAGGGTTTGCCACTTCTAATGCACAGGCAGATTCAGCCAACTAAATACAGGAGGTTGCGTGAGCTGCCTCCCCTTCACTTTTGGTTCTGCCGCACCAAGGGGGGTATCCCTATAACTCAAGATGTAACCTTGACTGGCTCAAAGATAGAAAGATCTAACTTGACAACAACAGGCAGAATACTCTCATGAATGGACCAAGATCTGTATGATAGATCACAAGGCTGGCAACATTCTTGGACATGATGTCTGGTTGGGTATGAGAGCATGCAGGGGGTTCCTAATCCTACTCCTACAACTAACAGGTGGAAGTATGAAATGGTTTGATATGAATTTTGGATGCAAAGCTGGACATGGTGTATAACACAAGAACACAGCATGATTGGTGCCTATCCAGGGCTTGGAGTCGGTAGACATACACCTGTGAATGATTAGCATGAATAGCTAAAACTGGATTTCAGGGGGATACACATGATATCTGCCTTACAGATATCTCCCAATGAAGAGTGTTAAGTTATCTCTACTTATGGCATCCATACTGCAGTATACCCTTCCCAATGTTCAACCTGAAAATAGTTTAATCTACCCCTTGAGCAGAAGTTAAAAGATCAGACATTCAACATAGGAATTCTATGCTCTAGAATCTAAACATTACCCAAATATCCAGATTCAGAAGAAGAATACATGCAATACTGGAGACAGAATTAACACAACACATGTTAGGATAGCATTACTCATATAAGATCAACCATGAAATTAGTGGATTCATGCCAAATCGTACAACAGGAGATACATAAACTCACAAGTTAAACTGTACAGAGCAACCAGATCAGCTGGTTTTGGATTACAGAGCCAAAAATCCTCAACTTCAACAACCACAAATGAGTAACACTTCCTGCTTATAACAGCCAGGTAGTGTACCACAGCAATTAACTACAGGGTTGACCAAAAAAAAAAATCCCGCCAGATACACAGTATCAGGAAAATGGCGCTCAAACACATTACCAGATTGGCGCCCAAACATGAATGCAGCAGGTAGGGGAGGAGACAGGAAGATATCTCGAGCCCTGCGCCACTGTCCGCTGATGTACACCTTCAATCGGGTACCAGATCCGCCCATACCTCTGCAACCTTCGCCATTAATGGCGCACCAACCCGCGGCCTCGGGAAAACGTCAATTCTGCATCGCAACCATTTCCCGCTGAGATTCATCATCATGATATTTCGAATATGCAGGATATCAATTATCCCACATGCACCCCGCGGCAACCTCATTAACACTTTATATACTAGGTCATGAGCATATATGATGTCGGTGCTTTTGCTCCTGACGACACTAGTATAAGACTTCATCATCATCATCCTCCAGCAGCATGATATCCTGTTGCTTGAAATATCACCCTGACGTCAGCATCATATCGCAATATCACCTGCATGATAATCGCCTTCATCCGCACAACCTGATCCATCGGAGGAACATCCTCCTACTGAGCCTATACCAAAAGTCTGGCCGATGAACATCCTGATGACGTCATCATCATATCCTGCTGACGTCATCATCATATCTGCCCACTGCGCACCTCCTCATATCCGGATGACGTCATCATCATGTTTGCAAATATCGAGGAATCTCCACAAGATGATCAGTGTTAGAAATATGACCCCCCCGGACCTTGATGACGTCATCATCATATCGACATCAGGATGATATTCGGAAGATAACCGGATATTTGGAAATATCATCCTGACGCACAAATATCATGTTGCACTGTAGCTCCACTATAAGACCGGGGCGATAGATGAATATGATGATGCTTGAAAAGATCACCCCCCACTAGATAATGCACGAAGCCGGCAGGCGGATATCTCCTTGATATCAGCATCATCATGACGCTGGAACAAATATACATCCGGGTGATATTCAAAAATGAAAATATCACCCCCTCCTTCGGAAATATCATGATGCAGATAGGCAGAGAAATAGATATCACCCTGACATAAGAATGACGTCAGCATCATCAGGATGATAAAACAACGAACATGAAGTGATACAACATCATCAGGATGATATTGACTAAGATCATCCTGACGTTCAAAATATGATGACCCCAGTGAATATCGGGTCACACTTAGAACTCTTCAACAACATCATCAGGATGATCATAACCAAGATCACCCGATGATAAAAATATCACCCCGGCGAAATATCATGAAGGCAGAAAATATGATGACCCCCGCAAGCAACACGGTGATAACTGGAAATATGATGATGATGATGACGACCCTTAAGAAAAAACAAGTCAGGTCGAACAACTCAAAGAATAACCCCTTCAGAATATCGGGGCAACATCATCATCATGTCTGGGCAATGTGATAATTGGAAGATCACCGGATACTTGAAAAATCACCCCCGCTAGATAAATCAGGGTGCACTGTAGCCCATCAGCAGGATCAGGATGATATCCAAACATCACCCGATAGTGAAATATGATGATCCTGATGAGAAACCGGTCGACAGAGAACATGATGATGCTGACCACCATCGAAGAAAATATGATGATGATGACCTCCTCCTCAAAGAAAATATGATGCTGCAGCTGAAAAATATTGAGGAGGTCCAACACTTAGAACATTTTTTGGATACTTAGGGAGAGTGCCTGCATGAAAATTGCTCAAAAAACTGCCAGTCAATTCAGGCACTAACACTGGCTCTGTCTGGGGACGTGCAGGTGAAAAGCTGCAGCGAGAATCAGATCTCTGGGATGCAGGCCAGTCCCTTATCCATTGGGCACAGAGTCAAATTCTGCACTGACCTGCATCACCAAACACACTTGATGGCCTAAGGCCACCAAGAAAAGAAAAACATGTATCTCCCTTTGTCAAATATCTTGTTTTCATCTGCATGCACTGGGTCAAGCTTGGAGATACTACAAAGATCCACCCACAAACAAATCTTGTCATCTGCATATTCAACCCTCTGATTTGGCTTGTCATCATCACCCTTGTGCAGATAACCCTCAGCATCATGTGACATGTGGGTGCAGAATATATCAAGCAATGCATATTCAAATGGTATAGAACACAGGTTATCATCTGTATCATCATCATGCATTGCAACATGATCTCCTAGCTGGACTGAAAATAGGAAACACTCAAAGTCCACCACACAGCTAGGAAGATCAGAGCTCATTGTATTATATGCTGGCATATCAAAAGAAAAGCTTTCAAAATCACAATTGTGCACATCATGTACACAACAATCAGCAGCACCAGGCTGGAAGAGATCAGGCTCTGGCATCTCTTTTAAATCAGGCACATTTTCACAGTCACTTACCTGATGTATGTTGTTTCCTCTTTCATCAGGATGAGAAACAGAATCCAAGCCAAAAATAGTGTCTAGATCCTCACCATACTCAGACAGATCCTCATCACCATATGTGTCATAAATGGGTGACCCAGGTGCATCAGTTTCATCATAGTATGCCATTTGTTCATGGGTAGCAGAACATGCATCTTCATCACCAATGGATTCCCTTTGTGGAGGAGTATCAACCTGTGTGTCATAAGCAAAACAGCCATCAAATGAAAAACAATCATGCTCTGAACTAGCACTTATTTCAATTTCTGACTGCTCTTCATGATCTCCATGTGTTTGAAAGGTAGGCAATGGGTCACACATAGGACTGCTTCTCTGTTTGCTTATATCTTCTCTGTCTTGAGTACAATACTCACAATTGTCTCCACAGGTCCATTCTAAAAATTGCTCATTGCTGTCCACAACCTCGTTATTGTTTTCATGGTCAGCTGCCTCATCATTGCAATGGGAATTCTCATTAGTCCTTTCACTGGCATCCTCAACTGGTGAACAATCCAGTTGAGCAGTATTGTTAGCATTATGTTCAAACACAGCAGTCTCAACCTCTATGCTTTTATTTGCATTTTTATCTGCACATGATGCCATAATCATTTGGTCATTTGCAGCTTCATAACCATTTCTCACACCAAGGCCTGGGGAGAGGGGCTTCAGCAGGTACACATTTCTGATTTTTTCTATCTTTTCTATGAACCTGTATGCCATCTGCATACTTGTCACCTTGAAATCCCTCAGTATTGCACTAAAGCCCTCCTCAAAAGCTTCAAAGAATATGCCAACACAGGCTGAAATATCAGGTCTGAAGACTTCTGGGATCTGTGAAAGGGCTATTGCAAACCTATGACTGAAAACAACACATGGCTCTTCATCTTGTTTTCTGATTCTCATCAATCCTGCAACAAGATCAGCCGGTTCTTTTGCAAATTCCTCCTTGAAACAGTCAGCAAGCTCATCCCAACAGGCAAAGGATTTCTTTGGAAAGCTCAAATACCAGTCTTTTGCTTTTGCATCAAAGGACCTAACAAAAAACCTCATCCACATATCCTCATCTCTGAATGAATATTTTCCCATAAAACTTTGAAAATTTTGGATATGTGCATTCCCATCACATACATTGTGACCACTAAATCCAGGCATCTGACAGTATATCCTAGCAGGCATAGTTTCTACTTTATAATCCACCCATGACAAATCCAGTTGGTCATACAAAGGATCAAAAGGGCTGACAGGAGGTTTAGCCTTCTGACTGGCAGACACAACAAGGTTACTGCTTTTTAACTGGGCCTGCTCAGCCTCTAAGAATATCAACCTATTTCTTATCTCTTCTATTCCTTTATTCAACATTTCACCACTGAGTATGGGATAATTCATACTTGGATACATAAAAATCTTACTCTTAGACATCCTTTGTCTGTCTAAGACCTAAGGCTTCCCCTGGCATCTAACCTATGCAGTAAAACAACAAATAAAGGGGAAGGAACAAGGTACCTTTTCTCATACAGATGCAAAAAAATGAACAACACATTTCTGTCACATCACATACATCCATCTTTCATGTGCATTCAGATCTTTTTTGCAGAGTCGCCACCTCTCCAGAGAGGACAAAATTTTCAATAGCAGAAAGCTACTTTTCCAGGTTCATTCCACCAGCAGAGCATCATTTTTCACATGAAAGACTCCCCAGCAGAGTCGCCATTTTGTTGGTTTTTCTTCTGAATCAGCATTAGGGTTTGCCACTTCTAATGCACAGGCAGATTCAGCCAACTAAATATAGGAGGTTGCGTGAGCTGCCTCCCCTTCACTTTTGGTTCTGCCGCACCAAGGGGGGTATCCCTATAACTCAAGATGTAACCTTGACTGGCTCAAAGATAGAAAGATCTAACTTGACAACAACAGGCAGAATACTCTCATGAATGGACCAAGATCTGTATGATAGATCACAAGGCTGGCAACATTCTTGGACATGATGTCTGGTTGGGTATGAGAGCATGCAGGGGGTTCCTAATCCTACTCCTACAACTAACAGGTGGAAGTATGAAATGGTTTGATATGAATTTTGGATGCAAAGCTGGACATGGTGTATAACACAAGAACACAGCATGATTGGTGCCTATCCAGGGCTTGGAGTCGGTAGACATACACCTGTGAATGATCAGCATGAATAGCTAAAACTGGATTTTAGGGGGATACACATGATATCTGCCTTACAGATATCTCCCAATGAAGAGTGTTAAGTTATCTCTACTTATGGCATCCATACTGCAGTATACCCTTCCCAATGTTCAACCTGAAAACAGTTTAATCTACCCCTTGAGCAGAAGTTAAAAGATCAGACATTCAACATAGGAATTCTATGCTCTAGAATCTAAACATTACCCAAATATCCAGATTCAGAAGAAGAATACATGCAATACTGGAGACAGAATTAACACAACACATGCTAGGATAGCATTACTCATATAAGATCAACCATGAAATCAGTGGATTCATGCCAAATCGTACAACAGGAGATACATAAACTCACAAGTTAAACTGTACAGAGCAACCAGATCAGCTGGTTTTGGATTACAGAGCCAAAAATCCTCAACTTTCAACAACCACAAATGAGTAACACTTCCTGCTTATAACAGCCAGGTAGTGTACCACAGCAATTAACTACAGGGTTGACCAAAAAAAAATCCCGCCAGATACACAGTATCAGGAAAATGGTGCTCAAACACATTACCAGATTGGCACCCAAACATGAATGCAGCAGGTAGGGGAGGAGACAGGAAGATATCTCGAGCCCTGCGCCACTGTCCGCTGATGTACACCTTCAATCAGGTACCAGATCCGCCCATACCTCTGCAACCTTTGCCATTAATGGCGCACCAACCCGCGGCCTCGGGAAAACGTCAATTCTGCATCGCAACCATTTCCCGCCGAGATTCATCATCATGATATTTCGAATATGCAGGATATCAATTATCCCACATGCACCCCGCGGCAACCTCATTAACACTTTATATACTAGGTCATGAGCATATATGATGTCGGTGCTTTTGCTCTTGATGACACTAGTATAAGACTTCATCATCATCATCCTCCAGCAGCATGATATCCTGTTGCTTGAAATATCACCCTGACGTCAGCATCATATCGCAATATCACCTGCATGATACTCGCCTTCATCCGCACAACCTGATCCATCGGAGGAACATCCTCCTGCTGAGCCTATACCAAAAGTCTGGCCGATGAACATCCTGATGACGTCATCATCATATCATGCTGACGTCATCATCATATATGCCCACTGCGCACCTCCTCATATCCGGATGACGTCATCATCATGTTTGCAAATATCGGGGAATCTCCACAAGATGATCAGTGTTAGAAATATGACCCCCCCGGACCTTGATGACGTCATCATCATATCGACATCAGGATGATATTCGGAAGATAACCGGATATTTGGAAATATCATCCTGACGCACAAATATCATGTTGCACTGTAGCTCCACTATAAGACCGGGGCGATAGATGAATATGATGATGCTTGAAAAGATCACCCCCCACTAGATAATGCACGAAGCCGGCAGGCGGATATCTCCTTGATATCAGCATCATCATGACGCTGGAACAAATATACATCCGGGTGATATTCAAAAATGAAAATATCACCCCCTCCTTCGGAAATATCATGATGCAGATAGGCAGAGAAATAGATATCACCCTGACATAAGAATGACGTCAGCATCATCAGGATGATAAAACAACGAACATGAAGTGATACAACATCATCAGGATGATATTGACTAAGATCATCCTGACGTTCAAAATATGATGACCCCAGTGAATATCGGGTCACACTTAGAACTCTTCAACAACATCATCAGGATGATCATAACCAAGATCACCCGATGATAAAAATATCACCCCGGCGAAATATCATGAAGGCAGAAAATATGATGACCCCCGCAAGCAACACGGTGATAACTGGAAATATGATGATGATGATGACGACCCTTAAGAAAAAACAAGTCAGGTCGAACAACTCAAAGAATAACCCCTTCAGAATATCGGGGCAACATCATCATCATGTCTGGGTAAGGTGATAATTGGAAGATCACCGGATACTTGAAAAATCACCCCCGCTAGATAAATCAGGGCGCACTGTAGCCCATCAGCAGGATCAGGATGATATCCAAACATCACCCTATAGTGAAATATGATGATCCTGATGAGAAACCGGTTGACAGAGAACATGATGATGCTGACCACCATCGAAGAAAATATGATGATGATGACCTCCTCCTCAAAGAAAATATGATGCTGCAGCTGAAAAATATTGAGGAGGTCCAACACTTAGAACATTTTTTGGATACTTAGGGAGAGTGCCTGCATGAAAATTGCTCAAAAAACTGCCAGTGAATTCAGGCACTAACAGGTGGAACCTAGCAACTACACTAATCTACAAGGAGGAACAAATGAAAATGCTTGAATAAATATTTGATCATTTAGCCCTTTGTGACTAGTGTCAATCTCAATGAAAAACACAATCACTAACCTAAAAGACATAGAGATATTCATGTGAATTTGAAACAGAGAACAATAAGTGTGCATAAGAATTCACATGCAAATTAAAGACATAAGGAACAATCACATAAGTAGATATACTTTAATAATCCATGACTACTTGGAGAAATATCATGTCATTGTGAAAGTTCCTCTCGAAGACTTTGAGAAAGTTTTACATTTTTTGTGAAAGCCAACTAATCAAGAATGTCAACAAATCAACAAGTGTGACTTCAGAGACACGTACAATATCCATTAAAAGATCTCAGTTAGACATGGATACACCTAGATCAAGAGAGAAAGAGTGAAAGAGAGAGAGACGTGAGATAGAGGAAGAAAGAAGATGAGATAGAGATGGAGGGAGATAGAGATCGAGAGAGATAAAGAGAAATAAATGTTGATAGAGAGGGGGGAAAGATACAGAGAGATAGAGACGAAGAGAAAGAGAGATAGGTATAGAGAAATAGAGAGAGATGGGAAGAGAAAAAGATGGAGAGAGGAGAAAGAGAGAAAGAAGAAGATGGAGAAAGAGATATATAGAAAAAGAGAGAGGAGGAGAGAGTGAGAGACACATGGAGGGTGGGAGAGAGAAATAGAGAGGGAGAGATAAAGATGTAGGGAGGGAGGGATATTGATAGCGAAATGAATGGATAAAGAGATATTTTCGATGGTCTGTCTACCCATCTTCCATGTATCAGTTTCTAGCTTTTTGTTTGTAATGTTTAATGTTAAGATTTATTGATTTGTGTTTAATGCCTTAGTGTGAATATTTAGGGTTCTGGGTTCACATTTATGATTTGAATGTTAAGAGGAAGGTAGAAGGAGAGGGGGAAAGAGAGAAAGAGGGAGAAATAGAGATAGGAAGAGATAGAGAGAGGACAAATAGGGAAAGGGAGACATAGAAAGAGATAGATATAAAGAGAGGGATGGATAAAGAGTTAGATACATAGATAGATAAGGGGAGATGGACAAGGAGAGATAGAGATAGAGAGATAGAGGGGGAGAGATATAGGGGGAGAGAGTGAGGGAGAGATAGAGATAGAGAGGGAAAGATAAAGAGATAGAGAAAGGGACAAGGAGATAAAGAGATGACTCAAGAGAAGATATATACAAATTTATAATTTAATATTATATTAAATAATTATCCAAGTCAGTCATATTTAGAATTTATAATTGGTGGAAGTGTTCACCAATGAGCAGAAGACATGTCTGATGTTGTAGTTGCAAGTGCTTGTAGACATTTATGAGAGAGAAATAGAGAGGGACATATAGAGATATAGAGAGAGGGGGATTGATATAGATAGAGAGGGATAGTGAGATAGACTACCTTTTGTCAGTCATTTCATGCCAACAATCAAAAGATGACACATGTAATGATCATTCCAAATTGGAGGTTAGTACTACATCAAAGCTCATGGAGCTTGGCATGGGTTGGTCTAGATCATATAGCTCCACTAGAGCCTCATGAAATGGTACTTTTTATGCAAACGATCCAATGACGGAGAAAAAGAGTGACTTTCAATTGATTGTTTCATGCCAATGATCTAAAGATGCTATTGTTACAGATAGCTACACTTTAGTGTGCAATGGGTACACTAAAGAGGTCTTTAAGGTGAATTATTATGTCCTTAAGCAAATGACGTGTTTCCCTAATTGTAGTTCCCAATGGACACATTCATCTTTAGATTGTTGGTATGAAACGAATGATTAAAAGCCACTCTATTTTCTTTATCTCTCTTTCCCTTTATATCTCTTATCTCTATCTCTCACTTCTACCCTATCTCTCTTTCTCTAGTCATCTTTTTCTTTCTCTCTATTTTTATAAAAGTGCCATTTCACGAGGCTCCAATGGAGCTAGATGATCTGGACCAACCCATACCATAGCCTGATCTTTAATGTAGGGTTTTCCATTAGAATACTTGACCATAACCCCAAGTCTATCACACAACATAACACCTTTTTCCACTATGTTTATGCAGTTAAACTTAGTTTTATAATCCCATAATGGCCAATGATATTTTGTTTTAGGAAATATCTCTTCAATTGTCATGGATGGTAAAGGTAAAATCTAAAAAAAATTATTCATGGGAAGGTTATGCATGTAGCCATGTTTTCTACTTGAAACTGAAAAGTACTTTGAATCCACAAAATTTAGTTCAACATCATACATAAATAAGGATATGGTTTTTCCATACACCCTTTGGTATAGTATACACATATTCAATGTAAAAGCATGGTGGGCCTTGCTCAAACTCTTTCCACTACTGACCCATAAGGTGATATGGAACTCCAAATCCAACCAATCCCTTAACATGGTGTGGCAAACAAAAAATTATATCTTTAGTTTCTATAGACAAACCTTTGGAAGATATACTTTTCTTTGAGATTTATCTTTTGAATGGTTTCTTGTGATGAGTTTCATAGTAATCCTTTTCTAAATATAGAGATAAGTGATATAGAGGGAAATAGAGATAGAGAAAAGAGAGAAAGAGAGAGAAAAAGAGAGAGTGAGAGAGAAACATGGAGGGCAAGAGACAAAAATAGAGAGGGAGATTGCTAGAGAGGAATAGAGAAAGAGATATAGAGTAGGAGAGAGATAAGTGAGAGAGAGAGAGAGAGAGAGAGAGAGAGAGAGAGAGAGAGAGAGAGAGGATCATGGAACTTGGTATGGTTTGGTTTAGATCATCTAGCTCCATTGGAGCCTTATGAAATGGTACTTTTCATGTGAAAGATCCAACAATAGAGAAAAGGGAGGGTTACTTTCAATTGGTCATTTCATGCCAATTATCCAAAGATGCAATGAGCTATTTTGAGAGATCAATGGTTGATAGTTTATTATAGGCCAACAGAGACGATCTCGTGAAAATATATTTTCTTTTCAATTCCTTGTGCAGTCCTTATTGCTTCTCTTATAGGACATTTAATAGAGCACTCCATTTTGTTATCCTTGAAATGCTTTGCTAGACATCCATCCTATGTAAATAATTTTGGGAGATGGTTACCTGGACTAGATAGATATTGAGCTTGTACTCATGTAAAATGGGCCACAGGGATATTGAGCTTATATATAGTATACCTAGATCATGACTAATGGAATGCAAGTGAACTTTATGACACTCGAGAAAACAAAAACGACATGGGCCGTGGATACAAGACAATCATCATTCACTTAAAGACTTAAAGACATGGCGATTGAACTTCCACAGCGCTTCGGTACCCATTGCACACCAAGGTGCAATTGCTAGTTATATTCATTAACCACTTGCAAGGAGCTGCCTCGGAAGAAAAATTCTGTCTGAGGCTTCTTTCTCTTCAAAACAAATTCTATCGATGAAATGCAAATGTACGCACTCAGTGTTAAACAATAATATCGAGACCTCTTTCAAAGTTGCAATCCTGAGCTGGAGAGAAGGGCTTGTTTCATATCCTGAAAACAATGTCATCAGCGGCAAATGGCAATGCAAGCCCGATACCAGAGATGATGTCGTTAGACGGAGATGATGACGAGAATGATTATTCTGGCAGATGGGAGTTCCTCAAGACACTTCCACACAGGTGCTCTTTACAATCCTTTCCTCCCCATGTTTTGAAAAAAAAACTGTTATATGCATCTGGTCAAGCTCTGTCTCGTTGAGACTTAAGCTTTGCCATCTGGGTGCGGGAAATTTCTTGAGCAGACCAGCGAGGACTTGAACCCAGACACTGTCAATGAGACACCGTCCCTTCACAGGTTACTGTTTTTCCAGGGTTTAGATTAAACTTCCAGAGGCTGTTTTGGGAGCTAAGCAGAGCGAAATTGCTAGTTTCAGGAGGTGTGGCATATATGTGATTTTAGGCACTATGCCCCAAGCCATGCTATAATCTTATGCAGCCAGACGGAGCACGTTATCCTTTGCAATCTGTATACCACAGTGCAAGGCTTGTGGGTGCTGACCCTGCATTTATCTCCATGGATATGAAAAAACGTCTCAAAGTTTTTTTGGCACTATGTTGAGTCAAGCAGATTGACAATGCAGAGTCCAATAGTCCATGTTAATTGACAGAACTTTTAAGAAATTGTCCTTTTAGCTATGTTCCAGTGTTTTCGTTTGGGTAGCCATTTGTTTTGGGTAGCAAATATATGTTTCTTTTGGTTCTAGAGATATGAATAGGGAAAGTTTTACAACTATAATTGTACATGACATCAAAATTCCAGTTTTAGACTTTAACATAATGCATTAAATTTGATATTTTATAACGGCAAAAGGCTCAAAGCTGCAAAATGTCTAATAATAAGTATAACAGCAAGATATAAAAATACACAATAATTATGTTTGGAGACAATCTACATCAGATACTACAGTTGAGGTGAGAGGTATGGTCCTTGATTACAATTTCTAGGTTGATGTTAAATTTGTTGTGGACTTTATTAAGTCCATATGTGAGGTGATCAAATTTGCAGATTCAGACAAGCCATGTTTGGGAGAAATTTATGAAGAAATAGATTCCATGTGTGAGAGAATTAAGAAAATAATAGATGTAAGAGATCTTTATCTATATCCTTTGATAGAAGAAAAGATACATGGTAAGATAGAACAAACTTAAGACACCCCTTCATTGTGCTACCTATGCCTTAAATCCTTAATGATATGATATACAAGCGACCAAGAAGAGGGCTCCATAGGAGGATAGAGAGGTAATGAAGGGGTTTTGGGCTACAATAAAAAAATTAATGGCTGAGGTGAGGATGCTTCAATTATGAGGACTCAATAGAATAAGTTTTCATGTAGGCAAGGTGATTTTTCTTCTGTGGAAGCTTGTTAGGAAAATGGTGTTGTACACCTTGCACAAGAAAAGATTAGTTTTTAATTATGTAAAATAAATATTTATTTGTGGTGCATCTAGGTGATGTGTTTAGCTACATTAAATATTTATTTGGGTCCACTTGTAAAGTTGTATGTAACATTGGTTAGATATTTCATGTGTGGGAGACATAGGACAAATATTTCATATTTGTGGTAAATATTTAATTTTGGGGTCAATGGTTTTGTGCTCTCATGGTTTAGCTAATACCACTTGATTGTTTTGTGTGAGCTTGATTCTATAAAAGCAAGCACATGTTTAATGGTTGAGGTTGGCTAGCATTTTGGAGTTGGCTGTTATTTGTATTGAGCTCTCTTGAAGAGTGCATATGTGAAACATGGCATGGGATGTGTGGTTGCATAGTTATCTATTATGCTGGACACATGGAGGATTCATTGGAGGAGCTTGATGTTTTAGAAGTACTCATGGAAACTTTGTAAGTGTATTGTAATGCTTTTATTGCTGAATAATACATTGAGTGTGGATGCTTTTGGACGCTGGGTTTTTCCCTCTTGAAGGTTTTCTTAGGGTATATCTTGTGTAATCTTGTGGTATGTCTTTGATCTTTGCATTATGGTTATTTTGTAAGCTTGCATGGATCATTTCTCTCATAGGGTTATATAGGATATGATTTGATCAACCTATAATTTCCTAACAAGTGGTATCAGAGCCATGGTTGTGGCTAAGGGAGGTGTGAGCTCCTTGGTTTTGTTTAAGTCTTGTTTGAGTAGAGTTGATGCAAAGTTGAAACCATGGCAATGCTGGAAAGATTTGGGACATTTCAAGGTATAAGTATTTTGTATAGGTTGTGAAAATGTAGATTTATGGTTATTTTTGCAGATTTAGGGTTCGAAAAAAATTTAGAAAAAAGGTTTTTTTGGGTGTTCATCATATGAGGGTTTTGTGGAGGAAGTTGCAGAAATGACCTCCTAGAACAAAACAGACCCCACCATTGGATCCAAGAGACCTAAGAGATGAAAAATGACATAACATTTGAGAGGGTTTGGCCACTAGGTCCTGATGTAGAAAAATTCCCCTTCCCCCCTTGTTCAGCCATACGGTTGTACAAATTGCAAAAAATGAAATAAAATAAAAAATTATTAAACCTGCGCAGTGAAAATTAAAAAAAATAAAAATTTTAAGGAATGGTATGGGGGGAGCCCATTGGGCACGAACCCCCCCACCGTGGCAGTCACAGGTATGCAGACAACACGAAGATGGTAGGTTTGTACGAGGAGGAAGGTATAGGGAAATGGCGACAAAGAATGTTGGAGGTTTGTAGGGTTGTCAGCCAGCAGTCGTCCTTCGGCCAGTTGATAGGACTTTAAGCCCTAGTCACATGCCTCGGGCCCGCCAGACATAGCCCCTACAAGCATTAAAACATTTAAACCATATTTTATTCTTTATTGGGTCTGAATAAGAGATTTGGAATTTGAAATATTAAATAGATTTAAATGCCAGCTGGGCCTATCACCTTAACTTTGCGCTAGTGCGCTTCCACTATACGCCACCATTGCCCAACAACCGCCCCTGCGCCACCGTTGTTGTCAATAGTACGGATAGGGCATGTTTTGGCCTCTTTCTAACCCTCGGAGGGTGATCTTCTACAGGGCATAACTTTCACCCATGGTATTGGATTTTCGACTTCTTATAGACTTTGGAAAGCTCTCTTTGAGCACTACATAGTGATATAGGTTCGATCATCAAATTTTGTTGTTTATATCAGAATTTGGTGTTTGAAGCTAGACATTGCTCTGGAATGATTAATTGATCACAATTTGAGCATATTGAATCAGATTTTGGATTTCGAATAGGTGATGGAGAGCATTTGCTACGTACTATATATTGGATCAAGTGGGTTTTCACTTGGATGAGCAGAGAGAAGATTGTACTTGTTTGAGCACTTGTAGGAGCTTGAGATTCAAGGTGATTGTGTGAGTCATAGTTGGAAAACTCGACTCGGCAAAAAACTCGGCAAGCCAATTTTTGGAGAGTAAAAAAAAAATTCGGAGAAAACTCGGCAAAAACTCGACAACTTAAAAAATTGCTTAAACTTCATTAGAAACGCATTTTTTTTGTAAAATTCAGTTACAAGATTACTCCAATGAGTCCATAAATGAGTACAAAAGTGTTTTCCATTAAATTTGGTTGACTTTAATGCAAATTGATTACAAGATCGGATTCTCATGGAGAATCTTGATGGCTAAAACCCTGATAGTCTGATAGAAATTACAATAGATAGCTGAAAATGAAAATAGTAAAACTAGAAGTAAATACTAAATACAACATATTACACCTTCCTCTTCCCTAATTTAGTCAAAGCTAGGGAAGAGGTAGATGCTCTAGTCCTGCGAGTACGCGGTGCCGGTGGCTCCTCGGTTAGCATGGAAGGTTGTGGCTGAGGCTCAACCACCATCCTGGAAATATCTAGCTCTGACAATGACTCCTCATCCTCATGAATGTCCTCCAAACCTACATCTCCTGTTGCACCCACATCCTCCATTGCCTGTCTCTCAAAATCAAGAATCTCATCTGCGGTAAACAATGGAGGCTGCTCATCCCGCCTTCTTCAATCACTATAAGGATCTATCTCATCCAAATCAATAGGATCCAGTGATTTGTCCTCTACTCTTTTTGTGCGCAACCGAAGGTTTTATTGCACAAAGACAAGGTCATTGAGGTGCTTTTGAGCTAATTAGTTCCTCTTCTTCATGTGAATGGCCTCAAACAACGTCCAATTCCGCTCACAATTGGATGCACTACAAAGCTCCTATTTTCCATGCCTCAGAATTGCAAAATCATGTCAAATTCCACAACATTTTACTAAGGGGTCCTTGTTCTTTCACCCTGATGCATGTTCCTGAAACCTTGAATTTGGCTAAGTCTGAAACCCTGAAACCCTGAAAAATTGGTTAAGTCTGAAATCTGATGGATCCTCCAAAATCTAGAATCTGCATGTTAAATCCCATGGATTCGGAACCTATCTCAAACATCCTGACAGTATATTTCAAAATATTTAAAGTATAAGAAATTCAAGGAGTCTCGATTCAATGAGAGTTGAGTACAAGTACAATGATGGTGATGATTATGGTGTCATGGATACTCATGTACTTTTGAGCATTGACACGACATGATCATGTATGCGGTTGACAGGTTTGGGTTGTGATGATTAGATTGATTCATGTTTATAGTTGGTGGTGTGATTTAGTTTTAGGAGGTTGTTCTTATCTCCTAGATGCTTGTTTGGTTCCTTGACTATTTGTTTGGCAAATTAGAGCTGGAGTTGATATGGTGTTTGAGTCACGAGAGGTCTACAAGTTATTTTCTTTGTTATATCAGTTTGCAGGTTATTGATGTGATGAAGAGTTTGTATGTTTCATTCATTTGAGATCTATGAGTTATGCAATCTTGTGGGTTTGGTACCACCCATTGGTTGCAGTGGGATGACTCGGATGTGGACTGTCTATATCCACAGGGCTTTTCAATGTTGATGCAGATTCAGTTAGTTGGCCTTGTTTGTGGTCATTTGTGTATTGGTATGTTGCATTGGGATAAGAGGATGGATGTTTAGAGTGCTTGGATAGTCGGTTATTGGGACTTGTAGCATGTTGTTTATTGTGATGTCATGGATAGCTTGGTTACACAGTTCAGTGTGAGCTTTTGATAGTGATGGTTTGGTAGTTTATCTTCTTGGCTTCGAGATCGTGATTTTACTTTACTCTTTGGGAACTCCTAATGTTGTACTTGAACTTTTTGATTGTGTTCGGGCCACATATGTTCTTCATTTAGGAGATGGTTATCACCATGCCATGTGGAGCTTGGTATCATGGTTCAGTGGGAGCTTTGGTAGTGATGTGTATTTGTCACCTAGTGATGGATGATCTTCTATAGTGGTTGTGGGTGTCACGGAGAGGCTCTTGGATCACGATTCTTGTATGCAGTGAGAGTGCTTTGACATCCTGAGTTCTATTGTCAAGAGATGGTTATCTTCATGTGTTTGGAGATTTTGACATCTTGGTTTACCACGAAGGACTCTTAGAGTCTTTGGTGGGGTGTCAGTTTATGACTTGTTGGTTTTTGACAAGGATACTTGGTTGAGAGGATGTTTGGTATTGTGTCTTGGTCTACTCTGGATATCGGTTGGAGTTTTGACATGATATAGGTGCTCTTAGGAGCAAGATATGTTCATTGGACCATGTGATCTCTCAGGAGGAGATGTTAGATCATGATGTGTTCCTGGATTTTGTAGACGTGTAGTGGGAGCTTTAATAGTGATTTGGTTAGTTCTCTTGGTATTGAGTACATTGATCTTTTGCTTGGGAGCTTCATGATAGTGCGGTGTTGCATTTGAAGTTTAACATGGATTGATCGGTTGTATGTGCTAATGGATACTTGGAGACTTGGGTGAGTCTAGAGTTCTCTCGAGTTAGAGACATTGTTGAGATGGTTACTCTTTGGAGGTTTTAGTAGGAAGTCCGAGGAGCCTTCACTTGGATATGGATGTGAGTTCATGATGGACTTGAGAGGAGATTGTTCTTGGAGAGTCATTGTGGCTTGGTGTATCTTGGAGGAGCATTCTCATTCCCCACTCTTGGTCTACTCGACAGATAATCATCTGAGAGGTATTACTCATTCTGTTTTCAGATGCATTGTATTTTATGCCTATCTTCTCATGTTTATGGATCTTGAGCTATGTTAGTTCTGGAGGGTTCATTTGAGGAGTGTTTGGCATTATTATCTCCTTGTGCATATGAGTTTGATTTATGATGTCATTTATGAGGATTTAAGAGATGTAATTTGGGCTAATTCCTGGTTATGGAATGGATTTGAGTTTGATCTTCCTTTGGTTTGAGAGGCTTACATCCTAGTTGGTCTATTGATTCACATTATATGTTTGATCTATGAGATTGAACGGTTGGGTGTTGTTAAGGCTTTTCATTTGGGGTTGTAAAGGAGATCATACTTGACATAGCTTAGCATTTTTGATGTTTGGTAGAAGGACATATTATGTGATATGATTTGCAAGTTTTCTCTCTTTGTTCTATGGTACTTCTTGGAGGTTCATGTTCACATGGTTTGTTGTGGTGGGCTTGGGAGAGTTATGGTGACATGTTGTGAGGGAGTATGCAGTGGTTTGTGTTGGATGTGTAGATCATTGTGATTGTTCTTTGTTACTACATGATATGATTGTTAGCCACACCTTGTTATGAGTGTTGATTGGTAGACTTGGTATGCCTTGATCTATTTTCAAATTCGACATTACCCATGAATGGGAGTTCCTGGATGTGTATGTTCTCCATTAACAGGTTTTATACAGGGAGCTTGTGATTGCGGTTTATGGGTTGGATATGTTGTTGGCATGAGTTTACTGATGTTGTTAGATATCTTTTGAGGCATGGATGATTGGATGTATTAGCATTGTTGTGGTTGTTATTTCCAGTCATGTGGGTTTTTTCCTTGGCAGCAACTTGGAGCCTTTGTTATATGTATTTTGCCTCTTTGAATCTTGTGTAATTAAATAAATACATTTTGCCTAAAATATGCTCTCATTTTTGCTCAAAAACAAATATAGATGAAATTTCCTTCAACCAATGTGGCACGTTTTGTTTACCACCCAAAAGATTTCACTCTGCAACATCAAGCTAAAAATGTGGGCCAGGTACCACCTAAAAATGGACTCGCGTCATGTTTCCAAAACAACAAACATCCCATCACACATTGCATGCTCCAAAACATGAAATATCAAGGCAAAGGCTTAGGCCTTCATGAACAAGGACTATTGGAGCCCATCCATGTCAAATATTTTATCTTTTTGTAGACCTTTGCCTTTCACATTTATTGAGGATGACTGAGATGCAATGAAGATCAATTTCGAACAATTAGTCCTAACTCAGCTAGGAAGACCAACCTTCAATATCGACGCTATGGATAAATTGATGAAAATTGCATTGAGAATTGCACCATATGCGCTCAAGTTGCCAGAGTATCAAATATTGTACATGAATAGTAGAAGTTTCTTGCAACGGCAGTTGGATAGGGAAGATTCAGCTCGGAAACCTCCAATCACTGAAATTAGAGAGTTCTCGGATAAGGTTTGATTGGCAAAAGAATAGGACAATACACTGTCACCGGAATTAGAGAGTTCTTGGATAAGGTTTGATCGGCAAAAGAATAGGACAATACACTGTCCTATTCTTTTGCCAAGCAAAATTTAGCCAAGAACTCTCTAATTTCGGTGATTGGAGGTTTCCGAGCTGAATCTTCCCTATCCAACTGCCATTGCAAGAAACTTCTGCTACTCATGTACCATATTTAATACTCTGGCAACTTGAGCGCATATGGTGCAATTCTCAATGCAATCTTCATCAATTTATCCATAGTGTCGATATTGAAGGTTGGTCTTCCTAACTGAGTTAGGACTAATTGTTCGAAATTGATCTTCATTGCCTCAGTCATCCTCAGTAAATGCGAAAGGCAAATGTGTACAAAAAGATAAAATATCTTGTTCTGCAATCTTTAACTAATCTATGTTTTTCTCAACTGTGTTCAGAGTGGGTTCTTGCAACTCAAATAGCACTTGACAATTGAAAATCCATTTTGGAATTTGATTACTTTCTGGATCAGCTATCACCTTCAGTCTTATCAACTCATCAACACCCCAAAACTCCATGGGCTCTAAGTTCGTCGATACACTGCTACATGCTGAAATTGGCTGTCATGGAACATTCTAACTCAATAGACCTCTGAATGGTGTCTTGAATTTCCTGCAATGAATTGAACAAATCATCAACTTTTGTCAAGCCATCTACACACAAATTGCCAATCCATTGCTGAATTGTTCTCCCATGTGACATCAACTCATCAAATTGTTGCCTTTACAGTAAAGATTTGAAAAATGCAAATGAATTGGTTGATTAATTGATATTTACAAATGAGCAAAAATGCTCAATATATACAATGTTCAAGAGGCAAGTTTTCTAAAAATAGAAAACGGCCGACATAGATGAGCATTAACAAAATCAGGCCAACATAGAAAAAATTAGGCCGACATAGAAAAAATACTAATACCCTCCCTTAATGCTCAATCTATCAACAACACCTATAGACCCCCTGAAGTTTACAAATTTATCAGAACCGAGGGGCTTGGTGAAGATATCTGCTGGCTGCTCCGAGGTAGGAACATACAGCAACTGAATGGATCTGTCTTCAACCAGCTGTCGTATGTAATGACAATGAGTTTCCACATGCTTGGTTTGTTCATGGAAGACCGGATTCTTGGCCAGTTTGAGCACTCCCTGATTATCACAGAACAAGGGAGTCGGACTTGCTTGAGGAACATGCATATCCGCAAGCATCTGTTGAAGCCAAACTGCCTCACAACCTGCTTTAACTGCTCCCCGATACTCTGCTTCTGTTGAGGAGAGAGCCACTGCTTGCTGCTTCTTACTAGTCCAAGTGACAGCACCAAATCCCAAACTAAACACATACCCAGCTGTAGACTTACGGTCATCAATAGAACCTGCCCAGTCGGAATTTGTGTAACCTCTGAGTATAGGATCAGAACTCCGAGTGTATAGAAGTCCATAATCAGGAGTGCCACTCACATGACGCAACACACGATTCATTGTTGTCCAATGATCAGCTTTGGGGGCTGTCATGAAGCGTGATATGTAGCTCACTGCAAAACTAATGTCAGGTCTAGTAGCAGTAAGATAAATGAGGCTGCCTACTAGTTGCCTGAACAAAGATTCATCGACCACTGGTGAGGTGGACTGAGCTGACAATTTAAGCCCGGGTTCCATAGGAGTAGAGGCAGGTTTGCAATCCTGCATTCTGAACCTGTCCAGGAGGCTGCGAGCATACTTGGACTGAGAAAGAAAGATACTGTGCTCAGTCTGCCAAACCTCTAACTCCTAGGCAATAATGCAACAAGCCCAAATTTGTCATATCAAAAGTACGGCACAAATCCTGTTTGATCTCAGCAATCAAATGTGCGGAACTACTAGTAATGATTAAGTCATCCACATAAACAACCACAAGCAATATATCATCACCAGAAAGTTTGATATACAGATTTGAATCAGATGGACTTCGCTGAAAACTATGATCTGTCAGGTACTTATCTATTTTCATGTACCAAGCTCGAGGGGCTTGTTTCAGACCATAGAGAGCTTTGACGAGTCTACAGACCTTGTGTTCTTGACCAGCAACCTTAAAGCCTGGAGGTTGCGTCATGTAGACTTCTTCCTGCAAGTCACCATTCAGAAAAGCACTCTTAACGTCCATCTGATGGACTTTCCAACCAAACTGAGCTGCTAAGGCAAGAACAAGCCAGATGGTACTCATTTTGGCTGTAGGAGCAAAGGTCTCCTCATAGTCAATGCCTTCTGTCTGTGAGAACCCACGAGCAACAAGACGAGCCTTATACTTGCGAGGGTTCCGTCAGCTTTGTATTTCACCTTGTACACCCATTTGCAGCTAATGGGTTTCTTCCCTGGAGGAAGATCAGAAAGTGCCCAAGTGTGATTCTTCTGAAGACTCTGGAACTCAGCTTCTATAGCCTGTTCCCACTCAGGTATACCTTTAGCCTTTGAGGATGTCTGAGGCTCAAAAACACTATTAATGTTAGCCATGAGAGCAAAATTGACTGTAGGCTGTTGTTTGCTCTTATGTCTGGAAGTTCTACTCTCAATGAGCTCACCATCCCGGAGATCACTAATGGTTTTAGCATACCATTTAGGCCGGAGAGTAGAAGTGCTAACATCTGGAGGAGCTGGAAGAGGTTTAGGATCAGCAACAGGAGCAGCAGGAAGAGGATTATTTTCCGGAGGAAACTTAGGTAGTGCATCAGCAGAAACAGATTCTGCATCAGCCCTCCCATCAGGTGAACCTAGTGGAAGAACACTTTGAGGCGGATCCTCAGAACGCTGCTCAGAAGAAGAAGACTGAAAAGGTCCTCTATCTTCATCAAAGACAACATCATGGCTGAAGATAAGACGATCAGTGTCAATATCGATCAGTCGGTAGGCCTTATGGTTGTCACTGTACCCTGTCATCATGAGCTTCTGACTCTTGGATTCCAACTTCGAGCGCTGAGCATCTGGAACCCAAACATATGCAAGAGAGCCAAAAACCTTAAGGTGGCTGATCCGGGGCTTGCGACCAGACCAAACCTCTTCTGGAGTCTTCCCCTTAACAGCCTGAGTAGGAGAGCGATTAAGGAGATAGACGGCAGTAAAAACTGCTTCTGCCCAATACTTATTAGGAACACTCCTGTGCTATAACATAGAACGAGCCATCTCAACAACTGTATGATTGCGACGCTCAACAACACTGTTTTGCTGCGGAGTGTAGGGTGTAGTCAACTGGCGTTTGATCCCATGGGTATCACAGAAGTCGGAGAATTCAGCAGAACAAAATTCCCCCCCCGTTATCTGTCTTAAGAGTGATGATGCTACAGCTAGACTCTTTTTCAACCAAGGACTTAAACTTCTAAAAGATACTAAATACATCTGATTTTTGTTTGAGAAAGTAAACCCACATCTTTCTACTAAAATCATCAACAATAAGCAAGAAATATTTGCAACTAGTAACTGAAGATGTATTCATAGGACCACAAATATCAGCATGAAGTAATTGAAGTACCTTAGACGCACGCCAAGAATCTCCATCCTTGAAGGGAGTCCGATGTGGTTTGCCAGCTTGACAGGCGCCACATACTCCAAGATGCTGTGTCTGAATATCAGGTAGGCCAGAAACAAGTCCCTGTCGGGACAGCTGAGAGATAATGCATGTTGAGATGTCCATATCGCTGATGCCACAAAGTGCTGAGAGAAGAAACACGGGCTGCCATAGCTACTTCAGGAGAATCACTAGTGTCAATGAGCCGATAAAGGCCATGATCCTCTAGACCAACAGCAACAATAAGACGGGTCTCTCGATCAATAATAGAGCACTTGTGAGCACTGAACACTACATCCAACTGAGGAGCATTCCTCATGATCTGACTCACTGAAAGCAGATTGAGTTCCATACCAGGAACGTAGTACACATTTAGGAAGATAAGGTTCCTTCCACCAGACTGTATCTGAACAGTGCCTCTGCCAACAACTGTGTACTCCTCACCTCCGCCAAAGATAACCGAATCACTGAAGGGAGAAAAGTTGATAAACCAATCACGCTTGTGAGTAAAGTGACGTGACGCACCAGAATCGATGTACCAAGCAGAAGTCTTGACAGGATTGGAAGACCTTTTAGCCATAAAAGCGTAAAAGGCAGACTCCTTCTGCTCAGAAAGTTCAGCAACATGCGCCTTCTGATGTGACCCTCCCTGCTTCTTCTGTTCAGAAGCTATCCTCTGACGGCAATCTTTCTTCATATGGCCAAATTTGTGACAGTAATTACACTGCACATTCTTCTTCTTAGGGTTGCCCGGAGGTTGATTTGAACCTTTAGGCTGTGATGACTAAGATGACTGAAATTTGCTGTTATCCTTCTGAAAGGATTTAGCTGCAAATGCCTGTTCGGAAGAGGACGAGGAAGCACTGCTACCAAACTGCTGTTTCCAGCGATCCTGCTGTAGGAGTTTGTTGCATAATTCAGGAAACTTCAGATCAACATTCGTAGACGTAATGTTGAGAGTCTCGACAAAGTGCTCGTAGGATTTAGGTAGACTTTTGAGGGTGATGACTACCATATCCTCTTCCTCCATTTTCCAACCAATAGCCTCAAGCTGATCTCAAATGTCCTTAATCTTCGTGAGATGCTCCTGTAAGGACATACGTTCGTCCATCATGATGGAGAACAACTGATTCTTCAAAAAGAAAGCCCGGCTTTTATTAGAGGTCTCATGAAGTTCCTTCAGGTGCTTCCAAATCTCAGCAGCTGTCTTGCCTGAAGGAATCTACGGCAACTGGTCATCTGTAACAGAAAGCTTAAGAAGCATGACAGCCTCTCTGTTACGATCATCAAACTTGTCCTAATCAGCACCAGCGGTGGGAGGACGAGTTTCTTTTTCCAAAACCAATTCATCAAGGCGGCGATACTCAAAAATAGTCAGCATACGCTGCTTCCAGATATTATAGTTTCTGCCATTAAATCGCTGACTGCCCTCCAACATCAAGTTGGTCAAAGACGCCATTTGCACGTTTCCCAATGTAGGAAAACGACAAAAAAACTGAACAGCGTTTAACTAAGGAGCAGAACAGGATCAGGTACAAGATCCGAGACAGGTACGGTTGCACGGAAAACAAAGCACAAACTTCGAGGTACGGAAAAAAAAATCTAACAAGTACCCATGAAAGATCTCGAAAAACCCACCTCAAAACTAGTCTCGGAAAAATTTTTCGTCAATGTCTTGAGGGTCAAAACCCTAGACGAAAATGGCAGGAACCCTAGGCGCTCAGAAATTTTCGAAAAAAAAAATTGGAGATCCCTTTTTTTTAAAAAATTCCGAAATGATGTAGAGATGCCACGGCCGTTTCACTGTGCAAGGGCGAGTCTGGGAAGAGTCCGCGGAAACAAGGACTCCGTAGTTGGAAATGGCGCTAGGAGCTAGCTGAATGGAGACCAGAACACGACCTCCAGAGTCAAAACGCGGCCAGAGACTGTTAACAAAACACACGCAGTCCAAAATACTGAAGAATGGCGACAGAACCAAGCCACGAAATCATGCCGCGAATGCGAAAAACGACGAGCAATCTTTAGTCGGAAGGAAGTCGCGGTCGCGACTGGCAGAAGGAGCCCGCGTCAAAACCGCGTCCAGAAAAAAACAACTCACGACCAGGTATGAAGTTCATGTTTTTTTTGGTGCCAAATCACAAGCTTCGAACGCGATCACGAATATGCAAAAACGCGGCCCCAAAATCGCAGAAAACACAGTGAAGAATCCGCGAAAAATGCCAGAGGTTCGTGGCGGAAGGAGGATGAGCCCGTGGAAGGGGAGGTGTGCCAGTCCGACGGGAATGCGACCCTTAGAGTAGGGCTCGTGCGGCCAAACCAGGAGCCGCGACTGGAAAGAGCAAAGAAACATTCCAAGCGTGTATCCAATGACGATTTTGTTCCAACTGTCCAAATCACGAAAAAACTTGAAAGGAAATGCAGAAAACCTTTTCACAGAAACACGGCCTTAGAAATTTGTGATTTTTGGAGAGAATCGCGTCGCCCAAAACCGAATGGCTCTGAGACCATAAAGATTTGAAAAATGCAAATGAATTGGTTGATTAATTGATATTTACAAATGAGCAAAAATGCTCAATATATACAATGTTCAAGAGGCAAGTTTTCTAAAAATAGAAAATGGCCGACATAGATGAGCATTAACAAAATCAGGCCGACATAGAAAAAATCAGGCCAACATAGAAAAAATACTAATATACAGTACCTCTTCCAGTTCTGGCAATGAACTCGTTCCTTCTTTAGACAGTGGATTTACAAGATGAGCAATGTATGCTCCCAACTCTCTTTTTTTTGACTTTGATTTCGCCTTTACCTCATCATCTTTCTCCATTGTTTCCTTTACATTTTCAGTGGCCAAACGTAATAAACCAATTCTCTCTTTTGTTGGCAGGACCTAGATTAGTCTTAGAAAATTGAAAATCAACAACCTGCACTTCATGAATATTTTTTTATCAACAGGGAGGATGGCAGTCTTAGCAATTATATGTCCTACTTCATTTTTCTTGAATCTCACTTGTCTTTTGGCTTTCTTTATCTTCTCTTTCATAATAAGGTTTGAAATTGCTTTCAAGTTGAATGGTGGTGCTATTACCATTGTTCTCTTCTTGTTCAAAGTTTTCTGATTCCACTTTGTATTGCTTGTACTTGATGCTGGAAATTCTATCTCCATGGCTATAATTTTTTCAATGGGTTGCACCATTGGAGGAGAAGTATGCACAGGAGACTTGAGAACCTTAGGAACTACTCCCAGTTGAATTGGAGTTGGATCAAGGAGGGAAACTACTGTTGCTTTAGGGATTGGAGAGCTATTTATGTGGATAAGTTGTGGAGATTTTATTTTCTTCTTAGGCACTAATTTCAGCTTCTCAAGTCTGGAACTTCCCTCAGCTCCACTTGAAACTTTCATCTTCAGTTTTTGATCTTCACTACCAACAATGGGATCACTGGAATCTGCCCTTTGACTGCTTTTTGGTAACTTTATCCTTTTATTTTGTAGCGCAATCTCTGTGTGTCTTGCTAATTTCTTCCCCAAGAATGCTTGAGATCTATCCATTACTGCTTTGTTCATCCAATCTTTGGGTATACCATCTCGGCTTGACTAACCAACTGGAGACAATGTCTGAACATCTCCTCTTGCCTGAACAAATGGGGGAGACAAAAGATTTCATCTGAATCTTCCAACTCATTTGGTACCTACTTGGATTTTAATTCCCTTAGCTAATCTTAGGTCATTCTACCATTCTTTCTTCTACAAGCCTTGTACTCATCAAGACAATTGGCCCAAAAGGCTTCGATGTCGGGTACATGTGCATATTTGGAGCCTAGTCTCTTGACCATGATGTCCTTGGAGTCATAACATACTCTTGTGATAGAATTTCAAATTGTAGTTAGACAATTCAGCACCCATATTCTTTGTGTCCATGGCATTTGCACATTTGTATGGCTTGATCTGTATTGGATAATTAGCTCCACGATTGTGTTTGTCCCGACAATATCTATGTGCAATTGATAATTCCTTGCAATATTCCATTAGAAGAATCTAATCACTTGGGTACTGTGGAAGCCTGTGAAGATATCCATTGAATCCACATACTTTGATGTAGATGAAGGTAGGAAATTGGATCAACCAATCTGTCCACTCCATGATCACCATTCTAGCTTGATATGTAATTCATTCGTGGCTTTCATTCTCCAAATCTCTAGCTCTGAACATTGTAAAGACATTATTAACTCTGTTGAAATACTTCATCCTCTCTCGGAACTCCAGCTGTGGTTACTTCAAGAAGAAGCACCTTGTTGTCTGGATCTTCTCCAACCCTATAAGGGCATTTGCTCGTACCAATGAATAGACTAGATACGACACCATATGGAAAGACTTGGTATTGGAGAACTTTGATAATTGGGAATGAATGGAATTGCTGATCAAATAAGATCAATCAATGTGCTTTCTCCCGTCACAAATGAGGTTGATGATATATAACATCCAGCTTTTGAAGGTCCTTGCTTCCACTTGGCTTGTGACTCTATTAAGCATGGTGATCATGAGGTGAAGTTCTTCTTTGAAAACACTCAGGTACAATGTTGGCAAATGAGGGGCTCTCTTTGTTTCGTCTCTCCTTTTGGCATTCTTGTACATTACTATTCCACTGAAGCAAACAATCTTCTAAGTTGATCATTTGTGTCTCCTCATAGAGCTGCAATCCAAATTTAGATTCGAGGATAATAGCATCCAACTTGCAAATGATTTGTTGTTGGAAGACATGATTCTTCTAGTGTGATGTTCATAGTGACGATCACATGCTATGACCAATTCAAAGGACTGAATTGTCACGGGACAAGAAGTAGCTTAAATAAGCTCACTTTCTACTAATTTGCTGCCAAATTGCTTCCAGCTTTCATGCTTTCATTCATCTTTAAATCTAGGGTAGTCATATGACCCAACATGGTGTCACTGACATGGTAAGAACTGTTGGATAGGTGTGTTTGGGCTCAATGATATCTTCATGTAACTCCATCGTTGATGGTGACTTCTTCTTGCTCTCTGTGACTCCAAAGAATAAGAAATTTGAAAAGAAGAGCTTGCTGTTCACGGTGTTAACATAACTTTGGAGAGAAGTTTCTTGGTGAGATGGCAGAAATGAATGGAGAGAAATATGCAGCCTTTGCTGAAATAGATTCTGGAAAACTCTTTATATATACTCCTTTGTCTGATATGATCAACTTGATACTGAATTTCATTCCTTTCTGGTATATGACAGCAGCAATTTATAATGAAGTCTGAGCTGATCTTTTGCTCTTGTGTCATTAACCTTGTGTAATTCTGATTTCGGTGCTTTAAACTTGAATACCTCCCACTTTGGCACCTTGAATTCTCCTTCAAAAACTTGCAAGAACTAGAAAATGGGACTGTACTTTTATCTTGATAGCTGAAGCAAAGTTTGTTTTGTGATTTGAATGACTAAACACTCCATTATATAGGCTTGGATGGGTTTAACTCTTGCTTTGTTTCCATAACTAGAGGACTAGGATAATGTGTGCCATAATGTTTAAGTGTTTTTTTGCTTTTGCAAAACTGAAAGTAGGCGTTAAGTTTTATTGATTGCTGACTAAGATCTTGTTGCGATTTTTGACCACCATTGCCAACTTGATCATGTCTTTCTTTAGTGGCATTTGAATTTGTTTATGTTGTATAACACCTTGTCAATCTTTTTGACTATCGTTGCCATCAGGTCGCAACTTTAGAACAGCATTGGCACATAAAAGATGCAAAATTCACTTTAAGTTTTGAACTTTTTAGTACTAGGCCCGGTTTTAACAGTTCACTACCACCATGGTCATGACTTTAGAGTGGCATTGTCACTAAAGAAATGCATTTTTACCTTATGTTTTAACCTTTACTAGCTGGTCGTGCTTTCTTAGGTTGATTGCCAACTTGAATCGCTCTTTTGCGCGGGTTAAGCCATTGAAAAGGTGTGACAATGTAATTTCCTGAATTGGGGTTAACACAGAAACATGCAAATTTTTTTTATTTTTCTGATTTGTAAAACTAAAATAGCAAACTGAATTGAAACTAAATGCTGATCACACAACAAGAAATGGCTGGAAATCACAAATCAAACCCTCCTAATGCCGGTGTACATCTCTAGTTGCATCATAAATAGCAGATCTAACTTGTAGATGACAAAATACAACAATTATTCTTGCTGATTTATGACTGATTTATAATGAACAAGAAGTATGAAACCCTAGAACAATAATTATGCTCAGATTTGAATTGAAATAATTATGACAGTGATAGTCGACTCAGAAATATCAATCGGAAACAACAATATGAAACCCTAAATCTGATCCTTGCATTTATGACAGCTGGAAAAATGATACAATTGCTGATAGACTGAAATTTCACCAATTTTCTGCAAATAAACAATTGAAACTCACTTATGAATATCAAATTATGTATAGCTGACTAGTGCAATGCCAAAACAGACTTGTATAACTGATGGAAGATGAAGTTCTAGCTGGTATGGAGGTGGCTAGGTATGTATGACAATGTCAAGCTGATATACAACCATAGCAGTCTCCAAAGGGTAGATTTGAAGTCAATGTAAAATGCCGATTATTATATTTGATAATATGGGTTATCCGACTATGTATTAATTGTTTGTCGGCTCTCGGGTAGTTATAAGAGTCGGTTAATTGACAGTTGTGTTCCTCTTGGAGACCGTCGAGTCTTTTAAATGGTCTTTGTATCAAGGAAGGCAGTATGATCTAGTCAGATTGATATTGATCCTTGGTTGACCATCTTTGGTCTACTTTTGTAATACTTTCATGTACGAATAAAGATATACTTTTACTCCTCTATCTGGTATGCACTGTTAATTCTGTTCATTATTGCAAGTATTCATTTATCAAATAGAAGGGTAAACATTGGTGTTGTTGTCTTAAAAGAAATCGGGTCCAATATAAGAGATTCATGCCCTTAGACCCTAATAAAGGTGGGAAGAGACCACGTGGTTAGGATCAAGAGATCAGACGATCTCTTATGCTAGTAGAGCAAAGAGAATGCAAAAGAAGGCTAAGAGAGATCTCCGAAATCCAAAGCCGAAATCCGTCCTGAAGTAGAAGTCGAAGTCGGAGTGTGAGTAGGAGTCATAGTCGAGAGAGGGAACACATTTCCACTACAAATAATCACATGAGGGCAGAGTGGGAGGAGATCGCAAGGCACCTTCCACTGCTCTACGATCTCTTAGGCTGGTAGAGCAAAGAGAATGCAGAAGAAGACTAAGAGAGATTGCCGAAGTTCAAAGCCGAAGTCCATCTCAAAGAAGACTTGGAGACACTAATTTTCCAATGGGGGATGGGTCCCCATGGAATAATGGAAAATACTTAATTTTTCCATGCTGGTCTAATTGTTGGACCTTCTTTGCTTTATATATGATATTGTAAACATGCTTTCTTAGATAATGAGAATTATTAGTTGGACATTTCAAATAGTATTTGAGCCAAGATTGTTTACAATTTGAAATTTTATTTGCTTAGAGCATAGACTAAAAACTCGCGCAAAAACTGTAATGTCCCCTTTCTAGTGGACACACTTAAACCTGAATCTTGATTCAAAGTGATTCTCAAAGAGACATTAGAAACATTAGAGATCAATAAATTTCAATGATAAGATCAAATAAGATCAATGATAATGTATTTACATCATTCCTTGTTGAAAGATTATTCATTTCCTAATTGTCACTTGCTATTGATAATTATTCTATAATACGTTCCATAATTCAATCATGCATATTTTCCTTATTACTCTTCCTCATGGAACTAGGCTTTACATGTATAGGGCGCGCTGAAACCATCTCTTGACCCATCCTATGGGAAACTATGTCCCAGCCTATGGGCCTTAATACGGATGGAATTACTCCGCCTCTCCCCACAATACCTAACATTCCTTTAAGGATGAAGTAATAGAGAAATATAGAAGTAATAATCTAAGTTCATCTTTCCATATCATCTCCTTTCTAATCCTTAACCATGGATGGGGAATTATTTGTCTAGGGCGCGTTAAACCCTCTCCAATGCATTGTGAATGGAATTACTCCGCCTTTCTCTAGCATCCTTGTCTAGGGCGCGTTAAATCCTCTCCAGTGCATCGTGATGGAATTACCCCGCCTTTCCCTAACAAGACCATCTCTCCTATGGTTATAGGAAATAGAAGTGATGAGATGGTTATGTCATTTCTCATCAAGTTTCATAATATATATATGTTCATATATTTGTGTAATGATGTGATTGTCATGTATATAAATCTATTCTAAATTGTGCATATTAAGATATATATACATATATATAAATATGTGATCTCATAGCTCTCTATATTTATTATTTACATTAAACTATCAATGATTTAATAATACTTACTTTGTACCTTTATTTCCCTTAGTTCCTGCTGCAGATCTGATTTTATTTTTAAATCTTTGAATTGTTCTTACTGCTGAATACTTTTCTGATCTGTATCTTCTTCCTTTATATCTCTTAAGTATGATCATTTTTATGTTTATACAGGTCTGAATTATTAATCTAGATATAACATATTCCAGACATATTTATTATTCATTTCTCCTAAAATCTGATATGATTCTTCCCTATATTTCTCCGCATACTCTTCTCTTATTCTTTATACCTCTTTATGCCTTTTCATTGAAGAGATACACCTCTTTATCTCTTAATAAATATAATTTAAAATATTATATGGATTAATGAATCCATATACATATTATGATTAATAATATTTATTGATTAATTCTATTTCATGTTTCTTATAATATTTAGACAAGTAATATTTATATTATTAATTATATTTATATTTATGTATCATAAGACATTTGTCATATATATATATGATAATTATATAATAATATATATTTATATTTATTTTTATATTATAAATATATATCATATATAATATCATAATTGTTTTCTTAGATTTATTATTTATAAATACAATAATAATAAAATATTCATATAATATTATGTAATATTATTTATTAAATATTATATTATTATTGTTAGAAGCATTCAAATGGACATGATATTTAAATCTTTAATTTAAACAATGGCTTAATATCGGGACATGACAAAAACTCATAGACTCGTGAGACAAATCTTTGGGCTAGTTACTCACGAGTTAACTCACCTGCGAGTTTTGCATGATTTTTAATGTCCCCTTCACAGGCGTGAGCGATCGGTGAAGACCCTTAGCCTATTTTAATTTCCGTAGGCTAATTGGGATTTTGGTAAGGGAATAATTAATTAATTAAATTAAGTTGTCTTAAATTATCCTTTTATGGGCAACTTATATTTAATTAATTATTTTAGTAAACTTGAACATTTTATTATAAAGTGATTTATTTTGGGGTCCAAAAAGCAAATTAAAATTAAAAGTCACTTTATGGGGGAAATAAAATATAATTTCTCGAATGTTCTAAAAAGGAGTATAAAAGGAGGTTGTGAAATGAGAAATTCATATGCTTGGTATTGCATTTTCTAAAACCTCAGTTGTGGAGATTGAGCATTTTGTTCAACTTTCAGCCCTAGGATGAAAACCCTATGGCGAAGATTGGTTTTGAGGATGGAAACTCTCCTAGCCAATTTCAAGGTGGATTCATACATGATTCATAGGTATGCTTATTGTTTGGAAGATTTTGATGATATTTAAAGTTTCAGTTTGGTGGATTTCGTTATTCATTTGCGTATGCAAATCTCATCATATTATTGGAGAGTTTCTTTTTGCTGCTGATAATGCCAATATCTACTTGGTTGCACCTTTGGGTTGATATTGCTGGTGATAAATAGCAGGCTGCTTAGATTTTTGGATCACTGTGTATATTTTATTGTAATAATCTGCAGGCCATACAAGAAGAGAAGGGCGTGAGGTTTCTAGGAGTGAATCGATCCATTTTGTAAGGGTTTTTGGACCCGAAATCTTCAGCCGCTCCATTTGCACAATGTTTAACCTGTCTTATCAGTAGAATGTGGAAGTCTGAGGAGGTTTAAGGGATTTATTATTTCAGTTTGAACTCCCAGCCGCCATTTTACCAAGACATGAACATCAGTTGCTAGCTGTTTTGTTGTGGGCAGAAGGCATGAGGATTCTGGAAGGTAGACGTCTCAGTTTTGGGGAGTTTTGGCCATACAAACCTAGCCACCTCATTCCTTGTGGTCCTTGACAGACTTCAGCAGGGACACAGTCATACTTAGTCTGATTTCAGCGCTGTGAATATTGTTTGGACAGACTCCTGTATTAATTGTAATCATCATTTGGGACTGAACTCAGTGCTGCACTTTGTCTGGGTAGAGATTTGTATGTATTTAGCGGTGTTCTTTGGTTTTAACATTCAATATACGGCTATTTCAGCTAGTGCCTCCATCTTAGTGTTTAAGGTTAGACTCATAACACCTTCAGTTCTAACTTCTATATGTTAATGAACTTCTTGGCAGCAGTAGTATTAGTTAAGTTCTGTAAAATCCCCTACCATATTTTTGACCACAAACTTGCAATATTTCTGATTTCTACCACATTGACATTTCGTCAAACATTTTTGCATTTGTCTCCAAACTGAATTTTCTGAGTACGTTTGACGTGGACAGCTTGTTTGATAAGTTTAGATATTATTCCCCTCACAAATGTGTCATAGATCATAAAGGAAATGAAGAGACATTTTGACAAACAGTTTGCTGTTCTTAATATTACAGAAAACAGGCATTCAAATAGTGTAATCAGCTGTTACAAACAATAAAATACTGAAGTAAGATGCTCAGAAATCTGTGACCTTCAATATGCCAAATTATATTGATAATGGATGATATACAAGAGGTGCAATAGCTGTTCTAGCTTCCTGTATATTGCTGCAGCAAGAGACTTCACCAAAGATGGAGTAGCTCACTCCCAAAGAACACTAAACATTATCTACTAGAGACTGCGCCTCTTTTCATCTCATAAGATATTGAGATCATGGAAAATCAATATGAAGGAAAATGATAACAAATGCAAACTAAACAAATGCAAACCTTTACATTGACCCACAATCCATCGATAAGGTGGAGAGTGCCGCACCCGAAACACTCTAGCTTTACCCAAAGAGATGAATGTTGATTGCTTGATTCTGCAGCATAACAGTAAGATAGATGATTGATAGATGGAAGGTTGAATGATGCAAGATGGATGGATGATAGATTGATGATGGATGATTGAGAGGAAAATTCGATAGCATGAGGATACTAGAAGAAGATTTGTTCCAAATGGCTCAAGAGAGGCTACCTTTATAGAAAAGGCAAATTTGAATGGACGGTTGTGATTAAGAGTTATTTTGAATGATATGGATGGGTGAGATCAATTAGGGTTTCCTTGCACCTCAAGAAATCGTAGTCATGTGACAAGTGTGCGAAGGAGAATGAAAGGAATCTAATTCAAATATTTTATTTGAATTAGCTTGCACATGCGACTTGTATTAAATGCAAGATGTACTACCCCACATGAGTCAAAAGGAAAGTGGACAAGTGTTTGACTGTGATAAAATGAATCTAATTTAAATAAAAGATTATTTAAATTAGTTTGACATGTGAAGGGGTTAAGTGGAAGATGTAGCATGTGACACTTGTTGCAATGTGGTGAGAGGTGAGGGAATAATTGAATTATGTGAGACATGTGACATGGGAATTAATTAAATAAATGGATTTATTTAATTAATTAGGAATGTGATTAAGTTGGAATTAGGAGTTAGATTAGGACAAAATAGCTTATGATGCCCCTAGTAAAGTGTCGACTAGGTCATGGTAAGGACATAGACAAATTTATGTCTACATTTTGCCCCTCTTTGAGATGATGTTCGAGATGATAAGACTTGTGTCGAGTATCATCATTTCAAAGAAGCTAAGGAAATGGATAGAGGAAAAGGATGATGATGAAATGAGATGATGGGATAATGATGCCCCCTCGAGGGGATAGGTGGGTTGGACAAACACGGGTAGGCTCTCGAAATGAAATGGAATTGGTCAAAGGAAGAAAGGTAAGGATTCGTTATGCTGCAATGAAAGTGAGCAACCGTGATGTTTGATATAGCACGAGACGTTATGCACCAAGGTATAAGGACCAAGGTGACGATGTGTCTCGTGCCCCAGTGTAATACAACCTTGTCTAGATACAATATATGAATATTAGCTGGGTTGATACCGATGTGATACAAATGCAAGTTGAAAATAATAACACACACAAGCAAGCAAGAAAGCATGCACAAATGATACCAAAAAACAAACAAGGTATTGCCTCTGTCAAGCTGTAAACCAATGATTGATTAAGTGATTGATGATTATGATGATGTTTGGTTTTAGGGGTGAAACATGTCGTATAAGACGCCTGGTCTGGTTTCGACAATGCAACATTCTGTCTAAGACAATTGATTGATTGATTGACGATGATAGATAGTGTTGTCATTGTGGGGAATGATATATCTCTAGATCAACACTAGGATGTGGGAATGGTATATCCCATTGATGATGATGATGATTGATTGATGTGGTTTACAACAAGATTAGGATCAAGACCATTGATGTGATTGGATAATTTGACACAATTGATTAGCTTGATTGGTATGGATTAATATATTGCTTGGATTGATTTGAGGAATTGGATTAATTTGATTGTGATTGGATGAATTGATTTGATTGATGAATAATGATGATGAATTGGTTGGATTGATTTGAAGAAGTGATGAATTGATTTGTTTTGATGATGTGATTGGATTGATGAAGAGATGATTTGATTGAAGGAATTGGATTGATTCGATGAATTGATTTGAATGATTGAGTTTGATGAATTTGATGTGATTCGATTGATTTTATTGCTTGGATTTTGTTGGATTTTTAATTTTTTTTGGATTTTTTTGACATATTTTGATTTTTTGTGTTTTGTATTTTTGAACGTTAATGGATTTACAATTTGAGTAGCCTGTATGCTAGATACCAATGACAAGGGGAACCAAGTCTAGGTGCAAGGGAATGAATGGGATTGGACAAAAGGATGGACGATAGTGGATAGATGAAAGGATCATGATAAATGGACAGAATAAAAGGATAGGCTATGGAATGGAATGGATGTATGTGTAAGAGAGCGAGGATGTGATCTCCAAGGACTATGTCGCATAGGAATAACATGCCCCAGTCTAGGTAGTAGACTTAGGATTTTTCAGGACAATGCTTAAGGCAATAGGATGATAGGATTTGACATGACAAAGCTTATGACTTGGATGATAGGGTTTGTTTGGAAAGGATGAGGTATGTCAAGGAATATCCAAAACACTTGTCAACAATTGCCCCCAATCTTTGTCAAGATCAAAAGAGGAAGGGAGGATGAATGGATGCAATGTGATAGGAATGTATATGGAAATGGTATGATAGTTTGGAAAAGGATGAGACAAGGTGCCCCCAAGTGTAAGTGACATAGAAGATCAACCTACACATGACGCCTGTTTACTAGGTTTTCATCATGGTACTTATCCAAGGCACCTGTTTACTAGGTTTTCACCGTTGGACGAAAGGATCTCTCTTTACTTTTTTTTTTTGATTTTTTGTGACTATTTTGACTTTTGAATGGAAAGGGGGGGATATGGATGGGTGGGACTCAAGTGTCTAGTTCCATGTAATGTGATAGTCCCATTAGAGAAGGATGTCATCACAAATGGACCATGTCAAGTCATTATGCTCAAGATGTTGGTAGGGTGATTTCGTGAAATTGAGATGGATAAGGTAGATAGTGGATTATGATGTGGATTCTGGAGGGATCGAAAGTGGATTATGTAGGGGTGAAAGTGGATTATGATGTGGATTATAATGGACTTATGCAAAAGCATGGACCATAGGAAGGTGATGGGGGAAATATGTAGGATAATGAGTGAATGATGGAGTGATGGAGGTATGGAAAGGAATCATGACCAACGGCTGCACACACCGTGTTAAACATGGAAGCTTTTGATTGGATGGTGGTGTAGGAAGCAGTGGTGATATTTGCTTAGGAGATGGATGATTTAGGACTTTTGGAACCCACATGGACTTAGTATTTTTCTGATTATTGCTTTTCATGTGGGATGTTTGAAATGTTTGAATGGAATGGCATTTTTGAATGGAAGGGGATGGTTGGGATTTTTGAGAGGTGGATGCCTCATTTGACTTGATTGATTTTTGTTTAGGGACGCATATCATTTTAGTTTTTGACTTTGCTTTTAGAGGTATGGGCTTGGATGGATTTTTGAATGTACCTTGCTTTGAATTTTTGGATTGATTTCCTAAGGCATTAGGACCCTTTGGATTTGTGGCTTTTTGAACGGAGGCATCCAAATATTTATTTTTGAATCCCATGTGGCGGATGAAATGAGTGGAAGCTTTGTGTTTATACAATGCGTGCATTTGTTGGTCACGATTAGGATATTTAGGGTATATATGAATGATTGGGTAAGGGGGTGTTGGTAGCAATGGTGGCAAAGCGGATGGAGGGATATTAGGAGTTGGAAGGAGTGGAGGTAAAGTGGATGGTGGAAGGTGAATGGTCACATGCTTTTGACATTTGTAGGATGAGGAGGTGGAATGGCAATGTATGTTTTAAGAATATGATGGGGTTTATGATGGAAGGAAGTGGATTTAGGAAGTGTGGAGGAAGTACCAACATCGTTAGATTGTTGACCTTGGGGTGTGTATCCAAGGCCAAATGAGCGAGGAGGGACCTTGACATGGATTGGCTCCAAAATGCCTTGTTCATGTAGGCCTAAACCTTTGCCTTGGTAGTTCATGTTTTGGAGCATGCAATTGACTCTAGGACTAGGTGTAGTTTGGACACTAGACTTGAGTTGATTATTGGATGGAGAAGGTAAAGTGGATAATGGTTGTTGGTGTTCTAAGGAGGAACACTCATGAATGAATGTGGATAGACTAGTAGGATATGGTGGTGGATTTGAAATGGAATCAATGGTGGATGTGGAAGATCATTAGGATCTTTCTTATGTTCATTGGGATCTAAATTATTTGTTCGATCTTCTATGTTTGCTTTGGAGGCACATGTCTCATCATGACAAGTGCAAGGTGTAGGATCATGGATTGGGCTAGATGGAGGATGACTAGGAGCAATTTCGATGTCTTGTTCGTAGATTATAGGATTATGGATAGGATCAAGATGCTCATGGATAGCTTCTTCATAGGTATCATCTTGATCATAAAAAAGGTACATGTTATGGATAGATTGGATGGGGATGATTTGATCTTGATTAGATTTAGGGGCTATTGTTTCTTCATGCTTAGGATCGTGCTCTTGACATAACTCTTGGTTTTCTTGAATGGAATTGGAAGGCCCTATAATAAGCTTGATAGCTTGTAGATCACATGATGGGGTTAAAAGACTAGACAAAGTGTTTAACGACTCATGGGGAGGCTCAAGAATAGGTGTTTGATGACATGGCAACGTTTTATTCCTTGCTAATAGCCAATGGATCACATCCTTTGCAAGGGTGTGGGTGAATGGGCAATATAGTAGATGGATGATAATAGTGGAAGTTGAAGGCTTAGGATTAGGATTTGTTGGATGGATAATGGGATTAGGATTTGGGCTAGATGGAAAGATAATGTAATTAGAGGGATTGGTTTTATCCAATACAATCTTACCACAATCTTCTAGGTTCTTGACTAATCTTTGAAATCGGACACAAGTGGATATGGTATGGCCCCTATACCTATGGTATGCACAATATGCATCATCTTTATACCAACTAGGTTTAAACATAGATGGAGAATATGCTCTGAACGGGTATAGCTCAATCAAATTTGCTTGGACCAATTTCTCTAAAAGTATCTCCATGGAATCTTTTAATGAAGGATTAGTGGAACATGGAGATGAATGTGATGAAGCTGATGAAGGGCTTGATAAAGGTGTTGGGATAGGACTAGTTGGCTCATGTGTTGGCATATAATTGGATGGTGAAGGTGACTCAAAGGAGGCACTTGCTAGATTGGTTTCTCCCTTGTTAAAGGATTTTAGGTCTTGCATGAGATAACTTAAGCCTATCAATGATGTTTGTTGCAAAAGTGAACTTGGGCTTGCTTGGTTCATGTACATAGGGCCATTTGGACTTGCATGTTGTTCTTGTAAGGACATTTGATTGCCATGTGGATAGGTTTGGTGATGAGGTGGCATGATAGGACATGTAGGTGAAAGATTTTGTGAGGTGGATTGTTGTGGACATTGGTTGATGTTGGAAGTTTGTTGAGAAAGTAATTGTGATATGAAGGCAATGGAGTTAGGATCATTGGATGGTATGCTTATGGAAGAACTTCCGTTTGTGGTGTTAGGAATAGCGAGGGTGATTTGTGGTATGGATGTGGCGGCATTAGTGTTTGGATCATAGTTTGAAAACTCGGACTCGCCGTGGACTCGGTAGCCCAAAATAGGACTCGGACTCGGGACTCAGCAAAAAACTCGGCTAGGACTCGGCAAAGAAGAAAACCGTAGTTTTAAAAAAAAAACAAAAAGAAATTAATGCATTTAGAGAACATAAGAGCCATAATTCAAACATTACACGTGTCAAATGATCTAGGGCATGTGTATACTCAGTGTTCTGGGTTGCATCCCTCAGTTGTTTGTACATAGATCCTGAAAATGACTAAGTCTGGTATCTTGATATCTTGAAAATCCTAAAAAATTGACTAAGTTTGCAATCTGGTGGATCCTCCAAATTCTAGAATCTGCATGTTAAATCCGGTGAATCTGAGACCTATCTCAAACATCCAACTTATACTTAAATATATTTTTCAATATACCTAACCCTGGGGACTTTCATTTCTGGGCACAAAATTGCTCTAGTTTGTTAGGCGCATTTCTCCACTGGGCATTTAAGTGGCAGAACGAGAGTCCAGGGTCGGGACTCGCGAGTCTGACCCTGGGACTCGCGAGTCCCGACCCTGGACTCTCTGAGACTCGAGTCGCGAGTCCGTGGCGAGTCGACTTGGCTCGCCATAGGACTCGCGAGTCCGCCGAGTTTTGGCGAGTCCTAGCAGAGTTTGCAAACTATGGTTTGGATTATGTGCTTGTTGAGCTTGTGATTGAATGTGGGATCGTTGATATTGGCCTAGGACTTGATGTTGTGGGAATTGTTGATGTTGTGGTGACACAGGGTCTTCTTCCTTTCTATACAACCACCTAAGTTTATCAAGCATTCTTTTGGTGCCATAAGGATCATTCTCATAGGTTTTGTTTAGAAATGCCATGTCCATGTTTACAAGTGGTAGATTAGGAGGCACGAATGTGGAGTGATTTGGATGAAGATTTGATGATTGGATGATGTGTAATGCTTAGGACGATGTTGATGTGATAGGATGATGACTTGGATATGATTAGGGTTTTGTTTAGGATGGAGGTGAGTTAAAATGAATTGATGACTTGGGTGATTAGAATTGGATGATGTGGATGAGGTGGTTTAAGATGTGTTATTGGAAAGTCGGATGAAGATGATGTGGCAAGTGTTTATTGGAAGCTTGCTTTAGGGCAATATCAAACACAAGATTTCACAAGCAAATGGATGAACACACACCAAACAAGATGATGAATTTGCCTTTCAAGATTTAAATGTTATGATTAAGCACACACTTGAAGACACAACAACAAACCTAATGTCTAGTTTGAAATAAGGTATGGCCAATTAGGTTTTTGGGCTATGTTTACACGAGGTTGACTAAGAATTTGAAAGCGAAATCCTGCCACACAGCTGGGAGAAAGGGGTAACCCACCCTTCACCTTCACTTCCCAAAGGTATAAAGTTCTTTGGGGCTTAGCCAAGAGTGACAAGATTCCAACTCCCAATGAGGGTGTCTTTCAATTCAGCCTCAATTGAGGTCGTCCCTTGGAGTGGTGTGTCTCCAAGCAGGCCTCCAAAGAAGGGTAAACAAAAGTGAACCAAGTGAGGTGTTTTTGATCTCCAAGATCACCTTGCGGTGTGAGGAGAGAGTATACACACACACACTTTTGATTCACACTCGCACGTGTAAATTAACCCTTAGAAAAATGAAATGTGTGGAAGACAAGGAAGCACTTGTTCTTTTGAGACCCAAATCCAAATGTGATTGAAGACAATGGTTCGTTTTAGCCCAATTTGATGTGTGAATGCAAGCAAGTTGTTCGTTTTAAGCCCAAAGTCCAAATGTGTGGTCAAACAATGATTAAGAGATGAAAGATTAGAATGAGTGCACCTGATTATTTCGCTGTCCAAGTTGCTGTGTTTGCTGATCGTGATGTTGTTCCAGCCTTGTGAGGTCACCTGCAAGCCACAAAATCGAAAAATGAACAAGTAAAAGTGCATAGAAGACTGTTATGTGAAAAAGAGAAATCTGATAAAAATCTGATGAAAATGGACTGATATAGCAAAATGACTGTTATAAACAGAAAGTATCGAAATTCTAAGCACTTTAATTTTTTTTTTTGCGAAAATTGGATAAAAAACGCAAAAGTTATGAGCAGTTGAAGGTTGCATGCAAGTTTGACTTTGACTGCGAAAAAAGCTGGTAAAATGATACAATCACTTGATAATTTTGGCTCAACTGTGAAGTTCGTCCTTCCAGCTTTCGGACGCCACCAATTTTTATAAAATCCGCCTCCGTATGTGAAAGTTATAAGCAAAAGAAAAAAAGTTGCCCCTCTATGGCCTAAGGAGGTGATAGGACAGGGATAACTGCTTGAACAAGCCACTAGCGGTTTGGGAATGTCTGGTCACATGCAAGGTTAAGGGGCAGGTGGTTAGCACTTGACTGGCAGCTAGGGGTTTAGCCCTTGGTCGCCCATATGACCAGGGGTTGACCCAAAAGAAAAATAAAAAAGGATAATTGAAACAAAGGAGGGGGCCGATGTAATGTCCCGTTTTCTAGCTTGATCTTTTACAGTTGACCGTTGGCCTATTCCGGAGACCCGTAGGCTACTCGGAGGTTGAAATTGGGGTTTAATGTTTTGGTGGTTGCTTTTGTTTGTGGATTGTGGTTTGGTTGGCGGTTTCTTTCCGGGTTTGTTCTCCTTAGTCCCTGTTGGTTACGGCTATTTTTAGTAAGTTCAGGATTGGCACCAGAATGGGATTTTGAGAGTGGGGTTGGATTCGTCTTGTCAAGACCTTTCCAACGAGCTATAGATCATTGAATTCTGACTTCATCTTGGCCTCCGTTTTAAAGTCCGTAAATTAAACATTATTATTTAATATTAATGTTGTTTTAAAAGAGGGGACTTTAAGGGTGAGGTTGAAAAAGAGGATTATATTATTTTCCCTCATGTTTTATCCCATATGCAAGAGAATTTTAGAGACTCCCAGTTGGAAAAGTATAAAAGGAGGAAGAGTGCTCTCATTTCGGATCCAAAATCTTGATAATGTTATGCTGCTGGATTGGCCTTGGGATTGCTTCGAGGAATGTATGCCTCCTAGCTTGGCATTGCTTCTCGCTTGAAAGATAGCGACTAGAGGTGAAATAGTCTAGTTTGTGAGTTTACATTGGGATTTGTGCATTGTAATCAGCTTTGGCTTTAGTTCAGTTTTGCATATTAGAGTTTTTTCCAGCATTGCATTTTTAGCTACAGCAGATTTGTGTTTTATTCATAAGTCAAAAAACAACAAAAATATTGTTCTGGGTATTCTCTTATTCTCCTTGTCTGGTCAAGGCGTCACTTTCCTCCAGTTTGCAGATTTTTTTGAGATAGCTGTGATTTTTTAAAGGCAGGTCGCCCTTTCTTGAAGGCCGTACCATCTGTTGGTGCATTGGAATCTGTGCATAAATAATACATGGCATTTTGATCTGTTTTCAGTGTTCTATCCTAAGCATCATCATTCTTAGGGAATATTGCATTTTGTTTCAAGTCAGTTGGATGAGTTATGAGGGAGATATGAGCATATGAGTAAATTCATAGGTTGCTGGTTTTAATTTAAAGGCGAATGAGCTTCATTTTGTAAACTGGCAGTAGTACTGGCAGTAATTCTCAATCTTGTTCAATTCGGATTTGTAATGCTCAACTCTACTTCCAGTATTTGCTTTTGTATTTACTTTACCTCCGCCCTATGGTAGCTACTTTCCCATTCCGGGATAGAAAGCACATTCTGGGTGTTGAGTACTTTCAGCATTACAGTTATTTCTTTCAAGCATTGTAATTTGTAATACTCCGCCATATGGTCGCCTCAACTCCATATTGGATTGGGTAGCACATACTTGGTGTCGAGTTCTCTTTCAGTACTTAGTGTAGAAGACCCTCTGACCATATGCTCGCCATCATTGGCGCCATTCTTGGTTAGAGTTATTGCATAAGCATTTTGATTAAGATCCTCTGACCAATGCTCACACCTTGCCCACACCGGGATCCTGGTGTACATTCTGGTTAGAGTTGCTTCAGCAACGTTTTGGTTTAGCTGCTAACCTTAACGGGTGCATTGGTTTGTAATTTGTAATTTGAAAAAACAAAAAAATTGGCTTGGAATATTTCAGCCGATTAATAGCCCCATCCCTGAATAACCACGACCAAGGGCCTAAAGGCAGTGGCGGTTTGAGGTTGACGGATGGCGGTCTTAGGGTATGGTCAAGGCCAAACCAATGGCTGAGGCCAAGTCACCGGTAACAATTAAAGCCTGGTAGCCGATGGCGGCTAGGGTTAAGGAGGTCGGGCAGAGCAGCAGACTAGGCAAACGAGTTGTAATTTGTAATTTGAAAAAACAAAAAAATTGGCTTGGAATATTTCAGCCGATTAATAGCCCCATCCCTGAATAACCACGACCAAGGGCCTAAAGGCAGTGGCGGTTTGAGGTTGACGGATGGCGGTCTTAGGGTATGGTCAAGGCCAAGCCAATGGCTGAGGCCAAGTCACCGGTAACAATTAAAGCCTGGTAGCCGATGGCGGCTAGGGTTAAGGAGGTCGGGCAGAGCAGCAGACCAGGCAAACGATGAATAGGGACGGTGGCGGCACAAATGAAGGGATCAAGCCTTTGAGCGGAGATCGGACGGGAGGAGAGGTGCAGGGTTTAGGCCGTGGGTCAATAGGACGCCGACGGTTGAGACGAGGGTTTTAAATTGGCGACCGAGTAGCTTTTGACCAGGCCTGAATATACACAGTGGCGGGTGGTGACGAGGTCAAAGGTAGCAGTGACAAACGGTGGCGCTAGGGTTTTCTCAAAGCAGCTAAAGGATTTTAAAGGTGAATGACAGGAGCGTCGAAGTGCTTGGGGGTGTCGACTAGGCGGGAGATAGGCAGAGGTTGTGGAAAGGTGTCGTGACTAGGGTTTCGACCCAATGAACGACGGCGGAGCGGTGATGGCCAAGGCAAAGGTCGACTGTGGATCAGAGGGGCGTTTACAATCAACAACCACCTCGAATTTAAACTTAGAAATTTCTACATTCCATGTCAAACACACAAAACCCAATATTTCAACATTCCTGCGATCCAGACACACAGAGCCTGCAATCAAACAGTAGAAACCCACAATCAGATTCAAGAGCCCCCTGCACAGGCCGTATGGATCCGTACGGTACGGCTATGTGACGGGCAAAACTAAAAAACTTTTCAAATTTTTTTTTTGATAGTAAAATATATCGAATTTTATGTCATTTTTCATCTCTCAGGGTTTCTGGACTCAACGGCGAAGTCTGTTTGAGCTCCAGAGGCCTCCTGCAACAAGTCACTTGCAAAACTCAAACAAAAAATGTTAAAACCTTGCAAATTTGATCACAAAAAACCTTCAAAAACAAGGGTTACAACCATCGGGCGTGCCAAATGAAATCATGGAAATCAACATGAAGGAAAACAATAATGTAATGTCCCCATTTTTAGGCCCTCGTGCAGTTTGGATGGTGCTGGCTTCTGGGGTGGTTCCAGCACAGCCAGAGCAAAGTTTTTGTTGCTCAGCAGGGTTTAGACGGACAATTGGAGTTGATCAACACTTTCTGTGCCTGATTCGGACAACTTGTCCAAGACTTGCTAGTTTTAGTAAGTCCCTATTTTTTTAGGTGTGGGATCTGTTGGTTTTTCTTCTGAATCAGCATTAGGGTTTGCCACTTCTAATGCACAGGCAGATTCAGCCAACTAATACAGGAGGTTGCGTGAGCTCCTCCCCTTCACTTCTGGTTCTGCCGCACCAAGGGGGGTATCCCTATAACTCAAGATGTAACCTTGACTAGCTCAAAGATAGAAAGATCTAACTTGACAACAACAGGCAGAATACTCTCATGTATGGACCAAGATCTGTATGATAGATCACAAGGTGGGCAACGTTCTTGGACATATATGTCTGGTTAGGTATGAGAGCATGCAGGGGTTCCTACTTCTAATCCTACAACTAACAGGTGGAAGGGAGAGATGGTTTAAAATGGTGTTTGGATGCAAACCTGGACCTGGTGTATAACCTCAACACAGAGCTAGATTGGTGCCTATCCAGGGCTTGGAGTCGGTAGACATACACCTGTGAATGATCAGCATGAATAGCTAAAACTGGATTTCAGGGGGATACACATGATACCTGCCTTACAGATATCTCCCAATACAGAGTGTTAAGTTGTCGATACTTATGGCATCCCTATTGCAGGAAGAAAGATACATGCAAAACTGGAGACAGAATCAGCATAACACATGCAAACATAGCATTATTCATATAAGATTAACCATGAAATCAGTGGATTCATGCCAAAACGTACAACAGGAGATACATAAACTCACAAGTTTTGCTGCACAGAGCAACCAAAACTAGTTGTATCTTATTACAGAGCCAAAATGTCCAGTTTTCAACAACCTGAAAAATGGTAACACAGTCTGCTTATAACAGCCAGAAAGTGTACCACAGCAATTAATTACATGGTTGACCAAAAATCCCGTCAGATACACAGTATCAGAAAAATGGCGCTCAACGCATTACCAGATTGGCGCCCAAACATGAATGCAGCAGGTAGGGGAGGAGACAGGAAGAAACCTCGAGCCCTGCGCCGCCGCCTAGGGATCCACATCTTCAATCAAGTACTAGATCCGTCCATACCTCTGCAACCTTCGCCATTAATGGCGCACCAACCCGTGGCCTTGGGAAATGCAGAAAACTGTGCGTCACAACCGTTTCCCGCCAAGATACCTCATCGTGATATTTCAAAATATGCAGGATATCAATTATCCCACATGCACCCCGCGGCGACCTTTTCAACACTTTATATACTAGGTCGCGAGCATATATGATGTCGGTGCTTTTGCTCCCGACGACACTAGTATAAGACCTTCATCATCCTCATCCTCCAGCAGCATGATATCCTGTTGCTTGAAATATCACCCTGACGTCGGCATCATCATCGCAATATCACCTACATGATAATCGCCTTCATCGGCACAACCTGATGCATCGGAGGAAGATCCTCCTGCTTAGCCGATACCAAATGTCTGGCCGATGAACATCCTGATGACGTCACCGTCATATCCTGCTGACGTCATCAGCATATCTGCCTATCGCGCACCTCCTTATATCCGGATGACGTCATCGTCATGTTTGCAAATATCGGGGGATCTCCACAAGATGATCAGTGTTAGAAATATGACCCCCCCGGACCTTGATGACGTCACCATACATCGGCATCAGGATGATATTCGAAAGATAACCGGATATTTGGAAATATCATCCTGATGCACACATATCATGCTGCACTGGAGCTCCACTATAAGATCGGGGTGATATATGAATATGTGACTGATATTTGAAATGATCACCCCCATTGGACAATGCATGAAGCCGACAGGCGAATATCTCCCTTCGGAAATATCATGATGCAAACAGGTAGAAAAACGGATATCACCCTGACATAAGAATGACGTCAGCATTATCAGGGTGATAAAACAACGAACATGAAGTGATAAAACAACATCAGGATGATCTTGACTAAGATCACCCGATGTTCAAATATGATGACCCCGATGAAGATCGGATCATACTTAGGACTTTGCAGCAACATCATCAGGATGATCTTAAGTAAGATCACCCGATGTTAGAATATCACCCCAGCGAAAGATCATGCTGACAGAAAATATGATGACCCTCGTAAGCAACATCAGGGTGATGTCTGGAAACATGATGATGATGACCTCCTCCAAAGAAAATATGATGCTGATGTTAAAACATGCTGAGGAGGCCCAAAGACTTAAAACTTTTTTGGATTTTTAGGGAAGGTGCCTGCATGAAAATTGCTCAGAAACTGACAGTGAAATCAGGCACCAACAGGATCGAGCCCTGTTTGACCTGTTGGGAGTTCCTATTTTTTAGTGATGTTTCTTTTGTCAATAGTTCCTACTTTTTAGGAGTTACTATTTATAGTAACTTGCTATTTTGGGACTTCGTGTCAGTTGACCCTCGTAGGCTAGGGCAGATGGTTAGGGGGTCTTATTTTGGCAGTATTTGGTGTGGCTTCGCCTCCAGTGATCAGTGAGAGTTCAGGTTTGACCTTCGTTGGACTCCGTTTGACACACTATTTATAGTAAGTTACTTTTTCAGGGAGTTGGGGTTTCTATTTATAGCAGGGCACCTGGACAAGTCTCAGATGCAGTGTCGACCAATGTTTGGGCCTTTGTAGATGTTTCAGGACTCAGTGGTGCGTACTTACTATTTATAGTAAGTCAGCTATCGGAAGTTGCTATTTGTGGCAGGGCACCTGATCATTCAGTGTTTGGCAGTTTTGACGTTGGTTTCAGTTGGCGTAGCTAATTGATGGATTTTTAAGGAGATATTAATATTTTAATGTGTCATTAATGTTTTTAATTAAAAGAAAAAGTTTATAATATAAAGTTATATTTTGACTTTATATTAAAAGGGGGCCAATGACACATGATAAAGTGCAATTAATGATATTAATTTACTATGGGCACAATAACCAAGGTAATATTGAGGCAACAAAAGCAAATAATAAAATATTATTTTAAAAGCCAAAAAAACATGGGGAGTCGTGCCTTTTTGAGGGGGTATAAAAGCTTTTTCCAAAAAGCAAATAGATTCATTCATTCATTTTGATCATTCAACACTTATGATTTTGAAGAAGCTTTGGCTTGTGTGAGATCAGGGTTTGCAGATTTATCAGCCATTGAAGACTGAAAATTCTTCATTGGAAAGCTGATTTGAGGTGGTGAAAGATCCACTGAATTTTGGCTACTGAAGGACTTCATTTAGGGGTCCTTATTGTGCAAAATTGGGGAAAATTCATAGAGATTTTTGAGTGCTTTTATTCTAGATCAGATTGCAAATACTTATACCTCAAATGCCATCAATCAACAACATTTATGATGAAGATTAGAATGAGATCCATCTGCTGCAAGGGCCGTACAGTCTAGGGCTGGGACGTCACCCTCCAAGAGCAAATCACTCCAAGTTATGTATTGATCTTTTTCAATTGGTGGTGGCTGGGTTAGATAATCATTGTTGCATCAAATATTTTGTGGGAAAAACTATAGTTTGGCTGCAACAAATTATCAAGGGTTTCTTCATGCAATTTGCATTTGCAAGTTTACATTTTCAGACTCATAGTTAATTTCCAGCTTGTGCAAATCTTCCAATACATTGATATTTCAAGAGAAAAATAGATAGAGCTCATGCATTGAGATTTTTGTTGAAGCCTTGTATATGATTCATTTATTTTAGCACTAGTTAAGTTTTACCAACATTGTTATTTATATTTCATTGCATCAAAAAATTCACATTAGAGATCAGAATTTTAGCAAATATCTTAGACAGGGATATTACAAATAACAAAATGCAAAACAAACAATGCAATACCTTCACATTGATCCACAATCCGTCAATAAGGTGGAGAGTGCTGCACCCAAAACACTCTAGCTTTACCCAAAGAGATGAATGTTGATTACTCACAATTTAGCAGCATAACATGAAGATAGGGATTGATAGATGAATGATGAAAGATGGATGGATGATAGATTGATGATGGATGATTGAGAGGAAAATTCGACATCATGAGGATACTAGAATAAGATTCGTTACAAATGGCTCAAGAGAGACCTACCTTTATAGAAAAGGCAAATTCGAATGGACGGTTGTGATTGAGAGTTATTTTGAATGATATGGATGGTTGAGATTGATTAGGGTTGATTAGGGTTTCCTTGCACCTCAAGAAATCGTAGTCATGTGACAAGTGTGCGAAGGAGAATGAAAGGGATAGGTCTTATGTGTGATTGTGTACACAAATACTAAAAATAGATTCTATTAGTTGTACATGTCAAGGATATTAAATTAAAGTTGTACTACAACACATGAAAGATGTACTACCACACATGAGTGGATGGAGAGATGGACAAGTGTCGATTTGTGGTGAGAGGTGAGAATAATTAGTTGGGAAATTAATTAAACAAATAGATTTTATTTAATTAATTGGAAAGTGGTTAGGATATGATATGGAAATTAATTAAATAATGTAAAATCATTATTTAATTAATGGGGAAGTGGATTAGCATGGGATAAGTGAAATTAATTAAATAAATAAAATTTATTTAATTAGATAATGGATTAGGATAGGATTATGATGGAATTAGGAATGGGATGACCTAGGACCTAGGGCAAAACATTACAAGGTCATGTGTTAACAAGACCTGGATGATTTTCAGTGTCTATAGATACCCTCCTAAACTCCCACGTATCTTATACCAAACCACAAAATGATTTTACGAAGACTTTCCAATAGGAAGCGACACTTCCTAAACTCCACGCTTCCTTCCTTTCTCACCCATGATTCTTCCAAGATATAAGACGTGGCTCCTCTACTCACTTCTTATCATATATGAGGCAGCGGCTAATAAATATTTGGGGCTGCGTCCCCTAAGGAGGTAGCTGCGGCTACTTTAATGTAAGATTTGGCACTTTCACACACATCAACCACAATAAAATATGGCGCTAGTAATAGGGTTAACCTTCCACAAAACCTCAAATAAGATATTCAATCAATCCTCAATGAAATCCTCCATGTAACTTCAAATTTATATTTGTTTGCAAATCCATAAATTTGGCAATGAAACCCTCCTGGAAGCAAATACACAAAACCTATGAAAAGATCTATCTTTCCGTACACAAATCTTCAACTTACAAACCTTCAGCACAAGCGTGAAATCTGAATGACTCCACCTGCAGATTGACTAGAGAAGATATTTCACTGCTGAAATCAATATTCCCAAGGGTTTTCGTTGAACAAACTCAACTCCACAATAGCTTATAGAAGAAAATATGTCAAGAAGCAGCAAAATGAGTCTCCAACCTCCTTTTATATTTTCCTTTGGAACTTTCCCGAAGGTATAATTTAAAATTACCTTTTAATAAACCTTCAGCACATTATAAAGTGACTTTATAATATTTTGCTTTTTGGCTCCTGCTAAGTCACTTTTGATAGCCTTATTAATTAAATACAAGTTGTCCGTAAAATTATAATTTGAGACAACTTCATTTAATTAAACGAATTATTGCCTCTCTGAAACTCCTAATTAGTCTATGGGAATAAAATAGGCTAAATGGTCATCTTCGACGTCTAGGCCGAAGAAGGGGACATTACAACAACAATAAACTGAGTTTGTTATTCAGATTTAGAATATTATGGTAATACTATTGAATCATAAATCATAAGCTCAGTTTCAGATTGTTATCTATTTGATGATTTCATAAAACATTTGTCAATAAAACACAAAAGAGTAGTTGGGTACTTTACACGATTTTTCGGTTAGTACCTTGCATGTTAACTTGCCAAAACTTACAAGTTTGATCCAAAAACTTGCTTAATGATGCATAATAATAGTCTACAACTAGTAATGCTTCAAAACACTCCATTTTTCACAGTTTCTTCATCTTGTTCTTTCGCCTTTGACTTGTTGACAACATTTAGTGCATTTGCAAATGATTTCAACGGATTTTGTTTGATCTTGGACTAATTTGATGATTGACAATTTTTTTGGCAGCATTTGCAAACTATGTAACCTAACAATGACCTTGCTTGTGTTTTTCATTTTCAGATTTTTGTTTTAATTTTCCTTCTTATTCTAAGGTTTTATTATTCTCTATTTTTTTAAAAAAATATTTTTTATTTCTATTATTTAGCTAGCTGCCAGGTTTTACATTTTATAATCTTTAATTTATTTATTTATGCTAATGTTTCAAATTCAGTTTTTTGTTTGAGATATGGCATTTCCTATAGACCTCGCTTGGAAGCATGGAACCCTAGAGGGAGAAACAAGACAAGTAGTGTGTAATTATTGTGGGGAGAAGATTCGAGGCATCAACAGCTTCAAGTATCATTTTGCATGGATTTGTGGAAGAGATGTTTCACTTTGTGATATAGTAGAGCCTGATGTTATGTGAGAGGTTATGGATCTCCTTTCTTCATATGAGGAGAAGAAGCATAACGGGCAGCAATAGATGTAGCGGCATGAGATGCTACTATGAATCTGATCACATATGAAGTGTAATGATGCTGTTTTGGCCACTATGATTGCATATGACATGATAGGGGACACTGGACGTTATGATGTTTGAAATTTATATTTATGATCATATGACTGTTGAACTCAACACTCATTACTAATTAGTAATAAGCAATAACTATGATCAATGATGCACTGATGTGTATTGAACTTTTTTTTGATCTATGAATGAATGAAAAACTACTAGTACTTATCAGTTCTCTAAAGTCAGTTTTATCATTATGCATGTTTTTTAAGATTATTTTGTAAATATATGAGTTTTTATGTTCATAAATTTTGCCGAGTTTTGCTGAGTTGTTGAGTCTAAGTCAAATTTGGGTTTGCCGAGTTTTGCTGGATCATTAGTTTTTAAACTATGGCTTAGAGAATTTTTTGCTTAAGTTTACATGTCTTGCCTTTGAATATGCTTTTGCCAACATTTGAAATTGTTAAATTGTTTTTGCAAAGATTGGGCTTGTAACTTCCTACCCCTAGCGACGGGCACACTTGCACACACATCAACTCACACACTCTAAAGAGGAATATTAAAGGTTAAGAAAAAAAGAAAATTAACATTGTTGGTTCATGTGTGGTGATGCCAAATTGTTTCATAGATGTTGCTCATTTTATTTGTCTGTGTGCAGACTTATAAGGGATGTTGCCTTTGTTGTTGCAAGTCCAGACTTATTGTTGGCTTCTAAGGAGGTGAGAAATCAACCAACCTCTTGATATTTACTTTCTGGGTAGCTGCTGTTCAAATGTTTTCCTTATTGGGACTCTGTGTAAGCTTAAATATGGCAGTCTCTATATGTTGCCATTTTTGTGATTTTGAATTTCCTTTGTAACTTTTAGCATTATTTATTCATTTCACTTTTAACTCTACATGGCATTATTAGTTTCTGCAAATCTTCAAATACTTTGAAGAATTTTGGCTCTTTTAGCTGAAGACACATTATGTAGTTTTTGATTTGGATTGTTTATAATGAGGTTTTGATCAAAACCAGGGCATTTTTCATTTTTTTTGGTTTGAATTATTTATGTTTGGCTAGTTTCAGCGTTTCAAATAGAAGATTCTTGATTCTTTATTCTATGTTTTAACTTCCATGGGTTTTAGTTACCTCGCACCAAGCCTTTTTCTTTTTTGAAAGGAATGCTTCCAGTAGTTTTAATATAGACAATCTTGAAACATTTACGTGGCTATCATGTTTCTTAGACATTTCCTATCCTTAGGTCAAAAAGTTTTACATTTTTCTTATTTATTTTATTTTGCCACAATGAGTCCGACCCAAGGTCCACTAGTAAACTATTTAAGAAAAATCAAAACTATCTTGAATGAACCTCAAAAATTCTATAAATCAGGAACTGCTTATATTATAAAGGTTAATTTTTGTTATTCTAATAGATGTAGTGAGTTATGGTTGCTAATATATTGTAGCATGGTCAGTCTGCCATGGTAGTATATAACTGTTAAGTTTTTGAGTGAATCTGATGTTGATTTGCACACACGCATATGATGATCCACAAAAACAAATAGACATCTTGAAGCATTGCTATTTCTTGCAAAAAACAAATTTCATGTTACTATCTCTTCCTTTTTGTTTACTGTCACACTAAATTAACCTTGAGAGAGGGCATCTACTACATCATTCTTTCCTCGCTCATCTCCTTTTGGAAGAAATTGAAGTAGTGGTTTGTGGTTGATGTATGCTTAATTACAACAAATTCTTTGTCAAATATGTGGGGTATCTCTATTCAGCATTGTTCATTTTCTTTTTTCCTAAGCTATTAGATTTCATTCTAGTTTTATTTGATGTCTATGTCTCTATCAAGTGGCAATCTTGATAGTAAGTAATACTAGGTATTATGGAAAAACGTCTTTACGTTTAGATATTTTTGTTTTTGTGGGTTTTTACACTACCTGGAGAGTTTTTAACATTCAAGTCATCACCCAATGACTATTTTCATGGATAGTCAATTCTTCTATGACTTTTCACTTATGTATATTGGTAATAATCACAAGGCAAGGGACCCACAAAGGACACAAGCTGTAATATACAACCCCAAATTTTTTTCCAAAATATAGAACAATGATAAATAGTGTTAGCACAATTAAACTCCTCCACACTTCTGATCACCAAGATCCCAATTGGGCGAGGTGAGAGCATATTGTGCTTTGGACTACAAATTAAAACATTGTGCAACAAGTAAACATTCATCCGCATATGCAGGCATCCACAAACTGTGGGAATTCACCACTTTCAGTGGGTAAAGAGCAAGAATGAAAGATTAAAAAGCCATCCACTTATTGAGTGGGAATACTCCACTTATTCAGTGAGTGAGAACAATAAAGAAAGGGTTATTTCTCCACACTGGCGGTATACCATCCAGGGGTTCCTTAATGTGTTGCATAAACAAATAACAACAATAATGTTCATAATGTCATAATAACCAGAAAGATAGAGATCAGATTTGTATGATCATAGCAACATAAGATTGGAAGCACCTTGAAATATACCCTGCATTTTCAATTGGCAAATGAACCTTCAAATTGGCTGTTCAAGACTGAGAAGCTGTTATTGCTGACTGGACTCTGTATTTAACCTTTGCAGGCTGTCCCTTATTGTACAATAGCCATGGAAGAATAAGGAAATACACAAGAAATCATGGATATCTGATATCAGCAATAAACTGTCACCAAACTGATCACACCATCATAACAAACAATTCTGAGCACTTAACACCTCAGGAAATTCAGAGATATTGAATTGAACTTGCACTTGACAACTTGGAGATTGAAAGGTTATGTGAAATTAGCCTGCATAACATTCATATAGTTGCACAATTAACTTACATACGCTGATAGCACTGCAATTCCTTATTATCTGATCTGAACATAAAATCAGCCTCTATACTGTACTGTACGGCAACCTTATACCTGGCACTTCCAAAATACATTAAACCAACACAAGAGTCTGCTCAAAATTCTGATTCCCAAACAGTTTTGAGCCAGCAACAATTTAAACCCGCATGAAGAGAAACTGATTAAACCAAAGCACTACTCAGAAATCACAAACTCCCTCAAACAGAGCCGTATGGATTAGGAAGTACTGATATGTTCATAGCAAACTCAAAACTCACTTAAAACTCTTTAAATCAATCTCAAAATGGCCGCCCAAACATCACAATCAGATTGCAAGAATTAATGTTTACAAAATATTCTTCAATATCTTCTGATGTAAATCGACCCATGCAAGCATGTACGGATATTGCGGAAATATACGGATTCTTCATAAACAATTCCAACTACACTTAAAATCCTCTTAAGGCATAATGGAAAGAAGAGTTGGATCCAAACAAAGGCATTACAAACAAATTTGCATCCAAAGAGCATCCATAATAATTTCTAGAACAAATCATACCATCCAAAATCAATATCCAAAGACTCATAACAAATACACAACCCAGAAATCGAATAGCTAGCAGAAATAGGATCTGAAACCCTAGTGAAAAGCAGCACTGTAGCAATCCGCCACTGTAGCAATATGGCACTGTAGCATACTGTAGCTTGTTCATTCAAATCCCTATACATAGCACAAATTTAATCACAGACAAAATCATGCAAACTCTGTGTGAGCTTGCTCCCAACTTCAGCTTTAGCACAATGGTGACTCCTGTAGTGAAACCACACCCAACCTCAAGAGGGGTTTCGTCCTCAAGAGCATTCTACAAGAGGGTTTTCGTCCTCAAGAGAATAAGGAAGAACACGCAGGTTCAATCCAGCAGAGTAACAATACAAATCCGAGCATGCCTAAACAATGAGCCCAACTCCTCTTTTTATAACTTTTTTTAGGGAAATAAAATATTATTTCCTTTATCCCTTCATATTTCTTCTCAAACAATATAAAATAATTCCTTATGTGTGCACAACTTAAAGTCACCACTTTTAATTAAAAGCTCTTTTTAGCTCCAAAGACCCCTTTATCAAAATAAAGGAAATATCTGCTTCGCAAGGCCCCAAAATGATGCATCCATGATTTAAAACTTTTTTCCCTCTTTCCAACAAGCTATAACACTTAGATTTTTATTGATTATTTTCACCCCTAGGAGCTTGAGTAAAAATAATAATTAAAATAGCTCATTAAATAACACCATTTTGCGGAAAATCCCAAACACCACCAAACTACAAAATTAAGTATACCAACATACTCCATGATGGTTGGGAAGATGAATGATGCCTTTCGGGTGACTTTCCAAAAATAGACGGCTTCTCCAAGAATCTTGGAGAACAAACCGGGAACCCGATCAAACATCAGAAAGCATCACAATGATCATAAGCACCATTTGAGCTCAAAGCCATAACCAAATGCTCTGTAAAATTGATCTGTGGCCACTCCAAGAACATTGGAGTTCTTCCCAAACATGTTGGATAGCCTCCAAAAGACTAGGAACAAGGACAAATGCCCATAATAATCAATGTGCCAAAAATGGAACATTACAGTCCTCCCTGCTCAATATTGCTTGTCCTCAAGCAATTCATGCTATCCAACCAAGATACCTGCCTGATTATGGATAATATACCTGGATCCCAAATCAACCTGAAGAATGCCCCACACCATTTCTGCTGCTCTCTTTTGATATATCTGTGAACTGCACAGCTGTTATTCTGATTACACTTCTGAAACATTTTTCCAATCACATAACTATTTGGATCCCAAACGTTATTAATTCCAAAAATGAAAGAGTTAGCAATCATCAATACAATTGTCCAACATGAAACTACTGTTGGAAACCAAAATCTGTGATGCTCCTCCAAGGAAGAACATAATTCAGTTTGATCACAAGTTGGAAACAACTCTGAACAGTCATGAATCCATTGATTTTCACTCTCCAAAAGAGCATTAGTAACTGTAACACTTGTTACTTTCAGCTGAAAACTTTTGTCATCTTTCCATAAAAGGCTAAAAGCAACAAAAAGATCAATCTCATGGCTGCAAAAATAAAAAATGATCTCCTGAAAATCTGATTTCAGTAATTTCATAATAGGACAGCCACAATAAAACTGAGATCTTATGAAAATAACAAGAGATTTAGGCCATCTATAACCAAAATATACTATAGTTATGACCAAAATTTCTCTCCAATCCATCATTATGTATGCAAATGAACATTTATGATAGCTGATTGGATGGACAATAGCTTCATGACATAAATTGGACTCCAAAATCATCCACAAAACAATCTTACCAATGCCACTATCCTCCATAGAACTCTGCAAATAAACTCCATTATGAGAGTAAGCCATCACAGAACCCAATCCATTGCATACCTGAACCTTCTGCCCATCTTCAACAACTGATGAAAACTTCCAGTTGGTGAAGTTTCTGTGCACAGTAATATTCCATGAATGCTTTGCACCAGGATCCCATATCCTGTTACTATTCTCCTCCATATTACTTACATCCAATTGTTCTTCATCATTCAACATGAGGAGTGGATTATCATGTGTAATCTCAACTTCCGTCATAGAAAAAGAATCATCAAATGTTTGGAAGTCGTTTTCACCTTTTTGTTCACACAATTCATCAATTTGCCCCAACTTTGTATCTGCATATTTAGGAAGTTGTCCTAAGTCAAAAATTCTTTGGAGCAATTCAAGCTCTTCAATTATCAGCTTGTCTTTATCTGCTTTAGCAGCTCCAACTTGCTCTTTGAATTGGTGTACATCAACAAATTGACTTTCAACTTCTAAGAGAGCCATTTGGGTACTCTCTAAATAATCCATGATTGTTTTAAGCTTAAATGTAAGCTTATCAATTTCAGCATCTCGTCCCTTCAATGCATTGCATATTAGACCAGCAGACTCAAGGACATGATCTCTATCAATAAGCAGGTTCAAATAATCAGATTTCAAAGTTTCCAATGCTTCCCTGACTATACATCAATCTTCAAGTGAAGATCCTTTTTCTGTGCCCATTTGTCTTCTTTCAACTTCAGCTCTCCAAATGTGATCTTCAACAAACTTATGTGAGCTATCCAAATGTGTCAGAACTTGCACAACCTTATCTTCGGTGACTAACAATTGATTCTTAAAATCCAAATCAGCTGCACACAATAAATTTTTTGTCATATCATTAGAAGCATGATCATTGAAATCAGCTGCTTTAAAGTTATCCTCTTCATAGCTACTTTGACTACAAGAAGTAGCATCACATAAATTCAATGTTGAGCCAACCTTTGAGGCTGATCCAAATCTTCCAACAAACTCTTCATCAACATGCTCATCAACTGACTCTTCTACAAGGATACTAAGTTCTTCAAATTGCATACGAGTTGAATCTTCTTCTTCATCACTTAGATCAAATGAAATGGCAATCTCATAGTCAAACATTGAATCATCACCAATGGCTGATTTAAAGTCTTCATCAACACATTCTTCGTCAAGGATCTTTGAAGAATCTAATTGCTCTTCTCTTTGCATGGAACAATCCCACTCATAATCAAGACTTCCATCACTAGAATGGTGGAAATGCTCTTCATTAGGTGTTGTTTTGAAAGTTGCAGCATCATCAAACTTTTTATCTTTTGTGATTTCATTGTCTCCCATGTCCTCAACAAGACACATTGTTTCAATCCTCTCAGGCTCACTTGCAAAGTCACCGGCAAGCAATCTATCGATCATCTTCATCTCCTCAAATGAAGTGGCGTCTTCAGGATCTTCATCAAATGAAGGACTTGCTAAGTCCAACACTTTTGGCTCCTTGTCAAAGCAAGGCTCAGTTTCACTAATTTCTGTTGTAGACTTCTCCAATTCAGCAAACTCCTCTATGCATGTCTCATGTTAAGTGACTTTGTCTTCATCATACAGAGGCTTAGACTCATTTCTTTCAACTAACAAGTCTTCATCTTCACCATTTTTAGATTTCACATCATTCACAAAGGAAGAACATGTGGTGAAGGTTGCTGATTCATCTTCTTTTTTCTTGCATTGGTGGTTAGGCTCCCAAGCATCTTTGCATAGGAAACAAAGATTTCTTCTTCTAAGTTCATTTTTGCTGAACTCTTTCTTCCCCGAAATAGGAGGCTTCTTATTCGGTGGGCTGGAAAGTGAATACTTAGAAAAGTTCTTGGTCCTTGCCTTTGAAGTAGTTAACTCAAGCTTGCACAAGGACATTTCCTTCATCTCCTCTTCATTCCTTATCTTCTGAATGTATTCTATAAATCCCTTTTTATCCGGATTACCCTCTTTGATGATTTCCAAGAAAGCATTCCAAGGGAGTTGCTGCTTATAGTCATCTAGGAGTTCTTCATACTCATCAATAATCTTAGTGGCCTCATGATGATACTTCCTTCGATCCAATTTCTCTTGAACAACTTTTTCTATTTCATCCAGAACCTCTGTCTCACTTCTTTTCTGCATAAGAGATGCCATGATCTCTCAACACTGCTCAAAATCTTTCAACTGCCCAACTCTGAACACACATGCAAGTGCTGATCACTCACAAGCAACGTTGAAAACCCTATACATAGCACAAATTTAATCACAGACAAAATCATGCAAACTCTGTGTGAGCTTGCTCCCAACTTCAGCTTTAGCACAATGGTGATTCCTGTAGTGAAACCACACCCAACCTCAAGAGGGGTTTCGTCCTCAAGAGCATTCTACAAGAGGGTTTTCGTCCTCAAGAGAATAAGGAAGAACACGCAGGTTCAATCCAGCAGAGTAACAATACAAATCCAAGCATGCCTAAACAATGAGCCCAACTCCTCTTTTTATAACTTTTTTGAGGGAAATAAAATATTATTTCTTTTATCCCTTCATATTTCTCCTCAAACAATATAAAATAATTTCTTATGTGTGCACAACTTAAAGTCACCACTTTTAATTAAAAGCTCTTTTTAGCTCCAAAGACCCCTTTATCAAAATAAAGGAAATATCTGCTTCGCAAGGCCCCAAAATGATGCATCCATGATTTAAAACTTTTTTCCCTCTTTCCAACGAGCTATAACACTTAGATTTTTATTAATTATTTTCACCCCTAGGAGCTTAAGTAAAAATAATAATTAAAATAGCTCATTAAATAACACCATTTTGCGGAAAATCCCAAACACCACCAAACTACAAAATTAAGCATACCAACATACTCCATGATGGTTGGGAAGATGAATGATGCCTTTCAGGCGACTTTTCAAAAATAGACTGCTTCTCCAAGAATCTTGGAGAGCAAACCGGGAACCCGATCAAACATCAAAAAGCATCACAATGATCATAAGCACCATCTGAGCTCAAAGCCATAACCAAATGCTCTGTAAAATTGATCTGTGGCCACTCCAAGAACATTGGAGTTCTTCCCAAACATGTTGGATAGCCTCCAAAAGACTAGGAACAAGGACAAATGCCCATAATAATCAATGTGCCAAAAATGGAACATTACACAAGCACCTTTAAGTGATGTTAGCACCGGAGAGAAGGATGATGCTAACACAGCAACCTGGACACATGCACCCCAAATGTCATGCTTTTGCATTGGCAAATCTTTTGGTGCATGTAGTGCCTTATTTGGATTCACAATTATTATCAATGTTGGATATTTCTACCCAACACACTGTTTGTGAATACCTTATATTTTATAAATAAGGTTTTGAACTGTGTTTTTTTCTTATATAAAATTTTTCTTGAAGAATTGCATAATATATTACATAAGGTAACCACAACATATAATCAACAGTTGTATAAGGAAGATCCCCTCATAAAAGAAAAGAAAGAAGTACATAAATGTAATAGCAGATCTGTTTACTAAGATCTAAATTTCTTAAAATCTCAAACAGAAACTCACTTTAAGCATCACTAAAAACTGCTAAGATTTTAATCAAGCTAGAATGATAGATAAAGGGAAGAGGGATTGCATATTAGAAAAGCAACAAACCTCAATTCTGAACTGATTGGCAGATTTTCTCAAAACTCAAACTTGCTGGAAATGCAAAGTAGAACCATAAAATTGCAGGTACAAACTCCAAGAAGAATTCTATTAGATGTCAAATCTGTACAAAAATTAATTGATTATAACAAGAAGGGAAGAATAAATAGGGGCTTGACAACCTTGGAAAAATTCCATTTCCAGAAGCTCATTCAATCTCTCATTGAAATCAGATCAGGAATGTCAACTTATGACAGCAGTAAACTTTGAGGCTAATCTCTCATACAAATCAATGTCTAACAACACAAATGGTGTTATCCCACTTTGGACTTAAACATGTTGAAGTTTGATTGACATGCAAACAATACCTGTCAAACTATTCCCTAGTCTAATAACACTTAACTGACTCAGAAGTGGACTAATAATGCAACTGTGACTCATAATCAATCCCAAATAAAAAGTACGTCCCAAATATAGGACCTGGTAATTTCAGACATCTCATCAAAACTAACAAAGAAACTATTTGAAAAATAAAAAGGAATGAAAATAGAAAGTAAAAAATTATAAAATAGAACAAGAAATTGGAGAATTTGTTTAACTCTTTGCGAGGAACAGTCTCTCTCTCTCTCTCTCTCTCTCTCTCTCTGGTAGGGGCTTGGTTAACGCACAAACAATCTGCAACTCTGAAGGAACATACTCAAGTTTGTACGGTGTCTCTGAGAAAATAATATCAGATATTTGCTAAACACTTTGCTACTATGCGTTTAGAGGGATTGGCTTATGAATGGTGGCATTATAGACTTGTGTCTCAACATCATAATAGGATTACTTCATATGATGAGTTTGTTCAAAAGCTCATTAACAGGTTTGATAGAAAAGATGTGGAGATCTACTACCGTGAGCTTGCACAGCTGAAGCAAAGTGGAAGAGTGGATGCTTATGTGAATGAATTTCAAAAGATTGCAGTCATGGTACCTGGCATGTCCGATAGAAGAATCACAATGGTGTTTGTTGAGGGGTTTGAATGATAGAATCAAAGGATTAGTCAAGGTTCATAGGCCAAGCACACTTGATGAGGCTATTGATCTTGCACTTGATTTGGATATCATTCCTACATACACACCTCAAAAGAAGAGTTTCAAAGATGAAGTTGCAAATCAGAAATCTTATGAGCAGCCCACTCCTCCAAAGAAAGACAAAGGTACTACATCAAAGATGAGTTATGAAGAAAGAGATGAATTGAGAAGGAAGAAGTTTGCTACTCTTGCAAGCAGCCTTGGGAGATTGGTCATAGGTGCCTTGGCAAAGGCAAGATACACTACATAGAGGTACTTGATGAGGATGATGATGATGGACAGCCAACACTAGAACTTACAAATGATGATAACAAAAGTTCTAGGATTGCATATCTTTCAGGAGCTTCAAGGTACAATCCATTCATCTTTGAAGGTACTTTGTTTGGTTGCAAAATCTTGGCACTTCTTGATAGTGGAGTTTCACATAACTTCAGGTATTTGGAGTTGAGTTTCCTATATGATGGGAAACAAATTGTTATGAGAGCCTCAAGTACACTTTGCCACATCAAATGACAGCCAAATCTATGATTGCTATAGGTCATGATTTATTTCATGAGGACATATATGATGCATGCAAAGAGAATTGTATGGAACCGGCATTTGATGGTAAGCATTTGATTTTTGAGATGGATGACAATTCTATTGATTGGCATGACATCATACCTGATTTGTTTGAGGACAGCTGTCCTATGGCTTTGCATTTTCATAAAATAGACATGCTAACACCTTTGGATGATAGATATTTGTGGTCTACTAATGATGGCATACAAAATTGGAGTGTTGGATATGGTAATTTTGTTGAAAAACAGGGCACTACACAATTTGATTTTGTATATCAGACTTATGAAGATGTGAACAAGACACAAAAAATGTGTGACATTTGGCTAGAGAGAGCAAGGAAAGCTAAGCTTGTTGCTGGTCAAGAAAAACATCTTGAAAATGAGGCAATCAACTTTGTTTGATCATCATGGGCCAGCCATTGATGACATATATGTGTGTGACAATGAAGATGGAGGTAATTCAGATTTGCATGATACATTAATTTCCATTGGAAAAGATCAGACTACTCTTGAAGGGACACATCATCATTTTGATGATACTCTCGTATTGGCACATGAGGATGCTTATTCTTCATTATTGAGTAGTGAAATATGTGATTTCAGTTTTAGCACAACAGGAATGGATACATTTGTGTTTAGCATCCTTCATCTATTCATGATACTATTTAGTGGTATAAAGATTTTCAGCTATGTTGGCTCATTGTTTGACATTGGCATTTTCATTTTTGAGTTGATTGACTACTTCATGGAATGGATTTGTCATTGGAGATTGAGTATGAATGTATTTGCATCGTTGTGCGACAGTGGAAGTGGTCCCAGGATCTCCTCATCAACATCTTTGAGATGGTATGTGTGAGTTTGTATGGACAGGTTAGATGGGTTTGGGATCTTGGTATTCATTGATTTTCATTTGGCACCTTTGATTGCTTGGGGCAAGCAATCTTGGGGTGGGAGGACTTGTAATGTCCCCATTTTGAGCTAAGTAATGATTTCTAGTTGAACTTGTTTTCACACACGGAGAATCGGAATGTTGGGTTGTTTCTATACATGGAGAACCGGAATGTTAGCTCAACTAGCATTTTGGCTAAGTATTTTCATAGTATTTTTATTGAGTTAGCCAAAATTGTATTGGTTTGGAAAATGCAATATTGAAATTGTATTTTCAATTATTTGATTGGATCGATGGAGTTATGGAATAAAAAGGAAATTGAAATTTTTAATTACATTTTCCTCTGATCGGTTCTTGTGGAGTTTGCTTTGTGAATTGTGCTAATTGATGGAATGGGTCCAAGCTAAAATCAGTTGAGGTTTTTGTGTACACGGCATTGGACCATGTGTCATAAAAGGTCATAAGGATAGGACTTTGCTAAAGTAAAATTGTACACGGTGAAGGTTATAAAATGGGTCCTTGTTAGAGTAAAAGTGTACACGGTGGGAGCTCAAAGCATTGGAACATGTGCCAACGCATGGATAAGAGGATTACATAGAGCTTGGTGCCATTCGCCAATGAAGATAAACAATTTGCATTGGGTCATGAATCATCAATTGGGTATTGAGGTGGATTTCATTGGATCATGTGCTAATCATAGAAATGGATGCCAACGATTTCACAAATCAAGGTATATTTGCATTGTTTGAAGAGCCAGCGGCCACTAAGGAGGACCGATTCATGTTTAGAGGTGAATTAGCATTGCTAAAGGTGTATTTGCATTGACAAAAGTGCCGACGGTTATGAGGAGGATCGATCCAAATGAAAATGAAGTATTTTAAATGCCAAATGTCCAAGTGTTGGCCTTCGCCCAAGATAGAAGAGGATTTTTATTTTATTAAATGCTATGATGGCCGCCACCCAAAGGAAATTGGATAATATTGCAAGATGGATCAATTTTGGAGGACAAAGGCATTTAATAAAACAAAGATGTTTTTAAATATTATACTTCAAGGAGCACAAGCATTTAAAATTGTTCAAGGAGGATTACACTTCATTGGTGGACTTCAAACACTTGTAAAATTGGAGCAAATTGAGCGCCTAAATCATGGAGAGAATAAATAGAGGAGTTCCACCATCATTTTACAACTATTGATGCTATGGTATGTTTTCTATTACTTTTGTTATAGCCGAGAATTCCAATTTTTAGTTGTTTTGCAAGGAGATGACCCCTTGTTTGATATGGTGATGACCCCATATCCTTGTGTGAGGTGTTATCATTAAGATTTCACCATTAGTGCTTGAATTTGCAGGTTTTGTGGAGCATTTGGAGTGAATTTGATAGCTTTGAAACCCTTGTTCATTGTGGAGTTGAGCCAAGGTAGTCGATTTGGCAAAAAACATCATTTTGTGAGGGTTTGCTATTAATTTAAGTTCTGATTTTTGTAACAGCCAGCTGGGTATTTCATTTCAGGGTCAATATACATGATTTCATTGAAGATCTTGAGAGTTGAAGACCTTTGGAACATCAGAAAGGCTAAATCTTGCTTCTAGGAGCCAATCGCTTGGCTTGAAAAGAGTATTTTGGCATAGTTTTGGCTTCTTCAACATTTCTGGGCAATTATACATCTTATATCAGTCATAGCAGCAGCAGACATATTGTTATCAGTCCATTGTTTGTTCTCATACAAGAAGGCAACAGTGACATATTGTCTCATGGATCAATCTTCATTGATAGTGCTTTGATATTCTAGGGTTTGGATGACATTTGGATGATATTATCAAGTCTGATTTGACTGATACAGTGACTGTAATTTCATGACAGTAGTATGTTATGTAATGTTATTTTATTTCTAATCAATGGAGATGCAAGGAGATTGATAGCTTTCATATATGTTGATGTATGTTGATATTTTACATTGATTTGTACAAGAAATCTTATCTAAAATTTAAGAAAATATTTCAGTCATTAGTAGTAGGGTCTTTACAGTGGTATTAGAGCTTGGATCCTGCCAGCCTATGGGCGATGACTTCATAGATCCATAGGCTGGCAGGATCCAACCGTTGACTTCATAGATCCATAGAAGAAGAACGGAAACAATGGGTGATAGAAGACGAGGTAGTCCACAGGATGATATGGATCGTATGCTTAGAGAGATGATTGACAAACAAATGCAACCATACAACAAACAAATGTAAACATTCAGCGAAGCATTGATAGGCTATGTCAAGCTTTGACGGGTTACAAGATCAATAATAACAGGGCTAATCAGGATGATGCAGGTAGTGTTGCAGGTTCACAAAGAACAAGGAGAACATGCACACCAACAGTTGAGAGACCCATGCAACCTACTTTTCTTCCTAGAGAAGAAGAGGTAATTGAGGAGGAATTAGAGTATGAAGATGAAGAAGTTGATGATTGGACAGCTTGGATTGATGAGTATGATGCACTTCCTGATCATGTGCGAGATAGAGTAAGTCTCAATAATTTCATAAATCATAAGCAACAAAAACAAAGGGGACATGTGTATCAACAAAGGCAAAGAAGAGTACGGCCTACCCAACCAAAAGAGCACAAAGATGCATTGGAAAAGATTCCTCCTCCTAGTTTTGATGGCAGTGGTAAAATGAGTGCTAGAGCATGGGTGAACAAATTGGATACTTTTCTTACACTCAAGCCCATGAGTGAAGAAAATGCTATACACTTTACTACCATGCGTTTAGAGGGATTGGCTTATGAATGGTGGCATTATGGACTTGTGTCTCAACATCATGATAGGATTACTTCATATGATGAGTTTGTTCAAAAACTCATTAACAGGTTTGATTGAAAAGATGTGGAGATCTACTACCGTGAGCTTGCACAGCTGAAGCAAAGTGGAAGAGTGGATGCTTATGTTGAGTTTTATGTCTTTTGTCAAGTTGTATTCAGCTAATGTCAAGGTGATGCTCCCTTGCATTTGCAAAAGTTGGTTTGGTGATGCTCCCTTACTGACATTGAGGTGAAGTTGCTTCAGACTTCATAGTTGTGCTTCAAGTATTTTGGGTTTGGGTATTTTGCTAGAGTTGTCGATATTTGGTCGGAGACTATTTTATCGATATCATTGAAGATCTTTTGTATGAAGTTTTCAGAATAATTGATTTAAGAGATTGCTGAGTTGAATTGAAATATATATTTTATCTCTGTGATTATTTTATATCTCTGAATATCTTATATGCAGATTGAATATATATAGATATTTATATATCTTTGTTCCTATTTGGTTGTTGGCATATAAGAGACAAACTCTGACAGTTTTCAGTATAGTTTCATTTTAATATTGTTTACTTTAGTCAATCACAGTATTAGTGGATTGTGGGACCCATTGCCCAAATCTTAGATTTGTTTTCATATTTGTTAGCCGCGGATCCCAAATACTTTGATTTTAATTGACATCGTGGTATGTGGGCGCTTAAGGAGTTCCTTCTTCAGCATAAAGAATAGTAGCATGAGGATTTGAAAGTCGCGTGGAGTGCTAGTATGATATAATCGTGGATTAGAAGTAAGATATTTGAGAATCATTGAATATTCTATTGATTCTATCTGGGTTCACCGATTTATTAAGGAGTCCTCACGCATCCATTCGTCTGAGAGCATTAGCAGATTGCTGGAGATTGATATCTCTGAGTCTTGTGAGACGTCTACCCATGCCTCTTCATCTGTTGCATCATAAGGAAAGCTCGTTATCAGCACATATCGAAAGAAGATCATTGATGAAGGCGTCATATTTTCCAGATCATCGTGGAAGTCTTTGAAGACTTTGGATCGCTTGTTGAAGCACTAGTGAAGGTGACGGTGTCACACTAATCAAGAGCTAGTTGCATTCATCGATTAGTCTGAGGAGATCTATATCTGGTTTGAGCACATATCACCAAGCATTGTCATCATATAAGAAGTCGATCAACCTCAGAAAGATACTTGTAGTGTCTCTATTGCATCAAATTTGAAGGAGAATAGAACGGGCACCATCTTGTAAGAGGCGTCAATGTTCAAAGCTGACGCTGACTGTAGGAGTCATCGCCTAGAGGACTGAATTCACATTCACAGTCAACGATAAGTGCCGCTAAATATTCTTTGTAACGATATCATCAGAATGAGTCAACAGTGGTTTGTGTGTCCAGCTGATATTCATGCCAAGCAAGTCTGAAGGAAGTTGTGTTGCTGTTTGGAGGTTCTGAGTAGTTTAATTACAGCCATGAGATATTATCTTCCATGGGTGACTTCATGTTCCAGGTCTGAGTTGAAAATTGTTCTTCATTTGACAGTCTCCTGAAACTTTAACAGTAACTTGTTCAAATCTTTAATTTGAACTTATCTATATCTAGTGCAAGTCATTGTTAGTATTCATTGAGAGATATAATTGAAGATATCGGAAAGAACAAACAATATTAGCAAATATTAAAAAATTCTTTGTTGAACATTTAAAAAACTCCTTAATCCACATCGACCATATCAAATCCTTGGGCGAATAGCATTTAAAATCCTTCCTATGCCATAGTCGATCCAAACTAATCATAGGTGATTGCATTTAAAATCATATGTTTTCATTTAAAATAGCTCCTTGCCTTGGCTGCCGATTCCCTTAGTTGGCATTGGTCATTAAATGATTTCAAACAAACATTTTAAATGCTTTACCTTGCTCCATTCTTTGACATTTCTAGTGTAATCTTTTCCTTGGGCGAATACTCCTTTTTGGCCGTTGGAATCAAATGGGACCATGATCCAATGTATTTGCACTTCACACAATGAATTGCCACCTCGTGCTAGTCGATCATGCTTGATAGCCATTGGAATTAGCTTGGACCCATTTTCTTCATGGGCGAATGCAACACCTTATTGCATCAACAACTCCATAAAATTCGATTAGAGGAAAATGTAATTAAAGATTTCATTTTCCCTTTTATTCCATAATCTATCAAATCAAATCAAATGATTGAAAATACAATTTCAATATTGCATTTTCCAAACAACCCAATAACATACTAGTTGAGCCAACATTCTTGTTCTCCATGTGTAGACATAAACCAACATTCTGGTTCTCCATGTATAGAAACAAGCTCAAATTAGAAAACATAACTTAGCTCAAAATGGGGACATTACAAGTCCTCCCACCCCAAGATTGCTTGCCTCAAGCAATCGGGAGTGTCAAATGAACATCAATGAATACCAGGATCCCAAACCCATCTAACCTGTCCATACAAACTCACACATACCATTCCAAAGATGTTGATGAAGGAGATCCTGGGATCGCTTCTACTGTCGCACAATGATGCAAATACATCCATATCAATGTAGGTGCCAATCATGAAGGTGTATTTGCCAAACACAATTGTATCCATCCCTCTTGTTTCGCTGTCATAAATTAGAACAACAGGATGCAATATGAAGATATCATCCAATATGATATAAAATGTGCCATCCCAAGTATATGAACCATCACTAAACCAAACCACATACTCCCATATGGAACTCTCATCAAAAGGAACCAATGAACTTTGCAAATCTGAATTACCTCCATCTTCATTGTCACACACATATATGTCATCAATGGCTGGCCCATGATGATCAAACAAAGTTGATTGCTTCATTGTCTTCACCATCTCAAGATGTTGTTTTGCTTGACCAACAACAAGCTTAGCTTTCCTTGCTGTCTCTAGCCAAATGTCACACATTTCTTGTGTCTTGTTCACATCTTCATAAGTCTGATATACAAAATCAGATTGTGTAGTGCCCTGTTTTTCAACAAAATTACCATATCCAACACTCCAATTTTGTATGCCATCATTAGTAGACCACAAATATCTATTATCCAAAGGTGTTAGCATGTCTATTTTATGAAAATGCAAAGCCATAGGACAGCTGTCCTCAAACAAATCAGGTATTATGTCATGCCAATCAATAGAATTGTCATCTATCTCAAAAATCAAATGCTTACCATCAAATGCCGGTCCCATACAATTCTCTTTGCATGCATCATATATGTCCTCATGAAATAAATCATGACCTATAGCAATCATAGATTTGGCTGTCATTTGATGTGGCAAAGTGTACTTGAGGGCTCTCATAACAATTTGTTTCCCATTATATAGGAAACTCAACTCCAAATACCTGAAGTTATGTGAAGCTCCACTATCAAGAAGTGCCAAGATTTTGCAACCAAACAAAGTACCTTCAAAGATGAATGGATTGTACCTTGAAGCTCCTGAAAGATATGCAATCCTAGAACTTTTGTTATCATCATTTGTAAGTTCTAGTGTTGGCTGTCCATCATCATCATCCTCATCAAGTACCTCTATGTAGTGTATCTTGCCTTTGCCAAGGCACCTATGACCAATCTCCCAAGGCTGCTTGCAAGAGTAGCATAACTTCTTCCTTCTCAATACATCTCTTTCTTCATAACTCATCTTTGATGTAGTACCTTTGTCTTTCTTTGGAGGAGTGGGCTGCTCATAAGATTTCTGATTTGCAACTTCATCTTTGAAACTCTTCTTTTGAGGTGTGTATGTAGGAATGATATCCAAATCAAGTGCAAGATCAATAGCCTCATCAAGTGTGCTTGGCCTATGAACCTTGACTAATCCTTTGATCCTATCATTCAACCCCTCAACAAACAACATTGTGATTCTTCTATTGGACATGTCAGGTACCATGACTGCAATCTTTTGAAATTCATTCACATAAGCATCCACTCTTCCACTTTGCTTCAGCTGTGCAAGCTCATGCTAGTAGATCTCCACATCTTTTCTATCAAACCTGTTAATGAGTTTTTTTACAAACTCATCATATGAAGTAATCCTATTATGATGTTGAGACACAAGTCCATAATGCCACCTTTCATAAGCCAATCCCTCTAAATGCATAGTAGCAAAGTGTATAGCCTTTTCTTCACTCATGGGCTTGAGTGTAAGAAAAGTATCCAATTTGTTCACCCATGCTCTAGCACTCATTTTACCACTGCCATCAAAACTAGGAAGAAGAATCTTTTCCAATGCATCTTTGTACTCTTTTGGTTGGGTAGGCCGTACTCTTCTTTGCCTTTGTTGATACACACGTCCCCTTTGTTTTTGTTGCTTATGATTTATGAAATTATTGAGACTTACTCTATCTCGCACATGATGAGGAAGTGCATCATACTCATCAATCCAAGCTGTCCATTCATCAACTTCTTCATCTTCATACTCTAATTCCTCCTCAATTAACTCTTATTCTCAAGGAAAAAAAGTAGGCTGCATGGGTCTCTCAACTGTTGGTGTGCGTGTTCTCCTTGTTCTTTGTGAACCTGCAACACTACCTGCATCATCCTGATTAGCCCTGTTATTATTGATCCTGTTACCCATCAAAGCTTGACATAGCCTATCAATGCTTCGCTGAATGTTTGCATTTGTTTGTTGCTGACCATTTGCCATTCTTCTTTGATTTTCAATCATCTCTCTAAGCATACGATCCATATCATCCTGTGGATTAGCTTGTCTTCTATCACCCATTGTTTCTGTTCTTCTTCTATAATGATGTGGGAATGGATCTATGAAGTCATCACCCATAGGCTGGCAGGATCCAAGCTCTGATACAACTGTAAAGACCCTACTACAAATGACTGAAATATTTTCTTTCAATTTGCACTAGAAATTTGAACACAACATCAAATATCATCAACATTCATAGGAACAAATAGATACCCAAACTCCTTACATCATTGAAGTCTTCAAATATGAAAAACATAAATGTTTATTGGCTGGAATTAATGACAGTCCAGGTCTGATTTATATCAGACTTTATTATAACATGAAAATAACCTCCAATTATCATCCAAACCCTAGATTATCCAAGCCAAATCAATGAGGAATGATCAATGAGACCATATGACACTATGGCAGCCTTATATGAAGTCAAATAATGGACTGATTACAAAATATTTGCTTGCTGTTTTGACTGATCTATGATGTCAAATTGCCCAGAATTGCTGATGAAGCCAAAACTATGCCAAAATGCTCCTTCCAAGACAAGCGATGGGTTCCTAGATGTCAAATTCAGCTTCTACAATGCTCCAATGGTCTCCAACTCTCAAGATCTTCAATCAAATGTTGTATATGAACCCTGTAATGAATTACCTAGCTGGTTGTTACAAAAATCAGAACTTAAAATTGATATCAAATCTTCACAAAATGCTTCTTTTTGTCAAATCGACTACCTTGGCTCAACTCCACAATGACCTAGGGTTCCAATGATATCCAATTCACTCCAAATGATCCACAAAACCTGCAAATTAAAGCTCCATTGGTGAAAATTTGAATGATATCACCTCTCAATTAGATATGGGGCCATCACCATATCAAACAAGGGGTCATCTCCTTGTAAAATTAACTGAAAATCTGAATTCTCAGCAGTAAACATAAGAACAAAAACATACCAGATTCATCAATAGTTGCAAATTGAAGTTCAAGAGCTCTATTTATCCTCTCCAAGGATAGGCATTCCTCCTCTTAGACATTTTGAATGAAATTTGGATTCCACCAATGAATGACAAGAGTTTTGAACAATTTTAAATGATTGTAGCTAATCATGCACACATTCAAAATCTTCTTGTATGAAATTAAATGTCTTCATCTTGCCAAATCGTCCCTCTCAGCAAATCGATCGGCTCCTTATGTTGGCGATTGGATGAGCTTTTGAAATTCTTTGTTGAACATTTAAAACACTCCTTAATCCACATCGACCATATCAAATCCTTGAGCGAATAGCATTTAAAATCCTTCCTATGCCTTAGTCGATCCAAACTAATCCTTGAGCGAATAGCATTTAAAATCATATGTTTGCATTTAAAATAGCTCCTTGCCTTGGCCGCCGATTCCCTTAGTTGGCATTGGTCATTGAATGATTTCAAACAAACATTTTAAATGCTTTACCTTGCTCCAACCGTTGGCATTTCAAGTATAATCTTTTCCTTGGGCGAATACTCCTTCTTGGCCGTTGGAATCAAATGGGACCATGATCCAATGTATTTGCACTTCACACAATGAATCGCCACCTCATGCTAGTCGATCATGCTTGATAGCTGTTGGAATTAGCTCGGACCCATTTTCTTCATGGGCGAATGCAACACCTTATTGCATCAACAACTCCATAAAATTCAATTAGAGGAAAATGTAATTAAAGATTTCGTTTTCCCTTTTATTCCATAATCTATCAAATCAAATCAAATGATTGAAAATACAATTTCAATATTGCATTTTCCAAACAACCCAATAACATACTAGTTGAGCCAACATTCCGGTTCTCCATGTGTAGACATAAAGCAACATTCTGGTTCTGCATGTATAGAAACAAGCTCAAACTAGAAAACATAACTTAGCTCAAAATGGGGACATTACAGGAACATACTCAAGTATGTACTGTGTCTCTGAGAAAATAATATCAAATATCTATATTACTAGACCGATGATGAAAAACAGTATTCTCAGAGAGCTTGATGCAGCTCTGATTATCGCAATAAAGCACTGTAGGCATTAGCAACACCCTTGTCCAATTAGCTGCCAACTTGGGAAGCCATCTTGCCTCACAGCATGCTAGAGAAGCTATGATATACTCTGCTTTGACTGAGCTAAGTTCTAATGTTGTCCATTTCCTACCGAACTAGGAGATCATTCATGTAACAATAGACAAACAGTAGCTAGAAGTAGTTTTCTGAGTCTTGACATCACCTGCCCAATCTGAGTGAACAAAACTATGAAGACAATTATCTATCATACCTGATGCCATTATGAAGAGCAGAGTAGGAAAACTCGGACTTAGCATACACTCGACAACCCAAAATTTTGGGCTTGGACTTGGCAAAAACTCAGTTAAAAAAAAAACACATAATTACACAAATAAAACAGAAATTAATGCATGAGAAACATAAATATTGAATTTAGAGGTCACATAAGTCTGTTGATCATAGTATCATTACTGAGAATCGAGATTGACTCAGCAAATTGAAAGTATAAAACAGGGAAAACATCCCCTTTTTTTATTTCAAGCCAAATAAAGGGAAAAACTCTGCTTTCCCTTCTGGCGCAGCCCAAAACCATTTTTATGTTTCGCTTTTAAAAACCAGAGTGGGTGTTTGGGGGTGGCAGCCCCCAGCAGGGTTGAGGGGCAACACCTGTCATGGAGCTCTCGGGGCAGCAGCCACTAGCAGGGTTGAGGAGCAATGCCCCTCGTAGGGTCTGGGGGTGGTGTCCCTGGCGTGGTTGAGGGGTGGAGCCCCTGCCACCAAGCCCAAATTAAGGCCTTCGAGGCCATAGGGGTATGCAAATTTTTCATAATTTTATTGCTTTTAACCAACCATCAATAAGTCAGATCCTTTCAAACTGCACTGCCAATTATCTAACAATCAATTCAATCTACTAATAATGCACCTGCTGAAGATGAAAATGACAAAAACCAATCAAATGAGTAAAAAAATGTAAAAATTTGATGTTTTAAACAGTGTTACAAGACTCGACAGGTTGATTTTTGACCTGGACTTGGACTCGCTGCCCAGACTCGCCCAAGACTTGGCAAATTGAAAAACCCATGAAATTTAGAGATAGAAAGTGCTGAAGAAGGTGCAAAGAAAGGTGTCTAAATAGGTAGTTTTTGAAATAAATTGTAATGCTTTTGAGTTGTGTCTTGTTGTGTTGCATGTTTGAGTTTAAAACCTAACCAAGTCTTAAGCCCTTGATCTTAAAACCCTCATTGGATTTTGATGGCTTTTATGATTTGTGGTATTTTGGAAATTGCATTTTCAAATACGAGTACCCTAAGGTACCTTGTGGAATAGGGAATCCTACGATCATTTATTTTCATAATTGTGAATATGCATATAGATAAATGTTAGCTAGAAAAAGCGACTTTGAATAAGTACCTTGTAGTCATAGTGGCATAGGGGAAATTATGTAAAATGGTTTACAACTATAAGGCCTTGGTTGGATTGGTGGAGGCCACAACCACTCTGGAGATCAAAGCTCTAGCATTGTTGTAGGAGTAGGTGCTAGGTGGGTTGGTTTGGTGACCATGTTTCCTTGATTTATTCGAGCTTGGATCTTGTGTAATGTGAAAATGATCTGTAGTTTTTCATTTCCTTTTTAACTTGTGCTTTGAATTTGTCTCCCATTTGTCTTGCATAGTTTTGTAGCATTAGGGTTGAATCTATGTCTAGTCTCGAGTCAAGTTGAAGCTTATATAGGTGTGTATGGAGGGGTTAAAGGAAGTGCATATTGTGGTATCCATTAGATGCAAGTATGGGATTAACAATGCAGTTGCAGAGTCTTCAACAACATCTAAGCTTGCATGCAAGCCATTCTCATTACCCCCTATGGATGATGATACCTACTACGAGAGTGACTGGGTGGAGCAACAAACCCATGCACTTTGTTTGGCCAACAAGAGTGGATGCAGTAAAGCACAATAAGGATAATGGTGATATCATGTACCCTAAGTTTATGCTTATGTTAATTTGTAATGGCTGAAAATTGCTTGTGCGAAGGTTGTTTGTACACTCAGTTGTAGTTCTATCATTAGAAGCTAACCTATAGGTGGTGCAACCATCATCGAGCAATGTGTAAGATGAGAAGATGTAAGGAAGCAATTGAACTTGTCGGAGCGACACAGACGTTGAAATCAAAGTTGCACAAGAAAAGATGATGGTTTGAGATTGTCTATGTGGATGATCATCAAATTCTTGTAGAAAAGAGGAGGCTTGTGGATATCGTAGATTGACCTAGGAAACCTTGATGTGCTATTAGATGTATGGAATGTTTATATAAATTGATTGTTTTATTGTTGATATCATAGGTCGCAAACTTGGTCTTGATAGACCAAAAATTTTCGACTTGGCAAAAACTCGGCAAAAACTTAGCAAAAACTTGACAACTCGAAATTTACTTAAATTTAAAAAAAAAACATAATTTTTATGCAAAATACAACTACAAAATGTATCAAATGAGTTTGGTAGGGGTTTTGGGGCAGCACCTTTGAGGGGGTCCAGAGGTAGGGTCGAGGGGCAAAACCCCCAGACCTTCAAAACCACACAAACATTCATGGTGCACGCCATCTTCATAATTTTTTTGAAAGGTAAAAAGCTATGTTTTTTAGCATTTGAACCACGTTCAAATCCCCTAAAAAATACTTCCAATTTACTCTAAAATGCTCAAATGTTGTTGTTGTGTGATGGACAGACCCAAATAGGTTTTTTATAGCCTCTAAATTGCGATTTTTTCGCATTTTTGGTGTGCATTTTCTGCATTTTTCCCACGTACAGGGCATGTAAATATGCATGGTGAGTTTTTCCCATGGACTCACAAGAAACCCACCGGAAAGTTGCGAAAAAATCAGCAATTTTTTCCCAAAAACTTGACTAAAAAACTCTCGAGTTTACTTCATGAGTACTGACGACAATTTTTTTTTGGCGAGTACTCAGTGCTCGCCGAGTATTCTAACTATGCTCGATATTATGACAATGGAAAAATGTCAAATAGAGTGTTGAGGCATTTTGAGTGGATATGTGTATGTGGATCTAATCTTAATGATGGAGGCTTGTGAGCTTGTGCAAGATACCTAAAGGAAAGAATTTATTTGTTAAGACAATGAATATTGGAGATTTAAAGAATGATATTATCTTAAATAAATTACTTAGTGTTTGTTATGGCTTGCTTAAAAGGGAGATTATATTAACTTTGCTTATGAGTAGAATGCTTAAAAGTTGCTTGCTTTTGTGCAATGTGGATTGTTCCTTAGAATTTTACAAATTTGATTTCTTGATATTCTTGCCTTGGCACAAGGTGTTAGCAGCCCGATAGCCCTAAGGATGTTGACATCCCTTAGTCAAATTGTCTCAGTTGGCACATAATGCTGCAACAACTTGAGGATGCATTGCGTGGTAGCATAGAAGGTTTAGTTGGCCCTTAGGAGTATTTGACTAGTGACACAAGATGATTGTCTATTGCATAGAAACTTGTGTGGAGTAACTTAAGTCTATGTTAACTTGTGCACAATAATCTAAAGGATGGAGCACTTATCCTTCCTATATCGCAAAGTATGACAAGTTGCCAAAGTCTCCTAGGTGATGCAAGAGTGCATAGAGTGGTGCATCTTGAAGCACAAGAGAGAGGGCATGCAACATGTGTTTAAGCTTGTGGAAGGTTAGAAGCCCTTGTGAACTTTTGCCTTAAGATAGAAGCACAAATAGATTTGAGTCATGTAGGGCCAAATGTCATCCTACCGCACTTTTGAGCAATAGTTTTAGAGTTTTGTGGGAATTCACCAAGTACCATCTGCCCACACATTTGCACTATCATACCATGTAGATTTATAGTAGTTTCTAATGCCAAGTTTTCCCTAAGTGCTTGTGGGAATTAGTTGTCAAGGTGTCAGTCAACAAGTTAAGTTCACATGTAAAGATGGGCCCCACCAAGTCCATATCATGCTTTTTGGAAGTTCGGAAGAGCTTCGGTAGGGTATCAAGATGATCTCTAGATCTTCTATAGCCATTGGTTTGTTAATAGTTAATGTCTAGGGTTTTTCCATGTGTTAGTGGGTCCCAGTTAATTCTTTGTTAGCATGCAGAGGTTTAGAAGATCATCTTGCTAGTGAAGCATCGATCTTGCAATCTCCCACAAATTGTTGTAGTTAGTCTAATGTTGATGGGATTATGCCATGTGTCCTCAGAAGTAGTCTCCTGCTAATCCCTCAGATGTTAGATTCTAGCTATGAGACACTCGGGGATTTCTCAAGCATTGTGCTAATCCTTGATCTTGTAGGCTCAATGACATGAGATGTTGCCACGTATCACACTGTTGTGCCCAATCAAAATTTTTTGCTTCATTAAGGCATTTTGTAAGAGTAAGAAATTTTTCGTCAAAAAAGTCAAAATTTCTAAAAATAGAAATTTCTATTTTTAGAAAGTTTCTAAAAATAGACGTCAAATTAGGTTTTCTGGGTTTCTTGAGATATGGATGCTGGCAAAATTTTCTAAAAATAGAAAGTTTCTAAAAATAGAATCTCTGATTCAGGTGCCGTGCCTGATTCTGATTGGTTGATTTTGCTTCACGATCAAGGTGGTCCAGACGGAATCTGCAAAAGGTCGTGTTTTCCCTACTAGGTCAATTCTGCTTTTTCAGATGGCCAAACACAAGCTCAGAAGCCATTAATGGAGGAGGTTCATCTGTCAGGGCTCATTTTCAGGTTTTCTGGGCTGTTCAGACAACATAGAATTGTCAAGCAGTCGTCGACAGATGAAGAACGGAGCAGGAGGAATCCGGAAAGTGAAGAAAGGTAAAAAAAATCCTCGAAAATGGTTAAGTCTGGATTTTCCAAGCGCCCCTGGAGGCTGGGGGCGCTCATCCCACTCAGACTTAGATTTTTTTTCGTGTTTTCCGAGAAAATGTCAAAGATACCTCTATCGGTCAGTTCCGGGGTGGATAAAAGCAGTCATTTTGGTCAACAGTTTCTGAAAAGTTGGAATCCATGTCAGATATACCCAGGTTATCCAGTTCATCCTTCATTCAGCGGCAATCGTCCGACAAATCATCGAAATTAGTGACAAGAAGCGGCTATCGACATGGGAAATGAGGCAAACTGCAAATAGAAGTTGAAAATCATGAAATTGTCTAAGGCATAGATATCCAAGCGCCCCTGGAGGTTGGGGGCACCCATCTTTTCCAGTGTTAGATTTTTTCACCTTTTTTGAGAAACGTCAAAAAGTTTCCGTCACCCCGCTTCCAGGTGGTCAAATTCAGTCAAAACTCAGTCGAAAGGCTTGTAAACGCTGGAAATTCATCTTAGGTATGTTCAGACCACTCAGATCACCTCGCATCGTGCTTCAGTAGTCAGCTGGACGACCGGAAATGAAGATCAAACAGTAGCTGTCGGCACGAAAACTGAGAAATGAAATAAAAATTCAAAAAATTTTCTAAGACACCAAATTCCAAGCGCCCCAGAAGGTTAGGGGCGCTCAGTTTCACCAGACTTAGAATATTTTCCATGTTTTTCTAAGAACGTGCAAATTCTCCTCCATCAGCCCTGTTAGATTCGCAGAAAACTAGTTTGGCTCAGTTTTCAAGGTAGGCAGAGGGTACAATCAGTTCAGTTTTCATCAGGCTCTCTTGACTGCCTAATCATCAGTCTCAGTTTTGCTCCGGTAGGTGAGATTCGATAGCCTAATGGGGTCCCACAGTCACCGAAGCTTGCGCGAAAAATGAAAAATTGAAAAAGTTAAAATATCATAAAAAATGGCCAAGGCATTGAAACCCAAGTGCCCCTGGAGGCTGGGGGCGCCTGGGATCACCAGAGTTAGAAATTTTCATGCTCTACTGATGACATCCATCAGTTATTTCCCAAACTTCATCCGTCGACAGTTTCCAGAAGTCAGATTTGTAGTCAAACGTCGTCGGATCGTCAGTTTGAGGTGGGGATCAAATCAGGAATAATAAAGTTTCAAGATGCCATGATCAGTCAGCTTTTTCAGTCAACGGTCACAATTTGCCGTCTTGTTAAAGTCAGAGGCAGGCCATGTTGGAGTCAAAACGAGTGCAAAAGTTTCAAAACGAAAGTAAAAATTGGCTAACACTTTTGCAACCTCGCGTGTTTGATGACATCATCAAAAAGATTTATTTTTCATCATCTCACACATGAAGCCATAGGCAGCTATAAAATAGGGATTCTTCCTATTCGAGTATATCTATTTGGATTTGTGCTTTAAAGGATGATTTCTTCATGGATAAGGTTCAAGCTTTGTGCTTTCACAAAGAAAGCTGCTTTTTCACCCTTAAGTTCAATAAAGACAAGCTTTTGGCCTCCTTTATTCATTATTTTTGCAGGTTGCATCCAGAGGAAGAAGAGCATTGTTTTCTTCTCATCAAGATTTGAGAACCCAAACGGAGTGCTTTTTCAATGTTCTTCATAGTTTCGGGATTGAGAAGCACAGAGGCATGCTTTTTCAAGGACCATTTTTCTAGGGGATCGCTTTTCAGAAACAGGGCCGAAACTTTTTCAGTTTTCATCAAAATGGGTTCATTTGGAATTTCGTCCTCTTGAAGATTGGAAAATTTTAGTTTTTCCGAAATCTACTTTTTTTGCTTTTTCAGGAAATCCTCTGCTTTTTCAAAATCCGACGATCTGGGTTACTTCAAAATGGGATTGTCTACAAAACCCATGTGCTAGCTTTTTCTCTCGAAATCTGCTTTTTAGAAGATATTATTTCCAAAAATACCAGTGGATGACATCACCAATAAAGTAGCAATAAAGATGGGGATGTGACTCAAAAGAAAGCAGCTTTAACTCAAATGCTTTTTGTTTTAAAGCATTTGCTTTTATCCAAAGCTTATCCATCCTTAAAATAGTAAAAGTCACTTTGTAACAGTTGGAGCTTTCTTTGCTTTAAAGCAAATTGTTTTAAAGCATCTGTTAGTTGTAATCTTTGTCTTAGAATAGAAATAAAGCTTGCGATTTGGCAAGTTAGGTTAAATCAAGGATATTTTAGGGTTTCCTACTCCTTTGATTTAGTATAAATAAGGGCAGCCTTGCCCATTGTAAGTAATGGTAATTGTGATAGCAAAATTTGCTGTGCCTATTCTAGCCTGCAGAAATTGTTATTTCAAGTGCTTGTTCACTCTGTGTTGTCTGTTATCCAGTGTTTGATCGCATATTGTATGCCTGCCTTTTGCTACAATATTGTTGTCTTGGAGTTGTATCAACTTTATGATATTGGGAATAGAAGTCTCATGCCTGCCATTTGCTTTGATTTTCTATCTCCGATCATCTAGTTTTGTTGTCAGATGTCTGGCTTGCGTAATCTTATTTTAGTTTTCATCTTAAAGTACAATAAGTCTTCTGATGTGAATTTGGAAGAAGTTTATTAAAGCTTTTATGTTAAAACAAATCATTCCTTGTTAACTTTTAATCCCTTTGCTCTGAATTTACTTAGGTGATTAAAAGCGTCATTTAGTTTAGGCCTAGCTGTAGTTAAAAAGGAAAAACCTCTGCTGCAGCGATTAGAGTTTTATAACCTTGTGCTCGCAGCTGAGAAACAAAAAGAAGATAGGCAAATTTATTTTATTTATCTTTTAAGCGAACATCAGCAAAAAGGGAACTTCCCCTCATAATAGAAGAGCAGTTTAACTGTGCATAGCTGTCCGTTTCCAACTCGCATTCCAGAGGTGCGAATTGAAACGCCAACACACACGAAGGAGCATTTTGGAGGCTTGAGACATGCAACTACCCATAGATGCTTGTGAACCCGAAGTGACATGAAAATAGCACATGTTTGGTAAGCGTGGAGGTACAAGGCATAGAATGATAACTTGATGAAGGGTCGTTAGTGCTAATTTAAAGAAAAGATTTGGTATGGTTTTGTGTGGTAAATTGGTCGCTGGTAGTGAGTGCTAAACAAATAAGAAATAGGTTAGTAGAGATTTTCACAAAATTTGGTAGATGATCTTCAATTGCCAACTAAAGGCATTACCACACATACCACTTGGGGTGGGGCATTCCACACATTTGTTTCGCAAATGCTCCTTCACATTTTTTCGTTGAACCATTCTAGGATATAGTTAATTTTCATGTTGTTCCCTTTGATTGTTGTAGTTTGATACTTGGAGCACCTTATTAGTTGATCATAAGGTAGTCTTTAATAGATTGAGTACCTAAAGGCCCTTGTCCTCCTCCCCCTCCTCCCCTTTCTTGGCTATTTAATATTTATACCTTTTTCTTGACCACTTGTTTTGGTGGTCCCCTGTTGTTTTGTATTTTCTACTTTTGTTCTTCCACTTGGTGGGACCTTTCTAGGTTTCTCTTCCTAGAACTTTCTATTGTATATTGTTGTTCTCTTGAGTCCTATTGACCTACTTTTGGTCATCCATGGACATTAATGTAATATATTTCTTTCTTTCTTTCCCCTTCCTTCGATGGGAAGTTGTATCCCATTGGTGTTGGTCAAGTCTTGGATTCCTCTCCCATTGGTCAAGTGGTTTGGTATTGCTTACCCCTAGACGACATCGACCTAAAGGTCAAGAGCTTAAAGGGCCTTATGTTGATTGAGTACCTAAAGCCCTTAATACTTACATAAGACCATCATGGTAAAGTGTATAAACTTACTTCTTTTGTTGCTCCTTTGCTCTTTGATTGGTTAGCAATTAATTAGGTCAATCTGCATAAGTTTCTTCCTCTTTGTATTATTTGAGAATCATAGGTAGATAATGCTATCAAATTTCCACTTGACACAAGCAAATCTCTGTTGATACATTTTTTGATGCTTTCTAGGATCCTAAAAGACTTCCTCCTTTGCAGCTTGTGCAACATTCTATTTAGGTTTTGCCTTGTTCTCAATTCCTTGATTGGCCACCCTACCTCACTACACCCATTGAGAGTGTTTGAGATAGAGCACCAAATCAAGCAATTTTTTGAAGAAGATAAGATCAAACTTAACTCCTTATTGTGGATCACTTGCTCTCATCATGCTAAAGAAGGAACATAATAAGTGGTGGTTAGTGATAGCTTATCACACTCTCAAGTTCAGCAAATTCATTGTGAAGAAGCATTGCCCTCTTCTTAGGATTGATGATCTTCTTGAGTAGCTTCAAGGTGCCAAGTACTTCACTAAGTTTGATTCGAATTTTGGTTATCACTGAGTCCACATGAAGCCTAGTGATGTTTGGAAGACCATATTCAAGGCTAAATTTGGACACTAGGATTTGTCGGTTAGGCCTTTTGACCTTAGCAACACACCTTCGACATTCATGAGCATCATCAATGATGTTTTATGACCCTATTTTGGAAATTGTTTTGCTGCCAATCTAGTTGTGATCTTTGTCGAGAACAAGTTTTGGAACAAACGCTTAGTCAATGTGTAGGCAATTTTGGATTTTCTTTGGACACATCATGTCGAATCTAGTATGAATAAGTCCTTTGGTCAATCCCTACCTAAGCAGTTGGGATTCCTGAATAATGAGCATTGGCCACATGCAGATCTAGATGAAGTAAAGGTCCTCCAAGAGTGGCCTACTTCATCCAATATTTGAGATCTGAAGATTTTTTTGTGGGTTATGAACTTATATAGAAAGTTCATTCATAACTACTTGCACATTGTCTACTCTCATTGTTAGCTGACTAATTAGAAGGATCTTTATTGGAACTCCTAGACCACTGAAACATGTGATTGTTTAAAAAAGGCTCTTTGCTATGGTCTAGTGTTTTCTGTCCTGAACTTGTAACAACCATTTAAACTTGAGAGAACTTCCCAATACACCATAGGCATGATAGTTAACAAGGATATCTAGTGTCTTATCATTCTGAAGCATTGTCTTAATCTAATCTCAATTAGAACACCTATGAGAAGGAATTTTATGCCTTTGTCCAAGTGCTAAAGTAGTGGCATTATTATCTTCTTGGTATGTTAGTAATTCTGTATACTGATCACCACTTTGGTTCATGAACTTAGTTGAAGATTCAAGAACATCAACATTTGAAGTGTGTATCTAACATTAAACAATTGCATTTGGTAATAAAGGGTGAGATAGGCTTCACCAAAAAGTGGCAGATCTTCTTATTCGCCCTCCTTCTCAGGTGCTTATCATTTTGGATACATAGAGTGCAGCCTATGATGAGTGGAAAGGTCTCTACTTCATAGATACTTAGTTTGGTTCAATTGTTGAAGCTTTGCAACAATCAACAGTGGTGAACTAGACACCTTTCCTTGACTACAATTAATGGGTGGGTTATTGTATAAGTTCTTTCAGTTTTGCATTTCCATGGCCCTTCTCGCTAATCTTTGCTCAAAAAAGCTCGCTCTTCCTCACATGATGAACATTTTGGCATATAAAGACGTCATGTGTAATGTCCTTTTTCTAGATTTTTGGAAATTTTCTGATTACTGAAATAATATAGAATATTTACAACCGCAAATAGCCTCAAATCTGCATAACTGAAACTAAACATTTCATAATAATACCAACAATGTTGTTAGATTTTCTAATTTCTTGGTACACAAACCCTCCTGAATTTATGTATTTTGATACACAAAGTTCTTATTCTGAAATAGATAGAAACTCTCTTGCCGGGTTCTTGGGTTCAGAGGTCCGGTCCTGCATCGGATGGGAGCGAGTCCCGGAGCGGCGATGGGAGTGGGCAGGGCCGTATACACAGAGTTCTTATTTTGAAATAGATAGAAACTCTATTGTCGGGTTCTTGGGTCTAGGGGTCCGGTCTCACACCAGTCGGGAGCGGGTCCCAAAGCGGCAATGGGAGCGTTCCCAGGGGCGTTCGGGATTTTTTATATATAAATTTTCTCTCTATAATTTTTATATTATGTTATATAATTTATATTTTCTTTTTTGCCTTAGAAATTTATATATTATATATAATATAATATAATATATATTATATATTATATACTTTGTTGACGAGTTCTTGGGTCCAAGGGTCCGGTCCCACACCGGCCGGGAGCGGGTCTCGGAGCAGTGATGGCAGCAGCGACCGGAGCGGGCAGGGCACGACCTTGCCACCCTGGCTGCTCTTGAGCACTCCCAGGGGTAGCGCACCCACAGGGAACCCGAGACGGCAAGACCATGCCCTAGACACTCCCAAGGGCATTCAGGATTTTTTTTAATAAATTTTCTTTCTATAATTTTTTATATTATGTTATATAATTTATATTTTCTTTTCTGCCTTATAAATTTCTATATTATATATTATATTATATTATACTATATTATAAATATAATATAATATAATATATATTATTAATTATATAATTATATATATTATAAATTTATAAAATTATAATATATTATATTATATCATATTATATATTATTGATATATCAAATGTATTTTCAATTCTATATATTTTTTAATTTTTTTTGTGTGTATATATATATATATGTATGTATATAGTACATCCGTACCCAACTGTACCCAAATCAAAGAAGAAAAATCGACATACCAGTTCCTGTACCAGGCAACTTAGGATAGAAACCAACCAATATCACATGAACAACAGCTTCATTGGCAATGGTACGGACTGGCAGAAAATGTAGATTAAACTCTGAAATGGCAGTGATGATACTTATAGGATTTAGCTGGTTGCAGTATCTAATAACCTAAAGTGTACAACTGCTTTAAAATATATCACACAATAATCTAAAATATATTAAACTCCACTAATGTGGAGTGTATGGCAGATCCTTCTGTAAGATACCCCCACTATACTTAACCAAAATTTTGCTAACTTTTTCTTACTTCTTACTTCAATTAATCAACATCTAACATAAATGAAATCATCATGAACTGAACAAACAATGAAGTTGAGATATCCTATTGCAATTGTCAATATGACTTCTTATTACATTCAATAGATGCTTAATAGCATCAATGTTCAGCTTATTACAATGATTACAAAAGATAGGCCTTAGCGCCTAGATTGACAATGATTGCCTTCAAACCACAAGTATCTTGTCTTCATGTTGCTAGTGTCTTCAAGATGTAAGCAACTTCAAGTTGCAAGTAATGATTTCACTCCTGCACAATGATGATAACCGAATGTTAACACCTCTCAAAGGATAAGGGAGCATCACCTTATCCAGGTTGAGGGAGCATCGCCCCAACAAGCGTGAAATACGCAAATTTCATGAAAAGAGCATAAAGCTTACCAAGAAATATCAAATAGCCAAAGATAACAAATGAAGTCGCTCTCCTCCTTTTATAGTGCTCCTCAACAAGAGGCAAAGAGACAACCAAGGCACATTTTCCAATGAGCATATCCTAGAGGAATATTCCATTGGGTGACTCACTCCTGAGTTGGAAGCCTTATCCGGTACGCCTCCCAAAGTCATTCTGGGACCCACTGCTTGCATGTTTACCTTTCAAGTCTAGGCGCTAGAATGATGCTCTACAGGTGAGGAAGTGTGCCCAACATCACAGTTGATCGTTTCATGGTTAGGCGCCCAAACAGGATTATAGGGATGTGAAAATGCGTCTTAGGAAGGTGTCTCAAGCTTAGGCGCCAATTTGGGTTTGTAGGAGCATGAATGTGCGCCTAGTCCACTTGGTGAGGTTTTGATGACTCCATGTGCTTGCAAACACTTGTCAACATTCAATGAAGACTCTCAGACTTTGATTGAAGACTTATCAAGGTTAGGCGCCACAATGAGTTTGTAGAGACAGGAAATGGCGCCTTGCTCTAGAGAGATATCTTCAAGCTCCATCATTTCCTGTTGTTATATCCCTGCTTCGGGAGAAGAATCTACTATCCAAACACCATCTCAACTTGAGGAATGAAGCTCTTCATCATTAGGCGCTCAAATGAGGTCTCTGGAGTCTAGGCACAATGTGGAGGTTGGAGAGATGAAGATTTGCGCCTAGCTTGCTTTGGCGCACTTTTGAGGTTGTGGAGATCAAGAAGTGTGCCTTAATCATCTTGTCTTACTTTTTGACACTTTAATGATCTCAGATCATTGAGCAATAACTGAGAATGGTCCCCTTCTTCAAGATGATTGATGTTCACTTAATAATGCAAGTTGATGCTCAAAGCACAAATTTGGATTTCTAGGGAAGGCGCATATTCATGGTTGAACAAGAGGAAAGTGCACCTAGCATACTTAGGCGCATATTTGATGTGTTAAGAGTGCAAACTGGCGCCTAGGTTTACTTAGGCAATTTTATGATTCCAAACTCAAGTTGAGACTCCCGGATGCTCAATTTGAGATCCAACACTCTCGATATCATTGATCTCTACCTTCACAAGTTAGGTGCACTTTTAAGGTTGCATAGAGGCCAAAGTGCGCCCAAGACAATTGATCATGATTGCTCCATTCTAAGGCACTAGTTTGAGGTTGTGCAGATGAGGACAACTCCTTGACTTCCTTGGGACATTTTCAAACCTTGACGAAGGCCTTGTTGTGATGAACTCTTCATTCTGACCCTAGGCGCACATTTTGGTAGCTGGGAGTGATGAAGTGCGCCTAAGTCATTTGGATGCCTTCTCTAACTTGTCTGAGCCAAGAACTCTCCCTGTTGATCCCAAACTCCAATCTAGACCCTGAATGATGTTTCCCTCACTTAGGCGCACTTTTGTGCTTCTGGGGACTGGAAAGTGCGCCCTGACTAGGAAATGCACTTACTTTGCCAAATTTCATTGGTCCAAGCCTCTCGTTCATCCTTATGAACTTCAACATCCAAACTTAGTCCATCGTACACTATCTCATCACAGAAGTACTTATTAAAGGTCTTGACCTGCAAAACTACAAGAGTCAGCCAAAACCAAATTCATTCCCTCATCATACGTATTAGCCCACGAGAATGATGAATAGGCTAATTTGTGTTCATTGTTGACTAGGCCGGAAACAGGGACATGATAGTCTCCCCTTCCCGGGATTGCTTGTCCTCAAGCAATTGAAGGTTAGGATGCTCTAAAATCTTTTCTCCTTCCCACGTAGCATCCTCTATCGGCAAGCCTCTCCATCGAACCAAATATTCCCTGATGACTCTGCTACGCAATTTGCGTTCTCTCATATCAATGATGCCATCTGGCTCTAGAATCAACATTCCTTCTTCATCAAGAGGTGGAAGATCAGGAGAGGAAACCACATTCCGACCTAATGCCTTTTTGAGGCATGATACATGAAATACATTATGAATGCGACTACTTGCTGGCAAATCCAACTCATAAGCCACTTCGCCCACTCTCTTTACAATTCTGTATAGCCCATAAAACCTTGGCTTGAGTTTTTCTGCACCACTCATCTTCAAAGAACTTTGTCTATATGGTTGTGAACGCAGGAAAACCAAGTCATTTACTTCAAAAGATCTATCCACTCGATGTCTGTCTGCATACATCTTTTGTTGATTCTGAGCATGCTGAATGTTATCCTTAAGAACTCTAAGGATATCATGTGTCTTGCATCAACTCCTTAGCTCGAGGAGCTCTACTATCATCGAAAGCCAAATCAACAAAGGAAAGAGCATCATATCCATACAATGCTCTGAATGAAGTCATGCCAATAGACATGTGATAGGTGGTATTGTAACAATACTCACCAAGGTATAACCATTTTACCCATGCACGTTGATGCCCAGCAACATAGTTGCGAAGGTATCCCTCAATCCACTTATTCACAATCTCTGTTTGACCATTTGTCTGAGGGTGATAACTAGTGCTAGGTGTTAGTTCAGTGCCTGTAAGTCGAAATAGTTCTTTCCAAAACATGCCAATGAATCTACTATCTCGATCATATACAATTGTCTTTGGAAGGCCATGCAAACGAAATACTTCCCTGAAAAATAATTCTGCAATCTGCAAAGCTGAATAATCCGTTGCAATAGGATAGAAATGTGCATACTTAGACAATCTATCAACAACAACATATATGCAATCTCTACCATGTACCTTCGGAAGACCTGTGATAAAATCCATTGAGATACTTTCCCACTTCTGCTCAGGAATAGGCAAAGGTTGAAGTAGACCGGCGGGAAAAGTATGCTCAAACTTGTTCTGTTGACAAGTCAAACACTCTCTAACATGTTGTAGGACATCATCCTTGAGACCCTTCCAAGAAAATCTCTCACGAATCTGCCTGTAGGTTTTGAAAAACCCTGGATGCCCCGCTAGAGGTGTATCATGAATGGCTCGCAGTATCTGCTGCTTGAGTTTAGACTCAGGCACTAGGAAAATTGTCTTTATAATAAATTATATCATCAACGACCTTGTACTTGTCATCTTGTATGATACCATCCATGAGTTCGTATGCAAAAGTAGATTTAGAATACTCAACTAAAAGTTGAGATTTCCAATCAGCTGAAATCTCACTCAAGGAACAAATAGTAGGCCTCCTAGAAAGAGCATCTGCAACAATATTCTTTTTTTCTTTTATAAACTCTATATCAAAATCATATGCTTGGATTTTTGAGACCCATTTCTGTTGTCGCTCATTCAAATCCTTTTGTTCCAAGAAGTATTTCAAGCTATTGTGGTCGGTCCTAACCATAAATTTCGCACCTACCAAGTACTGACAAAACTTTGCCAAAGCATGCATAATGGCAAGCATCTCCTTGTCATAGGTGGAATATAGGCGCTCCGTGTCCTTCAATTTTCTGCTTTCATATGTGATAGGATGCCTATTCTGCATTAACACAGCCCCTATTCCTTCTCCTGATGCATCACACTCAAGAATGAAGGACTGTGTAAAATCTGGTAGTGCTAGTACTGGAGTAGTACTCATTGCCTCCTTGAGCCGATCAAATGCTATCTATGCCTTAGGGGATCAAAGAAATGCCCCTTTCTTAGTGAGATCTGTCAATGGTGCTGTCAATTGTGGAAAGCCTTTAACAAATCTCCTGTAGTAACTGCAAAGTCCCAAGAAACCTCTCAACTCGGAAATGTTCCTTGGAATAGGCCACTCCTGTATAGCCTTGATCTTCTCATCTTGTACTTTAACTCCTTTAGCACTAATCATATGCCCCAAGTAGAGAATCTCCTCCATCCCAAAATCACACTTGGAAGCCTTAGCATATAGTGATTGTGCCTCCATGACTTCAAGTACCTCATCAAGATGTTGAAGATGCTCATCCCATGTCTTACTGTAAATCAAAATGTCATCAAAGAAAACCAAAAGAAATTTACGCAACTGCTTATTGAATACATGATTCATGCAAGATTGAAATGTAGCAAGTGCATTAGTAAGACCAAAGGGCACAATAAGGAATTCATAATGTCCGTAGTGGCATCTGAATGCTGCCTTTGGAATGTCCTCCTCACGAACACAAATCTGATGGTAGCCTGAACGAAGATCAATCTTGGAGTACACAGCCCCGTGTAGTTCATCCAACAACTCATCGATCCTGGGTATTGGGTACCTGTTCTTGATTGTCTTCTTGTTCAGTGCCCTGTAATCAATACACATTCGCATAGTTCCATCTTTCTTCTTCACCAACACCACCGAAGAAGCAAATGGACTAGATGAAGGGTGAATGTGTCCCATATCAATCAACTCCTTAATAGTCTTCTCTATCTCAACCTTGAAGTGTCTAGGATGTCGATATGGTGTAATGTTGATGGGTTTTGTCCCATCCTCTAACTCTATCACATGCTCAAATCCACGATCAGGTGGTCTCCCAGGTGGAATATCTCCAAACACCTTACTGTGTTTATCCAATACAGATTGGATGCCTGTATGATACTCATTACTGGAAGAAGACTTAGATGATATTTCAACCTGAGCTGCCCATGCAATGTCATTATGATGAAATAAGGACTCCATGCGCCTAGTTGTAACAGTTCTAGGTGAACCATCTAATAAAGCTCTCAGAATGATCTTCTTTCCATTGTGAATGAACTCTATCTCCATCTTCTTCAAGTCTTTAATATATCTGCCAATTGAATGCAACCATTGCATTCCTAAGACAACATCAATACCTGAGAGTCCAACCATATAGAAATCATCTGTCAATGTATAATCACCCATTTGAATGCTAAGTTGTAGCACCCTCTTTTGACAACTCATAGTAAACCCATCGGCAACTACAACTGTAAACCTTTCAAATTCCTCTGATTGTAGACCATGCTTCATCACTAAACCTTCATCAATGAAATTATGAGTAGCTCCACTATCCACCAAACATGTGACCCGCTGCCCATTAAGAATTCCTTTAATCTTGAAAGCATGGAACCTTGGAACTCCTGAAATAGTAGCAATAGTCATTGAATTGCCTATGTCATCTGTCTCAAGCTCTAGAGTAGGTTGGTCATCCTCCTGTGCTGTATCAGTATCCTCATGTATCTCACTCTCATCATCATCATCCGAATGGACCTCTATAAGATATGCCTTGCCTTTGCCTTTACACCCTTGTCCTGGTTGCCATGGTTGTTTGCAATCAAAACACAACTTCTTTCTCCTCAAATCATCACGTTCCATAGAAGTAGGATTAGATTTGATAGGCTGAAATGTTCTCCTTTGATGTGAACTTGAACCCTTACCAAAGTTTCTCTTTTGGCCTTGGAATGATGTAGGGTAAGTGTCAAGATCTAAGGCAAGCTCAATAGCCTCATCCAATGTCTTAGGCTTATGAACCTTCACCAATCCTCTCATTCTATCATTCAAGCCCTCAACAAACAACATAGTGACTCTCCTTTCCGGCATCTCTGGAACCATAACTGCAATCTTTTGAAACTCATTGATGTAAGAATCTACTTTGCCAACCTGTTTCAATTGTGCCAATTCCCTATAGTAGACCTCTATATCCTTCCTGTCAAACCTGTTAATGAGCCTATGAGTGAACTCATCATATGAAGTAATCATATCATGCCGTTGTGACACAAGTCCATGGTGCCACCAGTCATAGGCCAAACCTTCCAAATGCGTAGTAGCAAACTAAATAGCCTTTTCTTCACTCAAGGGTTTGAGGGTGAGAAAAGTATCAAGTTTGTGAATCCATGCTCTAGCACTTAGTTTACGACTACCATCAAAGTTGGGTAAAATAACCTTGTTCAAAGCTTCTTTGTACTCCTTATGTTCCTTATCCTTTTGTGTTGGCCTTTTCTCCTTTTTCCTTCTACTCTTTTCATTCCTTTGCAACATAAACTGATTGAAGTTGAGGTCTTGCCTAACATCAAGTGGGAGTATACGATACTCATCATGTGCAATCATAATATCATCCGTGAGATTAACTTTTTTTTCCTCATCCTCTGAAGATGTTTCCTTAATCACTGGCTCAAATCTTGGACAGAGTGGTCTATCATCAACGGTTGTGGTTGCTGTATCTGTAGGAGTAGGAGTAGGCTCTCTATGTGTATGTCTCCTTGTATCTCTACTTGCATTAAGGTTTGCTTCACCTACAATGCTTGTCCTTCCACTATTTACACTCCTTGATCTCCTAGAATGTGTATCTCTTGCCCTATCAACAAAAGTGACCAAACTGTTTTGAAATTGCTGAAACATTTGTTGCATAAACTCTTGTTGTTGTTGAGCAAAAGTAGTAAAAAAGTCATCAACATTTGGTTGACCTTGTTCTCTTCTAGGACTTTCATTACCACCACTACCACCTCCTTTATCCATGCTTGGTTGTGTACCTGTATTATGTTGTTGCTTAGCTGTCCTTGTATAAAACCTGTGTGGACCAACTTCATGCAGATTCATAACCCAAAGGTTGGCAGGTATATGGCTTTGATACCACTGTAAGATACCCCAATATACTTAACCAAAATTTTGCTAACTTTTTCTTACTTCTTACTTCAATTAATCAACATCTAACATAAATGAAATCATCATGAATTGAACAAACAATGAAGTTGAGATATCCTATTGCAATTGTCAATACGACTTCTTATTACATTCAATAGATGCTTAATAGCATCAATGTTCAGCTTATTACAATGATTACAATATAGGCCTTAGCGCCTAGATTGACAATGATTGCCTTCAAACCACAAGTATCTTGTCTTCAAGTTGCTAGTGTCTTCAAGATGTAAGCAACTTCAAGTTGCAAGTAACGACTTCACTCCTGCACAATGATGATAACTGAATGTTAAACACCTCTCAAAGGATAAGGAAGCATCACCTTATCAAGGTTGAGGGAGCATCGCCCCAACAAGCATGAAATACGCAAATTTCATGAAAAGAGCATGAAGCTTACCAAGAAATATCAAATAGCCAAAGATAACAAATGAAGTTGCTCTCCTCCTTTTACAGTGCTCCTCCACAAGAGGCAAAGAGGCAACCAAGGCATGTTTTCCAATGAGCATATCCTAGAGGAATATTCCATTGGGTGACTCACTCTTGAATTGGAAGCCTTATCCGGTATGCCTCCCAAAGTCATTCTGGGACCGATTGCTTGCATGTTTACCTTTCAAGTCTAGGCGCTAGAATGATGCTCTATAGGTGAGGAAGTGCGCCCAACATCACAGTTGATCGTTTCATGGTTAGGCGCCCAAACAGGATTATAGGGATGTGAAAATGCGCCTTAGGAAGGTGTCTAAAGCTTAGGCGCCAATTTGGGTTTGTAGGAGCATGAATGTGCGCCTAGTCCACTTGGTGAGGTTTTGATGACTCCATATGCTTGCAAACACTTGTCAACATTCAATGAAGACTCTCAGACTTTGATTGAAGACTTATCAAGGTTAGGTGCCACAATGAGTTTGTAGAGACAGGAAAAGGCGCCTTGCTCTAGAGAGAGATCTTCAAGCTCCATCATTTCCAGTTGTTATATCTCTGCTCCGGGAGAAGAATCTACTATCCAAACACCATCTCAACTTGAGGAATGAAGCTCTTCATCATTAGGCGCTCAAATGAGGTCTCTAGAGTCTAGGCGCAATGTGGAGGTTGGAGAGATGAAGATTTGCGCCTAGCTTGCTTTGGCGCACTTTTGAGGTTGTGGAGACCAAGAAGTGCGCCTTCATCATCTTGGCTTACTTTTTGACACTTTAATGATTTCAGATCATTGAGCAATAACTAAGAATGGTCCCCTTCTTCAAGATGATTGATGATCACTTAATAATGCAAGTTGATCCTCCTTAAAGCGCAAATTTGGATTTCTAGGGAAGGCGCATATTCATGGTTGAACAAGAGGAAAAGTGCTCCTAGCATACTTAGGCGCATATTTGATGTGGTAAGAGTGCAAACTGGCGCCTAGGTTTACTTAGGCAATTTTATGATTCCAAACTCAAGTTGAGACTCCCGGATGCTCAATTTGAGATCCAACACTCTCGATATCATTGATCTCTACCTTCACAAGTTAGGCGCACTTTTGAGGTTGCACAGAGGCCAAAGTGCGCCCAAGACAATTGATCATGATTGCTCCATTCGAAGGCGCTTGTTTGAGGTTGTGCAGATGAGGACAACTCCTTGACTTCCTCGGGAGATGAACTCTTCATTCTAACCCTAGGCGCACATTTTGGTAGCTGGGAGTGATGAAGTGCGCCTAAGTCATTTGGATGCCTTCTCTAACTTGTCTGAGCCAAGAACTCTTCCTGTTGATCCCAAACTCCAAACTCCAATCTAGACCCTGAATGATGTTTCCCTCACTTAGGCACACTTTTGTGCTTCTGGGGACTGGAAAGTGCGCCCTGACTAGGAAATGCATGCACTTTGCCAAATTTCATTGTTCCAAGCCTCTCGTTCATCCTTATGAACTTCAACATCCAGACTTAGTCCATCGTACACTATCTCATCACATAAGTACTTGATAAAGGTCTTGACCTGCAAAACTACAAGAGTCAGTTAGCCAAAACCAAATTCATTTCCTCATCATATGTATTAGCCCACGGGAATGGTGAATAGGCTAATCCATGTTTCATTGTTGACTAGGCCGGAAACGGGCACATGACACCTTCCAATAGAAATATTTGTTTAACACCACCAAAGAGGGGCCAGCAGACAATATACTGCTGTGTCAGAGTTTGGTCTCCCTATTAAGCTTACTCAAACTGTATGGCAGTTTATATATTAATTCCTTCCTTCCCAAATGCTGTGATCAATGTCTAGTTAGCAGTCCAACACCTCTATGATCCCTTCATGTGGTAAAAGTAGTCTTCTAAACTGTGAAAGCCAAAGGAAATGTTATGGCAGACAAAAGTATTTGCGTCAGGCTTGTCTCCCTTTCACATAGCCCTAACTGCTGCTCCTCCTTTGACTGTGGTATCTCTATCATCCAAAGGTTGCAATAAATATAGGCATCAAATAAACCTAGCAAACCTCAATATAATAGCGGCTGCAAGGATAGGACACTTGACAACTTCCTCTATGATATTAGATCTACCAAGAATTGCCATGAATCACCAGTGATTATACTGTGGCAGCTTCTAGGAATGGATCGCGACTTTACCTTAGATAAGAGGCTGACTCAACAATATAGAATATGCAATGGCAACCCTTATGACTTTATTCGGCCCCACTTACAAGTAGAGAAGCTTTCCCCAGCTGCGATTAGCCTTAGATAAATTACGGCAGCTTCTTCAAGATGTACGATGACCAACTCAGCTAGTACCACAGCAGAAATAATAGGAATCTTCAAAAATATAATCTGGACCAATATAATATAAAATCTGAAAATACAATGCTAGACAATAACATGATATGCAACACAAGGAAATCTAACCAGCAACATTTGATTGAAATTGTAATATGATATATGGGCAATGTCTAGTACAAGGCCGGTATCACACACTGAAAATTGAAACAAACTACAAACACAACACTAAAAGCACACTCTAATACTAACAAATCTGCAACTTCACACAATCTTCAATTTGCTTGCAAATCCAAATCATTCGAGCGCAATCGCGATCCCTAAGTAGAATCGCCTCCAATGAGTGAGAGGGTTTTTGTCCTCAAGCCCACAATGGAAACCAAAAGGTTTTCGTCCTTTGATCACCTGCACCAAAGGTTTTTGTCCTTTAATGCTGAAAAACTCCAAATTGGAAAGAATAGCAAAATGATATAATCCAATGATTTGCTTTGTGACTTGATTTCTCTTTTATAGTTGCCTTTTTCGGGCCCTCCATTTTATTTTATTTTATTTTTAATTTACTTTTCCTTCCAAGTATTTAAAAATGCTTTTTTTTAATTACATCGAAAGGTCCCTATTTGAATTACATTTTGAGTAGAGTGTAAAAAATAATTTTTAAACATTACACAGGACCTATAATAATGTTTAAGTTGCCCCTCTTGAAAATAAAATGATTAGGCCCACTTGAAAATATTATAAATTTTAGTTCTGAAAAGGGGACATGACTTTACACTTCCAATGGTACTTTTATTGGCCTGTTACGCATAAACAAATTAGTGGCCAACACAACACTTAGCACCTACATGGCTACATCTTTGGTTGTGGTTTGTCAGTTTTCCAGAATTGTTATCTTTATGCTGTGCTCCAAGACTATTGATGCTCTACAAGGTATTGATTTGTTCTTCAAGCATGTTTGGACCAGTTTAATCAATTCAGATCATGACTGATGCTTCTTGAGTCACTTTTAGCAAATCATTGTGGAATCTTTTGGGTTGTCAGCTGCAATTCTTTACTTAATTTCATTTGTCAACTGAAGGCTAGGCTGAGGTTGTCAATCATACTTAGTCCATGCTCTTTTCATTGTCATTAGAAGAGTAGGTAGTGAGATACCTATTTTCACCCCATTCAACATAATTACATTGGGCTAATCATGTTTCTATAGGGCATTCTCCTTTTGAAGTTTGTTGTGGCCTCTGATCTTTGGCACTTATGACATTTCAGTTGTGCTTCCAACTCTAAATATATCTCACCAGTTGAAGGATCAAGATAAAGCTTCCTCATTTGTGAAGAGTTTGGACAAGCTTCACAGGAAAAAATAGGACATTCTACATCAAACTCAGTCCAAGTTCTGGGCATTTCATGATTGATAATGACTACCTCATTCTTTCTAATTTAGTTATCATGTTTGGCTTCACTTGGATAAACAAAAGTTTCCCAAAAAACAATGTCACTAGTTTAAGTGTGTTGGACACATACCTTACATTTTTCTCCAAGTAGATTGGCTTAGTACCTTTTGAATTGATCTTTCAGTTCTGTTTGGCATCCGCAATGTTATCGACATCAGCAAGCTCAACTTGTATGAGGCTATGAGCTATCAACTTGGAGAGAGAAACTTCTATTGATCTGGCACCGACTACAAGGGAAAAAGCATTACATACTTTATTGGTTGCAAAGGAACTCTTATCAATGCAGATCAAGTGGTTCTTGGGTGCATCTTTGCTAAAGGATTACTCAAATCCCATGTATAAATTGGTAACAGTTTCCTCATAAGCAGGGAGGAAATGGCGAGGAAATCTATTGTTAGCAAGTCAGCTATAGTTATTTATCAGCCGAATCGTTACACAAATGGGTTAGTGGAACCATTCAAAAGGTAGTTAGAAATTACAAAAAATAAAGGTGGAGAGATAGAATTTGGTAGGCAGGAGTTGTAAATATTAAATGTCTTTGTGAGTTCTAGCCTATAAATATGGGCTTCTTGTATGTAAACAGGCATCTACAAATAAATCACATCAGGGGAAAGCGAGACATAAAGAGAAGATGGAACCATTTACATATAGAAAAATGTTGGTATTATGAACTGAAATTAGACTTGTATTAGTCTGAAGGTTCTGTAGATGGAAAATCTTTGAAAAGAGATGGAAACATGTATACAATTATCATCCATGACACTAGTACATTCGCTCTCTTGATTAAAATACATATTTAATATATAAGTGCAATACCAAAGCTCAAAAGGCCCCAGGGAAAGATGAAACAGTTTATTTTTCAGAAGTTACTAAGACAGTGGTGCTCAGTTCAGGCTATTGGTGCCAAGTTGGCATCATGACAGTTGGCTTCACACTTCTTTGGTGCTGGTGCTGGTGCTGAGGTGGGCGATGGAAATTGGTGCTAAGTGAGCAGATGTTGTAGGATTGCTATTGTTAGTGCTGAAATTAATGATGTCAATGTGATGCCGCAAGGGCTTCTGCTCCTTGACAATACAAAGAGAACAAGGGAAGGAATGAATGCTTTAGGCTGCCAAATGTGAACCACTGTTATTGAGAAGCTTCTACACCTAGATGCCACTTCAATCATCCTCTCTTGACGTAAGCAAGGAAAGCTGGCCTGTTAGCTTTAGTACCTATATCTAAAAAATTCAATGTATTTTTGAGAATGTCTGTATACAGCTTTTAGATTGTGACTCAATTTAGGGCTAACAATAACTAGCTAACTCGCAACTTGAACAATACCCAAGCTTCCCAAATGGTCTGATAGTATTTCATCATCTCTAGTGTCCTGTAAAATCTGTCTTCTGTTCAGTCAAAGGAGGAGCAGCAGTTAGGGCTATGTGAAAGGGAGACAAGCCGGACGCAAATACTTTTGTCTGCCATAACATTTCCTTTGGCTTTCACAGTTTAGAAGACTACTTTTACCACATGAAGGGATCATAGAGGTGTTGGACTGCTAACTAGACATTGATCACAGCATTTGGGAAGGAAGGAATTAATATATAAACTGCCATACAGTTTGAGTAAGCTTAATAGGGAGACCAAATTCTGACACAGCAGTATATTGTCTGCTGGCCCCTCTTTGGTGGTGTTAAACAAATATTTCTATTGGAAGTTGTCAAGTGTCATATCCTTGCAGCCGCTATTATATTGAGGTTTGCTAGGTTTATTTGACGCCTATATTTATTGCAACCTTTGGATGATAGAGATACCACAGTCAAAGGAGGAGCAGCAGTTAGGGCTATGTGAAAGGGAGACAAGCCTGACGCAAATACTTTTGTCTGCCATAACATTTCCTTTGGCTTTCACAGTTTAGAAGACTACTTTTACCACATGAAGGGATCATAGAGGTGTTGGACTGCTAACTAGACATTAATCACAGCATTTGGGAAGGAAGGAATTAATATATAAACTGCCATACAGTTTGAGTAAGCTTAATAGGGAGACCAAACTCTGACACAGCAGTATATTGTCTGCTGGCCCCTGATAGTATTTCATCATCTCTAGTGTGCTGTAAAATCTGTCTTCTGTTCAGTTGTGGGTCAGTAGGAGGGTTAGGCAAACCAAAGATGGAATTCCATCTAGAGTCTTCTGTAATGCCCTTGAACCTCAATTGGTATTCTAAAAAGACAGGCCTCAGAAATCGTATTACAAAGATCTCAAAACATGGGCTAATCTGCAACTGCTAAATTATTTGGGTGGTTTATCTCTCTCTAGTCAAGCCAAGCATTTTGTTCTTTTCTGCAAAGATCTCTCAATGAGCAAAATCCTTTTCTAGCTAAGATCGTGTTGTAGCTCTAGCTGTGGTAAGTTGTAATAAAACTTTTTGACTTATGTCCATGTGCATTGTATGGGTGGTTTAATAAATACCTCTTGATGCATTTGCTTTTGCTGAATAGAGCAAGCATAGAACAAAATCTTTTAATGCATGAATGATTCTCCTTTTATTTTAAGGCAACAATTTTGAGCACATTGGTGAACGGGAAATAAAGTTTTTTTTTGGTTTTATGAGAGGCATATTGTATTTTTTGTATATTAATATTATTGATCCTTGGATTGCTGATTGCTCTGCTATTAATCAATATGTCAGTGGATGTCAGATTTTAATATTTTGTCTCTATGAACCTTTTTAAACTTGGCATAATCTATTTTTCCAAAGTTCCCAACAGTGAGCGCTGAAATGCTGGGTGGAGACACATTTAAGTGGAACGAGTCTAAAGAATGGCTGAAGACGTTGAATTTGCAGCATGTAACTGATTGGTTTGAAGCTCGAAAACGTATAACAAGATTAGGTATGTTATGGAGAATTCCATTACTTTTGATTATCAACAAACATTGATAGGTCTGTTTTGAGAATAAATAAAAAAGGTCAACAGATATTCTCTGGTGGTTCTTTTTCTCTACAATTCTTGCTGCACAGTAGTTTATTTGCCTTTATTCTTATATCCCTTTGTGTTTTGCTTTGCATTCTCCTCAGAATATTTCAGTCTTATTAATGTGCATTTAAATCAGGCATGCACATGGTGTAATTGTTTGTTTGAAAATTTCCTTTGTTCTGTCAGGCATCTAGTTCTACCCTACTCAGTGATTGCAAAATTAAGTTATGTATATTCATTGTAAATGAGCATTTCTTCTGCTTGAAGATTATACAGAACAAGATAAGGATACATTTACTATTGAAATGTATCTTTCTTTTGAACAAGTAAAACTTAAGGTGATTTATGTGTTTCGCTTTGCATTTTCTCAGAATATTTTAGTATTTTCTTTTGTGCATTTAAATTAGCCCTGCACATGCTATTACGTTTGCATGTTATGTATTTTTTCTTGCTTTGTCAGGCATCTATATTCTACCATACTCAGAGATTGTAAAATCAAGTTATGTATTTTCATTGTAAATGCACATTTGCTTTGCTTGAAGATTAGAAAGATAGTAAATGTATCTTTCTTTTGAACAAGTGAACCTTAAGGTGATTTATGTGTTTTGCTTTCCATTTTCTCAGAATATTTTAGTCTTTGCTTGTGTGCTTTTAATTAGGCCTGCACATGCTATTATGATTGCATGTTCTATATTTTTTCTTGTTCTGTTAGGCATCTATATTATATCATACTCAAAGATTGTAAAATCGAGTTAAGTATTTTCATTGTAAATGCACATCTGCTCTGCTTCAAGATTAAAAGAAGACACAGAATTACTTACTATCAAAATATCTCTTTCATTTGAACAAGTAAAACTTAAGGGAATGAAATGTCCCAAACTATTTATTTTATTTTGACAATATCACAATGAGAATGCATAAAACCTTGTCAGCTTTTGATCACCTAGATCCCCATGTGGGTAGTGTGAGAGCATACGGTGAAAGGTATGATTAATACTAAACTATTATGCTTGTTGACGGCAAGCCACACAACTTACAAATTACAATGCATGCAAGTACAAAATATGAAGCCAATACAATGTTGGTTCTGGTGGCAAGCCTTCTAGAACAAAATACAGAGTCTATAACTAATTTGGCGAAGAATTGCACAGATTTATACAAAGAGCAATGCAACAATATAACTACAAATATAATTTCCGATTTTTATATTTTATCTAGCAATTATCCAAGGTCTGATATGATTAGATAAAGTCTGAAATAAATCAAATATACCAGAATGTTGATTGTATGGCATCACCTCCAAACCGATTTTGAGCTGACCCTAAATGGTACAGCTGAAATGTTGAAATGGATAGTGGTACAATAGTAAGAAACTTTTCCTGAATACTGCAATTCCTTATAACCCCTGTACGACTGCTCAACATTCACTACAACATGGTACGATACCCCTTCAAGCTAGTACGATTTCTAAAAATATGCTGCGATCCCTGAATGTGTTGCGCTGGGGAAATAATAGTATGGCTATGACCTTTTGGAACAAGTATGGCCTAGTATTAGATTTGTACGACCCTCTTTGAATGGTATGGCCCAAGAAAACCTATAATAATGTAGAGATTGGATTTGCTGAAGCAAATGAAATAATAGATATTCCTTTCAAATCTGGAAATTACACTTCTCACACACAAAATCTGGAAACTCATCAAACCACAACCAAAATCTGGAAAAAACTTCACACAACACACAAAACAATTGAACTTGGAAACTCTTCTGCGATTTTTCAGTTCACTTGTAATCCTTGGATGGAATTACTTGAATGGACAAGAGGGTTTTCATTCTCGAATTCATTTGCCAAAAGGTTTTTTGTCCTTAGGTAGAAAGATGAACACAAGGCTCAATCTTAGAAGATAAGGGGTCGATTTCATAAATTGAATGTCTTCTTCTATGGACAAACTCTCCTTTTATAACACTCTTTTAATTTTTAAATCATTTCCTGCTTTATTTTAAAAGTGTCTAGAAAATACCTTTTTATAAAACATCACCTTTGGCCCCTTTTCCTAATGACACTTTTGATAACAACTTGGACTTGTTCCTTTTAATAATAAACATAAGTTGACATTTTATAGATATAACATAAAGTTACTTAGGACAGCTTAAGTTAAATTATTAAATCATTTTCTTTACTTCACCCCATTAGCCTACGGGAAATAAAATAATAGGCTAGGGGTCTTCTAATGACTTATGCTTGGAAAGGGGACATGACAGGGAAGGCATTTAAATTGGGCTTGCACATGCTATTATGATTACATGTTTGAAATTTTTCTTTGTTTTGTTGGGCATCTAGATTCTACCTCACTTGGAGATTGTAAAATCAAGTTATGGGGGTTTCGGGGACAGGGATGGGGGGATGGCAGGGGACGCGTTTCGGGGAGGGGGGGGCAGGGGGTCTAAGTTTTGGGGCGGGGGGGGGGAACGGCGGGGGAGCGGTGCGTTGAAATACATATAGTACTTGAAAAATTAGTTATAAAAAGATGTATAACTGTAGAAGCCTAAGGAATAACTTAATAAGTAAAGTTTAGAGTTTAAACACATTGCAATGATTTCATTGAATTAGTGAACATTGAAACAATGAAAATATACTTAGTAGACATTGGAACGAGAACTAGATGTTTCATCCTTTGAATTTCGTAATCATGATTCATAATTACAATCAACAATGTTCAAAGTTCAAACTTCAAAAACAAAATACTAAATACTAAATAGTAAATAGCAAATGCCAAAATGGTTAATAGCTTGATGCCTCTAATGATCTAATCATCTCTAAGTTCCATGTCAATCTCCTCATCACTGGAACTGTTGGACCCCAAATGCTCAAGCTCATCTAAACCAATACCAACCAGCCCTATCTATGTAGCATCCTCATCTATCTGTGCTAGCTCTTCTGGCTCTACATCCCATCTGCCTGCTGGACTCTCCTTGAATGTAGTTGTGTTGCGGTCAATGAGATGCAAGGCACTATGTACAGCCACAAGCTTCTTTGCCCTCCTAGAAGTAAGCTTGTTCCTCTTAACGGAGTGGATGAAGCTATAAGTAGACCAGTTGCTCTCAGCAGTAGAAGAACTAGAAACCTGGGACAACAAACGAACGGCTAGAGTAGTAATCAAATATCTAGGCCCATGCATAGTCCACCACAACTTGGGATCCTCCTATGACATAGTCTCCAAATCTATCTTGGATGCCTCTGAATATCCCCAAAGAGTGGCAAATTTAGTCCACTCAGTACGAAGCAAGCTGGCCTCTATAGGATCATACATTTTGTCAATGGCCTTCATGAACCCTTCCTTCACCTCAGCATCCTCTATAGGTGTGATTTTGCCGGGCCTATGTACGTACCACTTTGGGTTCAATGCATAGGCGGCCATTTGTAAGGGAGTGTTGAGCTTCTCCCATCTACGCTGAATGATTGGATGAATATGCTCGGTGTAGAATTGCATTGTGGGGTCCTTCTCTCGCACAATAGCCTTCATTTGATCAAGCATGGAATCAATGCACTCATATACCTCTCCAAGGGAAGGTGCATTAGAATCCCCAAATCTAATAACTGTGAAGATTGGATGAATGATGGAGACAATATATTTGGCATCAGCCCAAAAGACATCATTTGTCACCACCTCCTTAACCCTCAAACCCTTCTGTGTCTTCGATTCAGGCCATCGGTTCCGTTTTGTTGTCATTACCATTAGTTGCAATGCCTCTTGCAACTCAAGCATCCTCTCCAAGAGAATAAAGTATGATGAATACCGAGTCTCTACAGGCTTCAAGAATTCCTTCTTGGAGAAGGACCTAAAAAGTGCATGTAAAGTATGGTGGTTGCAGATAAACATCTGCACATCTCTAGCATCACTGACAATTGATTTGATCCAGTTGATTTTACCCATGTCCTTAGTGCATTATTCATAGCATGCACACAACAAAGAGTCCACCAAATATGTCTATAGGCTGCCTCAATCAACTTCCCTGCAGCTCTGCACACATGGGCCACATCTGTCACTACCTGCACCACATTTTGTGGCCCAACCTCCTCTATAGCATCCTTGAGGATCTGGAACTGATAATGGGCATCCTTGCTATGCCCTGAACAATCAATAGCCCTAAGGAAATAAGGGCCCACTATAGATGTAACTATGATATTGGTGAGTGGACGATGCCTAATGTCCATCCACCCATCCATGACTATGATGCATCCACTTGTGACCCAGGTTCTCTTCATCTTCTCCAATAAAATATTAATCTTGGAATAGTTTTGATCCAAGATTGTTGTCCTCAATTTAGTCTCCCCTGGTGGCACATATGATTATCCTGCCCTTATTATCTTTGACATAGCTTCCTTATAATAAGGAGAGTGAGCCACATGGAATGGAATGCCATTGGCAAAGAAGAATTTGCGAATGGCATCATCTGCCTCATCCTTTGCTTGCACATTGAATAAATCTGCCAATGGTTGTGAAGATGCCATCTGACGTTTCCCCTTAGGCTCTACTGCACTTGAACTGAATGGATTTGGTGGCCTTAGACTCTGCAAAGTAGAAGTAGAAATTTGATCACCCCTACTCCTTTGTGGCAACATAACAGAACTAGGTACTTCATCCTCATTACAACCCCATAATTTTAAAATTTCACCCCTGTACTTCAAGTTACCTTCCACAACTCTGCATACATCTACACCTTTGCCTCGAACAAGAAGAAAGTGAGCATTAGTTCTTGTAATGCTTTCAAACCATGTAAGTTCACACATGTGGCACTTCCATTTTCTAGTGCCCCCCTTTGCCTCAAGGTTTGCTGCTATCTTAGATGCAAATTGTTTTAAAGGTGATTTTGGATCAAAGGGGCCCTTGGCCCAATATTCAAGGAGTCGTGAAGGGCAGCTATCATTTTTACTCCCAATGGAACTTGTGTCAGTTTGAGTATTTGAGGCATGTTCACCCTCCCCTCCTATTTGAAGTTCAGGATTATGATCATCAGATTGAGATGATTCATCATCACTTCTGCTGTGTGAACTCATTATGATGATGATGCTGCAAAAAAGTAAAAACAATGTTAAGAAAAACAATGAAAATCAGACCTACAGGCTACAATGTTACCAAAAAAAAATTATAAATTAAAAATTTAAAATGCAATGCAAGCACACAGCGGGCAAAGCAGGGGAAGTTCTGTTAGAACTTAAAGGGGGATTTTTTTTAGATATTATAGTTGGAAATGCTCTGGTAGACATGAATGCAAAATGTGGAAGCATAGACAAGGCACAGGAACTGTTTGACAGAACGCCTCAAAGAAATGTAATCTCATGGAATAGAATGATTGCAGGATATGCACAAAATGGATTTGTTGAAAAGGCTTTAGAGTGGCTGGTGTAAAGCCAAATTCCACAACCTTTGCCAACATCCTCCCTGCCTGTGTCAAAATGGGAGCTTTGGAATAGGGTATGGACATCCATTAAGATTCAAAGCATAAAGGATAAAGGAATCCGAATTTTGTCAGATGTTGTAGTTGCAATTGCCCTGTTAGACATGTATGCAAAATGTGGAAGCATAGACAAGGCACGTGAATTGTTTGATAGAATGCCTCAAAGAAATGTGGTCTCATGGATTGCAATGATTGCAGGATATGCACAAAATGGATTTGTTGAAAAGGCTTTAGAAATTTTAAAGCAAATGCAATTGGCTGGTGTAAAGCCAAATTCCACAACCTTTGCCAGCCCAGCATCCTCCCAGCCCGTGTCAAAATGGGAGCTTTGGAATAGGGTATGGACATCCATCCAAACATAAAGGATAGAGGAATTTTGTTAGATGTTGTAGTTGCAACTGCCCTATTAGACATGTATGCAAAATGTGGAAGCATAGACAAGGCATGTGAACCGTTTGATAGAATGCCTCAAAGAAATGTGGTCTCATGGATTGCAATGATTGCAGGATATGCACAAAATGGATTTGTCGAAAAGGCTTTGGAAACATTCGAAGTTTCAAATAACCACTGAATGCCTCAAAGAGATGTCATCGTGTGGGATGCATCCCACGTGATGACATCTCTTTGAGGCATTCAATGGTTACGCGATGACATCTCTTTGAGGCATTTAGTCGAATCTAACGTGAATTAAAAAACCCTCACCGTTGAAACAAAAACATCAATCGCCGATTCGCCACTGCCAGAAAAATAAAAAAAATCAATGAAACATAAAAAAAGGAAAAACCCTCACCTGTGACCCGATTCAATCGCGATCCCACGTGATAACATCTCTTTGAGGCATTCAGTGGTTATGCGATGACATCTCTTTGAGGCATTCAGTCGACTCTAACATGAATAAAAAAAATCCTCACTGTTGAAACAAAAACATCAATCGCCAATTCGCCATTGTCAGAAAAATAAAAAAAATCAATGAAACAAATAAAAAAAATAAAAACCCTCACTTGTGACCTGATTCAATCGTGATTCGCCCACGCTCAGAGCCTTAGATGAAGTCGACGCCGGACGGTGAAAATGAAAACAAAAATGAAGTCAATCGATTAAACATTTAGACTTAAATTTTAGGTTTTGATTTAAAAAAAAAAATTATTGCCTTTCGGGGGGGCGCCTGGAAGTCTCGGGGACGGTCCAGAAGTCCCCCCAACACCGAGACGCCTCGGAGGTGGCAGCGGCGAAACGGGGGGACGGTGGGGGGATGTTTCCCTAACGTCTCTTCGTCTCGGAAACGTCCCCGTCTCGGGGATGACTGTTTTTTAGGGGGGACGCGTCCCCGTGGGCTAGGTTTTAAATGTGCATTTGCTCTACTTGAAGATTATAAAGAACAGAATAAGGATATGTTTACTGTCAAAATATAGTTGTCTTCTGAACAAGTAAAACTCAAGGGAGTCACCCCTAAGGTTTTTTCAATGAAATAGAAAGGAATTATGGTTTCATATTTTGGTAGTCATGTCAAAGAATGACAATTATGGTGTCAAGATAAATAAGGCACTGTTAATTCTTGGATAGTTTCTAATTTGTTTTGTTGTTGAATCAACGAACTTGATGTCAGTAATTTCTTTAATAGAAGGATCAAGCCTCACTTCTTCCCATAGTTTCACTTTTTTCTTACAACCTTCCTTTTAGAGATGATGGAAGAAAGTGCAATCATCCTTTCCACACCTAACATTTTTTTTTCAACTAATAGAAGAAAGGTTGGCCTCTCTTTTGCCCATGGGGAAATTTTTGGTTTTCAAATTGCGATCTTCGTCTTCAAAGTGTATTATTCAAATTGAAGTAGAATAGCGCCCTTGTTTGCACAACTTAAAATCATTTCCAATGAATAGTTACACACAATTGCCTTTTTGAATAAAGCACTTTTAGACAACTTTAGTAATAACCATTTAATTATTTACCCAAGTTGCGGAAAGCATCTGAATAAACCAAATATGAATTTCTAATCATACCATGATGCTCCAAAGGGCCAAGGATGATGACCTGAACCAACTTGGCATCAATCTAAAAATTACCTGCTTCTCCAAGAAGTGTGGAGAGCTCTCAGAAGGGCGGAATTGCATTTTGAAAGAAACATGGGACTCATCAAGATCTCCTAAACTCACTGCCACTGTCAGAAATCCAACCTAACTAATCATGCATTCTCCAAGAAGTGTGGAGTGCTCTTAGAGAGATAGAATCACACTCGGAAAGTGTCATTGGGCTCATGATGGCTTCTTGGACTCACTGCCATGAATAAAATTGTTGCTAGAACAATCTTGCGCTCTCCAAGAAAAATGGAGTTCTCCCTTACACCACCAATTAGCCTACAGGAAAACTCGGAAATAGGCTAATTGTTCACAAACAGGTTATGCGGGAAAAGGGGACATTACAATCTTGCCTCCCTAAAATTGCTTGTCCTTAAGCAATTGCAACTCAGCCAACTGAATAACCTCGAACAAAGTTCAGTGATTCTAGGATCCCAAATCAATCTAGGAGGTTTGTGTGTCATTTTAATTAATGTGCTATGCTGTAATATAACTTCAACTAAAACCTCCTTAAAATTTCTTGCCAACTGAGTAATAATCTTTGGCAAGGCTTTTGCAATTTTTTTGGAAATCTGTTTTGCTCTACCATGTTTCCACTACACTACTCTGATAAAAACTGCAAAGTCTATATGCACACTCTCTGTTTTCACTTTTGGAAACCCAAAATGGTGGCCATAAACATGCGAATATCTGCTGTTCTAAGTTAATCCCAAAGACAAACTACTGAAATTCATAACACATCCCTTTGCAAAATGATCTTTGTGAATTATTCTTTCCATGAAATGACACAAATCAGCTTTTGTGCAGGCTGGAAACAATTTATAACAATCATGTATTACCTTATTTTCCACCCAAATCAGAATTACATTGACTGAAGTATTCATTTTTTTCAGCTGAAACCACTTTCCAACATTTCCCCAAAGTCTAGTGGTCCCAAAATTCTCAACCTTGCAGCTGTTCAAGCATAGAAACAACAACTTATAATCTAATTTTATCACAATCAGTGCCTTCAAATTGGAACAACATCCACAAATTTGGAGCCTCTCTGCAAAAATAGGATTTCTGAGCATCTTAATGATTGAAGATGCTTTCGCAGTGGTTGAAAATGCCTCCTCAACAACTACCAATTGAGAAATACTCCATCCTTTGATTGATAATTCTTGCCAACCCATTTGAAAATGTGCAAGCAAAAACATATGATGGCTAATCTGCATCAAGACAACATTACTAAGTCTGAAATTTTGGGTTATAAATCTCCATGGAAATTCTTTCTATCTTCCCCAACTCCCATCAAACTTTGTTGGTGATAAAATCTCATCAACGAAGTAGCTCCTCCATGATTATCCTGCATTACTCTGATACAACAAGGAGTTGTTACTCTTCTGTCCGTCATGACAAACAATCTTCTCCAATGTGTGCTATCAATTCCACATTGATTCAACTCATTACAAGTGCCCATGTTAAGAGACAAAACTAAATCAACCTCAATATAGGATGAGAAAACTACTACTGTCTTGACTAGCAAACTGCAAACTCTATATGGAGGACAGCCCTTGGTTCTTAATGTCAGATGTTTCAATGGAACACCCGGGTCCCATAGTCTTATGTGAAGACAACCTTGAGCAAAAGGATGTAAGTATCCTTCGATACAAGTTGAATTTTTCTTCTTCTCTACAATCTTATGGTACCTTTCATTATGATAAAAGCCTTGCTCTAAATTCCTATTAACAACAATGCTTTCATACCATAGGCTAAAATCATAAAAATGGTCGATGTGCTCACCATTAGTTGCTGATCCGAAAACTTCAGCCAACTGAAAACCAACATTAATATCCTTTGAGGCACTTTTCTCATGCACATGCCTCTCAATAAGTTCCTCCTAGAACTCCACCACATAAACTTCTTGAATTTCCAATTTGAAATCACAGGTCTGTTCATGGCATTGGTCTTCCTTTTTTGTTGCTTCAGAAAAATCAACACCTTCATTTTGACAAATATCCTTCAAATCATCAATCATTGGAGGATTGATGGGTGTGTACTGAACATGAACATCATCCTCACTTGCGCATTCACCAGGTGAGGCCTTTTCTTTGGCAACATTAATATTATTCCTTCACTGATCTACAATCTTGAAAGTCAATAAAATATCTTTTTCTTCATTGAATTTCATATCTTCCACTTGCATGGTGGAATCTCTTGCAAATCTGATTTTTCTTCTTTCTCATGCTCAATTAGCACAATCTCTTCCTTGACTTCATCATCATCATGTTGATTTACACACTAGTTAGAAGTCAAATAAATATCTACTTCTTCAGCTTGTGACCTAGAGGTATTCATCTCGAAAAGTGGGTTATCAAAAGATCTCTCCATAGCCATCTCAAAAAGTGGGTTATCTGAGAAGGATTGGAAACTATTTTTGTTTTCATGTTTGAGCCAATCTTCATGCTGACCCAAATCCGTGCAGTTGTCTTCAGAAGCCTTCATTTCTGATTCCCAATTAGTTGTGTCATCCTCAAATTGCCTTGAGTGTTCTTTCTTCTGAGACTTAGTTTCTTGATCTAGTTTCACCTCTTCTCTGCTCGAAGATTTGTGGCTTGGTTCGCAAGATTCTTTGCATGAGAAGCAAAGTTTCTGTCTTCGAAATTCATTTCTGCTGCCATCTTTATTTCTTGTAATAGGAGAACTCTTCTTCTGTTGGCTGGAAGATGTCTTAGAATGAAGTTTGGTCTTTGACACTGAAGTCTCTAACTCTGGTTTTCCTTCTTCCTTCAAAATCATTTTTTTCTTCTCCAACTCCTTGGAAACTTTTGTCTTCCCCTCTTTCTTCCTTGACCTTCTTATGTAGTTTATCAGGCCCTTTTTGCCAGGAAACCTCACTACAATTAATTTCAAGAAACTATCAAAGGAAACTTGGTCTTTGAACTCTTCAGGAAATTCTTGATACTGATCAAGAATTTCAGTGGCCTCTTGTTCATAGCTCAACTTGTCCTTTTGTACTCTCATCAATCTCTCTTGAATAGGATCTATCTTCTCTTCCCCTTCCTCATGCTCCAACTTCTTTCCTTTGGCCTCTGTTTCTAGAACTTCTGATTCTTCCTTCAAACATGATTTCATAGGTTCATGTTTCAGAACCCCTCTTTAGAAACACTTCCTTAATGTTTGGATCCTTCAACTGTTTATGTAGTTCTTGCAACATTTCTAACATAGACTTTTCAATTGTAATCATCTTTTTGTCTTTCAAACTTTGCTTTTTTGCAACTGTCAAGGAATGGCTGAAATGGACATGCAGGTGCTAGTCACTAACATGCAAAATATTGAAATTGGAATGCCAAATCTGCAATAGAAGGATTAGATTCCAACAGGCTGGCAAGACCACCAACTTTGATACCACTGTAATAACCACCCTAGTTTTTTTTTGAAATTTGCAACTGAAAAGAAGATGCAATCATGCAAACTCCTCAACACTTTTTGATCACCTAGATCTCGATGTGGGCAAGGTGAGAGCATATGGTGCGTTGGATCTACACAACTATCCAATGCAACAACTAGAGATGTATGCGATTAAAATGTTCATTGCAACACACTAGGGGGCCACGCCGTTTACAATTTGCGCTTATTTAGTGGAGTGGTTGATGCAACACAAAGTGATCACATTAGGCGGCAGAGCCGACCACATTTGCACTTGTTTAGTGGAGTGTGATATGCAAAAAAAATGAGCACATGAGGCGGCAGAGCCGACCTTATCAATGCTTGTTCAATGGATGTGTGCAATGCAGGCCATTGGCAGAATGACTAAAGTTTGATCAGACCAAAATAGTTGATTACATGCAAGCTTGTTCGATGCCAAACGGGCTTAATGAAATGCAACAGTAACTGGCAATATACCATCCAGTTTTACAATCATAAAATGTATTATATGAGACCATTGGCGGTACTACCATCCAAGGTTTACAAACAAGGAAGCATTGCAACTTATAAAATGAAATTAGCAAATTACAATGTTAGGGAAAGCTGCAATATCATTTTAAATACTGATTTCAGACTGTAATACACTACTGTAGCATAAAATCATGAAGTAGAAGCTTCAAATACACTGAAATTGACATAAGGAATCATACCCACACGAAGTACTGAAGCTGCAGTTGATGTAGAAGCCCAAAATCACACTGAAAACTCACATAACACACTGAAAGCACATTGATATACTTTGATAACACTGCTGTTACTGTTTGATATGCTGGTGCAGCACTGATAAACCCTAATCAACAACCCCAAAACTCAGTCAAATCTAAATTGTACAATCCAAAACCAATTCCAACCATTTCCTCATGGCTGGGAGCCACCTTAACAGCAAGGCAACCAAGGAGAAGTGAGGTGTTCTCCCTTCTAAACCCTCACGCCATTCTCATGCAAGGTATGGCCTGGTACCAAGTGGTACAGCCTACAAATAAACTCACTTCCTTTCACAAAATCTGCACTCAAAACAATTAAATTTGCAAGAGAAAACCTTGCGCCTGAGGTTGAAATAAATTTGGTTTAGCAAATCAGTTTTTTCAATGATATGTCCATGATCTTGGCACCTAAAGAAGTACGGCCTTCTTTGGAAAAATGCACAAAAACTTTAGAAATAATATGTTATTCATCCAAACTGAAATCGACCTTTCACACCAAAAACTCACACCAAAATCAATCATTCAAAATCAAAAGACATCAAACCTATTGCAGTCCCAATGTGATTCTTGTAGTGAAATCACCAAGTCTAGCTAGGGGAGTTTTCGTTCCCGAAACTAAAAATCTCAAGAGGGTTTCCGTCCTTAAGAAATTTGGGAAGAACTCAGGTTTTCTCCATATGCAGAAGCAAATTCATATCATGGCTAACCCCACAAATGAGCTCCAACTCCTTTTTTATAACATTCTAGAGTGAATATAATATTACTTTCTTATTTCCCTCCAAAACTCTCTTTTTGAAATATAATTCTTTTTTATGAGCAATGTCCCCATGTGCCTAACGCCCTTGTTTGCATAACTTAAAATCCTTTCCAATAAATAGTTACACACATAATTGCCTTTTTGAATAAAGCCTTTTTAGACAACTTTAGGAGTAACCATTTAATTATTTAATTATCCACCCAAGTTGCGGAAAGCATCTGAATAAACTAAATATGAATTTCTAATCATACTATGATTCTCTAGAGGACTAAGGATGATGACCTGAACCAACTTGGCATCAATCTAAAAATAGCTTGCTTCTTCAAGAAGTGTGGAGAGCTCCCAGAAGGGCGGAATTGCATTATGAAAGAAACATGGGACTCATTAAGATCTCCTGAATTCACTGCCACTGTCAGAAATTCAACTTGATGTAATGTCCCCATTTTAGGTCACTTCAGCATTGTAGTTAGCTCTAGGTTTCTCGGTGAGTGTCAACCTTGTCAGAAGGGGTGTTTGTTGTTGGTAGTGAGCTCAGTTGGTCTTGAGGACTCTTATGCCACTTTTCGAAGTGAATTCCGGCTTCTAGTGTGTTCCCAAGATTCTTGGAGAGAGCGTCTATTTATAGAAATTCACCCGGTCGACCCCGATTTTCATTAGTCATCATCAGTATCCTTCCAGTATAGTCAAATTCTGTTTTCGATGTTGTTTGGTGGTTTTTGCAACTCGGGTGAATTAATAAGCATTAATTTAATTATTTCACTATGGTTGCTTAATTTTACTGAAATAATTAAAAAGCAACTTAGTGTAATAGCTCATCGGAAAGGGAATTAAAGGTTTTAATTCATGGATGCTTGAAAAAGGGACCTTGCTTATGAAAATATTTTATTATTTCAAAAAATGGGTTTTTTGGAGCAAAAAGGTATTATTTAACTAAAAATGAATTAAAAATTAAAACTTCTAGAAAGTTCACTGGTGGCTTTAAAAGGAGGTGAAGGAAAGTCATTTCATCATTCTTGGCTTGTCATTTGTATTGGACATTTTCCTTGTGCGCTGCAACTATAGGTTCAACATATTCTAAGGACGAAAAACCTTGGAATATTGGTGGATTGGATGAAAACCCAATTCCATCTTGAGGTGGATTCATTCTAGGATTCACATTTGTGCTTTATAGGCGATTTTGGAGGAGTTGATTGAGCTACAAAGAAGATATATTTCTGCAGATTGGTGGAGATTTAGGGCCAAAATTGCAAGATTTGTGATAATTACAATTTTGTTGAGTGAAGTTTATATGCAGGTTTGTTGCAGGTCTGATTCAGACTTTACATCAGATTGGAGGGTTTTTGATTGAGGATTGGAGTAAGGGTTTAACCCTAGGGTGAGCACCATCTCCAAGGGAGCTGATTTCAGATTTAAGGGGCATCACATACCATACTGTAATGTCCCCATTTTTTAGGGTCTCTTGTAGTGCAGTTGGCACTAACCTTGTGGGCGTGTGTGTAAGATGCTACCCCAATTTTTTTAAATATTACATACAATGATATCAGTGTTAGCATCAATTGCATAAACCAACTAAATGCCTCACACTTTTTGATCACCCAGATCCCGGAATGGGCAAGGTGAGAGCATACGGTGATTTGGCTTACAATGAGCAACTATGCAACAAGGAATTACAGTTCATCCGCTGTGGCGGGCATCCACAAGATGTGGGGAATCACCACTTTCAGTGGGTAAAATGTGCAAGGATGAAAATTACAAATCATCCACTTATTCAGTGGGAATACTCCACTTATGCAGTGGGTAGAAACAATACAGAAAAGTTCATTTATCCTCACTGGCGGTAAACCATCCAGGGGTTATTTAGTGAGTTTGCAACATTAAAATAATGATTACAAATGATATATATCAGTCAGCAAACTACTCAGAAAAGATGCATTAGAACAGTCTATCAACATTGTTTATGTCTTTGCAATCACAAGGAACCCCTACATAAGAATTAGTATCAATGAACACCATGCCACCACTGCTCACAGCTGATAACTAGCAATGATTCACTGCTGATCAGGTCTGAGACATAAAATCAGTCTTCACATAAACTGTACGGCAGCCCTGGAGGATAACAACTTTCCCAAAATGTGCATATCAAAGATCAATACCCTCATAATCAGTCCCACATACATTATGATCATCAATCAACTCTAAACAGATAAAGAACTAACATAGATAGGGACAGGTCTGCACCAAAAACCACATGCCCTCTGACAGGTCCGTACGGCTCTGTGGCGGCAATATCTCATCATAACTCCTCAAACTCTGCCCAATTCACAAGGTAATAAGGCTGCATAGAAGCGCCAATGAATATCAAAGACAATACAATCTTAATTTGCTCCAAGCAAAGTAAGATGAAATCACAACCAAATCGTACTTCACAAGGGTACGGACTGTCCAGTACGGACTGCATAGAAAGTGCTTAAACATTCATCAAAATCTCTGCAATGATAAGTAAAAACAGTGCCAAAAACACAGGAAACAATTACTCTAAGTCTGATCATATATTTCCCAAAGTACGGACAGCATAGAAGAAAAAACATATAGAAATGTACGGCCCAGCAAGGGTTTTCACAGCAATCTTCAAATGACATTCAAATGATCTAAATCATACCAAAATCCACACTACATCTTACACAACAAATATAAACCCTTCTCAAAACCAAACAAATCAAAGTACATCAACTCCATGAAAGCTCAATGGCAAACTCTGTATGAGCTTGCTCCAATCTCTGTCTCTAGCACAATGGTGATTCCTGTAGTGAAACCACACCCAACCTCAAGAGGGTTTTCGTCCTCAATAGCTTTCTACAAGAGGGTTTTCGTCCTCAAGAGAATATGGAAGAACACGCAAGTTCAATCCAACAGAGTAACAATACAAATCCAAAGCATGTTCAACAATGAGCCCAACTCCTCCTTTTATAACTTTTTGAGGGAAATAAAATATTATTTCCTTTATCCCTTCATTTTGCTCCTCAAACAATATAAAAATAATTCATTATGTGAGCACAACTTAAAGTCACCTTTTTAATTAAAAGCTCCTTTTAGCTCCAACGACGCCTTTTATCAAAATAAAGGAAATATTTGATTCGCGAGGTCCCAATATGATGCATCCATGATTTAAAGTTTTTCATCCCCTTTCCAACGAGCTATAACACTGAAGTGTTAATGAACATTTCCCAACCTTTTTAACTGAAGTGCAATAATTAATTGTTTAGCTCATTAAATCAACTGATTTTATGGAAAAGCAAAATTAAGCATACCAACATACTTCATGATGTTTGGGAAGATGAATGATCCCTTCCGGGTGACTTTCTAAAAATAGACGGCTTCTCCAAAAATCTTGGAGAGCAAACTGGGAACCCGATCAAACATCAGAAAGCATTACTGCGATCTTGAACACCATCTGAGCTCAATGCCAAAGAGAATTAATCTATTTTCCAGAAGGAGACCACTTTTGTAATTAATATTACACTAAGTTGCAATAATTAAATATAACCTTAGGCAACTTTAGTGAAATATTAATTAATTATCAGAATAATAGTCCCAAGCCAAAATAAACACTAGAAATGCACTGATAAATAACTTCGACCAATTCTTGATGAAATGAAGACTTGAGACACCCACAACTGTTCTGCAGATAGAACTACGACCACTCCAAGAACTTTGGAGTTCTCCCAACAAAGTTGGATAGCCACTAAGAGACTAGGAACAAGCCAAAATGCTCACAATAATCAATGCGCCAAAAATGGAACATTACAGTGTGCCAACGTTATCAGAGGGGTTATTTAAGGACTCCAATGAGCTCAGTTGGTCTAGAGGACTCATATGCCACTTTCCAGGGTGATTTCCGGCTTCTGGTGTGCTCTCCAAGAATCTTGGAGAAGGCGTCTATTTATAGTAAGTCCTCCGGTTGGCTCCGTTTATCATTATTCTTCATCGGGATCACGCTAGTGCAATTAGTTTTTGATTCCGATGCATTCCGACAGTTTCTGCAAAACGAGTGTATTAATGGCTTTATTTAATTATTTTACTAAGGTTGCTAAATATTATTTAAAATATTTTAAAAGCACCTTAGTGTTATAGCTCATTGGAACCGGGATGAAATGTTTTAAATTATGGATGTATTAAACATGGACCTTGTGTGTCAAATTATCATTATTTTAACTAAAAGGTATTTTTCAGAGCTAAAATGGAGTTTTAATTAAAAGGTGAATTTTAAAATAGAAGCCTCTGGAGAGTTTGGTGGAAAAAGTATAAAATGGCATTTGAGGGGCTCATTTGGATTATGCAGTTTATTCTATTTCTTTGATTGAAACCCTTCTTGTTCTGGAGATTGAACTTGGTTCATCTCAGCCTTATTGAGGATGAAAACCCTCTTGGAGATGATCAACCTCGGTGGTGAAAGACCCTCTTAGGTTGATTGTTGGTAAATTTACTCAGAGTTTACGCATTGCACTTCATTGCTTTGGAGTTCAAGGGAGATTTATTTGCAGGACAACTCGGAGGATTTATTAGTGATCTCATTTCAGGGATTACATTGAGTTGATTGGAAGCATTTACAGGATGTCGCGGAGAAGCTATTCATTGCTGATATCAGATTTCTTTCCATGATAATATATATATATATATATATATATATATATATATATATATAAGAGATCATGGTGACCAATTTTCAGGTGGTTTGGAGCAGATTTGGAGGGTTTGTGAGTGATTTCATACAGAAGTCACATTGAACTTCAAATGGCAGATTTAGGGGTTTTGCATTGGGATTTTTAGTTGTAGAAGTTTGGTTTCATGGATGTTATAAAGTTGTGAGTTCATAGGTAGATTTTGGAGTGTGATTTTTTGGTGTTTTACCATCTGGCTTTTGGCGCGCAGCCATCCACATGGGCTACAGCTGTAAATGTTTATCACAGCAGTTTGATATCATGCTACAACAACTTATGTGTACTTGGGAATTACATATTTTCATTTGTTGAGTGTTCTTTTGGCATTGCATTTCCATGGTGGATGATTGAACTTTGTAACAACAAGCTATTCTATCACAGATCAATATATTATTGCTGGATTCAAGGTTAGATCTGTGTTTCATTGTTACTTTTATTGCATGCAAAGTGTTTGTTATAATGTCAGGGCTGTTTATCTGCAAATTTGAAATGTTTCTTGTGTACTTTCAATTCCCAACCACATATTGAATGATCCCAAACACAAATACATTGAAATGCATTCGAAACAACACCAAAACAACAAACATAAAAGTGTTTGACGAAATGTCAGCTCACTAGAAGTCATTAATCTTACTGGGTGTTTGAGAAAAAGACTTGTTCCAAACTAGGGTGTATATTCTAGTGGTATCAGAGCTAGTTTTCCTGCTAGCCTGTTGGAGTTCTAACTTTTGATGCAGTTTTCTTAGTTAGTATTCAACATTTCAGCAGCTAAAAGTTTTGTTTAGTGGTTGCAAATCTTGAAGCCACTCACGGAAGGAGAAATTTTGAAGGAATACCAAACAATGGGAGCAGAGTTTCATGCTTTAATCTCATTTGCAGAATTCATGCTTTAACACACCACAAGGTGAACCTATTTGTTACTTCCTATTACAACCTTGCATTTATGTATCCATCTTAGTGGTAGTAAAGTACCAAAAAAATTGATAAAACCTTTTAGCAAGAGAAGAGGCCATTTCAGGGAATTTTATGAGTATGTTAGGAAAGGTTAGTATGCATTTTTTTTTAAAGATATCACCTACAAAAATGATTAGAATTTCCTTACTTGGCTTTGATGAATTGATTTTAAACAATAGAAAAGGCACACCAAATGTGTTGCACATGTGTTGATTGTGCATAAAGAGGTTTCTCATCAACTTCTACATGTCTTCTAGTATAACTTGTAAAAATGATTAGTATAGCTTAACCTGCTTTGATACCATGTTAGAAATTAGGATCTTATGATAGTAATCATTATGAACAAATAATAAAATAAATATAAATGAGAATTATACAAACATAGATTTAACACATTACACAAGATATACATGGGGAAAACCATTTCGGGTAAAAAACCCCATAAAGCATCATTTTATTGAAACACTTACAAAAAGTAGTCTATTAATAAATAGATTGAACTTGGGTATATACTCTCCATACTTCCACAAGGCCAATAATACCTGTTGTGCATAGTGATATAATTCACTATAAAACTCCATATTCATCTCTCTCAAATGAGAGAGAACCTTCTTAAATAAAGGAGAAGGGGTGGCAAAATACCTGAGGTATTAGTCACACCTATTCAAAGCAACTATTTGTAAATAATTAATAATCTAATAACTATTAGATTATTAATTATTAAATGGTATATGCTTTATAACATAAGATTTTATAACCTTATATTAGAACATTATATAAATGTTATAAGGGTATGACCCCTAATAACATTATGTTCTAATAGAAATAATAATTTAAATATTTATTTATGTCCCTCATGAAATTTGATAATTTCAAAGTATTATTGGGACATTTAAATATTAAAATTAAATGAAATTGATTCCATTTGGGGTGTGGGATGTTTTGGGATGCTCTTGCATTGATTAGATGCTAAGAATAGCGGATTCCATGACGATTATGACAAATTGATGATAGGTTGTCAGTTTTTAATGACAAGCTGTAAGAGCAGGCCAATTTTAGCATGCAATTTTGAGTGGGGATTTGGAAGTTATTTTTATTAATTATTTTCACCAAGAAAGGGGCGTTTGAAATTGGGCTCCAAAATGGGTTAAGACAAGCATAAATATGTTGGCAGTTTTCATTTGGAGGTTTCTGTTCATTTTCACAACTCAATTCTGTATGAGCTTATGCTTTTATATTACCTTCTTTAGACGAAAACTAGTGTTGTTGGATACGGAAGCCCCCATCCCGTGGTACACGTATCAGTGTATCTGGTATGAGTATGGATACGGTACGACCCGGATTCGGCTCGGATATTGTGTCTATCCACACCCAAAATTAGGGCATTTTTAAAGCCGCGTCAGATACATCGGATTCGACATTCTGAAAATATTGTGCCATATCCTGTCAAATATTTTTGGAAAAAAAACCCTCTTTTGTCACGTTTTCTGTTCGAAGTTTATAAAATGTCGATTGAGTAGTAGACTCACTGTGTTCCTTGCCAGGAGTTGACTAGCTTTTCCTGTTCCTGTCGTCGATCTCTTTCCTATTCCATATTATACACGAAAGGAAACTTCGTGGGGGCTCAGCGAAAGGAGGTCATTGTTTTTGCAGCATTATATACATATTAACAACCGAACTCCGGCCTATTGTAAACTCTTTAAATATAGCTAAAAGATAAAGTTAATAGGATTTTCATTTAGTTTGACATATTTAAAGAGTAAACGATTTAGTTATTTAATTAATATTTTTAATTTTATAAATTATTGTTTTTATTTCATATATTTAAGTTGAGCTTTATTTTAAAATTTATTAAATATTTAAATTTTACTATTTTTTAAAATTCAATATTTTTAAAATAGTTAAATACTTTTATATTTAAATCTAAATAAAATTAAAATATTAATAATATATATATAAGTTTATGACATATTTATAGAGTGATACAATTTAGTTATTTAATTGATATTTATAATTTTATAAATTATTGTTTATATTTAATATTATTTAAGTTGAGATTTATTTTAAACTTTATTAAATATTTAAATTTTAATATTTTTTAAATTTCAATATTTTTAAAATAGCTAAATACCTATGTTCCACGGTGTTTCGGGGACGGGGATGGGGACGGGGGACTACAGGGGATGCGTTTCGGGGACGGTAGTCCGAGGACCATTTTCTGGGGACGGCGGGGGGATGGCAATATATATGAATTTTTCAAATATATATATATATATATAGAGAGAGAGAGAGAGAGAGAGAGAGAGAGAGAGACTCAAATTTCTACAAGTTAATGGACAACAGTATAAGACTATAAGCTGAATAACAACAATAAATATTAACAACAGCATAACAGCAATAAAATTAGTCATGATAGCAAATATAATGGCAGTAACTTTAATTATGACAGTAGTATAACAGCAATAACTTGAACATGACAGCAATATAACAGCAATTTAATCATGACAGCAGTATAACAGCAATTTAATCATGACAGCAGTCTAACGGCAATATTTCATTCCCAGTTGTGAGTTTTTTTCTAAAAGCATTATAAAATGTATGTTTGATTTTGGGGACGGCAATGGGGACTGGGGGACAGGGACGGCGGTCTCAGGGCAGGGGATGCGTCCCCGTGGAACACAGCTAAATTCTCTTACATTTAAATCTAAATAATATATATCTATATATATATATATATATAAATGGAATTATGGTATCCAACCGTATCCAATTAGGGGGTCCTAAAAAATAGCCGTATTTGTATTGGATATTGTACCCATGTCCATGCAACCTAGACGAAAACCCATTGGAGGCTAGAGACTGTGGACGAAAACCAATTGGTTTCTTGGAGGCAATTTCACTCAGGAATTACATTGGAGCTTAAGGATTTGCAGTTTGTTTTAGTATTTTTGTGTGTTGTGTTTATTGCAAGTTGCAGGTGAAGTTGTGTGAGGAGTTGTGGCTTGTTTTGGTGCTGTGTGCTGTAGAATGTTTTGCTGTAGTAGAGCAGTTTATTGTTGTTAATTTTGTCTATCCGGATCAGCTCCAGGGGTTGGAGATATAATATTTCAGTTTGGGGCAAAGAATGTTGATAGTTTTGTGTAGTTTGTGGTTTGTGTGGTTTCCAAAAGTCATAGTTTCCAAATTTTTTTGCTCCTGCGGTTGCTGCTGTTGTTGCTGTTGATTTTTTTGCTGTAACAACATATTTTATGTGTTTTAATCAGATTTCATCAATAGAAGAAATTCCAGAAGTTTCTGTGCAAACATTGTCAAATCGGGTGCAAGATTTATGAAAAAATTGTCAATTTTTTGTGGGTTTTTCTCAATATTTTCTGAAATGATTTGAGAATGTTTTCGAATACATTTTTTATATCAGATCTGCTGTATATTTTAGTATTTTGAGAAATTTGCAAAATATATCCATTTGGGATATTACAAAGCCAATAAGCCAAACTTTGAGATTCACCACTTGATTTCACTTTACTTTGAAATAATGTTCATAATGCAACGATGGCCTCTTTCCATTTACTTTCAGTTGCTGCATAAAATTGTTGCATGGTTTACTATTTTTTCCATAACACAAATTCCTAGATATTTGCCTCTGAATTGTTAGGCTCTTGTTAAACTTCAGACCGCAGAGGGCACAATTAACCTTTCTACCATGTTTTCAAATTTCAATCCATATGGATTATGTGTGCCTATTTTAATCTCACGGGACCTGCATAGGGCACAATTCACCTTTCTACTATGTTTTCAATTCATATGGATTATGTGTGCCTATTTTAATCTTGCAGGACTCGTTATTTTTATTAGTTTTCATTTTCAATTCATATGGATTATGTGTGTCTATTTTAATCTTGCAGGACTTGTTATTTTTATTAGTGTTCCATTGGGACATGTCCTTGTGGGTTTAGGTGATGTCACAAGGACTTGGGGATTTGGAGGGGATGCCTCACCCACCCCTTCACAACCCTCCTCACCAACCCATCCCCTCGCCTCTCTGACCTCATCCCCCTTTTTTGAAAGTTTTGAGGACTCCTTGGTGCCCTCTAGCCGTTCCCTCAATGGCCCAATGTCCCTTAGTTGTCCTAGGGACTTTAGGGCATCCCCCACATCAAATGCATAAAAAACAGCCAAAGTAAAAACTAATAACACTCTAAAAAAAATAAAAACCATAAAAGCAGGGCCTACCAAGGTGCCTCAATTCAAAAAAAACTTTTAAAACCAATACCAATTGCTGTTTTTTGCTTTCACCAAAAGAGAAGAGGAACATAGAAGAAGAGGAAGATGAAGACAGTAGTTTCCAAGATATCAGTTGGATGATAACTCCAATTTCTGAGCTTGTCACTCAATGTACCTATGTAATGTGCATGATCAAACATTTCTTTTTTGCATCTCTCAATAAAAATTATACTTAAAGTTTACAATTATGTCTATGATTACCAGTTTATCAGATGGCATATGGAATCAATTAATTGCTATTATACTCATGTTATTTTTAGGAATTTTTGATTTATTTGAATTTTAAAATTTTTAAATATTAATTTTATACATTATTTAAATAGGCCTCCCCTACTATCCCCAAAATGTGGAATTTTTTTTAACATCCCCAAAACCTTCCTTCACATTTCTTTGTTCCGTTACTCAAAGAAACACTGATTTTTATACAAGTTGCGGTGGGAAAGTAAAATGGCACGCTGAAAATTCTACAGAACAAAGACGAGATCATAAAAATTGGGCCTAATCATGTCAAGTATCCTATTGAGATTGGAAATACATGAAGGTTTCAAAACAATGTCCAAATGTTTTGTCCTACATTTTTTCTTCGTGGATATACCCATTTCTAAAGTTAAGACGATGCACTAAATCACCATTTGATCCCTTCTTAGATGTTTGTTTTTCCATAGAGCTTATCCTCTGCCCGAATTTGAAATAAAACTGAAATTCTTTATTAGTTGTTATGGATTGCAAGATTGGTGACTTTTTCTTCTGAATACATTCAGGCTTGTGTTCATCTACGTGCTGTTTGCAACTGTGTAATTACAGTATCAACATATAAGTAATGGGCCACTTGTTATTTTAGTTTTCCGTCTACAATGATGTTCTTTCACATGATCCAGTTTTTGATCTATTTCCTGTCTGATCCCCAGGAGATCATTTTGCTGCATGCATTGAATATGTACTACGATTTTCCCCTCTTGTGCAAGTTGAACAGCTTATTATTTCTCAACAAGTAATGCAACAAGTACCCTTTGCTGGTATGCAGTCATTTTGTCAAAATAATGATGAGACAAGGTTTGAAAGCAACACTCTGGAACTGCTTCTCAGGAATCAGAAAGTCCTGAAACTTCAATAAATACGACAGATTTATCAGAATTGAATATTTTGCAAACGAGTGGAGGTGATTTTAGTGTTCCATTGATGGCAGAAATAGATGGTACTGTTGCTGCGTCTGCTGGAATTCATAAACAGAAAAAAAGACTATTCAGAAAAATGAACAGAATGAAATCTAGCAAAACTGAGATTCGTACAATTGGTGAATTTGATTTTTTGTTTCAGCGCCCTCATTTTAATCAAAATGCATCCAAATTTACAGCCAACGGCAAACAATATGCAGATGGCTTTGGGAGTATCAGGAAAGATGCTTCGGAATTAGAATTCCCACATAAGATTGTGTTTGAGGAAGAAGTGCACCACTGGGAAGCTTCTGTTAAATTTCTGTTGTATGCAGGTCCCTGGGAAGCATTTGGTTTTGAATCACCAGACAGTGCCACATGGAGACTTAAAAGACTTGATGGTGCTCTGGAGGAAGGCTTCTTGTATGAGCATCAAAATCAACACACTTCTGAATCAAAAATCACCACTGCAAATTCCTCTAATTTATCAAAGTTTGCTTGGGAAAGTAATGAGTTTTTAGGCTGTTTTCTTGGTCCACATGTAGGAGAGACTCTCTATGATAGAAAACATCGACTACAAAATCAGCTTGCTCTTTCACAAAACCCATCAGCTGCTTCATTTCTTCACCAGACTTATGGTATTTCAAAATTACCAGAGCAGGTTGAGTATGCTGGCCATTTTTCTGATAAACAAACCAGTAAAGAAACAAAAAAGATAATGCTGACAGAAAAAATGTCTGTTGTAAAGATTGTCCCTGCTGCACTGTTGAAAGGATTTCTGTTTTATGAGCCTGAATTATGGCAGCTTTTGAGAGGACAAAGAAGAAGAAATACAACATTCAATATCTGTGGCCTTTGTTCTAGATTGACTGTGAACTCTTCAAAAGAGGAGCAGGTCATTGACCCTAATGTCTTTATTGAAACTTGTTCTAATGGGGATGCATCTGCTTTGCACGAAACCAACTACCATTTCCAATGCTCTTGTTATAAATCAAAATCAAAGCTTAATCCAAAGCATTTTATGGGATGGTGGATTCATATCGATAAATTTGCCAAGTTTGCAGAGTATGGTGCTTGCGAAAAAAGCAGATGGTACATAGTTCCAAAGCAAGAATGGCTTTCACCGGTTATCATAAATGGGTCTGATTTGGAAGGTTGTGCAAAGATACTGACATTGCAAGAATTTTTGGCTGTGGCTGCCAAAGTTGCTGAAGAAGCTGCTTTATCAGAGATTCCACGAAAGCGGCGTTTTATGGTTGCAGAAGTTTGTTGGGAATCTGATTTCTTATGTCCTATGGAATCTCAGGCTCAATTTGAAGGCATCTGGATTGAAGCAAGCAGAGGATTTGTAGTTGAAGAAACATGGCCAGATAGCAGAGTGTACAGGCCTCACGGTTATGTTCCAGATTTGTCCGATGGTTTGCAGCAGGGAATTCAATAAAATTGGTCCGAACTTCTTGTGAACATCTTAGAGATTGTGAATGAATGAATTTTAATGACGTCCACTAGGCCAAAACAGCCTAAGGGACCAAGAGCCGCAGTCCTAAGATATTTTTAAAATCTTTTCGATGTCGACTCTTCTACTATACATCTTGACCAAGAAACTGGCCATTATGTTGAACACTCTTTATCAAAATTTAATTTTCACCAGTAGTGTATTTCATCACCAAGCAAACAGTGTATTTGGGTGTTGTTGAAGCAGGCACCTGTAGATATTTTTCACTTCAATATATTGCATTAACTATAAATTCATATATCTTTAGATAAATTTCTCCTTCTGACTGGATCCTCTAATGTAGTATCTTTCAAAATCCTAGTTGAAAGGATCAGTAGTTGAGAGGGTTTTACTAAATGCGTTTCTCTAGGTTTATTATAGGATATATTGTTATTATTTTCTAAATTTTATTCTTACCATGACTTAAATAATAGTTAATGTCTCAAGACGGCACTAATAAATATTTGTCTGCACAATAACTTCTCAACTTATATTAATGTTTTGAAGTTTGTGCACTTTATAAAACAGTCTTGCCTAAGCATAGAAAATATGACCAAACATATATTAAATCCAAAAAATCACATATCTAAATTTAGAAGGAATTAAAAAGTACAACTTCTAATCCTCTACCAAATCCAAGTTAGTTCTTTCATGCAAGAGTAAATGTTTTCAACTGGCTAAATTTAAAATATGGATACCAGTTTTTAACATTCAACAATATTTTTTCACAACCAATTCATCTATTCTAGGTTATGTGCATTTACAACCCTTTTTGGGATCACCAACCTTAACTATTCTACAAACTAAAAATAGGATTTAAAGCTGGCCAAATGGCAAATAAAAACAATTACTACATATTTGAAATTAATATCATACACAAAACTACCTAAAATTAAATCTTGACCATACAAATTAAGTAAGCTCCCACTTAATCCACACCATTCTCTTTCAACCAATAGAATTGAAGTCCATCGATCATACAAATTTAAAATTTAAGAGGGAAAAGAGTTTATAAATTGTGAAGAGAAACCATTCAACATCTCTTTTCAATGTTATCATTTTTCTAGATTTGTCTAAGTTCATAGTTTATCAAAATTTCTTTGGCTTAACAAATATTATAACAACTTTGTAATCAAATCAAGTTTTTTTTCTCCTTAAGTATTTTTGTCACTAATTAATTAATTAAGAATGTCAATTTTTCATTTTTTAAATAAAGTAAAACACAAAATTATAATAACTTTAATTGGCAAATTAATGTGTTGTTCTAGTTGTTTGATTTTTTTGAATTATTGCTTAAATTGCAACTATTAGAATCACCAAACATTTGCCATTAGATCTCCAAGCATCTACTCGATGCAAGAAAGCAAAACACCATTTGAAGAGTAACAAACAAAGATACCGGTAGTGTCAAAAGACACCTAAAAACACTTGAATTGAAAAACCTCACTTGAATGAATGAGTAAGAAAGCCAACATACCTTGCTTAAATAGGCCTCTTAGGAGGGGAAAAACACCTGTTTTTCTTAGGGTTGACCTATTCACATGAACTTCAAAATTTAAAATAACATATTACTTATCCCAATGAGTGAGTTATGACTTGTCACTCAAATTGGACCTGACAAGTGGGATTACATATTCTAACAACCCCCCACATCTTGACTTGGAGGGCACACATATGGACTTGATGCCATTAGCTAACATTCCCCCCTTGACAACAACTTTGTAAATTCCAAGCATCTTTTGCAATTGAAGAAACTCAGCCTTAGTCAGAGGCTTGGTGAATATGTCTACCACTTAATCCATTGTTCAACAATACTCGAGACCAATCTTCCCTTTCTAGATGCATTGCATGATGGAGTATTGATGAATCTCAATATGTTTGGTCCTAGCATGGGCCATTGCATTATGAGCAACCTAAATAGCTACCTAATTATCACATAGCAAAGTAGTAGGCCTAGACTAGATAGTACCAACTCTCCAAAAAGATGGTGAATCCAAGCAATCTCTTGGGCAACATTCACAACTCTTTGATACTTTGCCTTTGTAGTAGCACCCAACAATTGTTTTTTGCAAGACCATGTAATTGGTCTAGATCCCAAATGAAAAGTAATCTTCATGTAGATCTTTGAGTATCAATATCTCCTACCTAGTTAGAATTTGTATATCCCACTAACTTGTTATCACTATTCCTCAAATATTTGACTCTCATGTGAATTGTCCATTTGATATATTTGAGAATCTTTTTTGTTTCCTCCTAATGACTATCCTTGGGTTATTGCATAAACCTAGAAAACAAAGTAACTACAAATGAAATACCAAGTTTGGTACAAGTTAGGTAGATAAGAATCCCAACTAACTATTTGTAAAATGTTGTGTCAACACGGGTTGGAGTACATTCACACTTGACTGATAGGGTGTCAAAGTAGGCTTGCAATCCAACTTATTGAACTTTGTGAGCAAGTCCAAGGCTTACTTAGGTTGGGATATAAAGATCCCATATTTTTCCCAAGTCACCTAAATTCTAAGGAAATAATATAGTAATGTAAGATCTATCATTTTAAAGGCTCCTTTAAGCTCCTCCTTCATGTCATCAATCATCCTTGATGAAGATCTCATGAGAATAAGGTCATCAATATATAACACAATGATCAAGATATGATCTCTCCTAATCTTGATGTACACATTATGGTGAGATTGATATCAAGCAAATCCTTTATTGATGGAGAACTTGTCAATCTTCTCATACCAAGCTCTAGGAGCTTTCATTAGTCCATACAAGGCTTTCTTGAGCCTAAAAACAAATGGTATTTCTCCCTTCTTTTAAAACTTGGAAGGTTGTTCCATGTATATCTCATCAATGAGATCATCAAGTAGGAAAGCACACTCTACATCCATTTGATAAACTTCCCATCCATATGAAGCTGCTAAGGAAAGTACTATCCTAATGAATCGATCTTAGTTACTAGACCAAAGGTCTCTATATAATCAATACCTTCTTTTTGAGAAAATCCTTTGGCCACAAGATGAGCTTTTATCCTTACAGTAGATGCATATTTGGTCTTATAGACCCATTTATAGTTCACATTCTTCCTTTTGGATAAGGAACTATTTCCAATGATTTTTCATCAAGGATATATATTCATCTTTCATTGCTTCCTTTCATTCTTCTTTTCCTTTGGCTTCCTCATATGTATTCATTGATTTTGTCATAAGTTATTGGTTGTTCTTTCTACTTCTTGTCATCAATGGAGTTGTTGGGTCCCCTATTTTCCTTGGCCTCTAAGTGTAGCAATTCCCACTTGGGAAGTCTCTTTTCTTGAAATAGGGGTTTCTCTTGTGTTGACATTTGATGTTCTTCTATCACATCATCATTACTTCATTTATAAATGCCTCATTTGATTCAACTTGGACCCCTTCTTCAGTTAACACTGATGGTGAAACTTCTTCAATTTGAGGAACACTTGATGCAATGATCCCATAGGATAAAAATGGTCTAGAAGGTGCTAAGTATGTATGTGCTATCTTATCAAATATAAGATCTCTCCTTATAATTGTTGCAAGTATGTGCTATCGATGTTGTCATTGATGTCAACATGCTTGTGTTGTCATTGGTGTTAACTGTGTCAAGAGTATGAGTAGTTTGTGTTGAGCAGAGATCAGAGATATGGTTGAGAAGAGTTGAGGATGCTTCAATGATATGAGCTATTTGATTAAGTTGCCTTAGGTGATTTGGTTGCTTTGTAGAAGTGATGAAGATGTTAGGAATATGCTTCTGTTGGTTCGTTTCCAAGTGCTTTTGAGAAAATTTGATTAATAAAGGAAATAATGTGTTGAAGATTGTTCTGACTTAATAGAGTAATGTTCTGATTTTGCTACGCATTTCTTCCTTATTGAAGATCTGCTTTTGTGGTTTGAATATGTTGTTCAGAGGTGTTCAAAGATGCTATGTTCCAGATTTTGTGCTCCGATTTGTTGTGCAGAGAAAGTTATGTTCACCAGTGTGTGGACTATGTTTCTGGGTTGTGCAGAGGTATTTGGGAGAAACTGTTTTGCTCCGCATTTCTCCGCAGATTTATTTTTGGCTTTGTGGTTCTAGATTTATGTTTATAAGGTCTATATCTTTCTTCAGTTTAAGTTGTTCATGGTTTGGTGCTCCACAAGTTCATTTCTTGAGTTGCATTTGATGACAGATTATGATAGAGCTGGTTAAGTACTCCGGTGTGAGCTTTCTTCAGGTGAAAGATGTTGCAAAGGAATTTGTCAGTTTTCAAGTACTTGTGGATGTTTCTAGATAATGTTCAAGCTTGGTGTGTGGTCCGCATGTCATCGTTTGATGTTGAGGAAGCATGCACTTAAAAGATCATAATGTTTACACAAGTTTGGCCAACTTGGTTGTTTACACTAGTTGCGGTTGTGCTTCGTTGATTGTGGAAGCGTGGAATAACGTGTAAGAGTGGATTTAGGTCTGTGCTAAGATGTGATGTGGTACGCATTCATTCCTTTCCTATGTGGGAATGTTTTGGTCCATACCTAATTTGAATTTTATGGGTTAAGATGTGTTGCCGACCTTGGAGAATGATTTCAAGGTTGATGATGGTATAAATAAGTGTCAAGGATTCGTGACTGGGTGTGGGGTATGATGGATATGATGTCTGTGATGCGAATTTGATCAGTGCAGTGAGAGCTTTCATGTGTTAGGCTACTGGATGCAGTGAGCAAAAGGTGTCTACTATTTTTTAGTGTCGCTATGAAGGTGTTGTTTATGTTGTGGTGAATATTGAGCTTCATTGGAATTGAACTCCATGCATAGGTTAGATGCAATTAAATCAGTTCATATATGGTAGTGAGCCTTCTTTTCTATCTCTTTCTTCTGGACAGTGAGTCCTTTGGCAGCGAGCCTTTCTTTCTTTCCTCTGGGCAGTGAGCCTTTTAGTAATTCGGTGTTGCTACTACTTTATATTGTGAGCTAATCCTCATCATAGTTTTTCTGTTCTTGGGTTTTCCACATAAAATCTGGTGTTGTCTTGTGTTTGGTGTTGTTATGATTCAGTTTCTGTTATTTGCTTTTCATGCATAATCATCATAACAAGTTTAAAGGTTAATGTGGATCTGAATGTTTGTGAGGGTTTGAAGTTTATGATACAACTGATTCACCCCCCCTCTCAGTTGTCTTGTGCTTGGTGTTGTTATGATTCAGTTTCTGTTATTTGCTTTTCATGCATAATCATCATAACAAGTTTAAAGGTTAATGTGGATCTGAATGTTTGTGAGGGTTTGAAGTTTATGATACAACTGATTCACCCCCCCTCTCAGTTGTCTTGTGCATTCAACAATAATGACATAAAAATGGAAGGATCCCACAACTCCAAGCCTTTGATTACCCTATCATCATACATTTGTGACTTTTTGGATATAACTTCATCCTTTTCTCATATGTAATATGAGCCCAAGCAATGCATCTAAATTCTCTAAAATGTGAGATAAAGGGCTTTCTTCTATGTCGTTTCTTGTATGGCATAACATCTCACACAACATTAGTGGGCATTTGGTTAGAATATGGTTTGCACAATGTACAACTTCCTCCCAAAATTTATTTGATAATACCTTGGCTTGAAGCAAAAATCTTGCCATTTTAGTCAGTGTCTTGTTCTTTCTTTTAGCTACCTCATTCTATTGAGGTGTATATGTGACCATTCTCTACCAAACAATCCCATGCTCATAGCAAAATTTCTTAAACTCATTACTTTCATATTCTCCTTAATCAAATTTGATTCTTCTAATGAAGTATTCTGATTACTTTTCTACCATTGCTTTGAATTTCTTAAAGTTTCAAAAAATAAATATTTTTCTTTCAAAAATACATCCAACACATCCTAGTATGATCATTAATAAATGTAAGAATGTACCTCTTTGTAGATAGTGAAGGTTGATTCATGTAACATAGATCATGTAATAAATACGATCAAGTGTATCAGGGGCTTTCCAACCCTTTCCTTTGGGAAAAAATTCTCTATGATAATTTCCCAACACACATTCTTTGCATACTCCTTGGCATGCCTCTACTGATGGTAGCCCTTCTACCACTTTTAGTCATCCAATTACCTACATACTTTGAAAATTGAGATGCCCTAGCCTCTTGTGCCAACTATCTTCCCTTGCTCTTAAAACTCATGCACAAGGTCCTTCACTTCCAAAATATGTAAACTTATAAGACATCTTTATTGTCCAAGTATCCACTTACCATGACGTAAAAGTTGTTAATATCTTTCACAACAAATTTATTTGGCTAGAACTCTATCTTCTTTCCTTGTGCTATTTGATATACAAATAGTAGATTCATTAGGTGACTTGAGACTTTCTATTCAATGTTCACTAGCTATTTATCCTTCTTTTTATAGTTAGTTCCAAAATTTCCTAACAAATGCTAAATACCTTTGATCTTTGATAGATAATTCTCTATCTTATCGAACTTTGCAGGATTAGGTTTGATTAACTCCCTTTCAAGTTTGTATGTGTGACTATCATTAGGTGCATTAAATATCTTCTCCAAAATATCCCACACTTCCTTTGGACACTTCTTGTCCACCTCCTAGAATCGAAGATTAATCACCATATTTCTTACAGTAATCACCCTAGATTTGTCCTTGGCTCCACTTTAGAGTCATGAACAACTCTTAATAGATCTTCTACCATTAAGGTGAACTTCATTTCTTGAGCCCAAGCATGATGGTTGGTCCTAATTAGGGGTTGTGCACACAAACCCTTTTTCCATCTTCTACACACAATATGCTCTACTATCCTCAAAGATTTCTCCTATGGCATATCTTAGGAAGAGCTTTTTGATATAAAGAAGTCCAAGTTTCAACTTCATTTGCCCAACTTGTGACCTCTATAAAATTTGCCTTCAAAAAATGAGAATTCAAAAATTTGAATTTCAAAAAATTGCTCCACCGATTGGATTTTACCATGTATTGACCTCAACTGACCACTTCCTAATCCTCAAATTTTTGAGAGGAGCACCCTTGATTTGTTAAGCTCCTCTCCTAACGCAATAAAATCCCTAACTCTAGATGACAGATTGCTCTAATCTTCTTTGGACTCTTCCTTGGTCTATTTTTTTTAGAACTTGACCTTACTACATCTTCAATATCATAGGATGCTCCTTTATCATGCAATCTTCATTCCATGGATTTGTAATAGCTCCTACAAGACAAGGTGGCTTTTGAACCATGGTCAAAACTTAAGTTTTGATACCATATTAGAATACCAAATATTGACCATTAGATCTACTAGCATCTACTCAAAGAAAGAAAAAAAACACCGCATGAAGAGCAACAAATGGAGATATTGGTTCTTGGAACCACTTAATATCAAGCCTATGTGGGTAAGACTTCCCCATCTCCCTCTTCATTTTTTGATTGAGTCTTGTTATGAGGCCATTAGCATTGCTATTGGTCATTTTTTGAAGGTTGATGATACCACCACTCTCATGAGCCATCCTACTTTCGCCTGTATTCTAGTGGATATTGATACCTCCAAGGCACTTCCTGGGGATGATGTTTTGTTGGTGGAGGATAGGTCATGGACTCAACCACTTGATTATGGGGGTCTCCCTTTCTATTGTCAAAGATGCTTCTCCATTGGACACATGGCTTTTGATTGTCTTCTTCCTGTCACAAGGAGGGATTGACTATGTGGTGGGAGAATGCCCTCACTGATCACTTGATTTTTTGCAATTTTGACTCTCAAGATGATAGACCTTCTCTGGTTTCCCCTGTGGTGGATCTTGTACCTGTGGCAGTTTCCCCTAGGAGTGGTACGGATTTGGCGATTCCCTCGATTCCTACCAAGAGCTCTTCTTCTCATCTGTCTTTGGCTACTCCTTCGTCAACTCCCATTCCTCCCACGACTTGTTGCATTGGGACCCATGCTACAACTATGTATATTGAGTCTGCGGCTTTCAACTTCCATGGTCAGACATTTTCCCTCCTCATGAGGGGTTTGGTGGAGGATGTGGTAGAATACCCCCCTCTCCTCTCTCCTCGATTGGATGTTTTAGATCATGGTGTTTCTTGGATGATTGTCCATCGTATGAACAAGGGTCTTCCCTCTTTTGTTTGACTCTCACCCCCAGGTCAAGGGTGTGCAAATTTCTTGTTCTGGATCTGGTATTGTGTAGGTTGGCCCTTTATGTTTTGGGTGTATAGTTCCCATGGGCATCTTGGCTGCAAATTTCTAAGGTTTTAGGACCTATCAAAACCTAAGATTTGTACATGGTTTATGGTCCCTTTAAAACCAACTTATCTTAATAAAAACAAATGCAGATATTGGCATTGTTTAAAGACACTAAAGAACACTAGAATTGAAGAACCGCACTTGAATGAATGAGTGAGTACGAAGGCAAGTGCCTTGCTTAAATAAGTCTCTTAGGAGGGAAAAACACCCATTTTTCCTAAGGTGAACTTGTCCACATGAAATTTAAAATTTAAATGAACACAATTTCCAAGTATATTTATTTGTGTATAATGTTCACATTGAAAAAATAATTATATTTATTTATGCGTATAATTAATTTTAATATCATGATATTTAATATTCTAATTCATACAAAAACACACACATACACATGCACATGCACACACACTTACACGAGCACATGCACACACACACACATGCGCACACACACACACACACACACCCACTCAACCACACACATGAATGGACACACACACCCACGCACACGCACACACACACCTACATGCACACACACACGCACACACATACACACATGAACACACACACACACATGCATGCCCACATGCGCACGCCCACACACACATGCACACATGCACACACGCACACACATGCACACATGCACATACACACACACACAAGAATGTTAAAGTTGAATCAAACACACACAAACACATGAAACAAAGTGAATGCCAAAGTTAGATTGTGCACACATACTCCACACAAAGTGAATGCCAAAGTTCATTCATACACAAACACACTCCACACAAAGTGAACGTCAAAGTACTATTTTACATACATAAACACACTTCACACAAAGTGAACATCAAACTATTTTTATACATACACAAACACACCCCACATAAAGTGATAGTTGAAGTACATTGATACACAAAAAAAGTGAATCACACAGTGCCTACCAAAGTTAGTTCAAACACACACACACACGTGTGGCTACTTGTCCCACAATACTATGTCCCACTTATGGGACATCTTGATTTTTGCCTGAAATCACATATTTTTTTCAAAAAATTAATGATTTAAGCCTTGAGGGGTTCCATCTAAAGGGGTTTAATTGAAAGGAGTTAGTTAAAACCCCCTTAGATCAAAACCCCTTGGATAGAACCCTCTTAGTCGTAAATTAAACCCTCGATGTAGTCTCCTCTGCACCTATCAAAATGCTGATAAAAACCAACTTTGCTTCACCTTTTGGGGGGTAAAATGAAGTCATTTATAAATCATTTGTTTTAATTATGTAGCCCTTTGTATACACTTTCCAAAAATTATAATTTTGAATAATTTAATTTGATTATTATATTTATTTTTTATTTTAGTGAACATAAGTTTTTCACTGAACAACAAGGTCTCTATTCCACACAAGAGAAAAAATAAAAAATGGAGAAAAAAATTCTAAAAAATATTTGTGCTCTAGGTATTGATGTCCTTTTTTCAACAAGAAAAAAGAAAATTTAATTTCGATACATACAAAACAAGTTATGCGCTATGACATAACCTTGTGTCCAAATTATAATCAATCTCACTTCAAAAATTATTTAAAAAAATAATGCAAAAAAAATTTATGAAAAAATATCCATGCTCTAGATATTGGTGTTACAAATCTATATTTTAAAAATTAGAATTTTATCCTTTCTATTAAAAAAGTTATGTTACGACATAAATGTCACTTTTTAAAAATGTTGTTTACTATAAAAAAACTACATAAAAAAATTCACAATCTATTTCTAAATTTTTTAAAAATATATATTTAGAATCTACACACAAAATCTCACAAATCACTAGTTCGCATCATCTTTGAATTCTTAATGGTTTAGTTGCTATAGGTGTTAGAAAGTGAAGATTTGCTTAAAAATAATGATTTCAATGTTCCACTTTGGCCAAAAAGTGGGACACAGTAGTGTAGAATACTAATGTAAAGTGTGCCAAAATGAACTTTTTGCGCACACACACACATCCACTTTATACAAAGTGAATGCCAAAATTAACTTTTCACGCGCACACACACATGCATGCACATAGAATGAATGCCAACGTTCATTCTCACACACAGTGAATGGCAAAGTCAAATTTCAAACCCACACACACGGTGAAAGCCAAATTTTATTCAAACATACAAAGTGAACATCATTAAAGTTTGAAAATATTTTTATACATATACTTAACACAAAGTGAACATCATTGAAGTTTGAAAATATTTTTAGTAAAAATGGAAACACATAGTTGAGAACGAGGCAATTAGGGATAGTGTAATGGAGTTACCAATTCAAAATGAGGGGAATGTTGAAAAGGAAAACAAGATGCTTTTAGGTGAGCCATGGTATGTGTCAGAAAGTGGAGGTGTCATCCCCTAGGTGTTGTGTTGGAAGCTTCTATAATACAATTGTAGGAGGAGGTACATGAGATATGAGTGAACAAGAAAATACTAGAAGAGTTATACCAAGATTTGTTTAATGCCATGAGATACATGGTGGTCTCTTTTGACAATGGCACTTTGGAGTTGAATAATAGGTTCACAATGTCATTCTTGGAGAATGGGTTGCTAACAAGGGTAGTGAGGATCCTCGAACAAAAGTGATAAACGTGCTTAAGGTTTATGATGCATTGACAATGGTTGGTGTGTTTCCACCCATATTGGAAGTCACCTTAGTATTAGGGAATGGGGTCTACAATCATGTTTTGGAACGATAGAAGATGACACCTCCAAGTTGCTACATTGCCCATGAACATATGTGATTTTTTGGTGATGGGTGGTGGTTTCTTACTAAGGTTGTTTGTGGTTGCTTATCTTTAGTTTTTTATATTCCCTTCTTTTTGTGGCATAGTATGTTTGTTCTAATTTATTTTAGGAGTAGTACTTGTATTAGATTTTTAATCTATTAATTATATTTTCTTCTATATGTTTTAGGTGTTCCTCTAGTTTCTAGTGATGGAGTGAGACTTATATAAATCTATTATGTAGTTCTTGTTGATGTGTATATGGGTGATATATGTTTTTCTAGGATGGGGCCCCATATATAGAACTTTGATATTATAATTAAAAAAAACTACCAAATTGTTAACTAGTAAATGCCTCAAATCTTGTGTTGAACCTTTGTTCTATCCTAGATCAAGTCTATGGGTATGGGTCTATTTTGTGGCTACAAATTCATCCTCTATGCAAAAATTTATCCCTACTCATTATGTACTTTTTCTCTACCACGAGCGCTTGAGTGATATCTACCTACCCACTCTTTCCCTTTGTCTAGACACTGGTAGTATTTAGAAATACCTTGGAAGGGTTGCCATTATGTCACAAGGGGACATGTTCACTTAGGTCAACCCTAGAAATGTGTGTAAAAGATTGAAGGTAACATGCAGTTTCCCTATAATTACGTATACAAATTTGTTACTCCTTTTAATACAACAAATCCAAGTGTTTTGATATTGATTGATACTTGAATGCTTCTATGATGAGAGAGAGTATGATTAAATGTGAGACAATGTCAAATGGATGCAAATGAATGAATTTAAATACAAGAACATAACATCAAATCATGCAAGTGTGTGTTAGTCATCTCATAATAGTTAGGAGGATAGGTGGGAGTTGAATACATTTTATTTTGAATTTTGAAAAGGTAGGGCTTAAGTTTGTGATTGTAGGGTCAACCTTGCAACCACATAAATGACCCTGGATAGGTAAACATTTAGATCCAAGTGAATAATGGATAAATTGGAATAGGTGTGTGAATAAGTTTAGTAAATGCATAGTCTAGATGAATGTATCAAGGTATGTGTGAGTATCGATAAGGTGGGGGATAAATACATGGGAATTTATGTGTATAGGAATGGGTAAGGCTAGGGAAATGCACCCAACTTCTAGAAGATTTCACTATGCATCTATATACATGTGTATTAATACATTCTCCCAAAAAGGGAACACAACTAAACGGGAAATGGCATGGCTATGCGAATTTCATTTTTACATTTTGCCTTGACTTTGAGGTGCATGTGAATCCTAGAATTATCATGTATCTCAAAGAATTTAGAACACACAAACATGCTGTTGTGCCTTGCACACACGCCCCATTTTGTCAAATGGAGACCCCCTTTATTTTTGTTGTTTTGGCTATGTCTTAGTTTTGACCTCCTAGCTTGTGAGAAAATGAAGTCTTGCTCAATTGGGTAATCTACTTTACATTTTGGACATTTTGGCATGTTTGAGCTTGCTTTGGTGTTTTAGTGATTGAATTGAAGTGCCTTGATTGATTTTAAACTCAAAAAGTAGCTCCTTGTGTGTTTTTACACTAAAACTATACTTCATTGGATTTTGTGCTAAAACCTTATGTCACTAGACAAAGCGCTAAAAGTACACTTCATAGGATAAGTGCTAAAAACTGTGGTCTCTGGACATATCCAGTAGCTTAGAAAAGTTCCTCCAACTTTAAACTTGGGAAAAGCGGGTCGTTGTTATGACACATGATATTGCGCTAATACTGCTTAGCACGGGACATATCCCGTGAAGTCCCATTTCTCCGCATATCCTGTCTAGAGGCCTTTCCCCGCCTTTGGGATCCAAAATGTGCGACACTCTATCAACTGACAGCGTCATTAATGGTGTTTGTCAGAGCGTTTAAAAGGTTGAATTCTATCGTTACTTCCTCATTTGCATTTCGAATTTCTTTGTGAACTTGAGCTATGCGAATTAAGCGATCTCCAAGGCAATTTTTTATGTGATTCAAAGCTTCTCCCGCGATAATTTAGGAAGGTTTGGAGGGTCGACTTGCAAGTCTATCAGGTGTTTTATTGTGTGCCAGGTCGACCTCTGTTGCACTTTATTTCTTCAATTTACTGTTGAAATCCTTATTTAAGCTCAAATCACTAAGATTTATTTTAGATTTCTTTTCAATATGGATTCCTGTTGATGTAAGTAAATCCTTTTTGCTGTTATTTCTGTTTAATTTGGTTTGAATTAGGGTTTACTTATTCAATTGAGTAGAGCACTATGAGTTAGGTTTCCCTCATTTAGGGATGGCTATTAGGTACATTGTGTTTTCCGCTAGTTGTATTTAAGAGTTTGGGGAGATAGCTTTAAGATTAGGGCATGATATTCCCTGTAAAATTAGATGTTTGAAATGTGCCCTAGGCGGGAGTTTTGTCTTAGCGTTACTTTTTATCTTTAAAGGACATATCCCTTAGACCCTAAAAATGCCATTGATCCTAGGAGAAAGTTCTTTCGATTTAACACTTAGGAAATTGAGGCTTAGAGTGTGTTTGCGCTAAAATCATCGGGTGCCAGATATATCCTGTAAACCTTCATTTCCTCGCATCCTCCAATCAACTACATTGTCCTTGCTCTCGCCTGAGAGATTTTTGAAAGGGAAGTTTTGCATTATTTTCATGCTGCACCAGACATGTTCGGTGAACTTTCAAAACTCCGCTATCTGGTCAGGTACCTTCTACCCGCTTCCTTGGTTCCCAAGTGATAAAGGTCACTCTGCACTAGAATGGCATGGCACCACATATATCCTTTGACCTCCAATTTCCCCGCTATTCGGTGAGCCTAGTTTTTACCACAAATACTTGATACTATACTTTGTACCTATGAACTAGGCATTTCTGCTGAAACATCATGTGATAGGATATATCTTGTGAGGGCCTAAAATCTCGCATATCTAGTACCCCCCAAAAATATCGCTTTTTGCCAAAAAGGGCGTAAAAATGTGAAGTGACAGTTTCCTACCAGATCTAGATGGGTGCATAAATGTTCTAGGTAGCCATAAATACGAAATGGGTAGTTGAAAATGATGAACTTAATGTAGTTGGTGGGGTTGTTAGGGTTTTCCCTCCTATTTCACCATTAGATCCGAGTTGCTAATGCTATAAATAGAAGATTGAAACTCATTTCAAGGGTTGGTTGTTCATCTCACTTCCAGGCAGCTACAAGTGCAGAAAAAGAAGATTTTTCCAGTTCAAGATGATATAAGAAGGAACTGAGAAAATCATGGGAAAACACCAAATTTGTGAAGTTGTCCATGGCAACAAAATTGATATTGAGCTGTCCCTGATTGATCCACAACTACAAAGGCATACATTTTGATTTATCTTGACTGAAAATGATTTATTTAAGATGAAATTGATACTTGGTATTTTTGATTGTAGGTTTGAGAGGATGAAGCATGAAGGAACCAACTGGAGCGACCATGAAGGATGAAAACCCAGAGATACCCTGATGTCCCAGACAGGAAGAATCTTCATGTTTTATTAACCAAATCACTGTTGTCATTACAGAAAAGGGCCAATATGATGTCAAAAGTGATGGAGATAAGCCCTAGGAGCTGGAAGACACAGGAGATCAAACCTACATCATTATTGTTCCTACAGAGCCTGTTAAATGTTCAGGACCTGTTCACAACTATTCTAGCCATCCAATCATCAAATGCTAAATCCAACAAGCCTCCAGTTGGATATACCTTCATAAAAAATGTGCCACATACTCCCTTTGACCAGTCAACTCATTGGAAAAGTGATTTGTCTCACTAGACAACTCAAAAAGCGACTATTTTGTCCTATTATTCTAATGTGTTGAAAAGTTGTATTTTTGTTTTTTTCCTAAAGGACAAAGTCAAATCCGGGAATGTAACTACCCACCATCCAAAATTAAATGTTGTCGAATTTGGGCCCTTGGTGATGAGTTAATCTCCACCATTCATTCAAAAACTCAATATGCCTGCCCATCTATAAAAAGGCAATCATTTTCTCTCATTGTAAGGTTGGACAAATGAATTCTTGAGACTATGCCAAAATTTTGATCTAATACAAAGCATGATTACAACTGTTGCTACACATTGTGTTGTTGGGTTATCAATTTTGGATTTCATGGTTCATTTCAATCTGAATTTAGACATAGTAAGGTTACAATGGTGAATGAATGTTTGTATAGTTGATGAATGCTCTGGTTCATACCATTTGTTTCTTGTTGATTGTAACTTTGCATGGTTAGTTTCAACCCACTAAGTGAATTTAGTTCGATTACATCACACTAATTAAGTTGTGCCAGTAATTGGGTGTTTAATGAATGTATGTGATTTGAAAATCTTACAATACCATTGAAGATTGCACTATTTCAGTTTGTTGGCATTTCAATTTGCACCTCTGGAATGCAAGTTTGAAATGGACAACTATGCACAAATAAACTACTCTCCTATTGGAAGGGGGAGTTCCCTTTTTGCTGATGTTCGCTGAAAAGATAAATAAAACAAATTTCGCCTATCTTCTTTTTGATTCTCAGCTGTGAGCACAAGGTTATAAAACTCTAAACGCTACAGAAGAGGTTTTTTCCTTTTTAAAACTTCTACTACAACTAGGATTAAACTAATGATGCTTTTAATCTCCTAAGTAAATTTAGAGCAAAGGGGATCAAAAGTGGACAAGGAATGATTGTTTTAACACAAAAACTTAAGCAAATTTCTCCTAGATTTACATCACAAGATTCATAGTACTTTAATGATGAAAGCCGAAATAAAAGTTACAGAAGCCACACATTTGATGACAAGACTTGATGATCTGAGATAGAATATCAGAGCAAAAATAGGCATGAGACTTCTATTTCAATATCATAAAGTTAACACAACTCCAGGACAACAATACTGTAGCAAAAGGTAGGCATACAACAAGCGATCAAACACTGGAGAACAGGTTACACAGAGTGAACAAACACTTGAAATAACAAAATTTGTAGGCTAGAATAGGCACAACAAATTTGTTGTCACAAAAGTAGCTCTATTACAATGGGCAAGGCTACCTTTATTTATACTAAAATCAAAGGAGTAGGGAACCCTAAAATCTCCTTGATTTACCCTAACTAACTTGCCAAGTTGCAAGATTTATTTCTATTCTAAGACAAGGATTACAACTAACAAACGCTTTAAAGAAAAGTGCTTTAAAGCAAAGAAAATTCCAACTATTACAAAGTGATTTCTTTCTAAATAAAGAATGGATAAGCTTTGGATGAAAGCAAATGCTTTAAAACAAAAAGCATTTAGTTAAAGTTGTTTTTTGTGTCTCATCCTTATCTTCATTGTTGTCCCATTGGTGATGTCATCTATTGATATTTTAGGAAATAATATCTTCTAAAAAGTAGATTCTGACCGAAAAAGATGGCACATGGGTTTTGTAGACAATCCCATTTTGAAGCAACCCAGATCGTCAAATTTTGAAAAAGCGAAGACTTTCCTGAAAAAAGTAGCAAAAAAGCAGATTCCCGAAAAAAGCAAAATTCCCATTTCTCAAGAGGATGAAATTCTGGATGGACCCATCTCGATGAAAACTGAAAAAGCCTTGGTCCAATTTATGAAAAATGGTCCCCTAGAAAAAAGGACCCTGAGAAAGCGTGCCTCCTTGCTTCCTCAACCTGAAACTATGAAGAACACTGAAAAAGCACTTCGTTTGAGCCTTCGAATCTTCATGGAAAGAAAAATATGTCTTCTTCCTCTGGATGCAACCTTCAAAAGTAATGAATGATGGAGACTGATAGCTTGTCTTTATAAAACTTTAGGGCAAAGAAGAAGCTTTCTTTGTGAAAGAATAAACCTTGGATCTTATCCATGAAGAAAGCAACTTTTAAAGCGCAAATCCAAGTGGATGTCTTCGGATAGGAAGAATCCCTATTTTATAGCTGCCTATGGCTTCATGTGTGAGATGATGAAAATATCTTCTTTTGATGATGTCATCAAACACGTGAGATTGCAAAAGTGTTAGCCAATTTTCCTTCGTTTTCGACACTTCTGCACTCGTTTTGACTCCAAAAATGGCCTATCTCCGACTTCAACAAGATGGTAAACTATCACCATTGACTGAAAAAGCTGACTGATCATGGCATCTTGAAGTTTTATCAATTCTGATTTCATCCCCAGTTTCGGACTGACGATCTGACATCTAACTGTAAATTTGACCTCTGGAACCTGTCACCGGACAAAGATCAGGAAATGGCTGGAAAGAAACACTGTCGTGACAAGAAACATTTTAACACTGGATAACCCAGGCGCCCCTAGCCTCCAGGGGCGCTTGGAATCTCACGCCTTAGCCATTTTTCTAGATTTTAAATTTTCATTTTTGAAGATTTGCAACTTTTCTTCGTTCCCTAGAAAAACATGAAAAATAAACTAAGTTTGGAGAAGATGGGCACCCCTAGCCTCCTAGGGCGCTTGAGATTCCATGCCTTAGAAATTTTTTGGAATTTTTTAATTTCTGCCACAAATCTTGAATTCCGCCAGATTTTGAAGGTCATGCCTGACGTATATTTCAAAATATATTCAAGTATATGTTTAGATATTGAATTTCCTATACTTTAAATATTTTGAAATATACTTTCAGGATGTTTGAGATATGTCTTAGATCCATGGAATTTGACATGCAGATTCTAGATTTTTGAGGATCCACCAGATTTCAGACTTAGTCAAATTTTTAGGGCTTCAGGACTTTTGCTTGCAGTTTGCTTCATTTTGCATGCTGACAGCTACTTCCCGTTACTGATTTCGATGATTTTGTTGGACGACTACCGCTGGATGAAGGATGAACTAGATAACCTGGGTATATTTGATGTGATTCCCAGATTTTTAGAAACCGTTGACCTAAAAATCTGTTGACCAGAATGACTGCTTTTTATTCACCCCGGAACTGACCAACGGAGACATTTCTCGCATTTTCTTGAAAAATGCGAAAAAATTCTAACTCAGGTGAAACTGGGTGCCCCAACCTCCCGAGGCATCTGGATTTCCCAGACTTAGTCAAATTTGATGATTTTCAAATTTTCACCTCACTCGGGATTGACCTTGCTCCGTTTTGCGTTCTTCATTGAATCGACGACTGTTTGTCAGTTCTGCATTGTCAGAAAAGCATTGAAAACTTGAAAATGGGCTCTGGCAGATGAACTTCCTCCATTGATGACTTCAGAGCTTGAGCCCATGCCTTTTGAAACAATAGAATTGACCCAGTAGAGAAAACTTGACCTTTTGCAGATTCCATCTGGACCATGCCAATCGTGAAGCAAAATCAGCCAATGAGAATCAAGCACGACACCTGAATTGGAGATTCTATTTTTAGAAAATTTTGCCAGCATCCGTATCTCAAGAAACCCAGAAAACCTAATTTGACGTCTATTTTTAGAAACTTTCTAAAAGTAGAAATTTCTATTTTTAGAAATTTTGACTTTTTGATTTTTTTGACAAAAAAATTTCTAGACTTGCTTAAGATGCCTTAATGAAGCAAATTTTTTTGATTAGGTACAATACTGTTGCATTTTGGTGATATCCTGGTTAAGCAAAAAATTGTTTTATATAGAGTGTTTGTCTATCTACAATGTTTTGGCCATTTGTGATATGTTCTTAGGTTTTACTTACCATCTCCTTACCCTTTAATCCTTTTGGTATTTTCTTTATATGAGTTGTTAGATTTAGGTTAAAAGCAACACTACATTGCTCACCTATTGAAGAGTTTCAAACTTAATAGTTTGCATCACCTGGGGTTTCCGCATACATATTGCTGTCATATTTTCCCAAACCCTATCTTGCATGTAAGTCCCCTTGGTTGGAACAACAAAATACATATCCATTGAGTTATTCTACAAGTCAATAACTGACATTATAAACCTTGGGGAAATCCTATTCTAAAATTTTGGGGTAGGATTCCTTTCAAGAGGGGTGAGATAACCTACATTTCACCTGCATTGTTGCATGCTAAAATACCCATCAACATAATGGTGCTAAAAGGAGGGCTACAATGTTTTATGCATTTTTCGGCCCTTTTATATAGATAAACAAAGTTGAGGACTAGGCAAAGATACACAAGATCCAGTTCAGCTGGTGAAGATCTGTTGTCCTTAACCCAATTCAGGAAAACAAGAGGAGATCAAGAAATACCCAAGACTCCAAGGTCACAGTCCATTCCTAGGAATCCTGCTACAATTCAAGTCAATTTCCTCAATATGGCCTTTTTTGTTGCAAAGCCTTCCCGTATCTAGTGTCCCAACTATCATGACATGCTCCAAAAAAAAATGACAAATTCTGTTCAAGATTTCGTCCTAATGATCTTGAGCATATTGTAGATGAACACATAAAGATATTTAAAGGTAGCATGTACAAGTTGCAGGTTCAATATGAGGATGTAGTCTGTAGACTATTGCCATATTCTCTCTAGGACAAAGCTTATTACTGGTTTTCTAATCTCCCTTCGGCCTCTATTAATTCTTGGCAAGCCCTGAAAGATGCATTTTTGAATCGATTCAGGATGCCTACATCCCCTGCTGATCTCTTTCAGTTTTTTGTAGAGATCTGAAGGGCAGAGGGTGAGCTGATAAGTACATTCAATAATAGGTTCCATAAGGCTTACTGCCATATTCAGGCACCATACAACATTGTTGCAGCAGTTGCATTGCCTATCTATTATGATGCACTAGATAAGCTAACATTAATGTTTGTTAAGAGAGCGAACCCCCAAGTAACAACTTTGGTAGAGGCCTACATTGAAGCGGTCAAAGTAAACACGAAGCCAGGGCAATTAGGGTTAGGTCTTGTCAATCATATCGGTCTTGTAGGCATGTCCAATTAAATACTATTGATCAACCAAGCCTTGGCTAATCACACTCTAGTGAGGAATCCTATTCCAGTACTAGCTACAACTCAAGCCCTGATGGTTCATCATGGGGCTCCTATATTAGAATTGCCTCCAACTTAGCTCCTATTCCTCTAGTCATCTGAACCTACACTTGCTAAGACTAGGGATGACATGGATGATATCAGAGAGCTAGCTGAACAAATGAAGAAGCTCACAGTTGAGGTAACACATCTCAGAAATCAAAATGCATATTTGTAGCAGAGAAATCAGAACCAAAGTCAGAATCAGAATCAAAAGTATCAAAGACCCAATGGAATGTGGAATACTAGACCTAATAATCAAGGTGTCCCATCACCATTGGAGTCCCAAAATGTAGATAACTGTCCTCCGGGGTGAGTAATTCTAGTAGAAGATGCTTTATTCTCTTGGTACAAGATCCATTACACTAATACTCACTTGAAATTGGACTGCCATGATTTTCAGGATGCATCTAGTATCTTCTAGAGGGAGGTTCAAAATGTTGAAGCACAAGAAACACCTCCTACAGGATATGAGTTAGTGCCTACTCAAAGGTATGATACTGCTATGGTTTTAGAGGGTTATGTTTTTCCTTTTCAAGATGATAAGCAACCTGAGGAAGAAGAAGTTGATGAGGTCCAGGCCTACCAACAATATAATAGGACTCCATATAATCTTAGAAGTAACAAGCCCAAGAGTCCTTTCACTACCTCCATTCCTCTAAACAGTTATCAAGTTCCTCCTGATCCCAAGGCCTCTAACAATCTTGAGCCTCCGAAGGCTGCCCCACAGGTTGTTGTTCAGCATGATACCACACAAACATCTAAAGGGTCTAAGGTATCCAAATTGGGCTAGTATGTGGTAGATGAACTTAGGAAGATGAAATTCAATCTGCCAGTCTTTGAACTAATGAATATCCCTAAGGTAAGAACAACATTTCTCCAAGACATTGGGATGCAAGTTAAGACTGATCCTACTCCGAGAGATGCACCACAGAAAGATGTCCAGAATAAAGGCAAAGATAAGGTCCATGTCACAAACACTGATCAGTAGGTTACACTATACAAGGATAAGAGGGAATCCCCGCCCTTCCTATTGACTTTGAGGATATTTGGAAAGAATCTTCACAATTATCTAGTTGACTCAGAAGCTTCCACCAATGTGATGCCCTTATCCACTTGTAAAGTGTTGGGTCTCACTCCTGCCAAGTCCTCTAGGAGGTTCACTCAATTGGATAAAACAAAAGTTGGAGTTGTTGGATAACTAAACCAAATTCATATGCAGTTAGCCTCAGACCCACGAGTGCAGCAGTACATAGACATACATGTAGTGGATATTCCCAACACTTATGGTATGCTACTTAGTAGGGATTGGTCCAAAACTCTGAATGGATATATGGCCAAAAACTTTTCTCATATGTGGTTTCCATGGGGAGGCATTGCCAAACAAATTTGCATTGAGAGAGAACCAAAGATGAGGCACATGATAATTGAGTATAACTAGACAAATGAGGTCTTGTATTCTAAGGTAGATTTAGGAGTTTATATCACTTAGATAAATTAGGTAGAAGAAATATTGATGCTGGACAATAGTGGGTATCCTGACCCACCTCTAGAGTAGTAGCAGGACAGTGCTAAGGTATTTGTCCATTCAAACTATGGTTCATCTTTTGATGACGAGCCTCAGATTTATGAAGGATTCTGAAACTTCGTGGCCAAATTCATGTGCGATCAATTAGCTATGAGAAGAAGGATCCAGATGGAAGAGTTACTACTCCCGAATTTGTGTCGCATTCACAATGCATCCCATTTTGAGTTCAAGTGTTCCATATGCCAAGAGGCAACACTTCCAGTTCAAAGGCACTTGAAATTATGCCCATCAACCAATTAAGAGAAAACTAAGCTGCCACCCCAAGCTAGTATAGAAGTAAAATCACATGACAGTTAGATTGCAACCATTCTTAGTAAAGAGCAACCTGAGGAACCTCAGATTTAGACACTATGCTTTTATGGATCTAAGTCCAAGTAGGGGTTAGGAGCTGGATTTGAATTGATCAGTCCTACTGGAGAATCTTATCTTGCTGCATAGAGGCTACAATTCTTCTGCACAAACAACGTTGCTAAATATGAATCACTGGTGCATGGGCTTTTGACTGCTATTCAAAATAAAGCTCATATAATTCAGGTTTTTGTTGATTCAGAATTGGTGGTTAAGCAAATAAGGAAGCAATACTCTTGTCCTGACAAAAGATTGAATCATTACCAAAACTAAGTCTAGGATCTTATTGAGTGTTTTGATGGCTTCAACATTCAACTGATTCCAAGGAAACTAAACCATGTTGCTGATGCATTGGTACAGGCTGCCAGCACTTTGGAACCTTTAGCCATGTCTGATTTGAAGAAGTTCTCTATGGAACTGGTTCCTACACCCTTTGTGCTTGACAATGTTACTAATTTCCAAGTTTTTGAGGATGATAAGAACATACTGGATTTCTTCACATGTTCAAATGTGTTTGCTGCTCAAGTAATAGATGAAGAAGAAATTGAAGCCGCTGAGATGGATGCAGAAGGTGTCTTAAATCTCAAGACCAATACTATTCCCCGAGGGATGGTTGAGTTGGAAAGATTGTTTTACCAAGATCAATTGGGAACCTAGAGAAAACAAGCTAATTCCGTTGGAGGAAAGTGTGATCATTATAATTTGGGTACTGATGATAATATCAAGAATATCTTTATTGGTAAGGTCTATACTCCCAACGAGAAGGCATAAATCATCCGAGCTTTGATGCATTATCATGATGTTATTGCTTGGAGTTATGAATATTTGAAAATGTATGACACTTCCATTATTACTCATACAATACCGTTGAAACTAAGGGTCAAACCATTCCGTCAAGGGCAAAGACCAGTCAATACTTTGTTAGAACCTCTGATTTTCTAGGAAGTGAAGAAGTTGTTATCAACAAGGATCATTTTTTGAGTGTGACATTCCACTTGGGTGACAAACTTGGTGCCTGTATGTATTAAAAATGGTGAAATCATATTATGTGTTGACTTCAGGAATTTGAATAGAGCTTCAGAGGACAATTACCCTCTACCATCACTAGATAAAGTACTGCATATAGTTAATGGCTCTCAGATGATGTCATTCTTGGATGGTTACTCTAGATATAACCAAGTTATGGTTGAGTATGTTGATAGGCTGAAGACAACTTTCACTTGCAAATGGGGAATATACACTTATTGTAGGATGCCATTTGGCTTGATCAATGCAGATGCAACATTTCAACAATCCATGGACATAGCTTTCAAAGGGTTAGTTGGCAAATGCATTATCATTTATATGGATGAGTTGACCATATTCTCAAATAAAAGAGAAGATCACATTTCAGATTTGAGGAAAGTACTGAAACGCTGCAGAGATTATGACATATCACTCAACCCCAAGAAGTGCATCTTTGGAGTGACTGAAGGAAAGTTACTTAGACATGTTATCTCTGAGGAAGGTATATCAATAGATCCTGATAGGATTCAGGCTATTCTAAAGATTCAGCCACCTACTAGCAAGAAGGAGCTTAAGTCATATTTTGGGAAGATCAACTTTGTGCCAAAATTCATAACTGGCTTCGCAGAGATAGTTAGACCGTTGAGTGCTATGTTGAAGCAAGATGCTAAGATTGAGTGGACACCTAAGGTGAAGAAGGCCTTCTCAGAAATTAAGCAAGCGATTGCCAATCCTCCTGTACTTGTGAGCCTGGACTACACTTTGTCATTCTACATTTATTCCTTTGCTTCAGAACATACTTGTGTAGTGATGCTAACTCAGAGAAAGGGCCCTACGAATGAGTGTCCTATTTCTTTCATGAGTACCCCGCTGAAGGATGCTGAGCTCTGATATCCTAATGTGGAAAAATAGGCGTATGCATTGGTAAAGGCAGTTAAGAAGTTCTGCCATTACATCTTAAGAAGTAAAGTGATAGCCATAGTTCCTGATGCTGCTGTGAAGACCTTGCTAATGTAGAACAAGTTAGGAGAGCAAAGAGGAAAGTGGATCAATATATTACAAGAGTTTGACTTGGAAATACAACCTATGAAATTAGTGATAGGACAAGCCCTCACTAAAACAATGGCAGAGATTGATCCAGGTTTGGTTTCTCAACAATATGTGCTAGAAGATATATCTCAAGATGATTGGTACAACAACATTTTAATTTTATTTGCTCAATCAGCAGTGTCCTTCCCACCTGAACTCAATCCAAAGAAAGGCATTGAGATTGAAGAGCAGTAGTTTTATGGTTAAGGGCCCAATCCTGTATAAGAAAAATCATGAAGGAATCTACTTGAGATGTCTGGATAAAATAGAAGTAGCACAAGTTTTGGCTAGTTTTCATGAAAGATTTGGAACAAGACATGGTTCTGGTCACTCAACTATGAATTAGATTCTCTGGGCTAGATATTATTGGCCTACGGTTTTCAAGGATGCCCATGCGCATGTTTGGACCTGTTATGTCTATCAGACTGCTACCTCCAGTGAAAGAAATGTAGCAATGCCTTTGCAACCAGTTGTGGAGGTATGCCCCTTTGTACAATGGAGGCTTGACTTTATTGGTATGATCAATCCACCTTCCTCTGCAAGCCACATCTATATTCTAACTGCTATTGATTATTGCACTAGATGGTCCAAAGCTCAAGCATGTAAACAATGAACATAGGTAGTGATTAAATTCATTGAGGAACATATTATTACAAGGTTTGGTTGTCACTTTTCCCTTGTATGTGATAATGGTCCCGCATTTCCATCCCTATGCTTTTCAAACTAGGCATTTGATTATGGCATTGTATTGAAGTTTTCATCTAATTATTAGCCCTAGGGAAACAGTGTTGCTAAGTCCACCAACAAAAAATTGCTTGATAATAACCCCAAGGAATGGCATACCCAACTTAGGTTTGCTTTGTGGGTAGATAGGATAAGAAATAAGGCTACTTTAGGTACTTCACCCTATCATTTAGTCTATAGGTTAGAACCTAGGTTTCCTATACACCTAAGGAAACCTGTCTTACAGTTCATGCAGGATTACTTGGAGCCCAATGACAAGACTTCCACATGCTTGACCCAACTATTGCATTTAAAGGAAAAACGGGATGCTGCTGTTGAAACTTTCACTAAACATTAGGACATAGTAAAACATTGGTTTGATAGGAGAGCCAAAATTAAAGCTTTTCATATCTCTGATTTGGTTCTATATTGGGATAAAGCTCATGAAAAGAAGGGAGACCATGGGAAATTTGACAAACTCTGCTTAGGACCCTATCAAATAGCTAAAATCCTGGGAGACAATACATATCATTTGAAAACTCTTATTGGTGAGGATCTCCCATTACCTGTCAAAGCATTACTTTCAGGCTTAGGAGGCACCTGTGCCTTTTGTTTGTGTACATAATTTTCATTTCTATTCTTTTTCTTTGGTTAGTTTTTAGTTGGTGTTCTTGTGGTTTGGTTAGGTTTAGTCTCTGCTTAGTATTAGTTATTGCTTTCTTTCGTTTCTGGTTCACTGTTTTCTTTCTGCTCTTTGCTAGGTCCTCCATTTTCTAAATAAGGTGGCAGTTTGTAATGCATTCCAAATAGTGTTCTCTGTGCCTATGGTCTGAGATTTCTTTGAGAAAACTTGGTCATGGATCTGGGGATTACTGTGGGTTCCATTGTTAATACTAGATGACAAGATTCTTGTTCTTGGGAAAGGGAGTCATTTGTTTAGTTTGATCTAAGGTATTTTGAGATCTCATACCTTTTCACACTTTAAATAATCTTGAAGTTTCTCAGAGAATCTTTGTGATCTTGGGTTAAGTGAAAAATCTATAGGCTCACCTTTGCCGCCACTATGATTCCCAACCCAACAAAGTTGAATTAATATTCGTAGCCCATGTGATATTTATCATGTGCTATAAGGGTATGTGGTACTTTCTAGTACTCATATCAAAAGCTAAGTTAATTGAATCATCAAATAAACAATTTATCAAAGCGGTACTTCATAGTACTCTGATGCAAAGTGTTTAATGAAAACGTGGTTTCAATCTAACATTTCACTTTATGACCCTTCAGCAAGACTTCCTTCATCGGTGGGATCTTGCACTTGTCCCCCGATATTACCACTCACGCCGATATGGCAAACTATTGTATATACAATACATGACTTGCTACTACCGGTGAATTAATGTATCTCTGCCTAGATTTCACCGTTACAACCGGTCACCCTTTGTATCATACGAAATGTACATTCTCTACATACAATCTCGACATACAATTGCAAGATACATTCTCAACGTACTTTTGCGATATACATTCGCAATGTACATTCGGTGGGACATTATGAAACTTATGCTGATATAAATCTCTACAACTTTGTAACTGAAAAATTTAACACAGAAACAACCAAAATTGAACAGAACAGAAAACAATCTACTCCTAAGGAAGTCATTCCACTAATTTCGAAGAAATCTCAACCAGTGGAATGCTTCCGATCTACATCTCTATGATTAGATCAAAACAAAACTTTTTATTCCTCAGAAACTATACATACAAATCAATTTTCTCCGTCTGTGCCTCTCTTTCTCTTCCTATCCGTGTCTCTTTAATGACCACAGACTCACTATAAAGACTCTCATATCGGCAGTTACACAAGATGGAAGGCGAATCATCCTATAACCACCTCTGTCATTCAGTTGCATCCACTTAGTTCAGTTATAACACGTATACAGACTTAGTTTTATGTCGTTACTCGGCTAAGCATGATTTAAAATGGCGCTAAGGCCTTACAAACATGACACTTTGGATAGAGAGAATATGCATGGAATCCTTAGATTCTCAGGTCTCGAGGTGCTCCTGCACCATACAACCAACCAACAAAGATTTCCAAGTCCCTTGGAAATGTACCTGCAAAACAAAACTACCTTTTCCTACACTTCTGTCTGGCTTCAGCTTTCATTCTGTCTCGTTAGCTTCAGGCTTCAAATCTTCACATCAAAGGAATAGTGAGCAACCAACCAACAATGGCAAACTACCGTCAACATTTCAGAGTATCTTCAAGCTCCTTCTACTCCTAGCAATGGAGTACATCTCAGACTGATCAAAACTGCAATGACTACAACACAATGCTCAATCAGATGTCCATCCTACACGCTGCTTCACAGACCCATTCCTCTCATCCAACAGCAGATCTTGGAGATGCACTACCACTCTCTCTCTCAGTGGTCTCACTCTGCACCCTCTTCCAGCCAAATCTCTATTGGTGAATGGTCTTGACAGACCTCATCATCGTCTGCCCACACTACAGGAATCCTATTCCTTCTCGTAACTAGATGGCACAAGCATCTGCAACAGTTTAGCAACTACTGTCAACCTTCAAAATACCTTCTATGATCTCTGTTTTCATAATGGTCACCAACCAAACATTTTGCTTAAACTCTTCAGTTTTCCTTCAACTCTTCACCTGCCTTCTCAATGACAGCAATCAAATACACAATATCTCCGCCCAGGCTTTTTGCTAGCTCTGATACCAATTTGATGTAGAGTGTTTAACGAAAACGTGGTTTCAATCTAACATTTCACTTTATGACCCTTCGGCAAGACTTCCTTCATCAGCGGGATCTTGCACTTGTCCCCTGATATTACCACTCACGCCGATATGGCAAACTATTGTATATACAATACATGACTTGCTACTACCAGTGAATTAATGTATCTCCGCCTAAATTTCACCATTACAACCGGTCACCCTTTGTATCATACGAAATGTACATTCTCTACATACTATCTCAACATACAATTGCGAGATACATTCTCAACGTACTTTTGTGATATACATTCGCAATGTACATTCGGTGGGACAATATGAAACTTATGCCGATATAAATCTCTGCAACTTTGTAATCGAACAATTTAACACAGAAACAACCAAAATTCAATAGAACAAAAAATAATCTACTCCTAAGGAAGTCATTCCACTGATTTCGAAGAAATCTCAACCAGTGGAATGCTTCCGATCTACATCTCTGCAATTAGATCAAAACAAAACTTTTTATTCCTTAGAAACTATACATACAAATTGATTTTCTCCGTCTGTGCCTCTCTTTCTCTTCCTCTCTGTGTCTCTTTAACGAACACAGACTGACTATAAAGACTCTCATATCGGCAGTTACACAAGATGGAAGGTGAATTATCCTATAACCACCTCTGCCATTAAGTTACATCCACTCAGTTCAGTTACAACACGTATACAGACTCATTTTTATGCCGTTACTCGGCTAAGCATAATTTAATATGGCGCTAAGGCCTTACAAACATGACACTTTGGATAGACAAAATATGCATGGAATCCTTAGATTCTTAGGTCTCGAGGTGCTCCTGCACCATACTCCCACAAAAGCATTCAGTCAGTTGGAGGATTCAAGCATCTCTATTAGGGCTATAGACTCCTGGCTAGCAGTAGAGCAATGTTTGAGTGGAATCATAGAGACAACCTCATCGATGTTATGGATGCTTGACTAGTAGCGAGACATTGTCCAAGATAGTTCAGAAGGTGAGTATCATTTATGTAGCTTAATGCAGGTGAACTTGGATGATCTTGGTTGCGAAGGGATGGGAATGAATACATTTGCACATACTTGGATCCTTGGGATATTGACGGTTGTACTAAGTTTTTGACTTATGATTCTTTATCCTTGTTGTCATGTCCATTTGGTTTAATAAGTGGGAAACACAGAGTTTCTGGGATCATAACTATTGTTTATCTTAGAAATGCTCTGGAGCATTTTCCTAGTAGAGTTGCCATTTGTTGTTCCTTGCACACACGTCCCATTTTGTCAAATGGAGACCCCCTTTGTTTTTGTTGTTTTGGCTATGTCTCAATTTTGACCTCCTAGCTTGTGAGAAAATGAAGTCTTCCTGAATTGGGTAATCTACTTTACATTTTGGGCATGTGGTCATTTTTGAGCTTGCTTTTGTGTTTTAGTGATTGAATTGAAGTGCCTTGATTGATTTTGAACTCAAGAAGTAGCTCCTTATGTGCTTTTGTGCTAAAACTGTACTTCACTGGATTTTGTGCTAAAACCTTGTGTCACCGGACAAAGTGCATGACACTTCATAGGATAAGCGCTAAAAGTACACTTCACATGATAAGCGCTAAAAACTGTGGGCTCTGGACATATCCAGTAGCTTAGAAAAGTTCTGCCAACTTTGAATTTGGGAAAAGCGGGTCTTTGTTATGACATAGGATATTGCGCTAATATTTCTTGGCATATGACATATCTTGTGAAGTCCCATTTCTCCGCATATCCTATCTAGAGGCCTTTCCCCGCTTTTGGACTCCAAAATGCATGACACTTTGTCAACTGACATCATCATTAATGGCATTTGTTAGAGCATTTAAAAGGTTGAATTCTATCATTACTTCCTCATTTGCATTCAGAATTTCTTTGTGAACCTGAGCTATGTGAATTAAGCGATCTCCAAGGCAATTTATTGTGCGATTTAGAGCTTCCCCTGCAATGATTTAGGAAGGTTTGGAGGGTCATTCTGCAAGTCTATTAGGTGTTATATTGTGTTCTAGGTCGGTCTCTATTGCACTTTTTTTCTTCAATTTACTGTTGAAATCCTTATTTAAGCTCAAATCGCTAAGATTTATTTTAGATTTCTTTTCAATATGGATTCCTGTTGATGTAAGTAAATCCTTTTCGCTGTTATTTCTGTTTAATTTGGTTTGAATTAGGGTTTACTTATTCAATTGAGTAGAGCACTGTGAGTTAGGTTTCCCTCATTTAAGGATGGCTATTAGGTGCATTGTGTTTTCCGCTAGTTGTATTTAAGAGTTTGGGGAGGCAGCTTTAAGATTAGGGCACGGTATTCGCTATAAAATTAGATGTTTGAAATGTGCCCTAGGTAGGAGTTTTGTCTTAGCGCTACTTTTTATCTTTAAAGGACATATCCCTTAGACCCTAAAAACATTGCTGATCCTAGGAGAAAGTTATTTTGATTTAACACTTAGGAAATTGAGGCTTAGACTGTGTTTGTGCTAAAATCATCAGGTGTCAGATATATCTGGTAAACTCTCATTTCCCCACATCCTTCGGTCAACTACGTTATCCCTGCTTTCACCTTAGAGATTTTTGAAAGGGAAGTTTTGCTTTATTTTCGTGCTACACCGGACATGTCCATTGAACTTCCAAAACTCTGCTATCTAGTGAGGCACCTTCTACCCACTTCCTTGGTTCCCAAACAATAAAGGTTACCCTACGCTAGAATGGCATGGCACTAGATATATCCTTTGACCTCCAATTTCCCCCTTATCCAGTGAGCCTAGTTTTTACTGCAAATACTTGATACTATACTTTGTACCTATGTACTAGGCATTTGCGTTGAAACATCATGTGACAGCATATATCCTATGAGGGCCTAAAAGCCCGCATGTCCAGTACCCCCCAAAAATCCCACTTTTTTGCCAAAAAGGGCATAAAAACGTGAAGTGACAGTTTCCTACCGGATCCATATGGGTGCAGAAACGTTCTAGGTCACCATAAATATGAAATGGGTAGTTGATAATGATGAATTTAATGTAGTTGGTGGGGTTTTTAGGGTTTTCCCTCCCATTTCATCATTAGATCTGAGTTGCTAATGCTATAAATAGAAGATTGAAACTCATTTCAAGGGTTGGTTGTTCATCTCACTTCTAGGCAACTATAGGGGTAGAAAAAGAAGATTTTTCTAGTTCAAGAGGATATAAGAAGAAACTGAGAAAATCATGGGAAAACACCAAATTTGTGAAGTTTTCCATGGCAACAAAATTGATATTGAGTTGTCCCTGATTGACCACAGCTACAAACGCATATATTTTGATTTATCTTAACTAAAAATGATTTGTTTATGATGAAATTGATGCTTGGCATTGTGGATTGCAAGTCTGAGAGGATAAAGTACGAAGGAACTAGCTGGAGCCACCATGAAGGATGAAAACCCAGAGATACCTTGATGTCCCAGACATGAAGAATCTTCATTTTATTAACCAAATCATTGTTGTAATTATGAAAAAGGGCCAATATGATGTCAAAAGTGATGGAGATAAGCCCTAGGAGCTGGAAGATAGAGGAGATCAGACCTACATCATTATTGTAGCTACAGAGCCTGTTCAATGTTTAGGACCTATTCACAACTATTCCAATTGTCCAATCATCAAATGCCAAATCTAGCAAGCCTCTAGTTGGATATATCTTCATAAAAAACGTGCCACATAGTCCATTTTACCAGTCAACTCATTGGAAAAGTGATTTGTCTCATTAGACAACTCAAAAAGTGACTATTTTGTCCTATTATTCTAATGTGTTGAAAAGTTGTACTTTTATCTTTTTCCTAAAGGACAAAGTCAAATTTGGGAATGTAACTACCCACCATCCAAAATTAAATGTTGTCAAATTTGGGCCCTTGGTGATGAGTTAATCTCCACCATTCATTCAAAAACTCAATATGCCTACCCATCTATAAAAAGACAGTCATTTTCTCTCATTATAAGGTTGGACAAATGAATTGTTGAGACTATGCCAAAATTTTGATCTAATACAAAGCATGATTACAGGTGTTGCTACACATTGTGTTGTTGTGTTATCAATTTTGGATTTCATGGTTCATTTCAATCTGAATTTAGACATAGTACAATTGCAATGGTGAATGAATGTTTGGATATTTGATGAATGCTCTGGTTCATACCATTTGTTTTTTGATGATTGTAAGTAACTTTGCATGGTTAGTCTGAACCCACTAAGTGAATTTAGTTCAATTGCATCACACTAATTAAGTTGTGCTAGTAATTAGGTGTTTAATGAATTTATGTGATTTGAAAATATTATAATACCATTGAAGATTGCACTGTTTCTATGGCATTGTGGTGATATTGTGGTTAAGAAGAAACTTGTTTTATATAGAGTGTTTGTCTATCTGCAGAATTCTGGCCATTTGTGATATGTTCTTAGGTTTTACTTACCATCTCCTTACCCTTCAATCCTTTTGGCATTTTATTTTTATGAGTTGTTAGATTTAGGTTAAAAACAACACTACATTGCTCATCTGCTAAAAAGTTTTAGACTTAATAGTCTACATCACTTGGGGTTTCCACATATATATTGTTGTCATATTTTCCCAAACCCTATCTTGAATGTAAGTCTCCTTCGTTGGAACAACAAAATACATATCCATTGAGTTATCTTGCAAGTCAAGACCTGACATTATAAACCTTGGGGCAATCCTATTCTGAAATTTTGGGGTAGGATTCCTTTCAAGAGGGGTGAGATAACCTACATTTCACCTATGTTGTTGCGTTCTAAAACACCCATCAACACATGCATGTAAAGTAAGTATTTGTGCATAAAATGCTATCAAAGGAAGAAATATGCAATAATTGCCTTTTATCTTGCTAATGAAAATTAGGTACAAAATAATAGCTTGCTTAGTTGTCACGGGAAAAAAAAACATGAAATAAGTAAAGATAGGGAATTTTCAAATTAAAAAAGTAATAATATTGTGTTTGGATCATTGGCCATAGGATGGCAAGGTGCATGGGGTGTTTGTGAGTAATTTGCTTATAGTCCATCTATTCATAGTGACGAATATCTATGCAACACATGTCATTGCTTGAAGCTCAACATAGGAATATTAGTGACAATATATGCCCCCTTCAATTGGTTGCATTCAAAGGAAGCAAGTAATTGAAGAAAAGGGAAAAGTAGTACATGAAATATAAATGTAACTGAATATAAGCATTTAAGTGTGTGAATAATGCAGAGTAATAATTGTATAAATGCATTGTGTAATAATCAAGTGCAACATGTAGAATGATAAAATATAGTAAGTACATGTGGGAAGGAGATGAAACTCTAGGGAGAAGGTTTCCCCTAGCATGGGAAAATAATAAAATGTTAATGTGTCCCTCAATGGCCAAGAACACTTGTATAAGCATATAGATCACTAAGAAAAACATATTGCCCTAGTGTTGAAACATGAGCACATGATGGTAAGGTGATAGGTCCTAGTGGTAACATTAATCTAGGTAGGAACAATGTGAAATGGGGGATGACATAATGCCCCTAATGTAGAGATATGTTAATGGTACAAATTTAGGTATAAATGCTAAAGACATGACAAGAGGAGTGTAAAATATGGAGAAGACATGATGCCCCCAATGCAAGGATATGACAATGAAGGCATATATAGTGCAAAGGGGGAAGGCATGATTCCCCCTAGTATGGTGTAATAAATCTAAAAGTATGATATTACAATATGGGATAGTACATGTAACTCTAGGAGTGTGATATATTGATGTAGGCTCAATGTGTAATCTCTCAAAGCATGGTATAACACTTATGATCATAACAAGTAGTTAATAGTCAATGGGAAAGTATAAGAATCATAGCATGTTAAATGTCGTAAGCATGATAATAAATATGAGAATCATAACCACATCATAGTAAACACAAAAATGTTTATAAAAATTAAAAGTAAAAAGGAAATGTAGATGAACATAGTGGGAAAGGAAAGAGTCATGAAATCAAAGAAAAGTATGAAAGTAATAAAAATAAGAAATCTACCCAAGTGGGGAGTACAAGGTAAAAGGAAAAGGAAAATAAGGCATATGGATGAAAAAGCTAGTTACAAACAAAGGAAAGGCCCATGAAAGAAGTAAACTAAATGGAAACTAAAATTCCCCCAAGTGGGGAAGAATAATCATGGAAATAAAATCTAGAAGGTGAAATGTGTATGAAAAGCACAACAAACAAGACATAATAAAATGGTCAAAGTGTAAATAAGGAAAACAAAAGGATAAAGTGAAATCTAAACTATAGGTATATATAGATATATACTATAATGACACTCAAGAATCATTGAACAAACTACATAGGCACACCCTTTGTCTCTAAAGGTGTATAGTCACGCTCATTAAGTATGCCATCATTGTGCCAAAAAATTCATCAAATTTGTCTTCATATTCCTTTTCTTTATGCTCTTCATTGTTTGCCTTTTTAATTAGGTTGATCCATAGCTGCAAGAGAAGCTTGTTTGAAACTAGGAATGAAGGAGGTTGATTGAGCTTCCATTCTATGCATTCGGGCAAGAAGTTGCATCATCTGCTCCTCCTTAGCTGCAAATTGCATTGAAAGACCTTCTTGATAAGCTTGATAATCAATCTCTTCTTGTACCTCCTTCTCTTGTTGGTGGGGATAAGCTTGATAAGGAAACTCCTATTGCAATTTGTACTCCTACTCCCTTACAATCTCATTTGAATCTCTTTGAAAATCTAACATGATATCCCTGATACTCATGTCATTAGTTTTTTGGGGCTATCTAGGAGGGTAACTATACTTGTTGGGAGAAAAATAGTCTTCTTGAGGCTGATTATAAGCATTAGAAAATTTCCAAGAAGGTTGAGCAGGGGTGGGAGGGAGGTAAACACTATGAGAATGATGATATCTTGTTGTGGTAGGGTTATTTGGGATGAGGCTAGGAGAATTCTCAGTCCAATATGGATGATAGGGAGGCATAGAAATTGTGTTTTCCCAAAATGGAAGGGAAGAGACATAACTCCCATGATAGATAAACATGCCAAATCCACTTTTAGAGGAACAAGTACATACCAAAAGGGTTACTAGGTGATTGGAATGCTTCAAAAGCAAGAAAAGATCGAGAATATCACCTAAATATTGATCCTCGGTAATATTTAAGCATGTCTACAATTTACACCCTTCATGGGAGGGAGATATGTTTCAAAGCTATCCTCTTTTTGTTCTGATGATGGATCATAGAGTGTGATCCGAAATGTTGATAGAAAAAAGCAATACACAGTGTTTCCAGAAGCTATACACTCATATCATGGACTGTGGAAATATCATGTCTACAATTTACACCCTTCATGGAAGGGAGATATGTTTCAAAGCTATTCTCTTTTTGTCCTGATGATGGATCATAGAGTGTGATCTGAAACGTTGATAGAAAAAAGCAATACATAGTGTTTCTAGAAGCTATACACTCATATCATGGACTATGGAAATATCATGTCTACAATTTAAACCCTTCATGGGAAGGAGATATGTTTCAAAGCTATCCTCTTTTTGTCCTGATGATGGATCAAGTGTGATCTGAAACATTGACATAAAAAGTAATACACAGTGTTTCCAGAAGCTATACACTCATATCATGGACTGTGGAAATATCATGTCTACAATATTTAAGCACTTAGACTACTTAAACCAGTAGATCTAATCTTGGATTCACCATGGTGTTGAAGAAAAATACCCTAAATGGCAAGATGCACTGAAGAACACACCAAAACTCTTCAATGGATGATGTAAGGATCATCAAACCGGTCCCACTAGACATGCCAAAAAATGTTGGAGATTATTTTTACACCTAAGATGACTCTCAGATATAGACCTAACACCAACAATTATGGGAAATCCTACAAACATGGGGTGTGACTTGCAGGATGACCTCTGGGATTTTAGAAGTCAACTCTTCTTAGGATATTCAGTGAGTTCTGTTTTAATTGGGGAGAAAAGAGAAGGAGACAATTGAAAGTAAATCCTAATTAAATGGTGAACAGTATTTGTAAACATGAAATAAGAGAAACATAGATGCAACAATGAAAAGTGAAAAACACATAGTCATTAAATTGAAGAAAGTTTGAGTCTCAGATTTACAAATAGAGGTTGCATATGCCAGGTAGAAACAAAGAGAATGATTTAGTGCAGACAAGAAATAGAGCACAAAATGATATTTTCCATTCATTTTAATCAAAACAAAGATGTGAGAGGCCAAAGGGCACAATCCATCAATATTTTATTAATTCTTGGAAAAACCCACAAAGCCCTAAGTCTACTACCAAATCCTTCCCTAATGGCTCAAAAGACCAACCCCTAATACATCTTTGGAGCATGTATATATAGAAATTCATAGAGGCATGCTGGATGGGAAACACCTACCCCAACAACCTCTGTAACTACCACATTGAATCACATGCATTTTAGTGTTGCTTCTTTCTGATTCATCATGAATTCACAACCAGTCCACTGTTTCTGCAGGCTTCATCATAATTCACATTCATGGAAGAGTCTAGCGTTGGCCTGTGGCATTAAAGACCCACCAAGACCCCACACGGGAGGCTCAACAACCTTTGACATACTGTAGTACTACCGAATCAGATCATTGTGCTTGTGAGATGCCTCCACGTGTCTTCTTTACAAGCCTCAGAGGATTGCTTACTCATTCACCTCAATTACTAGTGCATCACTTCTCCTTGTTGGCCTTGAAAGGTCCTTCATAATGTGCAGACTGTCAAATTCCTTGGGCTCATGATCAGATGGTATGGGATCCTCATTGATGCAACACATGATCCCACAATAATGGGTTACACTTTTTGGCCAAACTTGACATTGAAATCAACATTTTAAACTAAATCTTCACTTTTTGACACCTATAGCCGCTAAACCATTAGGAATTTGTAGATGATGCGAACTAGTGATTTGTGAGATTTTCTCTATAGATTCTAAAAAAATATTTAAAAAAAAATTGGAGTTAAATTGTAAATTTTTTTGTGTCTCCTTTGATAACTAGATTTTTAATAGCAAACAACATTTTTTTAAAGTGATGTGTATTCCATTGCACATGACTTTTTTTCTACATAGGATAAAATTTTGATTCTTTTGAATTTAGATTGGTAACACTGATATCTAGAGGATGCATTTGGTTTCATAATGTTTTGTCGAATATTTTTTTTAATTAAGTGTTGAATTCAAACCAATTATAATTTAGACATAGGCGTATTCCATCAAATATAACTTTTTCTGTATGTATCGATATTCAATTTTTTTTTGGTTGAAACAATGACATCAATACCTAGGGCATAGATATTTTTCAAAAAAAAATTTCAATAATTTACTAATTTTCCACATGTGTAGAACAGAGAACTTGATGTTTGGTGAAAAACCTATGTTTAGTAAAACTAAAAAAAATCATAATAAAATCAAAATATATCAAAACTATACTTGTTGGAAAGCTCGTTTCAAGGACTACGATCCTCCAACTTGGTTTGGCAAGGTGATTCCATTTGGACCTTCAACTAGGCTTTGTAAGCCAAAATTTTGTAGAAGAGGAGGGAAGGGAAGGAGGGAAGGTGTCTAATGAGGGTCTTCGTTCGAAGACCCCTTCTAATGAAGGTAGGTGACGTCCTTCATTCAAAGTTGATTGGCCTTCGTTCGAAGGCGCAAACATGGCGCCAACATCATCATAACGATCACCTTCATTCGAAGGTTCCTTGTATTAAAAAAAAAATTATTTTTTTAATGGCCAACCTTCATTCGAAGACACAACTGACTTTTTTTTTAAAATGTTTTAATTTTTTCCTATTGCATATAAATAGGAAGTTTTTTTTTTCATTTTTTAAAATCAATATAATAAGATAAATTCACATTTTTGTTCTACAAGGGAGGATAAGATCTTTGAGAGAAGAATTTTCAAGTCATATTTTACAAAGAAGGAGATGGGAAACAAAAAGACAAGACAAAATAAGAGTGCACGAAAGCATTCCGCAGAAAAGACACAAAGATTAAATGATGAAAGATTGCAAAAATATTATAAACTAAAACAAGGTATGCATCTTTTCTTTTTTATTTAATCTAGGTCATTTGATTTATGCTTAAATATATACACATTGATGAATCATGTAGTAGGATGTCAAATTTAATCTCGGTCACTTGATTTATGCTTAAATATATACACATTGATTTCATGTAACTAGGATGTCATTTAGTTTAAGTCATTCCTCATTCTTGGCTATAATCCCCATCCCTCTACTTATAGATAACTACCTACCTCTCCCTCTCTCTCCACCGCTCTCTCTCTCAGGTTGCCCAATCTCTTTACCTCTACCTGTCCATCGCTTGGGCCTCCCTAGCTATCTCTCTCCCTCTCTAACTCTCCATATCCCTCTCCCTCTCTCCAACCTTCTCTCTCTTGTTCCTTTTATACTATTTTTCTCACCTCTATCTTTAACAAGTGGTTTATGTGTTAGTAAACCTAGGAAGTGTGTCATGCTTCTAATCCAAACATTACCAAAAGGAACCTTTTGCTTGTGGTCGCTTAGATTTTGTCACCATATTTTATAGTTGAACCTCTAACTTAGCTCTTGGATTAATTATCTTGTAAGCTAGAACTCCATTTAGAGCCAAAGGTTAGTCCTTAAAATTCTAGTTTCATCCTTCTTTTCATTAGTTAACCCTAGAAAAAAAATTGGATAGGAAAAGTTTCTTCTTGTGCTCATCTTGAATGGAGATGATAGTACTTGTTTTACTAACTTGGAGAGCTATATTTCTTTCATCTCATTTGATTTTCCTTAAATTCATTGAGCTTAATGAACTTCACTACCTTGAATCCATGGTGGGGTTTCTCTTTGCTTTAATCTTAGGCCTATTTTTCTACATTATGTTGCTACTTATATAAGCCCTATCTTTTCTTTACAAGTATTCTTATTTCATTTTGATTATATATTCCAAAAAAGAATTGCACTTTGTTAAATCATTCAAGTCCAGAGCTATCTTACCATATGTATGGTCCATATTGAGGACAATCACCCTTATAGGAGATTTCATATATATCAAATTATACATCTTACTTGAATATTTGTGCATGCTTACACACTTATCCTAAATGGTATAACTACCTATGTATCTTGTACTCATATTTGTCACTTGTGCATGAGGATATATATCACTTGTAGTCATAAATATTAGTTATTACATGTACATATTATTATTTTTAGTAATTTGATATGGAGGATCTTTAAAATATATTAAGACTTAGTTAAATTATAAGTTTTCTTTAATATGTATATCCTTTATGTGTGATGTTTTGAGAGCTTATTATTTAAATTAAATATTCTAAAGTTTTCTCTTGTATATGTGACTTTTGTGTGTACCTGGGCTCAACATACAAAAACTGAAGTCGACCCAAATTTAGATATTGGAGCAAACGAGGCTGAAGAACACATAGTTGATGTTAGCCTGGAGGAGGCCCAAGTGCAAACAATGGATGTTGGAGAAGGGTCAAGATTGCTTCCTTCGACCATGGATGAGCATATGAATCTAGCTAAAGAGGTGAAGAGAAAAATTTCTTATAGAAATTTAGATCATTTACTTGAAATGGATATGGAGAAATTGAAACTTTATGTTGAACAACCTAGACATACTACTAAGAGGTCAATGAATAAAACTGCAAAGGAAATAATTGCTTATTTCAATAATCTTGATACACTTGAGAGAACCTAATTGTTATCAATTGTACTTCTTAGTAATGAGCTAAATGGACCATTACAATTGTTGGGTGTAGATTCGAAGTCATTGAAAAAGGGGAAAAGTTCACACCTAGAAAAAGATATTGTTGAAAATATTAAAAAAGGTTTGGCTTCCATTGGGAAACAATCTTGATCTGCGGATAAGTCCATTTCAAGAAGAGTGATGTTGACATCTATTTTAAGTGAAAAAACTTCTAAAAAAGACAATTGTCTTCAATTTCAATTGAGATTGGTTTCAGTAGAAAGACACTAACACAATATGTGAAAAAGAGAAAATTATTGGATGATAACTTACCTCGGAAGGCAATTGGGCAATTATGTGTAGAGCTCCTCGATCTGATAAGATTCAAGATGTTGTTAGGAACTTGATCTCAACCTTTTGGAACGATAATACTCATGCTTCATCAAATAGTAGAGATTTTATCAAACACAAAACTGGGCCCAATAGTCATGATCTACATACAAAACATTGGTTAGACATAACATAACATGAGATGTATGTGATGTTTTGTAATTCAAATCCTCATATAATGATTGGGAAAACAATGTTTGAAAGGTTAAGGCCATATTATGTGAAGACAAACAAGGTTTTTGAAACTTGTTGTCGTTATCATATTGAATTTGATCTCTACTATCAGGTGTCTCGAAAGATTAGAGAAGATAGTGATGGTTTTGGAAATGCACCTCCTAAACGGGCAAGTCAGTTCATAGCATCCATCTTATGTGATAAATCAGATGATGATAATGCAACTAGTCAAATAAACTACATAAAAGGTCTTTGTGAAACATGTGGAAATTTGGCTAAAATACCTTTGAGAAACGAAGATATTGACACAATGAAGTTGGTAAATTGCAAGGGTTACAAGTATATAAAGTTTCAAACAAAAAATGGGAAAGAATCCACAAGGTTAGATTATGTAGAAGAGGGGATACCTATTGGAACATTTATGGAAATTTTTTGTAAATTGATACAACCATACATACATCATGCTTTTTTTACTAAGTGGCAAGCACAATAGTTTCAAACATTAAGAGATAATTTCCCACCTGGAACAATTTTATCAGTAGTCGACTTTGCAGAAAATTACTCTTTTGTACATCAAAAAGAGATTCAATCACAATATTACTTTTCAGAGCATATCACTATTATGGTGCATGTGTGTTATCGACATGCACAATTGGATTTGGATGGTGTTGATAGTACATTTGAAGCATGAATCATTAAGAAAGAATATCACTTTTATATTAGTGATGATAAAGAGCATGACATACATTTTGTAGAACATTGCTTTAAGAAGTTTTTTGAATATTTGGCAAGTAGAAGTGTAAAAATTGAAAAGCATTTTGTATTGTCAGATGGATGTGCGTCACAATTCAAATCATCATGGCCATTTTATGCACTATGTAGATATCATCGAAATGACAATATACCACATGTTTGGAGTTTCTTTGAGAGTGGGCATGGCAGGGGTGAACATGATGGCACATGAGCTTGCATCAAACATGCTCTAAGAAAGCATCAAATGAATTATGCGGGAGATCGTATAAAAGATGCACATGATGTTGTAGAATTGTGTAAGATACACTTTGCATCAAATGAGGTTGGCACATCTTCAGGAACAAATCGATACATTCCACATAGAGTGTTTTGGGAGATATCAGGTATGTATTGTTTGAAAATTTAATACTTTATATATATTCATATATCATGTGTACATGAGTTTGTTTATTTTAGTTTGAATTTAATTATTTCTATTATATTTATAATGTACAATATAATAAATTTGTAGGTGTGGATAGAAGATCAATGCATTGATGCAAGAGGGTAGAGAAAACAAGATCTTTGCATTGTGTCATGAGTATAGATAGCCAGACATGGACATTGCGCACTAGGGATTACTCTTGTTTTTGTTATGAGTGCATGTTGGGAGATTGTGAGAATTGTAAGAACCAACAACGTGGATATGTTAGCAAATGGAAAAATCTGCCACTAGTTGTTACGAACACATACAGTGAAGATGAGGATGAAAGCTTTGAAGACATTCCTTTGATTTCAATTGATTATAACCATATTTCAGGATTGATTAAAAAAGGTATGTGTACATATATATAATTTAAATATAAGGTATCTCTAAATTTTAAATTACAAATCTTCCATGTAAATTTGGTGCAGGAGATGTTTTTACAGTCATAGTAGAGGTTGGAAATATAGAAGACATTAGTTATTATTTATTGCGTTGCACAAAAGAGAGGCAGAAGCTAATAAAATCAGAAAAAAGTGATGGAATGTTGTTTCCCACAGGTTTAACTTTATAATATATTTAAATTTTGAATTTGTTATGTACATGTCAAGTACCTTGAGTGATTTAAACATTCATTTTATATTTTTTATAATTTATGTTATGTCTTACCTCGATGAAAATGCTATACATGAACTATGTCTAGGTTACATTTACCTTGAAAATGTTATGTCTTACCGTGGAATGTTGTTTCCCACAGGTTCAGTTGTAGTGCAAGGGACATATCTCAAACAAGTCAAGATTGTTCAACATGGGATTCACTTTATTGATTATCAACCTGAGAACAAGGTATATCAGTGTAGCCACCTAGTAATTGCTACCGCCCTATCTCTTCATTCAGTTCCACATGCACATGGACGTCGTAAGTGGAGACTAGATAGTGATTATCACCAGAGAATATTAGATGTGATTGGAGAACGAGCTGAACCACTTGATGTGGTATGAAAAATATGGATGAAGAACTTACAATTCATTTTGAAGACCTAAATTCACTATCTAGATCTATGTTCATGTATTATTTTTTTAAAAATTTATGCAAGTTAAATTAATAGTTCTTTTGTTGAACAAATTTTGATTTCAACATGTGGTTTTAACAAATGATCTCTCTATATATATATTTTGCCTACTTTTATTTATGACTAGTTTTTGTTGAAAGGAAATCTTTTTGAGTTATTGAAGTTCATACACTATCTTTCAAATTAAGAAATTGCTTGTTATAGTTTGAAATTTCCAAATATAAACTAAACTATCCAAAATCTTCTCACAATTAGATCGATAAACACATAAATCTTTGAAAATAATAGATCTATCTATAGCTAGAACTCACATCTAGATACATCCTAAATTATCATATTTTAAACTTTAACACACTTTCTCTTTAGTAGCGTGCTTTCTCTTTAACATTTAATGCTACACACTTTTCCACATAATAGATATCTAATTTTTGAAAAATCAAGGAATATAAAGCACTTTAACTTGAGTGTACACATGAAATATATTGAACTCCTACTCTTTTCATTCCTATACAAGAACACATTTTATGTACATGACTAATGGCTATTTAATTTTCTTAAATCCACAGATTGACAAGGATGTGATGAAAGCCGCAGGAAAATCATTTTACTAGACAATTTGATATAGATCAGATAGTGACTACACATAATTTGAGAACACTTACAGTACAAATTATGAACTTGTGATCAACTAGAATATATTCTTAATCTTTGTAAACATATTGAAAACATGATTTTGAAACCAACATTATAGATAGGATAAAAAATAGAATAATTACCTCCATCATGGGGAAAGTAATGGTGATGCAACCAGGTCATTTCAACCAAAGACACAATGAAATTACAAAGATGAAAGACAATTGGAAGTCATGTAGAGAATGCCCTAGATTCTTATTCAAGCATATGATATGATAATTTTTGAATGCTTTGATTTAATGCTATATGCTCTTTGAACATGCTCTCTAAGTGTTAGGCGCTAAATGTGTTCAAATGAACTAGAGTTAAAGTCCTTAAATATAATTACTTGAGATGAAAAAAGAAACATTTCATGCATTGAGTTGATGCATAATGGTTAGTTGGGAGGGTTAGGTTGGCCCTAAATTTGAATTTTAAATTTTAAATATCAAGGTTCATTTTTTTCACACAACCAATTTGGGGACCACTTGCACAAATTGTAGATCTAAACTTGGGTAGGGAAATGGGTAAAATTAGGGATCTCAAGACTAGTCCCTAAGAGTGATTACAAATGGAATCAAGTAAGTCTTGGGTTATGTGCCAAATTTTAGCATAAATAAGGCCACTTGTACACTTTTCATTAGCTAAGTCCAATATCCAATTTAAAGTGAGCTCAAAATAAAGGAGAAAAGTGCAAGGTATGTAATTTCCACCATAACAAGTTAAAGTTTAAATATTTTGTACCACATCATAAGATACATTTTTTAAGAATTAGAATGGAATGTAGTAGGACTTGTAGGAAGCTCTCCCCAACAAGAGTATCATGTGTCTATATATACAAATCTTACAAGTATATCAAACATATTTAGCAAAGAGGTTATGTGAAGAAACCTTGAGGTAAATATGTTCTTCTATTTTACAACTTAAATATTAATATTGTGATATAGTATGATAAAAAAATTTGATGACTTAAACTTAAAGTGGAAATCAAATTCAAATTAAATATCACAACACACACACAGAGATGTCCCTAAGAGTGATTACAAATGGAATCAAGTAAGTCTTGGGTTATGTGCCAAATTTTAGCATAAATAAGGCCACTTGTACACTTTTCATTAGCTAAGTCCAATATCCAATTTAAAGTGAGCTCAAAATAAAGGAGAAAAGTGCAAGGTATGTAATTTCCACCATAACAAATTAAAGTTTAAATATTTTATACCACATCATAAGATACATTTTTTAAGGATTAGAATGGAATGTAGTAGGACTTGTAGGAAGCTCTCCCCAACAAGAGTATCATGTGTCTATATATACAAATCTTATGTAGTGCCCCTTCGTATTCGCATTGGCTGAGTCAAGTATGTTCGACGTTTGAGTTATTTAGTTGGATTGTTTAATTGATGTGGGTTATTTATTTATGTAGAAATGAAATAAATTGCATTTTTGCATTTTAACTGATTCAAAATAATCTTTTATCTAATTGTTATTAGTCGTGGTGAATTTATTAATTGCATTAGTTTTGGCAATATAGATTATAAATAAATATTTAGTGGGAAATAATAATAATGACCTTATTAAATAGATAGATATTTGAATATCTTCCAGGAAAGATTCTTCGAATGCATCATTTTATCTAATTCAGGGAAGCGACAGTTTCATAAGGGAAACTAATTTATGGGCATTAACTACTCTTTTCTATTTTAGTTTGAAACGTATATTCTTCAAAAGATACCCTACAGTTTTAAGAATGTGGGGGGGAAATAACAAGAAGTGATTTACTCAGTTTGGAGGAAGCAGGGGAGGAACATCTCTACAGAGTATCGTGGAAAGATTTAGAACAACTGTGGAAAGACATCTCGGTGTTCAATAAATAGGTATGTGGTCACTCCTTCCTGGTTTTTGGGATGTTATTGAAATTCTTGATATACGCTTGCTGGTTATTGAAATATTCTAAAGTTAGCAAATCCAATTTTGGGCATTGGCTGCAACCAGTGGTTTTCATACGGTAACATTTATTTGAGGTATCTTATCAAGCGGTTTATGTTCCTTCATATGATTCAACACTTTACATTTATAAGTATTTCAAACTGTAAATTTACAGTGGTAGGATGCCCCTTTAATATCTTTATCTCATCTATTTTAGCTAGTGTTTCCACCTTTTACAAACTACTGTGATTTAGTAATACAGTTGGTGCATTTTTCCTTGAGACCAAATTTGTGTAGCCTCTGTCAACCAAAAGTGATGACATTCCTCTGACCAATTTCATGACATTCCATAATCGGTCACATTTGGGCAAGCATAACTAGAGTTGTTTGGTAGACGTCAATCGTGGTCATATCTTTCACACCTCTAAAGCCCGTCTAACAAATCCATTTTTATTCTTAGCAGGTATTTTTTCATTTAGGGTATGCACCCCCTCTTCTAGTTCTATATCTACCTATTGTTGTTATTTTATGTTATTAACGCAATAGGCTAGAGTGCGCTGGTTTAGGTTATGGAATTGGGCTTAGCGCCTCCAAAAATGGGTCTCCTTGAACATTTCTTAATCCTTTTAATCAAACCCGATCTGTGCATTATGAGCCTTTATTTGTTAGTTGTTGGGACCCTGCTACAATCAATTTTATGCTACATCAAACAATTATCATACCATGAAATCATCTTTTAAGGCATTATGTAAAATAGTTTATATTACTTATCCTTGTTACCTTTTTGGTTTAAACTTGTGATCATGCTTCTTAAGGAAATCTGACGCTTTCAAAGGTCAAGAGATTCGGCTTTACACCTGCCAATGGCATTCATTGAAAGTTTCTAAAGTCTGTCAATTATATCTATTTTGTGCGTATTCTGCAACCATTGCATCCAAAAAGTTAACGTTAGTTTGGGGTTTTTGCCAAACGGTTCACGTGCCATGTCTATGCTTAGTTTCTTTATTGTCTACCAGGGCATTGTCAGCCAAATCTCCCATCGTGGTAGCTGTAGATCGCCTATTTCAACAAATCCATTTTGTGCAAATCCTGCAATCATTTCATTCTTTGGGTCCGTAGATCATTGTGATATTTTTTGTCAAATGGCTTGTGAGCCTTGTTATGCCTCTACATTATCATTTGCCTGAGTGTTTCTAATATATTTTAAAAGATTCATTTGTGCGTATCATGTAATCTTTACATTCCATGAAACCATGGGCATTTTGTATAACTGTTCATATGCCATCTCCAAGTTTTCACGATTTACTTACATGTGTACCCCGTATTTAAATAAGTGTTAATCCTTACTTTATTTATGGATCCCTTCACCAAATGTTTAAATAAAGAAAGAGATAGCTTCTCTCAACCAGTGTTCCAAATCAGTCCAAGATTTCCTTTCTATGTTTAACCTTTGCATGCACTTTGCCGAACATTATTAAAGCTTTCTTGGCACTTAAATTAGTATGTTTACTTTCTAGAAAATAGGTATTAGAAAAATTTCTAAATTCATCAGTTGCCCCTATCGGCATATTCCTCGAATGGTTGCCTTGCTGGCCTTATCTAATACTCAGTGTTACCTGTTGGCTGGTGCTTCCTATGTTCAATGGGACAACTTATGTATATAAAGTTTTGTGAGATAGGTGATTCTTAACCCCAAATATGATTTAAGGTTCAATCATGCGCAGAAGAAGCTTGTTTAATGCTTGTAGATACATGTGCTCAAATGTTTCTAAAGCCTATCCAATATATTCAATCTGTACAATTCTGCAACCACGACAGTCCTAGAGGTGTTTTTTCAACAATGAAGATCCCACAAAATTAGTCCTTTGTAGCTGGTGACCTTATCTTAGCATGATCGTGGTAGTTTACTAATACTTTTTTTTTGAAAGTCTCCTATGATTTTTTAACTAAACTACTACATGTGTATCTTTCTATTGGTGCAGTCTATTAGACCATAGTTCATATTTAGAAATGTTTGGATGGTGACTGTTAGGAATAATAGGATTTGCATTAGTAACGTTGTGAAACTTAGCAGTTATAAATGATCTCATTATATTATCATGGGGTCGCATTACCTCAGTAGTGATAAAAGATTCCTTATTAATGACCTTAATAATTAATGGTTGAGGAGGTATCAGACGGAGGATGAAATGTCTCTGTTTCTATCTTTAGGTTATGGAACCATTGTCAGGTATTGTAATTATAGCAATAAATGTGCTTATCTAGATTGTTCATGGCAGTTTATATACTGATGTGGCAATAAATTTTATACGGTAGTGAGTGGTAGCGTGTTATGCCAACCGTAGATATTACTATCCATTTTTTTTTAAGTGCCAAATCTAATTAGAAGATATAAGTACTCGATCTTCTCCTATTTTATTTTAGCTCCGACTTGATTAAAAGGCAAGTGATCCTACTTAGATCTAGTTACATTTCTTCGAAATTATATTAATTTAGAATGTCTAAATTTTGTAATTGCCATAGACTATTGGGATACGATTTTAATTTAGCAAGCTTATATTGATGACTCTTGTTGACATAGATCCTTGATGTTAAATAGTTTATTTGTAATTAAATTTGAAGAATTAAATTTACCATCTAAAATGTTATTACCTCAGAGAGATGGTCAATTGATTTATTCTAGATAGTAATTTATCATTGCTAATACAATTGTAGGGTAATAACTAGTTGGTATAATATTTATTGATAATTGTTAGGGTTTGTGAATTTTAGTAATTAGAAATGATCAACTATGTTTTAAGTATCATTGTAAACCCATATTGTTAATGATTAAACAAATTGCATTGTAGGAATTATGGTAGAATCAAGAAGAGGATTGTTATCGTCACTTCATACCTTTTGTCATGGTACTTCGTTATAGTTTAAATCATTACTTGCACATGGATAGAGCCATCACTAGACAAGATATTTCCTTTCTCACTTTTATTCATACAAAGATGGTGAATGTAGGTTAAATATAAATGAGTGGTTTAGATCATTGTGCGTTGATTTAGTAATGAAAGCATTATGTCTTATATGTTTATTGTTATAATTCA